>CP106718.1:44755520-46005520 GCA_025503065.1 Gossypium bickii | reverse complement strand
TTGGTTTCTTTTGGATACCCCACAAAAATACACTTTTCGAGATCCGGGTTCAAGCTTAGTAGACGTCGGCGTTTAACATAAGCTTCACGACCCCAAATTTTCATAAAAGACATACTAGGGCGTTTCCCACCCACATCTCATATGGCGTCTTTTGAACCGATTTAGATGGAACACGATTTAATGTGAAAGCAAATTGTCTCAAGTGCATACCCCAAAAAGGAAGTCGGTAGATCAAAGATGACTCATCATGGATCGAACCATGTCTAACAAAGTTCGATTTCTTCTCTCGGATACTCCATTCCATTGAGGAGTACCGGGAGGAGTAAGTTGTGAGACAATCCCACATTCTTTCAAAAGATCATCAAACTCTAGGCTCAAGTACTCTCCACCTCGATCGGATCGAAGTGACTTGATAGTTTTGCCTAGTTGATTTTGTACTTCATTTTGAATTCCTTGAACTTTTCAAGGGACTCGGACTTATGGCGCATGAGATAAACATACCCATATCTACCAAATCATCGGTGAAAGTAATGAAGTAGTGAAATCCACCTCAAGCTTGTGTATTTATTGGTCCACATACATCGAATGTATTAGGTCTAATAAATCACTAGCTCGTTCACTTTACCAAGTGAAAGGAGATTTAGTCATTTTTCCCAATAAGCAAGATTCACATACTTCAAATTGTTCAAAAACAAATGAATTCAAGAGACCATCTTTATGGAGTTTGGATATGCGTTTCTCACTTATGTGGCCCAAACGACAATGCCAAAGATAAGTTTGATTTGAGTCATTTATTTTAGATCTTTTAGTATTTATGTTGTAAATGGGATTCGTTTGATCTAAAATATAGAGGCCATTAATTAATTGTGCCAACCATAGAAAACATTATTGAGATAAAATGAACAACAATTATTCTTAATAATTATCTCAAAACCAATTTTGTCTAAACAAGAAATTGAAATAATGTTTTTAGTCAAACCGGGCACAAAATAACAATCCTCTAAACATAAATCAAGTCCACTAGGCAAAGATAAAGTATATGTTCCCACAACTAATGCAAAGAACTTTTGCTCCATTTCCAACTCGTAGGTCCACATCTCCTCTAGCCAAAGTCCTACTCCTTTGTAGTCCCCATGCATGTAGTACAAATATGAGAACCACAACCAAGATCTAATACCCAAGAAGTAGTAGTTGATAAATTAATATCAATAACATAAATACCAAGCGGACATTCCGCTTGCTTTAGCCTTCTTGACTTCTTCAAGATAGACAGGCAGGCGATTCTTTCCAATGTCCAAACACACCACAATGAAAATAGATTTCCTTCCTTAGACACCCCACCTTTAGGTTTCAAATGTAGCCTTTCCTTTTCCAAATTTGGGCTTACCTTTGCCCTTAGGCTTTGTTTGAACTTTGGCCTTTCCCTTGCCCTTGTTATTACGGACCATCAGTATGGGCTTGGGTCCAACCTTTTTCAAGTTGCCTTCAGCAGTTCGTAACATACTGAGCAATTGTGGTAGAGTCTTGTCAATTTCATTCATATTGAAATTGAGGACAAACTGGCTGTAGCTATCAGGCAACGATTGCAAAATAACATCAGTGGCCAACTCTTGGCTCAATGGAAACCCAAGCTTAGATAGGCTTTCAATATAGCCAATCATCTTAAGGACATGAGGTCCCTTGGGCTTCCTTCACCAACTTACATTGGAATAGGGCTTTAGAGATATCAAACCTCTCTTGCCGTGCTTGCCCCCTGATAAAGTTCTTTTTCAGTGCTCGATCATATCATAAGCAACCATGTCCTCATGTTGCTTCCGAAGTTCGAGATTCATAGTGGCAAGCATAAGACATCCAACATCTATCATGTGTGAGGATTTGATAACTCACGATTTGATAACTCTTTATCAACAAAATCGTGTTTTTAGGATTTTAATCCTTGAGGTTTCATATCGGAACAACCCTTGTTCCACTAGCCGCTTAACACTTACTGAAAACTATAAATACCACCGTCGCATTATTACGATTTGTTAATAGTTACTTGATAATAACATAAAATCAAGTAGGCCACAACACCATGATTAACATTTAATCAATTTCCGAAAGGGACGCTTATCGTTTATGCTTAAACGATTTAAACAATCGAAAATACAATAAGATCAAAACATGAATCTCATACAATTGCATCACCCAAGTATTTAAACCCGAGTTCGTATCACACAAGTGGCTCGATACCACTTTGTTGGAACGCCGATACCCCATGGCGCAGTTAGAAATAAAATTAGATCCGTGATCCAAACCATGGATCCATGTGAGAGGAACGAATCGGGTGAAATAAAGGTTTCAAAATTACCAAAACTTCAATCGAGTAGACAATGCGCGCTTGGCAACAAGAGTTTTGATCTCTTCGTCGAATCAAGCCACAACCTTTTCCGATGTCGGCCTCTACGTGATCCACCCGGTTTGACTATGAATCGGAAGAAATCTCCAAAACTATTTTGGAGGTTTATTTGCTTGACGGTTGCTAGACCTAACAAGCAATCTCTTAGGGTTTTCCATAAGCTTTGCCTTTTAAATACCTTTTATATTGGGTATCCTTTTAATTGGGCCTTTTATAATGGGTATCTTTTTCATTGGGCCCATTATTAGGTATCCTTTTAATACCCTTTTATAATTGGTATCTCTTGAATGTATCATAAGATTAAATAAATACAATAAAGTTTTTAACCAAAATTATAATTACATTAATTATATCCAAAATTATAATTACATTAATTATAATAAGGATTTCTGTAAACTATATTTATTTAAATTTATATATGAATCAAATTCATATATTAATAGAATTATGTTGTCATTATGTGTACAACATCCTTGTACATATAATATGTTCAATATTTGATTGCCCAATTAAATTAATTCTTTAATTAATTTAATTCATGTGACAACTAAAAACAATACCAATTATATTTTATTCCGTTCATTTAAACTATAGGGTGTGACCACAGGGTTCTTGCAACGTTAGCGGTAATAATAGAACGATTCTAATGTCACAAACAATGAGGGCATCTAGCAATGCATCATTGCTACCTAAGTTACAAGAAGTCATGATTCCACATAACTTTTTGTGATTAACCTTTCATACATTAATCCTTAAGTCCTTTATCTCTAGAATGGACACAAGTCATGGAATAGTCACACTTGTATAGTCCATCCCATGTTTCTTGATATCTTGAGTAGACTATGATATAAAAATTAGTATGACATCTCATGTCAACTTATTTGAGCATGGCCATGCATTTCTAGTCTCACTCAATCAAGTGGCCTAAGATATTACTCCCATTATGTAGGAGGGACTTATCCTATATTGATCAACCATATCCCTCTCCATAGATTGTGGTATATCCAACATCAGTCTTTATAGAACAACCAATTACGGTTATGTACGTTTGATCAGTATCAAAATATACAACTCACGATGTTGAGATAATAATTATCTCAAGTCTGAGGATCATATACATATTAATCACTATGAGTAATGTTGTGACAATTACATAATAATCCAATAAACATACTCATAACGGGTCAATCCAATATGTTGTTCTCTAACACACATATTCATGCATTGATTTTGACAATCCACATCAATGACAACTCTTTATCATCAATCAACTACATGTTAGTCTTAATGCATTATTGTTGTCCTAGTCAACAATAATACTCGACTAAGGATCTTTTAAGAATAATCATATTATTCTTAGGACATTATTATAAAAACAGTTTATTTATACACACGTAAAGAAAAAAACCAAATAATAATGACAACGCTTTATATTAATAAACATGGTAAATTAAGTATGTTATTACAACCATCTCATGATTGGTCTTTAGGCATACTCTTACAAAGAGATCTAGTGCTTGGTCGAATACAAGAAGGAACAAAGAAAAGTTTTCGGGAATTGATTATTAGAGAAATCGGCACCAAGGTAAATTTTGGGTTACAATAATCCTATTGGGATTTGGATTTGTGGCCGAATGGGTTTTCATTAAATCTTTAATATTGGTCGAATGTAGGAGTTAAGGATCTAAAGTGTTAGATCGGGTTTTCGGGTTTCAGGAAAGCATTAATACCAGGTGTGTACCCTTCCTCAAGTCTTAATAGATTTATGGCCCTAATTAATTGTATGTGTTAATATGAAAGTGTAAGAACATGGCTAAGGTACCATGCTATGGTACAAAGTACCCAGGTACGTTTCCTACTCCTACTAGGAATATGAATATATGTTATATATAACATGTGAAAAGTGATAAGAATGTGAATTAATGCATGATGTGCATGATATGTATGATATGGGGCATTCGGGTTATATGAAAAAAGGGAAGTGAATGTGGTGACTTCGGTCACATTATCTGAATGTGGTGACTTCGGTCACATTATCTGAATGAGGTGTCACACGACACAAATATTATCTGGTGGCTATGCCACGACAATTATAAGGGCGATGAGCATGTTGTCTGCGCGGCAGCATTCGATGGTATGTAGCGGAAGGAGGGTTGACTTAGGAGTCCCCACTATGTGCAGGTTGGTACGGGTGATGTGTAGCGGATGGCATCTAGGTTTGGGTTCGGGTTTGCATCATATTATTAAATGTTATATGTACATATATGACTTGATATGCCTGAATTTGTTAGGATTTAGGGTTGGTTATACACAATGTGTCTATATGACTCACCCCGTTGTGGGAACATTTTTCAGGTGATGAACAGTGATGGACCGGGTCGGCAGAAGCTTAGGGGTGGCCATGCTCAGCAGGGAAATTTATTTGATTGAGACTTTTTATTTTAAGTACTTTGAATTTAATGTTGGAATTTATTTGATGTAATAAGGCCATAGTTGAACTATTATATTGTCTCGTTTTATTCTATTATGTTACAAATTTTTATTTAATTAAAGTTTTAAGTAAATTTATTTTAAAACTAACTCTAAACGTTTTATCACCTAAAATTTCAATATAATCGAAACTTGTTTCCAACTCGAGCCCAACCCAAAAAAATAATTTTTCTTTCAAAACACACAGTTTTTTTTAAAGCGACAAAAGAATTTGAACCGGTTTACATCAAGGAACATACCGGATCCGGTCCGGGCTCGTGGGCTAGGTTTGGGGTGTTTCAATTTGGTATTAGAGCCCAGTTTTAAACCCTCGGCCTGGGGTATGAGTCGTATCTTGCATTTGTGTTGAATACCCAATAGTCGGAAGTAAAGATTGAGTCAGTGCATGTGGTATGCGAATATCCGAATGTGTTTCCGGAAGAGTTACCTAGATTGCCTCTGGCTAGAGATGTCGAGTTTGGTATTGAGTTGGTCCCTAGTACGGCACCTATTTCGATTGCCCCGTATAGAATGGCACCGTTGGAGTTAAAAGAATTGAAGGCTCAGTTACAAGATTTGAAGGATAAAGGTTTTGCAAGACCGCGTTATTCTCCGTGGGGTGCTCCCATACTCTTTGTGAAAAAGAAAGACCGGTTGATGAGACTGTGTATAGACTACCGACAACTCAATAAGGTTACAATTAAGAATAAGTATCCTTTGCCAAGGATCAACAATTTGTTTGACCAATTGAAGTGAGCCACAGTGTTTTCTAAGATAGACTTGAGGTCCGGTTATTACCAGCTAAGGGTTAAGGAAGAAGATGTACTAAAAATTACATTTCCGATGAGGTATGACCATTATGAGTTTCTCGTCATGCCCTTTGGCTTAACAAATTGTAATATCCTGAAAATGGGCTTATGCATTTGTGCTTAATTATATGAAATAGCATGCTTGAGTATATTGTGAATGTGTATAATTAAATTTGGGAACTTTAGAAAATAGGAGAAAGCCTTAGAAAATATTATATTTTAAGTATAAAAGAGGAAGCTAAGAGGATAGGGCCTTAAGAGAAAATGTAAGGAAAATAAGACACGGAAGTGAGCTTGGTAAAGTGGCTGGAATGCGCCACTTAAGGCTTGGGCAAATGACGCCATAAGCTGGGAGGAAGGTAGAAGGATCGAGCTGCGCGGGAAGCAAACGGACTTATATTTTTGCGTCAAAAGGGAATTGGGCTAAGTAGGTCTTAAAAGAAATTCTGGGAGAATTATGTCACAAAAAGCGCCTTGGCAAAGTGGCTTGGGGCGTTAACCTGCAGCTTGCGGCGGGGCTCTAGTAGGTCTCATGTTCGAGCCTTGTTGGCAGCATTAAATGGTTTTATTTTTGCTTTGGCGTCAAGGAAGAAAGGTGAGAAGAGGTTGGACGGCAATTGGACTTTTAATTGGATAAGGATTAAGCTTGTTTTATTCGGCTAGGATAATTGTGATTATTGTTTTATTTTATTTTTTTTAAGGGGGTAAGATAAGAGATTATGTGTTAGGATTAATTTATTTATTAAGGTGATAAAGAAGGGATAATAGGAGAAGTATGAGGAATGTGATAAGTGATGATATGGTGGCCGGCCAAAGGACTCTTGGTTGAGGCATTCGGTCTTGTATAGGAAAGGGGAACTAAGTGCTGAATTTCTTTTAGTAAAAGCATCCAACTCTTTGCTGAAATTCCTCTACTCTTCTCCTCTTTTTCTTATTTTCTTGTAACCTCAAATTCCTTTCTATACCTTTGAAACCTTGTACCCTTTGACACTAAGAGTGATAGCCGAATATTGCATCTACCATTGTTCCTTGTTGCCGAAAATCTCCAAGCATAAAACCCTCTCCATTGTTGCGATTCTTCTCTCCACCATAAAGTGCCGAACCACCATTATTGTGCTCCAAGCTGAATCTTTAAAGGAGGGTGCTATCGACTACTTACTTTAGACTCTTCAAAGCAACGTGTAAGAGTAAGTGTTTCCTATGCTAATAATCGATTTGATCTCTTCTTCATAAGTGTGCCGAAATCTTGTGATTATGCCTTGATTTTAAGCATGGCCGAATGTGCATAGTGCCATAATAAGTGTTTTGTGTGTAGCTAGCTTAAGGATCATCAAAGGAGTCTTTCGAGATTGAAGTGATCAAGGTAAGTCATATTGGATATTCGGCCAATGGCCTATTCTAATATTTAGACTTGTTTCTTATTATCTTAAAAATCGAAAACTGACCTATGAAGAGATCTAGTGCTTGGCCGAATACAAGAAGGAACAAAGCAAAGTTTTCGGGAATTGATTATTAGAGAAATCGGCACCAAGGTAAATTTTGGGTTACAATAATCCTATTGGGATTTGGATTTGTGGCCGAATGGGTTTTCATTAAATCTTTAATATTGGCCGAATGTAGGAGTTCAGGATCTAAAGTGTTAGATCGGGTTTTCGGGTTTCAGGAAAGCATTAATACCGGGTGTGTACCCTTCCTCAAGTCTTAATAGATTTATGGCCCTAATTAATTGTATGTGTTAATATGAAAGTGTAAGAATATGGCTAAGGTACCATGCTATGGTACAAAGTACCCAGGTACGTTTCCTACTCCTACTAGGAATATGAATATATGTTATATATAACATGTGAAAAGTGATAAGAATGTGAATGAAGGCATGATGTGCATGATATGTATGATATGGGGCATTCGGGTTATATGAAAAAGGGGAAGTGAATGTGGTGACTTCGGTCACATTATCTGAATGAGGTGTCACATGACACAAATATTATCTGTTGGCTATGCCACGAAAATTATAAGGGCGATGAGCATGTCGTCTGCAGTGGCAGCCTTCGATGGTGTGTAGCGGAAGGAGGGTTGACTTAGGAGTCCCCACGGTGTGCAGGTTGGTACGGGTGATGTGTAGCGGATGGCATCTAGGTTTGGGTTCGGGTTTGCATCATATTATTAAATGGTATATGTACATATATGACTTGATATACCTGAATTTGTTAGGATTTAGGGTTGGCTATACACACTGTGTCTATATGACTCACCCCGTTGTGGGAACATTTTTCAGTGATGAAACAAAGTGATGGACCTGGCCTGAGCTTAGGGGTGGCCATGCTCAGCAAGGAAATTAATTTGATTGAGACTTTTTATTTTAAGTACTTTGAATTTAATGTTGGAATTTATTTGATGTAATAAAGCCATAGTTGAACTATTCTATTGTCTCGTTTTATTCTATTATGTTACAAATTTTTATTTAATTAAAGTTTTAAGTAAATTTATTTTAAAACTAACTCTAAACGTTTTATCACCTAAAATTTCAATATAAGCGAAACTTGTTTCCAACTCGAGCCCAACCCAACAAAAATAATTTTTCTTTCAAAACACACATTTTTTTTTAAAAGCGACAAAAGAATTTGAACCGGTTTACATCGCGGAACATACCAGATCCGGTCCAGGCTCGTGGGCTGGGTTTGGGGTGTTTTACAAATGCTCCCGCCGTGTTTATAGATTTAATGAATCATATTTTTTGACTGTACATGGACAAGTTCGTTGTTGTTTTTATCGATGATATATTAATTTATTCTCATGATGAGAGTGAGCATACGGAGCATTTTAGAATTGTTTTGCAGACATTAAGAGATAAGCAGTTGTATGCTAAGTTTAGCAAAAGAGAATTTTGGCTTCGAGAAGTCGAATTCTTAGGACACATCGTGTCGGGTGATGTAATTAGAGTTGACCCGAGTAAGATATCCGCTATTGTTGATTGGAAATCACCGAGGAATGTGTCAGAGATCAGAAGCTTTTTGGGCTTAACGGGATTTGTTAAAGGATTCTCTATGATTGCTACACCGGTGATGAGGTTTTTACAGAAAGATGTCAAGTTCGAATGGACAGAGAAGTGCCAACAGAATTTTGAGAAACTAAAAGCATTATTGACTGAAGCCCAAGTTTTAGTACAACCGGAACCGAGAAAGGAATTTGTGGTGTATAGCGATGCATCCTTAAATGGATTGGGGTGCGTGCTTATGCAATAAGGCAAGGTAATAGCTTATGCTTCGTGACAACTAAAGCCACACGAGTCAAATTACCTGGCTCAGGATTTAGAGCTGGCCGTCATAGTGTTCACATTGAAGATTTGGAGACACCATTTGTATGGCAAGAAATGTCGAGTATTCATTGACCATAAAAGTCTAAAATATTTGATGACTCAAAAGGAGTTAAACCTACAGCAACGAAGATAGTTAGAGCTGATAAAGGATTATGAGTTGCTAATTGACTATCACCCTAGAAAGGGGAATGTCGTCGCCGATGCTTTTAGTAGGAAGTCATTGTTCGCCTTGAGGGGTATGAATACCCAGTTGTCTGTGACTGACGATGGTTCAATTTTAGCCGTGCTGAGAGTGAAACCAATGTTTTTGCAAGAGATCTGCGAAGCTCAAACAGGTGACAAGGAATTGCAAGCTAAGATAAATCAGTGCGAGACAGGTATAAAATCAAATTTTTGGATTGGTCTAGATGACTGTTTAATGTTTCAAGATAGAATTTGTGTACCCAAAAATGACAGACTTATTCAGAAGATTTTGCATAAGACACATAGCAGCTGTATGTCCATCGCAGATCGAGGTCTCACTACAGTTTACAGTCTCCTACGGTCTTAGTTTCCTCTATCTAGAGTTTCACAGTATAACAGTAATCATAATTAGAGAATTTATAGTTTTGGCACCGGAGACTCAGTGTGCCACACTTGTACATCTTTCAAACGTTTCAAATCTTTAAAAACTACTTCCAGAAAACTTTTCAAAACCCATTCCACAGCCGAGTTTTGTAACTTGACTCTGATACCACTAAATGTAACACCCCAGACCCGGCCTAGACATTATGATCGAATACGATGTGTCACATCAAAGTGTCTTTCAAAATCAAGGCTTGTTAATAGAAAATCATTTTCAAGTTAAGAACCAATTTATTGAAATGATTGCCATGTTTGTTTCTGTTGGTTTCTTAGTTGGTTAAAACCCCGCAGAAACTACTTTAGTATGTTTGTTTCTGTTGGTTTCTTAGTTGGTTAAAAACCCGCAGAAACTACTCTAGTATGTTTGTTTCTATTGGTTTCTTAGTTGGTTAAAAACCCACAGAAACTACTCTAGTTAATGTCATTTTGAAGTTTGAAAATGTGTGTTTATCTTTTAAAACAGTTATTATTTTTTGAAAACTTGTTTGTATTAGTTTGGTAATTTCAAAACAAGAAATTAGAACCCAATCAAAAAGAAATTAAAATCACCAGAGGCCTTAGTACATAATTATCAACCCAATATAATATTCTAAATAACTAAGTTTAAACAAAACATCAGCGATTGTGTGGCCACCTCCGAGTCCTTTGCGGCTCCAAATCATCTAAGGCTGGGGATTACCTGTACAGTTAAAAGAAAAGGGTGAGTTACTAGAACTCAGTGTGTAATCCCCTTTCAGAATATCAATAATATATGCAGTAACAGTCTAAGCTTATGGCCTACTCAAGAATCAGATAGTGGGCCTCATCCATTCTGATAATGTGTTGGCCTAAGCCCATTACAATATCAATATGGTACAAATATGTAACCCACCCCAATCCAGCCAACACACCACCTGTACCAACCAATACACCATGTGGGGATAAAATCGACCCACCCGGCCAAAGACACCAATATCGAGCATAGCCGCGAGAATAATAATGCAAAGAAAGCGCGATAATGATATATGTGGCAAGCCACGATGCATGATTGATTGTGGCGAGCCACCAAAGAATGCGATACTTCCTCCATATCAGAATCCCAACCCCATGCCATATGCCATGTCATAAATATTTCATGTATGCAGTATGTCCTACTCAGTACAGTCGTACAATAACATACATTCATCAGTCAACCTACTGCTAGGGGTAAAAGGGTCATTTCCATGTACTAGAGGTAAAATGGTAATTTTGCTATTTAGGGGTATTTTGGTCATTTTTCTTACTTTGGGGTCTCAGTGCAGTTAACAACCTCTCTGAAGGTCTACAGTAGCCTTGACTAGCACATATAACCTATACGGTTGAAACGTGTAAATCGGCCCAAGGCCCAATATTCGGCCCAAGTCGGCCTACACGCTCGTGTGGCCCATCTAGCTCAAGTTCGATCACGGCTATGCGAACTACATAGCCCAATCCAGTATTTGCAACATTTTGTGGATTTACTCCGTGTGGGGCTCATGATCCCATTGGGCCCACACGGCCCATTCCAGCCAAACGAGGCCCATAACAGCCCAATACCATGAGAACCTCGTGGTGTCCTCTACAGTCTATTGCCCAGGATTGTGGGCTCAGTTTACCACACGAGCGATTGAACGCTCGTGAGGCCTCATACGTCGAGGTTTTGACTTTTCGACTTTTGCCGATTCACAGAGGAGAGAGTGTGATTACACACCTGATTACGATATTGCTCTATGCTCCACGAGCATCCATCCTTGTTTGAATGAGGGTGACATTAGTCCCTCTACGATCACTGTTCAGAAACGATCACACGCCCTTGTTGGTTTCCTTACCTGTACGTTGAGGACGAAAGTGTGACTCCTTCAAACCGTTCTTACTTCACCATTCCTTGAGGAAGACCCGATAGTCAGAACCCTTGTAGTAGATCGACACATACAGGGATTAACAACAGTGATATTTAGCCAGACTAGAATAGATGATGAACAGAAGTTAAAGAAGAGAAAAGGAAAGTTCGGTTAGGCTATGAAAGAATCTAATTGTAGAAGAAAAGGGGTAAGGGAAAGTAGATGTTAGGTTTGGCCAAGAAGAGAGGAAAAGAATAGGAAAGATGCAAAGAAGGAATGGAATGAATGGTCAGTTTCGTAGCATAAAGAAAACTAGAGAGAACCCGAAAAGCAAAAAGTGCAAAGAAAAACCTAAACTGCCAGCTAGGAAATTCGACAGCTCTCCTATCAACACTGTCCAACGCTGAAACAGAGAAATGGCTCCAGTCGAAATTGCCCCCTTTTTCCCCCTGGCAGAAATCCAATAGACCCTTAGAGTCCCAATCGGCCACAACCCCTTACCAACCTCCCATTTCGAAATTCCTTGATTTTGTCCCCAATCTCCTGTTTGATTTACTCCACGAAACCCTCCAAGACCAATTCAAACTTCACCTTACAGAGTTTCAGTCTAACTCCACTTCTCATGTTGCAATGAAATAAAATAAATACTCCCTTCCGCATCATGAGACTCAAACTTGGCAAAGATGGAGAGAAGGAATGGCACGAATGGTCAGTTTCGTAGCACAAAGAAAACTAGAGAGAACCCGAAATGCAAAAAGTGGAAAGAAAAACCTAAACTGCCAGCAAGGAAATTCGACAGCTCTCCTATCAACACTCCTCAAAGCCAAAACAGAGAAATGGCTCGAGTCGAAATTGGCCCCTTTTTCGAGAGACCAATACTTGAACCTGTCTGTTGGTAAGATTTTCGAGGACGAAAATCCCTAAGGGGGGAGAATTGTAACAGCCCGATTTTGTGGCTAGTCAAAATAGTGGTTTCGAAACCACTAATTCGAGGCTGGAGAAATTATTCTTAATATTATTTTATGTATTATAGCCTAATTATATGAGTGCATGAAAATTTTATTGAATTAATTTTAGTGATTGCATGCTTAATTTTGAAAAAAGGACTAAATCACATAAAGTGCTATAGAAGCTTAAATTAGTCAATAAAATGTTGGTGGTCAAAGTGTTGGCCGACCTAGGGGACAAGAAAATGCAAATTGGTCAAAGTTGGTGGAATTAGGTGGCTTAATTTATGAAATAAAATAAAATAAAGAGAAGAAAAGATATTATCTTTCATCTTTCTTCTCTCCACCGATTTTTCACTCAAGGAAAGGGCCATGGAAGCTTAAAAATTATATCAACCTTTAATCCTTGCAAGTAAGTCATTTTTGTTGATTTTTGTGTTTTTGGAACCATCGTAACTTAATCTAGCTAATGAAGGGACTATTTTACACTATGGTTGAAAGTCTAGGGTTTTGTCATGGTAGTATAGTGTTGTATTCTGAATTTTTATGGAAGAAAATTAATCTTGGTTGTTAAATAAACAACATTTGTGAAAGGGGTTTACATGAAAACACCTAAAATGGACCTTTTTGTAAAGGTTTTAAAATAGGTAGTTAATGCGTAAAATAATTGGATTTGTGAGTTGCTATAAGCTTAAAATAGATTTGGCTAGGCTCGGTTAATGAGGAAATTTGATGAAAATCATTTTATAAGCCTAGAGGAAAAATCGTAATTTTGTGATAGTATAAGGGCAAGACGGTAATTTTACCAAAGTAGGAATTTTGAAATGTTTTGATTAATGTGGTGATTAAAAGAGTAAATTTTGTCATTATAGATCAAGAAAAACGGGATCCGGACTTAGACCGGGGGAAACCAAAATAGTTGACTAAATCAAACTAGCCTCCCATATTTTGTATACCGAGGTTAGTTATACGTAAATAATACAACTCTATTGTTATTATGCATTAAACAATTGATATTGCATAAAATGTTTGATTATTGTTATGAATATGCATGACGAAATTTGATGTGGTATACACCCAGTTGAACCTTAAGAATAGATTGGATACCCAAGCCATGACATTTGGATGATATGTGTGGTAGTGTAAGACTATGTCTGGGACATGGCATCAGCCACATTATGAAAGCCAGTGTAAGACCATATTTGGGATATGGCATCGACATTAAGATGAGAGCTAGTGTAAGACCATGTCTGGGACATGGCATTGGCCACATTATGAAAGCCAGTGTAAGACCATAGCTGGGACTGGCATTGGCATTGAGATGAGAGCTAGTGTAAGACCATGTCTGGGACATGGCATCGGCCTCCATATGTGAGCCAATGTAAAACCATGTCTGGGACATGGCATCGGCGTTGTACCTCTTGTGTGAGGCTTGTTGAGTATCCTTTGGTATTCCAACTGGTTCAACGGGTAATTTAAAGTTTGTGTCAAAAGTGAGAAAAGTTACGATTATGTTGTAAGTGATACGTTTACCTACACGAAATTTATTAGAAATGAGATCGATTTATGTTGTATGATTTGTAAGGATGGAAATGAGTAAGTTATGCATTTAATCATTCGAGAATTATGTGCAAGTGTATAACATGTTATGAGTATATAATGCATGATAATTGTTGCTAATTGTTTACATGCGACTTACTAAGCCTTATGCTTACTCGTTTTCCTTTCCATTTTCTTATAGTATCGCCAAGCTAGCTCGAGGTTTAAAAGGCATCGGAGGCTCGATCACACTATCAATCTGAACATTTGGTATAGTTAGATTTATCATTTTCAATAGGCATGTATAGGAACTTGGTGTTTTGTTAAGTGTCATATTGTTTTGGCCAAATGTGTTGGCTTGTCTTGAAGATGAATTCATTTTGTATAAGGCCATGGATGATGGCTAATACTTATTATTGATATATGAAAATAATGATGTTTTTCATGAATGTACAAATTGCATGGTTGAGTATTTGGTATATTAATGCATGAATGAGTAGGTTATTTGATGTGGCTTATGTTGGTGCAAGTAAAGGTGGCAGAAAGGGCTTGGTAAATAGCCTTGTTTCTATCCATACGAGTTGACACACGGGCGTGTGTCTAGGCCATGTGTGACACACAGTCTGTCCCATGGCACGTGTAGTTTGGCCGTGTGTCCCTCTACACCCTATGTTGGCAAAATAGAATGCCTAGTAGTAACCACACGGGCTGAGGCACGGCCCAGGATATGGGCATGTGCCTAGGCCGTGTGAAGTCTACACTTGAATTTAGGAATTTAATTTGCCACACGGCCTAAGGACATGGGCATGTGCCTTGGTCATGTGACCTTATTGGGTTGATGACATCAGAAAAAGAATGTCAAGGTTTTTGCACACGAGCGGAGACATGGGCGTGTCAAGGCCGTGTGGGGGACACGGGTTATGGGCACGGACGTGTTCCAGGCCGTATCAAAAGACCTATATGTTCGAATTGAGAAATAAATCAACACGGGCACGGGACACGAGTGTGTCCCTATATGTTTAAGCCGTATGAGTTGCACAGTCCTTCAACATGGCCATGTTATCAAGTCACACGGGCATGTGCCCCTATTTTTAGTGACATTTTCCAAAGTTTTCTAAAGAACTCGGTTCGGTCCCGAACCGTTTCTAAAGTGTGTTTTGGGCCTCGTAGGCTCATATTAGGGATTTTAATACAAAGTTTGAAAGGTTTTAAATTTCAATGAAATCTCATAACCTAGAATTGTTTGTATGCATGTTTTTAAGAAATGTAACGCCTCGTACCCTGTACCGGCATCGGATATGGGTAAGGGGTATTACAAATCCCCATATAAACAAGCAGACAGAATGCAATCATAGTTTGGGCCTAAGCCCATCTTAGTAATAGTTTCAATTTCAGTTAGGGCCTTAGCCCATTTTATTACAGAAGCAGTCGTGCATTTGGGCCCTGGCCCATTACCGTATCAATATTCAGTACAGTAACAGATATATAGTATCAAATCCTACCCCGCCAGCCTCTACACTCTAACTTCGTCCAACCCTACACTCTATGTGGGGATATAATCAACCCACCCATCCTTACACTCCAAAAAGTACCGAATGCGACACTAGACAGTAGTTTGCAGCTGAGCTGCCAGTAATTTAGGCTCGAGGCCTTTCAGTACACTTCCTCCGAACAATATAACCCCCACCCCAATGCAATGCAGTATACATATATGACATGCTAAAACATAATATTATGCATAATCAAATCAGTAAGGCATCATCATGCTTAATCATATCAATCATACAGTCATTCCAGTCAATTAGGCGTCTAAGTAAGCTTACCGACCCTACAGTAGGTCCACAGTTGACTCAGGTGACCCGTGCAACCTTAGCAATCAAACAGTGAAAATGAGCCTACAATCCCATAATGTTTTGCCCATGTGGGCCCACACACCCCGTGTGGCCCACACAACCAAAAATGGCCTTGGCCATGTGGATCACACGGCCTGGCCCAATAATCCCACACGCCCGTGGTTCACCCATGTGGGCCCACATGCCTGTGTGGGCCACACGGCCCAATTTGGTCTGGCCTGTGTATCGTACACGGCCAGCCTCATCGATCACACACCCGTGTTCGATCACACGGCCTACCACATGAGCGGCCGCACGCCTGTGTGGTGTCGACAATTACATTTTTTGACTTTTCACCAATTTCCATATTTAGAGTTGTGTTTAGACACCTATTATGGTTTCGCAAAAAAACACTTCCAAGCTCAGTAGTTCCTAAAACTGATCATTCACTTTAGTCGTCAGTCTCAACTTATGAAAGCACAATAACACACAACTGAATATACTTCCATTTCAAATGCACGATACCTACCTTGAAACTCCGAACGAATATGCTAAAACTCCACAGAAGAAGGACCTCAATCAAAGCAATTCCTTGCTATCAAGACGATAGTAACATCCAATCAGCATTTAATTTAGGCACAAATCAAAGTGTAGAAGTTTTACTTACCATAAGCAACAAGAACCAAACCACGAGAACAATCAACGATAGAAAATCAGTATAATAGAGTAGAGGAAATAAGAATCGGCAATATGAAGGGAGGAGGACGTAAAGAAGAAGAATCGGCATATGGATGAATAATTCGGTAGCAACCAACATGAATAGAAAGGAGGTGACAGTAAGAAGAAGAAAAAAACATAGGTAGGGAAGTGTGCAAAGTCAAAAAAAGAACAAAAAAGAAGTACCAGAAATTCACTAACAATATTCGGCAGAGGAAGGAGAACAGTTGATAGAAAATTGAGAGAAAACAAAACCTAAAGTCAAATTTTGGGAAATGATTCAGTTTCAGAACAACTACTGATCACTTCCCTTGATCCACTCCTCAAAACTCTCCTACTATCCCTCCACAAATCGTCCACCTTCCCACTACACCTCAAATTCCTTATTTTCCTCCACCAATCCCACAACTACTGATACCTCACTCATTATCCTCCTAAAAATCAGCCGCAACATCCCCACACAGAATTTTGGTCAAACTACAACATTCATACGGCACAAGCAGTAAAAATAAATCCCCTTGATCGCGCAGAGATTTGAACCTCAGTCCCCAGCCACTTAACACTCTACTTAACCACCAGACCAGCAGGCCTATTCTGACATATTTTACCAATATTTAGTTATAAGCCTACTGATTAGAGATAGGGGTTTACTCATCTAAAAACAAAAGCTTGCCAAGCTAATGCTTGAACTTGGGACCTCTCAGACACTTTCCAGAACACTTAACCATTGAAGCAGACAAACAATTGTGCCACAAACATACGAAAATAAATATATAAAAGATTTTTAGGGCATTACAACTCTACCCCCTAATAGAAAATGTCGACCTCGAAATTTTACCTAATCTGAACAAATAAGGATACTACTGTCACACCGCATCCTTAGACTCCCACGTGGCCTCCTCAGATCTATGATTACGCCAAAGAACCTTAAACAGTGGGATGGATTTTCTCCTCAGAATCTTTACGTCGCGATCCAATATCTGAGCTGGCTCCTCTTTGAAAGTCAGATCTAGTCTAACCTCGATCTTCTCCACTGGAACAATATGCGTTGGATCAGAGCGGTAGCGCCTCAACATTGAGACGTGGAATACATCATGAATCCGATCTAGCTCCAGAGGTAACTCCAACTGGTAGGAAATTGATCCTACACGCTTCAGAATACGATAAGGCCTAATGAATCTAGGGCTCAACTTGCCCTTATGACCACATCTCAGTACGTTTTTCCATGGCGACACCTTAAGTAAAACGAAGTCTCCCACAGAATACTCGGCCACTATACTTAGTCGCCACCATACCATGCGCATAGCGGCTTAGTCGCAGAAATTTAGCCTCATACTCGTCCACTGATCTATCACCCTGGGTCAAATTCAGGAACTCTCTCCTACGGGCATCCACGTAACTGGCCCCCACATACTTCCCCTGGAAGGCAGTCTTAAAGAACTCCCAGGTCAGTCGGTCTGGCTGAGTGCCTTCTTTAATCGTAAGCCACCACTGGTAAGCCTCATCTCTCAGCTGTGACACTACACCCTTTAGTTTCTGCTCAGGGGTGCAATCTAAATCATCCATAATCCTTTCTGTGGCCTCGATCTAGTACTCAGCCACGTTAAGGGCAACTCCATTAGACCGGAGCTGTTCCGTAATCGACCCTCGGGCTCCAACTCCCGTATTGGGCCCAGCGACCCTCTCCAAAATTCGTAACATGGCTTGGGATAGTGCGTCATCCCCAGCTGCTCGATCATGAGACCTAGATCCAGTCTCAGTCACCGGTGAAACAGGCGCATCACTAGTATCCAGATTAGGCAAGTTACCAGAAGATGAGGACCCAGCTCGGGCCCCTCTACGACCTCTACCATGACCTCTTTTACCTCGTCCGCGAGTACCTCTCATGCTCATTGTCTAAGCGAGTTTATTTATTTTAACAGTTTTATGCATCAGTTTACAGTTCCAGTGTTTATTAACGGGTATTTTATGAAATCAATATCAAAAGTGTAAAGTTTTTTTTCGTACAACGCAATGTCGATCAATGTCTATCGATTTTACTACTGTATTAGTATACACTAACTTAAGTGTATTCAGTCTTTCTATAATAGTCCTAGCATATGCTATTTATAGCAGTTTCAGTTTACAACACATGACAGTTTCAGAAAACTTACAGGATCGGGGCCGAAGACTTGGTGTACCACACATTCAGTAAAAACATTTCAAATCATTAGAAAATATCTCTTAAAAAGTCAAATATTTAAACCCAAATCTACAGCTGAGTTTTGCTACCTGGCTTTAATACCACTGAATGTAACACCCCAAACCCAGCATAGACGTTATGGCCAAATCTGGCGATGTCACATGGTAGTGTGTTAGAAAACTGTAGCTTGTGTTGGAAAACAGTAACTTTTCTTAAAACATTTTCCGTTTAGAATTCCTCATTATCATTTATTAATTCTAAAATTGTGATTCTTATTCAGCCGTTAGTTTTCAAAACATTAAACGTTACGGAAGCTTTTTAAATAGTTTGTGCCCTTGTGGGTATTTTGCTAAACACATGCATTTCTTTTAAAAACTCGTATTTTACCTACCTCTAGCAGATATAAAACATAAGACAAATATAAAATCTAAATTTTATGCAAAAATCCATAGAGGCCTTTATTACAGCAAAATACCCCAAATTAAACTTTGAAAACCTAATTAAAGATGAAATAGTGAAAAAGGGACGTGTGGCCACCTTTGAGTCCTCCACCACTCCGATCCGCTTAAGTCTGGGGATTACCTATACAGGTAACACAGAAGGGTGATTTTAGGAAAAATCAGTGTGTAAACCCCATATAAACAAGCAGACATAATGTAATCATAATCTGGGCCTAAGCCCATCTCAGTAACAGTTTCAGTTTCAGTTTCAGTTAGGGCCTTAGCCCATTTCAATAATGAAGTAATCATGCATTTGGCCCCTGGCCCATTACAGTATCAATATTCAGTACAGTAACAGATACACAGCATCAAATCCTACCCCACCAGCCTCTGCACTCCAACTCCGTCCAACCCTACACTCCATGTAAGGATATAATCAACCCACCCATCCCTACACTTCAAAAAGTACCGAATGCGGCACTTGACAGTAGTTTGCAGCTAAGCTGCCAGTAATTTAGGCTCGAGGCCTTTCAACACACTTCCTCCAAACAATATAACCCCCACACCAATGCAATACAATATACATATATGACATGCTAAAACATAATATCATGCATAAAATCAGGGCATACAGTATCAAATTAGTAGGGCATCATCATGCTGAATCGTATCAGTCATACAGTCATTTCAGTCAATTAAGGGTCTAAGTAAGCTTACCGACCTTACAGTAGGTCCACAGTCGACTCGAGTGACCTGTGCAACCTTAGCAATCAAACATGAAAATGGGCCCACAAGCCCATTGTTTGCTCGTGTGGCCCACACGGCCCAAAATGGCCTTGGCTATGTGGATCATGCGGCCTGGCCCAATAATCCCACATGCCCGTGTGGGCCCACACACCCTTATGGCCTACACGGCCCAATTTGATTCGGCCCGTGTATCGCACACGGCTAGCCTCGTCAATCACATGTCTGTGTTCGGTCAGACGGCTTACCACACTGGTGGCAGTACACCCGTGTGGCGTCAACAGTCACATTTTTCGGCTTTTCGCTGATTTCCAATTTCAGAGTTGTGTTTACGCACATGTTATGGATTCACAGCAAAACACTTCCAAGCTCAGTAGTTCCTAAAATTGGTCATTCACTTTAATCGTTAGTCTCAACTAATGAAAGCACAACAACACAAAACTGAATATACTTCCATTTCAAATGCACGATACCTACCGTGAAACTCTGAATGAATATGCTAAAACTCCATAGAAGAGGGACCTCAATTAAAATGATTTCTTATTGTCAAGACGATAGTAACATCCAATCAGCATTTAATTTTGGCACAAATCAAAGTGTTGAAGTTTTAGTTACTAGAATATCGACAAGAATCGAACCACGAGAATAATTAACGGTAGAAAATCAGTATAACACAGTATAGGAAACAAGAATTGGCAATATGAAGAGGGAGGGATGAAAAGAAGAAGAATCGGCCTAAGGATCAACAATTCGGTAGCAACCAATAGGAACAGAAAGGAGGTGACAATAGGAAGAAGAAAAAAAGATGGGTTAGGAAGTGTGCAAAACTGAAAAAAAAGAACAAAAACGAAGTAGCAAAAATTCACCAGCAATATTCGATAGAAGAAGGAGAACAGTTGACAGAAAATTGGGAGAAAACAAATGCTAAAGTCGAATTTTGGGAAAGGAATCAGGTTCGGCACAACTACTGATCACTTCCCTTGATCCACTCCTCGGAACTCTCCTACTATCCCTCCACAAACTGTCCACCTTCCCATTACACCTCAAATTTCTTATTTTCCTCCACCCATCCCATAACTACCAAAATCCCCCTCATTATCCTCCTAAAACTCGGCCACAACATCCCCGCACTCCTCAAATATTTAGAATTTTGGTCAAACTACAACACTCATACGTCACAAGCAGTAAAAATAAATCCCCTTGATTGCACAAAGATTCGAACCTCAGACCTCCAGCAACTTAACACTCCACTTAACCACCAGACCAGTAGGCCTATTCTGACATATTTTACCAACATTTATTTATAAGCCTACTGATTAGAGATAGGGGTTTATTCATCTAAAAAACAATTTGCCCAAGCTAATGCTTGAACTTGGGACCTCTCAGACACTTCCCAGAACACTTAACCATTGAAGTAGACAAACAATTGTGTCACAAACATACGAAAAAATATATATAAGAGATTTTTGGGGCGTTACAGGGGTCAAGCGGCCAAGTTACATGCTCGTATGCCAGGCCGTGTGATCAATTCTGGGCATTCTATTTTGACACTTTAAAGATGCTGGGGACACACGGCCAGGCCACATGCCCATGTGCTAGGCTGTGAGCCACACACGGCTGAGACACATGCTCGTGTCTCTGCCCATGTGAACAAAAATAGACTATTTTCCAAGCCATATTTCTCACCCATCTTGTCTTTCACCTACACCAACACTTAAACAAATTCACAAACCATATCAAAGCATTCAAAACAAGTCCAAATCATGTCTTAAACATGACATAATATCACATACAACAAATGTACCCTTAGGTACCTCAGATGACAATTTACTATCATGTTAATATATCATTCATAGTTATCTAGTTATCTAATGCATATATGCATGATTACATTCATTCTTCAAACATTATAGATCCACTTATAAACATATCAAAAAATGGTAAACACAAGCCATTCCAATGGCTAGTTTCATTCAGAACATTTACATGCCATTGTTGGCTAAATAACATATAAATGCCATTATAAACATAATTAATTTGCCATATATATATCAAACTAGGTTGATGGATAGTGTGAGTGATCTTCGCTAAGCTTCCAATCCAACGAGCCTCTGAGTTATTATAGAATAGGGGAAAATAAATAAAGTAAGCATAAAATGCTTCGTAAGTTCGTATGACATGGTAATTAACTTACCACTCATTTAAATACAATATAAACATACAAGGCACATTCAACCAACTTGATTACAAGCCCTAACACATATCATCATCACCCTTGTTAGTCGTATATTTCATATAAATATCAAGAAACATGTATGGGCTCAACAATAATTAGATTTCCATATACCATGTATCATCATTTTCATGTATTTCAGGCAGATACATGTATTAATTCATTTCATGTTCATATTTTCTCATGTCAGGATTTTGCTCGATGAATCATTTAAAACATCGATGGATACACAGGTAGTACACTCAAAGTGTACAAATCAGAAATCCTTCAATTCATACTCAGGAGTGCTCTTTAAAGCAGATAACTAGGAAATCCTCTCTCAAGCCATATAACAGGAAGCTCACAAAGAGCCATTAATAGCGTAGCTCACAAAGAGCCTATCGGGAAGTTTATCCGAGCAATATAACAGGAACCCTGTAAGTTGTGTGGATCTAAAAATCGATAGTAAAATCTGAATGATGCTAATTGTAATGCCCCAAATTTTTGGGCCTAGAAGAATTGGGCTTTGGGCTTTGGGCCTCAGAAAATTTTAAGTGAGCAAGAAAGTGACAATTGGCATGTGTGCCTTGAGGGTTAATGAACTTGGAGTGTCTAGGGGTGTTGGAGAAGTGCTGGGTTCGAACTTTGAGGAGAAGGAATTTTTAATTAATTATTAAAGGAACCAGGGCGGTGAGTAGTTGGGCTTTTAAATAAAAATAGGGAAAAATGGCATCAAAGAGTCTTGTGGTGGAGTGGCTAAGTGACGCCATTTAGGGTATAGGAAGGTGGCGTTATGGGCTAGCAAGGAGATCCTAGGTTCGAATCCTAGCTTAGTATTTTTTAGGAGTTTAATTTTGGCCTTCTAGAAGGTTGGAACTGGTGTGATGATGGACTCTAAGGAGAGTGATCAGAAGATAAAATTTAGGAAAAGGATTGGGGAGTTATCGTGGAGAAAAAATAGGAGATGAGATATGTGGAAGAGGTTGAGCTGAATTGGGAATTTGGGATAGGAAATTCGACTATAGGCTATAAATAGGTGTCGATTTTGGGGTTCTAGGCTAGTGCCAAAATTGTTTTTCCCTTTAGCCGAATTCCTCATTTTTGAGTTGCCAAAACACTTTTTCTCTCTAAGTACTCAGAAGCCAAATGCCTTCTTTGCTTGCTGATCTCCCATACCTTTTCTTCTCAAATTCTCTTTTGATACACCCTTGGTTTTAACCGATTCCTTCTTCTTTCCTTCTTCCTATTTGTGCCAAATAACCCCTTTCACTATACTAATCTCAAAGGCCGAATACCTCTTGGGTCGATTGCTTCTTGGGTAAGTGTAACATTCGGGTTCTAGGGGTTATGCATTTAGTACATAACTCAAGTAATGGTAGGCTTATGGTGAGGTTGGATGAGTTTTAAGGGGTTTAGAGAACCCTAGAAGGTAAGAGATGTCTTAAGAAATCTTTGGTTTTTAATGTTAAAATGGGGGAGCTTGGCTATAGGGGTATTAAGAGAAATATTTGGAAGGTTAAGACACAAGAATTGCTTTGGTGGAGTGGCATGGAGACGCTACTTGTGGCTTTGGGAAGGTGACGCCTCAAGGTGCTAAGGGGTCTCATGTTCGAATCAAGGTGGCAGCAAGGTGTTTTATTTTTTTTTTTTTTGGGGTTTTGGCGTTAAAAGGAAGGAGGCCTTAAAAGAAGCTGAGGCGAGTCTATGACACAAATGGCGCCTTGGCAAAGTGGCTTCCATGCGCCACTTAGGAGTTGGAGGTGAAGATGGGCGCAGGTTCGAATGGCTGGAGCAGCGTTTTGCATTTTATTTTTTATATATGCGGTGATGGGCTTAAGTAGAAAGGCTTTAAAATTAAATGATGGGGTTTTATGACATGACAGTCAATTGGGAAGAGTGGCCTAGGGCGTTAGAAGAGAGGGCTTCGGCAGTGAGGTTCTAGGTTCGAACCAAGGGAGCTGCAATTGGAGTTTTATTTTTTTCATGCTGGCACCAAGAGAGAATATGGGAATTGGACGGCACATGGGCAATTGGAAGATAAGGATAAGCTTAGTTTTTTTTTATTTTGAATTCGGCTGGAAGGGTGGTTTAATGTTAGTTTATTTTTTATTTTGTATTTTAAATTGAAGAGGTGATAATGGATAAAAGGTGGGTTTTTATTTTATTTAATTTTGAATTGGTTTGAAAGGTGGGTGTTGAGAGAAACTAGGAGTGAAATAATGGGATTTGAAAAGGAGATGAGAAGTGGCCCAATGTTGGAGTCTTCAAGGGGGGAGAGTGGCCGAATCTTATTTAAGAGGGTGTGCTCTTCCTTTAGCCGAATTTTAGCTCTTCGCTCCTAAAGCCTTCACTTTTTTTTATCTTCTTAAACTCTACTTCTACTTGTTATTTCGAATCCATTTCTCTTTTGAGCAGCTTTTGTTTTCTCTTCTTTTCCTAGCAATAGCCGAACCTCTTTAAACCCCAGCAACATTCCATTTGTCTTCTCTTGTTTCTTCAAAGCCGAATAGTCTTCTTCTCTAACCGAATTTCCCCCTTTTGGTGTGCCGAAATTCCCCTCCCCTATTAGTGTCTCTTTGGCCGAATATTAAAGAGGTGTTGATCTCCTTGGGTTTGTTTTTTTTCAATCGTTGGAGAAGGTAAGTATTGGTAGCCGAATGCCTATTGCTATCCCCTCTCTGTTCTCTGTCGACTTTTACAAAGGTAAGAGCCGATTTTGGCATTTGTTTGGAAGTATGTTAATCTCTTGTGGTAACTGAATTGTTATAGGGTCTCCGGGATTTTGGCAGTGATCAAGTAAAACAGTCATTTTGGAATAGTCGATTGGTAAGTGGTGGTAAGAAGTTATTTTGTTAGTCTGTTCGTTTAGGTTCCGTTGAGCCAAGGACTATAATGGATTAATCATTCTTCTTAATAGGGTGTGGACGTTTGCTTAAGGGAGAACCATCGTTTGGTTCGGGATTTGGTAGGAAACCAAATCGATTGTAAGGTAAGGGTTCAAACGTTAACCCTTTTGGTTTAATTGTTTTGGCCGAATGGTCTAGGTTGCTAATCTCATGTTTGGCCAAATATAGGAGCAAGGAAAGTTAGGGTGGCCGATTGACTCCTTGAGATTTAGAGTTATCGTTGGAATCAGGTGTGTACATACACACTTTAGAACTAATTAATGTGCTAAGTGTTTGTATATGTTAAATCTGACTTGTGTAGATGTGGGATTTAATATCATAATGGTATAAGCAAGGATTCAGGTAAGTCTTGTCATTATGACTTTCTTTATGATGCTTTTGGGAAGCATGACATATTTGGTATATGTGGTTATGGCTAATGGTAAACTCTATGTATGTCGATAAATGAACATGTTGGCATGATTGCTGTTAAATGTGGGTTAAACGAGTGGAGGGGGAAGTGATATTTATGTCGATGGACACCAGTGGTTTGGTACCACATTTCGTGACTTCGGTCACCAGAGGTTTGGCACCTCCAGAGGTTTGGCACCTCATAGCGTCTCGTCCCAGTGGCTTAGCACCACAGTGGGTTGGCCCCACGGATTATATTAAGGGATTGACGCCAGTGATTTGGTATCACACGATGGGTTGGCCCCATCAATCGATTTGTGTCTTCGGACACCAGAGGTTTGGCACCTCCAGTGATTTGGTATCACATTTGTGACTTTAAGTCACCAGTGGTTTGGCACCACCAGTTGTTTGGTACCACACGGGGTAGAGAAAGGCATTATGGATGGCTAGGTTGGGTGCATATTGAACTTGTGCATGTTAAGTTAGTTATGACTTGTGTATGATATTGCACTAAATCGGGGGAAGGGTTACACATTGAGTCTTGGTGACTCACCTTCTCCTTTAACATTTTCAGGTGATGCGTAAAGTTGGACCGGGTTCGGAGAGGACACAAGGTGGCCCATGCAGAGGAAGACATTTTAATTATTTTAAGCATTTTTAATATTCAATAATTGTTTTAAGTATTGGTTGTAATAAGGGCCTTATTATTATCTTTGATATTATTTTAATTATGTCTTGATTAAATTACTAGATAAAGATGATTTTTATTTCAGCAATCTATTTAGTCAAAGTTTGTATATACTAAAGTTTTAATTCAGACATTTTATAACACTAAGGTTTTTCATATTATTTTTTTAAATGGACATGGTTTTCAAAAGTTAACAAATTTTCATGGTTTATTCTAAAGTCAAAAAGGATTTTCAACCGTCTTTCCGCAGTGACATAACCAGATCCGGTCAAGGCTTGTAGGCCGGGTTTGGGGGTGTTACAGTAAGTATTCTCAGTTATTGTTTAGGTGTTGGCCGAATGGTCATAGATAGGGAAAGGGGGACTTGTGTTGGATACAAGTCACTTATTATTCTGTTTTTAATGATTAAGAATGATGCAGATTTAGGAGATACGCGTGACTAGTGATCAAAGAAGGGCTAATAAGGCTTGGTGTTTCAGGTAAGGTGAAGGTGAGACTTCAGCTTTTCGTAAAGTATTTGATAAGTATTTGTGATTAATCTTTGAGTGATATTGTTTGTATGATCGTGGCTAAGGAGATCGCAGCGCGTTTTGTTATCAGGTGTGTACATACACTACACACACATTAGATCGAGAAATCCCGAAATGCTGAAAAGTTGAAATGCCGAAAAGTCAAAAATTTTGGCTACGGTAGTCTTGCTAGTGCGCGAACACTCGTAAGGGAAAATTGATACGTTATTAGAGCCCCATGAGTGATCTCATGGACTTGGGACGTGTTTTGGCCAATTGGGCCAGAATGGGCAAAATGGGTCGATGGGTCATAGGCTCAAAACAGGCAAATTTGATGGTTTGGTAATAAGTGATGAACTAGTCATGCTGGTTACATGGCTTGGAATTGGTTTGGGCCAGATGCGCCGTACAAATGTGATTAGGCCAAATGGGCCATATGAATGTGATTTGGGCCTAATGGGCTATACGAATAAGGTTGGGCCTGGTGGGCCATATGAACGTATGTGAATTCGTTTGGGTTTTGTAAGGGGTATTGGGCTTAGTATTTGGTAAATTGCTTAACCTTACATAAAACTTTAGTAATTAAATAATTGTGACCGTGGACAAGTCATAAGGTTAAGGTGTGGCAATGGGTATATGCATGTCTAGGATTGGATCTAGGGAGAGCTTGGTACTTAAGCAGTCTTAATGACTCACCTCCTCTTCTCTGGAATCCTACCTGGTGCATAATATCTGTTCACTTTAGCCAACGAGGACTTGTTAACGGGCCAAGGTAAGTAATAGACCCATGACAATAAGAAATGATCGAAAAGCCCCTAAGGGCAAAAATGACTAAAATACCCCTATGTGTTGAACATAAGCTTTATGGATGTTACTCATATATTTGCTGCATTCATATGATATTCTGTTTAGGATGCATATGGGTGGGAATTATGGAACAGAGGAGTATATGAGGATCGCATGGTTGCTTGACGACCGTGGACCCATCGTGTAACATCCTGGAAAGGGCCTATGCATTTTTGGTTTTATTGTATGAAATGACAAGTCTTAAGCATTATGAATAAATTTTTGATATTTTTGGAAACTCAGAAATGTATGAAAATGCATGGAAATGGAAATGAACATTTTTGGAAACCTGAACATTTTTGGAAACCTGAACATTTTTGGAAACACAAATGCATTAGGACATGAACATTTTAGGAAACCTTAGAAATGTAAGGAAATGGTTCAAAAATGGAAAATACACATTTTGGAAACTAAGAAATGGAAATGGAAATGATCCAAAAATGGAAAGTATACATTTCGAAACTTGGAAATGTAAGAAAATGGCAAGTAAACAGAGTTTATTCGAAAATTTTAGGAAACTTGGAAATGACCCTAAAATTATGAGTATTAAAGTTTAAAATGGGAGATTAAGGCAAGAGGGCCTTAAAAGAAAAAGTTGGTAAAATTTGACACACAAACGGGCTAGGAAAAGTGGCTCAAGATGGCACTTAGTGGCCTATGGAAATGGCGCCATGTGCAAGAGGCATGGGCACAGGTTCGAGTCACAAGGGAAGCAAATAAATGAAGTTGTATTTTTGCTTCCCAGGCTAAGGGGTGGACGGCAATTGCTTCTAGAAAAAGGAGGCGTTTTATTTCCATTAATATTGCTTAATAAGGTGATAAATAAAAGCTTTTTAATTTGGATTATTTGAGGAGATAAAAGATGGATTAAACTCTTTTATTTTAAATAAAAGAGATAATATTATCACAAGGAAGAGTGGTGGCCAAGTCAAGGACTCTTGGCCTAGTAATTTCGGCTAAAGAAGGATTTTCTCTCATCTTTTCTTAGCATTGCCGAAATTCCCTAGCAGAAACTCTATCTGCGGAAAATTCCATAGCATCTTTCTTTCTTCTCTTTTCTTTCTCCAAGCCGAAAATACACTCTATTCCATCAGTGCCGATTGTTCTTAAGTCTAATATTCCTCTCTTCCTTCACCCTTGAAACCGAATGCTAAGAAGGCTCATAGCCGATTGTTCATCAAGTTTTTGACCGAATCTCTGAAGCAGTGTCAGGAAAGATCTGTCGAATTCAAAAGGTAAGAATCTTGTGGTTATCGATTATTCTCCTCTTTAAGCCAAACATAGGGGCTAATGTTATTATTTTTGTGGCCGAAACTATAAGGAGTGTTTCGGGATTTCTAGTGCTATCAACTACAAGGAAGAGATCATTCGGGATTCAAGAATCTAAGGTAAGATATACACATATTTGGTCAAAGTTATGGATTATATGTGAGATTTAAGTCTAACATGAAACTATAGGAATTTCGACGGACATACAAGGCAAGGATTACATTCGGGATTTGGAAATTTTAAGGTAAGTCCAGAGATCCAATCGGCCAAGGTTTATTCTTTAGAAATACAAATCCTACTAGGATTTGGTTTTAAGGTCAAAAAGGTTTATTTATATGTTTAAATAATTTGGCCGAATATAGGGATTGAGATCTAAAGAAACAGATCGATTTCTTCGGGATATCAAGGAACCTATTAATCAAATAAGGTGTGTACCCATACTAACCTTCAATACGTTATACGACAATTATTAATTATATGAATATGCATAAGAATGTGAATGTGGCTATGTGCCCTAATGTGGTACAAAAAGTACTCAGGTACGTTTCCTACTTCTGATAGGATTATGAATATGTTATATTCTTAACATGTGAATAGTAATATGAATGAGAAAAATAAGTATGTTGTGCATGATAAATATGTGGGGCATTTCGGCTATATGTGAAAGGGGAAGAAGGTGTTGACTTGGTCTCACCAACTAATATGGTGACTACGATCACATAATTTGAACATGGTAACTTCTGCCACACTATCTCGAATTTGGTAACTTCGGTTACATTATCTCGAACATGGTGTCTATTGACACAATTATCCGTGGCTATGCCACGATATTATATGGGCGATGAGCACGCCGATCGCAAATGATCGCCTTGATGGTGTGTAACGGATGGAGGGTTGACTTAGTAGTCCCCACGGTGTGATTGGCAAGTACGGATGGTGTGTAGCGGATGGACAAATAGGCTTGGGTTTGGGTTGCATCATTTAATTGTATATGAATATGAACTTGATATGAACTTGTATGCCTGATTTGTTGAATGTTAGTATTGTGTGCACATTGAGTCTGTTGACTCACCCCTTTGTGGGACCATTTTTCAGGTAATGAGCAATAATGGACCGGGTCGGCAGGAGCTAAAGGTGGCCATGCATAGCAAGGAAAAACTTTTATTATTTGGGACTGTTATTTTTATTAAGTACTTCAATTTTATTTTTGGTTTTTGATTGATGTAATAAGGCCATAAGGCCTAAGTTGAATTCCTTTACTTCTGTTTATTTTTACTTTATAATGTTACGCATCATTTTTAATTAAGTTCAATTATATTTATTTTAATAATAATAAACCATAAATTATTTTTTTTTCATAGCTAAATGATTTCTAAGTAAAATAAATGGGTTTTTAATCTAAGCCCAACCCAAAACGAGATTTTCCTGAAAATACACAAATTTTCTCTAAGAGACAAAGAATTTTGCAACCGGTTTACTTAAGGAACATACCAGATCTGGTTCAGGCTCGTGGGCCGGGTTTAGGGTGTTTCAGTTTGGTATCAGAGCCCATTTTTCAACTCTCGGCCTGTGGGCTAAGGCCCAAAACATTTTTAATTCGAGCCCAAATGATTTTCTTTGAAATAAAGCAGGTGTTCTGGCATGGCACCTAAGTCTCCGACCCGCAGTCCACCAGGTAAGTACCCCTAACTATTTGGGTGATTATGTGAATTATATTATGAACTTTAGAAGGATAGAAAAGGCATGGAACGTAGAATAGTATGATAGGAATTTGAACCCTAGGACTAGACTACTCAAACACACAGAACCCATAAGACTTAATGAACTTAACCAACCTATGGCTAAGTCACTAAGTTAGGGTGTGGTAACCCCTGTATGCATGTCTAGGATTGGATCCGGAAGAGCTTGGTATTTAAGCAGTCCTAGTGACTCACCTCCTCTTCGCAGGAATCCTACCTGGTGCGTAGCTTCGGTTCACCCTAACTCAGAGGGCTCAGTGGTGTGGCAACCTCTGTGCGCATGTCTAGGAATGGTTTCAGTGAGAGCTTGGTATTTAAGCAGTCCGTGTGACTCACCTCCTCTTCACTTGAATCCTGCCTGATGCGTAGCTTTGGTTCACCCTGACCAAAGAGGGCTCGGACATAGGCTAAACATAATGACTAAAACCCGAAAGGGAACTAGCTATGTTTTTAAAAAAAAAAAAGAGAACAAAACAACAAACCGTAGTTTTAAAATTCTTACAATTTTTCTTTTAATTTTGTGAAAACTATCCTTACAACATTTCCCCCCTGAAAAAATTCCTAATTTGTGAAAATTACAAAAATGCCCTTAGTGGTGAAATTACCAAAATGCCCTTGGTTTATAAAAGGTTCAACTACTCAACAGCTTTACCAATATTTCATTATTTTATAAACATTCAAAAATCCTAATTTGTAAAATATCAAAATACCTTGATTTTGAAAAATTACAGAATTGCCCCTAACTTACAAAACTACCAAAATGACCCTGATTCCCAAAATTTTTGCAACATCTCCATTTTGGAAGGAACAATTCTCAAAAAGAACCCACAAAGTTTTACAACTTTTAAAATATCCCTAATTTATTAAATTTTACAAATTTACCCTGATTTGTGAAAAATTACCAAAATACCCCTGAGGTCGAAAATTACCGAAATACCCCCGGATTTTGAAATTTCTCCAAATTACCCCGAGACTTTGAATTCTCAAAATACGTTTCGAAAAAACACCAAGGAACGTTTTTCCTTTAGAAAAATTATGAAAATGCCCCTGTAGGACAAAATTACGAAAATACCCCTGGGTAGTGGAAAACAACAACGAAAACTAAAACGTTTCTCTGAATGAACGAAAGTTCATACTTGTTTGATGGATGAATGAATGAATGGAAAAGACTGTGTGTTTGTATGAATACGAAAGAACCACTCTTTAATCCCTTTTCATAAAACTCCTTCGCGGGTAAATAAGTGGAACAATGACTAATCCATAAAATTCCTTAATCAGATCTCGACGCTAGGAAATGAGTTCTAGAGGACGTGGTCGCCGTGGACGAGGTAGAGGAAGGATGACCGTGTCAGAACTCGTTAGATCGGGTCAGGGGTCCGACAATGAAATACCACCGCCACCACCACCCCCAGCTGTTAATGTTAAGCAGCAAGCTCAGACGGGGGAAGATGCTGTGTCGCAGGCTGTGCTACGAGTTTTGGAATTGGTGGCTGGTGCGGGTGGAAATTCGGGAACCCGAAAATTTGTGCCTGAACGGCTCTGAGCTAATGGAGCCGAGATGTTTCGTGGAGTGTCGAGAGTGGCACCCAGTATAGCTGAGTACTGGTTGGAAGCGACGGAACGCATCATGGATGAGCTTGACTTGACCCCTGAGGAGAAGTTAAAGGGGATGGGGGCACTGTTACGCGATGAAGCGTATCAATGGTGGTTAATTGTGCGAGATGGTGCCACGGCTGAGGATCTGACCTGGGAGTACGTTAAGGAAGCGTACCAAAAGAAATATGTAGGAACCAAGTATACAGATGAGCAAAGAAAGGCTTTTTTGGGGTTGGGCAAGGGAGTAAGTCTGTCGCGGAATATGAAGCAGAATTCCTGAGGCTGAGTCGCTATGCTCGAGGAGTGGTGGTGACTGAACATGAATGCTGTGTCCGTTTTGAGGACGAACTGAGGGACGATCTGAGACTATTGATAGCACCGCATCAGGAGCGGGAATTCTCTGCTTTGGTGGAAAAGTCCAAGGTGGCCGAGGGAATTAAGGATGCTACCAAGCAGGCTGTGGATAGGAATAAGCCCAAAAGAGGTTTTGGGCCATTTGGAAAGGGTCATAGGAGGCCTAGAGTCGACGGGCCACGGAATCACCAAGCTGGTACGGGCTGGCAGTATCGCCCTTGTGAGTATTGTGGAAAGAGGCATTTGAGAGAATGTTGGAGAAAGACGGGAGGATGTTTCAAGTGTGGGTCCAAGGACCATATGCTTAAGGATTGTCCCAAGCAACCAGATGAGAGCCGACCGGCAGCCTCGGAATGAAAGTCGCCTGTAGGGGGCGACCGGCAGCCTCAACAGGTCGTGGTTCGCCAACAGAGGTAATGGTACCGCAGAGGCCGTGGAGCACGTGGCCGAGGTGCTGCTACGCTTTGAGGCAAGGCAACCGGGTTTGGTTTATACGGTTCGCCGGAGGGAGGATGGTGACGCACCGGATGTAATAACCGGTACGTTCTTTATTTCTGACAAACCCTATTTTGCTCTGATTGATGTGGGCTCGACCCATTCCTATGTTGCATGTAGTATAGTGGAAACACTAGGCCTAGACTCGAACTCTCTCTGATAGACGGATGACCGTAGTAAGCCCATTAGGCCAAACCGTAGTGGTAGACAAGATCTTTCGGAATGTACCCCTAGAGATTCAGGGAGTGAACTTTCGGGCTGATTTAATGGAGTAACCTTTCGGAGAGTTTGAATTTATACTCGGAACAGAGTGGCTAGTAGAGTATCGAGCCGTGTTGGATTGTGCAGCTAAACGTATGGAGCTAGTCTGAAGATTCTGTTCATCAAATCCATAAAAACAGCAGGAGCATTGGTTAGTCCAAATGGCATAACTAAAAGCTCATAATGTCCGTACCTCGTTCTGAAAGCAGTTTTCAAAATGTCTGAGTCTTTCACTCGTAGCTGATAGTATCCCGATCTCAAATCAATCTTAAAAAATATAATAGCTCCTTTTAACTGATCAAACAAATCGTCAATTCTGGGCAACGGATATTTGTTCTTTATTGTCATCTTATTTAACTGACGGTAATTGATGCATATTCTTATCGTGTCATCTTTCTTTTTCACAAATAAGATAGGAGCACCCCAAGGTGAGAAACTCGGTCTAGCGAACCCTCTATTAGTTAACTCTTGCAACTGTGACTTTAACTCTTTTAACTCTATTGATGCCATTCTATACGGAGCTATCGAAATAGGTGTAGTACCAGGTAACAAATCAATACAAAATTCAACTTCACGTATTGGAGGTAAACCCGGCAATTCTTTAGGGAATACATCAGAAAATTCACAGACTACTATTACTGATTCAACTTTCTTTTCAGATACCTTCGAATCAATTACATAAGCAAAATATGCCTCATATCCCTTTTTCAAATAACTCTGAGCTTTCAATACAGATATTATAGTAGGCAGCCCATTCAAATCATTTGACTCAACCCTAACTATTTCATCATTTGGACGTCTCAAATCAATAATCTTTCTTTTACAATTCACAACTGCATCATGCACTGACAACCAGTCCATACCCAGAATAATATTAAATTCATCAAAAGGTAACAGCAGCAAATCAGCAAGGAAACAGATATCTCGAAACATTAACATACAGTTCTTACATACTTTGTCAACTAGGACACTTTTACTTAAGGGGTTTGATACTTTTATAACAACCTCGGTAGACTCTACAGGCAAAGTTTTACTGAATACTAAATTCATGCATATATACGAATGTGTAGAACCAGGGTCTATCAATGTAATCATAGAAGTATCATAAAGTGTAAATGTACCCATTATAACATCAGGAGACGAAGCTTCCTCCCGGGCTCGGATAGCATATGCTCTGGCAAGCGCTCTAGCTTCAGATCTCGCTACAGTGTCTTTCGTAGTACTTTGACTACCACTGATGTTTCTTGCATTTCGGAAAGGTCTACCCCTTGCTACAACATTACGGAATCTCGGATTCTGAGCAGTTTCTTGCTCCCCAGACTCTGGGCAATCATGTATAAAATGATCTAACGATCCATATCTGAAGCAAGCTCGAACATTCAATCTACAACTTCCCGGATGTCTTTTCCCATAATGTTTACATTCAGGTCACTCGAATTTAACGTTTCCAACACTTGCTGTTTAAGTTGCCGGAGCTTTGGAACTCAATTGTGATCTAGCTCTATCTCTACTCGAATACCCCACATTCAACTTTGAACGGCTATGCTCATCCCGAAATTTCTTCTAAACAGACTAAAATAGTTTGTTCAGAAATCTCTTTCTCGTATCTCTGGATTCAAACTCTTAGCTTTTCTGAGTGCCTCAACTTTGCATGCTCGGTCAACTAACACCACAAACTCTTTTATCTCAGAAATCTCGACTAACAAACGAATATCTTCATTGAGACCATCTTCAAATCATTTACACATTATCGCTTCCAATGATACACATTCCCAGGCATACTAACTTAACCTCACGAACTCTCGTTCGTATTCAGTGACTGACATACGTCCCTATTTCAATTCCAAAAATTCTTTCTGTTTTTGATCAAAAAATCTCTCACTGATGTATTTCTTCTGAAACTCAATCTAAAAGAAGTCCTATGTGACCCGCTCTTTAGGTACAACAGAAATCAAAGTCTTCCACCACTGATAGGCCGCATCTCGTAATAAAGAAACAACACACTTAATACTTTCTTCTGGAGTTAATGACATTTCATCGAATACCTGAATTGTGTTTTCTAACCAGAACTCTGCCTTTCCGGCATCATCATCACTAGAAGCCCTAAACTCTTCATCCCCATATTTATGAATCTTGTCAACTGGAGGCTTATTCAATAGATTCGGATACATAACCGGTGGCACAACAGTAGTCTTAGGGGGATTAACCAGGGGCGGAGGTTGTGAAATAGTCGGGTTATTTCTTACGAACTGAGTGAACCATTCACTCATCACCTGGAAGAAAACTTGTTTAGCTTATCCCTCTTGACCGCTCGTAGCCAGTCTCAAATCTGAAGGCGCTGTCCCTTGCGTGGGAGCAGGCGTATTACTTTTTATATCGTCAGCTACGGCTCTTTCGGGATCCATTACTATACAGAAAATCACATTTTATACGTCAAGATTCATCACACTATCACAGTTCAGATATATGGCATGTATAGCTAGACTCTGACATGCTACGTTAGTCTGAGAATCGACTAAACCGTAGCTCTGATACCAACCAAATGTAACACCTCTAACCCAAGTCTGTTGTTGGATTAGGGTTAAAGGTATTATCGAAAGGATCAAAAACTTTTACTAACATTACAAATAATCATTCATCAATCGCAATCATAGTGTCCCTTAAATAGGTCAACAGACCTTAACCATGCTTTAGAGTAGGGTCGAAACTAGGCCGAACACTTACGAAAATTCTCAAAAATTTAAAACTTTCCAAAGTTTCACGGGTTACACGCCCCTGTGGTTAGGCCGTGTGCCTCCCACGGCTGCTAGACACACCCGTGTGTCTTACCCGTGGTCGAAACTGACTTAACTCCACGGCCATAAAGCATGCCCGTGTACCTTAGCCGTGGTCGATCCTGACTTGGCTACACGGCTACCAGGAACGCCCGTGTGCCCAGGCCGTGTACACCTAATTAGCTACTGACTTAATCCCACGGTCGTTAGGCACGCCTGTGTGCCACAACTGTGTGACAAAATAGGCTACTTGTAAAGCCAAATTGCCACCCACAATAGGGTCAAACCTACAAACAAATTCCAATGCAACTCATACACATTTGACAACCAAGAATATACCAAAATAACCATCCAATCTTTACAGTCAAAACCAATTACAATCATACCAATTTACAATACTAAAACTCATGTAAACACAAGCATAATTCATCCTTATACTTACCATAAACTTAACCATTTCATAAGCAATCAAACCATACCAAAACATGCACCATATATCATATTCATTAAAGCATAAAACCAATACATAACTAGCCAAATCACATGGTTAAGTACACATCTCATTCTTATACAAATAACTAGCCTATACATGTCATATCTAGCTATATATATTTCCAAAATGTACCAAAACAAGTTGAGTAGTGTAATGACGATCCTCGACGGTTCCCCGAGCCTTCAGTAATTTTGACGATCTAAAAAACACAGAGAAATCACACACACAAAGTAAGCTTTCAAAAGCTTAGTAAGTCATATTCAAATAAACTTAACTTAAAATACATAAAGCATATACATCTCACATAGAATTTGATTCGGTTATTTCACCATAACTTATCACATCTTTCAACTCTTCACCATATATGCACATAGCTCATATAGCATAATTTCACAATCATCTAAACATTTCATAGCTCATATTCATGCTAGTAAGTTCACATGAATAATTACTTTTCATACCTACCTTGTGTACTTGTTAAATGTACCTGAAACGGATTTACAATTCACACAACATTACGTGTCATAGACTTACCCGTTGAACCGTTCAGAATCTAATAGTATACTCTGAAAGCTTAGAATAATCAAACAATGCCAACGTCCCAGACGAGGTCTTACATGTACTCAGATATCGATGCCACTATCCCAGACAGGGTCTTACACAAATCTATACGATGCCAATGTCCCAGACATGGTCTTACACGCAATGCTCATATCGATGCCAACGTCCCAAACGTGGTCTTACACAAAATCTCAAATCAATGCCAATGTCCATGACGTGGTCTTACATGATATCTCAGAACAGACACCTATGACATGACATAACTAATCCTATCTATTCCTAGGTTCGTACGGGACTTCTCGAACATTGCTACTATGTCGTTCTTATATCGAAACTCATGTACACATCATCTCGTAAACATTCATCATTATCAATAGTCATTTGAACATACACAACTCAATACGAATACGTTTATTTGCATAATCACTTACCTCAGATTCGATTTAACTGAAACGGAAATGGCTACTCGGTTACTTTCGTTTTCCCACGATCTAAGTTTGAATTCTTCGATTCTTGCTCTAAACATATTCAAATTTAACCCTTTTATTCACTAACTCATCCAATTCAATCCAAATACACATATTTAGGGCAATTTACAAATACACATATTTAGGGCAATTTACAAATTAACCCTCATATTTGCACATTTATCAATTTAGTCTATTTTTCTTAAAACATCAAATATTCAAAATCATCATTTAACCATGCAATGGATTTACAATTCACACAACATTACGTGTCACAGACTTGCCCGTTGAACCGTTTGAAATCTAATAGGATACTCTGAAGCTTAGAATAATCAAACAATGCCAACGTCCCAGACGAGGTCTTACATGTAACATCCCGATTTAGGGCCTAGTCAGAATAGTGGTGCGAGACCACAAATATGAGGTCTATGTATGAGTTTTTGAGGTTTATGCTATGTTTGCATGTCATTGTGAAAGTTTCATGAAGCAATTTTATAAAATTGCGGTTGAATTATTCAGAATGACTAAATTGCAAAAGTTGCAAAATGTGAGATTCTGGATGCTATTTGTGTGAATTGGCTTTAGAATATATATTAGAGTTCCTTAAATAGCAATTTTCCCAAATATTTAATTTTTGGACAAAATTGGGCATGGATGAGTTAAAATAGGAAGTTTATCAAAAATAGCATTTTGGTCATTTACCAATTAAATGATTAAAATGGGAGAAAAGATGACAAAATTCATTCATCTTCTTCCCCAAGGCTGTCGAAAATTGAGAGAGCCATTGTTAGGGTTCTTCAAATTTTTCAAGCTTGCTAGCAAGTGTATCTAAGCCCCGTTTTTGATATTCTTCGTATTTTTGAAGTCTTAGTAGCATGAGTAAGCTATTTTTAGCAAATTGATGAGCTATGATGGATGTTCAAAAATGTGCCTATGTATGACATGAATGTATTTTGGTGTTTTATGGAAGAATATGAAAGCTTGATGTAGTAGAAACATCTTTTGCTAAGTGATTTTCCATGAAAATGCATGTAGGGACTAGTTTGTAAAAGTCTTGAGTTTAGTCATACATGTGTGATTTAGTGAGAATTGATGACAGCTTTAGTTGAGTAAGTGATTTGGCTAAGCACGAAAGGCTAGAAAGTTGAATAAAAATCACTTTACGAGCCTTAAGGCAAAAGTGTAATTATGAGAAAGATCGGGGGCAAAAGAGTAATTTTGCTAAAGTATGAGATAAGTGTCAATTTAGTCAATGTGTGTTTGAATAAGCTGATTTATTCATTATAGATCAAGAAAGATGAAGCCCGAATCTAAATCGAGGTAAGAGCAAGGTGGTGGACTAAATTGCATATTTGAGTATCGAGGTAAGTCTATGCTTAAACAATGCATTCATACTTACAATTTGTTAATGCTAGCTAGTGTGTAGCATGATTGAAAATGATTGAGAACCTATGTGGGATGAATATGGTAGAATTTGGGAATGGATGTATGGTTAAGTAAGTAGATATGTGAATGTGTAGTGAGAATGCTAAATTGTGGGCTAAGTGCGATACCATCCTAATGCATATTGATGATGAGCTGGCTATGTACGATGCTATCGTTAGGTATATCGTCTAGTGGGCTATGTACGAAACCGATTACATTTATGGTAGGCTAAGTGCGATCTACCTTATTAATTGATTGTGGTGGGCTAAGTACGAAACCACCAAGAGATTAATTGTGTGGATTAACTGTGTGGTTGTAATATTGAGTTAATTAGCTGTGTGGATGAATTACCGAGAAATAATGTTGTGTTGTATATTGTGTAAATGTGATATTGAATGCAGGGGTGCATTTCAATGGTTATGAGTATGTGACTCATGATGTGTTGGAAATGTGGTAAGGGATAGAAAGAGTAAACATAGTTGTACATTATATGTTAGTATAATGCTAATTGTTGTTTAGCTTATACTATGATGCTTAATTGTTTATGTGTAAACTTACTAAGCTCAAAGCTTGCTCCCTTTCTTTTCCCTTATCTTATAGAGTAAAAGTGTTGAATCGAGATATGAGGATCAGTTGGAAGATCGTCCACATTATCAGCACACTCTGGTACAAGAGACTCAATATTTTGTATATGGCATGTATAGAGGCTAGACAAGTTAGTGAATTTTGTTGCAAATGGCTAGAATGTGTTAGCCCATAGTTGGATAATCTATTTTGTATAATGCCATAGTTGTTGGCTGTTATATTATATGAAAACATGTAGTTATCCATGTGAGATTGTGATTTCATTTGAGTTGATTATGAATGTGTTGAATGAGTTCATGTTGTGTATACTATAAGGGTGGGAAGGGCTTAGCAAATAGCTTTGTTCTTGTCCATGTGGATAGACACACGGGTGTGTGTCTAGGCCATGTGTGACATACGGTCAGCCCATGGGCATGTGACTTGGCCGTGTGTCCCCTGCATACTGAATTTTTAAGTTAGATTTGGCCACGAGCTAGCCACACGGGCGTGTGTCTAGGCTTTAAGCCATGTAATTGAAGACAGTGTTCACCACGGTTGGAGAGCACGGGCGTGTACCTTAGCAGTGGGGCATTGGCAGAATGCTTGGGTTTTCATACACGGGTTGAAGGTATGGGCATGTGTGTCTACACACGGGCGTGTCTCATCTGACACGGGCATGTGAGCCCTGTATAAAAGAGAAAATTTTAAGATTTAAAAAAGTTTCGGAATAGTCTCAAGAGTCCTCGTGTGTATGAGTGAGTCCTCGTAAGTCAAGAATGGGGTTGTTTAGGTGACTTGAGAGAGTAGTCACGATGAGCCTAAATGGCGATCAAGTGGTTTTAATTATGGTAACGCCTCAGGCCCTGTTCCGGCGTAGAACTCGGGTAAGTGGTGTTACATTTAGTGGTATCAGAGCTATAGTTTAGTCGGTTCTAGGACTATCGTAGCGGGTGTAAGTGTCTAGCTATACATGTCATAAGTGTACAATGATAGTGTTGTGGTTTCTGATGATTTTAGATCTTGTTTCGTGTAGTATATGGATCCCAATCAATCTACTACTGATGAAGTAGCTAGTAATGCGTCGACTCCTGCGCAAGGGACTGTGCCTGTACAAAGTGGACCCGAGGCTAGGGGTCAAGGAGAAGAGGCACAGGAAGCCTTTCTCTAGATGATGAGTAATTGGTACTCGGACTATGTTCGAGCGAACCCTAATGCTCAGCCTTCTCCACCTCCTTCTATACCTTAGCCTATTCTAGTGGCTTCTCAAGGTATTGATGTAGTAAGGATATCGAAACCCCCGGTGGATAAGATTAGGAAGCACAGGGCTGAGGAGTTTAAAGCTAAGGTAGATGATGACCCTGAGAGGGCGGAGTTCTGGTTAGAGAACTTGATGAGACTGTTTGATGAACTCTCATGTACACCTGAAGAGATTTTGAAGTGTGTTGTATCCTTGCTGAGAGATTCGGCATACCATTGATGGAAGACGCTGACGTTAGTGGTCTCAAAAGAGCGGGTAACGTGGGACTTCTTTCTGGAAGAGTTCCAGAAGAAGTTTATAAGCCAATGATTTACTGATCGGAAAAGGAAAGAGTTCCTTGAGTTGAAGCAAGGAAGAATGTCAATAGCAGAGTATGGGCGTGAGTTTGTTAGGCTTAGTAAATACGCTTAAGAGTGTGTATCGACAGAGACCATCTTGTGTAAGAGGTTCGAGGATGGACTGAATGAGGACATCAAACTCCTAGTGGTATTTTGGAGTTGAAAGAGTCTGTTGTGTTGAAGGAAAGGGCAAGTAAGGCCGAAGAGTTGAGTAAAGAAAAGAGAAAGACTGTGAGTGAAGCTCGAGATGTGAGAAAGAGGCCAATGGGTAAATCGTATCAAGCCCAGTCGAAAAGATCCAAGGAAGGGAATCCTCGGACGACAGCACTAGTGGGATATTCGCATAGAGACTTGGGCAATGCTCATTTGGGTTCGAGAGTCCAAGCCACCTCGATGGAAAGTGTAGGCAATCCGAAGAGTAAGCCGGAGGGTCCAAATTGTGGTAGATATCACACAGGAGAGTGTTGGGGTAATAGCCGGAATTATTATAAATGTGGTTCCCCCGATCACTTTATCCGAAACTGCCCCGAGAGGGATGATAAGGAAGAGAAGCAAGAGATAAGATCCAGCGATGTGTCTGCAAGAGGTAGACCGTCTAGCAACCCGAGAGGTGGGAATAGTGGTAGAGGTTTCTGCTGTGAGACCAGAGGGTCGGGCACCTGCGAGGACGTATGCTATTCGCACTCGCGAAGAGGCATCCTCCCCAGACATGATAACAGGTACTTTTTCTCTCTATGACACCTTTGTTATTGCTTTAATAGATCCAAGGTCTACTCATTCATATATTTGCATGAGACTAGTATCTAGTTTGAGTATGACCGTTGAGTCTACGGATATTGTGGTTAAGGTGTCAAACCCGTTAGGAAAGCATGTGTTAGTGGACAAAGTATGTAAAAATGGTCCTTTAATGATTGAGAATCATTATTTTCCGACATACCTTATGTTGTTGCCATTTGATGAGTTTGACTTAATCCTACGCATGGATTGGTTGACTAACCATAGAGTTTTAGTGAACTGCGGTAGTAAGTACATTGAATTGAAATTGAGAGTGGAGATGTAGTTCAAGTTGAATCAGGTGGATCAGATAGTCTACCAGTGATGATTTCTTCTCTAGTAGCTGAGAAATGTTTGAGAAAAGGATGTGAGTCCTATCTAGCCTTTGTGTTGAATACTCAAGAGATTGGAGTGAAGTTTGAAACAGTGCCGATAGTATGCGAATATCTAGATGTATTCCGAAAGGGTTACCCAGATTACCTCCAGTGCGAAAGGTCGAGTTTGGGATTGAGTTGATTCCGGGAACGGCACCTATATCAATTGCTCCATATAGAATGGCACCTTTAGAGTTGAAAGAACTGAAAGTTCAGTTGCAAGAGTTGATAGGTAAGGGTTTTGTAAGACCGAGCTACTCACCGTGGGGTGCTCCGATATTATTTGTGAAAAAGAAAGATGGGTCTATGAGGTTGTGCATAGACTATAGGAAACTCAATAAGGTGACGGTGAAGAATAAGTATCCTTTACCAAGGATAGATGATCTTTTGATCAACTGAAAGGAGCTACAGTGTTCTCCAAGATAGACCTGAGGTTTGGTTACTATCAGTTGAGAGTGAAAGAGCAAGATGTGCTGAAAACTGCATTTTGAACAAGTTTGGCCATTATGAGTTTTTGGTTATGCCGTTTGGTTTAACGAATGCACCTGCGATTTTTATGGATCTGATGAACCGTGTTTTCAGACCATATGTGGACAAGTTTATAGTTTTCTTCATTGGCGACATACTGATCTATTCTCAGGATGAGAATGATCATGAAGAGCATTTAAGAATTGTCTTGCAAACTTTAAGAGATAACCAGTTGTATGCTAAGTTTAGCGAGAGTGAGTTTTGGCTCTGAGAGGTCGGATTCCCAGGACACATTGTGTCGGATGATGGTGTCAGAGTTGACCCAAGTAAGATTTCAGCTATTGTGGATTGGAAACAGCCGAGAAATGTGTCGGAAATCAGAAATTTCTTAGGATTAGCCAGATATCACAGACGTTTCTTAAAAGGGTTCCCTTTGATTGCTACCCCGATGACGAAACTATTGTACAAAGATGTCAAGTTTGAATGGACTGAGACATGTCAACAGAGTTTTGAGAGACTGAAAACAATGTTGACTGAGGCACCGATTTTGGTCCAACCAGAATCAGGGAAAGAGTTTATGGTTTACAGTGATACGTCGTTTAATGGTCTCGGTTGCGTGTTGATGCAAGAGGGTAAGGTAGTCGCTTACACCTCGAGATAGCTAAAACCGCATGAGAAGAATTATCCGACTCATGATTTGGAGTTGGCTGTGGTTGTCTTTGCATTAAAGATTTAGGGACATTACTTGTATGGTGAAAAATGTCGAATCTTTACGGATCACAAGAGTTTGAGATATTTGATGGATCAGAAGGATCTAAATTTGAGACAGAGGCGGTGGCTTGAATTATTGAAAGACTATGAATTAGTCATTGATTATCACCCGAGAAAAGCGAATGTGATTGCGGATACCCTGAGTAGGAAATCCATGTATGCTCAAAGAGTTATGAGCATGAGTTTAGCATTGTCTGATGATAGTGCTATTTTGGCAAAGTTAAGAGCTAAGCCACTATTTGTTCAACAAATATGTGAGGCTCAGAGAAATGACAGTGAGATGCAAGCTAAGAGAGCTAAGTGCGGATCTGAAAGTGATTCTGATTTTCGAGTGGGATCAAATGGTTGTTTACTATACCATGATAGAATTTGTGTACTGAGAGATGAAGAGTTAATCCGAAAAGTTTTGCATGAGGCCCACAATTGATTTTTGTCAGTATATCCGGGCAGTACAAAAATGTACAATGACTTGAGGAAGTTGTATTGGTGGCCGGGTATGAAAAGAGATATTTTAGAATTAGTGGCAAAGTGTCTGGTTTGTCAATAGGTGAAAGCTGAACACCAAGTGCCTTCGAGATTGCTTCAACCAGTGATGGGTCCTAAATGGAAGTGGGATCGGGTTACCATGGATTTTGTGTTGGGGTTGCCGATGACTCCGAAAAAGAGAGATGCTGTGTGGGTTGTTGTGGATAGACTAACGAAGTCGGCTCACTTTATTCTAGTATGTGTTGATTATTCACTGGATAAGCTAGCTGAGTTGTATGTTGCAGAGATAGTGAGATTGCATGGTGTGCCTATGTCTATTATATCAGATAGAGATCCAAGATTTACTTCGAGGTTTTGGAAGAAGTTGCAAGAGGTCATGGGTACGAGATTAAATTTCAGTACTGCATTCCATCCGCAAACTGATGGTCAGTCTAAAAGAGTAATTCAAATTCTCGAAGATATGCTTCGATGCTATGTGTTAGAATTCGTAGATAGTTGGGAGAGATATCTACCTTTGGTCGAATTTGCTTACAACAATAGTTACCAGTCGAGTATACGGATGGCTCCGTATGAGGCTTTATATGGTCGTAAGTGTCGGACTCCTTTGTATTGGACCGAGCTTAGTGAGAAACAGATCCATGGAGTTGATCTGGTAAAAAAGACTGAAGAGAAAGTGAGAGTAATCCGTAATAGTCGAAAGTCGCTTGCATCGGCGTAAGTCGTATGCGGATTTGAAAAGAAAAGAGATTGAGTTTGAGGTGCGTGAAAAAGTGTTTTTGAAAGTGTCCCTGTGGAAGAAGATTATGAGATTTGGACGAAAAGGGAAGTTGAGTCCAAGATTTATAGGGATGTATGAGATTACAGACAGAGTTGGGCTAGTAGCTTACCGGTTGGCTTTGCCGGTAGAGTTGGAAAAGATTCATAATGTGTTCCATGTATCGATGTTGCGACGGTATCGCTCCGATCCTTCACATGTGATTCCTTCAACGAAAATTGAAATAAGACCGGATATGTCTTATGAAGAGGAGTCGATTAAGATCTTGGCTCGAGAGGTGAAACAATTGAGAAATAAGAGCATAGCACTAGTGAAAGTGTTGTGGTAGAAACATGGTGTGGAAGAGGCTACGTGGGAAACAAAAGAATCCATGAGACGGCAACATCCAAACGTCTTTACTGGTAAGATTTTCGAGGTCAAAAATCTCTAAAGGGGGAGAGTTGTAACATCTCAGTTTAGGGCCTAGTCGGAATAGTGGTGCAAGACCACAAATCTGAGGTCTATGTATGAGTTTTTGAGGTTTATGCTATGTTTTCATCTTAGTGTGAAAGTTTCATGAAGTAATTTTGTGAAATTGCGATTGAATTGTTCAAAAGGACTAAATTGTAAAAGTTGCAAAATGTGAGATTCTAAAAGCTATTTATGTGAAATGGCTTTAGAATATATATATAAGAGGTCCCTAAATAGCATTTTTCCCAAATATTTGATTTTTGGACAAAATTGGACATGGATGAGTTAAAATAGGAAGTTTATCAAAAAGGGCATTTTGGTCATTTACCAATTAAATGATTAAAATGGGAGAAAAGATGACAAAATTCATTCATCTTCTTCCCAAAATTTCACTAAAAATTGAGAGAGCCATTGTTAGGGTTCTTCAAATTTTTCAAGCTTGCTAGTAAATGCATCCAAGCCCCGTTTTTGATATTCTTCGTATTTTTGAAGTCTTAGTAGCATGAGTAAGCTATTTTTAGCTAATTGATGAGCTATGATGGATGTTCAAAAATGTGCCTATGTATGACATGCATGTATTTTGGTGTTTTATGGATGAATATGAAAGCTTGATGTAGTAGAAACATCTTTTGCTAAGTTATTTTCCATGAAAATACATGTAAGGACTAGTTTGTAAAAGTCTTGAGTTTAGTCATACATGTGTGATTTAGTGAGAATTGATGATAGCTTTAGTTGAGTAAGTGATTCGGCTAACCATGAAAGGCTAGAAAGTTGAATAAAAATCACTTTACGAGCCTTAGGGCAGAAGTGTAATTATGAGAAAGATTAGGGGCAAAAGAGTAATTCTGCTAAAGTATGAGATAAGTGTCAATTTAGTCAATGTGTGTATTGAATAAGCTGATTTATTCATTATAGATCAAGAAAGACGAAGCCCAGATCTAAACCGAGGCAAGAGCAAGGTGGTGGACTAAATTGCATATTTGAGTATCGAGGTAAGTCTATGCTTAAACAATGCATTCATACTTACAATTTGTTAATGCTAGCTAGTGTGTAGCATGATTGAAAATGATTGAGAACCTATGTAGGTTGAATATGGTAGAATTTGGGAATGGATGTATGGTTAAGTAAGTAGATATGTGAATGTGTAGTGAGAATGCTAAATTGTGGGCTAAGTGCGATACCATCCTAATGCCTATTGATGATGAGCTGGCTATGTACGATGCTATCGTTAGGTATATCGTCTAGTGGGCTATGTGCGAAACCACTATGATTACCTTTGTGGTAGGCTAAGTGCGATACTACCTTATCAATTGATTGTGGTAGGCTAAGTGCGAAACCACCGAGAGATTAACTGTGTGGATTAACTGTGTGGTTGTAATATTGAGTTAATTAGTTGTTTGGATGAATTATCGAGAACTAATGTTGTGTTGTATATTGTGTAAATGTGATATTGAATGCAGGGGTGCATTTAAATGGTTATGAGTATGTGACTCATGATGTGTTGGAAATGTGGTAAGGGATAGAAAGAGTAAGCATAGTTGTAAATTATATGTTAGTATAATGCTAATTGTTGTTTAGCTTATACTATGATGCTTAATTGTTTATGTGTAAACTTACTAAGCTCAAAGCTTACTCCCTTTCTTTTCCCTTGTCTTATAGAGTAAAAGTGTTGAACCGAGATACGAGGATCAATTGGAAGATCGTCCACATTATCAGCACACTCTGATACAAGAGACTCAATGTTTTGTATATGGCATGTATAGAGGCTAGACAAGTTAATGATTTTTGTTGTAAATGGCTAGGATGTGTTAGCCCATAGTTGGACAATCTATTTTGTATAATGTCATAGTTGTTGGTTGTTATATTATATGAAAACATGTAGTTATCCATGTGAGATTGTGATTTCAATTAAGTTGACTATGGATGTGTTGAATGAGTGCATGTTGTGTATGCTATAAGGGTGGGAAGGGCTTAGCAAATAGCTTTGTTCTTGTCCATGTGGATAGACACACGGGCGTGTGACTTGGCCATGTGTTCCCTGCATGTTGAATTTTTAAGTTAGATTTGGCCACGAGCTAGCCACACGGGCGTGTGTCTAGGTGTAATTGAAGTCAGTGTTCACCACGGTTGGAGAGCATGGGCGTGTAGAATGCTTGGGTTTTCATACACGGGTTGAAGGCATGGGCGTGTGTGTCTACACATGGGCGTGTCTCATCTTACACGGGCATGTGAGCCCTGTATAATAGAGAAAATTTTAAGATTCGAAAAAGTTCCAGAATATTCTCGAGAGTCCTCGTGTGTATGAGTGAGGCCTCGTAAGTCGAGAATGAGGTTGTTGAGGTGACTTGAGAGAGTAGGCACGATGAGCCTAAGTGGCGATCAATTGGTTTTAATTACGATAACGCCTCGGCCTTGGTTCCGACGTAGAACCTGGGGAAGGGGTGTTACATTACATGTACTCAGATATCGATGCCACTTTCCTAGATAAGGTCTTACACAAATCAATACGATGCCAATGTCCTAGACATGGTCTTACACGCAAAGCTCATATCGATGCCAACGTCCCAGACGTGGTCTTACACGAAATCTCGAATCAATGCCAACGTTCTAGACATGGTCTTACATGATATCTTAGAACAAACACCTATGTCATGACATAGCTAATCCTATCTATTCCTAGGTTTGTACGGGACTTCTCGAACATTGCTACTATGTCGTTCTTATATCAGAACTCATGTACACATCATCTCGTAAACATTTATCGTTATCAATAGTCATTTGAACATACACAACTCAATACAAATACGTTTATTTGCATAATGACTTACCTCGGACTCGATTTAACTGAAACGGAAAAGGCGACTCAGTTACTTTCGTTTTCCCACGATCTAAGTCTGATTTCTTCGGTTCTTGATCTAAACATATTCAAATTTAACCCTTTTATTCACTAACTTATCCAATTCAATCCAAATACACATATTTAGGGCAATTTATAAATTAGCCCTCATATTTGCACATTTATCAATTTAGTCCATTTTTCTCAAAACATCAAATATTCAAAATCATCATTTAACCAGGCTTAGCCGAATACATATATTTATCATACAAGCCCCTATTTTCCATCAAATTCGTAATTTAGTCCCTCAAATTATCATTTTTCTCAATTTAGCCCTATTTAGCGAAATTCATCAAAAATTCAAGAACAAAATATGTCCATCTAACACATATCTTTCATTCAACAACAAAACTCATCATAAAGCTTACTAATTCCTACAAGGAACAACTCACAAATATAATCAATTCTTCAAATTAAAATATGGGCTTGATAATAGACTAAGCAACAATCTCAAAAACATAAAAATTATCAAAATCTAAAGCCAAAACATAACTAAATTTAATCTTGAAATGGCCGAAACCCTTGATGCTTTTGTTCTTTCTTTTTCTTTTGTGTTTTCAGTTAAATGAAGAAATAAAAGATGAAAACTTTCATCTTTTTGTTTTATTAATATAACATTAACACCTATTTTACTAAATTAACCTTCAATAAACATAAAAGACAAATATAATTCAATGTCATTTTTGTCCATTAACAATCCACTAACTTATAAATGGCTTAATTGCCATATAAGGTCTCCACCTTTAAAAGCCACAACAAATAAATGTTTTAACAAATAGCATGCTAGTTTTGCATTTAATGCAATTCAATCCTTTTATCAAATTAAACACACAGGCAGGTAAACTATCTTACAGAAATTTAACACATGCTTAATCATTCATCAATGGAATAGAAAATAATATTAAAATATCATATAGACTCGGATTTGTGGTCCCGAAACCACTGTTCCGACTAGGGTATAAATCGGACTGTTACATTTACATCAACTTCAGATTTTACGATTCACCCTTCAATGTAACGCCGCCAGATTTAGCGCATAACGTCTGGGCCGGGTTTGGGATGTTACATTATAGATCAAGAAGAACGTGGAATCAACCTTGACTGAGGAAAAGGCAAGGTTTCAAACTAAATTGCAAATTGACATATTTTGTATCGAGGTAAGTTTATATGTAAATGATACATCCTTTTTACTTATGTTTTTACATATTAATGTATTATGTGAAATGTGAATGAATATTATTGATATCTATTAAAACAATAGAAAGTGAGGAAATTCTCGGATGAACCTTCGGAATAGGAAAATGATACGGATAAACACCGTGAATAAGTGATTATTGGTAGGCTTTGTGCGACACCACCGTATTTATTATTATTGGTGGGCTGTGTGCGATACCACCGTGGATATGTGATTATTGGTGGGATGTGTGCAATACCACTGTGTTATTTATTAATGGTGGGTTGTGTGTGAAACCACTGTGTATTCGATACTATTCCGAAGTGTTCATCGAGAAACTCTGACTAAGTGAAATTGCATGTGACTATGTGATGACAAGTCCAGGGTATAAGTGCATGTAAATGTGAGTAATGTTTATGATATGTATTTGGAATGTTGTAAGATTTGAAATGAGTAAGTACATCTACAAAGTTCTGAATTGTTCTTGATTTGTATGTAATGTTCTTGATGGATAAGTATGGGGTATGATGTTCATTGTTTCCATATAGACTTACTAAGCTTAAAGCTTACTCCCTTCTCTTTTCCCTTATTTTATAGTGTCAAAAAGCCAGCTCAGGATACAGAGACCGTCGAAGGATCACCCACACTATCCACACATTTTGGTATATTGAGATTTACATTGAATTATGGCATGTATAGGGACTTGGTCTTTTTGGTTATATGTTATATTGGTTTAGCCAAATGTGTTGGCTTATGATGATATTTGATTCATTTTGTATAAGGCCATGAGATCTGGCTCATAATGATTATTTGGATGTAAACATATTCATATATGCATGTATGTGCCAATGCTATTATGATATTGCCTATGGTTATTGATGGTTGAATGATGATATGTTGCATGTGATTATGGATGTTTCATGATGCTGAAGCACTTAGTTATGTTATATTAAGTGCCTTGAATTTATATATATATTTAGATTGGTGTGGATTTGATGTTGTGTAGGTTGGTGCAAGTACGGGTGGCAAAAAGGCTTGGTAAATAGCCTTATTTTGTCCACACGGGTAGACAGACAGGCATGTGTCTAGGCCGTGTGTGACACACGGCTTGCCCCATAGGCGTGCTTTATGGACGTGTGTCCCCTGCACCCTAATTAATGCAAAACAGAATGCCCAGTAGTAAACGCACGGGCACGAGACACGGCTGTGTGTCTCGGCCATGTGAGAGACACAGAAATAGGACATGGGCATGTGCCGAGGCCGTGTGAAGTCTACACTTGATTTTAGGAATTTAATTTGCCACACGGCCTAAGGACACGAGCGTGTGACCTTATTTGGTTGATGATGTCATAAACAAAATGTCCCCTATTTTTGACACGGCCTGAAGCACGGGCATGTGATATGCCACACGGGCGTGTCCCTTCACCCACACAGGCGTATGGACCTTTTTGATGAAAATTTTCTAAGTTTTCGCAGAATATTCTAAAGTTCTCTGTTTAGTCCCGAACTACTCCTTATGTATGTTTTGAGCCTTGTAGGCTCGTTTAAAGGGTGATATGAATGTTTATGAAAAGTTTTAAATTTGAGTGGAAAGTCATGTCTCGGTTTTGTATGATTATTTGCATATAAGTTCGGTAATGCCTCGTACCCTGTTCTGGTGTCGAATACAAGTAAGGGGTGTTACACTTACTTACATTACCAAATTCACATATATGCATATCTTATCAAATATGCTAACTTAATTCAATCATCAATATGCCAATATAATTTCTATCAATCAACCATTTCAAACACATACCAAATATATCCATCACAAGTCATTCCAATGGCTAGTTACACTTAAAGAATTTGTATGTTGATACTGGCCAATTAACCTATACATGCCATTATAACCATAATTGATTTACCATATATATATACCGATATGGGCTGATGGTGTAACACCCCTATCCCAAGTCCGTCGCCGGATTAGGGTTAGGACCGTTACCAGACATATCAAAAAGCATTTACAGAAAATTCATACATACATTTATCATTCTCGAACATAATGTCCCTTAATATGATCAAATACACCTCAAACATGCTTATAACCCGGGTCAGGACTCAACCGGAACACATACAAATTCCATGGAAAATTTGAAACTTTTCGAAGATTTAGGGGTTACACGCCCGTGTAAGCAGACCATGTGCTTCCCACGGCTTCAGGACACCCCCGTGTGTCCTCCCCGTGTACCTCTACTGACTTGGTCTCTACGGCCACCAGGCACGCCCGTGTGCACTGGCCGTGTACTCTTAGGCCATATACTGACTTCCCCACCACGGCCACCAAGTACGCCCGTGTGCCAAGGCCGTGTTCTCTTAGCTAGCTACTGACTTGCACACCACGGCCAGCTGACACGCCCATGTTGAGGCCGTGCACTACTCAGCTACATCCTGTTATACACCCACGGTCATTAGGCACGCCCGTGCACCTCGACCGTGTGACATTATAGGCCATTTACAATGCCAAATTGCCACCCATAAGGGTCAAATCTGCAAGCATCACAACCTTAGACATATCTTGAACATATAGCAACCAAAACATACCAATTTGTTTATTCAATCTATGCATTTAATATCTAATTCATTCATGCCATCTTTCAAGACAAAACATATACATAACCAAAACATATCTTTAACATTTAACTAACCAAAAACTTCACTATTTCATGGGCATTTAAACCATACCGAAACTATACATATTGTAACAGCCCGATTTTGGGCTTAGTCGGAACAGTGGTTTCGGGACCACAATTCCGATGTTGATAATTTTATTTTATTTATATTTTTATGGTCTACAATTTCACGGAATGATTTCATGAAAATCTCATTCGAAGATTTTGACGTTTGGGCACTCAATTTAGTCCAAAGGCATTGATATCTCAAAGTCCATGGCTATACCATGGCAATTAAGGAAGAATTGACGGAAAAGTCCATGTTCATAACATGGCATTTAAGGAGGAATTGACGGTTAAAGATACCATGTAAGACCATGTCAAGACATGGCATTGGTAAGGCAAGGATCTCGTGCAAGACCATGTCAAGACATGGCATCGGCATTGATTAAGGACTCAATGTAAGACCACATCAAGATGTGGCATTGGCACTAAGATAAGGATACCATGTAAGACCATGTTTGGAACATGGCATTTGGTAAGATAAGGATACCATGTAAGACCATGTTTGGAACATGGCATTTGGTAAGATAAGGATATCATGTAAGACCATGCCAAGGCATGGCATTGATAAGTTCTATAAGGCAAGGAAATCATGTAAAACCATGTCAAGACATGGCATTGATGAGTTACCATAAGGCAAAGGTCCCATGTAAGACCATGCCAAGGCATGGCATTGGTGAGTTCATAAGGCAAGGATACCACGTAAGACCATGTCAAGACATGGCAATGGTAAGTTCAAAAAGGAAAAGGTTCTCAAGTAATCCAAAGAGTAAGTCAAAGAAATGACAGGGTGAGAACATGAAGAAAGAGTACAAGTATGCATTTAAGGCTTATTTAATATTGAGATTGTAAGTAATTGAGATTATCAAGTATTAAGTAAGTGATGAGTTTTCAGTTATGCTTGTGACACTTTATGGCATGATTGGCAATATGCCTATATTATGAAAGAGTACTCATGTGTTAACTGAGATGTTGCAGGTATGTAAGCAAGCTATTAAGGTGCCTTTTGTATTTTGAGCCTTTGGTAAGGTTACCGATGAGTTCAACGGGAAAATCGATTAAGTGAAATTATGTGTGGCTTGTAGTGATAAGTGTAGGTATATGCATGTGTAACGTATGAGCAATATGCTCGATATGTAATCGAAAATTGGGAAGATTATTATAGGTAAGTAATGAATACAACTAAAGTGAGCGAGAGCAAAAATTTACAATAAAACTGTTTTAGACAGCAGCAGTGACGTGAATTTGAAAAATCACCACAAATAGTAGAAATTTCATTATAAGTTGGATGAGATATTGATTTAAATATTATTGAGTCTATTTTCTTATAAAAGAAACAGAGCAAACAAAGGATTTGTATATTTTGAAATATTTATATTTTTGTGAGACTGGTTTAGAATGATCACGTGATCCCCTGTTCTGTCTTGGAAAAATCATTAAAAATTGTAAAAAAATAATTATGGGATATAATTTATATGCATAAAATCCTGAATGACTCTAGTTGCAAATAAACTAAACAATAAGATCATATGACTTCTATACGAGGAGATAATTGATTCATAGTGAAGAGAGGTCAGAATAGTCAAATAGTGAAACAGGGGAAATTTTAATGAATAAACTATACTAATTGGAAAGATCAAAAATTCTATAAATTTTATGGTATGAAGATATGTGAGTCTAGTTTCAGGAAAAATTAGTGGTTTTTAATTCGAAGCACTGTAGTTCAAGAAATAAATAATTTAGTGCCAGATTAATATGAACATGAGTAATAATGCATAAGCATGTGATTTAATGATTGTATCAATTTGAGAACTTGTTGTGAGAATTTGTCTCGTTGAGGCTTTGGTAAGGCTACAAATGAGTAAGTTGAGAAAGTAAGAAATTAGCATTATTTATGCAAGTTATGACGGCTTAGTAGCAAGCTAAATTCATTGCTAATGCTTATTATTTTTACATGTGAACTTACTAAGCTTTATAAGCTTACATGCACTCGGATATTGATGCCACTGTCCCAGACAGGGTCTTATAGAATTAATACGATGCCGATGTCCCAGACATGGTATTACACGTAAGGTTCATAACGATGCCAACATACCAGATGTGGTCTTACACGTAAAGATCATATAGATGCCGACGTCCCAGACGTGGTCTTACACATAATCAGATATTAATGCCACTGTCCCAGACAGGGTCTTACACGAGTGTCAAGTCAACGCCATCGTCCCAGACGTGGTCTTATATGATAAAAACACAACAGATATCTATGTCGTAACTTAACCAATCCTATCTATTCCTAGGTTCATAAGGGGCTTCTCGGACTTAATCGCTATATCGAACGTATCTCGGAATTCAAATGCATAACCTTTCATAAGCATTTATTATCATCTTTAATCATATGAACATTTACAATTGCATACATATACATTTATTTACATAATGACATACCTCGGATTCGATATGTCAGAATGAAAACGGCTACTCGATTATTTTCGCTTTCCCACGATCTAAGTCTGTTTTCCTTGGCCCTTAATCTAAACATATTCAGAATTAACCCTTTTATTTACTAACTCATTCAATTCAATCCAAAAACACACATTTAGGGCTATTTGCAAATTAACCCTCACATTTGCACAATTTATCAATTTAGTCCATTTTCTCAAAACATCAAATTCAAAAAATTAATGCACAACCAAGCTTAGCTGAATATATAAATATCACATACAAGCCCACATCTTTCATCAAATTCACAAATTAGTCCTTTAATTTTTTATTTTCTCAATTTAGCCCTAATTAGCTAAATTCATCAAAACTTCAAGAACAAAACTTGTTCACCAAGCTTAAATCTTTCATTTATTAACTAAACTCATTTCAAAACTCAACATATCAACAATGGCATCTCACACAAACATCATCAAAACTCAAAATTAGTATATGGGTTTGATAGCTCCCGTAGCAACAATTACAAAAACATAAAAATTATCGAAAACCGACTAAAACATACCTTGAATTTAAGCTTAGAAATGCCGAAAATACAAAGCTTCAAAGCTTTCTTTTTCTTTCTTTGAGTTTTGGCAAGAAAGTGATGAAATAAGGCCACTTTCTCATGCTTCTTTTATTATAAAATAAACATATTATAAAATAAATTTAATATAACTTTAACTTATAAAATTTAATACATATACATATATAAAAACATATATATATACATATTTCATTACCCATGCCATCCACTAATCAAAATAGTGGCTAAATTGCCACATAAGTCCTTAACACTTAAAAGCCACATCACTTAAGCACTTTAACAAATAGCAAGCAACTTTCACGTTTAATGCATTTTAATCCTTTTGTCAAATTAAACACTCAAACGGACAAATTAGCTTACTGAAATTTACCACCTGCTTAGTCACATATCAATGGCACAGAAAATAATATTAAAATATTATACGGACTCAAATTTGTGGTCCTGAAACCACTGTTCTGACTAAGGTACAAACCGGACTGTTACAATTCTCCCCCTTAGGGATTTTCATCCCCGAAAATCTTACCGTTAAACAGAGTCGGATATTGTTGTCTCATTAAGTCTTCAGATTCCCACGTAGCTTCTATTCCGTGTCGATTCCATAGTACTTTTACTAACGGAATTTTCTTGTTTCTCAATTCTTTCACTTCACGAGCTAAGATACTGATCGGTTCCTCTTCGTATGTCATATTAGATCGGATTTCAATTTTAGATGGGGCAATCACATGTGATGGATTGGATCGGTATCTACGGAGCATCGAAACATGAAATACGTTATTTATCTTTTCTAGCTCAAACGGCAACTTTAATCTATACGCAGGTCCGACACATTTAATGATCTCATACGGTCCGATGAACCTCAGGCTTAATTTTCCTTTACGTCTGAATTGAAGCATTTTTTTCCATGGAGATACTTTCAGAAATACTTTGTTGCTGATCTCAAATTCTATATCTTTTCGTTTCAAATCTACATAAGACTTCTGACGATCAGATGCTGCTTTCAAACAATCTCGGATTAGTTTCACTTTCTATTATGAGTCTTTTATCAAATCGACCCTGTGAAGCTTATTTTCACTAGGCTCGGTCCAATACAGAGGTGTTCGACATTTTCGTCCATACAAAGCTTTATATGGTGCCATTTAATGCTCGTCTGAAAACTATTATTATACGCAAATTCAATCAATGGCAAATACTGTTCCCACGAACCATTAAACTCAAGTATACAACATCTTAACATGTCTTCAAGAATTTGAATAATTCATTCAGACTGACCATCTGTTTGTGGATGAAAAGCTGTACTGAAGTGTAATTTCGTGCCCAAAGCTTCTTGCAGTTTCTTCCAGAATCTCGACGTAAACCTCGGATCTCTATCGGACACAATAGATAGTGGCACCCCGTGCAATTTCATAATCTCAAAAATATAAAGCTCAGCTAATCTGTCAAGTGAGTAGTCAGATCTTATTGGAATTAAATGGGCAGATTTCATTAATCTATTAACCACGACCCATATCGCATCTTTCTTTCTCGGAGTCTGAGGTAAACTAGAAACAAAGTCCATGGTCACACTATCCCATTTCCACTCAGGAATCAAAATCGGTTGTAACAATCCAGATGGAACCTAATTTTCGGTATTCACTTGCTGACAGGCTAAACATTTTGAAACAAAGTCAGAAATGTTCCATTTCATACCAGACCACCAGTACTGTCGTTTCAAATCTCGATACATTTTATTGCTCCCCGGATGAACAGATAGATGACTATTATGTGCTTCATTCAAAATCAACTGAATCAACTCTGGTTTTCTCAGAACACATATACGATCTCGAAATCTCAAACAATCATCAACAATTTGAAATCCAGATTCGGGCTTCATTTCACACTGAGCTCGCTTCTCTAGCAATTCATTATCAGATTTCTGAGCATCACATATCTGTTGTAAGAACAACGGTTTGGCTTTTAATTCAGCTATCACAGAAACGTTATCTGTCAAATCTAACTGAGCATTCAAAGCATGTAATGCAAACAATGATTTTCTACTCAGAGCATCTGCAACAACATTCGCTTTACCCGGATGATAATTTATCACGAGCGCGTAATCTTTTAACAACTCAAGCCATCTTCCCTGATGCAAGTTCAAATATTTCTAAGTCATCAGATATTTCAAACTTTTATGATCTGAAAACACATGATATTTTTCCAGATAATGACGCCAAATCTTTAGCGCAAACACAATCGCAACTAACTCAAGGTCGTGTGTTGGATAGTTCCTTTCATGAGGCTTCAACTGTCTCGAGGCATAAGCTACCACTCTGTTAACAGAGTTTTCAACTGATCAAAACTTTTCTGACAATTATCTGACCATTCAAATCTAACATCTCTCTGGAGTAATCTAGTCAACGGAGTAGCTATAGTCAAAAAGCCTTTTACAAATTTGCGATAATAACCAGCTAAACCCAAAAAACTGCGAACTTCAGTTACATTTCTCGGAGATTTCCAATTCAGAATAGCAGAAATCTTATTCGGATCCACTCGGATTCCAGAAGCTGACACAACATGTCCCAGAAAACTAACCTCGTGTAACCAGAATTCACATTTGCTGAATTTCTCATACAATTGCTTTTCTCTCAAAGTTTGCAAAACAATTCTCAAATGTTCAGCATGCTTCTTTTCATCACGTGAATAAATCAGGATGTCATCTATGAATACCACAACAAAATGATCTAGGTACGGTCTAAAAATTCTGTTCATCAGATCCATAAAAATAGCAGGAGCATTGGTTAGTCCAAATGGCATAACTAAAAACTCATAATGCCCGTACCTCGTTCTGAAAGCAGTCTTTGGAAGGTCTGAATCTTTCACTCTCAACTGGTAATATCCCAATCTCAGATCAATCTTGGAAAGCACAGTAGCTCCTTTTAACTGATCAAATAAATCATCAATTCTAGGCAACGGGTATTTATTCTTTATTGTCACCTTATTCAACTGACGATAGTCAATACACATCCTCATCGTGCCATTTTTCTTTTTCACAAACAGAACAGGAGCACCCCAAGGCGAAAAACTCGGACTAGCGAACCCTCTATCAGTCAATTCTTGCAACTGTGATTTTAACTCTTTCAACTCTGTTAGTGCCATTCTATACGAAGCTATCAAAATAGGTGTAGTACCAGGTAACAACTTAATACCGAACTCAACTTCACGAGTCAGAGGCAAACACAGCAATTCTTCAGGGAACACATCAGAAAGCTCACAGACAACAGGAATGAATCAATCTTCTTTTCAGACACTTTTGAGTTAATCACATAAGTAAAATATGCCTTATATCCCTTTTTCACATAACTCTGAGCTTTCAATACTGATATCACAGCAGGCAATCCATTCAAATCATCAGACTCAATACGTACAATCTTATCATTAGGACATCTCAAATCAATAGTCTTTCTTTTGCAGTTCACAATAGCATCATGCATAAACAACCAATCCATACCCAGAATAGTATTGAATTCATCAAATGGCAAAAGCATCAGATCAGCAGGAAAACAGATATCTCGAAACATTAACGGACAGTTCTTACATACTTTATCAACCAAAACACTTTTACCTAAGGGGTTCAATACTTTTAGAGCAAATTCAGTAGACTCTACAGGCAAAGTCTTACTGAATACTAAATTCATGCATATATAAGAATGCGTAGAACTAGGGTCTATCAATGCAATCACAGAAGTATCATAAAAAGTAAAAGTATCAGTTATAACATCAGGTGACGAAGCTTCCTTACGAGCTCGGGTAGCATACGCTCTAGCAGGCGCTCTAGCTTCAGATCTGACAACATTATCTCTTGTAGTTCTCTAACTACCACTAACATTTCTTACATTCTTCGATGAACTACCTCTCACAGGTGCATTATCAGATCTCAAATTCTGAACAGTTTCTGGCTCAACAGACTCAGGGCAATCACGGATAAAATGATCAAGTGATCCACATCTGAAGCAAGCTCTGTCATTTAATCTATAGCTTCCCGGATGCCTTTTTCCATAATGCTTACATTCAGGTCTCTCGGATCGAACGTTACCAACACTGGCCACTGAATTTGCTGAAGTTTTAGAACTTATTTGTGGTCTAGATTGATTTCTATTCGAATGTCCCACATTATTTTTAGAGTGACTTTGATTATCTCTATATCTTTTCGGAGCGGAATGAAATGATTTACTCTAAAATCTCTTTTTCACATCTCGAGCTTCAAACTTAGCTTTTCTTTTATCTTTCCCGAGTGCCTCAGCTTTGCAAGCTCGGTCAACAAGTGTAACGAACAATTTTATTTCTAAGATCCCGACTAACAGACGAATATCTTCATTAAGCTATCTTCGAATCTTTTGCACATTATGGCTTCAAATAATACACATTCTCGAGCATACTGACTCATTCTAACAAACTCCCATTCATATTCTGTAACAGACATACGGCCCTGCTTTAGTTTAAGAAATTCTTTTTGTTTCTGATCGATGAATCTTTCGCTAATATATTTCTTTCGGAATTCAATCTGAAAGAAGTCCCATGTAACTCGTTCTTTCGGGACAACTGAAATCAAGGTCTTCCACCATTGATAAGCTGCATCTCGAAGAAAAGATACAACACACTTTATGCATTCTTCCGGAGTCAGAGACATTTCATCGAATACCCGAACAGTATTTTCCAACCAAAATTCAGCCCTTTCAGCATCGTCATTATTAGTAGCTCAGAATTCTTCGGCCCCACACTTGCAGATATTGTCAACCGGAGGCTTATTCCACAGATTTAGATTTACAGTCAGAGGTATATCAGATGTTTGAGAGGGATTAACCAGGGGCGGGGGTTACGAAACAGTTGGATTATTCTTTACAAACTGAGTGAACCACTCACTCATCATTTGGAAGAAAGCTTGTTTAGCTTCTCCCTCTTGACCGCTTGTAGCCGGTCTCGGCTCAGAGGGCGCTATCCCTTGCGCGGGAGTGGGTGCATTACTTTCTACATCGTCAGCTACGGCTCTTTCGGGATCCATTACTATACCAAAATCACATTTATATGTCAGAATTCATCACACTATCACAATTCAGATATATGGCATGTATAGCTAGACTCTGACACGCTACGTTAGTCCGAGAATCGGCTAAACCGTAGCTTTGATACCAACTAAATGTAACACTCCTATCCCGAGTCTGTCGTCGGATTAGGGTTACTAGACAGATCGAAAAGCATTTACAGAAAATTCATACATACATTTATCATTCTCAAACATAATGTCCCTTAATATGGTCAACAAGACCTCAAACATGCTTATAACCCGGGTCAGGACTCAACCGGAACACATACAAATTCCATGGAAAATTTGAAACTTTTCTAAGATTCAGGGGTTACACGCCCGTGTAAGCAGACCGTGTGCTTCCCACGGCTTCAGGACACCCCCGTGTATCCTCCTCGTGTACCTATACTGACTTGGTCTCCACGGCCACCAGGCACGCCCGTGTGCACTGGCCGTGTACTCTTAGGCCATATACTGACTTCCCACCACGACCACCAAGCACGCCCGTGTGCTAAGGCCGTGTGCTCTTAGCTAGCTACTGACTTGCACACCACGGCCAACTGACACGCCCATGTCGAGGCCGTGTACTACTTAGCTACATCCTGTTATACACCCACGGTCATTTGGCACACCCATGTTCCTCGACCGTGTGACATTATTGGCCAATTACAAGGCCAAATTGCCACCCATAAGGGTCAAACCTACAAGCATCACAACCTAACATATCTTGAACATATAGCAACCAAAATATACCAATTTGTCCATTCAATCTATGCATTTAATGCCATCTTTCAAGACAAAACATATACATAACCAAAACATATCTTCATCATTTAACTAATCAAAAACTTGACTATTTCATGAGCATTTAAACCATACCGAAACTATACATATACCACATTCATCAAGGCATAATATGATCCAAAATAGTCATATCTCATGAGTGAGTATATACATCAACTTGTACCAAAAACTAGACTATACATGCCATATCTAGATATAACCATTCCCAAAATGTACCAAAACGAGTTTATTAGTGTGATGACGATCTGTGACAGTCCCGAGCCTTCAGTAGCTTTGACGACCTATAAAACAGAGAAAACACACACACAGAGTAAGCTTTCCAAAACCTTAGTAAGTCAATATACAAACAAACTTAGCATGTATTACACATAACCAAATAAATATGATGACCAATATGATTCTCATGTCAAAAATCATCTCATTCTTTGTCAAGCTCATATGTTTGATCATAGCTTACTATATATGCATAGAGTTCACCTAGTCAAAACTTTACATATGGTATCATCCATTCCATATACATAACATCGTAGTAAGATCACATAGATACTTACCTTGTATACACAATTAGTGTATAATCAACGTACCTGAATTGGACATTCATTTACTTAATCTATCAAAGCTCAAATTTTCCATTCGTATCTCAGACTTGCCCGTTGAACCATTAGGAATCTAGTAGGATACTCAGAAAGGTCAGAATAGTCGTATAATGCCAACATCCCAAACGAGGTCTTACATGCACTTGGATATCGATGCCATGTCCTAGACAGGTTCTTATACGAATTAATACGATGCCGATGTCCCAGACATGGTATTAACGTAAGGTTTATAGCGATGCCAACGTCCCAGACGTGGTCTTACACGTAAAGCTCATATTGATGCTGACGTCCCAGATGTGGTCTTAACATAATCAGATATTGATGCCACTGTCCCAGATAGGGTCTTACACGAGTGTCAAGTCAACGCCATCATCCCAAACGTGGTCTTATATGATAAAAACACAACAGATATCTATGTCGTAACTTAACCAATCCTATCTATTCCTAGGTTCGTACGGGGCTTCTCGGACTTAATCACTATATCGAACTTATCTCGGAATTCAAATGCATAACCTCTCATAAGCATTTATTATCATATTTAATCATATGAACATTTACAATTGCATACATATACATTTATTTGCATAATGACTTACCTCGGATTCGAAATGTCGGAATGAAAACGGCTACTCAATTATTTCCGCTTTCCCGCGATCTAAGTCATTTTCCTTGATTCTTGATCTAAACATATTTAGAATTAACCCTTTTATTTACGAACTCATTCAATTCAATCCAAAAACACACATTTAGGGCTATTTGCAAATTAACCCTCACATTTGCATAATTTATCAATTTTGTCCATTTTCTCAAAACATTAAATTCGCAAAATTAGTGCACAACCAAGCTTAGCCGAATATATAAACATCACATACAAGCCCACATCTTTCATCAAATTCACAAATTAGTCCTTCAAATTTCTATTTTCTCAATTTAGCCCTAATTAGCTAAATTCATCAAAACTTCCAGAACAAAACTTGTTCATCAAGCTTAAATCTTTCATTTATCAACTAAACTCATTTCAAAACTCAACATATCAACAATGGCATCTCACACAAACATCATCAATACTCAAAATTAGCACATAGGTTTGATAGCTCTCGAAGCAACGATTACAAAAACATAAAAATTATCGAAAACCGACTAAAACATACCTTGAATTTAAGCTTAGAAATGCCGAAAATACAAAGCTTCAAAGCTTTCTTTTTCTTCCTTTGAGTTTCGGCAAGAAAGTGATGAAATAATGCCACTTTCTCATGTTTCTTTTATTATAAAATAAACATAACTTATAAAATAAATTTAATATAACTTTAACTTATAAAATTTAATATATATACATATATAAAAACATATATATATACATATTTCATTACCCATGCCGTCCACTAATCAAAATAGTGGCTAAATTACCACATAAGTCCTTAACACTTAAAAGCCACATCACTTAAGCACTTTAACAAATAGCAAGCAACTTTCACGTTTAATGCATTTTAATCCTTTTGTTAAATTAAACACTCAAATGGACAAATTAGCTTACTGAAATTTACCACCTACTTAGTCGCATATCAATGGCACAGAAAATAATATTAAAAATTATATGGACTCGGATTTGTGGTCCCGAAACCACTGTTTCGACTAGGGTACAAATCGGACTGTTACAGGTGGATAGTGTGAGTGATCTCCACCAAGCTTCCGATCCAACAAGCCTCTGAATTACTATAGAACAAGAGAAAATAAAACTAAGTAAGCATGAAATGCTTAGTAAGTTCGTATAACATGGTAATTAACTTACCACTCATTTAAATTCATTATAAACATACAAGGCACATTCAATCAACTTGATCACGAGCCCTAACACGTATCTTCATCACCCTTGTTATTCATATATTTCATATAAATACCAAGAAACATGTATAGGCTTAACAATAATTAGATTTCCATGTACATATACTTTCCACATCATGTATTCATATAACATATACAAATCATATCATTGTATTTCAAGTGCATTTTCATAATAATTCGTCTCGAGTTCAGATTATTTCATGTAGGAACTTTGCCGATGAAATCATTGAAATGTCAGTGTTACATGGGTAATGCACTCAATATGTACGAATTTATAATCATGGATGAAAATATTCATCAAACAAATTCCATGTTCATATATTATCATATCGTATTTCCATATATCATGTATCATCATTTTCATGTATTTCAGGCAGGTACGTGTATTAATTAATTTCATGTTAATATTTTCTCATGTCAGGGTTTTGCTCGTTGAATCATTGAAAATATCAATGGATACACAAGTAGTACACTCGAAGTGTACATATAAGAAATTCGTCAATTCATATTCAGGAGTGCTCTTTAAAGCACATAATCGGGAAATTATCCCTCAAGCCATATAACAGGAAGCTCACAAAGAGCCATTAATCGGGAAGCTCACAAAAAGCCTATCAGGAAACTTATCTGGGCTAAATAACAGGAAGCTCATAAGAGCCATAATCAGGAAGTTCACAAAGAACTTTAAATCAGGAAGCTCACGAAGAGCCTTTAAACAGGAAGCTCATGAAGAGCCATTAATCAGGAGTTCTGGATAACCATATATCAGGAAGTTCAAGCGAGCCATATCAGGACGCTCACAAAGAGCTACGGTAGTCTGCAACACATACAAGAACACTACCGATCAGGATGCTTGCAGGAACCATGTAACGGGAAGCTCGAGAGGGCTTATAATGAGATGCTCGTAGGAGCTGTGGTGTGTTCGTAACACATACAGGACCAGAACCAATCAGGAAATCCTATATCCATCGAATTCCATTATTCAAAAGGGATTTAATATTTATCAGATTTTGTCGGATACGTAACTAGTTTCTCATATTTGGCATTTATACAATACACACATAACATTTAATTCAAGCATATAAATATACACGATTTAGTTACACGAACGTACCTCGATAAATGTTCATGTACGTAAAATCTACTAATCCGACATTTTCTCTTTTTCTTGTTTTAACTCCAAATTTAGTCTATCCGAATCTATATGAATGAATTTAATATTAATTCATGTTCATTTCAATTCAATTCAGATCTTAGAAAAAATTACCATTTTGCGCCTGAACTTTTAATTAATGATGATTTCGTCCCTAAGCTCAAAAAATGAAATTCATGCAATTTAATCCTTATTCCAAGCCTAGCCAATTTTTACATGTAAGATTTACAGCCCATGTATTTCATAAAATTCAAAATTTTTCTATGAATTTTACATATTTTCAATTTAGACCCTAAATCATAATATCATCAAAATTCCACTTACAAAAGTTGTTTATCTATCAACAACCTTTCATTTTTCTACCATAAAACTTCATAATTCATGTAACAACCTAATTTTGGGCCTAGTTGGAACAGTGGTTTTGAGACCACAAATTCGACATAATAAAATTTATTTTTATTATATTTTTATGGTCTACAATTTCATAGAATGATTTCGTGAAAATTTCGTTCGAAAATTTTCACGTTTGGGCACTCAATTTAGTCAAAAGGACTAAATTGTAAAAAGTGCAAAACTTGAGTTCTAGAAGTTAGAGGTGTCAAATTGCTATGAAATTTTAAAGTAGAGGTTCTTAAATGGAAATTAGCCCATTGTGGATATGGTATATGTTAGATAAGATTTTTTTTTGTAAGGGCATTTTGGTCCTTTTGTAAATTAAATGAATTAAAAACAAAGTTAAAATGCCAAATTTGTCCATCTTCTTCATATGGACGAAATTGACCAGGAGAAGACATGGCTAGGGTTTTCTCAACTTTCCAAGCTCATGGTAAGTCTGTTCTAGCCCCGTTTTTCAAGTTATTTATGGTTGTGGAGTCCCGGTAGCTCGATTTAGCTTATGCTACCAATAATTCATGCTAGGGTTCATCTTTGGAAAATTACCCATAGGTGAAAAGTGTGTATTTTGATGTTTTATGGTAGAATATGAAGCTTGAAATTATGTTAAAGAACTTTTGCTAAGCGATTTTAAGTGAAAACGACTAAAACGACATAATCGGTAAAAATACCTAATGTTCATAAGTGTATGTTAGAGTAAGAATTTGATGTTGCCATAGAAGGGGAAAATGATCAACATGTCATAAAACATAAGAAAAACGAATAAAGTTTAATTTACAAGCTTAGGGGTAAAAGTGTAATTTTTAAAAAGTTAGGGGGCAGAATTATAAATTTTCCATAATTTGATATGTGAATTGAATTGATTAGTGTGTTGATAAAATGTGTTAAATGAGTGTTATTTGACATGTTAGATCAAGAAATTATGAAATTTGGACTAAGATCAAGGAAGAACAAAGTTGTGGGCTAAGTCGGGAAAATTAGCTGTTTCGGCATTCAAGGTAAGTTGGTGTGTTAATAATATTGCAATAATGTTGTAATTTATATTTGAAAGCTAAATTAGTGAATTAATTGAATTATGTTGAATTAAATGTTTAATGTGCCAAGTTTATAAATTGATTTAAACTATGTCTATGGTACATGGAAGTGCATTGAAATATTGTACTTAAATGTGACTTCTATGATTGTGAATGTCATGAGTAATTGTGATTTAGTGTTATCATGAGATAAGTGATTAAGTGAATATTGACTAAGTGTTAACAAGTGTGAAAAAGTCTCGATTGAACCTTAGGAAACGATTAGGATACAAGTGACATGTCACTAGGAATTTCAGTGTTTTCAGTGTGAAAGTGTTCCCTGGGTGCTGGTTCATTTTGTTATATCAGTGGCTAGGTGATCTTGCATGTGTTGCAGACACCTAACAGCTTGTGTGAGCAGCACTGTATATTAACCTTGAACTGACGACTTGTGTGTGAGCGGGCGAGGGTAACCTAGTGTTACTAGGTAGCCGGCTACATTACAGTGGTAGCTTCGGCTACATTACAATGGTAGCTTCAGCTACATTACAGTGGTAGCTTCGGCTACATTACAGTGGTAGCTTTGGCTACATTACAGTGTGGCACTCTGTACCTTATTCCGCGTATCCTTTAGTATTCCGTATGGTTCAACGGGTATTGAATTGATATAATGAAAAGTTATTGAATGTGAAAAGGATTTAATCATGTGATAATAATGTGAAAGTGAACATTGTGTTTGATGTATTTATATGAGTAAGTGTGAATATGAAATTGTTTGTATAAGTGAAGTGTAGGTATGAAACTAAGTAGAGAATCGTATGAATAAGTAGTACAGGTATGTGTACAAAATTGTTATTGTATGATTTATATGTTGAATAAAATGCTTAGATTATATGCATTAATAGTAAGGATGCAAATGAGTGAGATGTGCATATGATAAAGTGATAGTTATGTGCCAAGTTATATGTTGTTTTAGTACATGTGTAAAAAAAAAAAAAAAGAAAGTGAATACATGGAAATCATGAAAAAGTGAAATTTGCATTAAAATAGTACTGGGCAACTGCAATTGTGTACTTTTGAAAAATCACCGAAATTAGTGGAAATTGAATTAGAAAGTGAAGGAGATATGAATTGAGTATATTTTCAGATAAAAGAAATAGAGTAAGAAAAATAAGTGGAAATTATGAGATATTTAAATTTTAGTGAGACTGGTTCTGAATGACTTCGTGATCCCTTGTTCTGTCTTGGATAAATTATTAAAAATTGTAAAAAAAATAATAATGGAGCATAGTTTATATGATTAGAATCCTTAATGAGTCTAATTTTGATTGGAATAAACTAGAACATTATTTGAATTCTGTATAATGAGATAACTGAGTTTTTGTAAAGATAGGTCAGAACCATCAAACAGTGAAATAAGGGAAACTTTAAGAATAATCTGGTATTGATTTGCCAGACCAAAAATTCTGGAAATTTTATGGCAAGAAGGTATGTGGGTCTAATTTCAGGGAAAATTCACGGAACTTAATTTCGAGTTCTGTATCTTATGAAATAATTAAATTCGTGACTGTGACTCAGAAAAATAGCTTAAGCCGAACTTAAGAAAAAGGTGAAACTATGTGAATATTGATTCTATTTTCTTGAGCATAATTATTGAGAAATGGGTTAATATTGTTAATTAAATGGCTTATTATTATTAATATGCTAACTTACTAAGCTATAAATCTTACACCATTTTCCCATTTCTCTTAGTGTAGTTAGGTTGGCTCGGGGTTGGAGATCGTTGGAGGTATCATTACACTATCAATTTGTCAAGTTGGAATCATGACAATTCCTAATTATTTTCAAGTGAATGGGATGTATAGAGATTTAGTTATTGGTTGTATGTATTATTATGAATTAGTCAAATGTTTAGGCTTATATTGCTTCTTTGAATAGAGCCATGAGATGTGGCTCATAATGCCTATAGGTAAGTAAAGCTATGTTATGCATGCATGGAGAAATGTCTTGATGTGGCTAAGTTAGATTTAGCTAAAGCTATAACAAAGATTGATATATTGTATATTAGTACAAAGAGTTAAGAACACAAAAGGTTTGAAAAATAGCCTAATGTATGCCACACGGGCTAGAGACACGGTCATGTGTCTCTGCCGTGGGGTAGGACACGGCCACTGCACGGGCATGTGGTTTAGCCGTGGTGCATAAACAAAATGCTAGTGAATTACACACGGAGTCCAAACATGGGTGTGTGAGGACCACATGGTCTACTCACACGGCCGTGTCATATTTCACACGGGCGTGTGACCCAGTTCTGGTAAAAATTTTCTAAATTCCCGAAAAGTTTCGGTTTGGTCCCGGACCAACTTTAATGATTGTTTTGGGCCTCGTAAGCCCATAATAGGGACATAGAGTGTGACTATGAATGGTTTTAATGTATAATTGAAATGTATGTATCGGAGAAGTGTATAAGATTGCTGTAATGCCTTGTACCCTGATCCGGCGACGGATAGGGGTAAGGGGTGTTACAATTCATCTTTGTTAATCCATGGAAAAACCCTAGTTCTTTGATAACTTTACAAATTAGTCCCCAAGATAGCTAGATTAAGCTATTACGATCTCAAAAATATAAAAATCATTAAAAACGGGCAAGAATACTTACCTAATCAAGCAAAATAAGTTGGCTTGAGCTTAGGTTTCCATGACTAGGCTTTCCATGCTTTTAATTTGGGAAAGATGATATAAATGATTATTTTTTTATTTTTTTATCATTTATCATCTTTTATTATTTCACTTTCCAATTTCATCATTTTCTTTATTTTATTTTCCATGGATGAATCATCATCCTTAACCACTAAGCATTTTTAAATAGTCTATTTACCATATAAGAACCTCCACTTTAAAGTTCTATAGCTATTTAATCCCTTTAGCTATTAGAACTCAACTTCTGCACTTTGTGCAATTTGGTCCTTTATCAAATTAAACATGTAATAGGTAAAATTTCTTTACAAGATTTTTATACGACATTACTATCATACTATAGGCCATAAAATAAAATAAATAATTTTTCTTCCGAAATCGAATTTTTGGTCCCAAAACCACTGTTCCAATTTTACCGAAAGCAGGCTGTTACAATTGTAACATTGACCAAAACATCAATAACTACCAATATATTCGCTGGATAGTGTGATAGATCTCCGGCGAGCTTCCAAATCGATCGAGCTTCCTATTATCTATAAAACATAGTAAAGAAACTATGTAAGCACAAAATGCTTAGTAAGTTCGTAAAACATGAAACATAACTTACCATTTCATTCAAATAACATAAGTATAAGCAGAATGTAATCCAACCTCAAGCTTGGCTCAAGCCTAAGCATCATTACCAACACAAGTTAGTGCATTCATACATAATTCACTTGAATTAAACCCATGATGATTCATTTCCATGTGAACATATATCATTTGTATCATTCAACCTTTCCATGAGCATAAGCATATTGCCATATGAAAACTTACCCTTTTCAATCCTTTTCATTGCCCGTTGAACCATTTAGAATATCATCGGATACTCAGGGAAGCTCACATGAAGTGTGCTTAAACATATAACAAGAACATTTCCTTTACATCGTTGTTCACACGAGCTGTGAAATGGGCCTGCTCACACAAGCTATGGGTCGGAATGTAAGCTACACAATATTGCTCACACGAGTTGTGGAGTATCCGCAACAAATGCAAGACCCCAGCCATCGATAGGACATTCAAGACCAACACTCGAAACATGAAATCCCTAATGACATGTCATTTGTATCTCTCGAATTCCTAAGGTTCAACCGGGACTCATTAACCGTCATAGCATGATTTTGGATATACATTGTTCAATAGCATTTTAAATACATATTAACATATAATTAAACAATATAAACATATCTGTACATACACACTTACCTCGACAATTAGAGCATAAAAACGAAGTTGATTAATTTGAGGCTTTAGCTTTTCCCCGATCTAAATCTGTATGAGGTCTATCTTGATCTAAGTAGAAAATTCAATCCATTTAATACCTCTATTATTCAATTCAATCCATATTTCATTTTTTGCAAAAATATAATTTTGCCCCTAACATTTTAACTTTTTCACAATTTAATTATTAAACTCATAAATTGAAATCTAAGCATTTTCATCATTTTCTCAAGATAGCCGATTTCTCTAGGGACCTATATCAAACCATACAAATCATCATTTCATAATTTTACAATGAACTTTTACCATTTTTACAAATAAGTCCCTAAATGTTATTTTCATCAAAAATCACTTTACAAAACTTGTTTATTTATTAACAATGACTCATAATCTACCATCAAACATCGAGAATCATGCAAGAACATTCATGGAAAATCCCTAAACGTTTAACACTTTTACAAACTGATCCTCAAGCTAGATAGATTAAGCTAAAATGTCTTTAAAAACATAGAAATAATTAAAAACGAGCTCAAAATCACTTACATGCAAGCAATTGTAGTTGCCGAATCAAGGAACCCTAAAAATGACTATTTTGCTTTTGATTTTTGATCGAAGAAGCTTTGAAGAAGATGAGTGAAACTTGGTTTTATTTAACTTATCCTTTATTTACTCATTTACCTTTTTACCCTTTAAAAACATTCAAAATTTCAATAAAACCTTGCCATGAATATCCACTAACTAATCAAATGGTCTAATTATCATCTAGGTCCCATCACTTTAAAGTTTTATAGCTATTTGACACCTTTAACTAATAGAACTCTACTTTTACACTTTTTACAATTTAGTCATTTTTATTAAATTAAGCATGTAAACGTTAAAATTTCTTAACGAAATTTTATTGTGACCATACTAACATTCTATAGTCATTAAAATAACAAGAAAATAATTATTTACTTATCAAATTTGTAATTCCAAAACTATATTCAAATTTTACTGAAAACGGACTGTTACAGCCTAACTCAACATTTACTACGAGTTCTATGGTAAGAAAAGTTGCAGTCTACTCCCCCGGAAAATATAACCGTCATGTAAGGGGAATTTAGGTTGAAATCATAAGGAATTTGACAAAGGTCATGGTAGAACTATTATACAACAAATTAGGCTGTCTGCCAAAGAGTTGTCCAACCGTTTCACGCCATGTTAAAATTAAAAAATTTCATGCTTATCGAAATGACAAGGTTAACCCTATCTTTTATATTAAAACTTCCTAATAATACCACACTACTATTTGATTGGTCTAAAAAGGAAATTCAGATGTTTGCATTCGGTTTTCTTTTCCTGTCTCTTTTATCTGATATAGGCCATTTTATATAAAATAAATAAATATATTCTTCAAAATCTTAGTTTTTTCATTTAATAATTACTTTGAGTTTTTGTTTCTCTTTCATGAAATAAAAAACATCGGTAACATAGGAAATACAGATGGGATGAAGAAAAAGGAGAAATCAGCTACTCCTTTTCTCCGAACTCTCTATTTTTCTAACTTAACCATCCAAAAATAAATAAATAAAAAATTGGAAGCACATAAATCTAATCAAAGACCAGAATCCTTCATCACTTATGAAGTTATATCTCAAATACCCACTTCTTTCTCAAAGTAGATCTGTCCTGCTTCAGAGATGGATTAAACTGGTAAGGTTTTTTTTTTTTTTTTTTTACTTAAAAACTTTTTGTAATATTCCTGTATTGTTTTGATGTAATGAGTGGAGGATCACATGTAAGAGAGATCTTGTTCCTGAGGCTTGTCTGTTTTTGTCTTTGTTTTCAACTGTCCTTTTTAGCAACAATTTTCCTATTGATTGCCCCAGAATCAGATCTTTTGTCTACTTTTTACTCACAGCATTGCTTTCATTTTCTTTTTCTTTTTTTTTTTTTAAATTATTCAGTCAGTGATGACCGCGGGAAGATTTGGTTCAAGATCCTTCAATCATAATATTGTGAGTGTTTACAACTATTTCTCAAATTTATTTCACTGATATTTGTGCTTTTGATCTCTTTCTTTATTTTAATTTTTTGTTTACTGGGAAGAACTAATTGAAAGTTCAGAAAGGAAATGGAAGACCCTATGTTTTGTTCTAAGTCAATTATATCGAAAGTGTAGGAAAATAGGTTGTAATTTTATCTATTCCAAAGTAAAACCTTGTATATTATTAGTGGAGTATGTTTTTCTTTTTCTTTGCTCCTTTGATGATATTTAAATCCTTAATCTCACTTTTGCTCTAAATCTACATTCAATTTTCCATAATTTTTATGTAGATATTTCCATTGACAAACATTGACTTAGCCTTCCCTGTTGTTTTCTTAAACTCCCAAGGATGATTTTTTTTATTTTATTTTTTTTCTCAGTTCTTTTTTCTCTGTATCTTATGGAATATTTGATCATTCATATGGAGTTCTCGTTATTCTACTGGTTGATTCTAATGGGTATTGTTTCTAAATCTCAGTTGGATTTTTATCTAATGAAAGCATGTGCTCTGGATCAGAGCCAATAAACCACTCGTCTAATCCAACAAGATTGAATAATTCTTTTGGAGATAACAGACATCCTAGTGTAGAAATGAATCGCTTGACTGTAGAGACTGAAGATATTTTTGCAAGCTTGCTTGAGCTTGCTGCAAATAATGATGTTGAAGGCTTTAAACGCATCATTGAACACGATCCTTCAGTTGTTGATGAGGTAGGTTTGTGGTATGGTCGTAGGAAGGGCTCGAAGCAGATGGTTCATGAGGAAAGAACCCCTTTGATGGTTGCTGCTACGTATGGTAGCATTGGTGTTATTAAACTGATCCTTTCTTCATCAGATGCCGATGTTAATCGTGTGTGTGGACACGAAAAAAGCACAGCCCTTCATTGTGCTGCTTCTTGTGGGACCGTCAATGCTGTTGATGTTGTGAAACTGCTTTTAGCAGCTGGTGCTGATGCGAATATGGTTGATGCAAATGGTCATCGTCCTGTTGATATTATTGGTTTTCCTCCGAAGCTTCAAGCTGTGAAATTAACTCTTCAAGAACTTCTTGCAACTGAGAGTTCTGTTATCGAGCAGAACTTAAGGGTGTCAACTGCAGTTGCAAACTCTGGTTCTCTATCGCCTTCTCGTGATAATGGCTCACCTTCTTGTTCAGACTCGCTTCCAAAGTTGAAGTCAACTGCCGCTCCTATTTCAACATCGGAGAAGAAAGAATATCCGATGGATCCATCTCTCCCGGACATCAAGAACAGCATCTATTCAACGGATGAGTTCAGGATGTATTCATTCAAGGTGCGGCCTTGTTCGCGTGCCTACTCCCATGATTGGACTGAGTGTCCGTTTGTTCACCCTGGGGAGAATGCTCGAAGAAGGGATCCTAGGAAGTTCCACTACAGTTGCGTTCCTTGCCCTGATTTTCACAAGGGAGCATGCAGGCATGGAGATATATGTGAATATGCTCATGGTGTTTTTGAATGCTGGCTACACCCTGCGCAATACCGAACCCGGCTGTGCAAAGATGGTATTAATTGTGCAAGGAGAGTCTGCTTCTTTGCTCATACGGCTGAGGAACTTCGACCTTTGTATGTTTCCACCGGTTCTGCTGTTCTGTCCCCTCGTTCAAGTACTTCAGCTGCTACTGCAATGGATTTTGCTGCTGCCTTGAGTCTCCTGCCTGGATCACCTTCTTCTGTATCAGTTATGTCTCCATCTCCATTCACACCAGCAATATCCCCATCTGCAAATGGAATGCCTCATTCTAATGTTGCCTGGCCTCAGCCTAATGTTCCAGCGCTGCATCTTCCAGGGAGTAATCTTCAACTGAGTCGCCTACGGTCTTCTCTTAACGCTAGAGACATTCCAGCTGAAGACTTCAACCTGCTGCCTGATTTTGGTATGCAGCAACAACAGCTGGTGAACGAGTTATCTAGCCTCAGTCAGCCATCTATGAGTTCTAATTCTATGAATCGGTCTGGTCGATTGAAAACCCTGACCCCATCAAATCTCGAAGATCTATTTTCCACCGAGAGCTCTTCACCCCAGTACTCTGATCAAGCATTGGCAGCAGTTGTTTTCTCACCTTCCCATAAATCTGCCGTTCTCAATCAATTTCAGCAGCAGTCAAGCATGCTATCACCCATTAATTCAAATTTTTCTCCTAAAAGTAACGAGCATCTGCTATTGCAGGCGTCTCTATCTGGTAGGATGTCTCCTCGGAATGTGGAACCTATCTCGCCGATGAGCTCTCGGGTTTCAATGTTAGCTCAACTTGAGAAACAACAGTTTCGCGGTCTAAGCTCTAGGGAACTTGGCTCTGGCTCTCCTGCCAATATTTGTTCCCCAGTAAATTCTTGGTCAAAATGGGGATCTTCCAATGGGAAGCCAGACTGGGCTGTCAATGCAGATGAGTTAGGCAAGCATCATGCTTCATTTGAGCTCAGCAACGGAGATGAGCCCGATTTATCATGGGTTCAGTCCCTTGTTAAGGAATCTCCCACTGAGATGAAAGAGAAAAAGAAGGCTTCGGTCTTGGGTGTTCCATCTAATGCCTCGAAAAGTGAGGGTTCTAATACAAACTCGCAAGTTGATCCGCTGGATCACACTGTGTTGGGAGCATGGCTCGAGCAAATGCAGCTTGATCAGCTTGTGGCTCTGCAAAACTGAAGCCAGTTTTCACTGAGCCCCGTGGTAGAGACGACAAGAAAAACAAGGTTTTGGTAAGTAGCATTTATATTTTCTGGGATTTTGTGGGTGAAGAACATGCAAGCTAATCATTAACACGAGGTGAAGAAGGTAAAGGGGGTTGATCAGTTGACAATGGGAAAATTTTCTTATTTCACCATTTATTACTATTACAACGAAAGAGCTTAGTAAAAAAATGTTCAGTGGATAAAATCTAGGTTATGTCTAAAGAAATTAGTCCCATTTTAGGTGTTTTTTACTTATATATTTCCAAGAAATTAGATTCTTCTATTGCTGTCATTATATTTTTAATTTTTCGCCTTTTATTCTTATTTTTATTTTCATGATGAGCGACTTTATTCGATAAACGGAAGGATACTGTATATGTCTCCTGCTAAGTTTGGTAGGACTATTTTTTTTTCAAGTTGAATTATATTATTAATCTGGTATTATATTTATTTTTTGTATTTTAAATTGATCATTTCCAGTCTCTTTATTTTTTTGAAATAAGAATATTCAGTATCTGACTAAAAGACACTTGTTACATTTATCAAATTTTATTATTTTTAAAATCTTGTGTAATAAATCTATTATGATATATGTAATATCATATTAGTTTCTTATTTTTAATTATTACTTAAAAAAATCAGATGGATTTAACTATCGAAATTCGAAAATTGTAGAAAGTAAGAATCATTAAAGTGAGCATTAACTAAATTTAGAAATTTATGCATAGTACAATAATACTAAAATTTGGCAAAATAAATTTAATTAATTAGGCCTTTTGGCCAATTTTAAAATTAATCAAGGAAATAGACTGATTTTAGGAGAGAGAAACGGAAAGCGTGTCTAGTTGGATCAATTTTCTGTTTTTCTTTCTAGGGTTAGGGCTTTTTAATTTTTTAGGGTTAGAGTTAGGGTTTAAGGTATTTTGAAAGTGGTCAAGGTTTTTGATTGAAATGGCAGAAATTCTTAGATAGTTTTGAGGGGTTAGGGATATGATAGCACGTTTCAACAAACATACATTTAATATCTTATGGCGGGATAGGACCATGACCTTAGAAATCCATTGTGGGAAAATTCGATTTCGGGGTAATAATGCTTGACACAATCAGGGGTCGAAGTCAACGTGAAGGTCCTAGTCGGCAGCTGTAATGTGGTCACGGGTTCGAGTATAACTGGGAGGCCAGGTGATAGTCGCTACGCGGTCAGGAGTTCAAGCTTTTTGGTTACTCGCAAACAATGTCCTATATATACCATGCATAAGATTGAGGGCATAGTCATACGGAAAAACTCTGGGGACTTCTGGTGTAATCAAAGTAATTTTTTTTCTCTATTTCTAAGTTGTTGGTACCTTTAACCTTTCATTCTTGTTTGAAGGCTGACACCGAGGTGGACGCAAGAGGGCTCTCAAGAGGTGAGAGAATGTTCTAACACAGTAGAGGTCAAACTCAGGTCAGTGCAGTAGCGGTTGAAGTTATTAATGAGTTGTTTAATAATGAAAACTGTCATCGCTTTGAAAGGTGCATCACCTTTACTACATCCTAATAGTCGTTCCCTGCTAAAAGTCCTCTTGCATCCACGATGGGGCCGACCTTTGAATAAGAAGGAAGGTTAAAGGTACCAGTTACCTGGAAATGGAGAAAAAAATTACACTGATTATAGTTGGAAGCCCCAGAGTTTTTCCGTATAAATATGCATTCAAACTTTTTTATGGTATTTATAGGGCATCATTTTCGGGTATTCGAAAAGATTGATCTCGTGGCCGTGTAAGGACTGTCAATTGGCTCCCCCGTTATACCCAGATCCATTACCGCATAACTACTGTTGATTGAGACCTCCACGTCGACTTCCACCCTTGACCGTAGAAAGTAAAATCACCCCATAACCGACTTCCCTAGGATAGGCTTCGGAGGAAATGATCCCTTATCGGCATCATATATGAAACATGTGCGGCTTAGAGCGATATCGCATCACCGACGTCTCAAGAATACCTCGAACGTAAACCAAATATTTTTAGCGACTAAATTTTTAAGATTGGGAAATGGCTTATAGTGGAGAAATAGAAAGGAGAGGAGATAAATTATATGAGTGAATGATGATGAAAGTTAGTATGTGAGAGTCATTTTATAGCCGCATGGTAGGGTATGCTTGCAAAGGAAAACCTTCAAAGCGCGCTGGAACATATTCTAAATTTGTTGAAGCGTTTAAAGCGTTAGACTTTTTTGCCCCGGAAGTAGTAAATTTGTTAGAGAAAGCTCGCTTAGCTGGGGGCTTTCTCTAAAAAAAATTTACTATTCACCGAGCAGAAAGTACCTTTTTAAAATGACTATTCTGCACGTTATGCGACACAGAATCTCGATGAAATTATATGTGTTCTGATCGCGTGATGAAAATTATTTGCACTATACACTATGCAACGAATGTGTGCATTCGTAAACAAAATTTATCGCACGTATTCTCTTTCTCCCTATATAATTCTCTTATAAAAGGTGTGTAATTTTCTTAACATAGATACGCATCAAGTTAATATCAAACAAAAGAATCTTGCGTCATGAGTGAGAGTTGTGTATATTCCTTTGGACAACTCTTTACTTACTATTTTGCATTTATTCATCCAAATCGTGATCGATATTAAAATGAGTCGACGAGTGAAATCTGTTATATACTACGATGGTCAAGTTTGTAATATAGAATTCGGGGGTGGTGTTTGTAGGAGCGAAGTCCGTGGAATTTGTGTTCAATAGTACCATTTAAATGTGTGAGTTACGAACCAGAATCAGGAGGAAAGTCGGGGGATTGAGTCGGGGAAGAATTACTAGGTTGCAATGCAAATATCTTGCATCTATTGACCTCTATAAGTACGAGCTATTCGATGGGATTAGCGAGACGTATCTCGAGACGGTCATATCATCGCACATCTCAAGAAGAAATACTGTTATTGAGTTATATGTCGAGTTCGTCGATGCTAATAGATGTGGCCCATCTTCGACCATCGTCGCGGCGAATACGGGTACCGAAGCTGAAACAGAAAGTCCTACTACACATTTGTGCTGTGGGTTTTCTGGCCTCATTCAAAGCGGCTACTACGATGTTCTCGAAACATCTAGGGGCAGACACTTATTGGTCTCTGACATCAATCTTTGGACTTAGAAACCGTCCAACAAGGAGGAGTCAAGCCCAATTTCAGCACAATCATATGGCTGTCCAAAAGTCAACTTTGGGATATTTTATTGATGGTCCATGTAGTTGGAAAGATATCAGAAATTGATGTATTTCATTCATACTTAATTGGATGCTTTCAAATTAGCTGAGCGATCCTAACCAGATGATGGCTAGTAGACACATAATTGAAAACTGCAATACTCAATTTAGATCATTAAACTTGACTAAATTAGAGGTGCATAATATCTTTAGTTAGCTCTATTATCTTGTATAGTTTTTAGGTTTATATGATTAAAATATTTCAAACTTAATTGTCCCTATTATCTCGCATAAATACTAAGAAACCCTTAGTTTAATATGATCAGTAAAATGCATGTTTCACTAAGTAAAAGATCCGAGAGGACTTAATTTGGTTTCCAAACTCATGAAAGATCGAGTTGCCATGGAATGTTTTTCGACACTGTTAAGCATGATAGAAACGGATTAAATTGATTAATATGATTATCCTATCCTATTCATGTTATTGATTGTTGAAGTTGTGTTTTTGTTGCTAAAATTCATTCATACGTTTAGATCATTTCTATTTAAATGTAATTGCATAGGGATCATCTTGCATCTAGATAATTTAATTTAATTATCCACCACTCAAAATATTGTGTTTTTACGACCAAATTGTTAACTTATAATTTTACAAATAATAGATTAACATACACACTCCCTGTGGAGACGATAACTCATTTTACTTATTACTTGAACAACTGTGTACACTTGCACAAAAACCCCGTTACAAGTTTTTGGCGTCGTTGCTAAGGACTGTTGCCTTAATCATTCTTTGTGAAAATATTTTTGCAGCTTTTTTTTTTTTAATTTCTAACATTACTAATTTATTCTTTATTTGTGACTTATTTATTAGGTGTTTATGAGCATAGATCGAATGATCAATCTATTACTTGTAGACCCCAAAATTGAGTGGACATTTAGATAGAGAAGACGCGAGAGATTTGCTCAAAGACAAGCCGAGACGGACCTTGGAAATCAAAATGATGGACAAGGTAATGGAGTCAATCATGTGTACAACCCAATCCTTATTGCTGATGATAGAGATCATGCCATTAGACAATACACTATGCCACTCTTCAATGAATTAAATTTGGGAATCAGGAGGTCGGATATCGAGGCACCCCAATTCGAATTGAAACTAGTGATGTTTCAAATACTCCAAACGGTTGGCCAGTTCAGTGGTATACCTATGGAAGATCCACATCTTCACCTTTGATTATTCATGGAGGTGAGTAATTCATTGAAGATAGCTACTGTGACTGAAGATGCATTAAGGTTGAGGTTGTTTCCATACTTGTTGCAAGATCGAGCACGAGTATGGATGAATTCATTGCTACCAAGTTCAATTTCTACATGGTAAAAATTAGCAGAAAGGTTTTTGGTAAAGTATTTTACACCGAGCAAGAATGTAAAGTTGTGAAATGAGATAACTACTTTTCAAAAATTGGATGACGAGTCCTAATACAAGACATGGGAAAGATTCAAGGAATTGCTTTGTAAGTGTGTTCTCATCATGCGATTCCTCATTGTATCCAACTGGAGACAATTTTTAACGGTCTCAATGCACATACAAGATTAATGGTAGACGCTTCTGTGAATGGTGCGATTTTCTCTATTTCTTATAACGAGGCTTACGAGATCATCGAAAAGATTAATAGAAAAAATTACCAATGGCCGAAAAATCAAGAAGTTTCAGGAAGACAGGTAGCTGGAGTGTATGAAATGGACGCACTGACTTCACTATCTGCTCAGGTATCTTCTATTTCCTCAATGTTAAAAAAAAGTACCACTAATGGTTTGAATAATTTTGCAGCTCAATCACGAAGTCAGTATGATGTTGTTTCCTGTGTGTATTATGGGGTTGGTCATTCTTTCGAGAATTACCCTTCAAACCCTGAGTCTATTTATTATGTAAGGAATTAGTATCAAAATAGAAGTGCACAAGGACCATAGTCCAACTTCTACAATCCATCATGGCAGAAACATCCGAACTTTTCCTGGTAGACCCAATCAATCACAAGGGTTTAGTCCACAAGTTCAAAACCACCTCAAGCTGAGTCATAAAATAGTTTGGAAGACTTGTTAAAGGCATACATGGCAAAAAATGACGCTTTGATCCAAAGTCAAGCAGCAAGACTGAAAAATCTAGAGAACCAAATGGGTTAATTAGCTACAAAACTTTGTAGTAGATCGCAAGGAGCCTTGTCAAGTGATATAGAAAATGCAAGGAGTTTGGGTAAGGAACATTACAAGGTGGTTGCATTATGAAGTGGTAAGATTTTGGAACCTAAGAAGGTTGTTATTGAAGATGAGCCTACTGAAAAGGAAGAAAGTCAACCAACAGTTGAAGTTCCTACACTGAAAATATCAAATGCTAAAAAATCTTATGAGATAAACCCTAAACTAGTGAATTCTGAAAAGCTAACACATTCTTTTGCAGATTTACCTCCTTAGAAAACTTGTCCATTTCAACCTAAAGTTTCATATCCTCATAGACTCCAACAGCATAAGCAGAAACAAGTGGTGCAATTCAAGTTGAATGATTTTAAATTATTTTCAAATGTATTTTTCCATATTTTAATGAGATCTCAAACCGTTTTAAAATTCAACCCTAATTTTGGCCACCATGTGTGGTGGTGCGTACGCCTATGTGTAAAAAAGGGGGTTGTTTCGCTTCTTGAATCTTACCCAATTAATTCTAGCCTTAATTTGAGTTCTTGAACCCTTCTAATTAGCTTTTAAATCCATGTCAATTAGGGAAAATCTTCTTGATCGATTGGTCATTTGAAACTTACAAATCATGAAGCGTAAGTGCAATTAAGGATAACTAGTTTGTTATTTCGACATAGTTCTTGGGTAAAGGATATGAATTGATTAAATGAAGGAATATAATTATTAATTAGCTACTAATTTTCCAGTATATTATTGAATTAGGTGCTGACCCAAACGCCCCAAATCATCTGTAAAGGTGAAGAACAATTGTATGTACGGTTCACATCGGTACAGTGTAAGGAATCTGACTAGTTTGGATTCATAAAATAATTATAATTTCAACGATTGGTTTGAACTCATATGTGGGTGGTTGAGGCTGGTTTAGTGGTAGATTTATTGAATTTATATTGAATTTTGGTTTTTGTTCGTTTAAGGAATTATTAAGGAGAGAATTTGGAAGATTAGCTAGTGTGTTGCGAGGAAGCAAAAAATAAGGTGTGGGTCCTAAACTTATAAAAATGTTTGAAAATGTTAAATATCATGTTATATTTGATAGATTATCTTGCTGATTGGATTGACTTAATAGCCAAATTATTGATTTTTTGAGTGGTCGAACCAGATATGTTTCAAGCCTTAAAAGATTGACATGTTGGCAAAATTTCTAGTTTGATAGTATGAATGTTTTGATTGAGTTTGTAATTGCATATTTGAGTTATGAGATATGAGAATGTTTGACTGAGCGATATAATGTCTTGAGATATTAAGCCTATCTATGATTTAAACGCACGAGATAATTGTTATATTGTGTACTGAAAAGGGTGCTATTTAAGCACAATGAAAATCATTAAAGTATGTGAAATTGAACAATATTGATTGATACCAACACAATGGTAATTTGAAAGATTGGAACAATGTTTCCATTTACTGAAAGTATGTTATTGTTGAGGATATGCTGAGCATGTCAAATGAATGTGAAAAGTATTGAGATATGATTATGTATGAGATTGTGTAACATATTACATATGCATTGGGTTGGGATTTTATGGTTAACGGAGGAGTTTCGTGGAGTACCGACGGTATATTAAGTTTGCATCTTCGTAGTCAATGCACTGCACTTGGAGTACAGAGGGGAATGGTGATTTATTGCATTTTTTCTGGTAGCTTGTTTGCATTTTTACTGGCAGAATTTTTTGCATACTGTTATCGGTGGTTTTAACCACAATGGGCTTAATCCCATAATGTTTTGGAGTTCGGATGACGGATTTTGGGGAACTCGTGGTGGTAGAGGATGGTATGGGTAGGAACATTTTTGCATTACATCATGTGCATGACATATTCAAATGTTATTGATTTATGCTACGTACTGTATTTTGTTGTATTGAATGGTATTGAAAGTAATGATTGCCACTCGAATGAATACGCTGTTTGACATCAATTTGATAATGGCTATGTAACGATATGAAATTCCTATGATGGTTCTATTTTCTTTTGTTCAAGCTAATTTGTTTCACTATATTCAATATTTATGTTTTTCTAAATAATTGTTCGACTCACACTGAGCTTTTCATAAGCTCACCCCCAATAGTGTTTAACTTTTCAGATAAACCTTGAAATTAGGATCAGACTCGACATTTGGAGAATCACCTTCGACATTTGGAGAATCACCTTGGACCTTGGACTATTTTTAATACGTATTATTAAGTCTTTATTGTTTTTGGCTTGTAATTTTTAATTACTTCTAATCTGTGGCTTGGTAACTTTTATTTTGGGAATTTTTGTATGCATGGTTTACTCAAGCATAATAACCGGATAGTGTAAGATATTGGGCTTAAGTAAAATTTGATATTGTTCCTTAGTTTTCGCTGCATTGCAAAGGACCCGTTTTTGAAAAAGAAATCGATAAGGCAACTAAGTTTCCAAAATGACTTGAAAAATAGTTTTTCCGCTGCATTAGTTTAATATTGAGTTTTGTTTTTCAAGAAGAGCGACAAGCAAACTGTTTTTCTAAAACAACACTATTAACAATAAAATGAATCCTAAGCATACACGACCTAATGAATGAATGCTTTTAAGCTAACTCAATGTACAACTACGATTTTGATACATGTATGGGAACGATTGAAGTGCATTCGAGTTCATTAAGTGGAGCAAGCTCCAACTTGCTCATTTCAAGAGAGGATCCAATTGAAATTCTCATCAAGTTTATAACATGTGCTAGATCAAAGAAGTTTAAAGAGGCAATAATGGGCCTGGTTCAGCAAGTTTGGGTTGAACATGAGATGTCCAACTCTTATTGGACACAAAATAACGTCCCAAGTTCATGCAATGTTTTGCATGTGGTTGTTTGTTTAGTTTAATTAATTTTACAGCTTTTAATTATGTCTTATTTATTATATGCATCTTCAATTAATGTCTTGCATTATTAATCTACATCTTTAATTGTGACATGCACTATGTGTTTTGCATTTAATAGAGTCATGCATTATGTAACTCTTATGTTAGTTAAGTTTGCATCATAAATTATGACATGCATTATGTAACTCCCATGTTAGTTAAAGTTTGCATCATTAAATTAAGTCATGCATTAAGTAACTCATTTTTTCATTTTGTTTACATCTTAAACCCTGCATTGAAGCATCTTAGTTGTTTAATATGTTTGAGTTTGTTTATATAAGTATGTTATTTAATTTGGTTGTTACTTTTTTATTGCATAAGTTATTGTTTGTTTAATTTTTCTTAAATAAAATTAATTATGTGTTCAATAGTTTGTTGTAGGAAAGTCCAAAAGGCTGGTCAAATATTTTAAAGCTACAATAGGGCTGTTCGTTTGCCAAGAAGAATAAAATGCTGTCACATTCAAATGGCTGTTCAGTTTTGGCATAAAAGAGTGTGCATTTGGTTACTTAATTGTTGGTGCTTAAAGGGAACGTTTTTGGTGGATATTGAAGCACCCAAACCTCATTATGGTGGCTAATCAAATGGACCAAGAGTGACTCTTCAAGTCTGATTGGTTTCATGCACTCAAAGCTAGTTATGGTGCCAATTAAAAAGATGAATGCACAAGTATTTCGACATTCAGTTTAAAGGAGATGAAGGGACACCAAATAGCACATTAAGGGTTCATTAAGTCATCAATAAAGTGAATAGACATGCCTTTTCATCTACACCAAAATCAAGTGAAGAGACATGAATATTGGCTTCCCTACATGAGTTTAAAATGTAATTAACACTTGTAATAACCTTACTTAATTGTTGAAGATGAAAGGTCTGACATAGGCATTGGAATAGTCACAATACTACCTATAAATAGTTTGTAAGGGGACATTTAAAAAAAAAAAGACTATGTTGAATGAATATTTTTGAATTATTTTAAGAATTCTATCTCATTGTTCTTGAAAGAACTTACTTAGACTTATCAAGGTACTCCTTGTGGCATCAAACCTTTTTCTTTTAAACTTATCATTTCATTTTTTTCTTTATTCTGAAGTGTGGCGTTCTAACATACTGCTGGTTCCTATTTTGCTAATTAGTGGGACACAGTTTACTTCTTCTTCTTGAAAGACTTGTTTGTTGTTTCACTTTATATAAATCGGGTCATGATCTTTCATATTGTTGGTTCATTTCTAAGTGTCCATTTCATGCAAGTTATCCATCCAACACCATTTCTATCCTTTCCGTCGGACCAATAACCATTAATCCCATTTTCACCTTAAAGTATATTTCAAAACGATACAACATTAGACGATTTGGCAACTCAATGTCTTGTAATCAAATTCACGATTATGAGAACACATAAGATTTTCTCTAAAATGATTTTATTTAAAGTCTTCAAAAGTAACTTAAGTTAGCTTAGCCATTTCGGTGGCTAATGTAGCCTTTTCAATCTAGCCATAACGTCTAGGCTGGGTTTGGTAGGTTACATTTAGTGGTATCAAAGCCTTGGTCAAAACCTCAGACTGAGTTTTTAAATCTACTAAGTAAGTCTACATGCATGCATACATGAAAAAGGAGACTTTGGGAAAAACAAGCCACAGAGAATTTTGAAAATGATATTCTACAAAGAAAATCAGGTTCGAGACTCTGATGCTGGTTGCCATAGAAAAGATACTGTTAAGTTAAAGTAAACACTTGAGGTGTATTATTGTAGCCATGGGGCTCAGCGTCAAGCTGCCAAGTTGAGTCATTTGCTTTTCAAAGAATTGTGCCTAACCTTGAGATGAATGACATCATGATTGCGCGTATTTCTAAAGGTGAAAACCAAGAGGTTGGGGATGATGCTGTGTCTCAAGCGATATTGGGAGTCTTAGAAAAGGTTTTCAAGATTATTGTTGGACGGAAAAATATGGAGGAAAAGACTAAACGCTTAGAGTGCAAGAAAAAGGAAAAGATTAAAGTTTGAAAAAGAAGAGTGTCTACTTGTACTAGTCCAAATCTGTGACCTTTAGAGTGGGCGAGAGGAGCCAGACCTTAATGAAAGGTTGTAGTAGTTATTATTGGAGAAATTGTTAGATCAGCTAAGGTTCTGATATGTAGATATTATGGTAAGCGTAATCTAGTAGAGTTTCTGTTAAAATTGGAGATTGGGGTAGAGGAATTTGTTACTAATGTTTTCATAATTAGATCTGCAAGATATATGATGGGAATTTAAAAAGATGCATTGTCTAGAATTGTGTTGGAATCAGAGTTGCGCAGCAAAAGCTTGGTGGCCCGATTTGAAGGAAAAGAGGTAACATATTTTATAACTAAGAAAATTTCGAGGATGAAATTTCTTTAAGGAGGGGAGAATTGTAACATCCTAAAAATCTAGCCATAACGTTTAGGTTGGGTTTGGGAGGTTATAGAAGGAATTTGAAACCTTAGTTTCTATTGAATGGGAGAGAAATCTTGAAGAAGACCCATTGGAAAACATTTTAAGGTCTAAACCTTTGGAAGATGAAAACAGTAATGAAAGCATGGCTTTGTTGGAAGCCAATCCGAGGAGTTATGTTCAACCATTGCGGTTCAAACCGCTAGAGTTGGAAGTTTGGGAATTTACACAACCCAAGTTGTCAATCGAGGAACCACTTAAGCTTGAATTAAAGGAACTTCTGTCTCATTTAAATTATGTGTATTTAGGTAAAAGTTCTACTTTGCCTATAATTGTTTCAGTAAAACTGACAGAACATTGATAGGAGCAACTGATTGCTGTTTTAAAGAAATTTAAAAAGGAAACTGGTTGGACCATAGTTGACATACGAGGTATAAGCCCTTCCTTCTGTATACATAAGATTATTTTAGAGGAAGGTGAGCGAAATAGAATTAATGGGAAACGGAGACTTAATCCTATCATGAAAGAAGTAGTACGGAAGGAAATGGTCAAATGGTTGGATTCGGGAATTAACTACCCCATCTTAGATAGCTCTTAAGTAAGTCTGGTATAATATGTATTAAAGAAAGGTAGAATCACGATTGTTGGGAATGAATGTAACGAGTTAATCTCGATGAAAACTTTCACGCATTGGAGAATCTATATTAACTACAGAAAGTTGAGCAAACCGACTCGTAGGAACCATTTTTTGTTACCTTTCATGGATCAGATGTTAGATCGACTGGTAGTTAAAGAATTTTACTACTTTTAGAAGGATATTTGGGATACAACCAATTAGTTTTTTCCCTGAAAGACCAACATATAACTACTTTTACTTTCTCGTACGGTACATTTGCTTTTAGGCAAATGCCTTTCGACTTATGTAATGCACATGCCACATTTCGGCGATGTATGATGGCAATTTTCACTGATATGGTTGAAAATTTTGTTGAGGTTTTCCTGGATGATTTTTCTGTTTTTGGTAACACTTACGATGCTTGTTTGAGTAATTTGGCTAAGGTACTAAAAAGATGCGAGGAGACGAATCATGTCCTTAACTAGGAGAAATGCCATTTTATGGTTAAAGAGGGAATTGTCGTAGGACATAAAATTTCTAAAAATGGAATTGAAGTAGATAAAAGAAAATGTGGACGTAGTTGAAAGATTACCACCTTCAATTAGTGAGAAAGGAGTTAGAAGTTTCTTAGGCCATGCTGGTTTTTATCGTAGGTTTATCATAGATTTTTTTGAAAATTCCTAAACCTTTTTGTACGCTTTTGGGAAAAAATATTGTTTTTGATTTGAACAAAGCATGTTTAGAAGCTTTCAATGAATTCAAAAACCAATTAATCTCAACCCTAATAAATTTTACACCTAATTGGAACTCACCTTTTGAGTTGATGTGTGATGCAACCGATTTCGCTGTTGTAGCTGTGATGGGTCAAAGAAGAAACAAAGTCTTTCACTGTAACATCCCAAAAATCGGGGGTTAGTATAATTGGGTTTGTGAATCGAGAGAGAGTGGTCATGCCTTAATTTTTGAGATTATCTATGCATTTTTAGGGAATAAATGAGGTATTGGTTTGTTGGTTAAGTGTTAGTGAAATGTTCCTTGAAACCCAAGTTCAAATCCCTTCTCACACAAATAATTTAATTTTTTTGACTAAAACCCCTTGTGTTAATGTGTGGGCCATCCAAGCCTAGTTAACCTAGGTATAAATATTAATTTTTCACTAATAATTAGCCTTTAATCATCCTCCTCATTTCCCTAGTCGTTCCTCTCCTCCTCTCCTTCTCTTTGATTTTAAAATTTTTCCTTTCCTCCATTGTGGTCGTCACCTACACCTAGTTTTATCATCTCTTTCTTTTTTTTGTTTTGCCACATGATTTGTTAACATATTCTCCACCATATTTCTGTCATTTTCCCTCATTAAAATCAGCCCTAAATCTGAAATTTTGAACTCCAAGATCAATCTTGAACGTTGCCAAGAAAGTGTCATTGCCGTTTCTTTCGACTAGCTTGGGCAATGTCTCTTTTCTCTTCAATTTCTTGATTAATATTGTCAATTAAAAATAAAAAATTTCCATATCTATAATTTTGTGGATTTTAAATTATTTAAAAGTTATTTTTCTATATTTTAATGAAATCTCAAATCGTTTTAAAACTCAGCACCAATTTTGGCCACTGTGGGTGGTGGTGCGTGCACCTATGGGCAATAAAAGGGGCTATTTTGTTTCCTGGTTCTTGCTTATATTTTTCTAGGCTTGATTTGAGTTCTTTAACCCTCCCAATCAGCTTTTAGACCCATTTAAATTAGGGAAAAACGTTCTTGATCGATTGGCCATCCGAAACCCACAAATCGTAAAGCGTAAGTGCAATTAAGGGTAACTAGTTTGTTATTTCGACATAGTTGTTGGGTAAAGGTTATGAATTGATTAAATGAAAGAATTTAATAATTAATTAGCTACTTATTTTCCAGTAATATTATTGAATTATGTGTTGACCCGAACACCCCAAATCATCCGTAAAGGCGAAGAACGATTGTACGTACGGTTCGCATCGATACAGTGTAAGGAATCCAACTGGTTTGGATTCATAAAATAGTTATAATTTCAATGATTGGTTTGAAATCATAAGTGCGTGTTTTGGATCTGGTTTAATGGTACATTTATTGTATTTATACTGAATTTTGGTTTAGGTTTGTTTAAGGAATTATTAAGAAAATTGGAAGATTCGCTAGTGTGCTGCGAGGAAGTGAAAAATAAGGTGTGGGTCCTAAACTCATAAAATTGTTTGAAAATTTTAAATATCATGTTATATTTGATAAATTATCTTACTGATTGGATTGACTTAATAGCCAAATTATTGATTTTGTGAGTGGTCGAACCAGGTATGTTTCGAACCTTAAGAGATTGACATGCCGGCAAAATTGCTAGTTTGATAGTATGAATGTTTGATTAAGTTAGTAATTGCATATTTGAGTTATGAGATATGAGAATGTTTGACTAAATGATATAATGTGTTGAGATATTAAGCTTATGTATTATTTAAATGCATGAGATATTTGTTATATTGTGCACTGAAAAGGGTGTTATTTATGCACAATGAAAAAACCATAAAGTATGTGAATTTGAACGATATTAATTGATACCAACACAATGGTAATTTGAAAGATTGAAACATAGTTTCCATTTAATAAAAGTATGTGATTATTAAGGACATGCTGAGCATGTCAAATGATTGTGAAAAGTATTGAGATATGATTATGTATAAGATTGTGTGACATATTGCGTATGCATTGAATTGGGATTTTGTGGTTGACAGAGGAGTTTCGTGGAGTACCAGTGGCATAGTAAGTCCGCATGATTCGTAGCCAGTTCACTGCACCTGGAGTACCAAGGGGTATGACAATTTATCACATTTTTACTGGCACCTTGTCTACATTTTTACTGGTAGAATTTTCTGCATATTGTTATTGATGGTTTTAACCACAACAGGCTTAAGCCCATAATGTTTTGAAGTTCGGATGACGGATTCTAGGTAACTCATTGTGTGTAGTGGATGGTATGGGTAGGAACCTTTTTGCATTGCATCATGCTCACGACATATTCAATGTTATTTATTTATGCTACATATTGTATTTTGTTGTATTGAATGGTATCGAAATTAATGATTGTTACTAGAATGAATGATGACCCATGCTCATACACCTGTTTGGCATTAATATTGATAATGACTTTGTAATGATATGAAATTCCTATGATGGTTCTGTTTTCTTCTATTAAAGCTAATCTGTTTCACTGGTTTAAATAATTGTTTGACTCACACTAAGCTTTTCATAAGCTCACCCCCAATAGTGTTTAACTTTTTAGGTAAACCTCGAAATTAGGACTAGATCGGTATTCAGAGAATCACCTAAGACCTCAGATTATTTTTTTATAAGTATTAATCAATCTATATTGGTTTTGGTTTGTAATTTTTAATGACTTCTGGTTTGTGGCTTGATAACTTTTCTTCTGGGATTTTTGCATGCATGGATTACTCAAGCATAATAACTGGATAATGCATGATATCGGGCTTAAGTAAAATTTGATATTGTTCCCTAGTTTTCGCTACATTACAAAGGATTCGTTTTTGAAAAACAAATCGATAAGGCAATTAAGTTTCCAAAATGACTGGAAAAATGGTTTTTTCGCTGAATTAGTTTAACATCGAATTCTTTTTAAAGGAGAGCGACAAGCAAAGGGCTTTTCTAAAACAACACTATCAACAATAAAATGAATTCTAAGTATATACAACCTAGCCATTTTGGTGGTTAATGTAGCCTTCTCAATCTAGCCATAACGGCTAGGCCAGGTTTGGGAGGTTACATTTAGTGGTATCAAAGCCTTGGTTCAAAACCTCGAACTGAGTTTTTCAATCTACTTAAGTCTGCTTGCATGCATACATGAAAGAAAAGGAAATTTGGGAAAAACAAGCCACAAAAAAAATTGAAAATGATATTCTACAAAGAAAATCAGGTTCGAGATTTTGATGCCGGCTGCCATAGAAAAGATACTGTTCAATTATAGGTAAACACTTGAGGTGTATTATTGTAGACATAGAACCGAATTGTTACTATTTAATTTTTCTTTGAAACTGTACGATAGGAAACTGAAAATTGTTGGAAGTTAGCTAGTATTATTTTTTTTGAAATTGTAGATCAAATTTAAAATCGTAGGATACATAATGAAAAATCGTAGAATGATAGAAAATGGGCTCACTGTCGAGCTACCCAATACTCGGCCTCAGTTGTAGAATCAACTACTGTATCTTGGTTTGAACTTTTCCAGCTCACAATGCCACCATTAAGGCAAAACACAAAATGATAAGGAAGGAGGCAGATGACTACGGAAGTAGATCGTAAAGTTTGTTCATGTCACAAATTTGACTTAGGGCTCTAGACATTGGGAAAGAAACCTGGATTTTGACACAACTTGAAATGCAATCAAATCAAAGTTAAATAAAATAATTAAATTAAATAAAAAGGTAATTAAAATAGAATAATAAATATACGATTAGAACAATAAGGAAGAAAATAAATAACACATATGGAAAGATAGAAGTCCTAAGAAGCCTTGGAAACATGAAGTGCAACACCCTCACCCGTATTCATAGTCAGAATAGAGTTACGAGGTATTACCGATCAATACATATCATTTAACATACGTTTATGCATCCATTCTCAAAAACTGTTCAATCATAATCACATTGTCCCTTATAAGGGCCTACGAGGCCTTAAACATGCTTTAGAAGTGGTTAGGGATTAAACCGATAACATATGAAAATTCTCGAAAATTTGGAAAGTTTTCAAACATACAAGGGTCACACACCTGTGTGCCAAGCCGTGTGCTAGGCCATGCCAATCCTATAGGGTATACTGACTTATGCAACACGGCCAAGTCACACGCCCGTGTGCTAGGTCGTGTGCCATTTAGGGGGTATACTGACTTGTACCACACGGCAGGTCACACGCCCGTGTGTGAGGCCGTGTGGAGCATACTGACTTCAATTTAATATCAACACCAGGGGACACATGGCTGTGTAGCATGACTGTGTGTCGCACACGGCTGAGACACATGCCTGTGTCTTTGACCGCGTGGACAAAAATAGGCCATTTGCAAGGCCATTTTGCCACCCTTTCTCATGCTCACCTAAATAACCAAAATGATATCATTTTATCATACAATAGGCGTCCCACAATCATCAACCAAATTCACAATACATACTATATCCATTTCAACCAAAATCAATACTCAAATCTATATCAATTACCTATTCAAATCCTTATATCATACCAAATCAACCATGATATATCATTGGTAATTAATCAAAACAATTAACCACTTAGCCATCACAACAACTATACCAAACATGCCAAAACACAAGGCCATATATATACATCACATATCACTTACCAAATTCATAAAATAAGCCAACCCAAATCGCCAAATACAAACCAACATTTACAATATTCATGAGCCAAATCTCATGGCTAATATCATATCTCAAAACACATCATCATATCACTAGCCTATACATGCCATATACCATATTTACATAGCATCAAAAGTACCAACAAGTTGATCGATAGTGTGCTGATGATCCCCGAGTCTGAGCTAGCTTCGATTATCTATAAAACAGGGAAAGAACACACAAAGTAAGCTTTAAAAGCTTAGTAAGCCATATACAAATAAAATTACCACATGAATCAGCATCATTTTCTTCAATAGGCAAACTATGAATAAGCACATAAATGCTCACAAACCTTTCCCAATGTATACATATTCAATATCACAAGTGAATTCATCAAAGACTTCCCTTTTCAATACTTGTATGAATCTCGTACATACCTGAGTCACTTAACTCATTCACACATTCTTTCTTGACTTGACTTTGCCCGTTGAACCTTTTGGAATTGTTAAGAATACTCGAAAGTCACATATAGCTAGTACAATACCATATCCCATATATCATCTTACATGTTATCACATATTGATGCTGATAGCCCAGCTATTGTCTTACACGAAATCAAATAAAGATGCCAATGTCCTAGACGGTCTTACACGTAATCACATAATCACATGGCCAGTCACACGCTTGTGTGTCCAGCCCGTGTGGCTTCCTGACTTGCTTCGAATTGCAACCTTGTGAGACACGGTAGAGACACACGTCCGTGTGCTCAACCGTGTGGGAAAATATAGGCCATTTGTAAGGCCAATTTGCCACCCAAAATTTGGGTCAAACCTACAAGCATCAAACAAACCTCAACTCAAGTCCCAAAGGCAACCAAAAACATACCAAATTATGCACAATTTGACCCTTAACATCATCATTCATTTCCATATACAAATCCAACTCAAACATACCAATTCAAAGAACCAACTTTACATTAAAATCATATGAATTAAACATCATTTTAATCCATATCAATTCAAAACATTTCTCATCATATCAATTTCCCAAATCAACCATGAAAACTTACCAAAATTGACCATTTCATTTGGCCATTCATGAGCACATCAAAACATACCAACTTTGGCATCATATAACATGAACTAAACTCATACATAAACACATTCATATAATATGAACTAAACTCATACATAAACACATTCATTAACAAGCCATATCACATGGCTATTTTTACACAGCTCAAAACATAATCATAGTTCTCTAGCCTATACATGTCATACTTTAATATGTACATTTTCAAAAGGTACCAAAATATAGTTCAATAGTGTGGTGATGATCCTCAACGATTCCAGAGCTTCCTATAGCTTTGATAATCTATAAAAAAATGGACAAACACACACAGAGAGTAAGCTTTCATAGCTTTGTAAGTCATAAGAAAATAATGATCAAATAAACATTCACATTAAATTAACAAGACAAATCAAACAAACCTTAACTAATTGTACATTTATTATACCTACAAACTCAAACATTATCATATATACAATAACATTGTAACATCAAAGGTCAAATGTACATACTCATAAGCACATAAAAATTTCTCTTTTACCATGTCTAATTAATATATTCATCTCAAACATATAATTACCTTACTTTCACATTCATATAACATAGCACATACCTGAGCCTTTTAGTTTGTTTTCACATTTGATCTTAACTCGATAATGCCCGTTGAAGCATTTAGAATTAATAAGGATACTTAGATAGTCGGAAAGCTCGTATAATGCCAACATCCCAGACGTGGTCGTACATGTGACATATCGATGCCACTGTCCCAGATAGGGTCTTACACGAATCAAATACGATGCCAATGTCCCAGACATTACACGTAAAAATAAGTCAATGCCAACGTCCCAGACCTGGTCTTACACGAAAAAACATATCGGAATCCTATGTCATGACATATGTATCCTAACTATTCTTAAGGTTTGTACGTGGCTTTTGGACGTCGTAACTCAATCGATTCAAGCTCATAGAAATTCTTCCACACTTTTACCAATTCGGCATTCACATAAACGTACAAGTAATAATTCAATTTGGTACAAATAAAATATATACAATCAAATTTAATGACATTTATTTACTTATGAACTTACCTCGGATGAAGACAGACGTACGAGAACGACTATTCAACAGCTTTTGTAACACCCCAAACCCGGCCCATTCGCTCTGACCGAATTTGAAATGCCACTGCGGAAATCGTTTGAAAAACTTTTGACTTAGAGATTAAAAACATAAAATTTTGTTGTCTTTACTAAAACATCGTGTAATTAAAGTTCCAAATAAAATTAAGTTGTTTAAAATAAAACATTTTCAAATAATAATATAATCGACAATCCAACTTAAAACATAATAAAAGTCCATAAATACTTTAAATGGCCCTTGTTACAATAAATAACCTTTCATAAAAAAAAATGTGTAAAATAAATAAATTTATCTTCTGCATGGGCCACATCGTATCCACTCCAACCCGGTCCAAGCTTTAAGCATCACTTGTAAGGTTTGAGAAAAATTGGGTGAGTCAATGAGGACTCGATGCATAATTATTACACATGTCCCCACATATGGGCTTGGCCCAATTCCACACACCCACATACATAAATATGCAAAATGAAGCCCAACCCAACCTAGTTCCATCCATTACACCAACCTCGGCACACACCCGCGCCCAAGGCCGTGGCTAATCCATCGATCAAATAATGATCCTCATATCTTACCTTGGCAGACTTGCTGCCCAAGGTCGTGGCTAAGCCACCGATCACATAGTGATCCACATATCTGTATCGACGAGGTGACTCGAGGTCATCCTCAATCTACGGTGATGCACACAGCTATCATCCGCCGAGATGGGCACCTAGCCAACACCTCCTTGATGAAGCACATAGCCATCATCAAGCGCCAATGTAGCACAAGGCTAACATCAGACCACGTACATAATGTACACCCTTTCCTTCGATAGTCACATCCCAAGTCCCATGTATCATGCCACAATATCATTAAAATAAGCATATATCACATGCCATCACATTTTCATACATATATCATATGTAAATTAAAGTCATAAAATACTGACCTTGTCAATTGATTACCCAACATGGGCATCCACCCTTTTTAGCCTTTAATTCGGCTACCATGCACATTATATACATATTTATATATATATATATATAAATATATATATATATATATAAAACACATACACACAACAAAAGAACAGTGCGATAACTACGCACCTTTTTGGCACAGTTGGCTAAATCCCGAGATCACACGTTTGCACTTAAAAGTCTACCGAAATCCCTAAATAGAACCATATTAGTTTCGGCCTCTATACCAAAAAGCATTAGAAAGTGGCCTTTGCCCTCAAGAAAACGACATAGAAAAGAGAAAGGAAATACGGCCATGAACACTTACCTATCTTCCAAAACCGATTGAAGAAAACCAAATGAAGACCTACCCTTATTGATATTCGGCTAAGACAAAACAAAAAGAGTATGGGAAGTTTCGGCAATATGGTTGATTTGTAACAACAAAAAGGATTCGGCTAGAGTGGAGAAAGAGAAAGGAAAAGAAAAGTGAAAGAAATAGGAGAAGGGTGATTCGGCAACAGAAGAAAGAAGAGAATGGAGAAAAGAAAATAAAATGGGAGAGGGATGTTTTCGGCTTAAGCAACTTTAATCTCCAAAAACTTCCACTTTGGCCGAATGTATATTGTGCAATTTGTGCAAATTTTGCTTTTGTTTTAGCCTTCATTTTGTTGAACCAAAAGTACTATTTCCTTTCTTTCATCTTTGCTTTTGAAACCAAAAGTTCATTTTGTCATTTTGTGCACTTTTCTTTTTGGCAAACAAGGAGTTGGCCGAATCTCTCAACCCCATTTTCTCTCTTATTCTTTTTCTTCCTTTTGGCCGAATCTCTCCTCCAAACTCATTTTTTTTTCTTTCTTCCATTGTTGCTAAAAATCAAATTCTCTCTCTCATTTTATCTTCTCTTCTACTTTCGTATTTCATATCCTATTAGACTCAAATCAATTGTTTTCTTCTCTCATAACCAAATAGCCGAATCTTCTACTTCCTTTTAGTTTTAGTTTGGCCGATTATTCAAGGGTAGACTCTCTTTGGTTTCTTCAATCGATTTTGGATAAAAAGGGTAAGTGTTCATAATCGTTTTTCCTTCATTTTTCTCTCTTTTTTATGTCATTTTCTTGCAGAAAGGGCCGAACATATGGGCATTTGTTGCAAGGTTCTAACCATTTTTAGGATTCGATTATTCAATTAGGCTCATTGAGATTTCGGAAGCAATCGATTTAAGCCCTATCTCTCTAGCAATCTAAGGTTGGTAAGTCAAGGGGGTAAGGATTCTTGTCGATTCATCATTCTTTTGAAAAGACTGAAGTTTTTGGGATTAAAGTGTTATGATGTTGGCCGAATGGCCTTTGTTTAAAATATTGTGATTTGGCCGATTGTAGGACAAGTGATCTAGTGTGGTAGATCGGATCTTCAGACGTTAGTATTTGCTTTTGGTGAAAGGTGTGTACCTTACACACTTTATAACTCGGTTTTGTATATGTACTTATAATATTATTAATTTACTGATCATATTAACAAAGTGGGAAATACGATAAGATATTGATATGATACCATGATGGTATGAATGAGGATTCGGGTAAGTCCGTTTTTATATGTTGTTGATATATGTGGATTGAAATCATGATCTACGATTTATGATATTTTCATTATGTGATTTATATCAAAGTATATTGACATGATTTGTCTATCTATTGCATTGGTATGGGCAATATGAGAGGAGGGGGAAGATTGATATTGTGTCTTCGGACACCAGAGGTTTGGTACCTCCAGTGATTTGGTATTACATTTGTGTCTTCAGACACCAGAGGTTTGTGACCTCATAGCGACTCGTCCCTGTGGTTAACACCACCGTGGGTTGGCCCCACTTTTGAGATATGGGATTGTCGCCAGTGATTTGGTATCACACGTGGGTTGGCCCCACAACTTGATGATTTGTGACTTCGGTCACCAGTGGCTTGGCACCACCAGTGATTTGGTATCACATTCGTGTCTTCGGACACCAGAGGTTTGCAACCTCATAGCGACTTGTCCCTGTGGTTTAACACCACCGTGGGTTGACTCCACTTTTGAGATATGGGATCGTCGCCAGTGATTTGGTATCAACGTGGGTTGGCCCCACAGATGGATTATTTGTGACTACGGTCACCAGTGATTTGGTATCACATTTGTGTCTTTAAGACACCAGTGGTTTTAGCACCACCAGGTGGTTTGGTACCACACAGGTAGAAAAGGAGTTATGGATAGCTAGGTTGGGTGCATTATACATATATGTTGCTTTGTTATAATTTGTGTAAGTATGTGGCATTTACCCGGAGAGGGATTATGCACTCGAGTCTTGGTGACTCACCTTCTCCTTATCATTTCAGTGATTCGTGAGATTGCGGACGAGGAGCCCGATGAACTCGAGGAGGCCATGCAATAAAAGTTGGTTTTATATGAACTTCCATTTGGGTACTTATTTTATTTGGTTTTCATATTTTATGGATTTGTAATAAGGCCTCTTTAAATTATGTTTTTGGATTATTTATATGTTTTGGACATGTTTTAAAATGTGATTTATAAATTACTTGGTTAATTTAATAATTGAACCCAAAGTTTTCTAAACTATAAAATCGCAATGGTTTTAAAATCTTACCATCGGGTAATACAAATTGTTTATTGGCAAAATTATAAATTAAGTGTTTTCTACAATTTAAGTGATTTCCAAAATTCAAGTTTCTATACTCAAATGCAATCGGTTTCCAAAGTAATAATTCGGATTTTTCTTAAAAGATATAAATGTTTTCTATCCTATGATTTATCGACTAAGTTTTAAAGTTTTTATTTATGAAATTTCAAGTAAATTTTCGGTGTTAACTTATTTTACACCTGATTTCTACAAATATAGAATTATAAAGAGTTTCTCACTAAAAATTTATCTGTTAAATTCGATTCTTTTCAAAATGTTTTCCTCTGTGGCATGCCAGATTCGGTCATGGCGTATTGACTGGGTTTGGGGTGTTATAGCTTTAGATTTTCCCGGGTCCGATTTCGATTTCCTCTTTTCTTGATCTAAATAAATATAAATTAAACTTATTTAATCACATTTTCAATCAAATTCATTCAAAAACACATAAATGGACAAATCACACTTTTGCCCCTGACATTTCACATTTTTCACAAATTAGTCCTTATTTCACAAAATACCAAAAAAACATAATTTCATTACACAATAGCTTGGCCGAATATTCACTATGCTCATACAAGTCCACACATTTCATTTATTTATCATTGTAATCCCTCAATTTAATATTTTCATAATTTAGCCCAATTTACCCAAATTCATCAAAATCCAAAGACAAAACATATTAATCTATCACATTTCTTTTATTTTTCATCATCAAACAACAAAAACCACAAACTTTCAACGATAGAAAAACACAAAATCATCATCAAATTCAAAAATTGTGACATAGGCTTGATAGATTACATAGCAACGATCTCAAAAACGTAAAAATGATCAAAAACCAATAAAAAACAAACCTTAATCGAGCTTGCACAAGAGCCAAATGCTTCAAAACTCTTAAATCCTTTTCTCTTTCTATGTTTCGGTAGTGGATGGACAAAAGTGATGAATGAAATGATTTATTTTATGTTTTAATGAACATAATACCACATTTACTAAATTACCCTTTATTAATAAACATAATAATCACTTAATGGTTGTCCATGAATGTCCACTCATTACAACCATGGTCTCATTGCAACGTATAGACCTCATATTTAATTCATCATGTCAAATAAACACTTAAAAAAATAGTATGCCACTTTTGCATTTAATACGATTAAGTCCTTTTATTAATCGAGCACACAAACGATAATATTTTCACACGAAATTTTCACACATATAAATTCACATACTATAAAAACCAAATATAATTTTAAAATATTTTTCTGACTTGGATTTGTGGTTCCGAAACCACTATTTCGATTAGGGTCTAAATCGGTCTGTTACAACTCTTCCCCCTTAGGGATTTTAGTCTCCGAAAATCTTACTGTTGAATAGATTCGGATATTGCTGTCTCATAGTAGCTTCGGGCTCCCACATAGCCTCTTCAACACCGTGTCGATGCCATAATACTTTTACTAAAGATATTTTCTTATTTCTCAATTCTTTCACTTCACGATCTAAAATTCGGATCAGTTCTTCCTCGTATGTCATATCGGATCGAATCTCAATCTCAGATGGAGAAATTACATGCGATGGGTCAGATCGATATCGTTGAAGCATTGAAACATGAAATACATTATGGATATTTTCTAACTCAGGTGGCAACAACAGTCTGTAAGCAACTGGCCCGATACGCTCTATAATCTCATATGGTCCAATGAATCTCAGACTCAATTTGCCTTTACAACCGAGTCGGAATATTTTCTTTCACGATGAGACTTTCAAAAACACTTTATCCCCAATTTGAAACTCAACATCTTTTCGTTTCAACTCTGCATACGATTTCTAACGATCTGACGCGGCTTTCAGACTATCATGAATCACTTTTACTTTTTGTTCAGTCTCTTTGATCAAATCAACTCCGTGTATCTTATTCTCACTGAGCTCGACATTTGCGACCATACAAAGGTGCTCGACATTTGCGACCATACAAAGCCTCATAAGGTGCCATTTTGATACTCGATTAAAAGCTATTATTATACGAAAATTCAATCAGTGACAAGTATCGTTCCCATGTACCTTCAAACTCAAGAATGCAACATCTCATTATATCAACGAGTATCTGAATAATTCGTTCGGACTGACCATCTGTCTGCGGATAGAAAATAGTGCTAAAGTGTAGTTTTGTACCTAGAGCATCTTGCATTTTCTTCCAAAACCACAATGTGAATCTCTGATCTCTATCTGAAATAATAGAAATAGGTACTCCGTGCAATCTCACAATCTGAGAAATATACAACTCAGTAAGTTTATCAAGTGAATAATCTGTGCGAATCGAAATGAAATGAGCCGATTTAGTCAATCTATCCACAATAATCTAGATTGCGTCTTTCTTACTCAGTGGCAAAGGCAATCTTGATACAAAATCCATTGTGACTCTGTCCCATTTCCACTCGGGTATCATAATCAATTGAAGAATTTGTCAAAACAAACATTCGGTCTTTGAACCTCAAACAACCTTCAGTATCAACTAAGGACTCTGAATCAGTATTCTCATCACATTGAGCTCGTTTTGCTATCAATTCGTTATCAACTTTCTGAGCCTCACAAATCTGCTGAATAAATAACTGTTTCACTTTCAACTCAGCTACTAGTGAACCGTCATCGGATAGGGCCAACTGAGTATTCATCGCATGTAACACCCTTGACCCGTATCCGTCGCCAGATTAGGGTTACGAGGCATTACCAGACAATTTTCCCAATTTGGCAAACACATACTAAATCAAATAAGTAGTAATATAAATATCTTTCAAACTTTTTTTTTCAAACATGCTATTCGAATACTAGTGTTTAAACAAACTCATTATATTTTTAAACCATAACACAATTTAATCATTTAGAAATAAGACATTATATTATTCACTCTACGACTTAATAACCAATATCACACATAGCAAAAAAAATAATATACAAGTGCATTCGGCAATAGCACTTTATTTAATGGTTTAGCATCTAACTTTAGTCATTCATCTCATAATTCATTCGACCAATCCAATTTCCATTTTAGAATATTCATACAACAATCAAATGTAACACCCCTTACCCGAAACCTCTGCCGGAGTCGAGTATGTGGCATTACTAGACTTGACTACTAATTGGGGGCATAAAAATTTAAATCTGTCCAACTGCGTCATGCTGACTAAATTGACCATAACTCGAGTTACAAAACTCAAAATTTAGATCTGTAAATTTTCCTTGAAACTAGACTCATATAAAATTTTACCATAATTTTTCCAGAATTTTACATGTGGCCAATTAGTACAGTTTATTCATCAAAGTTACCCTTATTTCACTGTTTGATGATTCTGACCTATCTCTACAAAAACTCAGTTATCTCATTGTACGAAATTTCAATAATGTTCTTGTTTATTCCAATCAAAAATAGACTCATTAAGGATTCTAAGCATATAAACTATGCTCCATGATTATTTTTGTACAATTTTTAACAATTTATCAAAGACAGAACAGGAAATCACGAATTCATTCAGAACAAGTCTCACTAAAATTTAAATATCTCATAATATGAAATTCCTTTGCCTACTCTGTTTCTTTCATATCAAAATAGACACAATAGGGTTTAATCCTATATCTTATTCACTTTCTAATTCAATTTATCCTATTTTTGGTGATTTTTCAAAATCACATCACTGCTGCTAACTAAAAACTATTTCATAAAAAAAAATGATTAACTAGTTTATAACCTCCTTACTCAATTTTATTTAACTCTATACCTTAACCATACATACATATATATATACCACAAACAAATCCCATATGTAATTTAGGCCATGATCAAGTTTAAAACATCCAATTACATACGAGCAAGTTATAAAATTCAAACATAGAAACGATACATAACCAAAGGAAATAGCCATTTTCGCATGGCTATATTCATGTACAAGATCAAACATCGTATGTTTCAAAAACTTCATCTAGCCTATACATGCCTTCTAAATCACAACCAAAATTTAAAATACCAAAAGAAGACGATAGTGTGGTTGACTTTCTTGAAGATCCTTCTCGAGCTCGTAACGTAACCAAAATCTATAAAATAAAGGAGAACATTTCACACAAATAAGCTTACGAGCTTAGTAAGTCCCCAATTCATAATAATATAACATTCAAATGATAAACATAAAAAAAAATGCAATAGTCCAACTTGTACGTTTGTACTCACGTTTACTTTCAAGCTTTCAATTATTGTAATATAGCATCAAATACACAACCATCCATGTGGCCGAATATACCTAGTCTTGTATCCACATATTTGAAGACCAAAGTCACAATATTCATATCATTTATTAATAAAAATCGAGAGCACATACTATAACCACATATATATATAAATTTCATTTATAACACATACAATTTGTAATAAGTAACTGAATTGCTTGTGTACTTTATTCTAAAATAAGTAAGAAATAAATTCCTACCTTACATGCTTACCGAAGTCACTAACACAATAATTTAACTTTAATTTGCCTTGACCAAGAGTTCGGTTTCTCTTTTGTGAACGCATCACCGGCATCAAGCCTGCTAGGCATAAAAGCCCGATAAGTAACACCGGCACAAAGCCTGCTAGGCGTAAAAGCCCAATAAGTAACACCGGCACAAAGCCTGCTAGGCGCAAAAGCCCGATAAGTAACACCGGCACAAAGCCTGCTAGGCGTAAAAGCCCGATAAGTAACACCGGCACAAAGCCTGCTAGGCGTAAAAGCCCGATATGTAAATATCAATGTAGTCAAACATTCTCAACACACTCGTCATAACTACTATATACATATGTCCAATTCAATTGGGCTCGTTTACATTAAACCAATAAAATCACTATACCATTTTGCAATCCAACAATTCATTTCACATAACCAATTTTAATCTTCAATCTAGTATACCTCTATACATTCGGCCATAATATAAATAGGTACAAAAATTCAGCAATTCATACTATTTAATATAGTCATAATTAAATCGTTGACATATTTTAGCTAAAGGACTTACCTCGGTTGTCGATAGTCCGTGCGAATCGGCTATTCGAGAACCTTCGTCTTTCCCCGGTCTAATTCCGTTTTTCTTTGCTCTTGATCTAAAACATATTAAAATTTAGCTCATTTAATTTCATTTCACTTCAATTTAGTCCCAAAACACACAAATGGGCAATTTACCATTTCGCCCCTAATATTTCCCCTTTTTACAATTTGGTCCTATTTACACAAAACACAAAATATACAAAATTTCTCAATGTTATAGCTAGGCCGAATGTTCCCCATAGCCATATGTGTCCATGCATTTCATTTATTTCATGTTTTAGTCCTTCAAGAATTTTATTTTTTTTTCAAATAAATCCCTAACATCCAATTCCATCAAAACTTCTAATTCTAAAAATGATGGTCTAACACATACTAATTAAAATCTACTATCAAACATTTCATGCCATGCATTTACAACCATAGTCGAATTTCAATGTGCCAAAATCTCAAAAATTTCCACATGGGTTGTATAGCATTCAAAGCAACCATTCCAAAAATGTAAAAATTATCAAAAACTAAGCAAAATACCTACCTCAAATCAAGCTCCAAGTTGCCGAAACTTCAAGCTTCAACAATGGAGTTTTCTTCCTCCAATATTCGGCCAAGAAGATGAACAAGGTAATGTTCTCTTTCTTCCCACTTGTTTTTATTATTTAATGTTGTATTTTTTACATATATATTAACATATTTTCTTAATACACTAATATAACTTTATAATAAATTAACTAACATATAATTTGAAATTAGAAAGGCCCATTGCCGTTTCTCCTTGTTGTATATGGGCTAATTGCCCTTTTAGTACACCCACTTAAAAAGCCACAATCAATTTAGTACCTTTCTTTTTAGCATGCAAATTTTACGCTTTTCTCGATTAAATCCTTTTTATCAAATTAAGCACTTAAACAATAAAATTTTTCTAGGAAACTTTCACACATTTTAATTCACCTATAATGAACACAGAATAAAATATTAAAATATTTCTCGGGCTCGGATTCGTGATCCCAAAACCACCGTTCCGATTAGGGTCAATATTGGTCTGTTACAACTCTCCCCCCTTACGAATTTTTGTCCTCGAAAATTTTACCGTTAAACAATTTTGGGTATTGCTGCCTCATTGTATCTTCGGGCTCTCACGTAGCCTCTTCAGCCCCGTGTCTATTCCATAATATCTTTACTAGTGGAATCTTCTTATTTCTTAACTCTTTCACTTCTCGAGCTAAGATACGGATCGGTTCTTCATCATATGTTAAATCGGATCGAATTTCAATCTCTGATGGTGTGATCACATGAGACGGATCAGATCTGTACTTGCAAAGCATCGAAACATGAAATACATTGTGTATCTTTTCTAGCTCAAGGGGCAACTTTAATCTATAAGCAACAGGCCCTACACGCTCGATGATTTCATACGGTCCGATAAATCTCGGACTCAACTTGCCTTTCTGACCAAATCGGAGTACTTTCTTCCACGGAGAGACTTTTAAGAATACTCGATCTCTGACCTGAAACTCAATGTCCTTGCGTTTCAAATCGGCATAGGACTTTTGACGATCCGAAGCAGTTTTCAAATTTCTTCTAATAACAACTACCTTACTTTCTTTAATCCAATCAACCTCGTGTATCTTATTCTCACTGAGTTCGGTCCAATACAACGGTGTGCGACATTTTCGACCGTACAAGGCTTCATAAGGCGCCATTTTTATACTAGTTTGGAAGCTATTATTATAAGCAAATTCAACCAAAGGTAGGTATCGTTCCCACGTACCTTCAAATTCGAGAACGCAACACCTCAACATGTCCTCAAGTATCAAAATAGTTCGCTCGGATCGACCGATCTGCTTTTGCGGATGGAAGGTTGTACTAAAATGAAGTTTAGTACCTAGAGCATCTTGCAATTTCTTCCAGAACTGCGATGTGAATCTCGGGTCCCTATCTGAAACAATGGAACTTGGTGCACCGTGCAACCTTACAATCTGCGACACATACAATTCGGCAAGCTTATCAAGTGAATAGTCGATACGTACCGGTACGAAATAAGCTGATTTAGTCAGTCTATCAACGATAACCCATACGGCATCTTTCTTACTCGGTGTCTAGGAAGATCGGATACAAAATCCATTGTAATTCTATCCCATTTCCATTCAGGTATCATGATTGGTTGAAGTAGTCCGGATGGTACTTGATGCTCAGCTTTTACTTGTTGACAGATTAAGCACTTGGAAACAAATTCAGATATATCTCGTTTCATGCCAGGCCACCAATAGAACTACTTCAAATCGTTATACATTTTAGTGCTACCCGGGTGTATCGATAGTCGACTACTATGAGCCTCACTCAGGATCATTTGTATTAAATTTGAGTTCTTTGGAACACACAATCGGCTTTTATAGTTCAAACAATCATTTGCATCAAACTGAAAATCTAATTCCGCACCTTTTTCACATTGAATTCGACTGGAAATCAAATCTTTATCGACTTTCTGGGCATCACAAATTTGTTGAATAAACATTGGTCTTGCTTGTAACTCGGCTTTGACCGAACCATTATCAGACATAGCTAACCGTGCATTCATTGCGCGAAGAGTAAACAATGACTTTCGACTTAACGCATCCGCAACAACATTAGCTTTCCCCGGATGGTAGTCAATCACTAATTCATAGTCCTTCAGCAATTCTAACCATCTGCGTTGTCTCAAATTAAGATCCTTCTAAGTCATTAAGTATTTTAGACTTTTATGATCAGAGTAAATGTGACATTTTTCGCCGAATAAGTAGTGACGCCAAATTCTCAATGCAAAAACAATGGCTGCTAATTCCAGATCGTGAGTTAGATAATTTTTCTCATGCGGTTTCAATTGTCTCGAAGCATAGGCTATAACCTTGCCTTCCTGCATTAAAACGCAACCCAACCCGTTCAAGGAAGCATCACTAAAAACAAAAAATTCTTTACCCGATTCAGGCTGAGCTAGTACTAGAGCTTCGGTCAAAAGGGCTTTCAACTGCTCGAAACTTTTCTGACACTTTTCTGACCACTCAAATTTGACATCTTTCTGTAGTAGTTTCGTCAAAGGTGTAGCTATTACAGAAAAACCTTTTACAAATCGTCTGTAATGTCCCGCAAGGCCTAGGAAACTACGGATCTCGGAAACATTCTTTGGTGGTTTCCAATCAAGTATAGCTGCTATTTTGTTTGGATCCACTCGAATGCTTGATGCTGAAACAACATGACCCAAGAAGCTGACCTCGTTCATCCAGAACTCACACTTACTGAACTTTACATACAGTTGTTGATCTCTCAAAGTTTGTAGTACTAATCTCAAATGCTCAAAGATGTTCGGTCTCATTTTTGGAGTAGACGGTATATCATCAATAAACACCACTACAAACCGATCCAAAAACTGTCGGAAGACTCGATTCATTAGATCCATAAAAATAGCAGGTGCATTAGTGAGCCCAAAAGGCATAACCAGAAACTCAAAATGTCCGTACCTCATTCGAAATGCAGTCTTTGGCACATCTGTATCTCTGACTCGCAACTGATAATAGCCCGATCTTAAATCTATCTTCGAAAACACTGAAGCCCCCTTCAACTAGTCAAACAAATCATCAATCCGAGGTAATGGGTACTTGTTCTTTATAGTTACCTTATTTAGTAGCCGATAGTCAATACACATTCTCATAGTCCCATCTTTCTTTTTCACAAATAAAGCCGGTGCACCCCAAGGAGAAAAACTCGGTCGTGCGAAAGCCCTGCTCACAACTCTTGCAATCGTGCTTTCAATTCTTTTAATTCGATGAGGTGCCATTCGATGCACGGAGCTATCGAAATCGAGTCGCATCTGCAGTACTAACTCAATGCCGAACTCAATTTCTCGTACTGGTGGCAAACTCGGTAGTTCTTCAGGAAACACATCTGGGTATTCACCTACAACCGATACAGATTCAATTTTTTCTCGGACAATTTATTATCCAGTACATAAGCCAAATAAGCTTCACACCCTTTTCTCACATACATCTGGGCTAACATCAGAGATATTACTGTAGGCAACCCATTTACATCACCGGATTTAATTCTGACAGTCTCACCGCTTCGACATCTCAATTCAATAAGCTTTCTTTTACAATCCACTCTTCGCTCATGTGAAGTTAACGATCCATACCCAAGATTATATCAAATTCGTCAAAGGGCAACAACATTAAATCAGCTGGGAAGCAATAATCCCAAATCATCAACGGGCAACTTCGACACACTTTATTTACAAGTACACATCTACCCAAAGGGTTGGACACACGAATCACAAACTCGGTAGACTCAACTAGCAGAGTCTTGCCGAATTTTAAAGTTTCACACACATAAGAATGAGTCGAACCGGGATCAATTAGAGCAATCACAGTAGTATCATAAAGGGTGAAAGTACCGGTAATGACATCGGGGAGGAAGCATCCTCTCTCGCTCGTGCAAAGATAAGCTCTAGTTGGAGCTCTAGCCTCGAATCGAACCGCAGTGTTCTTCGTTCCTTCGACTACCACCTACATTACACGAATGTGCGGGCGATGCACGCCTCATGGCCGACGTATTGCTCGACTTAATGTTTTGAATCGTATTCTCTTTCGGCCTAACATCGGACATTCTCTAATAAAATGATCGGCGATCCACATTTAAAGCAAGACCGATCGTGAAATCTACAGCTCCCTGAGTGCCATTTTCCACAGTGCCTACATTCAACTCTATTCTGTGGAATGTTACCAACACTGGCTATCGAGGTAGCTCGAGAGCTCATAGGAGGTTGATCCCGTCTAGGTGGATCTGTAGTAGCTTTATGTCTACTGTAGTCATCTCTCGAACTTCTTGGTTGTGGAATGGAAGACCTTACTCAAGGTCTTTTACGAATGTCTCTAGCTTCATCTCGACCTTTCTTTTCTCTTTCCCGAGCTCTTCCGCTTTGCAAGCTCTCTCAACTAAAATCACAAATTCTTGAATTTCAAGAATGCCAACAAACATCTTTATATCTTCATTCAGGCCATCTTCAAATCTTTTACTCATAATAGCTTCAGGTGAGAAACACACTCTCTAGCATATCTCACTGAGTCTAACAAATTTTCTTTCATATTCAGTTCACGGTCATTCGTCCCTGTTTCAGCTCAAGGAACTCCTTGCGTTTTTGATCAACGAATCTTTGACTGATATATTTCTTGCGGAATTCATTCTGGAAGAATTCCCATGTCACTTTTTCTTTCGGAACTACTGATACTAGTGTATTCCACGGTGATATGCGGTGTCCACCCGCAAAGAAAGATATAGCACACTTGGACATTCTTCCGGTACAAGATAGCTCATCAAGTACCCGAATAGTGTTATCAAGCCACATTTCAGCTCGCTCTGCATCATCATCATCATTGGCTTTAAATTCTTCGGCCCCAAATTTTCGGATTTTATCAATTGGGGTCTACTAGATCTCACCGGATCTATCATCGGGGGCGCTGAAGGAATCGGAGTTGGATTATTCGGGGGTGGAGGTTGGTGTACAGCCGGGTTAGTCTGAATGAACTGGGTAAACAACTCGTTCATCATCTGATAGAAGGCTTGCTTAGTCTCTCCCTCATGACTACCCGAAACAGGTCGAGAGTCTACCGGCACTGATTCATGTGCACGATCAGGCGCTACACTCTCTACATCATCCGCTACGGCTCTTTCAGGATCGGTATCCATTTACTATATAAAACAAAGTTTAGGCTGTCAGAAGTCACCACACTATCAATATATGATAAAGGCATGTTTAGCTAGACTCACACGCGCTACGGTAGTCCTAGAATCGACTAAACCGTAAGCTCTGATACCAATCAAATGTAACACCCCTGACCCGTATCCGTCGCCGAATTAGGGTTACGAGGCATTACCAGACAATTTTCCCAATTTGGCAAACACATACTAAATCAAATAAGTAGTAATATAAATATCTTTCAAACTTTTTTTTTCAAACATGCTAATCGAATACTAGTGTTTAAACAAACTCATTATATTTTTAAACCATAACACAATTTAATCATTTAGAAATAAGACATTATATTATTCACTCTACGACTTAATAACCAATATCACACATAGCAAAAAAAATAATATACAAGTGCATTCGGCAATAGCACTTTATTTAATGGTTTAGCATCTAGCTTTAGTCATTCATCTCATAATTCATTCGACCAATCCAATTTCCATTTTAGAATATTCATACAACAATCAAATGTAACACCCCTTACCCGAAACCTTTGCCGGAGTCGAGTATATGGCATTACTAGACTTGACTACTAATTGGGGGCATAAAAATTTAAATCTGTCAAACTGCATCATGCTGACTAAATTGACCATAACTCGAGTTACAAAACTCAAAATTTAGATCCGTAAATTTTCCTTGAAACTAGAATCATATAAAATTTTACCATAAGTTTTCCAAAATTTTTAATGTGGCCAATTAGTACAGTTAATTCATCAAATTTACCCCTATTTCACTATTTGATGATTCTGACCTATCTCTACAAAGACTCAGTTATCTCATTGTACAAAATTTCAATAATGTTCTTGTTTATTCCAATCAAAAATAGACTCATTAAGGATTCTAAGCATATAAACTATGCTCCATGATTATTTTTGTACAATATTTATCAATTTATCCAAGACAGAACAGGAAATCACGAATTCATTCGGAACAAGTCTCACTAAAATTTAAATATCTCATAATATGAAATTCCTTTGCCTACTCTGTTTCTTTCATATCAAAATAGACACAATAAGCTTTAATCCTATAACTTATTCACTTTCTAATTCAATGTATCCTATTTTTGGTGATTTTTCAAAATCACATCACTGCTGCTAACTAAAAACTATTTCATAAAAAAAAAATATGATTAACTAGTTTATAACCTCCTTACTCAATTTTATTTAACTCTATACCTTAACCATACATACATATATATATACCAAAAACAAATCCCATATGTAATTTAGGCCATGATCAAGTTTAAAACATCCAATTACATACGAGCAAGTTATAAAATTCAAACATAGAAACGATACATAACCAAAGGAAATAGCCATTTTCGCATGGCTATATTCATGTACAAGATCAAACATCGTATGTTTCAAAAACTTCATCTAGCCTATACATGCCTTCTAAATCACAGCCAAAATTTAAAATACCAAAAGAAGACGATAGTGTGGTTGACTTTCTTGAAGATCCTTCTCGAGCTCAAATGACGTAACCAAAATCTATAAAACAAAGGAGAACATTTCACACAAATAAGCTTACGAGCTTAGTAAGTCCCCAATTCATAATAATATAACATTCAAATGATAAACATAAAAAAAAAATGCAATAGTCCAACTTGTACGTTTGTACTCACGTTTACTTCCAAGCTTTCAATTATTGTAATATAGCATCAAATACACAACCATCCATGTGGCCGAATATACCTAGTCTTGTATCCACATATTTGAAGACCAAAGTCACAATATTCATATCATTTATTAATAAAAATCGAGAACACATACTATAACCACATATATATATAAATTTCATTTATAACACATACAATTTGTAATAAGTAACTGAATTGCTTGTGTACTTTATTCTAAAATAAGTAAGAAATAAATTCCTACCTTACATGCTTCATCAAAGTCACTAACACAATAATTTAACTTTAATTTGCCTTGACCAAGAGTTCGGTTTCTCTTTTGTGAACGCATCACCGGCATCAAGCCTGCTAGGCATAAAAGCCCGATAAGTAACACCGGCACAAAGCCTGCTAGGCGTAAAAGCCCAATAAGTAACATCGGCAAAAGCCTGCTAGGCGTAAAAGCGAGATAAGTAACACTGCACAAAGCTCGCTAGGCGTAAAAGCCCGATAAGTAACACTCAAGCACAAAGCACGCTGGGCGTAAAAGCCCGATATGTAAATATCAATGTAGTCAAACATTCTCAACACACTCGTCATAACTACTATATACATATGTCCAATTCAATTGGGCTCGTTTACATTAAACCAATAAAATCACTATATCATTTTGCAATCCAACAATTCATTTCACATAACCAATTTTAATCTTCAATCTAGTATACCTCTATACATTCGGCCATAATATAAATAGGTACAAAAATTCAGCAATTCATACTATTTAATATAGTCATAATTAAATCGTTGATATATTTTAGCTAAAGGACTTACCTCGGTTGTCGATAGTCCGTGCGAATCGGCTATTCGAGAACCTTCATCTTTCCCCAGTCTAATTCCGTTTTTCTTTGCTCTTGATCTAAAACATATTAAAATTTAGCTCATTTAATTTCATTTCACTTCAATTTAGTCCCAAAACACACAAATGGGCAATTTACCATTTCGCCCCTAATATTTCCCCTTTTTACAATTTGGTCCTATTTACACAAAACACAAAATATACAAAATTTCTCAATGTTATAGCTAGGCCGAATGTTCCCCATAGCCATATGTGTCCATGCATTTCATTTATTTCATGTTTTAGTCCTTCAAGAATTTTATTTTTTTTCAAATAAATCCCTAACATCCAATTCCATCAAAACTTCTAATTCTAAAAATGATGGTCTAACACATACTAATTAAAATCTACTATCAAACATTTCATGCCATGCATTTACAACCATAGCCGAATTTCAATGTGCCAAAATCTCAAAAATTTCCACATGGGTTGTATAGCATTCAAAGCAACCATTCCAAAAATGTAAAAATTATCAAAAACTAAGCAAAATACCTACCTCAAATCAAGCTCCAAGTTGCCGAAACTTCAAGCTTTAACAATGGAGTTTTCTTCCTCCAATATTCGGCCAAGAAGATGAACAAGGTAATGTTCTCTTTCTTCCCACTTGTTTTTATTATTTAATGTTGTATTTCACATATATATTAACATATTTTCTTAATACACTAATATAACTTTATAATAAATTAACTAACATATAATTTGAAATTAGAAAGGCCCATTGCCGTTTCTCCTTGTTGTATATGGGCTAATTGCCCTTTTAGTACATCCACTTAAAAAGCCACAATCAATTTAGTACCTTTCTTTTTAGCATGCAACTTTTACGCTTTTCTCGATTAAATCCTTTTTGTCAAATTAAGCACTTAAACAATAAAATTTTTCTACGAAACTTTCACACATTTTAATTCACCTATAATGAACACAGAATAAAATATTAAAATATTTCTCGGGCTCGAATTCGTGGTCCTGAAAACACCGTTCTGATTAGGGTCAATATTGGTCTGTTACATCGCATATAGGGCAAACAACGATTTTCGACTCAATGCATCAGCAACAACATTGGCTTTTCCCGAATGGTAGTCAATTACAAGCACGTAATCTATTAACAACTCTAACCATCTTCGCTGTCGTAAAATTCATATCTTTCTAAATCATCAAGTATTTTAAGCTTTTGTGATTGGAATAAACGTGACATTTCTCACCGAATAGATAGTGGCGCCAAATTTTCAATGCAAACAATAGCTACCAATTCCAGATCATGTGTCGGATAGTTCTTTTCGTGTGACTTTAACTGTCTTGAGGCATAAGCTATAACTTTGCCTTCCTACATCAAAACACAACCTAAACTATTCAAAGATGCATAACTATAGATAACGAATTCTTTACCCGATTCTGGCTGAACTAGCATTGGAGCTTCGATCAACAAAGCTTTCAACTCATCGGCACTTTTCTGGCACTTTTCTGACCACTTGAACTTAACATCTTTCTAAGGTAGTCCCGTCATCGGGTTGCAATCATAGAGAAACCTTTTACGAACCGTCTATAGGAACTAGCTAGTCCCAAAAAACTTCAGACTTCGGATACATTTCTAGGAGGTTTCCAATCTAATATAGCCGAAACCTTGTTTGGATCAACCCAAATACCCGATGCTGATGCAACATGTCCCATAGAACTAACTTCTCGTAACCAGAACTCACATTTTCTAAACTTTGCATAAACTGCTTGTCACCCAAATTCTGTTGCACTAATCCCAAATGTTCAGCATGCTCGGATTCATCACGAGAATAGATCAATATGTCATTAATAAACACAAACCACAAATTGATCCAAATACTATATGAAGACCCGATTCATTAGATCCATAAAAGAAGCAGGGGCATTAGTAAGTCCGAAAGGCATAACTACAAACTCGTAGTGTCCATACCTCGTTCGGAAAGCAGTTTTCGGCACATCGGAGTTTTTAAGTCTTAGATGATAGTAGCTTGATCTCAGATCTATTTTAGAAAACATTGTAGCCCCTTTCAACTGATCAAACAAATCATCAATCTGTGGCAAAGTATATTTATTCTTTATAGTTACCTTATTGAGTTATTGGTAATCGATACACATTCTCATAGTTCGGTCTTTCTTTTTCACAAACAAAACCGGTGCACCCCGGGGAAAAAACTCGGTCATGCGAAGCCTCTGTCCGTGAATTCTTGCAACTGAGCTTTCGATTCTTTAAATTCAGTCGGAGCCATTCTATACGGAGCTATCGAAATGAAAGTAGTCCTCGAAACTAAGTCAATACAAAACTCCACCTCTCAGATTGGTGGCAAACCCGGTAATTCTTTGGGAAACACATCTGAATACTCACACACAACTGGTACTAATTCAATCTTCTTTTCAGTTAATTTAGAATCGAGCACATAAGCAAAGTAAGCTTTACAACCCTTTCTCACATATTTTTGAGCTAACATTTAAGATATCACTGTCAGTAAACCATTCAGATCATTAGACTCAATTCGAATAATCACATCATTCTGATATCACAAATCAATAGTCTTTCGATTGCAGTTCATAATAGCATTGTGCAAAGTTAACCAATCCATACCCAGAATTATATCAAACTCATCGAATGGCAACAACATCAAATCAGCTGGAAAGCATACATCTCGAATCATCAACGGGCAACTCTTACATACTTTATCAACCAAAACACACCGGCCTAAGGGGTTCGATACTCTAATCACAAACTCATTAGACTCAACAGGTAAAGTCTTACTGGATACTAATGTCTCACATACATAAGAATGAGTCGAACCAGGATCAATCAATGCAACAACACTAGTATCATAGAGAGTGAAAGTACCAGTAATCACATCTGGAGACGAAGCTTCTTCGCGAGCGTGAATAGCATAAGCTCTGGCAGGTGCACTAGCCTTAGATCTAACAGTTGTATCTTTAGTTCCTCTCTGACTGCCACTCACATTACTCGTATTTCTGGGTGGTCTACCATGAATTGCCGTGTTACTCAACCTCATATTCTGCCTCATGTCTTGCTCAACCAACTAGATGCATTCATGAAGGAAGTGGTCCATTGATCCACATTTAAAGCAAGCTTGATCATTCAATCTATAGCTGCCGGGATGTCATTTACCGCAGTGTTTGCACTCAGGTTGGTTCGATCGAATGTTACCAACACTAGCTACTGAGGTAGCTCTCGAGCTCACAGGTGGTCTATCTCGATCCGGTCTAGAATAACCCATAATAGTCTTTGAACGGCTAAAGTCATCTCGAAATTTCTTTGATACTGACTAAAATGTCTTACTCGATGATCTCTTACGGGAATCTCTAGCTTCAAAATTAGCTTTTCTTTTCTCTTTCCTGAGCTCTTCAGCTTTGCATGTTCGCTCAACAAGTACAACAAACTCTCTTATTTCAAGAATCCCAACGAGAAATTTAATATCTTCATTTAGTCCGTCCTCAAATCTTTTACACATAATTGCTTCTGTTGAAACACACTCTCGGGCATATTTACTAAGTCTCACAAATGCCCGCTCATATTCTATTACGGTCATACGACCCTATTTCAACTCGAGGAATTCTTTGCGCTTTTGATCGATGACTCTCTTACTGATGTATTTCTTACAAAATTCAGTCTAAAAGAACTCCCAGGTAACTCGTTCTCTCGAAACTATAGATATTAGTGTATTCCACAAATGATATGCAGAATCTCGAAGCAATGATAGAACACATTCAATACACTCATCAGGTGTATAGGATAGCTCATCAAACACATGGATAGTATTATCTAGCCAAAATTCAGCTCGCTCAGCGTCATCATTAACAGTGGCTCTGAATTCTTCAGCCCTGTATTTTCTAATTTTATCAACAGGGGGCTTATGTGATCTCACCGGATCAAGTACTTGAGGTATTACAGGTATCAGAGAAGGATTAGGCTGGGGTGGGGGTTGTTGAACAGCCGGATTAGTACGAATATACTGTATGGACCAATTGTTCATCATCTGATAGAAGGCTTGTTTAGCCTCACTCTCATGACTACTCAAAAATGGGCTAGAATCAACTGGCGCTGCCCCCTGAGCAGGAGCGGGCGCATTACTTTCCACATCATCAGCTACGACTCGATTGAGATCCATTTACTATACGAAAACACATTTCAATTGTTAGGAATCATCACACTATCGCAGTATAATATTATGGCATGTATAGCTAGACTCACACGCGTTACATTAGTCCTAGAAGAGACTAAACCGTAGCTCTAATACCAATAAATGTAACACCCCTAACCCATATCCGTCACCGGAATAAGGTTAAGAGACGTTACTGGACATATCGAACCGTAACACAAACGTTTCATAACATCAAATAATCACAAACATTTTATAACGGAATATACATATAGAGTCCCTTTAAAAGGTTTAAAATACCATAAACATGCATTGGGAAGGGGTCAGGACTAAACCGAGCACCTACAAATTTTTTCGAAAATTAAACATTTTTCAAGGTTACAGAGGTCACACGCTAGTGTGGGTAGGACGTGTGCTTCACACGGCATTTGACACACCCGTGTGTCTAAGCCGTGACGAAACAGGGCATACATACTGACTTGTTCACATGGCCACAAGACACACCTGTGTGCCAGGCCATCTGAAATTTAGGGAGGCTACTGACTTGCTCACACGGCCAGTCAAACGGCCGTGTGTCCAGCCTGTATGGCTTCCTGACTTGCTTTGAATTGCAACCTTGTGAGACACAGTTAAGACACACGTTCGTGTGCTCAACCGTGTGGGCAAATATAGTCCATTTGCAAGGCCAATTTGCCACCCAAAATTTGGTTCAAACCCACAAGCATCAAACAAACCTCAACTCAAGTCCGAAAGACAACCAAAAAATACCAAATCATGCACAATTTGACCCTTAACATCATCATTCAATTCCATATACAAATCCAACTCAAGCATACCAATTCAAAGCACCAACTTTACATTAAAAACATATGAATTAAACATCATTTTAATCTATATCAATTCAAAACATTTCTCATCATATTAATTTCCCAAATTAACCATGAAAACTTACCAAAATTGACCATTTCATTTGGCCATTCATGAGCACATCAAAACATACCAATTTTGGCATCATATAACATGAGCTAAACTTATCCATAAACACATTCATTAACAAGCCATATCACATGGCTATATTTACACATCTCAAAACATATCATAGTTTTCTAGCCTATACATGCCATACTTTAATATATAGATTTTCAAAAAGTACCAAAATATAGTTCGATAGCATTGTGATGATCCTCGACGATTCTCGAGCTTCCCGTAGCTTTGATAATCTATAAAAAAATGGACAAACACACACACAGAATAAGCTTTCATAGCTTTGTAAGTCATAAGAAAATAATGATCAAATAAACATTCACATTAAATTAACAAGACAAATCAATCAAACCTTAACCAATTGTACATTTATTATACCTACAAACTCAAACATTATCATATATACAATAACTTTATAACATCAAAGGCCAAATGCACATACACTCATAAGCACATATAAATTTCTCCTTTACCATTTCTAATTCATATATTCATCTGAAACATATAATTTCCTTACATTCACATTCATATAACATAGCACGTACCTGAACCTTTTAGATTGTTTTCACATTCGATCTTAACTCGGTAATGCCCGTTGAACCATTCAGAATTAATAAGGATACTCGGATAGTCAGAAAGCTCATATAATGCCAATGTCCTAGACGTGGTCTTACATGTAATCACATATCAATGCCACTATCCCAGACAGGGTCTTACACGAATCAAATACGATGCCAGTGTCCCAAACATGGTCTTACAAGTAAATACAAGTCGATGCCAAAGTTCCAGATGTGGTCTTACACGAAAACACATATTGGAATCCTATGTCATGACGTATGTATCATAACTATTCCTAAGGTTCGTACAGGGCTTTCGGACGTCGTAACTCAATCGATTCAAGCTCGGAGACAATTCTTCCACACTTTTACCAATTCGGCATTCACATAAACATACAAGTAAAAATTCAATTTCGTACAAATAAAATATATACAATCGAATTTATTGACATTTATTTACTTTTGAACTTGCCTCGGACGAAGACGGACGTACCGGAACGACTATTCAACAACTTTAGATTTTCCCCGATCCAATTTCTATTTCTTCTTTTCTTGTTTTAAATAAGTAAAAATTAAACTTATTTAATCAAATTTTCAATCAAATTCATTCAAAAAACACATAAATGGGCAAATTACACTTTTGCCCCTAACATTTCACATTTTTCACAAATTAGTCCTTATTTCACAAAATACCAAATAAACATAATTTCATTACACAATAGCTTGGCCGAATATTCACTAAGCTCATACAAGTCCACACATTTCATTTATTCATCATTTTAATCCCTTAATTTATTATTTTCACAATTTAGCTCAATTTACTCAAATTCATCAAAAATCCAAAGACAAAACATATTAATCTATCACATTTCTTTTATTTTCCATCATCAAACAACAAAAACCACAAACTTTCAACAATGGAAAAACACAAAATCATCATCAAATTCAAAAATTGAGACATGGGCTTGATAGATTACATAGCAACGATCTCAAAAATGTAAAAATTATGAAAAACCAATAAAAAACAAACCTTAATCAAGCTTGCACAAGAGTCGAATGCTTCAAAACTCTTAAATCCTTTTCTTTTTCTATGTTTCAATGGTGGATGGACAAAAGTGATGAAAGAAATGGTTTATTTTATGTTTTAATTAACATAATATCATATTTACTAAATTACCCTTGATTAATAAACATAATAATCACTTAATGGTTGTCCATGAATGTCCACTCATTACAACAATGGTCTAATTGCAACAAATAGACCTCATATTTAATTCATCATGACAAATAAACACTTAAACAAATAGTATGCCACTTTTACATATAACGCGATTAAGTCCTTTTATTAAATCGAGCACACAAACGATAATATTTCCACACGAAATTTTCACACATATAAATTCACATACTATAAAAACCAAATATAATTTTAAAATATTTTTCTAACTCAGATTTGTGGTTTCAAAACCACTATTCCGATTAGGGTCTAAATCGGTCTGTTACAAGCGATATGTGGAACACCCCCAGACCCGGCCCAGACGTTATGGCTGAATCCTGGAATGTCACATCAAAGGCATAATTGGAAACAATTTTGCTAAGTTAAAATTTAAGGCCTAAAAGGCTAAAATCCTTGAATCTTGTTAAGTAATGATAAAAGCCCATGTTTTTAGGTATTTCGAAAACCGTGTTTAAACTTAAGAAAATTTACTTAAGTTTAACAATTAAGTAAACAGTTAAACAACGATAACAAAACACAAAATCTAAAGTCAAATCGGAGTACAAGGCCTTATTACAATCAACAAAAAGAAAGTAACTAAAAACATGTCTTTTGAAACAAATAAACAAAACTCCTAAGTATCTTGTAGTGTGGCCATTTCCGAATCCTCTCCTACGTCGAGCCGTCTATTGAGGATCACCTGAAACATTTAATAAAAAGGGTGTGAGTTTCGAAACTCAGTGTGTACGACCCTCGGTAATCCAATCAACATGCAAATATCACATTGGGTCTAAGCCCTATCAAATTCGGTTGTCTTGGGCCTTAGCCCTATCAATATCACATGAATGCAATGCACCCACCCCGAATCCAACCCTGCACTCCATTTCCCTTCCAACCCTACTCTCTTGTGGGGATATAAATATCAACCCACCCATCCCTACACTCTAAAGGTAGCACCAACAACGGCACTACTCAACATTCCAGTAAAGCTGCTAAACATATAATGGGCTTAAAGCCACCGGTGGATCCACGATCGTCAAGCGAGTATGCGATCCTCACATATCTTCCTCTGTATCATCAAAACCCACCCAAGTGCAACATATATTTTATGAATGCAACACACATTTTCACACATTAAGCACTTAGGGGGATTCTATTCATTACACTACTCAGGGGTATTTTCGTAAATTTCCAAATCGAGGGTACTTTGGTAATTTTCCAAACTAAGGGTATTTTAGTCATTTTTGGCCCTAGGGGCATTTCGATCATTCTTAAGTTTTATGGATTCAGTACCTACATGTGCCCGTTAACAAGTCCCTATCGGTCAAAGTGAACAGGTACTATGCACCAAGTAGGATTCCAGAGAAGAGAAGGTAGGTCATTGAGACCGCTTAAGTACCAAGCTCTCTGTAGATCCAATCCTAGACATGCATATACCCATTACCATACCTCAACCTTATGATTAGTCCACGGTTGCACTTTTGTGTTTAAGTTTTATGTATGTTTTAGCAGTTATTGGATACTAAGATCGATCCTATATACAAAGCCCAAATAAGCTTACGTACATGCAAACGACCCACTAAGCTCAATCCCATTCATATGGCCCATTAGGCCCACATCACATCTATATGGTCCATTAGGCCCAAATCTCATTCATATAGCCCATTAGGCCCAAATCATAACCATATGGCCCATTAGTCCCAAATCAATTCCAGAACATGTAACATGCATGACCGACTCAATTCATACAACCAAATTAATAATTTCACAAAACTTCGCCTGCCACTATCGGATTTTTGGCTTCCGGTATTGCCGATATCATGTGTGTGTAGTGTTTCTACACACTTGGTAACCACGTGTGCTACAAACCCATTAACCACGAACCTACAATAGTCATCACTTAACGATTAATCTTGGTTTAATACACACTTTATCAAAAACTGAAACCTCACCGTAATCTTACCGTGTGCCACACGTTCTAGTAGCCCTTCCTTAGCTACTATTCGCGAATATCCTTAGATCTGCACCCAACGTCTATCATCAAAATTCGAGTGAATCATAATCCACACAAGTCACCCCTATAGATCATACCTACATTTGGCCACTTATTTAAACCATAATCAAGACGAGTACACTTACCACTTACTTGCGATTCTTACCACGCTCGCGATCTTTGAACCCTATCCTTGTTATTACAGGGTTAACGATAGGAAAAGTTAGATAGCCCTTTGGCTTTTAGCAAAACGTACAAAAGATGTTAACCAAATACTTACCAAATCCCCTTTTGATCCTGCGACCTAGATAGCTAATAAACTAGATCTGGCTTTTAACACTTGACTGAGAGTATGTAACAATCAATTTGTGATGGAGGAACAACCACAAAGATTCGGCACTAATAGGAATTTTGGCAAGGAAAAAGATGGTGGTAATTCGGTAATGAGAGAATTCGGCTGTGGGAGAGAAAAAAAAAGTATTGAAAATCGAAAGAGCCTTTCAAAAGAATTTGGCACAAAGGGATTTAGCTTTAGGAGATTTCGGCAATGGGAGAATTTGGCTATAGGAGGAACCGATTGAGGGGAAGAAAGAAAGAATAAGAATAATGGCAACTCAAAGAACCCTTCAAAGGATTCGGCACTCACCTTTTATAGCCAGAAGCCGAAAATGCCTTCCCCTAGAGTCCTATTTGGCACCACCTCATCCGCACTCCTCATCTTCTAACTTTTCTCCCTGATATATCCTTAATCTTCTCCGAAATTTCCTCCACTATCAGTTCACAAGACCACTCAAACACTCAAACGCAAGAGTTCAAATTCAACACAACTCTGACTGTCCACTTATGCAAAATAAACACTCCACAAAATACAACTCCCAAGCCTCGAACCTTAGACCTCCTCAGCTGACAATCATACCACCTTATAGCTCACCAAGTGACGCCACTTGCCACTAGACCACAGGCCCACTTGTGTCCTATTTTCCCCTTAATATGCTTTAGAGGCCTAATGCCTGATACTAGGGTCCACTGAAGCAAAAAAAAAAAAAAAATTCCCTATGGTCTTCCCTATCTCTGAGACTTCAAATAATCCCGATAATATCTTAAAATTAATATTCTAAGTACTACTCATACATACCAACTTCAGTGCATAGAAATTTAGAGTTTCGAGATTTTTGGGGCATTACAATATACCCCTCCCGAGGCACTTGAAACACTTGATGTCCCTTGTTCGGTTGGAAAATAGCTCGGTCGCCTTGCCTTTGCTAGTTTCACCAATAGGCTTGCTCGTCTTGGCTGGCACCATTTGCTCATTGGCAAGGCTTGATGGATTATTTTTGCGAGTGCCTTGGCCCTATTTTGACGTGCCTTTGGTGGAACAGTTTCGAATGATGCCTTTTCACTTAAGCTGTTTTTCCACATTGATGGCCAAGTGCACCATGTTCATGGCTTCAACATAGTGTTGAAGCTTGATAATGTTGGCAATGTCTCAGTTGAGACCAACTAGGAAAAGTTCTATTGTTGCCTCACGGTCTTCTTGGACGTCCGCACGGATCATTGTAATTTCCATTTCTTTAAAGTAGTCTTCAACACTCCTCGTACCTTAGGTAAGGTTTTGGAGTTTTTGGTAGAGTTCCCAATGGTAGTAAGACGGAATAAATCGCCTTCACATCACCGCCTTCATCTCGGCCCAAGTAGATATTGGTCGTTCTTTGTTCCTTCTCCTATTTGTGGTGAGTTGGTCCCACCAAATCATGGCATAGTCGAAAAACTCAATTGCTGCCAATTTCGCTTTCTTGGTCTCAGAATAGTTATGGAATTCAAAAACTAACTCAATCTTCTTTTCCCACTCAAGGTACACCTCCGGATCAGACTTTCCTTGAAATGGTGGGATGGAAAGTTTGATGTTCTTCAAATCATCATCAACACGATCTCGCTCTGGAGGGCCTCGATTCTTTTGGTCTCATCTCCTTTCACTTTGATTTGAGGCTTGGTCACTTTCCAAGTTGCTTGGATCATAGAGATCATCGTCGTTGAGTCTTGGTCGCCCTCGTTCCCATCTTGGGCCTTGGGGCATTCTCTTTCGTTGACCCTTTTCCTCGACTCGCTCCAAATGTTCATTAAAAGATTATAGCTCGTTTCGGAGCATTCATTAAAATCCTCGCAATAGGGCTTGTTGGCCTAAGTCAGGCACTCCACCTCCTCCGGGTGCAACATTTCTTATTGGTTGACATCCGCCTCCTTCTACCATATTGCCTTCTAGACTTCTAGACATAATTCTTTAGCCTCACTACAAAACCTCACAATTCACTCAAAAAGAAAAGTAGATGGCACTCCACTCGTGTTTACACTCTTTACTTGGCCTTTTATTCTCTCTATTTCTCTCACAACACTTGTGCCTTTTACCACTCGGTTCACCTCTCGAAATTTCGTAGAAGATTTGTTTATACTTAACTACTAGTCTAGGTGATGCTCCCTCGGGTTCATGAATGACACGAGTTGCTTTAAGTGCCTGATCGTATACGAGGAGAGGATTCTTCTTCGGAAAATAATGGATAGATAGATAAATTTATGGAAGCTCTGAAATGAATTTCTTTAATATTTTGGTTTAAGTTAGGAATGGAGGTTTAAGAATAATGAGAACAGGTTCGAAGATAGGGAATAATAGGTTCGAATAAAGTAATAGAAAGGAATGTGGATGGGAAGGTCTCGATTTAGAAAGAAATGAAGTAGGATAGGTAAAAAAAGTTAATCGTTGGCTCGGTTTTAAAGAAATGGATAACATGATAGTTTGGTGACGATGGAATAATGAACTTAACCAAGAGCGATTCAATACTAAAAAGTGTCACCCCGGTTCTTATACAATTAAGGTGAAAGATGGAGATAGAATGAATGCCACACTCGGGCTTAAAGAGTGATAAGTTCGAATAAAGAAGACTCAGACTGATACCACTAGAAACTAGATAAGTCGGTTGGGTCTCGAACAAAAATTTAGAGAAAAGTTTTCTCACAAATTCGGCAGCAATTCATTAAGGGTCAAAAGTCCTTTTACAATGGAAATTAAAAAGTATTTATAAACTAAACAAAGCTAGCCGAATAGTCACTAATGAACCTTAAAAACTAAGTAAAATTTAGCTAGAGTTATCTTAAAAATTCTAGAATAAAATCCTTAGAATGCCATGACCAAATTCGGCTGAATGGGAGTGCATGGGACGACTTCTAGAAGGCTAGATGCATGTGTGCACTTTGCTGGGTTCATGCTTCAAGGCTAGATTCGGCCAAGCCTTAATTGGCTCATTGAAGTTGCAACTCTTGGCTGAATAATTAGCAACATTAAAGGGGGTATTGGAGCAGCCATTTGATATGTGAACATTTGGTTTTGAAAGGCCTTAATGGTGTGAAAAATCATAACCGAATGGTCATAAATGTGAACACCAATGTGAATGGAATTTGGAAGCCTTTAAGGTTGGAAGCTTCTTGGCTGAATGGTTGCATGGGGAAGCCAAAAGTGACCAACTTTTAAGTCCTTGCCCAACCGAACATGCATGTAATAGCCCCTTCATGTACCGGCCACATACATTGCCCCTAGGTGCATGAATCTCTTTCAATTGGCCTTGTTAAATTCGACTGCACCTACATGCATAAGAAAACTCATTAAATCAATTCAATTCAGCTGATTTTAAATTAAAGACATAGCTAAGACACTTTAATAGACACTTAAATAATAACTAGACAAATTAATAACATGCTATCTAAGACACAATTAATATTCAACTAAGACAAGACATATTAATTAGCTGTAGTAAAAATTAAGACAAATTAAATTAAGTTTGGACACCATAATTTCGGCACTAAATTAAGCTTTAAGACAGATTAACTTGCTGTAGCAAAATAAATAAAAATATTGAATTCAACATATTCAAGCATTAAAATTAAACACTTTAAATAATTCAGCTCAATGAGCTGAAATAAGCTCATTTGAGCTGGTCCGAGCTGGAAAGAACTTAAGGAGCTGAAAGTGAACTAAATTCAGCTCTTAAGAAGGTATATACTCGACTTTTCATGCTATTCCGAGCTTCCTTGGATTGCTGAGTTAATGGTTCAGCCCGAACACGCTCCAACAAGGCTGAAAGAGCCTCTTTTAATTGTCTAGCCCGAGCTCGCATAATGGGACCTTGAGACATCATCAAAGGATCTAAATCCGAGTTTAAGACATGCTGAGGTGAGGTCGCATCACTAGGGGTCGGCATCAAAAGGGTTACAAGGCTGAAGAAGAAGTATAAGGTTTTGGAGTGTGGTGAAAATGGGTTCGATGAGAGAATTTGTAGATCGAGAAGAAAAGATGATCAATTTCAACAACTAGCCTTCTTTTTTTTTAATAACTTCGAATTCTTTTTTTATCAACTTTGCATTCAAATATTCATTATATACTTTTTTATACACAATTTTTTTTCAAATACTTATTCCAGGCTTGTCAAAAACATTCGTACTCCTTAATTTAACCAACTCTGATACCAAATGATACGATCTTGAGTTGTGGAAGTGTTCAAGTCGTAATTGTGCCCAACCGTTAAAATGGAGAAGTATCGCTTTTGTTGGAGTTGATGGATATTTGGCTAAGGTTATGTGCAAAAAATAAGGTTCAATAGCTTAGGAATAAGGGTACTAGTTCGGCTAGGGAATAAGAACAAATAAAATAAGGTGATGAATAAACGGGTAAACGAGCTTAAGGTCAAGAATGAACCAATACTATGAAGAGTATTGACTCGAGACTTATACGACACTTAAGTTGATGGAAGTTGTTAAAATAACCTTGACCCACTATCTATATCAAGATAGGAACCAGATGTATGTTTGATGAAGGCCACACTCGGTTTAAGAGTGATAAGTTCAAAGAAACAAGAATGACGCCACTAGCAAGCTAGATAAGCCAACTTGAGTCTTAATTGAAATTTGAGAGTTGAATTAAACTCACGAAGTTATAAAAATTCATTCAAGTAGCAAAAGTCCCCATTACAACTTAGGAGCCTCATATTTATAGGCTAAAATACTAGGCTAGCATAATAGTCAAATAAGCAATTGAATGGGCAGCTTGTGTACAGTTTAAATGAGCTGAAGCTTCCATGAAGTTTCCAAGCAAGTTCCTTGAAGCTTCTCCAACATTGGTGACACAAATTGATACGACCATAGCCTCTTTGAGGTGTTCGAGTCGTGTAGTTGCCCGATCATTAAAATGAGAAGCACCGTTCTATTAGGATCAAAAAGGTGAATTCGACTAAGTAGAGACTTTAGTTTAACAAAGTAGGTTCAAAATGGAAAAGTAAATAAAAAGGATAGTTTGGCTAACAAAGAAAACAAAGGAAATAAAGTAATAGTGGTGATAGGATGGAAATAGGACTTAAGGGTCAAGAATGGACCAACACTAAAGGAGAGTGTTGACCCAAGACTTATAAGACTCTTAAGGTGGGTTAGGAATAAAAATGGGACCTTGACTCTCTATCTAAGCAGATAGGAGCCAGAGGTATCAATTTGGGGTGAACGCCACATTTTGAAAGTGATAAGTTCAGATAGAAGAAATAGGTTGACGCCACTAGCTAAGTAGTGAAGTCAAGCTGAGTCTTGAACGAAATTTGAGAGTTGAAATACTCACAAATAACTCAAAATTCATTCAAGTAGAAAAAGTCTAAAATACAACTCAATTGGTTCATATTTATAACTACATTCCTAGGCTAGCTGAATAGACATTAAGGTAACTAAATAGACATTTGAGTTCAGCTTAAAAGAGCTAGAAACTTCTTGGAAATTTCTTAGCAACTTCCTTGAAGCTTCCTTCAGCTTTGGAGATGCCAATGGATAGCCTCTTGATGTCTTCAAGTAACTTGATTTTAATGAAGTGGATGGTGAGCTGAAATGGCTAGACAAATTCAGCCAATGTGTTTTAATAGGTTTTAATTGAGCTGCCTTGGTTACTTGAAGAGTCAATGAGCTCAATGGGTAGCTTGGAGCACTTCAATGGGCATGTAAGTATGAAAACAGAATTTGAGAAGCCATTGTGAGTGAAAGCACATAACTGAATAGCCATCCCACGCGGAAAGAATTTCCAGCAATGTGAAAGCTTTCAAAGTTGCTTTGGAGAGCTAGACGTCAGCTTGGGAGAAAGAAAACATCGACTCACTTGGCCCTTGGTGTTCACGATGGGATGCTTGGAAGAGCTAAACCATCAGCTCACTTGCATTCAAGCCGTCCCATATATGTAGCTGCACCATTTAATTCAACAAATTAATTTGGCTTAGGATACATTAATTCGGCAGCAACTAGGACACATTAAAAGCATGTTTTAAGCTAAGACATATTAATAGCCACATATTAAATTCAGCTGAAGCTAGAACATATTAAAAACATGTAATAGACTAAGACAAATTAATAATATTTACTAACTATGACATATTAAAAACATGCATTAAAAATAAAACACATATAACACAAAATTAATAAGTTCAAATTAACACATATTTATAAGCTGAAACTAAATTAACTAAATTAAATAACTAAGTTTATTCCAGCAAGGTAAATCGCATGAACTAAAAAAATAGATATGAGCTCAATTGAGCTGAATCGAACTCATGAAGCTAAGTTTGAGCTTAGTTCAGCTTGCAAAAGATTGCAATGTGAACTCGTAGGGCTGGCCCAAGCTTCCTCAATGTGTCCAGCCCAGGTCTCGCCCTACATTTGATCTACTAAGGCTGAAATAGCCTCTTTGAAATGCTTGGCTCATGCTCGGGTGATAGGACCTTGAGGTGGCTCCAAAACACTCCTTGCTCGAGCTAGGTGTGACTCGAGGCGTGACCGTATAACCAATGGCAAGTCTTTTGCTGATTCCAATCAGCTGGAATTAAATAAATTAATTGAGGTGTGAAAGGCTCTAATTGAACTGCTTTGATCAGCTGGGTGGTCTTGAAGATTTTAATGGTATCTTGAGTACTCCAATGGCCATTAGTGTGAAAGCCGAATGTTAGCAGGCCCTTATGTGTGAATGCACAAAGCCAGACAACCACGACATGTGAAAAGAACCTCCAGCAATGTTAAAACAATTAAGCATGTAGATGGTCAGCTTAGGAAGAGAAATCAACAGCTCTTTTGGCCCTTGGCATACATGAAGAGGTGCTTGGAAGAGCTGAACCATTAGCACACCATATTCATGTCGTCCAATGTATGTAGCCACACCAATTGAATTCAGAAATTAATTAGTCTTAAGACATGTTAAATTCGGCAGCAGCTAGGACACATTAAAAACAATTATAAAATTCGGCTGGGCAAATTAAATTGTAACATGAAATAAATTCGTCTTAAACTTCGACACAATAAAATAGCTAATAAATATGTATTAAACTAAGACACATTTAAAACATAATTAAAATGTCCAGATTTTTGACACATTAAAACGCAACTTAACTATTTGAGCTGAACTAACTAAATTAACTAAAAACATTTAATTTATTCCAGCAACTAAAGAAATGCATAAAATTAAACCGAGCTGGAATTGAGCTCATAGAGCTTAGTTTGAGCATAGTTTAGCTCGCAAAAGATTGCAAGGTGAACTCATAGGGCTGGTCCAAGCTCCCTCGATGTGTCTAGCCAAAGTCTCACCCCATACTTGATCTACTAAGGTCGAGAAAGCCTCTTTGAAGTGCTTGGCTCATGCTCGGGTGATAGGACCTTGAGGTAGCTCCAAAGTCTCATTGCTCGAGCTAGGTATGACTCGGGGCGTGGCTGTATCACACTTTCAGCTTCCCAAGAGAGGAATTAATCACATTCATATTGCCTTGGCTTGTCAAATACTTGCTAAATTCGGCTCAGCCCATTAAATCCAATTGATTAGCTGATTGGGAATGCTAATAGCCAAGCTATTGGCGTCACCTAGGTCTAGGACTTGTCAGAAGACATATTGATTCATTTTAATAGTCATTTCAGCTCATTAAAACTTAATTTAGCTGATTACTTTGTGTCCATTCGACTGGAACATGTTCAGCCTATAAATAGCTTGTTTTGTAAACATTTGCGGTTATACAATAGACTTTTGCTCAATTGATGAATTTTATTCAAACTTGTGAGTGTTCAATTCTCATAGTTCTCTCTTAACTGAATTGACTTATCAAGTATTCTTGTGGCATCATTTCTGTCTTGCTTCGAACTTATCACTTCAAGTCGGAGTGTGGCGTTCACCTATATGATGCGAGCATGGCCAAGGAGCTAGCTGCCGAACCTATTGAGCTTCCTCTAGGTCCAATCACTCGGTCCTGAGCCAAGAAGTCCCAAGAAGCTATCTCGAGCTATATTGATCGAGCTTGGGGAGAAGAGGTTGCGGGACTAATCGACCATTCATGGATCAGCTCAACAAGCACCCCATGCAGCTTACTTAAAGCTGAATTTTAGTTTTCTTTTTAAGACTGATTAGTTGCTGGAATAAACCTTAATAATTTTTAGTTATTTTTTAGATTAAGTATTTAATGTGTATTGAGTATATTTAATATGTTCTAATTAGATTCAACAATTAATATGCCTTAAGTTAATTAATGTGTTCTAATTAGTTCAGCAATTTAATATGTCTTAAGTTTATTTAATTTGTTCTAGTTAATACAGCTACTTAATGTGTCATATGCTTAGACAATTTAAATAACTATTTAATATGTCCTTAACCGATTTTATTATTTCTTATAGGTGTTCACACCAGCTGAATCAACTAGCTCAAGTTCAAGGAATGACATTAAAGGGAACTGCTGATTAATCTTTTCCAAGTGACTATTCGTGGAGATCAAAGGCCAATGGCTATTCATATTGGTTCATTCAGCTAACAAGTGTTTTCACACATTAGAGGCTGATCAATTTTGGCAGTTTACACCTAAAGGCTCAATAACTTTAGCAATTCACACCAAAGGGGTTGTTCGTACGTCACAACTCCTATTAATTGGCAGCTGCACATTTCAGCTTCCCAAGGAGAATCTAAGCTTGTTCACACCCATGATCGATCCTTTACTTGAAGAATTCAGCTCATGCTCATTTAATATAATTAAAATAGCGTAATTGGGAATGCTAATCAGCTTGTCCATTGGCATCACCTAGGCCTAGGATTTGCTAAGAGCCTTGTAAATTAATTTTGAGAGTTAAGTTAGCTTGTTAATAGCTTAATTAGGTTGATATCAAGTGTCCATTCAGCTGGAGTTAGCTTAGCCCATAAATACTTAGCTCATTTCACTTTGTAAGGACTTTTACCATTTTTAATGAATATTATACTTATTGTGTCTGTTTAACTCTTATAGTTCTCTCTAGACTGAATTGACTTATCAAGACAAGTCTTGTGGCATCAATCCCATCTTTTGTTTGAACTTATCACTTGCACAAGGGTGGCGTTCACCTATACCTATGGTTCCTATCTAACATAGATAGTGGGTCAAGGTTTTCCTTAATTTATCTCTGCCATTTTCATTGTTTTACAACCTAAGCGCTACCATAAGTTTTGGGTCAACATAGTCTATTGTGTTGGTTCTTACTTTAGCCTTAGCCAAAACCATTTCAAAACCATCTTGTTTTAGCTTATCTTCCCTAATTTCAAACCTAGTTTGCAAACAACCTATTCTTACATAATTTTACAATAGGACAATCTGAACGACTCGAATCACCACTGAAGCGAGTTCGTATCATTTGGTATTAGAGCTAGCCAAAATTAAGTAAGTTCTTGACGTTTTCTGACTCCTAGAATTAAAAAATTTCAAAAAAATCGTAAAAAAAATGTTACAAAAAAAAAGAGAAAGGCTAGTTGTACAAAGCTCTTCTGCTCGATTCTACTTCATTCATCAACTTACCAATTTCAGCCACACTTGAAACCCCCTCACTTTGTTCCTAGCCTACCTATTTGTCCTGGCGCCAATTCCTATCTAAATTGAACATCACTTTTGTAGGCCGACACCACAACGATTGCTGATTTGTCTAAATAGTCCAAGTGAAAAATGAACCCAAGGCGTATTTAGAATGAGAGAAGAAAATTGAACTTGTCCTCGAGTGTAACAATTACTCGGAGAGAAAGAAAGTGAAGCTCACAGCCATAAAGTTCTCGGATTATTCTATCGTATGGTGGGATCAACTTGTGACGAGTCGAATGAGGAACGAGGAGAGACCCATCTCTACTTGGGTCGAGATGAAAGCAGTTATGAGGAAACATTTCATTCCATCTTACTATCACCGAGACTTGTACCAGCGGTTGCAAAACCTTACCCAAGGCAATCTGAATGTCGAGGATTACTATAAAGAAATAGAAGTGGCCATGATCCGAGTCAACATCGAGGAAGATCGTGAGGCAACAATGGCTAGATTTCTCACTGGTTTGAACTGCGACATCGCCAACATAGTGGAATTACAACACTATGTCGAAGTGATGGACATGGTCAATATGGCTATTAATGTGGAAAAGTAATTAAAACGGAAGGGAGTTAGCTGTTCTTATTCCACTTCCTACACAACTATGTGGAGTCAAGGAACTAACAAAGCCTCTATTCGTTCCAAAGATCCCGTCGTAGCTACCAAGCCCAATCAGCCAAGTGGTGAGACAAGTAAAGGTAAGAATGATTCTATCCCTAATCGATCTAAGGATATAAAATGTTTTAAATGTCAAGGGAGGGGACACATAACCAGTCCATGTCCCAACCGACGAGTTATGATGGTTAGGCCAAACGGCGAAATTGAATTTCCAGAAGAAAAGGAGGAAGAACCTAAAAACCCTACCGACGAAGAAGAAGAAGAGCTAGAATATCCCGTTCAAGGTGAGATTCTCGTTGTTAGAAGAAGTTTAAGCATTCAAAGTGCTGAAGATGAGCAGTAACAGGAAAACATCTTCCACACTCGTTGCCACATCCAAGGCAAGGTGTGCAGCATGATAATCAACGGAGGAAGTTGCACCAACATCGCAAGCAACATGCTAGTGGAGAAACTTGGTTTAGCCACGACTAAGCATCCTAACCCCTACAAATTGTAATGGCTCAATGATGGTGGCGAACTGAAAGTGACCAAGGAAGCTGTAGTGGCATTTTCAATTGGCAAGTAACAAGACGAGGTGGTGTGCGATGTGGTGCCAATGCACGTGGGACATCTTCTGTTGGGGCGTTTGTGGCAACTCGATCGACGAGCGATCCACGACGGATACACAAATAAATATACTTTTAAGCACTTAGGAAAGAATGTAACCCTAGCACCCCTCACCCGAAACAAGTGTATGAGGACCATCTCAAGTTGAAACAATTTTTATAAAAATCAAAAGAAAAAGAACAATAAAAAAGAATGAGAAAGAAAAAGAAAAGAAAATAGAAAAAAAGAGAGGAAAAAATGAAAAGAGTGACTCAAAAACTCAAGTGGAAAAAGAAAAGCAAAAAGAGAGTGAAAATAAAAAAAATGAGCGTTTATGCAAGGAAAAGAGAAGTGAGGAAATTACTTTTGATGAGGTAGACCGTTCTTGTATACAAAGAAGGTGTAACATCTCGATTTTCGGCCCGGTTAAAATAGTGGTTTCAAGACCACAAATCTGAAGTAGAAATATTTATTTTATGAGTATTTTGAGGCCTATGGCATGATTTCATGATTGTGTGAAAATTGCATGAAGAAATTTTATGCATAAAGTGTCCAATTTGATAATTAGGACTGTAACACTCCTAACCCGTAACCATTGCCAGTCTAAGGTTAAGAAGTGTTACCAGACATAATGGAACTTTTACGATCATTTCTCAAACATAAATACATCATCATTATATCATAGCAAATCATATACATAGAGCCCCTTTAGAAGGTCTACGAGACCTTAAACATGCAATGGGAAGTGGTCGGGACTAAACCAAACACATACAAAATTTTTCCAAAAAGTAAACATTTTTCAAATTTTCAGAGGACACACCTACAAGCATCAAACCATTCCAAATTCATACTCCAAATACATCCAAAACATACCAAAACATACACAATTTAACCTCTTAACATCATTATTAATTTCCCTATACAAATTCAACTCAACTTACCAATCCAAAGTGTCATCTTCACATCAAAATCATATAATCCATTCATCATTTAATCCTTACAAAATTTAAGCATGAAACATACCATTTCCATTTCATTAATTTATACCGTAGTGATCATTCACATAAAACACACATACACATATATTAACCATCCTTTTCACATATCCAAAGCATATACCAAAATCATTAAACTATCAAGCCATATCACATGGCAATATCTATACATCTCAAACCATAATCACTAGCCTATACATGCCATATACCAAATATAAAACTTCCAAAAGTACCAAAATAGATGGCTGATAGCGTGATTGAGTCACTAACAATCCCTGGATCTGAGCTAGCTTTAATAACACTGTAAAACGGAGAAAGACTTCACACAGTAAGCTTTTTAAGATTAGTAAGTTCGTAATATAACACATTTGACTCAACAATTCAAATTCAATATACAATATTAACTATCACATGGTGTAATTCACAATAATACATAATCTCATCCATGGTCAATACTCACATGATCATTCATTTATTCCATATACAATATCATCAACCACATAGGTTCTGTGCATACCTGTACCATCACTTAATTAACGATCACTTTTGCTACTCAATGCTTAATACCATAATTCGTTCGATCCTCTTTAATAATTCAATTTACTCGCACACTTAGTGCTAATTTCTTAGTTGAAGCTTTAATATCATCGCATACTTAGTGCCTTTACATTAAACTAAATTTGACTCGGTATCGCACACACAGTGCCAATCAATACAGTTGATGATTTCTTTATTTCGTACGCACAGTACCAATCGATACAGTTGATGATTTCTTTATTTCACACACATAATGCCGTTCACAACTATATCGATCCTATTTACGCACACTTAGTGCCACATCTCTTCAAATTCACATTTAGCTCTCATCAACCACATTTCCATTCATTGTATAATATGTGAACATAAATTTAACAATTTGATGCGACCATAGCTCGGGAGATCATTTCTGAATCCATTGAGCTGCCACGAGGGCCTATAACTTGATCACGAGCTAAGAAATTTCAAGAAGCCTTAGCAAGCTATGTGGATCGAGCTGGGGAGAGAAAGAGGCCGAATCCAACATTCATGCATGAGACAGCTCAATTGGCGCTACTTGTAATTTATTGCAAGTTGAACTTAATTTTGAATAAACTTATCTTACTTTAATAAATGAGTTGCTGGACTTTATTCAACTTATCTTAGTTTAATTAATAGGTGTTTTTGTTGAACTTTATTTAACAAGTGTTGCTCTTAATTAATCTAGTTCCTAGGATTATTTATTGATGCATGAGTTAAGTTCATTTGATTATGCTTCTTTAATTAAATAGTTGCTGGAATAATTGATGCATATGTTTTAGTTCATTTACTTAATGTGTGTTATGTTTAATAAGTGTTTACATGTGTTTAATAAGCTCATTTTAATGTGTTTATTGTAGGAGTCTTTTTAAGTCATAATTGTTACAATTCAAGGCTGTTACAAATTAAATAAAGTGGCTATTCAAGTCATTTTCAGTTACAAAGTAAATGGGTTGTTACAAAGGAGGTTTATACATCATTTAAGGAGGTTTTAAGGAGCATTATATCATCTATTTAATTTTGACAGCAGCCTTTTCAACTACCAGCCCGTTTTTATCATTTCAAAGGTTAATTCAAGTATTCAAATACCATTAAGGAGCTGGTTAATAAGTTGGTGTCTATTCAGCTAGCCAAGGGCTAACTCAAGAGTCATTTTTTAGCAATTAAAGTTATTCATTTAGCTGAATTGAGGTGAATTCAAGAATGGAGTTATTTGGCTCAAGAATGTGAAAAGACTTGAGTTTTGCTTGAGCTTTTAAATGGCACATTAAGTTGAATGTTTGTGACCATTCGACTAGCTTATTCTAACACTATAAATAGATGAAATCAGCCTTTGTAAAAAAACTTTTGGCTGAATATATATGAAATCTTTGAATTATGAGTTATCCAATTATCCTTGTTCTTATGGAATTGATTTGACTTATCAAGCTTAGCTTGTGGTGTCTATCCATTCCTTGTTTCTGAACTTATCACTTTCATAGTGTGGCGTTCATCATATCCCAAGGTTCCTATCATCCTTGATAGTGGGTCGAGGTTCATCATATACCAAGGTTCCTATTATTCTTGATAGTGGGTCGAGGTCTTTTCTTTGCTATTTTTCTTAAAAACTGAAATCATCCAAGAGCCATTTGAGATTTGGGTCAACAATCAAGTATTGTTGATTTATTTTTGGCCTTAGTAAATTTATCCTTTGTTTTGTTAAACCATTTTGTTACTAATTTCTAAGCCATCTTCTTCTTTCTTTAAGCCTTTTCTTTGACAAGTGATACGATCCGCCTCAGAGTGAGTCGAGTCAAATTTAAAATTTTCCGATTGTTTACGAAGGAGTATTATTTGATGAGTTTAAAAGAAAGGAAATATGGTTATGTTTTGGCAAATGGCAGCAACGTGGGTTGAAGAAGAGTTAGGTAGATGAATGGTTTGATGGCTGAAACAAGAAAGAACCCTTAATATAAGATTAAGGACCCGAATCTTATAGGTTTCAAAGGAAAGGTTAAATTGAATTAAAACCGAGACCCACTATCTAGCAAGATAGGAACCTACGGTATAGATTTGAACGCCACACCCAAAAGGATGATAAGTTCAAGAACAAATTCAGATTGTCGCCACTACTTGGAAGATAAGTCAATTTAAACCTTGGAGAATTTAGAGATTGGATAACCCACAATCTAAAAATTTCATAAAGCATCAAAAATGCCTTCTACAAGCTAATAACAGAGTATATATAGTGTTTACATGTGGTTAGCTGAGGAGTCAAATGAATTCATCTTTATTATGCATTTAAATGGCTGAAATAATATCTAATCAATAGGTAAAAACTCTTGAACTCCTCCAGCCAAATAACAGCAATTTATGACTCCTAATGAGCTCATTTCAATGAGTTTGAATGCTTGGTTTCACGCTTTCTTAGTAGCTGAATGGTTACCAGCAACTTAATGAGAAGTTGTAACTCTTATGTGATCTTTTAAGCCTCAAATCGTTATGGAAGATGAATAGGCTACTGCTGAAATTAATGGAGATGTAATGCTTCCATCAATGATCATAAGAGCTCCCTTTAATGTTAAATAATGCTTCCCCATGTGTGTAACCGTTTTCACTTGAAAAGTCACATTAACTCCTTGTAACATCCCTTGAGTGTAACGGTTTTCAACTGAAAAGTTTCCTACACTCAAACACATTAAAGAAACAAATAAATCACATTTAAACACTTATTAAACACTACTTTAACTTAAACACATTAAACACTTGACTTTATTAAATGAACTAAAAGTTAAGACTTAAATTAATGCAGCAACTAGTTAATTTATGGGAGCAGAATTAAATTAACTTAAACTCATGCTTTATTAAAGCATCCTAGTAACTAGATTAATTAATAAGCCTCTTATTAAATTAACTTAAACTCAGAATTCATTAAAACATCCTAGTAACTAGATTAATTAATAAACCTCTTTATTAAACACAACTTATTTAATTAAACTAAACACCTTTATTTAAAGCTAATTTAAAAGTTTTTAAAAATAAAAATGCATGAAATAAATCAAGCTAAATAAAAGCTGAATGAGCCGAATATGAGCTTACTTCAAATTGCAAAAGCTTGGGCTTATTAAGTTAGCTCGATTCTCCTCGTTTTGTCCAGCTATTAACTTGCTCCACTTTTGCTCAACTAAGGCCGTAATAGCTTTGTTGAAACGTTTTGCACGTGCTCGGGTGATGGGTCCTTGTGGCAACTCCAATGGCTCTTTGATGGAACTTGGTGCGACCCGAATTAGGCCATATCATCCTCCCCCTCTTCAAAGTAATTTGTCCTCAAATCGAAATCTGCATCAAAGAGAGATAAATCAGACCCATTAAAATTTACACTTATATTAAACTCACCCAGAAGGTCTAGTCGATAGGAATTGTCGTTAATTCGCTCCAATACTTGGAATGGACCATCACCACGCGGTAATAATTTGGACCATCTTTGAAGTGGAAATCGTTCCTTCCTCATGTGAACCCACACCCAATCCCCGGGTTCAAATATGACTTGCTTTCGCCCTTTATTAGCCTTACGCACATATTGCTCTGTTCGAGCCTCGATATTAGCTTTAACCTTTTGATGTAATTGTTTCACATAGTCCGCTTTCCTCTTGGCATCTACATTAACAATTTGATCGTTAGGTAATGAGATTAAGTCTAGAGGAGATAAAGGATTAAAACCATAAACTATTTCGAATGGAGAGAATTTAGTAGCAAAGTGAATAGTTCGGTTATAAGCAAACTCTATGTGAGGTAGACACTCCTCCCACGACTTGAGATTTTTACGAATTATGGCTCATAGTAGTGTGGATAGGATGCGATTCACCACTTCAGTTTTGCCATCCGTTTGAGGATGACATGTCGAAGAGAATAAGAGCTTCGTGCCTAGCTTACTCCAAAGTGTCCTCCAAAAATGACTAAGAAACTTCGCATCACGATCAGACACTATTGTCTTTGGAATTCCATGCCGCCTAACAATTTCTTTAAAGAAAAGGTTAGCAATATTAACAGCATCATCAGTTTTTGAACATGCAATACAATGTGACATTTTTGAAATTCGGTCTACGATTACAAAAATGGAGTTTTTTCCGGTTCGAGTTCGCGATAATCCTAAGATAAAATCCATAGATAGATCAACCCAAGGCCCTTCGAAAATAGGCAAAGGTGTGTAAAGACCATGTGGGTTAACCTTCGATTTTGACTTTTTACAAGCCACACATCGCGAACAAATTTTCTCGACATCTCATTTCATCCGTGGCCAAAAGAAATGTTATTGCAGAACGACCAAAGTCTTTGCAATTCCAAAATGGCCCATAAGCCCACCACCATGTGCCTCGAGTACAAGTAACTATCACACAGAACTTTGCGGAATACAAAGCTTACCTTCTCGAAAAAGGAAGCCATCAAACCTGAAAAGCTTATCAACAGCAACATGTTCACACAATTTATACACATCTCCAAAGTTAGCATTAGAAATATACAAATCTTTCAAAAATGCAAAACCAAGCAATTTTGAGTCCAAATGATTTAATAAAGTATATCGACGGGATAGTGCATCAGCCACAATATTTTCCTTACCATTTTTATACCAAATAACATAAGGAAAGGATTAAAGAAATTCTACCCATTTTGCGTGCCTTTTGTTAAGCTTGTGTTGTCCTTTGATGTGTTTGAGCGATTCATGGTCCGAATGGATGACAAGCTCCTTCGGCCACAAATAGTGTTGCCATGTTTCCAATGCCCGGATCAAAGCGTACATTTCCTTTTCGTATGTTGGGTAATTCAATGGTGCGCCACTTAGCTTTTCACTAAAATACGCCACAAGTTTTCCTTCTTGAGTCAACACAGCACCAATCCCAATACCTGAGGCATCACATTCAATTTCAAATGTTTTGTCAAAATCAGGTAATACAAGTAACGAGGCATTAGTTAAATGATCTTTAAGTGAAATAAAATATTTCTCTTGTTCCTCGCTCCAAAAGAAGGCATAATTCTTTTTAATCACACTCGTGAGAGGTGCGACCAATGTGCTGAAATTTTGAACAAAGCGCTGATAGAAACTCGCCAAGCCATGGAAACTTCGTACTTGACTTATGTTGGTCAGTCTAGGCCATTCTCGAATAGCTTTCACTGTTTCTTGATCTACTTCAAGTCCTTGAGAGCTAACAATAAATCCTAAGAAAATGACTTTGTTAGAAGAAAATGTGCATTTCTTAAGATTAGCATATAATGTTTCCTTGCGTAGTGCATCAAGAATAGCTCGTATATGCTTCAAATGATCATCTAAAGATCTACTATAAACAAGAATGTCATCAAAGTAAACCACATAGAAATTACCAATATAAGCACGAAAAGCATGGTTCATTAAACGTATAAAGGTACTAGGAGCGTTAGTGAGATCGACTGGCATTACCAAGCACTCGTACAAACTGTGTTTAGTTTTAAACGCTGTTTTCCACTCATCTCCCTCAAGCATCCGAATCTGATGGTAACCGCTTTTGAGATTGATTTTGGAAAACAATTGAGAACCACTTAGTTCATCGAGCATATCATCTAGACGCGGTATTGGATAACAATATTTTATCGTGATTTTGTTTACAGCACGAAAATCAACACACATTCGCCAAGTCCCATCCTTTTTCAGCACTAACAAAACTAGAACGTCGCTGTAACACCCCAAACCCGGCCCAAACATTACGACCGAATTTGGTATGTTACAGAGGAAAACCTTTTGTAAAATTCCTTTAAGCCAATTATTTTTTTTAGTGAAAACATCTCATTTTGATTGTCTTGTTAAAACCATTGAGGTTATGAAGAAAACATTACTTAGTGTTGTTTAAAAATTAAATTAAATCAGGTTGTTACCAATTTCAGACGTACCCGATAGCGTAGAAAACCATTTACGTTTAAATTTAAGAAAACTGGTGTAATCAGTTTAAAGACATTAAACGGTTTAAATAAATTATCCAAACATATAAAATAATAACAAAAAAATTATAGGAGGCCTTATTACAACTTTAACAAAACAAAACCAACAATTAAGATAAAATAAAATTTAAAGTTCATTAAATTCAAATTTCCACTGCATGGCCACCTCAAGTCCATCCAGCTCCTCATCCGCGATTTACGTGTCACCTGAAAAATGTTAAAGGAGAAGGTGAGTCACCAAGACTCAATGTGTAATCCTTCCCCTGGTTTAAAGCACTCTCATACACAATTTATAACAATTAACATGCACAGGCTCAATATGTACCCAACCTAACCATCCAAACACCTTTCTCTACCCCGTGTGGTACCAAACCACTGGTGGTGCCAAACCACTAGTGACTCAAAGTCACGATATCCATCATATTGTGGTGCCAAACCACTGGTGGGGCCAACCCACGTGTGATACCAAATCACTGGCGTCAATCCCATAATATAATATGTGGGGCCAACCCACTGTGGTGCTAAGCCACTGGGACGAGACGCTATGAGGTGCCAAACCTCTGGAGGTGCCAAACCTCTGGTGACCGTAGTCACAAAATGTGGTACCAAACCACTGGTGTCCGTCGACATGAATATCACTGCCCCTCCTCTCATCAACCCACAGTAATCAATTATATGCATATACAGAAATCATGCCAATAGGTTTATTTAGCAACATCCAACAGATTTATCACTGGCCATATAGTATATGCCACACATACAAATGTTTCATGCTTCCCAAAAGCATCAAAAGAACTAGGCGGTTTCCAATCCAACACCGCTTCAACCTTACGAGGGTCCACTCTAATCCCTTCAGCCGACACTACGTGACCTAAGAAAGCCACCTCTCTAAGCCAAAATTCACACTTACTGAATTTGGCATATAATTGCTTCTCCCTCAACACTTGCAGAACTATACACAGATGCTTATCATGCTCCTCCTCCATCTTTGAGTAAACCAATATGTCGTCTATAAACACCACGACAAATTGATCCAAGTACTGCTAAAATACCCGATTCATTAAGTCCATGAACGCTGCAGGCGCGTTAGTCAACCCAAATGGCATCACTAGAAACTCGTAATGCCCATACCGAGTTCGGAATGCCGTCTTGTGAACATCAACCTCCTTCACCTTAAGTTGATGATAACCCGACCTAAGGTCTATCTTCGGAACACAGATGCACCCTTCAGTTGACCAAACAAGTCATCAATCCGAGGCAACGGATACTTGTTCTTGATCGTTAACTTGTTCAATTGGCGGTAATCAATACACATCCTCATTGAACCGTCCTTCTTCTTGACAAACAACACAGGCGCTCCCCACGGAGATATACTTGGTCGTATAAACCCTCTATCCAAGAGCTCCTGAATTTGAGCCTTTAGCTCCACCAATTCCTTTGGTGCCATTCGGTAGGGTGCTATAGACACAAGTGCCGTTCCGGGTAACAAGTCTATACCGAACTTAACTTCTCGATCTGGAGACAGACCAGGAAGTTCTTCTGGGCACACATCAGCGAATTCCCCTACAGTTCGGACCTTCTCAACTGCTGACTCCTTAGCCTCCAAGGCACAGATTTGAACCAAAAACGCCTCACAACCCTTCTTGACTATCTTCTCAACCTTCAAGGCAGACACCACGTTGGATAGGTAATCCCTTCTATTACCTATCATGACCACTTCATCACCTTCAGCCATCTTAAGAACCATGCGCTTAGCAGCGCAATCCAACCTCGCCTGATACTTAACCAACCAGTCCATTCCAAGGATCAAATCGAACTCCCCAAACGGCAGTTCCATCAGATCAGCCACAAACACTACCCCTTGGAGTTCTAGGGGTACATCTCTATATAGCTTGTTTACAACTACAGAGTGACCTAAAGGGCTAATTACAGTCATCTCCCTAGAAGCAGTCTCAGAGTCTAATTTCATAGTCTCTACCACACTACTAGCAACATATGAATGCGTCGAACCCACATCAATTAATGCAACATATGGAAGACCAAAAATTAGGAACGTACCGGTTATGACGTCCGGTGCGTCACCCTCCTCGTGACGCCTCGCTGCATAGACTAAACCCGGTTGTCTTGCTTCTGTGTTGCCTGCCCTTCTTCCCAGAATTTCGCGACCTCGATTAGAACCATTGCCTTCTTTACCATTACCACGACCCCTCTGTGGTGGTCCTACATTCCTAACCGGAGCACGGTTCTAACCCTCAGGCTGATTCTTAGCTAACTTCCGAGGACAGTCCCTTACCCGGTGATCCAAAGATCCACATTCAAAACATCCCCTTCCACCGGTCCAACAACCTCCCCATTGTGACTTCCCACAACGATTACACTGAGCCGGTCCCTGATTAGTACCCATGGGCCTCCCTGTATGATTTGGCCCACTCTGCCTAGCCCTTTTCTGAACATTACTACCCAATCCAGATGACCCAAATCCTCTTTCCTGGTTGTTCCTACCATAACCCTGTCACACGGACTCCTTGACCCCTTCGGCTACCTTAGCCTTCTCCACCAAGATAGAAAACTCCCGCTCCTGCTGTGGAGCAATCAGCAACCTTAACTCATCTCTAAGTCCATCTTCAAAGTGGACACAATGATCATGTTTAGTTGACACGATTCCCCGAGCATAGCGGCTCAGCCTTAAGAATTCCACTTCATATTCAGATACTGACTTATTTCCTTGTACTAACCCCAGAAACGCTTTCCTCTGAGCATCAGTGTAACTGGTGCCCACATACTTCTTCTGATAAGCAGCTTTGAAGTACTCCCAAGTAAGGTCATCTACCGTAGCACTATCCCGAACCGTGAGCCACCCTCATCCTTTAGAAGCGACACCGCTCCTTTCATCTTCTCCTTATTTGTCAGATCGAGATCGTCCATGATTCTCTCAGTCAATTCTAACCAATATTCCGCCGCACTGGGTGCCACTCCCGATACACCCCGGGATACCTCAGCTCCATTGGATCGGAGTCGCTCGGGAACAGATTTCTGAGCTCCCATTCCTCCACTAGCCCCAGCCACCATCTCAAGGACTCGCAATACAGCTTGCGATACTGCCTCACCCCCTGTCTGATCCTGCTCCTCAGCTCCAAAAGTTGGAGGTGGTGGTGGCGGAGGTACATCATTCTCCGACCCCTGACCTGACCTAACGGGTTCTGACACGGTCATCATGCCTCTATCGCGTCCACGACGTCCACGTCCTCTAGAGCTCATTCTAACTATCGCGCTTTAATCTGATTAAGAGATTTTTATGGATTAGTACTTTGTTTCACTTGGTTATTCGCGAAGAAATTTTATGAGAAGAGTTTAACAGAGATTCTTTCGAGCAATCAAAGTTTTAAGTCTTCTATCCTAGTTCACACAGAAGAGCACATTCATTCCCTAATACCTTTCATACTTATGCACTCTTCGGGCATTTCTGTCCATTTCTATCCCAGGGGTATTTTCATCATTTTCCTACAAGGGTATTTTCGTAATAAAAGAAATTTTAAAACTTTAATAAATCAAGACATTTTGAAATTTCCCCAAGACTGGAGGGTATTTTCGAAAATTTAGCAAATTAAAGGTACAACAAAATTTTTGGAAACCAGGGGTATTTTGGTAATTTTGTCACTCAGGGGTAATTTTGTAAATTCAATAAATCAGGGATATTTTAACAGTTGTAAGACTCTGAGGGTTCCTTTTTGTGGGTTTCCCTTCTTAAAACGATGATGTTGCAAGAATTTTAGAAATCAGGGTCATTTTGGTAATTTTGCAAGTTGAAGGCATTTTCGTAATTTTTCCCAAAACCAAAGTATTTTTGATAATTTACAAAGTAGGGTTTTTTTTTCGATATTTATAAAATAATTAAATTTTGGGCAAAACCATTGAGTAGTTGGCATTTTATGACCCAAGGGTATTTTGGTAATTTTGCCCCCTAAGGCATTTTTGTAATTTTCACAAATCAAATTTTTCGGAAAAAGTTGTAAAGATGGTTGTTCTCAAAGTTGAAAGAGTGATTTTAAGAGTTTTGAAAAAAAAACTAAGGTTTTGTTGTTTTCTTCTTTTTCTGAAAATATGGCTAGTTCCCTTTCGAGTTTTAGTCATTATGTTTAGCCTATGACCGAGCCCTCTTGGTCAGGGTGAACCAAAGCTACGCACTGTGAGCACTGAATGGAGAGGAGGTGAGTCACGCGATCGCTTAAATACCAAGCTCCCACCGAAACCATTCCTAGACATGTGCACAGAGGTTGCCACACCACTGAGCCCTCTGAGTTAGGGTGAACCGAAGCTACGCACCAGGTAGGATACCTGTGAAGAGGAGGTGAGTCACTAGGACTGCTTAAATACCAGGCTCTTCCGGATCTAATCCTAGACATGCGTACAGGGGTTACCACACCCTAGCTCAGTGACTTAGTCATAGGTTGGTTTAGTGCATTAAGTCTTATGTGCTTCGTGTTTGAGTAGTCTAATCCTAGGGTTCAAGTTCCTATAAGACTATTCTACATTCCATTCCTACCCTTTCTACAAGTAATAATTCATACAAGAGTTTAGAGGTACTTACCTGGGCAGATTGGTGCCAGAGACTTGGTGCCATGCTGTTCCAAAACCAAAAATATTTCAAAATGGCCTACTATAACATTTTTGGGCCTTGGGCCCCCACAGCCGAGCTTTGAACTGGGCTCTGATACCAATTTTGTAACACCCCAAACCCGGCCCAAACATTACAACCGAATTTGGTATGTTACAGAGGAAAACCTTTTGTAAAATTCCTTTAAGCCAATTATTTTTTTTTAGTGAAAACATCTCATTTTGATTGTCTTGTTAAAACCATTGAGGTTATGAAGAAAACATTACTTAGTGTTGTTTAAAAATTAAATTAAATCAGGTTGTTATCGATTTCAGACGTACCCGATAGCACAGAAAAACATTTATGTTTAAAATTTAAGAAAACTGGTGTAATCAGTTTAAAGACATTAAACGGTTTAAATAAATTATCCAAACATATAAAATAATAACACAAAATTATAGGAGGCCTTATTACAACTTTAACAAAACAAAACCAACAATTAAGATAAAATAAAATTTAGAGTTCATTAAATTTAAATTTCCACTACATGGCCACCTCGAGTCCATTCGGCTCCTCATCCGCGATCTACGTGTCACCTGAAAAATGTTAAAGGAGAAGGTGAGTCACCAAGACTCAATGTGTAACCCTTCCCCCGGTTTAAAGCACTCTCATACACAATTTATAACAATTAACATGCACAGGCTCAATATGTACCTAACCTAACCATCCAAACACCTTTCTCTACCCCGTGTGGTACCAAACCACTGGTGGTGCCAAACCACTGGTGACTCAAAGTCACGATATCCATCATATTGTGGTGCCAAACCACTGGTGGGGCCAATCCACGTGTGATACCAAATCACTGGCGTCAATCCCATAATATAATCCGTGGGGCCAACCCACTGTGGTGCTAAGCCACTGGGACGAGACGCTATGAGGTGCCAAACCTCTGGAGGTACCAAACCTCTGGTGACCGTAGTCACAAAATGTGGTACCAAACCACTGGTGTCCGTCGACACGAATATCACTGCCCCCTCCTCTCATCAACCCACAGTAATCAATTATATGCATATACAGAAATCATGCCAATCGGTTTATTTAACAACATCCAACAGATTTATCACTGGCCAATAGTATATGCCACACATACAAATGTTTCATGATTCCCAAAAGCATCAAAAGAACTCATAACGACAAGGACTTACCTGATTCCTTGCTTATACCCTTATGGTATTAAATCCAAATCTACATCATTCCCGATTAACACACACAATGAATTTAGCACAGTTAATTAATGATAAAGTGCGTATGTACACACCTGATGCCGACGATAGTCCTAAATCCCGAAGAATCAATCGGCCACACTAGACCTCCTTGCCCCTATATTCGGCCATACACAAGGTTAGTGCCATGGCCTATTCAGCCAAACCAAATTAATTCAAAAGGGTTCCTTGTGATCCCGAAACCCTACCTAAATGCCTTTGAATATTAGCCACCACACTCCAAGTGTTTCTGCTTCCCTAAATTGGCAATCACAGGTTAATAGCCTTCGGCTTTTCAATCACTAAATAAATAACCCACTAGAATAGATCCTTACCACTACTTACCAAGGTCATTCGCGAGAGAATGGGGCTTAGATCGCTTGTTCCAAATATCCCGGAGTCCCTACAACAATTCAGTTCCAACATGTGATTAGCACCCTTAACAACAATTGCCGAAACCAACCCTTACCTTTGTAAAAGTCGACAGAGAACAGAGAGGGAAGAAATAGCCATTCGGCTAGACCACCTACCTTCCACCAAACCCGATTGGAATCAAACTAGAAAAGATCCACACCACACTAATATTCGGCCAAGGTGAAAGCTAAAAGAAGAGGGGAATTTTGGCACACCAAGAAGGAGGGATTCGACTATTGTGGAAGAAAGAAAATAATGGAAAATGGGAATAGGAGTTTCGGTTTTGAGAAGCTGAGGAAGGAGAAAAATAATTGAAGAGGAGGGAGTAAGGAAGAGATTCGGCTGCTTGAAAAAAATGGAGAAAAGAAAAACAAGGTGATAGGTATGTGCTTTTAAAAGAATTCGGCATCCCCCCCTATGCTTGCCGTTCACTCCTCTTGAACAAAGAGTTCAAAAATTCGGCAACTCCTTGAAACACTCTTGGCCAACCATTTGAATTAATTCAAAATAATTTGAATAATTCACATGCCTAAATTTTCTCTGGCCAACTATTAAAGATTAATCAATTAATAATCTAATTTAATTCCTAATAATATCCTTATTATCCCTCATTATCCAAAAGAGGTTAAAAGAGAAATTTCTTCCCCCTATTGCCGTCCCACTTAAAGAGCAAAAAGGAGACTCGTGACTCGAACCTGTGCTCCCCTTGCTCCCCCTGTGTGCGTCATCTCTAGCCCTTTAAGTGGCCTCCCTTTTGCCACTTTTCCAAGGCCTTTTTAGTGTCAAATGTTTCCTCATTTATCCTTGTAACCCCTACTTACTAAGGCTCCCTACCTTTAAAGCTTCCAAAAATATTTTTCTACTATTCTGAGCTACTCAAGATCCCTAATTAAGCCTTACTACACCACAATTAATATCGCAGAAGTTTATACACAAGAAAAATAATTCAATCGCAAATAACCCCCTATTTTAGGATGTTACAGTCGCACAGACTAAGGCTCTCGCGGATGAATCCCTTCTCAAGAAGTTCATTCACTTGTTTTTGTAATCCCTTGGTCTCTTTAGGATTACTAGATAGGCTGGTCGGTTCGGTATGGATGCACCGGAAATGAAGTAGATTTGATGTTCTATTCCCCGAATAAGTGGTAAGCCACTTGGAATTTTGTCGAGAAATACATCTTCAAATTCCTGCAAGAGAGAAACAATAGAAGAAGGTAAAGCAACATCTAACTCATTAATATTCAAATAAGATTCCTTGTACATGAGTACAAGTAGGGGCTGCCTCATCATGAAAGATTTTCGAATGTCACTCTCTTTTGCATACACACTCATTTTTGCACTCGATTTTTCATCACTCATTTTTTTTTCTTGATCTTTATTTTTGTCTCTTAATTTTACCTCTTGTTTCCCTCGTTTCTTTTCACTCGAATTTTCACACACTTTTTCACTCTTTTCTTTCTTTTCACTTTCTTTGAATTTTTCAATTGAGTTTCGCAATTTCACTTGATCTTCATATACTTGTCTCGATGTTAAAGGCGCCAAAGTGATGTTTTTGCCTAAATGCTTGAAGATGTATCAGTTGGTGTAGCCGTCATGTATCACCCTTGGATCGAATTGCCATGGACGACTGAGCAATAAGTGCCCGGCATGCATGGGAACCACGTCACAAAGAACTTCATCTTTATATTTTCTAATGGAAACCAGAACCAACACTTGTTTAGTCACCTTTAACTCCCCTCCCTCGTTAAGCCATTGAAGCTTGTATGGACAAGGATGTTTCTTTGTGGCCAAACCAAGTTTCTTCACCATTAATGTACTAGCAACATTGGTATAACTTCCGCCATCCACAATAAGACTACATGCTTTGCCTTGCACAAAATAGTGTGTATGGAAAATGTTCTCATGTTGTTGTTCGTTCTCTACGCTTTGCAAACTTAGACTATGTTTGATCACTAGAGCCTCACCTTCAACGGTGTATTCAAATTCTTCCTCCTTTTTATTGGCAGAGGTGTCAGAGTCCTTATCTTTCTCATCTTCTGACTCTATGTCACCATTGGCTCTCAACACCATTGTACGCCGGTTAGGGCATTGACTAGCTATGTGACCACGTCCCAAGCACTTAAAGCACTTGATGTCCCTTGCATGATTTGGATTGGCAACTTCTTTTCCTTTTCTTGATTCACTGATGGGTTTGTTAACCTTAACAGAAGTGTTTTGATCCTTCAAACGGTTAGAAAAATCACTTTTGCTCGTACCTTGTCCCCACTTGGAAGTGTTTGCAGAGTTGGAATAGGTCCGTATGGAACCTTTCTTCTTGAGTTGTTTTTCTATTTTAATTGCAACATGGACCATGTCGTTCACCTCGACATAGTGTTGAAGCTCCACCACATTAGCAATATCTCGATTTAACCCGACTAGGAATCTGGCCATCGTTGCCTCTTGGTCTTCTTCCACATTCGCACGAATCATTGTGATTTCCATTTCTTTGAAATAATCTTCTACACTTCGGTGGCCTTGTGTAAGATTTTGCAACTTTTGGTATAACTCCCGATGGTAAAAAGATGGAATAAATCTCTTTCTCATCACTGCTTTTATTTCGAGCCATGTAGAAGTCAGCCTTTCTCCATTACGTCTTTGATTGGTTGTTAGTTGATCCCACCACACCATGGCATAATCGGAGAATTCGATTGCTGCCAACTTGACTTTCTTGGTCTCCGAGTAGTTGTGGCAGTCAAACACCAACTCGATTTTCTTTTCCCATTCCAAATATGCCTCCGGATCGAACTTGCCTTGGAAGGGTGGTATGAAGAGCTTAATGTTCTTCAAATCATCGTCCACTTGTTCTCATCCCCTTTGGCCTCGATTTCGTTGCCCCCTCTGCTGATCACTTAAATTAGACCCTTGGTCGCTTTCAGATTCACTAGTAAAGGGATTTCTCTTCTTAGAACCTTGGACGGCCTCATTCCCTTCGTGGACCTCGAGGATTTCTCTCTCGTTGGGCTCTCTCTTCAACTTGATCTAATCTCTCTTGAATGGGTTCGAGCTTGCGGTCAAATAGACGCTCAACCTCACGCAATAGGGCTTGAAGATTAAGATCTGGTACGTTGCGAACTGGTTGCCGTTCGAGCCTTTCTTCCATATTTCAGTTTGGACTTCTCGACATGAGATTTTTTTTTTAAAACCTCACCACAAACCTCACTAATCACTCAAAAAGAGAAAAAGAAAAAAATAAATATTGAGCACTCACACTCGTGTTTCACTCAAGTTTTTTTCGGCTTTTTCTCAAATGAATCACTCATGCCTTTTACCACTCGAATCCACCTCTCAAAATTTTAAAAGGTTGCCTTAAACTTATTAGCAACTTGTAGGTCAGCTTCAGGGGGTTTAAACAAAGGAAAAATTATTTTGGGTAAATGTAGGCTAAATAAAAAAATAATAAAATATTAGGAATGGTGGCGTTGGGTTTGAATAGATGGCACAAAATGATGGTTAAAATGCTTCTTAAATGATTCGGGGTAGGAAGATGAAAAGTAATGGTTCCAAAAAACTCAGAAATTAAGGAGAAGAATAGAGAAACTAACAAGATCACAAAACTTCACTTTTTTTTTTCTTTTTTTTTTACTTCAAATATAACAGAATAAATACAAAGGAAATGACATACATACAACTTCGATTTTCTTTTTGAATTTCTTTACGAACCTACTTTCAGGATTGAATACGAACGTCGGCGCTCCTCATTTTCTAGCTCTGATACCAAATGTTATGATCCGCCTCAGGGTGAGTCAAGTCGAATTTAAATTTTTCCAATCGCCTACGAAGAAGTATTATTTGATGTGTTTAAAAGAAAGGAAAAATGGTTATGTTTTGGTAAATGGCAACAACGTGGGTTGAAGAAGAGTTAGGTAGATGAATGGTTTGATGGTTGAAACAAGAAAGAACCCTTAATATAAGATTAAGGACCCGAATCTTATAGGTTTCAAAGGAAAGGTTAAATTGAATTGAAACCGAGACCTACTGTCTAGCAAGATAGGAAACTACGGTATTGATTTGAACGCCACACCCAAAAGGATGATAAGTTCAAGAACAAATTCAGCTTGACGCCACTAGTTGGAAGATGAGTCAATTTGAACCTTGGAGAATTTAGAGATTGGATAACTCACAATCTGAAAAATTCATAAAGCATTAAAAGTGCCTTCTACAAGCTAATAACAGAGTATATATAGTGTTTACATGTGGTTAGCTACAGAGTCAAATGAATTCAGCTTTATTATACATTTAAATGGCTGATATAAAATCTAATCAATAGGCAAAAACTCTTGAATTCCTCCAGCCAAATAACAGCAACTTTATGACTCCTAATGAGCTCATTTCAATGAGTTTGAATGCTTGGTTTCATGCTTTCTTAGTAGCAGAATGGTCACCAGTAACTTAGTGAGAAGTTGTAACTCTTGTGTGATCTTTTAAGCTTCAAATGGTTATGGAAGATGAATAGGCTACTGTCGAAATTAATGGAGATGTAATGCTTCCATCAATGATCATAACAGCTCCCTTTAATGTTAAATAATGCATCCCCATGTGTGTAATCGTTTTCACTTGAAAAGTCACATTAACTCCTTGTAACATCCTTTGAGTGTAACCATTTTCAGCTGAAAAGTTTCCTACATTCAAACACATTAAACAAACAAATTAATCATATTTAAACACTTATTAAACACTACTTTAACTTAAACACATTAAACACTTGACTTTATTAAATGAACTAAAAGTTAAGACTTCAATTAATGCAGCAACTAGTTAATTTATGGAAGCAGAATTAAATTAACTTAAACTCATGCTTCATTAAAACATCCTAGTAACTAGATTAATTAATAAGCCTCTTATTAAATTAACTTAAACTCGGACTTCATTAAAACATTCATTAAAACATCCTAGTAACTAGATTAATTAATAAGCCTCTTTATTAAACACAACTTATTTAATTAAACTAAACACCTTTATTTAAAGCTAATTTAAAAGTTTTTAAAAATAAAAATGCATGAATTAAATCAAGCTAAACACAAGCTGAATGAGCCGAATATGAGCTTATTTCAACTTGCAAAAGCATGAGCATTGGGCTTAATAAGTTAGCCCGATTCTCCTCGTTTTGTCCAGCCATTAACTTGCTCCACTTTTTCTCAACTAAGGCTGTAATAACTTCCTTGAAACGTTTTGCACGTGCTCGGTGATGGGTCCTTGTGGCAACTCCAATGGCTCTTTGTTGGAACTTGGTGCGACCTGGATCATGGCCGTATCAACAAGCCTTTGTTTGTTTGAAACGATCCATTTTTACTCAAATTCACGATTGGGCAACAAACAACTCGAATCAATCACGAGACGAGTTCGTATTAAATTGGTATTAGAGCTAGTGAATTTGAAGTGAGAATCGAAGTGTCCGGCATCCCGGTATAGTATTTACTTTCAAAAAAATTGATATATATATATAATATTTTCTCCATTCAAATTAAAGGAGTGAATATTACATTTTCAAGTGAAAAACAAATTCGTGAAAAAAAAAAGTTCAAAGTGCTTTGTTCTAAGTTCTCTATTTGTTGCCTAGAATTGCCCAATCAATCTTCTTACCATTTAGCCACAATTATTATTATTATTTTTCATTTCTTTGTTTCTAGCCTACCCATTGTCCTACAATATTATCCTTTGTAATCCAAACATCAAGTTTGTAAGCCGACCAACAACAACAGCTTTGAAGTCAAGTAATTTCTTAAGAACTTAGAGAAGCGGAGTAAGTGGAAAAAGGCAAGAGAGTAGTGAGACTATTCGAGAGGTATAAAAGCCAAGTTTGTGTGTGATTACTTTTTGAGTGAATAGTGAGGTATTTTTTGTGAGTTCTCTTTTAATAAGAAAAATGTCACAAAGTCCGAAAAGAAATTCAAACAAGGGACTTGGTTTACGTCCTCTAAGAAACGTTGGAAGAGGTGTGCTAAATCTTACTCTTCAAGCACTAATGTGAGAGATGGAGCGGTTGTTTGATCAAAAACTTGAACCCATCGAAGACAGGTTATATCGAGTGGAGACATGTGAACAACAAGAAGCAAATCTGGAAGGTGCAAGATGAGGACGTATCGAAGAGAGTGAGCAAGAAAGTGACTCATCTGTCAAAGTGAATGACTACAAGGTCACCAATGACATCGGGGTCGTAGAGATTGTGACCCAAATGATAATTTAAAAAATATCAAGATGACAATTCCACCATTCCAACGGAAGAATGATCCTGAAGCTTATTTGGGATGGGAAAAGAAGATCAAGCTTGTCTTCGGATGCCACAATTATTCAGAGAGTAAAAGCGTAAAACTCGCAGCTATTGAGTATTCTGATTATGCAATAGTGTGGTAGGACCAGCTTGTAACAAGTCGAAGGAGAAATGGTGAAAGGCCTATTTCTTTTTGGGCTGAAATGAAATCGGTCATGCAGAAAAAATTCATCCCTTCTTACTACCATCGAGATTTCTATCAACGACTCCAAAACCTAACTCAAGGTAATAGAAGCGTTGAATATTAATATAAGGAGATGGAGATAGCGATGATTCGACTGATATCAAGGAGGATCAAGAAGCAACAATGGCGAAGTCCTTGCAGGTTTAAACTGTGACATTGCCAACATAGTTGAACTTCAACACTATGTTGAAGTGATGGAAATGGTCCATATGGTGATAAAGGTTGAAAAGCAACTCAAGAGGAAAAGAGTAAGTAGACCCTATGCCAATCCTTTTTCTAACAAATAGAGCCAAATAGTGAAAAAACCCCCTTTTCGAACAAGAGAGCCAATTCTAGCAACTAAATCCAACCAGCCCATTGGTGAGTCAAGTTGGAACAAATGCGAACAAATGCCAAATCGCCAAGAGACATTATTTGTTTCAAGTGTCAAGGTCGAGGGCACATAACAAGCCAATGTCCTAATCGATGAATTATGGTGGTAAGGGCCGATGGTGAAATTAAGTCCGAGGAAGAGAAAGAAAATGAATCTGAAGTACCATTCAATGATGAAGGAGAAGAAGTAGAAATGCCGGTTGAAGGAGAAATTCTGGTGGTGAAGCGAAGCCTTAGTGTGCAAAGTGTTAAATCTGATCAACAAAGAGAGAACATTTTCCACACCTGATGCCACATCCATGGCAAGGTATGTAGTTTAATTATTGACGGTGGAAGTTGCACTAATGTAGCTAGCAACATGCTGGTGGAAAAGCTCGGTTTGGCCACAACTAAACATCCAACTCCATACAAGTTGCAATGGTTGAATGATGGAGGAGAGCTTAAAGTCACAATGCAAGATGTGGTGACATTTTCCATCGAGAAATACCAAGATGAAGTGGTCTGTGATATAGTTCCTATGCACGCAGGACATCTACTTTTGGGACGTCCATGGCAGTTTGATAGGCGCGTGATCCATAATTGTTACACAAATCGGTACACGTTCAAGCATTGAGGCAAAAATGTTACTTAGCCCCGTTGACTCCATGACAAGTGTATCAAGATCAATTGAAGTTGAAAGAAAAAGTACAAGAAAAAAAGAGGGAAAAAGAGAGACAAAAAGATTGAAACAAAAAAGAGAAGAAAAGGTGAGAGAGAGGAGGTAAAAATACAAGAGGAAGAAGAGAGTCAAAAAGAAAATGAGAGTGCAAAAATAAGCATATTTGCGACAGAAAAAGAAATTCGAAAGTCTCTATTGATGCAACAGTCCGTGTTTGTACTTTTGTATAAGGAGTGCTTGTTTGATACTAACGAACATGATAACTCTTTACCTTTGTCTGTTGTTTCTTTGTTACAGGAATTTGAAGACATTTTCCCGGAAGAAGTTCCTAGTGGGCTGCCTCCAATCTGAGGTATTGAACATCAAATTGATTTCATCCCAGGAGCTACAATTCCTAATCGACCAGCCTACCGAAGCAACCCCAAAGAAACTAAGGAGTTACAACGACAAGTTGTTGATTTAATGAAAAAAGGATACATACGAGAGAGTTTGAGTCCATGTGCGATGCCCATTTTATTGGTGCCTAAAAAGATGGTTCATGGAGATTGTGCATAGATTGTCGAGCTATCAACAAAATTACCATCAAATACCGTCATCCAATCCCTGGACTTGATGATATGTTAGATGAGCTTAGTGGAGCAAAATTGTTCTCTAACATCGATTTGAAAAGTGGTTATCATCAGATTCGCATGCGGGAGGGGGATGAGCGGAAGACCGCGTTCAAAACCAGATACGGTTTGTATGAGTGGCTAGTGATGCTATTCAGCCTTACTAATGCTCCGAGTACCTTTATGAGGTTGATGAACCACGTTTTGAGGTCTTTCATTGGTCATTTTTGCGTAGTTTATTTTGACAATATTTTGGTTTATAGTAAATCTTTATCTGATCATATGAAACATCTACGATCTATTTTTAGAAGTTTTAAAAAAGGAAGTTTTATTTGCAAACCTTAAGAAATGTAACTTTTTTACTAAAAAAGTTATTTTTCTAGGTTTTGTTGTAAGCGAAGGTGGTCTTGAGGTGGATCAAGAGAAGATCAAGGTACTACAAGAGTGGCCACGTCCGACCAACATCAGTCAAGTTAGAAGTTTTCATGGCCTTGCAAGTTTCTATAGAAGATTTGTGCCAAACTTTAGCACACTTTCTGCCCCATTGACTGGTATTATTAAAAAGAATACACCTTTTCATTAGTCTGATGAACAAGAATCTTCTTTTGTTAAAATCAAAGAGTGTTTAACTAATGCTTCCCTTTTATGTTTACCTGATTTTAACAAAATATTCGAGGTGGAATGTGATGCGTCTGGAATAGGTATAGGTGCGGTTTTAACTCAAGATGGGAGACCGATGGCTTATTTCAACGAGAAACTTAATAGAGCTACGCTAAACTATCCTACCTATGATAAGGAAATGTACGCATTGATACGTGCATTAGAAACATGGCAATATTATCTTTGGCCTAAAGAGTTCGTAATACATATGAATCATGAGGCTTTGAAGCATTTGAAAGGACAAACCAAGTTAAACAAACGTCATGCAAAATGGGTTGAGTTCTTAGAATCTTTTCCATACGTCATTAAAGGTAAGGAAAATATCATTATGGATGCTCTTTCGCGAAGGTATGCTCTTTTAAAATTGTTTAGATGTTAAATTACTTGGTTTTGCTTATTTGAAAGAGTTATATGTTGATGATTCTGATTTTTGAGAAATTTATAAGTTGTGTTTACAAGGTGCGTATGATAGGTACTATTGGCAGGATGGATTCCTATTTCGAGATAATAAGTTATACGTACCCCAAGGATCAATAAGAAATGTGTTGGTTCATGAAGCACATAGTGGAGGTTTAATGGGTCATTTGGGCATGGCCAAAACTTTGGCTGTTCTACAAGAACATTTGATACGATCCCGCCTCGGTGATGAGTCGAGTCGTTGAAGTTGCCCAATCCTCAACGAGGAGAATGTTCTTTGCGTTAAAATTGTGAATTTGGTTAGATGTTGCGGATGCCAATAAGATGGTTTGGAAATGGAAAAGGGGTTTTAGAATATGATTGTTGTTTTATGCGATGTCAAAATCTTAAAATTTATATAAAAAATGATCGAACATGGAAACTAACTATGACAATGATTTGAGGCAAGCGCACCTATCGAACAGTAGTATAGTTAAGGCAAGACTAGATTGTCGAACCCAAAGGAACTAAAAGTACTAATACTAACTCTGTTTTTATTATCTAGCCTAAAATAAAGGAATTTGTTGTTTAATTTAAATTAAGTAACTACTAAACTAAAAACTCTAAGAAAAAAAAGAATAAAATTGGGGAGAAATACTTTGAGGAAAAACCAATTGATTAAGACAATACCCAAGGAAGAATCCACCTAGACTTCACTTGTTATCTAACTCTGAACCAGACGATTTATTCACTTGACTTGATCCGTAAGATTCCCTAAGTTATATTAATCCCTCTCTCAAGGCGACTAACGTCTAATCCTAGGTTGATTAATTGAAATCTCTTTCTAATTAAAACCCTTAGAATTGCATTAACTCGATCTATGGACTCTCATATTAGGTTTCACCCTACTCCAGCAAAATCTCGTCACCCTATCTCTAGTCGTGCGATTAACTTCGCTTAATTATGCTAGATCTACTCTTAGGAAGGGACTTTTGCTCCTCCACCTAAGCACATCATACTTGAATTAATATCTCGGAAACATCAACACTAGAATTAAGAACACATAATTAAGAACAAGTCAAATATTTATCATATAGTTCAGCAAACGATAACAAGATTCATCTTAGGTTTCATCCCCCTCAGTTTTCTGAGGGTTTAGTTCATAACAATAAAAGAAAACATCTCAAAGGAAAAGATAAAACAAAACATATGAAATCCCTAAAACCCCCTAAAGGAATTGAAGGAGAGATCCTCTATCTTGAGTATGATTCCGGCTTCTTGAGATGAATCAACTGACTATCTTCGAGTAAATCCCCACAAATCTGCCCTCTTTGGCCTAGCAGGACGCCCCCTGACTAAAGCCTTGGGTTCCCCCCTTTTAGGTTTTACTTAGGATGTTTATATAGGCTTCTGAATGTGTTTCTTCGCCCCTAAGTATCCTAATCTGAGTGAAATTTCTCTTTGTCATGATAGGGACACGCCCATGGCATATGCCCGTGTGAATCGTGGCCAGGCCGTGTTCGAGACTGTTGAATGAGGCACGGTCGTGTGGTCTTGGGCCCAGGTCGTGTTGATTTCGTGATATGGCCTATTTACTCCGTTTTGGGCTCATTTTTCGTTCTTTTCATCATCTGGTGCTCTTCTGAGTATAAAACATGAAAACAAAGGATAAAGAGCACAAAATTACACAATTCAAGGCTTAAATCATCCAAAAGCTTGCTAAATGTATGCTTAAAATATGTTACTTTTACGGTTTATCAAATACCCCCACACTTAAGCTTTTGCTTGTCCTCAAGCAAAATTCTCAACTTACAATTAAAACGAACTTCTCGATTCATAATAGTCATCAATAGTGTTTCATCGTAATTCAAAGATATTTATACATGGATAATTCAACTCAAAGAGTCCTAAAGATTCAAACAATCTAAGTCATACATTTGTAGCATAAAACATAGGTGTTTCCCCATATCTAAATAATTACCTCTAATTCAAAATTGACAAGAATTGACATCCTCACTAAAATTCACTCAAATCACTCGAAGTGTTTAAGGTTCAGAATTAAGCACGCAAAAGTCAAACATGAAGAGTTAATCCCATAGGCTTGCATGAAAATCAAATCTCCACCACTATAATATGAGAAGATACACAAATTAAAAGGTCTTTAACAGGGTTGTAACGGGGCTTGGGTTGAAGGTGTCGATAAAGGCTGAATTAGAGGGTTAAAATCGAGATTGACTTGACAAATCACCTAACTAGAGTTATTGAACTGGTAACAATTACATAAATTGAAAACTTGTACTACTAATAATAATACTCTGATATGAGCTCCTTCTTCAATAATTGGAATTTAACATATAAGCTCACCTAATCACAGAACAAATAGTGAACATTCTTCGATTTTTTTAAGAACAAGTCAAATACATAATAAAAGATGGATTCAACTAATAAAATAATTAGTCAATCGATCAAATCAGATCTCGACAGAAAGGGTTGTCAAGGAATGGTGATAACAAATACAAAGGGTTTTGGGCTAATATTAGTAGGTGAGTCAATATAAAAGGTTGTTAGGATAATAAGGGTTCACTAGGGGTTAATTATGAAGGTAGGCTTTTAGTGGAGTGAGTGGGTTAAAACCTAGGTGCCTTTATCATGTCTGTATATCAAATCAAAGGTGTGGTCTCGACATGTATAAACGATGCAAGTTCTAGAATAACAAATCAATGTTGACACACTCATAATCAATAAAGTGAGCAAGAAAAAGAATATATGCTCTAAAAGGCTCAAAATCTCACAAAAATTATGGGTATTTGATGTCAACCTAGTAAATTTCAAACTTCAAGGTAATAATTAGATTCAGGTAGACAACCTAACAAAATTTTAATATTTGAAAATAGACTTATCATGCTTGATTCTCTAGTCTCCTGAAGTTTACATCATCAATGTACAATTATCAATGACTTAATCCAAGACATATCAATAAAAATCATAAGCCATAGGAAATTTCATTCTAATCATAATATGAGAAAATTACTTAAACACAAGATATCATACATGGCATAATTCAGGGATTTGAGAATAATGAAGAAAGTTAGGCACTTCCTCGAAATAAATATTCACCCTTCACACTTAAGATGTACATTGCCCTCAATGTAAAAAGATGTATATGAAATTTAAGAGAAAGGGAGAGGTGAAACTTCCTGAATTTGGATGGTTTCCTTGAGTTGGGAGTCCGGAGGCGTGGTTACTGCTATCGAGCTCTACGCTAGATGAAGAAATTGGGAAGCTCGTAGAGAATTAGCCTGGAAATATTAAGACATTTAACATAAACTAAATATATAATTAAAGACAAGAAAGATAAAGAGAAAGAAAATAGAAATGTAAATAAAATTAAAATGAAAGATGAATGGACCGAAGAGTCCTTATTGTTGGATGGTTCGCGAGGCGAGTGTGACTTCTAAGGCTGTAATGGGGTGGTGGTCGTGGTTCCGGTGTGATTCCCTAGCAGCCTTTAGAACCTAAATCAAAAGAAACAAAATAAAATAAACTAATTTAAGCATAAGATAGTCAAAGAGAAGGAAAATAAAGGAGAAGAGTAAAGAAGAAGAAAATTTAAATGGCCTCAAAGACCCTTGGCTTGTCGAGTGCATGAAACAGCTGGCATGAACTTATATAGATCAGCCTCACAAAGGAAGACTGCGCCAGGATCCTTTCGGTTCTTTGACGTAGATGTGGTGTAGCTCAAGGGTTTAGGTAATAGCTAAAGAAGAAAAGAGTGGGGAAGGGGATATCTGAAGGATGGGATGGGAGAAAGGAGATGGGGAGTAGGTAAGAAGAAAATAAAGGGGCTTAAATAGAATTTTCAGGTCTGGTATGTCCCCATGCCCGTGTACCAAGGGCATGTTGTGTCACACGACCGTATCGAATGACCGTGTTTTGCTTTGTTCACTTCTCCCATGCCCATGTTCTGGTCTCTACGTGATGCGATCCTGGTCGCATCATGGTTCGACTCCATCCGATGCCATCGAGAGTGGCCTAAGTTTGAAGGGCCAAAGTGCAAAATGAAGCTGATTCCAGCTCTTTGAACCGAACCAACTAAATTGAACTCTTTATTTAATTTTTAGCTTTGCATTTAGTTTGCATTTTTAATACTTGCATTTAAGCATCTTAGCTCAATAAATGGTTGCTGGTCATTAATTCAACTCAACTTAGTTTTATTAATTGAGTTCTTTTAATGAATTTAATTTAATAGTTGTTTCTTTAATTAATCTAGTTACTAGGTTAATTTATTGATGCATGAGTTAAGTTCATTTAATGATGCTTTATTTAATTAAGCTAGTTGCTTTAAGTGTTAGTTTATTTAATTAAGCTAGTTGCTGGAATAAATGATGTTTAAGTGTTAGTTTATTTAATTAAGTTAGTTGTTAATTTATTTTAAGTTTAATAATTGCATTAATTTTTCGGTTACATGTGATAATTGCAGTTGGCTTTTCATCTTACATCCATTATTACTATTGAATAAAGAAGAGCATTATGGTTCTTTAAATTCGACAGCCTCTTTGTCTTCAACTTCCATAACGTTTGCTTCATGGTATTTACTACAAGCAATCATTTCTCCATCATTTGGCTGGTGACTTTTCGGCTGATCATGGAGAACTCAAAGGACATTGACAAGCAATTTAATTGAAGAATTAATCACATTGAAGATAGGAGTTACATGGCTAGAATTCCAAAAGTTGAGACTTTTCATTTGGCTGGTGACTTTTTAGTTGATCATGCAAGAACTCAAGTGACACTTTTTAAGCATTCAAATTCATTTAATCAGCTCATTAGGAGTCATAAAGTTGCTGTTATTTGGCTGGAGGAATTCAAGAGTTTTTAGATTTTTATTTTAGACATTTAAATGCATATTAAAGTTGAATTCATTTGTCTCTTCAGCTAACCACATGTAACCACTATATATACCTATTATTAGTTTGTAAAGAGGGACTTTTTTGAGACTTTTGATCCTTGAATATATTTTATGAACTTTGTTCATCGAGTGAGATTTTCTCCTCTCTATCTTTCGTACGAGTTTCAATTCCGACTTATCAAGCGTTGCTTGTGGCGTCAGTCATTTCTCTTCCATTCAAATATACCATTGGTTCCTACTTTGTTAAGTAACGGGTCTTTGGTCCATCTTCGATTCCATCTTCCACCTTAAACTATTATAGAAATCAGGGTGACACTAATATAGTGTTGAATTGTTTCTTTGTTTAAGTTCTTTAATCCATTTGCACCAAAATATCGCCTATCTTTTATCCATCTTCCTTTATCTTAAAACCAAACCTATCATCTAAACCGTCCCCATCATTTTTCAAACCTCCATTCCTAACTTAATCCATTTCTTAAAACAAATTCACTTAGAAGCTTCCGCAGCTCTTCCAAATTTTCCTATAATTTCCTGAAAGGCTTGTTTCCTCTTCGTAGACGATCGGGGAACTCAAATACATTTCGACTCATCTCGAGACGAATCGTATTATTTGGTATCAGAGCTAGAATCAAGAAGCTCTAAAGATCGAAGAACCCAATGAAGATTAGCTTGTAAGTCTTAAAAATTGAAAAAAAATTGAAAAAAAAAGTTGTATTTCATTTCTTTTGTACTTATCTTTTTACATTTGAAGTGAAAAAAAATTAAAAAAAAAATTCAAAAGAGAAAAAAAAATAATACGAGTGAAAATAAAGTTTGTGAAATTTTTTTTTTTGAAAAGATTGCAAGTTGTGTTTCATTTCTTCTACCCTGTTTCCGACCTCAAAGCCACCACTTTAGTCTCATCTACCTACCCTGATTTTCAAAAAAAAAATTCTTCTACCATCATTTGGTATTTTCTCTTTTCACCCAACGCCACCCACCCTTACTCCATTTGCCTTTTCTTTCTTTTAGCCTACCTAAAACCCAACATCAAACCTTTGTTAACCAATTTTGAAGCCGACCCTCAAGCCGCAATAAGTCTTTCAAAACGAAGTACAAAGTTACGAGAGCGAGTGTAACACCCCAAACCCGATCCAAACGCCACGACCGAATCTGGTATGTTACGAGGGAAAACGTATTTGAAAATTTCGAATTTGTACTAAATAGATTTGATAAAACTTTGTTTCTTTTAGAAAACGGGTTGTTGAATATTGTTACTAGAACATTCAGCCTTAGAAAAATTTTTAGTTTCAAGTTTGAATCCGATTGTTTTTCATTCAATTATAAAAAACGGTGTAATACCCGATGGTATAGTTCAAAAACATATCGCTTTGTTGGTTTGAAAACGTCGTCTTTCCAAATATTAATAAATTCGTACCAAGTTATTTTCGTTACAGCGTATTAAAATCCAACGTAAAGCATAAACAATATAAAGCACATCTCAAAAAGGCTTTTACAAATCCAAGATAAAACCCAAATAAAAATAAATAACTAAAGTACCCAAATGCAATAATCTGAGCAAAGCTTTTATTAGAGCATGGCATGTGCACCCGAGTCCATCCCGGCTCCAAGTCCGCGCTCGAGTCACCCGAAATGTCAAAGGAGAGGGTGAGTCGAGTGACTCGATGTGTAAATCCCGCTCCCCGATAAAACAACAAGCTAACACACATCATACATAGCAACATAATTAATGCAACCCGATCCTAACCATCCATATCACCTTTTCTACCCCGTGTGGTACCAAACCACTTTGGTGGTGCCAAACCCGTGGTGACGTATAGTCACAATGTGTTACCAAAACACTCGGTGTCCCAAAGACACATTATCCATCAATGTGGTCCCAAACCACTTTGGTGTCCCAAAGACACAATGTGCTACCCAAGCACTGGTGACCGTAGTCACAAATCTGATGATGGGGCCAACCCATCGTGTGTTACCAAAACACTAGCAGACGATCCCATATCTCAAGTGGGGCCAACCCACGGTGGTCAAACCACAGGGACAAGTCGCAATGAGGTGCCAAACCTCTGGTGTCCCAAAGACACAATGTGCTACCAAAGCACTGGTGACCGTAGTCACAATTCTGGTGATGGGGCCAACCCATCGTGTGTTACCAAAACACTGGCGTCAATCCCGTATAATCATCTGTGGGGCCAACCCACGGTGGTACTGAGCCACTGGGACGAGACGCTGAGGTACCAAACCTCTGGAGGTGCCAAACCTCTGGTGACCCAAAGTCACAAAGTGTGCTACCAAAGCACTGGTGCTCGTCAGCACAAATACCATTGCTCCCTCCTCTCGTATCACCCCATCAAGATACCATACTCATGTAATCATGCATATCATATAATCATGCATCTCATGCTGTATCTCATGTCACATATATCCACAGTCATGGTAACATATAACTCATCATTAAAAATAGTAATACTGACTTACCCGAGTCCAGAATCATACCCATTAGGGTATCATATCAATCATCACTGTATCATTAGTCATCACACGGTTATCAATTATATTACTAAATATAAGTGTGTTAGTATACACACCTGATAATACGAGCCTAGAAATCCTGACGAGAACGAATGCTAAACCCCTCGAGTATTGACTCCTACAATCGGCCAAACATAGGGGTTAGGCATCTAAGACATTCGGCCAAAGACACTTAACCCAAGGGGTTAATATCGAACCCTTACCTTCACTTGGTTTGGTTTCCTACCAAACCCGAACCTCAATGGTCCTCTTTCAATCGATTACCCTTTAAGAAAAGAAACATTAATCTCTTGTAACCCATCTTAACGCAATCAAACAAGTGGCTAACAACTCAACACTTACCACACTTACCAAACGATTAACCGAAGGACGAAGGCTCCTCTTGATTGCCTCCACTACCCAAAAGCCCTATACTGTGGTTAACCAAAGGTTAATTCCTTCAACAAAGAAACCGATCATCGGTTTTGAACAAATCGCAAACAACATAGTACCTATAGAAGAGAAGAATGGCCATTCACCAATCACTTACCCTAACACCACAAGGATTCGGCCAACACCACACTAAGAGAAAGGGGTGTTCGGCTTAGATGTTTACCACTCCTAAAGTCGGCTTGAATGGAGGACCCAAGAAAAGAATTTACAAGGTGATGAAGAAGTTTCTGCAAAGATAATTGAGAAGAAGAAAGAATAAGAAAATAGGGGAGGGTACCTTCTGGCTTTGGAAAGAAGAAGAAGATTTTTGGGGTGACTTTCTGGCTTTCAAAAATTCAGGAGATGGGAGAGAATATTAGAGGATAGAATGCTAGTTTCGCAACCAAATGATCAAAAGAATCAAAAGGAGAGGGCATCCTGCTACGATGGAATTAAAAGAAACAAAGTGAAGTTTCTGCTATGGTTTAATTTGCTTACACTTTCGGTTTCAAGGAGAAATGGAAGACTTACTTTGTTGAAGAAAATTGGCTTTCCAAAGGACTAGAAGAGGACTTTCTCTTTTTACCAAATGTGACCGAAAACAACCAAAAAGAGTGCCAAAATGCCAAAATGCATTTCGGCTACCAACTCACCCCACTATGCCGTCCATTTCCCCCTCCAACTCCCCCAAATTTCGGCCATATCCCCTGTGAGAGCTCCCATCCATTCATTTCAAATGAGTGGACCAAGTCACACTCCACTTTCTCCTCTCTTCCCACCACCTCATCATTTGACCAAGTCTTAAGCAGAGTTTGAACTGCTACAAACTCCTCCTCCATGCCGTCCAAAAATAAATGCCAAAATGGAGAATTTCGCAGCTCGAACACCAGGCCACCTTCCCCTTGTAGATGACGCCACACTCAGCTCCAAGTGGCACATGCTTTGCCACCTTACTAGCCTTATTTTTGTGAAACAAAAATACCAAATAAAATACACATCCCTCAGCTCCATCAGCTCCCCTGACTTAACACCCAAAAACCAAAATTTTCCTATCCACTCAGGCATACCCCTAGCCTATAATTAAGTCCCGAAACTACACAAACAACAACATAGTATACCAAACACATGCAAAACATGCAACAACGAAATAGCCCCTAACCCGGGATATTACAGTTCTACCCCCCTTAAGAATAATTTCGGCCTCGAAATTACAGTCAAAAGTTGCGGGTATTCTTTGTCTCATCGTATCCTCGGGTTCCCACGTGGCTTCTTCCACGCCATGATTCCGCCAAAGAACCTTAACCAAAGGCACGGACTTTCTACGTAGAACCTTCACATCCCGATCAAGAATCGCGCACGGTTCCTCTTCCATAGTCAAATCGGATTTACCTCGATCTCCTCCATCTTTGCTACCACATGCGACGGATCGAACGATACCTCCAAGCATCGAAACATGAAAAAGCGTCGTGAATCGACTAAGCTCTGCTGCAACTCAAGGCGATATGCCACCGTCCAACTCGTCTCAAAACCTTATATGGCCCAATGAACCTCGGACTTAGCTTGCCTTTTACGCCAAACCTCAAGACCTTCTTCCAAGCGAGACCTTTAAGAAAACACTATCTCCCACAAATAACTCTATATCCCTTCGCTTAAGATCGGCGATAAGACTTTTGCGGTCAGAGCTTCCTTCAAACGAGCTCGAATCAACTTAACCTTGTCTTCGTCTCGGCCAACCAACTCGGGTCCCAACAAATCGACGTTCACCTAACTCGTCCCAACATGTAGGTGAGCGACACTTCTCTCGCCATACAACGCCTCATGCGGAGCCATCTTAATGCTCGCTTGGTAACTGTTGTTGTAGGCAAACTCAGCTAACGGTAGAAACTCCTCACAACTACCTCTGAAGTCCAGAACACAACCTCTCAACATGTCTTCCAAGATCTGGATAACCCTTTACATTGCCCGTCGATCATGGGTGAAAAGCCGTGCTAAAATCCAAGCGCGTGCCGCAGCCCGATGCAACGCTCTCCAGAACCTCGACGTAAACCTGGGATCCCTATCCGAGATAATCGAAACTGGAACACCGTGTATCCTTACTATCTCTGACACATAAAGCTTCGCCAACCTCTGAAGTGAATAGTCCACTCTCACCAAAATGAAATGGGCCGACTTAGTCAGACGGTCCACGACAACCCAAACTGCATCCTTCTTGCTTGGCGTAAGCGGTAAACCACTGACGAAATCCATAGTTATCCTTTCCCATTTCCACTGAGGAATTTTCACAGTCAAGCAAACCCGACGGCGGCAAGCGATGTTCAGCCTTGACTGGCGACAAGTCGACATTTTCCAACAAACTCTGTCACCTCTTTCTTCAAGCCAGCCACCAAAATCGCTTCTCCTTAAGATCCTATACATCTTGCTACCTCCGGGATGCATAGCATAAGGATCGCTATATGTGCGTCTGAAGAATCTTCTCCTCGCCTCTCAACATCTTTAGGCATACAAGCCCTCCTTTGGAAACCACAGAACCTCATCACTGACAAAGTCAGAACCCTCCAAACCACCATTCTCACGCACTTGTAACCTTCGGCGCACTCGTAACCTCATCCTCCAATCGCTTCTCTTTGATCTGCTCAACCCAAGTAGGCTTAACTGCAGCTCTGCCGAGAATACTCCGTCATACAAACTTAAATGGGCAAACAAAGCTCTTAAGTCCGAAACAACCCTACGGCTCAATGCGTGCGCCACCACGTTAGCCTTGCCCGGATGATACTCGATCGAACGATCGTAGTCCTTGAGCAATTCAACCCATCTACGTTGCCTCAAATTCGGATCCTACGAGTCAATAGATACTTGGACTCTTATGATCCGTGTAGGCGATTGACTTCTCCCCGCATACAAGTAGTGCCTCCAGTTTTTAGAGCGAAGACTACACCAAGTAGCTCCAAGTCGTGCGTCGGATAGTTGACCTCGTGTGGCCTCACCGCCGAGAAGCATAAGCCACAACCTTACCCTCTCCATCGCATCAAGACACAACCCAAACCCGTGTGTGATGCATCGCAAAGATCTCTTGTGAACTCCTTACCGACCTCGGGTTGAATTAAAACAGAGCCTCACAAGATCTTCTTCAACTTATCAAAACTCTCCCGCTGTTTCTCGGTCCAAACGAACGGAACTCCCTTTCTTAATGAAATTAGTCATCGGGTCTTTGCAATTAACGAAACCCTCAACAAATCTTCAATAGTATCTGCCAAACCCAGAAACTCCGAATCTCGTCAGCGATCGACTTAGGAGGCTTCCAATCCAAAATCGCCTCAACCTTCCGAGGATCTACTCTAATCCTCACCGATACTACATGTCCCAAAAACGTCACTTCATTAAGCGAACTCGCACTTACCGAACTTAGCATAGAGTTGCTTCTCCTCAAAATCGCAATACCACTCTTAAGTGTGCATCATGCTCTTCTTCCGACCTTGAGTAAACCAAGATGTCGTCAATAAAAACCACGGCGAAACGGTCCGGATCATCGCTTTGAAACACCCTATTCATCATATCCATAAAAGTCTGCGAGCGTTAGTCAACCCGAACGGCATTACTAGGAATTCGTAGTGCCCATACCGAGTCCAAACGCTGTCTTATGGATATCCGCTTCCTTTACTTTCAACCGATGGTACCTGGACCTCAAATCGATCTTTGAAAACACCGATGCACCTTTTCACCGATCAAACAAATCATCTATCCGTAATAGCGGATACTTGTTTTTAATTGTCGACTTATTCGGTTTAAGCGATGATCGATACACATCCGCATCGAGCCGTCCTTCTTCTTGACGAATAATCTCGCGCTCCCACGGTGAAACACTTGGCCTAATGAAGCCTCGATCCAACGACTCTCCTGATCTCGAGCCTTAAGCTCCACCAATTCCTTTGGTGCCATCCTATATGGAGCAATAGACACCGCGCGATCCACGGTAGCGAGATCTATCCCAAACTCTACCTCACGATCGGGTGGCAAACCCGGAAGCTCCTCTGAAACACATCAACAAATTCCTTAACAAGATGCGAACCTTCTCAACAATGGACTTTTTAGCCTCTAAGGCATACACATGAACCACATACGCTTCACACGACCTTTCACGACCATCTTTACACGACTTTTAGTGCCGATACCACGTTGGATAAGTAATCTCTCCTATTACCTATCATACTCACTTCATCTCCCTTATCCGTCGATAGGACCATGCGCTTAGCGCGCAAGAATCCACCTTGGCACGGTACTTAACCAACCGTCCATCCTGAGAATCGGTCGAACTCCCCAAACGGCGGTTCATCGGATCGGCAGCAAAAATGACCCTTGGAGTTCTCAGGGGTACATCCTTATACAACTTATCTACCACTACTGAGTGACCTAGAGGGCTAATGCACGGTCATCCGCCTAGAAGATATCTCGAGTCTAAGTCCATGGTCTCAACTATACTACTAGCAACATACGAATCGTGGAACCCAAGTCAATTAAAGCGGTATAGGAGAACCAAAAATCAAAAACGTCACCGGTGATTACGTCCGGTGCGTCGCCCTCTCGCTCGCGGCGCCTAGCTGCATACACACGAACCAGGTATCCGTGCCTCGTAACTACCCGCACCTCGCCCGTGCTCCGACGACCTCGACCAAATCCATTACCACCTCTCGCCATTACCACGCCCCTCTGCGGTGGCGGTCCATTACCTCTCGAATCGACACGGCCGACTCTCCGGGATCGAATCCACGCCATCCCACGCGGACAGTCCCTAATGCGATGATCCGAGAACCACACTCGAAGCAACCTTTTCCACCACCCAACAACCACCCCAATGAGATTTCCCACATCGATTACAACTGCGGCGGTCCTCGCCTGGCGAAGAACGAACCTAGCGGATCGATTACGCCCCTTCGGTCTAGCCTCTTACGCGGATTGCGGGCGATCCCGAAGACCCAAAGCTCCTCTTAAGCCTACTCCTGTCCATGCTTTGTCTTATCGACTCCTTAACACCTTCGGCTACCTTAGCCTTCTCGACTAAGACAAAGAAACTCGCGCTCTGGCGAGGAGCAATCGGCAGCCTCAACTCGTCTCGGCCCGATCCTCGAAACGAACACACCTCTCATGCTCGGTGGCTACAATGCCCACGGCATACCTACTCGGCCGGGAACTCACCTCGTACTCGACCAATGATTTACTCCCCGAACAAGTCTCGAAATGCCTTTCATTGGGAGTCGATGTAACTAGCCCCGATGTACTTCTTTTGATATGCAAATCTAAAATAATCCCATGTCGGATCCCACCGCCACACTTTCCCCCGAACCGTGAGCCACCATTGATATGACTCATCCCGAAGAAGCGTCGATGCCCTTCAACTTCTCCTCGGTCGTCAAGTCCGGATCGTCCATGATCCGCTCCGTTGCCTCCACCAATACTCGGCGATGCTAGGAGCAACACCGATACACACCTCGGAAAAATTCGGCCCCATTAGCGAGTCTCTCGAGCAATTTTCTAACTCCCGCACCACCATTTACACCAGCTACTCTTTCCAACACCGCGGCGACGCTGTGACATCGCATCGTCCCTGGGCCGATCACGGAACTCACCACCTCCACCGGTGGCGAATCCCAAGCATCTCATTTTCGACCCTTGACCGGATCCTACGGGTTCGAAACCGTCATTCTACCCTACCTCTACCACGAGTATTACGACCACGTCCGCCTCGAGTGCTCATGTCTAACGATCTACGTTTCTGATTAAAAAGATTTTTATGCATTAGTATCGTTCCACTTTCTTAACCGCAAAGAGATTTTATGGATAGAGTTTATTCAGGGGTTCTTTCGAGCAACCAAGGTTTCAATCTTCTATCCTATTCATCCAAAAAGAGGTCATACATTCATTCCTTAACCCTTTCCATACCTATTCACTCTTCGGACATTGCTGCCCATTTCTAGCCCAAGGGTATTTTCGTCATTTTCCCTACAGGGTATTTTCGTAATAAAAGATATTTTAAACTTTTGTAAAACCGGTCAATTTGAAATTCCAAAAATTTGTGAGTGTTCTTTGAAAATTTTGTAAAATACTTCGTTTTGAAAACCAGGGGTATTTTAGAAATTTTCACAAACTGAGGGCGTTTTCGTAAATTTTCCAAAATCAAGATTTTCGATTGATATTTTATAAAACAGAGTGTTTGAATTTAGTAACATCATTGAAATTTTGGGCAAAATCATTGAGTTGCTTTTTTATAAACCGAGGGCATTTTAGTAAATTTACCCCTAAGGGCATTTTTGTAATTTTCCATAAATCAGGTTTTTTAAGAAAATTGTTGTAAATGTGACATTTTCGGTTTTGAAAGAGTTTATTGCAAAAAGTTTGAAAACATTAGGGTTGTTGTTGTATTTTCGAAAACATGGCTAATTCCCTTTTTCGGGTTTTAGTCGTTAGGTTAAGTCTATGACCGAGCCTTCTTGGTCAGGGTGAACTCGAGCTACGCACCAGGTGGGATTCCTGCGAAGAGGAGGTGAGTCACGAGGACTGCTTAAATACCAAGCTCTTCCGGATCCTCTCCTAGACATGCGTACGGGAGTTACCACACCCTAGCCCCGTGGCTGAGTCATAGATTGGTTTAGTGCTTTAAGTCTTATGCTTTAGTTCGAGTGTTTGAGTGATCTAATCCTAGGGTTCCAGTCCTATAAATCTAACTACGTTCCATATCACCTACCCTTCTACAAATAATAATTCACAGAAGAGTTTAGAATTACTTACCTGGGCGAACTGGTGCCGGAGACTCGGTGCCATGCCTTGTAAACCATGTATTCCATCCCAAAAACACTTAAAACAAACTTTTGAAAACAGTTTGGGCCTCAAGCCCACAGTCGAGCTTTTGAACTTAGCTCTGATACCACAATTGTAACACCCCAAACCCGGTCCAAACGCCACGACCGAATCTGGTATGTTACGAGGGAAAACGTATTTGAAAATTTCGAATTTGTACTAAATAGATTTGATAAAACTTTGTTTCTTTTAGAAAACGGGTTGTTGAATATTGTTACTAGAACATTCAGCCTTAGAAAAATTTTTAGTTTCAAGTTTGAATCCGATTGTTTTTCATTCAATTATAAAAAAGCGATGTAATACCCGATGGTATAGTTCAAAACATATCGCTTTGTTGGTTTGAAAACGTCGTCTTTCCAAATTTTAATAAATTCATACCAAGTTATTTTCATTCTACAGTATTAAAATCCAACGTAAAGCATAAACAATATAAAGCACATCTCAAAAAGGCTTTTACAAATCCAAGATAAAACCCAAATAAAAATAAATAACTAAAGTACCCAAATGCAATAATCTGAGCAAAGCTTTTATTAGAGCATGGCATGTGCACCAGAGTCCATCCCGCTCCAAGTCCGTCTACGAGTCACCTGAAATGTCAAAGGAGAGGGTGAGTCGAGTGACTCGATGTGTAAATCCCGCTCCGATAAAACAACAAGCTAACACACATCATACATAGCAACATAATTAATGCAACCCGATCCTAACCATCCATATCACCTTTTCTACCCCGTGTGGTACCAAACCACTTTGGTGGTGCCAAACCACCGTGACGTATAGTCACAATGTGTTACCAAAACACTGGTGTCCCAAAGACACATTATCCATCAATGTGGTCCCAAACCACTTGGTGTCCCAAAGACACAATGTGCTACCCAAGCACCGGTGACCGTAGTCACAAATCGATGATGGGGCCAACCCATCGTGTGTTACCAAAACACTAGCGATTTATCCCATATCTCAAGTGGGGCCAACCCACGGTGGTCAAACCACGGGGACAAGTCGCAATGAGGTGCCAAACCTCTCGGTGTCCCAAAGACACAATGTGCTACCAAAGCACCGGTGACCGTAGTCACACTGCGGTGATGGGGCCAACCCATCGTGTGTTACCAAAACACCGGCGTCAATCCCGTATAATCATCTCAGGGGCCAACCCACGGTGGTACTGAGCCATCGGGACGAGACGCGAGGTACCAAACCTCTGGAGGTGCCAAACCTCTGTGACCCAAAGTCACAAAGTGTGCTACCAAAGCACGGTGCTCGTCGAAGACAAATACCATTGCTCCCCTCCTCTCGTATCACCCCATCAAGATACCATACTCATGTAATCATGCATATCATATAATCATGCATCTCATCTCATATCTCATGTCACATATATCCACAATCATGGTAACATATAACTCATCATTAAAAATAGTAATACTGACTTACCCGAGTCCAGAATCATACCCATTAGGGTATCATATCAATCATCACTGTATCATTAGTCATCACACGGTTATCAATTATATTACTAAATATAAGTGTGTTAGTATACACACACGATAATACGAGCCTAGAAATCCCGACGAGCGAATGCTAAACCCTCGAGTATTGACTCCTACAATCGGCCAAACATAGGGTTAGGCATCTAAGACATTCGACAAAGACACTTAACCCAAGGGGTTAATATCGAACCCTTACCTTCACTTGGTTTGGTTTCCTACCAAACCCGAACCTCAATGGTCCCTCTTTCAATCGATTACCCTTTAAGAAAAGAAACATTAATCTCTTGTAACCCATCTTAACGCATTCAAACAAGTGGCTAACAACTCAACACTTACCACACTTACCAAACGATTAACCAAGGACGAAGGCTCCTCTTGATTGCCTCCACTACCCAAAAGCCCTATACTGTTAACCAAAGGTTAATTCCTTCAACAAAGAAACCGATCATCGGTTTTGAACAAATCGCAAACAACATAGTACCTATAGAGAGAAGAATGGCCATTCGGCCAATCACTTACCCTAACACCACAAGGATTCGGCCAACACCACACTAAGAGAAAGGGGGTGTTCGGCTTAGATGTTTACCACTCCTAAAGTCGGCTTGAATGGAGGACCCAAGAAAAGAATTTACAAGGTGATGAAGAAGTTTCGGCAAAGATAATTGAGAAGAAGAAAGAATAAGAAAATAGGGGAGGGTACCTTCTATTTTGGAAAGAAGAAGAAGATTTTTTTGGGGTGACTTTCGGCTTTCAAAAATTCAGGGAGATGGGAGAGAATATTAGAGGATAGAATGCTAGTTTAAAACACCAAATGATCAAAAGAATCAAAAGGAGAGGGCATCCTGCTACGATGGAATTAAAAGAAACAAAGTGAAGTTTCGGCTATGGTTTAATTTGCTTACACTTTCGGTTTCAAGGGAGAAATGGAAGACTTACTTTGTTGAAGAAAATCGGCTTTCCAAAGGACTAGAAGAGGACTTTCTCTTTTTACCAAATGTGACCGAAAACAACCAAAAAGAGTGCCAAAATGCCAAAATGCATTTCGGCTACCAACTCACCCCACTATGCCGTCCATTTCCCCCTCCAACTCCCCCAATTTCGGCCATATCCCCAAGAGCTCCCATCCATTCATTTCAAATGAGTGGACCAAGTCACACTCCACTTTCTCCTCTCTTCCCACCACCTCATCATTTGACCAAGTCTTAAGCGAGTTTGAATCACACAAACTCCTCCTCCATGCCGTCCAAAAATAAATGCCAAAATGGAGAATTTCAGCTCGAACACTGTGCCACCTTCCCTTGTAGATGACGCCACACTCACTCTCAAGTGGCACATGCTTTGCCACCTTACTAGCCTTATTTTTGTGAAACAAAATACCAAATAAAATACACATCCTCACCTCCATCGGCTCCCCTGACTTAACACCCAAAAACCAAAATTTTCCTATCCACTCAGGCATACCCCTAGCCTATAATTAAGTCCCGAAACTACACAAACAACAACATAGTATACCAAACACATGCAAAACATGCAACAACGAAATAGCCCTAACCCGGATATTACGGTTACTACCCCTTAAGAATAATTTCACCTCGAAATTACACGTCAAAAGAGTTGCGGGTATTGTTTGCCTCATCGTATCCTCGGGTTCCCACGTGGCTTCTTCCACGCCATGATTCCGCCAAAGAACCTTAACCAAAGGCACGGACTTTCTACGTAGAACCTTCACATCCCGATCAAGAATCTGCACAGGTTCCTCTTCCATAGTCAAATCTGGATTTACCTCGATCTCCTCCACTGCTACCACATGCGACGGATCTGAACGATACCTCCGAAGCATCGAAACATGAAAAACGTCGTGAATCTGACTAAGCTCTGCTGGCAACTCAAGCTGATACGCCACTGGTCCAACTCGTCTCAAAACCTTATATGGCCCAATGAACCTCGGACTTAGCTTGCCTTTTCTGCCAAACCTCAGCACCTTCTTCCAAGGCGAGACCTTTAAGAAAACACTATCTCCCACAGCGAACTCTATATCCCTTCGCTTAAGATCGGCATAAGACTTTTGCCGGTCCAAGCTTCCTTCAAACGAGCCTGAATCAACTTAACCTTGTCTTCTGTCTCCGAAAGAACCAACTCGGGTCCCAACAACCGGCGTTCACCTAACTCGCCCAACATGTAGGTGGCGACACTTCTACGCCATACAACGCCTCATACGGAGCCATCTTAATGCTCGCTTGGTAACTGTTGTTGTAGGCAAACTCAGCTAACGGTAGAAACTCCTCACAAGTACCTCTGAAGTCCAGAACACAACCTCTCAACATGTCTTCCAAGATCTGGATAACCGCTTTCACACGCCGTCCGATCATGGTGAAAAGCCGTCTTTGAAATCAAGCGCGTGCCAGAGCTCGATGCAACGCTCTCGTAACCTCGACGTAAACTCGGGATCCCTATCCGAGATAATCGAAATCGGAACACCGTGTAGCCTTACTATCTCTGACACATAAAGCTTCGCCAACCTCTGAAGTGAATAGTCCACTCTCACCGAAATGAAATGGGCCGACTTAGTCGACGGTCCCACGACAACCCAAATCAATCCTTCTTGCTTGGCGTAAGCGATAAACCACCGACGAAATCCATAGTTATCCTTTCCCATTTCCACCGAGGAATTTTCACAGTGAAGCAAACCCGACGGCAAATCGATGTTCACCTTGACTGCCGACAAGTCGACATTTTCCAACAAACTCTGTCACCTCTTTTTCTTCAAGCAGTGCCACCAAAATCGCTCCTTAAGATCCCTATACATCTTGCTACCTCCGGGATGCATAGCATAAGGATCATGCATGTGCGCGTCCTAAAGAATCTTCTCGCCTCACTCAACATCTTTAGGCATACAAGCCCTCCTTGGAAACACAGAACCTCATCACTGCATACAAGTCAGTAACCCTCCAAACCACCATTCTCACTTGTGTAACCTTCGCGCACTCGTAACCTCATCCTCCAATCGCTTCTCTTTGATCTCGCTCAACCCAAGTAGGCTTAACTCGCAGCTCTGCGAGAATACTCCTCGTCGTCATACAAACTTAAATGGGCAAACAAAGCTCTTAAGTCCGAAACAACCCTACGGCTCAACGCGTGCGCGCCACCACGTTAGCCTTGCCCTGATGATACTCGATCGAGCGATCGTAGTCCTTGAGCAATTCAACCCATCTACGTTGCCTCAAATTCGATCCTTCGAGTCAATAGATACTTCGACTCTTATGATCCGTGTAGGCGATTGACTTCTCCCCGCACAAGTAGTGCCTCCAGTTTTTAGAGCGAAGACTACAAACCGCTAGCTCCAAGTCGTGCGTCGGATAGTTGACCTCGTGTGGCCTCAGCTGCCGAGAAGCATAAGCCACAACCTTACCCTCCTGCATCAGCACACAACCCAAACCCGTGTGTGATGCATCGCAGTACACTGTGAACTCCTTACCAGCCTCAGGTTGAATTAAAACAGGAGCCTCTGTCAAGATCTTCTTCAACTTATCAAAACTCTCCTGCTGTTTCTCAGTCCAAACGAACGGAACTCCTTTCTTAACACTTAGTCGCCGGTCTTTGCAATTAACGAGAAACCCTCAACAAATCTTCAATAGTATCCTGCCAAACCCAGGAAACTCCGAATCTCAGCGACTGACTTAGGAGGCTTCCAATCCAAAACTGCCTCAACCTTCCGAGGATCTACTCTAATCCCCTCAGCTGATACTACATGTCCCAAAAACGTCACTTCATTAAGCCAGAACTCGCACTTACTGAACTTAGCATAGAGTTGCTTCTCCCTCAAAATCTGCAATACCACTCTTAAGTGTGCATCATGCTCTTCTTCCGACCTTGAGTAAACCAAGATGTCGTCAATAAAAACCACGACGAAACGGTCCAGATACTGCTGAAACACCCTATTCATCATATCCATAAAAGCTGCCGGAGCGTTAGTCAACCCGAACGGCATTACTAGGAATTCGTAGTGCCCATACCGAGTCCGAAACGCTGTCTTATGGATATCCGCTTCCTTTACTTTCAACTGATGGTACCTGCATTCAAATCGATCTTTGAAAACACCGATGCACCTTTCAGCTGATCAAACAAATCATCTATCCGTGGTAACGAATACTTGTTTTTAATTGTCAGCTTATTCAGTTGGCGGTAGTCGATACACATCCGCATCGAGCCGTCCTTCTTCTTGACGAATAATACTGGCGCTCCCCACGGTGAAACACTTGGCCTAATGAAGCCTCGATCCAACGGCTCCTGTGATCTCGAGCCTTAAGCTCCACCAATTCCTTTGGTGCCATCCTATATGGAGCAATAGACACCGGCGCGATCCACGGTAGCGCATCTATCCCAAACTCTACCTCACGATCGGGTGGCAAACCCAAGCTCCTCTGAAACACATCAACAAATTCCTTAACAAGATTTAAACCTTCTCAACAATGGACTTTTTAGCCTCTAAGGCATACACATGAACCACATACGCTTCACAACCCTTCCCGACCATCTTTACGACTTTTAGTGCCGATACCACGTTGGATAAGTAATCTCTCCTATTACCTATCATACTCACTTCATCTCCCTTATCCGTCGATAGGACCATGCGCTTTAGCGCAATCCACCTTGGCCCGGTACTTAACCAACCAGTCCATCCGAGAATCGATCGAACTCCCAAACGGCGGTTCCATCGGATCGCGAAAAAAATGACCCCTTGGAGTTCTAGGGGTACATCCTTATACAACTTATCTACCACTACTGAGTGACCTGTAGGGCTAAGTACGGTCATCCGCCTAGAAGATATCTCGAGTCTAAGTCCATGGTCTCAACTATACTACTAGCAACATACGAATCGTGGAACCCAAGTCAATTAAAGCGAAGATAGGAGAACCAAAAATCAAAACGTCTGCGGTGATTACGTCCGGCAAGCGCGCCTCTCGCGGCGCCTAGTTGCATACACCGAACCAGCCGTCGTGCCTCGTAACTACCGCACTCGCGCGGTGCTCCACGACCTCGACCAAATCCATTACCACCTCTGCCATTACCACGGCCCTCTCGCGGTGGCGGTCCATTACCTCTGAATCGACACGGCCGACTCTCGGGATCGAATCTCGCCATCCCACGCGGACGATCCCTAATGCGATGATCCGAGAGAACCACACTCGAAGCAACCTTTTCCACCACCCAACAACCACCCCAATGAGATTTCCCACACGATTACCATCGGGCGGTCCGCGCCAGCGCGAACGAACCTAGCGGATCGATTACGCCCCACTTTCGGTCTAGCCCTCTTCTCGCGGATTGCCGGGCGATCCCGAAGACCCAAAGCTCCTCTTAAGCCTACTCCTGCCCCATGCTTTGTCTTATCGACTCCTTAACACCTTCGGCTACCTTAGCCTTCTCGACTAAGACAAAGAAACTCGCGCTCCTGCGAGGAGCAATCAGCACCTCAACTCGTCCTCGGCCGTCCCCTCGAAACGAACACACCTCTCATGCTCGGTGGCTACAATGCCCTGGCATACCTACTCGGCTTCAGGAACTCACCCTGCGTACTCGAAGAATGATTTACTCCCCTCAACAAGTCTCAAAAATGCCTTTCATTGAGTCGATGTAACTAGCCCCGATGTACTTCTTTTGATATGCAACTCTAAAATAATCCCATGTCGGATCCCCACCGCCACACTGTCTCCGAACCGTGAGCCACCATTGATATGACTCATCCCGAAGAAGCGATCGATGCCCTTCAACTTCTCCTCGATCGTCAAGTCCAGATCGTCCCATGATCCGCTCCGTTGCCTCCGGCCAATACTCAAGAAAGTGCTAGGAGCAACACCCGATACACCCGGAAAAATTCGGCCCATTAGCCCTGAGTCTCTCGAGAATGATTTTCCTAACTCCTGCACCACCACTTACACCACTACTCTTTCCAACACCCGCAAGGATCGCCCGGGGACACTGCATCGTCCCCAGTCTGATCCTGGAACTCACCACCTCCAGCTGGTGGCGGAACCGGCATCTCATTTTCTGACCCTTGACCAGATCCTACGGGTTCAGAAACCGTCATTCTACCCCTACCTCTACCACGAGTATTACGACCACGTCCGCCTCGAGTGCTCATGTCTAACGATCTACGTTTCTGATTAAAAAGATTTTTATGCATTAGTATCGTTCCACTTTCTTAACCGCAAAGAGATTTTATGGATAGAGTTTATTCAGGGGTTCTTTCGAGCAACCAAGGTTTCAATCTTCTATCCTATTCATCCAAAAAGAGGTCATACATTCATTCCTTAACCCTTTCCATACCTATTCACTCTTCGGACATTGCTGCCCATTTCTAGCCCAAGGGTATTTTCGTCATTTTCCTACAGGTATTTTAAGTAATAAAAGATATTTTAAACTTTACGTAAACCGGTCAATTTGAAATTCCAAAATTTGTGAGTGTTCTTTGAAAATTTTGTAAAATACTTCGCTTTGAAAACTGAGGGTATTTTAGAAATTTTCACAAACCGAGGCGTTTAAGTAGAATTTTCCAAAATCAAGATTTTCGATTGATATTTTATAAAACAGAGTGTTTGAATTTAGTAACATCATTGAAATTTTGGGCAAAATCATTGAGTTGCTTTTTATAAACCGAGGGCATTTTAGTAAATTTACCCCTAAGGGCATTTTTGTAATTTTCCATAAATCAGGTTTTTCAAGAAAATTGTTGTAAATGTGACATTTTCGGTTTTGAAAGAGTTTATTGCAAAAAGTTTGAAAACATTAGGGTTGTTGTTGTATTTTCGAAAACATGGCTAATTCCCTTTTCGGGTTTTAGTCGTTAGGTTAAGTCTATGACCGAGCCTTCTTGGTCAGGGTGAACTCGAGCTACGCACCAGGTGGGATTCCTGCGAAGAGGAGGTGAGTCACGAGGACTGCTTAAATACCAAGCTCTTCCGGATCCTCTCCTAGACATGCGTACGGGAGTTACCACACCCTAGCCCCGTGGCTGAGTCATAGATTGGTTTAGTGCTTTAAGTCTTATGCTTTAGTTCGAGTGTTTGAGTGATCTAATCCTAGGGTTCCAGTCCTATAAATCTAACTACGTTCCATATCACCTACCCTTCTACAAATAATAATTCACAGAAGAGTTTAGAATTACTTACCTGGGCGAACTGGTGCCGGAGACTCGGTGCCATGCCTTGTAAACCATGTATTCCATCCCAAAAACACTTAAAACAAACTTTTGAAAACAGTTTGGGCCTCAAGCCCACAGCCGAGCTTTTGAACTTAGCTCTGATACCACAATTGTAACACCCCAAACCCGGTCCAAACGCCACGACCGAATCTGGTATGTTACGAGGGAAAACGTATTTGAAAATTTCGAATTTGTACTAAATAGATTTGATAAAACTTTGTTTCTTTTAGAAAACGGGTTGTTGAATATTGTTACTAGAACATTCAGCCTTAGAAAAATTTTTAGTTTCAAGTTTGAATCCGATTGTTTTTCATTCAATTATAAAAACGGTGTAATACCCGATGGTATAGTTCAAAAACATATCGCTTTGTTGGTTTGAAAACGTCGTCTTTCCAAATTTTAATAAATTCGTACCAAGTTATTTTCATTCTGTATATTATTAAAATCCAACGTAAAGCATAAAAAATATAAAGCACATCTCAAAAAGGCTTTTACAAATCCAAGATAAAACCCAAATAAAAATAAATAACTAAAGTACCCAAATGCAATAATCTGAGCAAAGCTTTTATTAGAGCATGGCATGTGCACCACGAGTCCATCCCGGCTCCAAGTCCGCGTCTACGAGTCACCTGAAATGTCAAAGGAGAGGGTGAGTCGAGTGACTCAGTGTGTAAATCCCGCTCCCGATAAAACAACAAGCTAACACACATCATACATAGCAACATAATTAATGCAACCCGATCCTAACCATCCATATCACCTTTTCTACCCGTGTGGTACCAAACCACCGGTGGTGCCAAACCACCGTGACGTATAGTCACAATGTGTTACCAAAACACCGTGTCCCAAAGACACATTATCCATCAATGTGGTCCCAAACCACCGGTGTCCCAAAGACACAATGTGCTACCCAAGCACCGTGACCGTAGTCACAAATCGATGATGGGGCCAACCCATCGTGTGTTACCAAAACACTAGCGATTTATCCCATATCTCAAGTGGGGCCAACCCACGGTGGTCAAACCACGAGGACAAGTCGCAATGAGGTGCCAAACCTCTGGTGTCCCAAAGACACAATGTGCTACCAAAGCACCGTGACCGTAGTCACACTTACGTGATGGGGCCAACCCATCGCGTGTTACCAAAACATCGGCGTCAATCCCAGTATAATCATCTCAGTGGGGCCAACCCACGGTGGTACTGAGCCACTGGGACGAGACGCTGAGGTACCAAACCTCTGGAGGTGCCAAACCTCTGGTGACCCAAAGTCACAAAGTGTGCTACCAAAGCACTGGTGCTCGTCAGCACAAAATACCATTGCTCCCTCCTCTCGTATCACCCCATCAAGATACCATACTCATGTAATCATGCATATCATATAATCATGCATCTCATGTCAGTATCTCATGTCACATATATCCACAGTCATGGTACATATAACTCATCATTAAAAATAGTAATACTGACTTACCCGAGTCCAGAATCATACCCATTAGGGTATCATATCAATCATCACTGTATCATTAGTCATCACACGGTTATCAATTATATTACTAAATATAAGTGTGTTAGTATACACACCTGATAATACGAGCCTAGAAATCCTGACGAGAACGAATGCTAAACCCCTCGAGTATTGACTCCTACAATCGGCCAAACATAGGGGTTAGGCATCTAAGACATTCGGCCAAAGACACTTAACCCAAGGGGTTAATATCGAACCCTTACCTTCACTTGGTTTGGTTTCCTACCAAACCCGAACCTCAATGGTCCCTCTTTCAATCGATTACCCTTTAAGAAAAGAAACATTAATCTCTTGTAACCCATCTTAACGCAATCAAACAAGTGGCTAACAACTCAACACTTACCACACTTACCAAACGATTAACCGAAGGACGAAGGCTCCTCTTGATTGCCTCCACTACCCAAAAGCCCTATACCAGAAGTTAACCAAAGGTTAATTCCCTTCAACAAAGAAACCGATCATCGGTTTTGAACAAATCGCAAACAACATAGTACCTATAGAAGAGAAGAATGGCCATTCGGCCAATCACTTACCCTAACACCACAAGGATTCGGCCAACACCACACTAAGAGAAAGGGGGTGTTCGGCTTAGATGTTTACCACTCCTAAAGTCGGCTTGAATGGAGGACCCAAGAAAAGAATTTACAAGGTGATGAAGAAGTTTCGGCAAAGATAATTGAGAAGAAGAAAGAATAAGAAAATAGGGGGAGGGTACCTTCGGCTTTGGAAAGAAGAAGAAGATTTTTGGGGTGACTTTCGGCTTTCAAAAATTCAGGAGATGGGAGAGAATATTAGAGGGATAGAATGCTAGTTTCGGCAACCAAATGATCAAAAGAATCAAAAGGAGAGGGCATCCTGCTCTGATGGAATTAAAAGAAACAAAGTGAAGTTTCTGGCTATGGTTTAATTTGCTTACACTTTCGGTTTCAAGGGAGAAATGGAAGACTTACTTTGTTGAAGAAAATCGGCTTTCCAAAGGACTAGAAGAGGACTTTCTCTTTTACCAAATGTGACCGAAAACAACCAAAAAGAGTGTCAAAATGCCAAAATGCATTTCGGCTACCAACTCACCCCACTATGCCGTCCATTTCCCCCTCCAACGCCCCCAATTTCGGCCATATCCCCCCAAGAGCGCCCATCCATTCATTTCAAATGAGTGGACCAAGTCACACTCCACTTTCTCCTCTCTTCCCACCACCTCATCATTTGACCAAGTCTTAGCGAGTTTGAACTGCTACAAACTCCTCCTCCATGCCGTCCAAAAATAAATGCCAAAATGGAGAATTTCGCAGCTCGAACACCAGGCCACCTTCCCCTTGTAGATGACGCCACACTCAGCTCCAAGTGGCACATGCTTTGCCACCTTACTAGCCTTATTTTTGTGAAACAAAAATACCAAATAAAATACACATCCCTCAGCTCCATCAGCTCCCCTGACTTAACACCCAAAAACCAAAATTTTCCTATCCACTCAGGCATACCCCTAGCCTATAATTAAGTCCCGAAACTACACAAACAACAACATAGTATACCAAACACATGCAAAACATGCAACAACGAAATAGCCCCTAACCCGGGATATTACAGCGAGAAAGAACGGTAAAAGGCACAAGTGCTACATTAGAGAAAAAGCCATATTCGAGTGAAACACGAGTGTGAGCGATTTTTCTTTGCAAGTGACTTGTGAGAATTTTATGGTGAGGATTTAATTTTCTATATTATTCTTTTTAACAATCTTTCTTTTCAGAAAATAAACATGAATCAAGAAGCGTTGACAGAATTTGATTATCAAAACTTGTTGAACGGGATGCGAAAAGTCATGAATGCCAAGTTTGACAAGTTTCATAAGTGGTTGGATCGAATCGAGGAACGAGACCAACAAGAACAACTTTCTTCAAGTCGAGGAACAGAGTCAAGGTCGTCTCGAAAATAAGCTTTCGAAGATCATTCAAGAAGAGATTTCGATTGAGATTATGGTTCATATAGAAGTTCGAGACGGTATGAATCAAACCGCGAAGGTGAGACCTCTCGTGATTACCGTCGAGAAGGTATGATTTCTTCTTCACAAGCTTCAACGTATCTATCCACAGAGAAATCTTTACGAAGAAGTGAACGTAGTTCATATGAGTCGAAGAATTCATCCACAAAAGATCGTTCTCGAAGTAGTTCAAATTGTGATTTTTATTCGACAAAGGATTCAAGGCGAAGCAAAGCAAAGTTCGAAGCCTACTATGGTGACGAACAAGAAGAAAGTACGAGTTATTCTTCTTATGAATCAAAGATGTTGAGCACGAAGGATTTTTCACGAAGCATCGATCGTGACATATACGAAAATATTTATTCAATCCTTGAGTCAAATCCATCTCTTTTCAATTTTTTTGAATCATTCCCTTGTTATAATGAAAAAAAAAAACTTGAAAAAGAGTTCGAGAGAAAAGAAAATAAAAATGAGAAAAAAGAAATAAAAAGAAAAGAGAGAATTAAGAGAGAAAATGAGCGAGTTTCGAGAGAGCTTGAAAAAGCCATTGAGAAGGTTTTTGAAAAAGAGAAACAACAAAAAGAAGTTGAAAGAGAAGTCGAAAAGAAATTTGACAATGAATTTGAGAGTGAAGAAAAAGAGCTTGAAAAAGAAAATGAAGAAAAGATTGAAAAGAAAATTGAGATTGTAAAAAAAAATTGAAAGTGAAAAAGAAGAGTTGGAAAAAGAAACGAGAGAACGAGATGAGCGAGAAAAAGAGAGTGATTTTTCAACAAAGCCATTTGAACTTTTCTCTTCTTCTATCTCTACTTTTCAGGTTTATGAGAAACCAAGTGCTGAATGCCAACTTCAATACCTTCCCGAAGAGCGACTTTTTTGTGTGATCAATAAAGGTAAAGTTGAAAACAAAGTTGAATCACTCGAGTCAGAAGGTAAAGAAGGTAAGTGTTTTGAAACGATTTCCTCTCCCCTAAAATTTTCTAATGATTGCAAATACATGGATGGCATCATCATTTGCCCATCTTGGATTGATTGTGATAATTTAATTGATGGTAAAATGAGTTTGTCTAGTAATAATCAATGCGATGCAAAGTATGATTGTGGAGAGACGCATAGCCGACAAATGCAAGACTCGAGTAAGTATAACGTTGCCGACTTTTCTTTTAATCCCAATTTATTTGATTACGGTTATTACGAAATCCATTCATTGTCTAATACGAAAACTTTGAGTATTTGTAAATCGATTTTGAAACATATAAAGAGTTTTGATTGCTCGATCTTGCATGTGCATAAGTCTTATTGGTTTAACATGTTTGATTTTTCTAAACCCTTGTCACATCTTGAGTTTAATAATCAAAATCATGTCTTTAAACCGGGACTATGTTTTGTATCATTTGGTATGCCTTGTTAGAAAATCAATCAACGACAATTGTGCTTGAAGAATTTCAATCATTTTGATACTTGGTTTTTGATTAAGGTTACGAAATTTGCCCATTTTGTGTTTAATTTTTATTCGCTCCTTGAACAAATTCTATGGTTGCACTTGAAATTCACATTCCATTTGAAAAGTGCTGAATCAAACACGAGGCTTCGACTGCATTAAATTTCTAAAGAGAGAAGGTTTGTATTGCTTGACCACGGTAAGACTGATCTTTTTCTTTCTGACTATAAAGGTAAGTCTTCTGAACTTGTTGACACTTTTGTGATCTTTTTGAAAAGTGACGAGCTTTCCGTTGATGAACTAGTTTTTATAAAACATTTAGATCATGTTATGATTAATTGTTATATTTTGCTTGTTTGTGATCTATCTGTTTCGTTGAATGATGACAGGATTCTTGAGTTTCATAATTTTGATAATTTTCGTGTGAAAGAATCAATATTTAACTCATATGCTTTGATTTTAAAAAATTGGTTCTTTGGACTCAATGAGAAAAATCGAAACCTAGTAAGTTAGGGTACGATTTCTTTCGAATTTTAGAACGCGGAGTATTCGCTTATTTTAAAACAAAGATTAATGTATCGGGTAAAATGTAACATGATTTTGTAGTAATATGTAAAATAAACTACGGCTGATAAGCATAATAGAATAAAAATGAGGGTGATAATGTAAATAACAATAGTAAAGGTAAAAATAAAATTCAGTAAAATGAAAGCTGAAACAAACAATACAAAAGAATAAAATGTCTTCTGCATGAAATATCTCTTCTGCATGGGCCACATTGTATCCACTCCAACCCGGTCCAAGCTTTATGCATCACCTGCGATGTTTAAAAATTTGGATGAGTCAACAGACTCAGTGCATAGTTATTTCACATGTCTCTACACATATGGGCTTGGCCCATATCCTCACAGTCCACATAATCAGTCATGTAAAAATGCATCCCAACCCAATCTAAAGTCCATCCATTACACCTACCTTAGCAGTCCTGCTGCCCAAGGCCGTGGCTAATCCACCGATCACCTAAGTGACCCCACATGTCAATATCCACGAGGTGACTCGAGGTCATCCTCAATCCACGGTGATGCACACAGCTATCATCCGCCAGGAGGTAGCACATAGCCAATGCTCCACCTTAATGAAGCACCTAGCTAACATCAAGCGCCGCTGTAGCACAAGGCTAATATCAGACCACGTACATAATGTGCACCCTGTCCTTCAATATTCATGTCCCAAGCCCCCATGCATAGATATATCATGATAACATATCATTTAATCAAGTATATAACACATGCTCATCTCCATTTCACATATTTATCAGCGATCATTTAAGAACATAAAACACTGACTTGGTCATTGGATCACCCACCTTGGGTATCCACCATCTTAGCCCTTATTTCGGCTACCGTACACATCATACACATATACAGAACAACGCATATAAACAATCAAGAGAATAGTGCGATAACTACGCACCTGACTATTTAGCGAAATCCTGATCTATTCAAATCTAACACAATCTAGAATCCCGAAGCCTTTGTTACCTCTATCGATTAGCCCCTAAAAATCATAATACACAATCGGTCACCACTTAAACCCATAATATGGCCTATCACCGAATACCTCAACTTACCTACCTTGCTTACCAAAACCTGGAACTGCACTTGCTCCTGAAATTGTCGAGATTCCTATATATCACATGTTAGTTTCGGCTTCTGTACCAAAAGCATTAGTAAGTGGCCTTAGGCCGAACACTATACCCTTACCTTGATGCTTTCAAACCCCAAAGGACTCCTTACTGCTCCTTAACGCTAACTACACACAAAAGAAACACGAGGTAAAGGCCCTATAACATTCGGCCAACCCAAATCCAAAGCCAACCATTTGATTTTTGGCTACCAAAAGAGAAGAGTAGCAACCCGATTGCCTAAAGAAGAAATACTTACCACTTATCAAAGCACCTTCAAAGAATCGGCTTCTAGATCCCAAGAGATAAGTTTCGGCAATCCACAAGAAGTGTTTCGGCTATGGCTCCTCACATGTAGATGAAATATTCGGCTAAGGTTTTAAATATTAAAAGGGACATTCGGCCATTCAAGGAAATAAGTAGAATTAAAGGTGGAAGAAAGAAAAGGATAGGAAGAGGAAGTGAGAAGAAATTCAGTAATGGTGAATGATGATGGAGTTTCGGCCTTAGCAAAACAAATGAGAAAAAGGAGAGGATTTTCTTAGCTACAAAATTTCGGCAAGAGACTAAGGGAAGAAACAACAAAATTCGGCACTTAAGTCCCCCTAAATGATCGAAAATTATCAACCCAAAGAACCCCATACTTGGCCACCACCTCAACTCCTTATCAACTTCCTTATTAATCTCCTTATTTATCTCTTCTCTCCCATTTGAAATAATTTGAATTAATCCACACTTATTCAAAATAAATAAAAACAATAATTATCCCTTAACTTCCCATTTAAAATAAATAAAATAAAACCATATAAATCCAACTCTTCTAGCCGAAATTAAAAAAAAATAGCAAGACTTATCCTTATCCATTTAAAAGTCCAAAGCCGTCCATCACTCCCCCTCTCCCTTACGCCAGAATGCAAAATAATAGCCACCCATTTTGCTGCCCCCAAGATTCGAACATGAGCCCTCCTGGAGCCCTTTGACGCAAGCTTCCTTGCTCCTCAGATAACGCCTCAAGCCACTTTGCTGCTAGCTCTTTTGTGTCATAAACTCCCCACAATTCCTTTTAAGACCTCCTTCACCTAGCTTTCCCCTTGTCTTAACGCCAAAATCAAAATAAAAACACACCCCTATGCCGCCAAAGTAATTCGAACCAAGGCCCTTGCCCACTGCACATGGCGTCATCACCAAGGCCCTAGTGGCGCCTTGCAGCCACTTTACCAAGCTCACTTTCATGTCCAAAAGTGCCTATAATTTTCCCTTAAGGCCTCCCTGGCCTTGCTTCCCTTACTAACTCAAAATCCAAAAATTTTCCAATGCATTTTCCCCATCTCCTAAGGTTCTCCAAACCCCTTAAACACACTCAACCATACACTGAGCCTATTAACTCATGAATTATGCACCAAACGCATAACCCCTAATCTAGGATGTTACAGTTCTACCCTCCTTAAAATAATTTCGTCCTCGAAATTACTTACTAACAGTCGTACAATCCTACTCTCCGCACTACGCTTATGCTGCGCACTCTGATCTTAGTAAAACTATCTTACCTTCTAGGCAAAGTTTCTAGGTTCACATCCAAGGTTTCAAGCACTTCACTAGCAACACAAGAATAAGCTAACTCTATAACAAGCAAAGCAATTTAAGGGTATCCACAGGTAAAGAACGTACCCGTTGTCACATCTGGCACATCCTCCTCCTCGCAACGCCTGACTACGTAAACTAACCTTGGTTGCCTCGCATCAGAACCCTCAGCACCTCCATTTGGTGTTCCACGACCTTGGCCGGAACCATTCCCTCCATGATTCGGACCACGATCCCTTGTCGCTTGCTGACCACCTCTGCCTGGCTGCACATAACCTTGGCCTGCTGTCCGAGCCCTATTCGGATCCTGAGGACAATCTTTAATCAGATGAGACTTAGACTTACATCTAAAACATTCCCGTTCCCAGTTTCCAGCACTTGCCAACATGATACCTTCCACACTGAGCACATGGACGGTCCAGATTTCTAGTAGTTGGCTTAGAAACACGAGCAGAATTTTCAACCTTCGGTCTTTTCTGAAGACTCTCAGGCGATTCTGACGGTCCAAAACTCCTCTTATCTCGGTTCCTATCCTTATCTCTGTTCTGCCTCACAGAGTCCTTAATCCCCTTGGCTACTTTAGCCTCCTCTACTAACACAGCGAACTCCTGCTCCTGATGTGGAGCTATCAACAACCTTAGGTTGTCCCTTAATCCGTCCTCAAACCGGACACATCGTTCATGCTCCGTAGCAACCACTCCTTGAGCATATCGGCTTAACCTCAAGAATTCAGCCTCGTACTCCACTACGGACTTGTTCCCTTGAACGAGCCCCAGAAATGCCTTCCTCTGCTCATCAATGTAATGAGTACCAACATACATTTTCTGGTATGCGGCCTTAACATACTCCCAAGTGAGATCCTCAGCTGTGGCATCATCCCGAACTGTTAGCCACCATTGATACGCCTCGTCGCGAAGTAGCGCCACCATTCCCTTCACTTTCTCTTCAGCGGTCAAATCCAGCTCATCCATAATTCGTTCGGTTGCTTCCAACCAATACTCAGCCGTACTGGGTGCCACACCAGATACACCTCGGAACACCTCTGCTCCATTGGCTCAGAGTCGCTCGAGTACGGATTTCCTAGCTCTCATATTTCCACCTGCTCTAGCCACCATCTCAAGAACTCGCAGCACAGCCGACGATACAGCATCATCCCCCGTCTGATCTTGCTGCTCAACACCAAAAGCTGGTGGTGGTGGTACTTCATTCTTAGATCCTTGACCCGACCTAACGGGTTCTGATACAGCCATTCTACCTCGACCACGTCCCCTAGAACTCATTTCTAACGTCGTGATTTAATCTGATTAAGAAGTTTTATGCACTAGTACTTTTGTTCCACTTATTATCCCCGAACAGTTTTATGACATAAAGTATTTAGAAGTAGTTCTTTCGATCAAACAAAGTTTCAGTTCAAGTTCACTACTCTAATTTAGAGAGTCACATTCACATTCATCAATAGAGACACCTTCATTTCTCAATGAAGCCACATTCATTCACAACATTCACCATGCTACCATGGTCGTCTTCTCCTTTCCCTACCCATGGGTAATTTCGTCATTTGTCCTACAAGGGTATTTTTTGGTAATAAATCAGGGTCAATTTGAAAACCTTTACAAATCAAAGATATTTCAAAATTTACAAAAACTCGGGGTTGTTTTGAAAATTTGTTTTCCAAATCAACGGTGTTGCAGAAATTTTAAAAATTGGGGTCATTTTGGTAATTTTGTAAGTCAGGGGTAATTCAGTAATTTTCCAAATTAGGGTATTTCAATATTTCACAAAATAAGGTTTTTTGGTATTTTTGTGAAGTAAGAATATTTTAAAAGTCGAGGGTAATATTGGACTTTTAGAAACCAAGGGCATTTTCGTAATTTTGCGAATTAAAAAATAAACGTCTTCCAAAATTTAATTTAGGGTTTACAAACCAAAGGGGTAATTTGATAATTTAAAAACTAAGGGTCTTTTATAAAATTTGGCTAGTCCCTTTCGGGTTTTAATTATCGTTTTAGCCCGTGAAGAAGTCCTATTGGTTAGGGTGAACCGTAGCTATGCACCAGGTAGGATTCGAGTAAAGAGGAGGTGAGTCACTAGGACTGCTTAAGTACCAAGCTCTTACTGAATCCACTCCTAGACATGCGCACAATGGTTGCCACACCCTAGCTCGGCGACTTAGTCACAGGTTTGTTTAATGGTCCTTAAGTCTTATGTACTTGTGTTGGAGTAGACTAGTCCTAGGGTTCAATAGCCCTAATCTTCTAATCTACGTTCCCTTCATGCTTATAGAATTCACATTCACAATTCACTTCAATAGTTAGAAGTACTTACCTGGTGGACTTCGGGCTAGAGATACAGGTGCCATGCCAGAATAACCTAAAAATTTTCATAAATGTCTATATTTTGAAAAGCCCAATTTTGGAAACTATTTTCGGGCCCAAAACCTCAAAGCCGAGTTTTGAACTGGGCTCTGATACTAAACTGTAACACCCTAAACCACGCCACGAGCCACATTTGGATCTCGTATGTCGGTCTTGGAAAAATGTTTGAAAATATCTTGACTTAAAGGTGAAACATAAAATTTGTGCTTGTTTGTAAAGCATTGTTTATTTAAAGTGCTAAGTAAAAATATGTTGTTACAAAATATCCGAATTTAAACTATATTATAAGCTTTTTTTAAAAAAATATAAGTTGCCAAAATAAAATCATTTCAATCCAATTAAAACATAATAATAAACCTTAAAACTTTAGGAGGCCCTTATTACGATAAATAATTAATCGAAAGTACTTAGTAATAAAATGAATAAAATAAATAAATAAATAAAATGTCTTCTGCATGAAATATCTCTTTTGCATGGGCCACCTCGTATCCACTCCAACCCAGTCCAAGCTTTATGCATCACCTGCGATGTTTAAAAATTTGGGTGAGTCAATAGACTCAGTGCATAGTTATTTCACATGTTTCCACACATATGTGCTTTGCCCATATCCTCACAGTCCACATAATCAGTCATGCAAAAATGCATCCCAACCCAATCTAAAGTCCATCCGTTACACCTACCTTAGCAGACCTGCTGCCCAAGGCCGTGGCTAATCCACCGATCACCTATGTGACCCCACATGTCAATATCCACGAGGTGACTCGAGGTCATCCTCAATCCACGATGATGCACACAGCTATCATCCGCCAAGAGGTAGCACATAAACGCCGATGTAGCACAAGGCTAACATCAGACCACGTACATAATATACACCCTGTCCTTCAATATTCATGTCCCAAGCCCTCATGCATAGATATATCATGATAACATATCATTTAATCAAGTATATAACACATGCTCATCTCCATTTCACATATTTATCAGTGATCATTTAAGAACATAAAACACTGACCTGGTCATTCGATCACCCACCTTGGGTATCCACTATCTTAGCCCTTATTTCGGCTACCGTACACATCATACAGATATACATAACAAAGCATATAAACAATCAAGAGAACAGTGTGATAACTATGCACTTGACTATTTAGCGAAATCCCGATATATTCGAATCTAACACAATCTAAAATCCCGAAGCCTTTGTTACCTCTGTCGATTAGCCCCTAAAAATCATAATACACAATCGATCACCACTTAAACCCATAATATGGCCTATGGCCGAATACCTCAACTTACCTACCTTGCTTACCAAAACCTGAAACTGCACTTGCTCCTGAAATTGTCGAGATTCCTATATATCACATGTTAGTTTCGGCTTCTGTACCAAAAGCATTAGTAAGTGGCCTTAGGCCGAACACTATACCTTTACCTTGATGCTTTCAAACCCCAAAGGACTCCTTACTGCTCCTTAACGTTAACTACACACAAAAGAAACACAAGGTAAAGGCCCTATAACATTCGGCCAACCCAAATCCAAAGCCAACCATTCGATTTTTGGCTACCAAAAGAGAAGAGTAGCAACCCGATTGCCTAAAGAAGAAATACTTACCACTTATCAAAGCACCTTCAAAGAATCGGCTTCTAGATCCCAAGAGATAAGTTTCGCAATCCACAAGAAGTGTTTCGCTATGGCTCCTCACATGTAGATGAAATATTCTGGCTAAGGTTTTAAATATTAAAAGGGACATTCGGCCATTCAAGGAAATAAGTAGAATTAAAGGTGGAAGAAAGAAAAGGATAGGAAGAGGAAGTGAGAAGAAATTCAAGTAATGGTGAATGATGATGGAGTTTCGACTTAGCAAAACAAATGAGAAAAAGGAGAGGATTTTCTTAGCTACAAAATTTCGACAAGAGACTAAGGGAAGAAACAACAAAATTCGGCACTTAAGTCCCCTAAATGATCGAAAATTATCAACCCAAAGAACCCCATACTTGGCCACCACCTCAACTCCTTATCAACTTCCTTATTAATCTCCTTATTTATCTCTTCTCTCCCATTTGAAATAATTTGAATTAATCCACACTTATTCAAAATAAATAAAAACAATAATTATCCCTTAACTTCCCATTTAAAATAAATAAAATAAAACCATATAAATCCAACTCTTCTAGCCGAAATTAAAAAAAAATAGCAAGACTTATCCTTATCCATTTAAAAGTCCAAAGCCGTCCATCACTCCCCCTCTCCCTTACGCCAGAATGCAAAATAATAGCCACCCATTTTGCTGCCCCCAAGATTCGAACATGAGCCCTCCTGGAGCCCTTTGACGCAAGCTTCCTTGCTCCTCAGATAATGCCTCAAGCAACTTTGCTGCTAGCTCTTTTGTGTTATAAACTCCCCACAATTCATTTTAAGACCTCCTTCACCTAGCTTTCCCCTTGTCTTAACGCCAAAATCAAAATAAAAACACACCTTATGCCGTCAAAGTAATTCGAACCAAGGCCCTTGCCCACTGCACATGGCGTCATCACCAAGGCCCTAGTGGCGCCTTGCAGCCACTTTACCAAGCTCACTTTCATGTCCAAAAGTGCCTATAATTTTCCCTTAAGGCCTCCCTGGCCTTGCTTCCCTTACTAACTCAAAATCCAAAAATTTTCCAATGCATTTTCCCCATCTCCTAAGGTTCTCCAAACCCCTTAAACACACTCAACCATACACTGAGCCTATTAACTCATGAATTATGCACCAAACGCATAACCCCTAATCTAGGATATTACAATAACAAAAATAAGAGCTAATAGTAAATAAATAAATAAATACTATGTAAAATAGTTAAAATATCATAAAATAATAATACAAATAATTAATGATTTAAAATTGGAAACTATTTAAGAGGACATAAATGTAATAAATAATAATATGATAAATATATTTACAAACAATAGATAAATAAATATTAACAAAATAATAATAATGAAAACATAATTAATTGAATATATTAATAATAATACATTAATAATAAGGAAAGTAATAATAAAAATGAATACAATAGTAGTAATAGCAATAAAAAAATAATAGTAAAAATAATGGTAATATATTAAAATTAAATAATAATACTAATACTAATAGTAATAGCAATAATGATACTAATAATAATGGTAATAATAATAAATAGAGTATTAAAATTAATAATAATAGTAGTAGAATAAAAAATATATAAAAAATCACAAAAAAAACTAAAAGTGGACGAAATTGAACTTAAAACCAAAATCTGGGGCAAATCCAAAAACAAATAAAAGTGGAAAAGACTGAATTGAATGCGCGAATGACAAGGAGGGACCAAAGGGGAAAATATCCCCGCCCTCTAAAATGCAGCACTTGGCTCGGGACTAAAATGAAATCAAATAAAAAATTCAGGGCAAAATTTAAAAATAAAGGAAACTTAATTGCAGAATCAATAAAAAGCGGAATGGCCGATTTGGCAATAAGACCCATAAAGAAAAATGCGCGGATCCTCCCCTGGGTCGAGTCAACACGCGGGCTAGAGGCCTTAAAATGACATTGTTTTAGGCTTTAAAGATGGGCTCTTAAACCGCGTCGTATTAGTTGGCTATATAAGCCCAAATTTTCAGAAAAAAATCATTTGGCCTCTAGCTTTTAAAAAAATGAAAACAAACTCTGAAATTGTAACACCCCAAACCCGACCTAGAAGTTAGGCCCGAATCTAGAATGTCACATTAAAGGCACACTTCAAAACGATTTTACTAATTAACCATTTAAGGCCCAAAACCCTTGTATCCTGTTAAGTTACGTTGAAAAGCCCATATTTTAGGAAACATTCATAGGTTAAGTTATTTCGAAAACCATGTTAACTTTAGAAATTTTATGAAATTTATTAAGTGGATTGTAACAGACTGGTTTAGACCCTAGTTGGAACAGTGGTTTCGAGACCATAAAGTCGAGGTTAGAATAATAATTTAATATTATTTTCTCAGTGAATAGTATGTGTCATAGTCTGTGTGAAAATTTTGTGTGATAAATTAATCGTTTGTGTGCCTAATTAAGAAAAATGACTTAATTGTATAGGGTGTAAAAGTTGTGTGCTGATTTTTAAGTGTCAAATTGTGGATGGTTTTTTAAGGTGGGGGCTTATGAGGCAATTAAGCCATTATTAAGTTAGTGGGTGGTGGATGGACATTTATAACCAATTATAATGTATGTTATAATGTTTTATAATAAGGGTAAAATAGTAAAGTTTGTATTATTATGTATTAAATAAAACAAAAAGAAAGATGAAACCATGTTTATCTTCTTGGTGCCAAAATTAGAAAAGAAAAAGGAGGAAGAAAAGCTTTGAAATTTCGGCTAGGGTTAAGCTTGATTTAAGGTATGTTTGAGCTCAATTTTTGATAATTTCTATGTTTTCGTAATTGTTGCTTCATGCTCTAGCTAACCCATGTTGTAATTTTATGAATTGATGATGTTCTTGTGATGTGCCATTGATGAGTATTTGAACTTGGTGATGAGTGTTGGTGTTAAATGAAATATATGTGTTTAATGAACATGTGTTGTTCTTGGATTTTTGATGAATTTAGCTAATTAGGGCTAAATTGTGAAAATAGCAATTTAAAGGACTTGAATGTGAAATAAATGAAATGTGTGGGTTTGTATAAGCATGGTGAGAATTCAGCTAGGCTTGAACCAAGTGAAATTATGTGAATTTGATGATTTTGTGAATTAGGGACTAAAGTGTCGAAATGTGAAAATGTGAGGGCTATTTTGTAAAATGCCCTAAATGTGTGTGTGTGGACTAAATTGAATGAGTTAGTGATTGAATGGATTGAATTTGAATGTGTATAGACCAAAAGAGGAGAGGTTCGGATTGAGATCGAGGCAAAGAGAAAGTGCTCGATTAATCGACTGTTTCTGTATTTTGACATCTGAGGTAAGTTTGGATATAATACATGTTATTAAGATATGTTTTAGTATTATGAAATGAATATGTATATGTGTATGAAATCGAGATGCTATGTGCAAGATTTAGGTGCGAAATTGAAATCGAAACAGAAATGAATAGCACTGTGTGTGCGATGTTATGAAAGCTTCGGCTTATAGATTTGACATTGTGTGTGCGATGCCGAGATAAGTCGGTTGAAAGATTAAGCACTAAGTGTGCGATGGCTGATAAGTTTCAATCATGGAGATGGCACTGAGTGTGCGATTAAAATTGTAAGAAAATCATAGGAAGATCGACTTGTAATATCGAGCATTGAGTAGCTTGGAAATTGAATAACTATGTGTTAGCCAAGGTATGTATCGAGCCTTTGTGGTTGATGAGTTTAAAGATGATGCTATTGATGGATGAATGAGTATTTTAACTATGGATAACATGGTATGAATATAAGAGGAACAATCTATGTAATGATTATTGTATACATCGGTTTGATTTGATGATACGATTGTATTGTATTTCGAACTTACTAAGCTTTAAAAAGCTTACTGTGTGATTTGTTTCTCTGCTTTGTAGTGTCAGTAAAGCTAGCTCGGATCGGGGAATCGTCAGCATCTCAATCACACTATTGGCAATCTATTTTAGGTACTTTTGGAATGATGTATATAGTTGAAATACGGCATGTATAGGCTAGTTATTTGGTACATTTTTGAGGTGTGTAATTAGCCATGTGATGTGTGATACGATCCGCCTCGGGGTGAGTCGAAACGTACGCTAGTTGCCTAATCGTCTACGAGGAGGAATTAAGCCTTCGAAAAATAATTGAAAAAACATGGATAAGTTTGTGGAAGCTTTAGGTGAATTTGTTTAGAAGGTGGGCTTAAGTTAGGAATGGAGGTGTTTAAATGAAAGAGTTGATTTGGATAATTAAAAGGATAGGTTCGGTTTAAGATGAAGGGAAAGAAGATGGGATTCGGTTTAACGTTGAAGAAATAATGATAGGCTGATGGTAATGGAATTGGATAGATGAATAAGTGATGGTTTAGATAAATGATAGGTGATAGTTGATGGGAATGGATGAAAGAACTTAAACAAAGAATCGATTCAACACTAATAAAGTGTCACCCCGGGTTCTATATTTGTTTAAGGTGGAAAAATGGTAGTCGATGATGGACCAAGACCCGTTATCTATAAAGATAAGAACCTATGGTATAAGTTGATGGAAGAGAACGATTGACGCCACAAGCAAGAAAACTTGATAAGTTGAAATCAAAACTCGTACGAAAGATGGAGATGAGAATAATCTCACTCAATGAACAAAAGTTCATAAAATATATTAAAAGTTCAAAAGTCTCTAAAAAGTCCCTTTTTACAAGCTAATAACAAGTTTATATAGTATTTACATGTGGTTAGCTGAAGAGTCAAATGAATTCAGTTTTAATATGCATTTAAATGGCTGAAATAAAATCTAAAAACTTTTGAATTCCTCCAGCCAAATAACAGCAACTTTAGGACTCCTAATGAGCTAATTAAATGAATTTGAATGCTTTAAAAATGTCCATTGAGTTGTCCTTGGCTAGCCGAAAAGTATCCAGCAACTAACGGTGTTTTAAAAGGCTTAAATGTCCATCTTGAATGCTTTTAAAATATGTCCCTCGAGTTGTCTTTGGCTAGCTGGAAAGTCTCCAACAACTAAATAAAATTTTGTAACTCATGTGTGACCTTTAAGCTTCAAACGGTTACTGGAAGAAGAAGTGGTTGCTGCTGAAATTAATTAATGTATAATGCTTCCTTCAATTATCATAACAGCTCCTTTTAATGTTGAATAATGCTTGCTTTATATGTGTAACCGATTCTCACTTGAAAAGTCACATTAAACTCTTTGTAACATCCCATAAGTGTAACGATTTCCAACTGAAAGGTTTTCTACAATCAAACACATTAAATAGACATATTAAGCACCTTTAATCAATTATTAAACACTAATTCAACTTAAACACATTAAACACTTATTAAAGAAACTAATTTAACTTAACACATTAAACACTTATTAATCACTAATTTAACTCAACACATTAAACTCTTAACTTAATAAATGAACTAGAAGTTAAGACTTCAATTAATGCAGCAACTAGTTAATTTATGGAAGCAAAATTAAACTAACTTAAACACTTTATTAAATGGACTAAAAGTTAAGACTTCAATTAATGCAGCAACTAGTTAATTTATGGAAGCAAAATTAAACTAACTTAAACTCATACTTCATTAAAAGCATCCTAGTAACTAGATTAATAAATAAGCCTCTTATTAAACACAACTTATCTATTTAAATTGAACAACTTTATTTAAAGCTAATTTAAAAGTTTTAATGCAGCAAAATAAAAGTGCATGAATTAAATCAAACTAATCAAAAACTGAATGAACTGAATGTGAACTTAAACCGAGCTTAATGAGCTAAGATGAACTCATGTGAGCTGAACCACAAAGGAAAGGAGTTTAATTGAGCTGAAAATGAGTTGGAATCAGCTTCATTTTGCACTTTGGCCCCTCGAGCTTAGGCTACTCTCGAACGCGTCGGAAAGAGTCGAACCATGATGCAACCAAGATCGCATCATACCCCCTCTTGAAAGCGATTCATCCTCGAATCAAGCTGATGGTTCTCTCAAACAGAATTCTTTTTGATCTGGTTTCCTCGATCAAACGGGGGGGATGGTAATCGAGACACCTGTAAAATATAGCCAAGAGTTAGCAAGAGTTGTGTCAAACAAACTTGCAATCGAAATATGAGTAAAACAAAACGAATAGATCGAACGCAAACGGGCATATTCACATTATCCTACAAAATGAACAAAGCCTTATCAAATTTTTGAATCTGAATCGGATAAGTTTCATGGTATGCATTCAATTCGAATGGATTCCACAAGTCAAAATCAACATGCGAGTAACATGAAAATCAACATGACAGATATATTCATCACAAGCAAATAGTTGAGAAAATGCATATGGCACTCGAAAGTGAACATCCAAATCTTGCATTGAATGACATATGTAATCACTCGCACATGAACAAAAATTATCAAACACAACATTCCTTTTGTCAACAAGTAGACCATTATAAAACAGGATAGGACGTTCAACCATTTCATGATCTAAATGATGAAAATCAGCATCATGTGTTCTATCAACAACCAAAGAGAACAAAGACATCTCAAAATTTTTACATGGATCACACATGTGACGCAATATGGATTCTTTCACACGAAAATTATCAAAATTATCAAACTCAAGAATCCTGTCATCATTCAAGGAAACAGATAGATCACAAACAGGCAAAATAGAACGATTAATCATAACATGATCTAAATGTTTTATAAAAACTAGTTCATCAACGCAAAACTCGTCACTTTTCAAAAAGATCACAAAGGTGTCAACAAGTTCAGAAGACTTACCTTTATAGTCAGAAAGAAAAAGATCAGTCTTACCGTGGTCAAGCAATACAAACCTTCTCTCTTCAGAAAGATAATGCAGTTGAAGCCTCGCGTTTGATTTAACACTTTTCAATTGGAATGTGAACTTCAAGTGCAACCATAGAATTTGTTTAAGGAGCGAATAAAAATTGAACACAAAATTGGCAAATTTCGTAACCTTAATCAAAAACCAAGTATCAAAATGATTGAAATTCTTCAAGCACAATTGTCGTTGCTTGATTTTCCAACAAGGCATACCAAATGATACAAAACATAGTCCCAGTTTAAAGACATGGTTTTGATTATTAAACTCAACATGTGACAAGGGTTTAGAAAAATCAAACATGTTAAACCAATAAGACTTATGCACATTCAAGATCGAGCAATCAAAACTCTTTATATGTTTCAAAACCGATTTACAAAAACTTAAAGTTTTCGTATTAGACAATGAACAGATTTCGTAATAACCGCAATCAAATAAATTGGAATTAAAAGAAAATTCATCGTCATACTTACTTGAGTCTTGCACTTGCTGGACATTCGTTACTCCACCGTCACATTTTGCAATGCAATGTTTCTGATTTGACAAATTCGCCTTACCATCATTTAAAACATCACAATGAATCGAGAGATGGCTAATGATAATGTTATCCACATATTCACTAACATTATAGAATTTAGTGGAGACGGAATTGTTTCAAAACACTTACCCTCCTTACCTTCCGATTCAGGTGATTCAACTTCACTTTCAACTTTACATTTATTGATCACACAAAAACGTCGCTCGTCGGGAAGGTATTGAAGTTGGCATTCAGCACTTGGTTTCTCGTAAACCTGAAAAGTAGAGACAGAAGAAGAGAAAACTTCAAATGGCTTAGTTTAAAAACCACTCTCTTTTTCTCGCTCATCTCGTTCTCTCGTTTATTTTTTTAACTCTTCTTTTTCACTTTCAATTTTTTTTTAATCTCAATTTTCTTTTCAATCTTTTCTTCATTTTATTTTTCAAGCTCTTTTTCTTTACTCTCAAATTCTTTTTCAAATTTCTTTTTGACTTCTTTTTCAACTTCTTTTTGTTCTTTCTCTTTTTCAAAAACCTTCTCAATGGCTTTTTCAAGCTATCTCAAAACTCGCTCATTTTCTCTCTTACTTGCCTCTTTTCTCTCTTTTCTTTTTATTTCTTTTTTCTCATTTTTCTTTTGTTTTCTCTCAAACTCTTTTTCAAGCTCTTTTTCTTTACAACAAGGGTATGATTCAAAAGAATTGAAAAGAGATGGATTTGACTCAAGGATCGAATAAATATTTTTGTAGATGTCACGATCGATACTTCGTGAAAAATCCTTCGTGCTCGACATCTTTGATTCATAAGAAGAATAACTCGTACTTTCTTCTTGTTTGTTACCATAGTAGGCTTCAAACTTTGCTTTGCTTCGCCTTGAATCCTTCGTCGAATAAGAATCACAATTTGAACTACTTTAAGAACGATCTTTCGTGGATGAATTCTTCGAGCCATATGAACCACGTTCACTTCTTCGTAAAGATTTCTCCGTAGATGGATATGTTGAAGCTTGTGAAGAAGAAATCATACCTTCTTGATGGTAATCATGAGAGGTCTCTCATTCGTGATTTGATTCATACCGTCTCGAACTTCTATATGAACCATAATCTCGATCGAAATTTCTTCTTGAATGATCTTCGAAAGCGTGTTTTCGAGACAACCTTGACTCCTTTCTTCGACTTGAAGAAAGTCATTCTTGTTGATCTCATTCATCGATTCGATCCAACCGCTTATGTAACTTGTCAAAGTTGGCATTCATGACTTTTCGCATCCAGTTCAACAAGTATTGATAATAAGATTTTGTCAACGCTTCTCGATTCATGTTTATTTTCTGAAAGAATGATTGTTAAAAAGAATAAAACAGAAAATTAAATCCTCACCACAAAATTCTCACAAGTCACTCGCAAAGAAAAATTGCTCACACTCGTGTTTCACTCAAATATGTCTTTTTCTCTAATGTAGCACTCGTGCCTTTTACCGCTCTTTCTCGCTCTCGCAACTTTGTACTTCGTTTCAAAAGACTTATTGCGGCTTGAGGGTCGGCTTCAAAATTGGTTAACAAAGGTTTGATGTTGGGTTTCGGGTAGGCTAGAAGAAAGAAAAGGGAAATGGAGTAAGGGTGGCTGGCGTTAGGTGAAAAGAAAAAATACCAAATGATGGTAGAAGAAAAAAAAAATTTGAAGATCGGGGTAGGTAGATGAGACTAGAGTGGTGGCTTTGAGGTCAGGAACAGGGTAGAAGAAACGAAATACAACTTGCAATCTTTTCAAAAAAAAAAATTCCACAAACTTTTTTTTTCATTCGTATTTTTTTCTTTTCTTTCGTAATTATTTATTTTCCATTTTTTTTCACCAAATGCAAAAAGATGATTACAAAAGAAATAAAATACAACATTTTTTTATTTTTTTGATTTTTTTTACGAACCTATTACCAACTTCTCGTTAGTCGTCAAAAATCGTCATTTTATAGGCCTGATACCAAATGATACGATCTGCCTTGGGGTGAGTCGAAACGTATGCTAGTTGCCCAATCGTCTACGAGGAGGAACTAAGCCTTCGAAAAATAATCAGAAAAATATGGATGAGTTTGCGGAAGCTTTAGGTGAATTTGTTTAGAAGGTGGGCTTAAGTTAGGAATGGAGGTGTTTAAATGAAAGAGTTGATTTGGATAATTAAAAGGATAGGTTCAGTTTAAGATGAAGGAGAAGAATATGGGATTCGGTTTAAGGTTGAACAAACAATGATAGGCTGGTGGTAATGGAATTGGATAGATGAATAAGTGATGGTTTAGATAAATGACAGGTGATAGTTGATGGGAATGGATGAAAGAACTTAAACAAAGGATCGATTCAACACTAATAAAGTGTCACCCCGGATTCTATATTTCTTTAAGGTGGAAAAATGGTAGTCGATGATGGACCAAGACCCGTTATCTATAAGGATAAGAACCTATAGTATAAGTTGATGGAAGAGAACGATTGGCGCCACAAGCAAGAAAACTTGATAAGTCGAAATCGAAACTCGTACAAAAGATGGAGAGGAGAATAATCTCACTCAATGAACAAAAGTTCATAAAATATATTCAAAGTTCAAAAGTCTCCAAAAAGTCCCTTTTTACAAGCTAATAACAAATTTATATAGTATTTACATGTGGTTAGCTGAAGAGTCAAATGAATTCAGCTTTAATATGAATTTAAATGGCTGAAATAAAATAAAAACTTTTGAATTCCTCCAGCCAAATAACAGCAACTTTATGACTCATAATGAGCTGATTAAATGAATCTGAATGCTTTAAAAATGTCCCTTGAGTTTTCCTTGCCTAGCCGAAAAGTCTCTAGCAACTAATGGTGTTTTAAAAGGCTTAAATGTCTATCTTGAATGCTTTTAAAATATGTCTCTTAAGTTGTCCTTGGCTAGCTAAAAAGTCTCCAACAACTAAATAAAAATTTGTAACTCATATGTGACCTTTAAGCTTCAAATGGTTATTGGAAGAAGAAGAGGTTGCTGCTGAAATTAATTGATGTATAATGCTTCCTTCAATTATCATAACAGCTCCGTTTAATGTTGAATAATGCTTCCTTTATATGTGTAACCGATTCTCACTTGAAAAGTCACATTAAACTCTTTGTAACATCCCTTAAGTTTAACGGTTTCCAGTTGAAAGGTTTTCTACAATCAAACACATTAAACAGACATATTAAGCACATTTAATCAATTATTAAACACTAATTTAACTTAAACACATTAAACACTTATTAAAGAAACTAATTTAACTTAACATTAAACACTTATTAAACACTAATTTAACTCAACACATTAAACTCTTGACTTAATAAATGAACTAGAAGTTAAGACTTCAATTAATGCAGCAACTAGTTAATTTATGGAAGCAAAATTAAACTAACTTAAACACTTTATTAAATGAACTAAAAGTTAAGACTTCAATTAATGCAGCAACTATTTAATTTATGGAAGCAAAATTAAACTAACTTAAACTCATACTTCATTAAAAACATCTTAGTAACTAGATTAATTAATAAGCCTTTTATTAAACACAACTTATCTGTTTAAACTGAACACCTTTATTTAAATCTAATGTAAAAATTTTAGTGCAACAAAATAAAAGTGCATGAATTAAACCAAACTAATCAAAGACTAAATGAACTGAATGTGAACTTAAACCGAGCTCAATGAGCCAAGATGAACTCATGTGAGCTGAACCACAAAGGAAAGGAGTTTAATTGAGCTGAAAATGAGATGGAATCAGCTTCATTTTGCACTTTGGCCCCTCGAGCTTAGGCCACTCTCGATCGCGTCGGAAAGAGTCGAACCATGATACAACCAGGATCGCATCAATGTGGCTAAATATATGGTTCCTTCAAGCATGAATGGCTTTGTGATATGATGCATAATTTGGAATGGCATGTGGTAAATAAGATGAATCTCAAATGGTAATCTTTGTGATTATAAAATGTTAGTATGATTTAGTGAATTTGAGAATGAATGATGTTAGTTTATGAATGTGTTCAAGTTGTATATGTTAGCTTATAAGTTGACATGTTTGGAAACAAAATTGCATGAAATGCTGTATCGATTATTAAACATGAAATTGGTTACCAAATTGTGTGTATAAATATGCTCAAATGTGCTTGTAGGATTGACCCATGTGGGTGGCATTTGGCCTTGCAAATGGCCTATTTTTGCCACACGGTTATAGCACACGGGCATGCCTAGTGACCGTGGTCGTAAGTTAGTATATGGCCTAAGAGCACACGGCCGTAGCACACGAACGTGCCTGGTAGCCGTGTGGTTTTTGACAGGATCGACCACGGCCAAGGTACACAGGCGTGCTTGGTGGCCGTGGAAACTAAGTTAGGATCGACCACAGGGAGGACACTTGGGTGTGTCAAGCAGCCGTGGGAGGCACATGGCCTGCCCCTACGGGCGTGTAACCCCTGTAATCTAGAAAAGTTTTAAATTTCGAGAAGTTTCTGTATGTGTTTCTGTTTAGTCCTGACCCCTCCCTAGCATGTGTATAAGGTCTTATACGCCTTAAAAAGGGACTATTTGTTTATGTTTGATGTATTATGATGATGATTAACTTTGTGTCATAAATGGGTTGTGAAATGATTCTATTGTTCGGTAATGCCTCTTAACCCTATTCCGGCGACAGTTTCGGGTTAGGGGTGTTACACGGATAGTTGAAACAATAATAATAAAACCAAAAATCTAAAGTCAATTAGGAGATACATGGCCTTATTACAATTCAATGAAAAATAAAGTATTTAAAATAAATTCCTTTAAACAAATTAAAAACATCTGATCAGCTTGTAGTGTGGCCATCTCCGAGTCCTCTCCCACATCGAGCCGTCTATTCAGAATCACCTGAAACATTACATAAAAGGGTGTGAGTTTCGAAACTCAGTGTGTGCAACCCTTGGCAATCAAATCACATACAAATATTCACAATGGGCCTAAGCCCTATCAAAATCGGTGGTCTTGGGCCTTAGCCCACAATGACTTCATATCGTATCGCACGGTCGTGTTGTGCTTTGTTTACTTCTCCCACGCCCATGTTCAGGTCACGAAACCCGTGTATGATCCAACAGTGTTGGCCACGGCCGTATCGCACGACTGTGGCATGGTAGTTGGAGTTCGTGACTCAAAGATATGATTCATTCTGACTCGTACCATTTCCGCCCTGTCAGTACGAAGATTCGTGGTGTCCACACGGCCACGACCACGACTGTGTGGCATGAAAATCTGCACTTTTGGTTAGCTTATAATTAGATGCTGAAGTAGAAATAAAAATAAAAATAAAGTATTGTAAAAGATAATAGAGTTAGTGCTTAGGTTGCCTCTTGAGAAGCGCTCGTTTATAGTCTTAAGCTAGACTTACCTCTCATTCGCATATTCATGGTGGTTTGAAGAGTTGAACACCCTCTCTCATGTCAATATATAGTTCAAGTCGAGTAGCATTTATTTTGGAAGTGCCTAATATAGGATTACTTACCTTGATTGTTCCGTATGGGAAAACATTGATTACCTTCAAAGGGATTTCTTTATTTGTATTAGGATCAAGAGGAGATATTCGTGGGTCTGCTTTATCTAACAATACATGATCTCTAATTTTGAATTTTTCTGTCCCATAAAGTGGCTTTGATTCTACTTCCTGTATCCCTAGTTTTTCCTTGAAATGTGTCTTCCATTCGTCTTGTTCATCGATCTGAAACCTTCGTTCCTCCTGAGTTATTTCTTTGTTGGCATGGGGTCTAGGATTGAGTTCAGTTGTGTTCTTTTGTGGTGCTCCCTGGAAAGAAGGCTTAATCGAATGGTTATGAATAGAATTTACATTCTCAACTTGATTATTCAATGTCTTAGCTGAATCGAGAGCTTGAAGAGTGACTGTCTCGTCACCTACACGGAGTATGAGTTCACCTGCGTCGACATCAATTTTTGTCCTGGCAGTTGCTAAAAAGGGCCTTCCTAAAATTAAGGGGATACTATTGTCCTCATCCATGTCTAAGACAACAAAGTCTACTGGGAATACGAATTTATCAATTTTCATAAGAACATCTTCAATTATACCCCTAGGAATTCTAACGGTTTTATCAGCTAATTGAATGCTCATCCTAGTTTGTTTGGGTTTCCCTAGGCCTAGTTGTTTAAACATTTTATAAGGCATGACATTTATGCTTGCCCCTAAATCAGCTAATGCATTATCAATAGATAAACTACCAATTAAGCATGGAACTGTAAAACTCCCTGAATCTTTTAATTTCTGTGGTAGTCTATTTTGCAAGACTGCCAAGCACATTGCATTTAGTATCACATGCGATGCCTCGTATATCCTTCATTTGTTAGTCAATAGTTCCGTTAAAAATTTCCTAGAATCTGGCATCTGCGAAAGAGCTTCAAGTAACGATAAGTTAATATGTAATTTCTTTAAAAGTTTAAGAAACTTACTGAACTGTTCCTCTGTGTCGTCTCTCTTTATAAGTAATTTTTTTTAAAAGTTAATAAGTAACGATATGGTATGCGAGGTTAGTATTCTTTGATTACCAGTTTTGGCTTTTTATTACTTGCCTCAACCTTACCTTCTTCCACTGAAGTCTCTTGCCTGAAATTGGGCTCATCTAACCCTTCACTATCTTAAGCAGGTATGGCTTGAATTTGCTCATTTGGGATAGTCTCGGTGTTGCTTAGTAGGCTTCCTTGTGGTCTTTCAGAGATTAGCTTAGCAAGTTGCCCTAATTGGTTTCCAACCCCTTGAATCAATGCTTGTTGATTTTTAAGTGTTGTCTTGGTATTTTGGAAACGTGTTTCTGAGGCTGCTATGAATTTTGTCAGCATCTCCTCAAGGTTCGGCTTTTTTTCCTATGGGTAGGGCTGTTGTTGGAAGTTTTGGGGTGGTTGTTGTCTTTGATTTCCTTAACCACCCCATGAGAAATTGGGGTGGTTACTCCAACCTGGATTATAAGTATTACTATAAGGGTTATTTTGAGATCGAAAATTTTTACCCATATAGTTCATTTGTTCACTCTCCATGCCCTGTCCGTAGGGTGGGTACTTAGGATTCGCCACGCCTCCACTTGTCTCACATTGCATAACTGGATGTACCTGCGAGGAATACAAACCATCAATCTTTTTATTTAGCATCTCTACTAATTTGATAGCATGGTTACTGTGTCGAGGTTGAAAACTCTGGCTGCTTTTACTGGCCTTGTCCTTGTAACTTGCCAATGATAGTTATTCAATGACATCTCCTCTATAAACTCGTAGGCTGCTTCAGGAGTTTTGTTATTCAGAGTTCCGCCGGCGGCTGAATCGATTAATTTCTTTGTTGAAGGGTTCACACCGTTGTAGAAAGTTTGGACTTGTAGCCACAAGGGTAATCCATAGTGTGGGCACCTTCTCAACAAATCCTTGTATCTCTCCCATTCATCATAAAGTGTCTCTAAATCCATCTACACAAAAGAAGAGATATCATTCCTTAACTTGGCCGTTTTGGCCGGTGGAAAATATTTTAATAAAAAAATTTCGTTCATTTGATCCCATGTAGTGATTTGGCTGTGTCTCTGCCCGTGTGTTTACTACTAAGCTTATAGACTTGCAATTCTAACATGCAAGGGGACACACGACCTGATCACACACCCATGCAATTGACCGTGTGTCACACAAGGCCTAGACACATGCCCGTGTGCCTACTCGTGTGGACATGAACAATGCTATTTGCCAAGCTCTTTTGTCAGCCTAGCCCACATAACATGATCCTATACAACAAATCATCAAATAAGTCAATTTGTGCAACAACACTTTCTTGAATAACCTCATATTTTCATTGATTAATAGTATTGAGCCATTAACTAAGGCCATGTACAAAAGAATTCATCTATAAGGAGCCAATACATACTTGACCAAAATAACAAAACAATTCACCTAGTCTAGCCCCTATACATGCCATACTAAAAGTATTAATTCTAGATATACCGAGACGAGTTGATAGTGTGAGCGATCTTCCAATTATCTTTGTATCCCGACCTGGCTCTTTGACACTATAAAGCAAGGGAAAAGAAAAGGGAGTAAGCTTTAAGCTTAGTAAGTTTACATGTAAATAATAATCATCATTACATGTGCTAATCTATAAATAGCATTTCACAATAAGTAAGAACATGTCACAATTCGAGATCATGCTTACTCATTCATCTCTTACCACTTTCCAACCATATCACAAACCAAATGCTCTTATTATTTAACATACATCCCTGCACTTATCACAACACAATTACATGAAACAATACATCATAATTTCACAATAAGCCGTTCTTAGCAATACCAAACATTCGGTGGTTTCGCACTTAGCCCACCATTTATCTTTAACAGGGTGGTATTGCACATAGCCCACCAACAAGAATATGTACGGTGGTATCGCACATAGCCCACCAAATGATAATGTAAACAATGGTATTGCACACAGCCCATCATGAATAAGAAATAAGGTGGTATCGCACATATCCCACCAACAAGGATGATGCGATCCTGGTCGTATCATGGTTCGACTCCATCTGACGCCATTGAGAATGGCTTAAACTCGAAGGGCTAAAATGCAAAATGAAGCTAATTCCAGCTCATTTTCATCTCAATTAAACTCCCTTCCTATGTGGTTCAGCTCACATGAGTTCATCTCAGCTCATTGAGCTTGGAAACTTTTCAGCTATAAACTGTTACATTCATGGGCTGTTACAAAGAGTTTAATGTGACTTTTCAAGTGAGAATCAGTTACAAACATAAAGGAAGCATTATTCAACATTAAAAGGAGCTGTTATGGTAATTGAAAGGAGCATTATACATCAATTAAATTCGACAGCAGCCTCTTCTTCTTCCAATAACTGTTTAAAGCTTAAAGGTCACACATGAGTTACAAATTTTTATTCAGTTGCTGGTGATCATTCGGCTGCTAAGAGAGCATGAAACCAAGCATTTAAATTCATTTAAACAGCTCATTTAGAGTCATAAAGTTGTTGTTATTTGGCTTGAAGGAACACAAGAGTTTTTATTTATTGATTAGATTTTATTTCACCCATTTAAATGCATATTAAAGCTGAATTCATATGACTCTTCAGTTAACCACATGTAAACACTATATATACTTTGTTATTAGCTCGTAAAAGAGCACTTTTGATGCTTAATGAAATTCGTGAGTTATCTACTCTCTTTATTATTCAAAGTTCAAATTGACTTATCTAGTAGCTAGTGGCGTCAATCTGACTTGTTTCGAACTTATCATCCATTTGGGTGTGGCGTTCAAACCTTTATACCGAGGTTCCTATCTTGATAGATAGTGGGTCGAGGTTTTATCCAATTTCATATTTACCTTTTGAAACGTATAAGACTCGGGTCCTTAATTCCTATTAAGGGTTCTTTCTTATTTCAGCCAGTTATCCATTGAACCATCTCTTTTCTTTGTTTTTAAACCACTACCATTTTATTTAATCTATCCAATTTTTCCCTTTTAAACAAATCAAATGAAACTCCTTCGTAGACAATCGGGCAAATTCACATATGACTCAACTCACCCCGAGGTGAATCGTATCATTTGGTATCAGAGCTAGAAAACGAGGAGCACCGACGTTCGTATTCAATCCCGAAAGCAGGTTCGTAAAAAAATTGAAAAAAATCAAAAAAATTTTCCAAAATTTCTTGTATTTAAGTCTATTGAATTTGAAGTGAAAAAAATACGAAAATTCAAAAAAAAAAAAATATAAGTGAAAAAAAAAAAGAGTGAAGTTTTCTTTTGAAAGTTTGGTAAGTACTTGTTGTTTCTGTTCTCCTCTTCTCTACCCAATCTTCAAAATCACTGTCCTTTATTCCCGATCATCAAGAACTTTTCCCATCATCATTTGGTTCCCCTCCACCTTACCTAACGGCACCCTTAACTCATTTTCTTTCAGCCTACCTTTACCTATAACAATTTTTCCTTTGCTTAGACCCCTTGAAGCCGACCTACAAGTTGCTAATAAGTCTAAGGCAACCTTCCAGAAATTTGAGATGTGGATTCAAGTGGTAAAATGCGCGAGCGAGTGAGATCATTCGAGTGGAGGTAAAAGCCAAACGACCAAAAACACGAGCGAGAGTGCCACTTTTTCTTCTTCTTTTCGAGTGAAATTGTGAGGATTTTGTTGTGAGAAATTTAATTTCTTTTGTTTTACTTAACAAATTTCTTTTCAGCAATCAAAGATGTCTCTCGAAGAGTTCACCGAATCGGAGTACCAATACTTGGTGCAAGGAATGAAAAGAATGGTGAATCTAAAGTTTTATAGACTACACGAGAGATTAGATCATGTAGAACAAAAAGAACCACGAAAACAAGTGTCATCAAATCAAAAAGTAGAATCGAGAAATTTACAAAGATACACTTTTAATGATTATTCGAGACGAGATTTCGATCGAGATTCTTATTCATCAAGGAACTCGAGGTGAAGAGAAGCCAACTTTGATTTTCACTCTCTCCAAGATGACGTGCGAGATGAACGGTACACTCCTTCAGGAGCTTCAAAGAAATCCTATACGGAGTATTCTTCCCGATGCAATTATCGTAATTCATTTGTAAATAAATTTTCTTCTTTCGAGCCAAATGATTACCATCTTGATTCTTTTGTAACATCATGTAAAAGAAAAGAAAAAGAAGAAAATGCAAAAGAAATAAAAAGAAAAGAGAGAAAAGAGGCAAGTAAGAGGGAAAATGAGCGAGTTTTGAGAGAGCTTGAAAAAGCTATTGAGAAGGTTTTTGAAAAATAGACAGAACAAAAAGAAGTTGAAAGAGAAGTCGAAAAGAAATTTGAAAAAGAAAACGAGAGTGAAGAAAAAGAGAGTGAAAAAGAAATTGAAAAGGAGTGTGAAAATAAAAATAAAATTGAAAAAGAAAGAAATGAACTCGAGATAGAAAAAGAAACAAAAGAAAAGAACGAGCAAGAAAAAGTGAGGAGTGATACAACTAACCCTCTTGAAGTTTGCTCTTGTTCTATTTCTACTTTTTAGGTTCTCGAAAGACCGAAATATGTTTTTCAACTACAATACCTTCCGGAAGAACGACGTTTCCATATGATCAGCCAATGTATAGTTGAAAATAATCCACACGAACCCAAAGGTAAGCGAGGTAAGGAACTTTTAAACGAGTCACGACAATTCAATTTGACATTCATCAATAAAATCTTCGATGACTTGGTTATCAAAAGACCCCCTTATTCTCATTTGATTGATTTCTATTCTTTGAATGTGGTTGACACTGTTTGTTCCGATCGACAACCCAAAAATTTTATCTTGTGTGCAGTGTTTCACAAAAGCACTTAATTTGTTTGAACATGACATTAACGAGCACCCACTGAAGTTCTGTGAGAAATCTTTGAACTTGTGCAAATCTATTTTGAAGCATGAAAAGAGATTTGAATGTTCATTTTTGAGTATGCATAAGTCCTATTTGTTTAACATGACCGATTTAGTGAAACAGTTGTTATTTTTTTCTTAAATAAACAAACTCATGTTTTTAAGCCGGGAATTTGTGTTGATTCATCTTGTTGGAAAATCAAGCCACATCGATTGTGTGCGAATCATTTCTATGTTTTTGATTTGTAGTCTTTGAATAAGGTAACGAAAATTTCCCAATGTGTTTTCAATTTATATTCATTCATTAAACAATTTCTTTAGTTGTCCATGAAGTTTGCGATCCATTTGGAAAAGATTAATTCAACTGCGAAACTTCAGCTATGCTATACCCCTAAGGAGCGAATATTTGTGATGGGCGAGCAAGGTAAATTCGATCTTTGTTTTCCTACTCTTGAAGACAAACAAGGTAATATTCTCAAAAGCTTTAAAACACTTTTTTTTTCCTCGGAAGATGACAACCATCACGTTGATGATTTCACTTTTATAAAGTCTTTAAATCGTGATGTGTTTAATTGTTCTATTCTGTTTGATAATGATCTATCGGTTTTGGACATTGATAAAAAGACTCTTGTTTTTAATAATTGGCATGATGCATTTGTTAGTGAGCATATATCCATAGGTCAACTTCAAGGATTGATTGTCTGAGGTCATGAATCATGTGAATCTGTTCTATTACTTGATGGTGACGATTATGTTCAACTTTTGACCTACTATCCGCATTTCAATTCGTGGAAGCAATTTAAGTTGGTTGAATGCCTTGATCCTTATGTAATTTTGTTTCAAACATTTGATAAGGCATTATTTCTTTTGTATGATAAGTTAATCTTTTCCTTCCACATGCATCATACTTGTGTTGCTATGATTATGCGGATTGCAAATTTGTGTGAAGCTTTATTTGTTAATTCATGGTTATCCCTTTCAGGTGTCGCGATTATCATTCACCCCGTTCGACCGAGCAAAGCAAGGAAAAATGAACTATGTCCTCAAGAACCAGCGGCTCGATTCGAGGACGAATCGCTTTTAAGAGGGGGTTTGATGCGATCCTGGTCGCATCATGGTTTGACTCTATCCGATGCCATCGAGAGTGGCCTAAACTCGAGGGGCCAAAGTGCAAAATGAAGCTGATTCCAGCTCATTTTCAGCTCAATTAAACTCCCTATCTATGTGGTTCAGCTCACATAAGTTCATCTTAGCTCAATGAGCTTGGAAACTTTTCAGCTGGAAACCGTTACACTCATGGGCTGTTACAAAGAGTTTAATGTGACTTTTCAAGTGAGAATCGGTTACACACATAAAGGAAGCATTATTCAACATTAAAAGGAGCTGTTATGATAATTAAAAAAAGCATTATACATCAATTAAATTCGGTAGCAGCCTCTTCTTCTTCCAATAACCGTCTGAAGCTTAAAGGTCACACAGTAGTTACAAATTTTTATTAAGTTGCTTGTGACCATTCGGTTGCTAAGAGAGCATGAAACCAAGCATTTAAATTCATTTAATCAGCTCATTTAGAGTCATAAAGTTGCTGTTATTTGGCTTGGAGGAACTCAAGAGTTTTTATTTATTGATTAGATTTTATTTCAGCCATTTAAATGCATATTAAAGCTGAATTCATATGACTCTTCAGCTAACCACATGTAAACAATATATATACTTTGTTATTAGCTTGTAAAAGAGCACTTTTGATACTTAACGAAATTTGTGAGTTATCTACTCTCTTTATTCTTCAAGGTTCAAATTGTCTTATCTAGTAGCTAGTGGCATCAATTTGACTTGTCTCAAACTTATCATCCATTTGGGTGTGGCGTTCAAACCTTTATACCGAGGTTCCTATCTTGCTAGATAGTGGGTCGAGGTTTTAAACAATTTCGTATTTACCTATTGAAACGTATAAGACTCGGGTCCTTAATTCCTATTAAGGGTTCTTTCTTGTTTCAGCCAATTATCCATTTAACCATCTCTTTTCTTTGTTTTTAAACCACTACCATTTTATTTAATCTATCCAATTTTCCCCTTTTAAACAAATCAAACGAAACTCCTTCGTAGATGATGGGGCAAATTCACATACGCCTCGATTCACCCTCAAGGCGAATCGTATCAAAGGATATTTAAGGTGGTATCGCACACAACGCACCATTATTTATTACGGATAATATTCCACAATTACATGTCTATTTCAACGTTCATATGAAAATTATTCATTATCTGTCAAATTCAATCCATTTGAATTATAAATGTTCCCAATCATACAATGCACCAATAAGCAACAACATGTATATTTAAGATGCATCATTTACACATAAACTTACCTCGGTGCAAAACGCTTTAATCAACGGTCTATTCCGTAACCTTGCCTTTTTCTCGGTCAAGGTTGATTCCACACTCTTTCTGGTCATAATAGCAAAATTCACTCATTCAATCATTTTATAATCATAATACATCATAATTTCTACTTAGGCAAAAATGACCGTTTTGCCCTTGTAACATGGCAAAATTACGATTTTGCCCCTAGGCTCGTAAATAAATTTTCATCACATTTTCTCATTAAACAAGCGTACCTGAACATTTATTACTCTTACAACTACTCATAATTCCAATTATTTCATGCATTTATTACACATTTTCAATCTTTGCATTTAAGTCCTATTTAGGTGTTTTCATGCTAACACCTTTCACAAAAGTTGTTCCTTAACTCACAATCATTCATTTTTCTCCATAAAAACTCAGCAAACAACATGAAAACTCTCATGGCAAGTCCCTAAACTTTCAACCATTTAGAAAATTAGTCCCCTCATTAGCTAGTTTAAGCTTTGGGGACTCCAAAACTACAAAAATTATCGAATAAAACCACCAAAATCACTTACTTGTAGAGAAGATAAGTTGCTGAAAATTTGAACTCCAAGAACCCTTATTTCCTCTCAATTTCCAGTGGTAGAAGAAGAAAGAATAGTAAAAGATGATATGTCATCTTTTTATCTTATTTTATTCATTTTTTATCACCTAATGTCACCAAATTTTGACTAAAATTAATGCTCTTGTCCCCCCTAAGCTATATGGCCGGCCATCACACATCCAATGGCCTAATTTCACTTTAAGGACCTCCAATTTAATATTCTATGGCTATTAGACACCTCTACCTTGAAAATTAAAACTTTCGCACTTTATGAGATTTAGTCCTTTTTCACAATTAAGCATTCAATCATTAAAATTAAAGCACCAAATTTCCCATGCGTTATTAAAAACTGTTATAACAAATAAATTAATACCAAAATAATTTCCTCAACCTCGGATTAGTGGTCCCGAGTGAAACACCCCACACCCGGCCCACGAGCCTGAACCGGATCTGGTATGTTCCTTAAGAAAATCGGCTTCAAATTCTTTTGTTACTTAGAAAATTTTTGTGAATTTTTAGAAAGATATTGGTTTTGGGTTGGGCTTAGGTTGGAAACCCATTTATATTAATTTAGAAAACATTTAATTTTGGTGACAAAACCATTTAGGGTTTATTTTTAAAATAAATTTAATTAAACTTAGTCAAAAATAATTCATAACATAACAACTAAAAATAAAAGCAGGGAAATAAAACCATCCAACTTGGGCCTTATGGCCTTATTACATCATTCAAACCCAAAGATAAAATTGAAAATACTAAAATTGAGTAAAGTCCAAACTTCTAAATAAATTCTTCAAGTGATGCATGGCCACCTTTAGCTCCTGCCGACCCGGTCAATTACTACTCATTTCCTGAAAAATAGTCCCACAAAGGGGTGAGTCAACAGACTCAATGTGTACACAAACTAACAATCAACATTCCAGGCATACATATTCATATCAAAGCATATTCAAATCAAATAATGATGCAACCCAACCCAAGCCTATTTGTCCATCCGCTACACACCACCCGTGCACCGCCAATTACACCGTGGGGACTACTAAGTCAACCCTCCATCCGCTACACACCATCGGCGCGATCAGCAATCGACGTGCTCATCGCCCACTTACGTTGTGTCATTAAACACTATATTCGGATAATGTAACCGGTTACCATATTCACGCATAATAGGGCCGTAGCCACCATATTTCGTTGGTGAGGCCGAAACCAACACCTTCGTTGGTGAGACCAAGTCAACACCTTCACTTTCTTCCTTCACATATATCCCAAATGCCCCAATTATTTTATAACATATTCCACATACTTAATTTTCATTCATGTTACTAATCACATGTTCAAAGTATATCACATTCATAATCCTATCAAAAGTAGGAAACATACCGGGTACTCCTTACCACATTTGTGGTACTTAACCACATTCACATTCACATACTTGATACATATTCATATATTTAATAATTACCACGTAATTTATTGAAGGTTAGTAAGGGTACACACTGATTTGCTTAATGATTCCTTGAAATCCCAAGAATGATCTACAGATTTAGATCTCAAGTTCCTACATTTGATTAATCACTTACTATTTTAATAAAAACCATTCGGCCATAAATCCAAATCCTAGTAGGATTAGTATACTTAAAACTTACCTTGAAATTATCAAATCCAAAATCCTTGTATCCTCCTCATTCAAATCCCTATAACTACATGTTAGATCAATTTCTAACATTTATTCACAACAATTAACCCTTAGCCGAATGTTAAATATGACTTACCTTAGATTCTTAAATCCAAATTCACCGAATAACTAGGGAACACGCGCCTATGGTGTACCTTCTTCTGAAAAGAACTTCTCCTTCCTTGTAGTCGACACTTAGTAAATCCCGAAGATCTCTTCTACAATGCATATTTAAGGGTATTAGAATCTTAATTTCGACACCTTTAAAAGAAATAGAATGAGAATCTAACCTAATCTTACCCTTACTTGAAGAAATCAATTGCATCTTCACTTCAACCTTCGTAGATTCTGGCTATGGCCTTGATCTTAGCAAGCTTTCTGGCTTTTGGAATATTGAGAGGAGAAGAATGAAGAAGAAAAGAAAAGAGAAAAAGAGAATAATGGTAGAGAAAATTCGGCAGAGAGAATAGGAGAAATTTTAGAGAATTTCTACAGAGGTTTTCTTGAAGAGAAAAGAATGAATGAAGAATAGCCTTACTCTTCCTTTTATAGCCAAAATTACTAGCTAGAGTCCTTTACTTGGCCACCACTCTTCTATTTTGATAACTTTATCCTTTAATTATCATAAATAAAAGAGTTTAATCCAATATTTATCTCTTCTAAATAATCCAATTTAAAAATCCTTTATTTATCTCCTTTTTAATCGAATATTTATGAAAATAAAACACCTCCTTTCTAAAAGGCTTGTGCCGTCCACCTCGATCTTACTGAAACAAAAATAAAACCTTCATTTAATTGCTTCCCTTGTGACTTGAACCTGTGCCCATGCCTCTTGCACATGGCGCCATTTCCATAGGCCCTAAGTGGCATCTTCGTGCCACTTTTCCAAGCTGTGCTTGTGTGTCAAATCTTACCATCTTTTTTCCTTTAAGGCCCTCTAGCCCTTATTTCCTATTTTGAACTTTAAAACTCATCATTTCTGGTCATTTCTAAGTTTCCTAAAATGTTCAGTTTCCAAAATGTTCAGGTTTCCAAAAATGTGTACTTTCCATTTTTGAACCATTTCCTTACATTTCCTTACATTTTCTTACATTTCCCTACATTGCCTTACATTTCCATACATTTCCACACATTTCCACACATTTCCATACACTTCCATACATTTCCATATATTTCCATACATTTCCTTATTTTTAGAATTCACATAACACATTCATAATTCATAAAACATGCCATTTTACCACATGGTTCCTTGTGTCATGCTTCACACGGAGTTTCTTTTAAAGCCTCATTTACCTAGCTCCCCTTTTTACTTAAAAACCAATAATTTTCCAAAGCTTTCTTCTTCCATCTTAAAATTCTAAAAACCCTTAATACACTTCCAACACTGCCAAAACCTACTAACTCATGAATTATGCACAAACGCATAACCCCTAATCTAGGATGTTACAGTTCTACCCTCCTTAAAAATAATTTCGTCCTCGAAATTACTTATTAACAGTCGTCCAATCTTTCTCACCGTACTTATGCTTACGCTGCGCACTTTGATCTTAATAGAACCATCATACTTTGTAGGCACAATCTCTAAGTTCACATCCCTTAGAACTCATTTTCTAACGTCGCGATTTAATCTGGTTAACGAGTTTTATGCATCAAAACTTTTGTTTCACTGACTAACCGCGAACAGTTTTATGAAAAAGTATTTAAGAGTGGTTCTTTCGTGTTCATACATGCACACAGTCTTTTCATTCATTCATACATCTAACAATCAATCATGAACTTTCATTCATTCAGAGAAATGTTGTAGTTTTCATTGTTGTTGTTTTTCCACTACCCAGGGTTATTTTCGTAATTTTGTCCTACAAGGGCATTTTTGTAACTTTTCAAAAGAAAAAGTTCCTTGGTGATTTTGTCAAAAAGTATTTTGGTAATTTCAAAGTCCCGGAGTAATTTGGAAAAATTTTGAAATCTGGGGGTATTTTGGAAATTTTTGGCCTTAGGGGTATTTCTAATTTTTTCGTGAACCAGGGTAAATTTGTAAAGTTAACAAATCAGGGATATTTTAGAAGTTGTAAAACTTTGAGGTTCTTTTTGAGACTTTTATTTTCCAAAATGGTGATGTTGCAAAAATTTTGGAAATCGTGGTCATTTTGGTAATTTTGTAAGTTAGGGGGCAATTTAAGTAATTTTCCAAAATCAAGATATTTTGATAGTTTGCAAATTAGGGTTCGTGAACATTTATAAAATAATGAAGTTTTGGCAAAACCGTTGAGAAGTTGGACATTTTATAAACCAAGGGGCGTTTTGTAATTTTACCACTGTGGTATTTTTGTAATTTTTGAAAATCGTAAATTTTTCGTAAAAATCTTGTAAAGATAGCTTTCATCAATTAAACGAGTGATTTTAAAAGTTTGGAAACTAGGGTTTGTTGTTTTTCATAAAAACACAAATAGTTCCTTTCGGGTTTTAGTTATTGTGTTTAGCCTATGACCGAGTCCTCTTGGTCGATGATGAACAAAGCTACGCACTGCAGGATTCTGTGAAGAGGAGGTGAGTCACTAGGATCGCTTAAATACTGTGCTCTTCCGGATCCAATCCTAGACATGCGCATGTGGGGTTACCACACCCTAACTTAGTGACTTAGCTATAGGTTTGTTAAGTGCATTAAGTCTTATGTATTTGTGTTTGAGTAGACTAGTCCTATGGTTCAATAGATTCTAGTTCACTAATCTACGTTCCATTCCTACCCTTTTACAGATCATTCAATAAAACACACAAATGGATAGAAGTACTTACCTGGTGGATCATGGGTCGAGACTTAGGTGCCATGCCATAATACTGCTTATTTTCAAAGAAAATCATTTTGCTCGCTTTGAAAATGTTTTGGGCTCCGAGCCCACAGCCGAGAGTTTAAAACTGGGCTCGATACTAATCAAACACCCCCACACCCTACCACGAGCTTGAACCTGGATCCGTATGTTCCTTAAGAAAATCGGATTCAAATTCTTTTGTTACTTAGAAAATTTTTGTGAATTTTTAGAAAGATATTGGTTTTGGGTTGGGCTTAGGTTGGAAACCCATTTATATTAATTTAGAAAACATTTAATTTTGGTGACAAAACCATTTAGGGTTTATTTTTAAAACAAATTTAATTAAACTTAGTCAAAAATAATTCATAACATAACAACTAAAAATAAAAGCAGGGAAATAAAACCATCCAACTTGGGCCTTATGGCCTTATTACATCATTCAAACCCAAAGATAAAATTGAAAATACTAAAATTGAGTAAAGTCCAAACTTCTAAATAAATTCTTCAAGTGATGCATGGCCACCTTTAGCTCTTGCCGACCCGGTCCATTACTACTCATTTCCTGAAAAATAGTCCCACAAAGGGGTGAGTCAACAGACTCAATGTGTACACAAACTAACAATCAACATTCCAGGCATACATATTCATATCAAAGCATATTCAAATCAAATAATGATGCAACCCAACCCAAGCCTATTTGTCCATCCGCTACACACCACCCGTACCTGCCAATTACACTGTGGGGACTACTAAGTCAACCCTCCATCCGCTACACACCATTGAAGGCAGTCGCTGCAGTCGACGTGCTCATCGCCCACTTACGTTGTGTCATTAGACACTATATTCGAATAATGTAACGAAGTTACCATATTCACGCAATGGGGCCGTAGCCACCATATTTCGCAGGTGGCCGAAACCAACACCTTCGTTGGTGAGACCAAAGTCAACACCTTCGTTGGTGAGACCAAGTCAACACCTTCACTTTCTTCCTTCACATATATCCCAAATGCCCCAATTATTTTATAACATATTCCACATACTTAATTTTCATTCATGTTACTAATCACATGTTCAAAGTATATCACATTCATAATCCTATCAAAAGTAGGAAACATACCTGGGTACTCCTTACCACATTTGTGGTACTTAACCACATTCACATTCACATACTGATACATATTCATATATTTAATAATTACCACGTAATTTATTGAAGGTTAGTAAGGGTACACACCTGATTTGCTTAATAGATTCCTTGAAATCCCGAAGAATGATCTACAGATTTAGATCTCAAGTTCCTACATTTGATTAATCACTTACTATTTTAATAAAAACCATTCGGCCATAAATCCAAATCCTAGTAGGATTAGTATACTTAAAACTTACCTTGAAATTCTCAAATCCTCAAATCCTTGTATCCTCTCATTTAAATCCCTATAACTACATGTTAGATCAATTTCTAACATTTATTCACAACAATTAACCCTTAGCCGAATGTTAAATATGATTTACCTTAGATTCTTAAATCCCGAAATTCACCGAATAACTAGGGAACACGCGGCCTATGGTGTACCTTCGGGAAAAGAACTTCTCCTTCCTTGTAGTCGACACTTAGTAAATCCCTAAGATCTCTTCGCAATGAGATATTAAGGGTATTAGAATCTTAATTTCGACAGCCTTAAAAGAAATAGAATGAGAATCTAACCTAATCTTACCCTTACTTGAAGAAATCAATTGCATCTTCACTTCAACCTTCAGAGATTCGGCTATGGGCTTGATCTTAGCAAGCTTTCGGCTTTTGGAATATTGAGAGGAGAAGAATGAAGAAGAAAAGAAAAGAGAAAAAGAGAATAATGGTAGAGAAAATTCGGCAGAGAGAATAGGAGAAATTTTAGAGAATTTCGGCAGAGGTTTTCTTGAAGAGAAAAGAATGAATGAAGAATAGCCTTACTCTTCCTTTTATAGCCAAAATTACTAGCTAGAGTCCTTTACTTGGCCACCACTCTTCTATTTTGATAACTTTATCCTTTAATATCATAAATAAAAGAGTTTAATCCAATATTTATCTCTTCTAAATAATCCAATTTAAAAATCCTTTATTTATCTCCTTTTTAATCGAATATTTATGAAAATAAAACACCTCCTTTCTAAAAGGCTTGTGCCGTCCACCTCAGTCTTCTGAAACAAAAAAAAAAACCTTCATTTAATTGCTTCCCTTGTGACTTGAACCTGTGCCCATGCCTCTTGCACATGGCGCCATTTCCATAGGCCCTAAGTGGCATCTTCAGCCACTTTTCCAAGCTTTGTTGTGTGTGTCAAATCTTACCATCTTTTTCCTTTAAGGCCCTCTAGCCCTTATTTCCTATTTTGAACTTTAAAACTCATCATTTCGGGGTCATTTCTAAGTTTCCTAAAATGTTCAGTTTCCAAAATGTTCAGGTTTCCAAAAATGTGTACTTTCCATTTTTGAACCATTTCCTTACATTTCCTAGTTTCCATAAATGTTCACTTTCCTCTTTATTCCTTTACATTTTCAGGACATTTCCCTACATTTCCAAGACAAGACATTTCCTTACATTTCCTTGCATTTCCTTACATTTCCATACATTTCCTCACATTTCCTTACATCTCCTTACATTTCCATACATTTTCTACATTTCCTTACATTTCCTTACATTTCCTTACATTTCCATACATTTCCATACATTTCTTACATTTCCTTATTTTTCTTACATTTCCTACATTGCCTTACATTTCCATACATTTCCACACATTTCCACACATTTCCATACACTTCCATACATTTCCATATATTTCCATACATTTCCTTATTTCTAGAATTCACATAACACATTCATAATTCATAAAACATGCCATTTTACCACATGGTTCCTTGTGTCATGCTTCACACGGAGTTTCTTTTAAAGCCTCATTTACCTAGCTCCCCTTTTTACTTAAAAACCAATAATTTTCCAAAGCTTTCTTCTTCCATCTTAAAATTCTAAAAACCCTTAATACACTTCCAACACTGCCAAAACCTACTAACTCATGAATTATGCACAAACGCATAACCCCTAATCTAGGATGTTACACCGAGACCACTTTTTTCAACTAGCCCTAAAATCGGGTTGCTACAACTCTCCCCTCCTCTGCCTCAAATTCAATTCTTTGTGAGTCATCAGATATTTCAAGCTCTTATGATCAGTATAAATGTGACACTTCTCACCAAATAAATAGTGACACCAAATATTCAATGCGAATACATTAGCTACTAATTCAAGATCGTGAGTCGAATAGTTCTTTTCATGCGATTTTAACTCTCTCGAAGCATAGGCTATAACTTTGCCTTCTTGCATTAACACAGCTTAAACAATTCAACGACACATCACTGTAAACTATGAATTCTTTACCCGAATCAGGTTCAACTAACACTTGTTCCTTTGTCAATAATGCTTTCAACTGTTAAAAACTCTGCTGAACTTTTCTGACCACTCAAATCATCTCTCTGTAGCAATTTAGTCAAAGGAGTTGCAATCATTGAAAAGCCTTTCAGAAACTGTCTATAATATCCTGCTACTCCCAGAAAACTGCGGACTTCAGACACATTTCTCGAAGATTTCCAATCTAGTATTGCTGAAATCTTACTCGGATCAACTTGTATCCCCACAGCTCACACTATATGTCCCAGAAAACTAACCTCGCACAACTAGAACTCACATTTACTGAACTTTGCATACAATTATTTCTCACGCAGAGTCTGTAACATGATTCTCAAATGCTCGGCATGTTGCGCCTCATCACAAGAATAAATCAAAATATCGTCAATAAACACAACGACATATCGATCCAAACATGGTCTGAATATTCGATTCATCATACCCATAAATACTGCAGGAGCACTCATTAGTCTGAAAGGCATAACTAAAAATTCATAATGTTCGTACCTCGTTCTGAAACAAATTTTTGGCACATATGAGTCTTTAACTCTCAACCGATAATAACCTGATCTCAAGTGTATTTTTGAAAACACTGTAGCTCATTTTAAGTGATTAAACAAATCATCAATCCGCGGTAGAGGATATTTATTCTTTATCGTCACTTTATTCAACTATCGATAATCAATGCACATCATCATAGTACCATCTTTCTTTTTCACAAACAACACAGGAACACCCTAGGGCGAGAAACTTGGTTGAGCAAATCCTCTATCGGTCAAATCTTGCAACTGAGACTTCAACTCTTTCAATTCTGTGAGTGTCATTCTATACGGAGTTATTGAGATAGGAGTAGTCCCCGGCACTAACTCAATACCAAACTTGACTTCTCGTATCAGAGGTAATCCCGATAGTTCTTCAGGAAACACATCCAGGAACTCACAAACCACAGGCACAGATTCAACTTTCTTTTCTGTCACTTTTGTATCTATCACATATGCAAGATAAGCTTTACACCCTTTTTTCACATAATTCAAAGCTTTCATCGAAGATAATACAGCCAGTAGCCCATTCAAATCACTGGATTCAATTCGAACTTTCTTACCATTCTGACTTCTCAAATCAATACTCTTTTATTTGCGATTCACAATAGCATTATTCAAAGTTAACCAATCCATACCTAAAATTATATCAAATTCATCAAAGGGTAGCAGCATCAAATTAACCGAAAAATAAATATCCCAAAATATCAACGGACAATTCATGCACACTTTATCAACCAGAACACACTTGCCTAAGGGGTTTGATACTGTAATTACAAACTTAGTAGACTCAACCAGGTAGAGTCTTACTGGATACTAGGTTCACACACACATATGAATGAGTAGATCCTGGATCTATTAATTCAATTACATCAGTATCTATAAGAGTAAAGGTACCAGTAATGACGTTTGGAGATGACACTTTTTCACGAGCACAAATAGCGTCAGCTCGGGCAGTTGCTCTCACCTCAGATCTCACAACTATATCCGTTGTTCTTCTCTGACTACCACTCACTGTAACGCCCTGAATTTTTGGGCCTAGTAAAATTGGGCCTATTGGGCCTTGGGCATAGTAGCGTTTAAAATTTTTGAGAATAAGAGAATGGCACTAATGCAAGTTGGACCTATTAGATGAGTGATTTTGGAAGGTTAGGGGGCTTCCATAAAGTCCCAGGTTCAAACCTGGGCTTTAGGAAAACTTTTGGTTTTAGGTGAATAAAACCCTTGGAGTAAGTAAGTAGGTTTTAAGAAAAAAATGTGGAAAAAAATGACACAAGGAAGAGAGTGGTCTAGTGGCAAGGCGTCATTAAGGGTGTAAGGGAGAGCTTGGGTTCAAGTTTTGGCGCTTACAATTCATTTTGATTTCCTTTTAAATGAACTTAGAATTTGGCCCATAGGCTTATATTTAGTTGCACATGTTTTAAGTCACAAAAGGAGCTTGTGTTGTGGTGGCATGTAGCGTCTGGAGCATAAGAGAGGGCAAGGGTTTGAATCCCATTGCAAGCAAAAAATGATATTTATTTTGCTAAGTTGGGACGGCAGGTGGTTGTGATGGAATTAAACTCTGCTGAAGGTGAAATCCCACATTGGGAAGCTAGCGTGAGAGTAGGCGAGAAGTTGGCTTTAAATAGAGCGATTTATGAAGAGAGTAAGCATACCTTGATTGGCGTTTGGGGATAGGAGTGTTTGGAGCGCGAATTAACTCTAGCTGTAGAGCAGAAAATGCCGAAATGTCGATCACACGGCGATGGTAGCCACACGAGCGTGCGAGCGCATGTGTGGGAGCTTGGACGCGATAGTTGAGGCCATTATGAGTGTTCTTGTGGGTTTAGGTTGTTTGGGCCACGATGGGCCGAAAGGGGCCATGTGCGGCCAATGGGCCCGTCGGCCCATATGAATAAATTGTAAAATTGTGTAGTAGATATTGGACTGGTCTATGTGATTCTCGTATCTGTGGCTAGATTTTGGTAAATGGGTCACACGAGCGTGTGGGCCCATTTATGCTGAGAATGGGCCCTCGGCCCATTCGCATTCTTATCTCTATTTAGAATACCTTGGTTTACAAATTACTGAAATACCTTTGTTTTACAAAATTACTAAAATGCCATCGGATTGAAAAATTACCGAAATACCCTAATTTGTGAAATTACCAAAATACCCTCGGATTGCAAAATTACTGAAATACCCTTGGATTGTAAAATTACTAAAATACCCCCGGTTTGAGAATTTACCGAAATACCCCTGATTTGTGAAATTATCGAAATACCCTCGGATTGTAAAATTACCAAAATACCCTTTATTTGTGATATTATCGAAATACCCTCGGATTGCCAAATTATCGAAATAGCCCTAATTTGTGAAATTACCGAAATACCCTCGGATTGTAAAATTATCGAAATACCCTGATTTGTGAAATTATCAAAATACCCTTAGATTGCAAAATTTTTGAAATTACCCTGATTTGTGAAATTATCGAAATACCCTCAGATTGTAAAATTACCAAAATACCCCTGATTTATGAAATTACGAAAAATACCCTCATTTTGCAAAATCACTGAAATACCCCTGGTTTGCAAAACTACCAAAATATCCTTATAGAGTAAAATTTTCGAAATACCCCAGAAGGGTAGGATTACCGAAAACCCTTATAAGGTAAATGACTGTTTTACCCTTGTGGGTAAGTGACTGACTTGTGCTATGATTTGACTGATTTGACTGTGTTTTAACGAACATGAATGTGGGCGTGTGACTGATATGCTATTAACATGTGTTGAAATGACTGTTACTAAGCATGGCCATTTTGCATACACGTGTAATAATTGAGCATGACATACACGGCATATTGCATGGGGTTGGGACATTGATACAGAGGAAGTTCTGATAGGGTCGCATGGGTCGCCTGATGACTGTGGATCCAGTATTGATTTGATATGGTCGCACGAATCGCATGACGACTGTGGATCTAGTATTGATCTGATAGGGTCGCAAGGTCGCATGATGATTGTGGATCTAGTATTGATCTGATAAGGTCGCACGGGGCGCATGACGACTGTGGATCCAGTATTGATCTGTTGAGGTCGCACGTGTAACACCCCGTACCCGAGACCGATGTTAAGACTGGATACGGAACATTACCATGCTTGAACTCACTTAAACCTACACTTACTGCTAAAATTTTGTTCCGAAATAAAAGAAAACTTATCTTTCTTAACCAACTCGTACATCTCATAAGCCTACGAGGCCTCATACACATATCTGGATACTTTCGAAACTCAATCGGAAACTTTTCCCCAAAATAGGGGCGACACGCCCGTGTACCCTTGGACACGCCCATGTCACCAACCGTGGGGAGTTACTGCCAATTTTCATACGGCCTTGACACGCCCGTGTCTACTGATCGTGTAAAGCTACTGACTTGTTCCATACGGCTTGAACACACGCCCATATAAAAATCGTGTGTTCTACACGGCTTATGAGCACGGCCGTGGGGTTCACCCGTGGCCTAATTTAACTAATAATAATAAGGTGTAGGGTACACACGACCTAGACACACGCTCGTGTGTCTAATCATGTGGGCACTTAGAGGCTATTTACCAAGCCATTTGCCCCCTGAAACTAAGATCAGCCAATACATTCTCAATATCAATATTACATACTTCATTGACTTCAATAAACATGCATAGTCAATTTGGCCTGAAACACCCCAAACCCTGCCCACGAGACTTGACTGAATCTGGTATGTTCCTTCAGTAAAACATTTTCAAAATTCGTTTGTTACTTTGGAAAACTTGGGTGGTTTTGAAGAAAGTTTGATTCGTGTTGAGTTCAATTGGAAAACAGTGTTGTTCTTGAAATCAGGGATTTATTAAAACCTTGTTTTTATATTCGAAAACCACAAGTTAAAAGAGTTGCCGAATTGGTTAAAGATTATCTCTTAATTTGCAAATCATTTATGTTTAGGTGTCAAAACATTTAACATTTATTTTAGGAAAAGTTGTTTGATCCTAATTTTGTAATAACCGTTTCATAACAGAAATAAGAAAAATGCATGCATAACCAGCTCATACTAGCAGCCCTTTTACATAAAAAAACAAAACCCCAAAAATAAACCCAAAAATACTTAGAAATAAATAGTCCAAAATAAAATAAAATATGAGCTGAATATGGCCACTACTAAGCTCCTGCCGACCCGGTCCATCACTGAGCGTCACCTGAAAAAAAATATCCCACAACGGGGTGAGTCAAACAGACTCAGTTTGTAAAAACCAACACTAAGTCCCAACGATTCAGGCATATCAGATCATACATACATATATATAACAGATAGAGATAATGATGCAAACCCGAACCCAATCCTAGATAACCATCTGTTACACATCACTCGTACCAACCATCAAACCGTGGGGACTACGAAGTCGACCCTCCATTCGCTACACATCATCGAAGGCAGTTGCTGCAGACGACGTGCTCATCGCCCTTATAAATTTGCGGCATAGCCACCAGATAATATATATTATGACATAATTCACCACATTCAGATTTCGTGACATGAGTCACCACATTTAGATATTGTGGTATAAACCACCAGATCACTTCCCCTTTCCATATAACCCATATGTCCCATGTCATACAAAACATGCAATATCATGCCTTATGCCTTATTTCACATTCTTATCAATTCTTATTTATGCCACATTCAAAGTTCATGATACTTATTAACAAAGTTTCGGAGAGTAACGTACCTGAGTACTTTTGTACCATTGAATGGTACCTTTGGCCACTTTTCACATTATCATTAACACATGCATTAACATAGTACCATAAATCTTTTAAGACTTAGTATAGGAATACAGACCTGGTTTACTTAACGCTTTTATTGAAATCCTGAAAACTCCCGATCTAATGCTCTAGATCTCAAATTCCTACATTCGGCCAACACTAAGTAGGTTAGCAACAAGCCATTCGGCTAATTAAACAAATCCCGAAGGATTATTACAACCAAACTCCTTACCTTGCTGCCAATTTGATTACTAATCAAATCCCGAAACTTCGTAGTGTTTCTCCCTTGAAATCGGCCAACACTAGGTCACTTGACAAGTTAGTTTTGGCTTTTGAATAAATAAGAAATAGATCCGAAACATCAACTATGGCCTTGGCCGAATGTACATGTACACTTACCTTGCGATATTAAATCCCGAAAGTAATCTCTTGGTGTCTGTCGAAATCCTTACAAGCACTATGTTATATCTGATTCCAACATTTGGAGTAAATGGCCTTCGGCCTATGGCTACACACGTTTACCTTAAATCCTGAAATCCCGAAGACCTCCTTCCTTGTAGTCGACAATAGCAGAAATCCTGAAAGACCCTTCAAAGTTTCGGCCAAAGATTACTTGTGGGATTAGTACCTTGATTTCGGCACACTAATGAAGAAAAGATAAACCAATTACTAAGAGAAGTACTTACCATCAACGTTGCTTGAAGAGACTAAAAAGAGAGAAGGTTTCGGCTTCTACAACTTGCGACAAAAAAGAGAGAATAAGGCCACCTTGAGATTCGGCTATGGCTCCTAACGGAGATATGATATTCGGCTATCTCAAGTGTATTTCGGCTTTTGAGAAACTATGAGAAGAAGAGAAGGTTTTGGAGAGAAAAGAGTAATCAAAAGAGAGGCTAGAATGCTTAATGAAATTCAGCTATACCCCCTTACTAACTTGGCCGAAAATCCCCTAGGCCGGCCACACTTTTTCCCTTATCTCATCCCTTCCTTTTCTCCTATTTTCTCTCTTTTTCACCTATTCAAAATATTTAAAATAAATCCATAATTATCACCACCCTTTAGCCGAATTTTAAAAGGATTAGACCACATCTAAAACTCCTCCCTCAGTCTCCCAATGCCGTCCACTACTCCTCCTTGTTGCCGCAAAATAAAAGCTCTTATTTTGCTTCCCTTCTGACTCAAAACCAGGCCCATTTGTACATGCTTGTGGCGTCACTTACAGAGGCTTTAAGTGGCACCTCCTTGCCACTTTAACAAGCCCATTCTTGTGTCATAATTCCCCTACTAATTTTCTTAAGGCCCCATCAAGCTTAGCTTCCTCTTAAAACTTAAAACTTAATATTTTCTAAGGCATTCTTCTATATTCTAAGGTTCTCAAAATTCACATAACATATTTATAATACACATAGGCATGCTTCCACACAAAATTCAACAATAATTCATAAGCCATAAATCCCGGATGTTACAGTTCTACCCACCTTAAAATAATTTCATCCTCGAAATTACCTGGCTAAAATAAGTGAGGGTATTATTGTCGCATTGCTTCTTTTGCCTCCCACGAAGCTTCCTCCGATCCATGATTGCGCCATAACACTTTAACTAGAGGAACAGATTTCCTCCGTAGCACTTTCACATCCCGTTCCAAGATCTGAATTGGCTCTTCCTCGTAGGACAAATCTGGCTTTAGTTCCACCTCCTCAACTGGTACTACATGAGATGGATCTGATCGATAACGATGTAGCATAGAAACATGGAATACATCGTGCATCTGCTTCAATTCCAAAGGCAACTCCAACTGGTATGCCACTGGTCCAACTCTCTTCAATACCCGATAAGGTCCTATAAAACTGGGACTTAACTTCCCTTTGCAACCAAATCTCATCACCTTCTTCCAAGGCGAGACTTTCAGAAATACATGATCCCCCCCATCGAATTCTATTTCCTTTCGCTTAAGGTCTACATACGGCTTCTGCCTGTCAGATGCCTCCTTTACCCGTGCCCTAATTACCTCAACCTTCCCCTCAGATTCTGCCACAATCTCTGGACCCAAAACCTGACATTCCCCTAATTTCGTCCAACACGTATGATGTAATATCCCAAATTTGAATATCATTTGTGTTGGCTTGAGTATGAATTTTGTGTGTTAGCATAGTCTTGTGAAGGCTTGATTTTATTTAAGAAGCTAGAATAATTTTTAGTATGGTTTATTTAATGAAGTGAATTAGGTGAGCTTGACACTTAAGTTAATTTAAGTGTTAATTAAAGAATAAGAGGAGTAAGTGGCAAGTTGGTTAAGGAGCTTGAAAGGTGGCTTGAGGTTAGAGGTTCGAGTATCATGGAAAGCATTTTTGAAGACTTTATTTTTGTGTTCTAGCATTGATGGATGGTCAACCTATGTTTATGATAGGTTGGACCTTAAGTTTTTGGTAAGTTGAATTTTGGAAAAGGAAAGCATAAAATAGGGGATAAGAATCTTAAGGTTATGGAAGGTTGGGGAGACATAAGGCTTGGTTGTAGGAAAATGTTTTGGAAAGTAATCCTAGGCCTTTAGTGAATGTATGTGGACTAGTATGGGTGTCTAGGGAGTGGGCGAATTTTGTAAGTAGCTTTGGGGGAATAGTTGGCCAATTTCTCCTTTTGAACATCTTTTTGCATTTTTGTTTTCCTCTCCAAAACTTTCTCTTTGGCCGAATGTTATTGTGCATTTTGGTGCAATTTTGCTTTTGGTTTTTAGCCTTATTTTGTGTAAACCAAATACCATTTCTCTTCTTTCATTTGTCCTCTTGAAACCGAAGCAACATTGGAACTTTTGTGCATTTTTCTTCTTTGGCAAAATAGTGTTTGGCCGAACCTCTCTCTTCCACATCTCTCTTTTCTTCATTTGATTTTTGTTCAATCACATTTTCTTTCTATTCATTTTGGCCGAACCATTCTCTTCTTCAACCTCTTTCTTTTCTTTTCTTCTTTTTGATTTTTGATTAATCACATTTTCTTTCATCCTCTCTTGGCCGAATCTTTACCCATCTCAAATTCCATTTCTTTTTCATTCACTCAAAGTTTAAACATCTATTACCATTCTATTTCTCTTTTCTTTTTTACTTCACCATAGCCGAATTTTTCTACTTCCTTTTAGCATTATTTTTGGCCGAATATTCAAGGGGAAACTCTCTTTGATTTTCTTCAATTGATTTTGGAAAAGGGTAAGTGTTCATGGCCGATTCTCTTCAATTCTTTTCTTGTCTCTATGTTATTTTCTTGTGCACTAAGGCCGAATCTATGGGCATTGGTTTGCAAGGTTCTAACCATTTTAGGAACCAATTTCTTTTAGGCTCTTCGGACGTTGGAAGTAATCGATCTAAGCCTCGTTTCGTTGACAATAGTTTTGGGTAAGTTTAGGTAAGACTTGGTATTTCGAAGGATAACTATTCGGGATTTAGTGATATGGCCGAATGGCCTTTGTTCATAATCTTAATATTGGTCGATTGTAGGACAAGGTGATCTAGTGGTAGATCGGATCTTCGGACATTAGTTATTGCTATGGTGAAAGGTATGTATCTTACACACTTTATAACTTGGTTTATATATGTATATATATGTGTGTTAAATGACTATTCATGTTGTTAAAGCCGAAACTATGAGATATTGATATGATACCTTGATGGGTATGAGCAAGGATACGGGTAAGTTCGTTTCAATATGATGTTGCTATATGTTGTTTAATATCACGATATACAATATGTATTGGTTATATGTTCATATCAAAGTATATTGACATGATTTGGTTATCTATTGCATTAGTATGGGCAATAAGAGAGGAGGGGGAAGATCGTGTCTTCGGACACCAGTGGTTTGGCACCACCAGTGATTTGGTATCACATTCGTGTCTTCGGACACCAGAGGTTTGGGACCTCATAGTGACTCGTCGCTGTGGTTAACACCACCGTGGGTTGGCCCCACTTTTGAGATATGGGATTGTCTGCCAGTGATTTTGTATCACACGTGGGTTGGCCCCACAACTTGATGATTCGTGACTTCGGTCACCAGTGGTTTGGCACCACCAGTGATTTGGTATCACATTCGTGTCTTCGGACACCGGAGGTTTGGGACCTCATAGCTTCTTGTTCCTGTGGATTAATTCCACTGTGGGTTGGCCCCACTTTTGAGATATGGGATCGTCGCCAGTGATTTGGTATCACACGTGGGTTGGCCCCACACTTAATTATTCGTGACTTTGGTCACCAGTGATTTGGTATTACAATTGTGTCTTTGGACACCAGTGGTTTGGCACCACCAGTGGTTTGGTACCACACGGGGTAGAAAAGGAGTTACGGATGGCTAGGTTGGGTGCATTATACATGTATGTGCTTTGTTATAATTTGTGTAAGTATGTGGCATTTACTCGGGAGAGGGAATCTGCACTGAGTCTTGGTGACTCACCTTCTCCCTTATCATTTCAGGTGATTCGTGAGATCGAGGATGAGGAGCCGGATGAACTCGAGGAGGCCATGCAATAAATTTTGGTTCTACGTGAACTTTGGTTTGAGAACTTTACTTTATTAATATTTGGTTTTTTATATTTTGTGGGTTTGTAATAAGGCCTCTCTAAATTATGGTTTGGATTATTTTTATGTTTTGAGCATGTTTTAAATATGGGTTATAAATTTCTTGATTTTTATAATAAATTGAGCACAAAGTTTTCTAAACTACACAACGCGATGATTTTAAAAGCGTTACCATCGGGTAACATAAATTATTTGACAATTTTAACAACTTGAGTGTTTTCGATAATTTAAATGATTTTCAAATATTAAGTTTCTACATTCAAATGCAAATGGCTTTCAAAGTAATAATTCGAGTTTTCTTAAAATGATATAAATGTTTTCAAATTTACAATTTATGCACTTATTTTAAAGTTTTATGTAATTTCAAATTAAATTTTCAGTGTTAACTTATTAAACATGTATTTTCTTCAAATATAGAATTTCAAAAGGGTTTTTCACAAAAATTAAATCGTTAACTCGTTTTTCTTCAAAATATTTTCCTCAGTGACATACCAGATTCGGTCATGGCGTATTGATCGGGTTTGGGGTGTTACAAATTGGTATCAGAGCCAAGTTCAAAAGCTCGGCTGTGGGCCCGAGGCCTAAAATGTTTCAAAGTATGGTTTTAAAATGTTATTGTATAAAATTTTATGGTTGGAAAAGCATGGCCCCGAGTCTCCGGCATCAATCCGCTCTGGTAAGTAAATCAAACTGTTGATTTTGATGTTATGTTATGATGATATTGGCATGACTGTATAGTAGTAGGAACTACTTTAGAGACCCAAAACTATAGGTTTTGTGTGTACTCGCGAAACAACCCTTATTAAAATTTTTCATAAAACTGTGCTTTAAAGAAAATGGAATAATGACTAATGCATAAAACTTTTAACTTAGATAAGAAGAGATGTTAGACATGAGTACTCGTGGTCGAGGCCGTACTACTTGTGGACGCGGTAGGGGTAGGATGGCTGTGTCTGAGCCAGTGAGGTCGGGTCAAGGATCCGAGAATGAGGTACCACCAGTTCCACCACCAGCGGTTGGAGTTGAGCATCAAGACCAAACGGGGGATGACGTAGTGTCTCAGGCGGTGCTACGGGTCCTTGAGAGGGTAGCTGGAATGGGTGGAGGCACGGGAGCTCGTAAATCAGACCGGCGACTCGATCCAACGGAGCCGAGGTATTTCGAGGTGTTTCGGGTGTAGCTCCCAGCTCGGCTGAATATTGGCTAGAGGCGACGGAGCGAATCATGGATGACTTGGATTTCAGTGCTGAGGACAAGTTGAAAGGGATTGTATCGCTTCTTCGGGATGAGTCATATCAGTGGTGGCTCACGGTACGGGATGGTGCTGCTGCGGAGGATCTCACTTGGGATTATTTCAAGGCAGCGTATCAGCGAAAATACGTTGGGTCTAATTACATTGATGTGTAGTGTAAGACATTTCTGAGTTTGGTCCAAGGCAGTAAGTCTGTGTCAGAATATAAAGCGGAATTTTCTAAGATTGAGCCGATATGCTGGAGGTATTGTGGCTTTGGAGCACGAGCGATGTGTTCGGTTTAAGGATGGTTTGAGAGACGAGCTGAGATTGCTGATTGCTCCACATCAGGAGCGAGAGTTTGCTGCTTTGGTTGAAAAGGCTAAGATAGCCGAAGGAATCAAGGAATCTGCAAGGCAGAGTTACGATCGGAACAAGCATAAGAGAGGATATGGATCATCTGGGTCAGCCGGCAATGCTCAGAAGAGGGTTAGGCAGAGTGGGCCGAATCAATCTGGAAGGCCTATTACTGCTAATCAGAGGCCAGTGCAGTGTAACCGATTTGGGAAGTATCATTGGGGCGAATGTTGGATCGGAGGGAAAGGATGTTTCGAGTGTGGCTCGCTAGATCATCGTGTGAGAGACTGTCCACGTAAGCAAGTTAGGAATCAGACTGAGGGTTAAAGTCGTGCTCAGTTCAGGAAGGAGGGACCACCACCGTAGAGAGGTCGTAGTAATGGTTCTGGTAGAGGCCGCGGAGCATCGGGCAGAGATGCAAGCAACACTGAGGCAAGGCAGCCTGGTTTGGTGTATGCTGCGAGACGTCGAGAGGAGGGTGACACACCGAATGTCATAATCGGTACGTTCTTAATCTTTGGTGTTCCATATACTGCTTTGATAGATGTGGGTTCAACATATTCATATGTTGCTAGTAGCATAGTCGAGATTAAGAGCTTAGTTTCTGAGACTGCTTCTAGGAAGATGACCGTACTTAGCCCTTTAGGTCACTCTGTAGAAGTAGATAAGCTGTATAGGGATGTACCCCTAGAACTCCAATGGGTAGTGTTTGTAGCTGATCTGATGGAACTACCGTTTGAGGAGTTCGATCTAATTCTTGGAATGGATTGGTTGGGGGTAAAGAGGTGGTCATGATAGGTAATAGAAGAAATTATCTATCTAATGTGGTATCTGCGTTGAAAGCTGTGAAGATGGTCGGGGAAGGGTCATGAGGCGTTTGTAGTTCATATGTGTGCTTTGGAAGCTAAGGAATCTTCGGTGGAGAATGTCCAACTGTAAGGGAATATGCTTTGATGTATTTCTGAAGAACTTCCGGATCGCCCGGATCGTGAAGTTGAATTTGGTATAGATCTGTTATTCTTAACGCAGCGCCGGTGTCTATAGCTTCCGTATAGGATGGCACCGAAGGAATTGATGGAATTGAAGGCTCAGATTCAGGAGTTGTTGGATCGAGGTTTCATTTGACCAAGTGTTTCGCCTTGGGGAGCGCCGGTACTTTTTGTCAAGAAGAAGGATGGTTCGATGCGGATGTGTATTGACTACCGCCAGTTAAATAAGTTGACGGTCAAAAACAAGTATCCTTTGCCAAGGATAGATGACTTGTTTGATCAGCTTAAAGGGGCTGCGGTTTTCTCCAAGATTGATTTAAGGTCTGGATATCATCAGCTAAAGGTGAAAGAGGCTGATATCCATAAGACGGGCTTTCGCACTCGGTATGGGCACTACGAGTTTCTGGTGATGCCATTTGGGTTGACTAACGCACTGGTAGCATTCATGGATATGATGAATTGGGGATTCCAGCAGTTTTTGGATCAGTTTGTTGTGGTTTTTATAGACGATATTTTGATATACTCGAAGTTAGAGGAGGAGCATGATGCGCATTTGCGAGTAGTGTTGCAGATTCTGAGGGAAAAGCAGCTGTATGCCAAATTTAGTAAGTGCGAATTTTGGCTTAGAGAGGTGACTTGCTTGGGTCATGTTGTATCAGCCGAGGGGATTAGAGTGGATCCTCGGAAGATTGAAGCAGTGTTGGACTGGAAGCCGCCTAAGTCAGTGGCTGAGATTCGGAGTTTCCTAGGTCTGGCGGGGTACTATCGAAGATTTGTGGAAGGATTTTCTTTGATCGCCGCACCGATGACCAAGTTGTTGAGGAAAGGAGTTCCATTTGTGTGGATCGAGAAGCAGTAAGAAAGTTTCGACCAGTTGAAGAAGATTCTGACTGAAGCTCCAGTTTTGACTCAACCTGAGGCAGGCAAGGAATTCACGGTTTATTGTGATGCATCACATACCGGTGCAGGATGTGTCTTGATGCAAGAAGGGAAGGTAGTGGCTTACGCATCTCGACAGTTGAGACCGCATGAGGCTAATTATTCGACGCATGACTTGGAATTAGCTGCTGTGCTTTTCGCTTTGAAGATTTGGAGACACTATTTGTACGGAGAGAAGTCGATAGTCTACACGGATCACAAGAGTCTTAAGTATCTTTTGATTCAGAAAGACTTGAACTTGAGACAGCGTAGATGGATCGAGTTGTTGAAGGACTATGACTGTTTGATCGAGTATCATCCCAGCAAAGCTAACGTGGTGGCAGACGCGTTAAGCCGTAAGGTTGTATCGAATTTAAGATCGATGTTTGCTCGTCTTAGCTTATACGACGATGGGAGTCTTTTGGCAGAATTGCAAGTAAAGCCGACTTGGTTAGATCAGATCAAGGAGAAGCAGTTAGAGGATGATGGTTTGAATGATCGGAGGTTGCAGGTTCAGAACAGAGGTTTAGAGGATTATAATTTGTCCAGTGATGGAGTTTTGTGCTTTAAAGGGAGAGCTTGTATGCCGAAGGATGTTGAGTTGAGACAAAGGATTCTTCGGGATGCACATAGTAGCCCATATGCTATGCATCCTGGAGGTAGCAAAATGTATCGGGATTTAAGAGAGCAATTTTGGTGGCCAGGTCTGAAGCGGGAGGTAACTGAGTTTGTGGGCAAATGTCTGACGTGTCAGCAAGTCAAAGCTGAACATCAATTACCGTCTGGGTTACTTCAGCCGGTGAAGATTCCACAGTGGAAGTGGGAGAGGATTACTATGGACTTTGTCAGTGGATTACCTCTTACGCCTAGTAAGAAGGAATCAGTATGGGTGATTGTGGATCGTTTGACTAAGTCAACTCATTTCATTTCGGTTAGGATGGATTATTCGTTTCAGAGGTTAGCTAAGTTGTATGTGGCTGAGATAGTGAGGTTGCACGGTGTGCCTGTGTCGATCATCTCGGATAGAGATCCCAGATTTACGTCGAGGTTTTGGAGAGCGTTACATCAGGCGTTGGGTACGTGGTTGGATTTCAGTACAGCATTTCATCCATAGTCTGACGGGCAGTCGGAAAGAGTTATTCAGATTTTGGAGGATATGTTGAGAAGATGTGTTTTGGAGTTCAGAGGTAGCTGGGAAGAGTTTTTGCCGTTAGCTGAGTTCGCATACAACAATAGTTATCAGACAAGCATTAAGATGGCCCCATATGAGGCGTTGTATGGTAGGAGGTGTCGCACACCTACGTGTTGGACATAGTTGGGTGAGCGTCAGTTGTTAGGACCAGAATTGGTTGCAGAGACTGAGGATAAGGTTAAGATGATTCAGGCTCATCTGAAGGAAGCCTCAGATAGGCAAAAGTCATATGCCGATCTCAAGCGGAGGGATATAGAGTTTGTCGTGGGTGACAAAGTTTTTCTGAAGGTCTCGCCATGGAAGAAAGTGTTAAGATTTGGAAGAAAAGGCAAGTTAAGTCTAAGGTTCATTGGACCGTTTAAGGTGTTGAGACGAGTGGGACAAGTAGCTTATCAGCTTGAGTTGCCAGCGGAACTGAGTCAGATTCACAATGTGTTTCATTCTCCATGCTTAGACGCTATCGTTCTGATCCATCGCATGTCATGGCAGTAGAGGAAATAGAAGTGAGTCCAGATTTGATTGGAAGAAGAGGAACTGTGCGCATTCTAGATCGAGATGTGATAGTTTTGCGTGAGAAAGACAGCCTTTTAGTGAAGGTCTTATGGCGGAATCATGGCGTAGAAGAAGCTACGTGGGAACTGGAGGATGCAATGAGGCAACAGTATCCTCAACTCTTTTGATCAGGTAATTTCGAGGACGAAATTTTCTTAAGGGGGTAGAATTGTAATATCCCAATTTTAAGTATCATTTGTGTTGGCTTGAGTATGAATTTTGTGTGTTAGCATAGTCTTGTGAAGGCTTGATTTTATTTAAGAAGCTAGAATAATTTTTAGTATGGTTTATTTAATGAAGTGAATTAGGTGAGCTTGACACTTAAGTTAATTTAAGTGTTAATTAAAGCATAAGAGGAGTAAGTGGCAAGTTGGTTAAGGAGCTTGAAAGGTGGCTTGAGGTTAGAGGTTCAAGTATCATGGAAAGCATTTTTGAAGACTTTATTTTTGTGTTCTAGCATTGATGGATGGTCAACCTATGTTTATGATAGCTTGGACCTTAAGTTTTTGGTAAGTTGAATTTTGGAAAAGGAAAGCATGAAATAGGGGATAAGAATCTTAAGGTCATGGAAGGTTGGGGAGACATAAGGCTTGGTTGTAGGAAAATGTTTTGGAAAGTAATCCTAGGCCTTTAGTGAATGTATGTAGACGGTATGGGTGTCTAGGGGAGTGGCTGAATTTTGTAAGTAGCTTTGGGGGGGAATAGTTGGCCAATTTCTCCTTTTGAACATCTTTTTGCATTTTTGTTTTCCCTCTCCAAAAACTTTCTCTTTGGCCGAATGTTATTGTGCATTTTGGTGCAATTTTGCTTTTGGTTTCTAGCCTTATTTTGTGTAAACCAAATACCATTTCTCTTCTTTCATTTGTCCTCTTGAAACTGAAGCAACATTGGAACTTTTGTGCATTTTTCTTCTTTGGCAAAATAGTGTTTGGCCGAACCTCTCTCTTCCACATCTCTCTTTTCTTCATTTGACTTTTGTTCAATCACATTTTCTTTCTCTTCATTTTGGCCGAACCATTCTCTTCTTCAACCTCTTTCTTTTCTTTTCTTCTTTTTGATTTTTGATTAATCACATTTTCTTTCATCCTCTCTTGGCCGAATCTTTACTCATCTCAAATTCCATTTCTTTTTCATTCACTCAAAGTTTAAACATCCATTACCATTCTATTTCTCTTTTCTTTTTTACTTCACCATAGCCGAATTTTTCTACTTCCTTTTAGTATTATTTTTGGCCGAATATTCAAGGGGAAACTCTCTTTGATTTTCTTCAATTGATTTTGGAAAAGGGTAAGTGTTCATGGCCGATTCTCTTCAATTCTTTTCTCGTCTCTATGTTATTTTCTTGTGGACTAAGGCCGAATCTATGGGCATTGGTTTGCAAGGTTCTAGCCATTTTAGGAATCGATTTCTGTTGGGCTCTTTGGACATTGGAAGCAATCGATCTAAGCCTCGTTTCGTTGACAATCATTTTGGGTAAGTTTAGGTAAGACTTGGTATTTCGAAGGATAACTATTCGGGGTTTAGTGATATGGCCGAATGGCCTTTGTTCATAATCTTAATATTGGTCGATTGTAGGACAAGGTGATCTAGTGGTAGATCGGATCTTCGGACGTTAGTTATTGCTTTGGTGAAAAGTGTGTATCTTACACACTTTATAACTTGGTTTATATATGTATATATATGTGTGTTAAATGACTATTCATGTTGTTAAAGCCGAAACTATGAGATATTGATATGATACCTTGATGGGTATGAGCAAGGATATGGGTAAGTCCGTTTCGATATGATGTTGCTATATGTTGTTTAATATCACGATATACGATATGTATTGGTTATATGTTCATATCAAAGTATATTGACATGATTTGGTTATCTATTGCATAAGTATGGGCAAGAAGAGAGGAGGGGGAAGATTGATATCGTGTCTTCGGACACCAATGGTTTGGCACCACCAGTGATTTGGTATCACATTCGTGTCTTCAGACACCAGAGGTTTGGGACCTCATAGCAACTCGTCCATGTGGTTAACACCATCGTGGGTTGGCCCCACTTTTGAGATATGGGATTGTCTGCCAGTGATTTGGTATCACATTCGTGTCCCCGGACACCAGAACGCTTCATACGGTGCCATCCGAATACTGGCCTGATAGCTATTATTGTAAGCAAATTCTGCTAACGGCAAATACTATTCCTAACTTCCTCTGAAGTCTATTACACAGCCTCTCAACAAATCCTCCAACACATGTATTACTCGTTCAGACTGCCCGTCAGACTGTGGATGAAAAGTCGTAGTGAAATCCAATCTGGTGCCTAAAGCTTGATGTAGAGCTTTCCAAAACTGAGACGTAAACCTTGGATCCCTATCTGAGATAATCGACACCGGCAGTCCATGTAACCTCACAATCTCCGCCACATACAACTTTGCCAACTTCTGCAAAGAATAATCAACCCGTACTGGAATGAAATGCACGGATTTTCTCAATCGATCCACTATCACCCATACCGAGTCCTTCTTAGTAGGCATAAGGGGAAGCCCACTAACAAAGTCCATGGTGATTCTCTCCCACTTCCACTGCGGAATCTTTACCGGTTGAAGCAATCCTGACGAAACTTGGTGTTCAGCCCTAACTTGCTGACACGTTAAGCACTTGGTGACAAATTCGGTAACTTCCCATTTTAGACCAGGCCACCAAAATTGTTCCCTTAGATCTCTATACAACTTAGTACCTCCAGGATGCAAAGCATAAGGGCTACTATGCGATTCTTGAAGAATCTTCTGCCTTAACTCCTCATCCTTAGGCATACAGACCTTGCCATGAAGACACAGCACTCCATCGCTATTAACACCATAATCCTCTAACTCCCCACTCTGCACTTGCTGTAACTTAGCACTTAGACCCTCATTCATTAATTGACTTTCTTTCACCTTATTCAACCATGTTGGCTTGACTTGCAACTCTTCTAACAAACTTTCATCGTCATACAAGCTTAGATGTGCAAACATCGCCCTCAGATCTGACACCACTTTCTGACTTAAGGCATCTGCCACTACATTCGCCTTGCTCGGATGATACTCTATGGAACAGTCGTAGTCCTTCAACAACTCCACCCACCTTTGCTGTCTCAGGTTAAACTCCTTCTGAGTCAACAAATACTTAAGGCTCTTGTGGTCTGTGTAGATTACCAACTTTTCTCCATACAAATAGTGCCTCCATACCTTAAGAGCAAAGACCACTGCCGCCAATTCGAAGTCATGCGTCGGGTAGTTAACCTCATGTGGCCTTAATTGCTGAGACGCATAAGCAACAACCTTCCCGTCTTGCATCAATACGCAAACCAAACCTGCATGGGAGGCGTCACAATACACCACGAAATCCTTCCCTGCCTCAGGTTGAATCAAAACCGGAGCTTCAGTCAGGACCCTCTTAAGCTTCTCAAAGCTCTCTTGTTGCTTCTCTGTCCATACGAAAGGTACATCCTTCCTCAACAACTTTGTCAAAGGTGCGGCTATCAATGAGAACCCTTCCACGAACCTTCTATAGTAGCCTGCCAATCCCAAGAAACTATGAACCTCAGCCACAGACTTAGGTGGTTTCCAATCCAACAATGCCTCAATCTTCCTAGGATCCACCCTTATCCCTTCTGCAGACACTACATACCCTAAGAACGCAACTTTCTTCAGCCAAAACTCACACTTGGTGAATTTGGCATAGAGCTTCTTCTCCCTCAACACTTGCAACACTATCCGGAGATGCTCATCATGATCCTCCTAAGACTTGGAATACACTAGGATGTCGTCTATGAACACAACAACGAACCTATCCAAGTAAGGTTGAAAGACCCAGTTCATCATATCTATGAACGCGGCTGGGGCGTTCGTCAATCTGAACGGCATTACTAAGAACTCATAAAGCCCATATCTTGTCCGGAAAGCTGTCTTATGGATATCTGCCTCCTTCACCTTAAGTTGATGATATCCAGACCTTAGATCTATTTTCGAAAATACTGCTGCCCCCTTTAGATAATCGAACAAGTCGTATATCCTTGGCAACGGGTACTTGTTCTTGATGGTCAGCTTATTCAACTGACGATAATCTATGCACATACGCATAGTTCCGTCCTTCTTCTTCACAAACAAGACCGGTGTTCCCCATGGAGACACACTGGGTCGGATAAACCCACAATCAAGCAATTCTTGGATTTGAGCCTTGAGCTCTACCAACCCCTTCGGTGCCATTCTGTATGGGGCAATTGACATAGAAGCTGTTCCCGGCAGCATATCAATTCCAAACTCCACCTCCCTATCCGGGGGTATTCCAGGTAATTCCTCCGAAAAAACATCCACAAATTCCTTTACGGTTCTAACTCTACTAACTCCCCCTTCTTTTGCATCCAACGCACTAACGAAGGCCAAAAATGCCTTGCACCCTTTCCGAACCATCTTAACAGCCTTTAGAGTAGAAACTAGTAGTTTCTTCTTTCTCCTATCACAATTATCACCTCATCCTCCAGGGTCCTTAACTCCATTCGCTTAGCTGCACAATCCAATACAGCACGATGCTCCACTAGCCAGTCCATACCAAGTATAAGATCAAATTCTCCGAAGGGTAGTTCCATTAAGTCGGCAGAAAATGTCACTCCCTGATTCTCTAGGGGTATACTTCGAAAGATCTTATTCACCATTACAGTTTGACCTAATGGGCTTACTACAGTCATCTCCCTATGAGATAGTTCAGAGGCTATGCCTAGAGTTTCAACTACACTACATGCAACATAAGAATGGGTCGAGCCCACATCAATCAGAGCAAAATAAGGCTTGCTCGTTATAAAGAACGTACCGGTTATGATGTCCGGCGCGTCTCCATCCTCCCTCCGGTAAACTGCATAAACCAGACCTGGCTGTCTAGCCTCAGTATTACCAACACCTCAGCCTAGTGTTCCACGTCCTCTTCTAGCACCGTTACCTCTACCATTCGGACCACGACCTCGCTGAGGCTGCTGTCCACCGCTACCGGCCTGATTAGCACCCTGAACTGTTGGACGGCTCCCGTCTATCTTAATAGGACAGTCCTTAATCATGTGATCCTTAGACCCACACTTAAAACATCCTCCCGTGTTCTTCCAACATTCTCCTAGGTGCATCTTTCCACATTGAGCACAAGTGCGATACTGCCCTCCTACCATAGCCTGCTGACCTCATGGACCATCAACTCTAGGCCTCTTTTGAATATTTCCGGATGTCCCTGATGATCCAAAACCTCTCTTTTGCCTATTCTAGTCCGTATTCTGCCTTACAGAGTCCTTAATTTCTTCGGCTACCTTAGCTTCTCCACTAACACTGCAAATTCTCGCTCCTGCTGCGGAGCTATCAACAACCTCAGATCATCCCTAAGTCCATCCTCAAACCGGACACACCGTTCATGCTTCGTAGCCACAATTCCTCGAGCATACCGGCTCAACCTTAAGAATTCAGCCTCATATTTTGCTACGGACTTGTTCCCTTGCACCAGCCCCAGAAATGCCTTCCTCTGCACATCAGTATAACTAGTACCAACATACTTCTTCTGGTACGCGGCCTTAACATTCTCCCAAGTGAGATCCTCAGCTGTGGCACTATCCTGAACTGTGAGCCACCATTGATATGCCTCAACATGAAGTAGAGACACCATTCTTTACAGTTTCTCCTCAGCAGTCAGATCCAGCTTATCCATAATTCGCTCGGCTGCTTCCAACCAACACTCAGCCGTACTGGGTGCCACACCAGATACGCCACGGAACACCTCAGCTCTATTGGCTCGGAGTCGCTCGAGTACAGATTTCTGAGCTCCCATATTTCCTCCTGCTCCAGCCACCATTTCAAGAACTCGCAGCACCGCCTGCGATACTGCATCATCCCCCGTCTGATCTTGCTGCTCAACACCAACAGCTGGTGGTGGGGGTGGTGGTTCCTTATTCTCAGACCCTTGACCCGATCTAACGGGTTCCAATAAGGTCATTCTACCTCTACCACATCCTCGCACATTACGACCACGTCCCCTAGAACTCATTTCTACGATGCGCTTTAATCTGATTAAGAAATTTTATGCGTTAGTATTTTGTTCCACTAATTATCCGCGAAGAAATTTTATGGAAAAAAGATTAATAGTAGTTCTTTCGATCATTCAGAGTTTTCGTTCAAGTTGTCTACCCTAATTCAGAGAAGTACAGTCATTCAGTAGTACCTACGACGCACATTCATCATCCAAACATTGTTGTCTGTTCCTACCCCAAGGGTATTTTCGTAATTTGTCCTACAAGGGTATTTTAGTAATAAACCAGGGTCAATTTGAAAAATCTCTATAAATCAAAGATATTTCAAAATTTGTAAAACTTGGGGTTATTTTTAAGAATTTGTTTTCCAAATCGGTGATGTTGCAGAATATTTGGAAATCGGGGCTATTTTGGTAATTTGTAAGTCAGGGGTATTTTAGTAAATTTTTCCCAAATCAAGGTATTTTGATATTTTACAAAATAGGGTTTTTGGATATTTTTGTAAAGTAAGCAAATCTTAGTAAAGATCGAGGGTAGTATGGTAATTTAAGATTTTTCAAACCAAGGGCATTTTAGTAATTTTACAACCAGGGGTATTTAGGTAATTTTGCAAATTGGGAATATTTTTGGAAAATTTTCAAAAAAATATTTTTCTCAATTCAAAAAGGGTAGTTTGTTGGTTTTTTTTTAAAACTAGGGTTTTCATAAAAATATGGCTAGTCCCTTTCGGGTATTAGTCACTGAGTTTAGCCCGTGAGTAAGTCCTCTTGCTTAGGGTGAACCGGTACTATGCACCAGGTAGGATTCGAGCGAAGAGGAGGTGAGTCACGAGGACTGCTTAAATACCAGGCTCTTCCTGAATCCAATCCTAGACATGCGTACAATGGTTGCCACACCCTAACTCGGTGACTTAGTCACAGGTTTGTTTAATTAGGCTTTAAGTTTTATGAATTTCTATGTTGGGGTAAACTAATCCTAGGGTTCAAGTACCTCATATACTAATCTACGTTCCCATTCTAACCTTATACAAATCATACTATAATTCACACACAGTTAGGGGTACTTACCTGGTGGACTTCCGGTCGGAGACTTAGGTGCCATGCCAGAAAAACCTGCTTATTCACAAAATCTTTCACAAAATTCTTTTGGGCTTAATTTTTTGAAAACGTTAAGGGCTTTGAACCCAAGGCCGAGAGTTTAAAACTGGGCTCTGATACCAAGCTGAAACACCCAAAACCCAGCCCACGAGACTTGACTGAATCTGGTATGTTCCTTGAGTAAAACATTTTCAAAATTCATTTGTTACTTTGGAAAACTTGGGTGGTTTTGAAGAAAGTTTGATTCGTGTTAAGTTCAATTGGAAAACAGTGTTGCTCTTGAAATAAAGGATTTATTAAAACCTTGTTTTTATATTCCAAAACCACAAGTTAAAAGAGTTACCGAATTGGTTAAAGATTATCTCTTAATTTGCAAATCATTTATGTTTAGGTGTCAAAACATTTAACATTTATTTTAGGAAAAGTTGTTTGATCCTGATTTTGTAATAACCGTTTCATAACAGAAATAAGAAAAATGCATCCATAACCAGTTCATACTAGTGGGCTTATTACATCAAAAACAAAACCCCAAAAATAAACCCAAAAATACTTAGAAATAAATAGTCCAAAATAAAATAAAATCTGAGCTGAACATGGCCACCACAAAGCTCCTGCCAACCCTGTCCATCACTGAGCGTCACCTGAAAAAAATAACCCACAACGGGGTGAGTCAAACAGACTCAGTGTTTAATAACCAACGCTAAGTCCCAACGATTCAGGCATATCAGATCATACATACATATATATAACAGATAGAGATAATGATGCAAACCCGAACCCAATCCTAGATAACCATCCGCTACACATCACCCGTACCAACCATCACACCGTGGGGACTACTAAGTCGACCTTCCATCCGCTACACATCATCGAAGGCAGTCGCTGCAGACGACGTGCTCATCGTCCTTATAAATTTGTGGCATAGCCACCAGATAATATATTTTATGACATAAGTCACCACATTCAGATTTCGTGACATGAGTCACCACATTCAGATATTGTGGTATAAACCACCAGATCACTTCCCCTTTCTATATAACCCATATGTCCCATGTTATACAAAACATGCAATATCATGCCTTATGCCTTATTTCACATTCATATCAATTCTTATTTATGCCACATTCAAGGTTCATGATACTTATTAACAATGTTTCGAAGAGTAACGTACCTGAGTACTTTTGTACCATTGAATGGTACCTTTGGCCATTTTTCACATTATCATTAACACATGCATTAACATAGTACCATAAATCTTTTAAGACTTAGCATAGGTATACACACTTGGTTTACTTAACGCTTTTACTGAAATCCGGAAAACTCCCGATCTAATGCTCTAGATCTCAAATTCCTACATTCGGCCAACACTAAGTAGGTTAGCAACAAGCCTTTCGGCTAATTAAACAAATCCCGAAGGATTATTGCAACCAAACTCCTTAACTTGCTGCCGATTTGATTACTAATCAAATCCTGAAACTTCGTAGTGTTTCTCCCTTGAAATCGACCAACACTAGATCACTTGACAGGTTAGTTTTGGCTTTTGAATAAATAAGAAATAGATCCGAAACATCAACTATGGCCTTGGCCGTATGTACATGTACACTTACCTTGCGATATTAAATCCCGAAAGTAATTTCTTGGTGTCTGTCGAAATCCCTACAAGCACTATGTTAGATTCGATTCCGACATTTGGAGTAAATGGCCTTCGGCCTATGGCTACACACGTTTACTTTAAATCCTGAAATCCCGAAGACCTCCTTCCTTGTAGTCAAGAATAGCGAATATCCCGAAAGACCCTTCAAAGTTTCGGCCAAAGATTACTAGTGGGATTAGTACCTTGATTTCGGCACACTAATGAAGAAAAGATAAACCAATTACTAAGAGAAGTACTTACCACCAACGTTGCTTGAAGAGACTAAAAAGAGAGAAGGTTTCGGCTTCTATAACTTGCGACAAAGAAGAGAGAATAAGGCCACCTTGAGATTCGACTATGGCTCCTAATGGAGATAGAATATTCGGCTATCTCAAGTGTATTTAAGCTTTTGAGAAACTATGAGAAGAAGAGAAGGTTTTGGAGAGAAAAGAGTAATCAAAAGAGAGGCTAGAATGCTTAATGAAATTCGGCTATACCCCCTTACTAACTTGGCCGAAATTCCCCTTAAGAGAGTCCCTAGGCCGGCCATACTCTTTCCCTTATCTCATCCCTTCTTTTTCTCCTATTTTCTCTCTTTTTCACCTATTCAAAATATTTAAAATAAATCCATAATTATCACCACCCTTTAGCCAAATTTTAAAAGGATTAGACCATATCTAAAACTCCTCCCCCAGTCTCCAATGCCGTCCACTACTCCTCCCTGTTGCCTCAAAATAAAAGCTCTTATTTTGCTTCCCTTGTGACTCGAACCCAGGCCCATTTGTACATGCTTGTGGCGTCACTTACAGAGGCTTTAAGTGGCGCCTCCTTGCCACTTTAACAAGCCCATTCTTGTGTCATAATTCCCCTACTAATTTTCTTAAGGCCCTATCAAGCTTAGCTTCCTCTTAAAACTTAAAACTTAATATTTCCTAAGGCATTCTTCTATATTCTAAGGTTCTCAAGATTCACATAACATATTTATAATACAGGTAGGCATGCTTCCACACAAAATTCAGCAATAATTCATAAGCCATAAATCTCGGATGTTACATGGCCAATCACTTAGCCATATACAAAAGAATCATAACTTGATAGTCTATACAAAGGCCTGTCTTAAAACATGTTCTCAGAATGAATGTTTCCTATACATGCCATACTTAATAAAATAATTTGGCTATACCAAAATAAGGATTGCTAGTGTGTTACAAACTCCGACTCTGATGATCCACAAGTTAGCTTGGCGGGTCTACATAGAAGAAAGAATTAAATACGTAAGCACTTAGCTTAGTAAGTTTGCATGTAAAATACATATCAACACACTTGCTTAATATAAACCATTTGACATAGCAATGGTGTCACAATTTCAGCTATAAACTTACTTATTAGTACATGATTCTTACTTTTCTCATGATACTTAATATTCTCATACTTGTAAGGTAAACAAGGTACCTGTAACACTTGATCACATTGATCAGCATACTTTAATATAATAAACAAGATCTCTAATTCTTCATGCAAAACTTAATAATACTCAATTTCAACTTGATGATAGCTTTACTTTCTAAGCTTTCTTGTTATCTCATTTTAACTTTACTCCCGATGAATTTCTGCGAATAACCGAGGATACTAAATCTCTTGCCACGAACTTGATGCCAAAGCCATATTCTAGATGTGGCCTTACATGGAATATCTCTTCTTGAATCAATGCCATGCTTACATTGGACTTACATTGCAACTTGCTTGATAACTTGATCAATGCTAAGCTTTAGTCCTTGGACTTACATGATAACTTGCTTGATAACTTGGTCAATGCCAAGCTTACCTTGGACTTACATGATAACTTGTTCAATGCCAAGCTTGAATCCTTGGAATTACATGATAACTTGCTTGATAACTTGATCAATGCCAAGCTTACCTTGGACTTACATGATAACTTATTCAATGCCAAGCTTGAGTCCTTGGACTTACATGATAACTTGCTTGATAACTTGATCAATGCCAAGCTTACCTTGGACTTACATGATAACTTGTTCAATGCCAAGCTTGAGTCCTTGGACTTCCATGATATCTGCTTGATTGCCGATGCCATGCCTAGACTTGGTATTATACGGACTTTCTTGTCTCACGTGATAGATAGAGTATCCTGGCATTTCTTCTTCAACCGGGACTTGCTCAATATTTAATCTCATTGATTTCTTTATTTACAAAACATTAAGTATTCTATGAATACAATAGACATTATACTAAGCAATTTAATGATAGAAATCAATAAAGATCAGAAACCATACAAACTTACCACAAAATACAAAATGTTGGTAGATAGGCAATTTAGTCCTCGACTTTGTTCTTGCCTCGGTTTTGATCCGGGCTTCGTTTCTCTTGATCTATAGTCATAAATAGATGGTTTAATAAACATATTGACTAAATCGACTCATAACTCACACTTTGGAAAAAATTACTAATTTGCCCCTATACTTTCCCATATTCGCACTTTTGCCCCAAGGCTCGTAAAATGATTTTCATGTACTTTCTTAAACTACATGCTTAGCTGAATCATCTTCTCTACTATAGCAATTATCAATTCTCTATATTTCTAGTAGGTATGACCAATTTTATAACTTTTACAAAATGGTCCATACTATCATGTTTCATGAAATTCATTAAAGAAAAGATGTTTATCTAACATCAAGCTCTCATAAACTCCCATAAAACATCATTTAGCATACATGTCATTCATGGGTAAATTTTTGGATATGCATCTTAGCTCATTTAATAGCTAAAAATCACTAATTTATAATACGAGAATTTCGAAAATAAGAAGAATGTCAAAAACCGAGCTTAGGAGCACTTACTAGCAAGCTTGAAAAATTGAAAAACCCTAGCTATGGCTTCCTTCAATTTTTGACAATGGGGGAAGAAGATGATGAGATTTTTTTTATCATCTTTTTCCTATTTCAGTCACTTATTAGACAAATGACCAAAATGCCCTTATCACTAAAAATTTCTATAACACCATCTCATGACCAATTTTGTCCAAAATTATATTTTTGGAAAAATTGCTATTTAAGGACTTCTAATTACTACGCTAAAGCTATTTCATACAAAAAGCTTCCAGAAACTCATATTTTGTAACTTTTGCAATTTAGTCCTTTTGGACCATTCATCCACAATTTAGCAAAATTGCTTCATGAAACTTTCATACTAGCATGCAAACATGACATAAAACTTTAAAACTCATTAATTCATTTCGGTTTCATGGTCTCGCACCATTATTCTAACTAGGCCCTAAATCGGGCTGTTACAGCATGGTCGCATGACTACTGTAGACCAACGGACGGCTTAAAGCCGCATAATCTGATTATGGCTCTATGCCAACCTAAACATGGCTCTGTTCCATCTTGATTATGGCTTTGTGCCAATTGTACTTACCCGTGGCTATGTGCCTAACATATATATCGATGACTCTTTGTCGATCATATTTACCCAAGGCTGTGTGCTGATTATATTACCGTCGCTGATGGCTATGTGCCAAACATAATACAGTTATTGATGGCTTTGTGTCAATTATAATACTGCTACTGAAGGCTTAGAGCCGTATATATATACTAGCAGCTTTGCTGCGATTTCGGTTAGTGCCGCAACTAGTGCTAACATTAGGAGTGTAGGGATGGCGTGGGTGATTTATTCCCCACAGGTAGTGGAGGGTTAGACGGAGGCAAGTGCAGGGTTGGATGGGATGGTTTAGCATGCATCACATATTATGCATATGGAATTGATTATAAAATGGGCTAGGCCTAATTGATTCTATTATGGGTTGTGACCCAAATGATATTGTTGTAGGCTTTGGCCCACGTATGCTCTGATCTGACTGTTACTCTAGTAAGGGGATTACACACCGAGTTTTCATAAACTCGCCCCATTTTTGAATGTGCAAGTAATCCCCAACATTAGGAGGATTGGTGCTGCGAGGCACTCAGAGACGACCACATAGCCACACATGTTTTTCTATTTTGTTCACTTATTTAAGCATTTTAGTTTTTGAGTTGGGTTGTAATAAGGCCTCGCTATTTTTAACTTTTATTTGGGATATTTACTTAAGCATGTTTAATATCTGCTAGAAGTAGGACACAATTTTTCCAAAATAATAACTACTTTCAAACACTATGTTTCCGCAACCCAATTTTTAGATATCGTGTTTCCATAAATCATTTATTTTAATTAAGCTTCCGCAATTGAAAAAGTTTTTACTAAGTGATTAATAATATTTTGAAAAGGGAATGGTTTTTTTTTTTAAACCACGTTTTGAAAAGGGTTGTTACACTCACATTTCTGGTGTTTCTGGGTGGTCTACCCCTAGCTGTCGTGTTACTCGGCTTCGTACTCTGAACATTATCTTTCTCAGCTAACTCTGGGCAATCCTGAATAGAATGATCTCGTGATCCACATTTATAACAAGCTCTATTATTATACTTACCCCAGCATTCACCAATATGATGTCTCCCACACTGTCTACACTCAGGCATATTGCTTCTGACACTTCTAACACTTGATTCTATTGGAATTTGAGTTTTAGGACCATAATTTTGTTTCACATGATCTCTACTCGAATGTTCAAAATAAAATGTAACACTCCTAACTCGTAACCATCGCCAGTCTAGGGTTAAGAAGCATTACATGACATAACGGAACTTTTACGATCATTTCTCAAACATAAATACATCATCATCATATCATAGCAAATCGTATACATAAAGTCCCTTTAGAAGGTCTACGAGACCTTAAACATGCAATGGAAAGGGGTCGGGACTAAACCGAACACATACAAAATTTTTTCGAAATCAAACATTTTTTAAAGTTTCAGAGGTCACACCTACAAGCATCAAACCATTCCAAATTCATACTCCAAATACATCCAAAACGTAGACAATTTAACCTCTTAACATCATCATTAATTTCCCTATACAAATTCAACTCAACATACCAATCCAAAGTATCATCTTCACATTAAAATCATACAATCCATTCATCATTCAATCCTTACCAAATTTAAGCATGAAACATACCATTTCCATTTCATTAATTTATACCACAATGACCGTTCACATAAAACACATATACACATATTAACCATCCTTTTCACATATCCAAAGCATATATCAAAATCATTAAACTATCAAGCCATATCACATGGCAAGATCTATGCAACTCAAAACATACCATAATCACTAGCCTATACATGCCATATACCAAATATACAACTTCCAAAAGTACCAAAATGGATGGCCGATAGCGTGATTCAGTCTCTGACAATCCCTGGATCCGAGCTAGCTTTAATAACACTGCAAAACAGATAAAGACTTCACACAATAAGATTTTTAAGCTTAGTAAGTTCGTAATATAACATATTTAACTCAACAATTAAAATTCAATATACAATACTAACTATTACAAGGTGTAATTCACGATAATACACAATCTTATCCACAGTCAATACTCAAATGATCATCCACTTATTCCATATAGAATATCATTAACCACATAGGTTTCGTACATATCTGTACCATCAATTAATTAACGATCACTTTCGCTACTCAATGCTCAATACCACAATTCGTTCGGTCCTCTTTAACCATTTGATTTACTCGCTCACTTAGTGCCAATTTCTTAGCCGAAGCTTTAATATCATTGCACACTTAGTGCCTTTACATTAAACTGAATTTGACTCAGTATCGCACACACAGTGCCAATCAAAACATTCGATGCTTTCTTTATTTCGCAACATAGTTTCGTTCACCACTATATCGATCCTATTTACACACACTTAGTGCCACATCTCTTCAAATTCACATTTAGCATTACTAACTGTTCAACCACATTTCCATTAATTGCATAATATGTGAACATAAATTTAACAATTCATATTATACACGAACTTACCTCGGACGTAGAAACAATAATTCAAGTCGATCAATTGAGCACTTTGTTCTTGTCTAGATCTAAGTCCAAATTTCTCTTTTCTTAATCTATACATATTCAAATTTAGCTCATTCATTCACCAAATCATTCAATTCAATACAAAAACACATATATTGAGCATTTTGAGCATTTTACAAAATAGCCCTCACATTTGCACATTTTGACATTTTAGTCCCTATTTTATAAAATCACAAAATACCCATAATTTCATTATACCATGCTTAGGAAAAATCTTCCTCATGTTCATACAAGTCCATATATTTCATTTGTTTCACATTTTAGTCCTTCAATTTCTCATTTTCACAATTTAGGCCAATTTAGGCCATATTTTTACATTTTTATCAAAAATCACTTTACAAAATATTAAAATCTATCAACAATTTTTCATTATTCATCATCAACTATTGCAAAAGCTCAAACATTCATCAATGGCATGTGATACGATCTGTCTCAGGATGAGTAGAAACGTATTTGAGTTGCCCGATCGTCTACGAATAGGAAACAAGCCTTTCAAGAAATTATAGGAAAATTTGGAAGAGTTGCGGAAGCTTCTAAGTGAATTTGTTTTAAGAAATGGATTAAGTTAGGAATGGAGGTTTGAGAAATGATGGGGATGGTTTAGATGATAGGTTGGATTTTAAGATGAAGGAAGATGGATAAAAGATAGGTGATATTTTGGTGGAAAGGGATTAAATAACTTAAACAAAGAAACGATTCAACACTATATTAGTGTCACCCCGGTTTCTATAATAGTTTAAGGTGGAATATGGAATTGAAGATAGACCAAAGACCCATTACTTAACAAAGTAGGAACCAATGGTATAATTGAATGGAGGAGAAACGACTGACGGCACAAGCAACGCTTGATAAGTCGGAATCGAAACTCGTACGAAAGATAGAGAGGAAAAAATCTCACTCGATGAACAAAGTTCATAAAATATATTCAAGGATCAAAAGTCCCCTTCTTACAAACTAATAACAGGTATGTGCTTACATGTGGTTAACTGAAGAGACAAATGAATCCAACTTTAATATGCATTTAAATGGCTAAAATAAATCTAAAAACTCTTGAATTCCTCCAGTCAAATAACAGCAACATTATGACTCCTAATAAGCTGATTAAATGAATTTGAATGCTTAAAAAGTGTCCCTTGAGTTCTTCCATGATCAACTGAAAAGTCACCAGCCAAATGAAAAGTCTCAACTTTTAGAATTCTAGCCATGTAACTCCCATCTTCAATGTGATTAATTCTTCAATTAAATTGCTTGTCAATATCCTTTGAGTTCTCCATGATCAACCGAAAAGTCACCAGCCAAATGATGGAGAAATGATTACTTGTAGTAAACAACATGAAGTAAACGTTATGGAAGTTGAAGACAAAGAGGCTGCCGAATTTAAAGAACCATAATGCTCTTCTTTATTCAATAGTAATAATGGATGTAAGATTAAAAGTCACCTGCAATTATCACATGTAACCGACAAATTAATGCAATTATTAAACTTAAAATAAATTAACAACTAACTTAATTAAACAAACTAACACTTAAACATCATTTATTCCAGCAACTAGCTTAATTAAATAAACTAACACTTAAAGCAACTAGCTTAATTATATAAAGCATCAATAAATTAACCTAGTAACTAGATTAATTAAAGAAACAACTATTAAATTAAATTCATTAAAAGAACTCAATTAATTAAACTAAGTTGAGTTAAACCAGCAACCATTTATTGAACTAAGATGCCTAAATGCAAGTATTTAAAATGCAAACTAAATGCAAAGCTGAAAATTAAATAAAGAGTTCAATTTAGTTGGATAGGTTCAAAGAGCTGGAATCAGCTTCATTTTGCACTTTGGCCCCTCAAACTTGGGCCACTCAATGGCATCGGATGGAGTCGAAGCATGATGCGACCAAGAATGCATGAGCATCTTACAAGATCACCAACAAATTCAAAAATTAAGGCATGGGCTAGCTAGAGCATAAAGCAACGATCACAAAAATGTAGAAATCATCAAAAACCGAGCTCGAAATATACCTCAATCAAAGACAACAATGGCCGAACCCTAGCTTTCTTTTTATTTTTCTTTTTCTTTATCTTTTTCCTTGTTTTTTTTTTCGGCTAAAGAAGATGATAATGGCCTTTAATTTAAGTTATTTATTTATTATACATTAATTCATGTTTTACCATTTTTCCCTTTTATTAATTCATTATAAATTCCTCTAACTTAACCCATTTTTGTCCCTCCAATCTATTAATGGTTTAATAACAACATAAGGACTTCTCATTTAATAAGACATGGCAGTTAAGCATTTTAACAATTAGCACACAGCTTTTGCATTTTATGCGATTAAGTCATTTTTCACAAATCGGCACACAAAAGGTAAAATTTTCACACAGAATTTTCACACATGCTTAATCACATACTGTAAACACTAAAAATAATATTAAAATATTTTTCTAACCTCAGAATTGTAGTCCCAAATCCACTTTCTCGACTAGGGTCTAAACCAGGCTGTTACAAGGACTAAATTGAATAAGTTGCAAAATATATGTGCTAGGAGCTTTGAGCATAAAGTTGCCATGGATTTTTAATTTGAGGGTCTTGAATAGAAATTTGACCAATTTCTATTTTTATGGACAAAAATGGACATGTATAGGAAAAATTTCAAACAAAGGCGTTAGGGACATTTTGGTCATTTGGTTAATAAAAGAATTAAAAGGGAAAATAAGTAAAAAAATCTTGTCCATCTTCTCCATGCTTGGCCTAAATTCTCAAGAACACCATAGCTAGGGTTTCTTCAACTTTCAAGCTTGATAGTAAGTGCATCCTAGTCCCGTTTTTAATGTTCTTTATGTTTTTGAAGTTGTTATCAACCGATCTAGCTATTTCTACCATTTATTTGAGCTAGGGTTCATGTTTAAAAATTTACCCATGCGTGACATGCATGTATTTTGGTGTCTAATGGTAGATTATGCAAGTTTAATGTTAGATAAATAACTTTTTCTAGGTGATTTTTGGTGAAAATTGACAAAAGGACCTATTTGTAAAAAAGATTTCAAATGTGTGTAAAAGTGTGATCAAATGAAAAATGTGGACTGCTATAAGTATAAAAGAGGTTCGGCTTGGCTTGGAAATTGAAGAAATTGAATAAATTTCATTTTTCAAGCCTAGGGGCAAATTTGTAAATATGTTAAAGTTTAGGGGTAGAAACGTAATTTTGTCATAATATGAATTTTGGACTGAATTGAGTAATATGATTATTAAATGAGCTAAATTTGCTATTATAGATCACGAAAAATGGAGTCCGAACCTAGACTGGGGAAAAGAACAAGATTTTGGACTAAATCGAATTAGTTGTCCATATTTTGTACCGAGGTAAGTTCGTGTGTAAATAATGCAACTTTATATTATGCATTTAATATTTGATATTGCATAAATTATTTATTTATTGTTGTGAGTATGTTTGACGAAGATTTGATGTGGTAAAATTCCCGGTTGAACCTTAGGAATAGATAGGATACAAGTGTCATGACATTAGGGTTATGTGCGATTTCATGTAAGACCATATCTGGGATATGGCCTCGATATGTGATTTCATGTAAGACCATGTCTGGGACATGGAATCGATATGAGACATCGTGTAAGACCATAGCTGGGCTATCGGCATCGATATGTGATCTCATGTAAGACCATATATGGGATATGGCATTGGCATCTTACCATGTGTATGAGGTTTCCCGGGTATCCTTTAGTATTCCAAGTGGTTCAACGGGTAACTTAAGGATTACGTCAATGATATGAAAGGATACGATTATGTTATGAAATGGTACAGGTACGTACGAAAATCTCATGAGAAATGAGCTCAGTTTATGATGTATTATTGGTAAGAATGCAAATGAGTAAGTTATGCTTATAATCATTTGATGATTATGTGCAAAGTTATAATATGCTATGTGTATGTTACTACATGTTTAATGTTGCTTATTATTTACATGCAAACTTACTAAGCTTTAAGCTTACCCCCATTTCCTTTCTATTTCATATAGTGTCGCCAAGCTAACTCTGGGATTGAAGGACATCGGAGCTTGATTCACACTATCAAACTAATCTTTTGGGTATAGTGAATTCAAGTACTTTGGGTATGGCATGTATAGGGGACTTGGTCATTTTGTTATGTGTCATATTGGTTAGCTAAAAATGTTGGCTTATGATAATATTATAATTCATTTTGTATATGGCCAAGAAATATGGCTTATGTTGATTATTGGGATGTAAGCCCATTTATTCATGCATGCATGTGTTTATGCAATTGTGATGTGGTTGGTGGTTGTGTGTATGTGATAAGTTATGTTGTGGCTAGGAATGCTTGATGATTTAATTGGGATTTGTTTAGTATGATGATAACCATGCTTTAAATGAGAATTGGTAAGTTGGGCTTGACAAAGTATGGTGTCTTGTGCATGTATAAATTGATTTGGTGACACCATGAGCAAGAATTGTTGGATGGTGTCTAAGTACCTAATTATGCCATGTCAAGTACCTTTGAAGTCATGTATGAGTTTGTGCTAATAAGGGTTGCAAATGGTCTTGGAAAATAGCCTTAAAGTTGTCCACATGGGTAGACACATAGACATGTGTCTATGCCGTGTGTGACACAGGGTCTACCCAATGGGCGTGTGATCCGGGCGTGTGTCCCCTACACCCGAATTAAGAAAAATAGAATGCTCAGTAGTAAACACACGGGTATGAGACACTGCCGTGTGTCTCGGTAGTGTGAGAGACATGGCTATAGGACAAAGGCATGTGCCCAGGCCGTGTGAAGTCTGCACTTGATTTTTGGAATTTAATTCGCCACACGGCCTAAGGGCACGGGTGTGTGCCATGGTCGTGTGACCTTATTTGGTTTATGACATCATAAACATAATGTCGTCTATTTTGGACACGGCCTGGAGCACGGGCCTGTGATATGCCACATGGGCATGTCCCTTAATCCACATGGGCTTGTGGCCCTGTAACATGCAATTTTTTCTAAGTTCCGTAAAATTTTCCAAAGTTCTTGATTTAGTCCCAAATCACTCCTAATGTATATTTTGGGCCTCATAGGCTCGTTTAAGGGATGATAGGAATGTTTATGAAAAGTTTTAAATTTGAGTGGAAATTTATGTCTCGTTTTTGTATGAATGCTTGCGTACAAGTCCGGTAATGCCTCGTACCCTGTTTCGGCATCGAATTCAGGTAAGGGGTGTTATAGAAGGTCTTTTTGGAACTAAAAAAAATTGATGATACCTTGGCCACTTCAATTGTTTCTTTGTTACAGGATTTTGAAGACCTATTTTCGGAGGAAGTACCAAGCGGATTGCCTCCCACTCGAGGTATTGAGCATAAAATCGACTTCGTGCCCGAAGCAACGATTCCAAACCGACCAGCCTATCGAAGTAATCCCGAGGAAACGAAATAATTGCAAAGGCAAGTTGCTGATTTGATGGAAAAAGGATACATCTAAGAAAGCTTGAGCCCATGTGTTGTTCCTACCTTGTTAGTACTGTAAAATGATGGTTCATGGAACATGTGTGTTGATTGTCGCGCCATCAAAAAGATCACCATCAAGTATAAGCACCCCATCCCTCGACTCTATGACATGCTTGACGAACTAAGTGGAGCCCAACTATTCTCAAAAATTGACTTAAAGAGTGGCTATCACCAGATTCACATGAGTGAAGGAGACAAGTGGAAGACCACCTTTAAGACAAAATATGGTTTGTATGAATGGCTAGTAATGCCGTTCGGCCATACTAACGCTCTTAGCACGTTTATGCATTTAATGAACCATGTATTGCATGCTTTCATTGGTATGTTTTGCATGGTTTACTTTGATGATGTTTTAATATACAACAAATCTTTGGAAGACCACGTACAACATTTGCGTGATGTGTTGGAAGTTTTGCGTAAAGAAGTTCTCTTTGCTAATCTTAAAAAATGATCTTTTTGTACTAATAAAGTTGTATTTTTAGGATTTGTGGTGAGTGCTGATGGACTCGAAGTCGATCAAGAGAAAACCAAAATGATTCAAGATTGGCCACGTCCTATGAACATCAGCCATGTAAAGAGCTTTCATGGACTAGGAAGCTTTTATAGAAGGTTTGCACCAAATTTTAGTACATTAGTTGCCTCTTTAACAGGTATTATAAAGAAACATTCTCCATTCAATTGGACTAATGAACAAGAAATTTCTTTTAATAAAATCAAAGAATGTTTGACTAACGCTCCTTTGTTTTCTCTGCCTGATTTTAACAAAACTTTCGACGTTGAGTGTGACACTTCAGGGATAGAAATTGGAGCGGTCCTGACTCTAGATGGGCGACCTATTGCCTATTTCAGCGAGAAACTCAACGGGGCCACTCTCAGTTATCCCACATATGACAAAGAGATGTATGCTTTAATTCGAGCGTTGGAGATATGGAAGCACTATCTTTGGCTTAAGGAATTTGTTATACATACGGATCACTTAGCCTTGAAGCACCTTAAGGGACAAAACAAGCTGAACAAGTGCCACGCTAAATGGGTGGAGTCCCTTGAGTCATTTCCTAACGTGATCAAATACAAGAAAGGTAAGGAGAACATAGTTGTGGGTGTGTTGTCACGAAGGTATGCCATCATTAACCATTTAGATGTTAAACTGCTTGGGTTTTCCTACTTGAAAGATCTTTATGAAATTGACATTGATTTAGGTGAAGTGTATAAGTCTTGTGTGCAAGGTACTTGTGAAAAGTATTTTCGGCAAGATGGTTACTTATTTCGCGAGGGTAACCCCAAGGTTTGGTTCGAGACGTGCTAGTCAACGAGGCACATAGCGGACGATTATGGGCCACTTTGGCATAGCCAAAACCTTGGCTACCCTCCAAGAACATTTGTATTGGCCGAAGATGAGGCGTGACGTAACTCAAGTGTATGAGCATTGCATTGCTTGCAAGAAAGCCAAGTCATGAATCAAGCCACACGGTTTGTATACACCACTACCAATACCAAAAGCATCATGGGTAGATATCTCTATGGATTTTGTTCTAGGGCTTTCTAGAACCAAAAATGGAAAAGACTCTATCTTTGTCGTTGTATATAGATTTTCTAAAATGGCCCATTTCATTGCATGTCATAAAACTGGTGACGCTTTAAATGTTGCTAACTTGATTTTCAAGGAAATCATTCGGTTGCATGGAGTGCCGAGGACCATCGTTTCCAATCAAGATGCCAAGTTTCTTAGCAAGTTTTGGAGAACCTTGTGGGTCAACCTTAGGACCAAACTTTTGTTTTCTACAACGTGCCACCCCCAAACAGATGGTGAAATAGAGGTAGTCAACCGGGTCTTATCAACCTTACTGCGGGCCATCATTAGGAAAAATTTGAAGACGTGGGAGGAATGCTTACCACACATCTAATGTAACAGCCTGGTTTAGACCCTAGTCAGAACAGTGGTTTCGGGACCACAAATTCGAGGTCAGAAAAATATTTTAATACTATTTTTTGAATTTACAGTATGTGATTGAGCATGTGTGCAATTTCTGTGTGAAAATTTTATCGATTGTATGCTTAATTTGCAAAAAGGACTTAACCGCATAAAATGTAAAAGTTGTGTGCTAGTTGTTAAAGTACTTATTTGGCATGGCTTATTAAATGAGAAGTCCTTAAGTTGATATTATACCATTGAGATATTAGATGGACGTAAAAACCATTGGATAGTGGATTTAAAATGGAAATAAAAAGGCTAAAGTGGTAATTAACGTATTAATGTTAAATAAATTAAAATAAGACAAAATGTTCATCTTTCTTATGCATTTCACCACCGAATATTGAAGAAAGGAATAGCCATTGAAGCATTTTAGGTTTCGACACATTCATAGCTTAATTAAGGTATGTTTTGAGCTCGATTTTTTATGATTTCTACGTTTTTGTGATCGTTGCTTAGTGTTCTAGCTAGCCCATGTTGTGATTTTTGAATTTGTTGGTGATTTTGAGAAATTCCATTGATGAATGCTTGAGCTTTGTGATAGTTGATGATGAAATATGAAAGATATGTGAAAGATTGACTTATTTTGTCTTTATATTTTTGGTGAAATTGAGTAATTTGGACTAAATTGAGAAAATGAGAAATTGGATGACTAAAACGTGAAATACATGAAATATGTGGGTTTGTATAGACATGAGGAAAATTCGGCTATGCATAAGTAGAGTGAAATTATGTGTATTTGATGATTTTATGAAATAAGGACTTAAGTGTCGAAATGTAAAAATGTGAGGGCTATTTTGTAAAATGCCTTAAATATGTGTGTTTGGACTAAATTGAATGACTTGATGATTGAATAAGCTAAATTTGAATACGTACAGATCAAGAAAAGAGTGATTTGGATTGAGATTGAGGCAAAGATAAAGTGCTCGATTAATCGACTTGTTTTGTTATTTCGACATTCGAGGTAAGTTCGTGTATAGTACGAATTGTTTAATCCATATTCATGTGTTATGTAATGAATGAATACATGTAGTTGATGAATTGATAATGCTTTATGTGAAATGGAGTGTTGTGGCACTTTCATAGAAACCCTCTAACATTCCAAAATCAAGCACCTAATAGGACCAACTTGCATTAGTGCCGTTCTCTTGTTTTCAAAAATTTTAAACACTCCCCTGGTCAAGGCCCGATAAGCCCAATTCTACTAGGCCAAAATTTAGGTTGTTACACGCCCCAAAAATCTCAAAACTCTAAATTAATAGGATTGAATGGGATTGAGCTTAGTGGGCCGTTTGCATGTATGTAGGCTTATTTGGGCTTTGTATATGGGTTCGATCTTAGTATCCAAAAACTGCTAAAACATACATAAAACTTAAACATAAAATTGCAATCGTGGAAAAGTCATAAGGTTGAGGTGTGGTAATGGGTATATGCATGTCTAGGATTGGACCTAGAGAGAGCTTGGTACTTAAGCAGTCTCAATGACCGACCTCCTCTTCTCTGGAATCCTACCTGGTGCATAGTGCCTGTTCACTTTGACTGATAGGGACTAGTTAACAGGCCCAAGTAGGTACTGAATCCATAAAACTTAAGAATGATCGAAATGCCCCTTAGGGCAAAAATGACTAAAATACCCTTAGTCTGGAAAATTACCAAAGTACCCCCGATTTGGAAATTTACGAAAATACCCCTGAATAGTGAAATGACTAGAATCCCCCTAAGTGCTTAATGTGTGAAAATATGTGTTGCATTCATAAAATATATGTTGCACTTGGGTGGGTTTTGATGATATGGAGGAAGATATGTGACGATTGCATAGTCGCTTGATGACCGGGGATCCACTGGTGGCTTTAAGCCCATTATATGCTTAGCAGCTTTGATGCAACATTGAGTAGTGCCGCTGTTGGTGCTACCTTTAGAGTGTAGGGATGGGTGGGTTGATATTTATATCCACACAGGAGTGTAGCGTTGGATTCGGGGTGGGTGCATTGCATTCATGTGATATTGATAGGACTTAGGCCCAATGTGATATTTGCATGTTGATTGGATTACTGAGGATCGTACACACTAAGTTTCGAAACTCACACCCTTTTTGTTAAATGTTTCAGGTGATCCTCAGTAGACGACTCGACGTGGGAGAGGATTCGGAGATGGCCACACTATAAGATACTTAGGAGTTTTGTTTATTTTTTTAGTTACTTTATTTTCGTTGGTTGTAATAAGGCCTTGTACTCCGATTTGACTTTAGATTTTGTGTTCTGTTATCACTGTTCAACTGTTTACTTAATTGTTAAACTTAAATAAATTTTCTTAAGTTTAAACATGGTTTTCGAAATACCTAAAAACAGGGGCTTTTATCATTACTTAACAAGATTCAAGGATTTTAGGCTTTTGGGCTTTTATCATTACTTAGCAAAATCGTTTTGAATTATGCTTTTGATGTGAAATTCTTGGATTCGGCCATAACGTCCGGGCCGGGTCTGGGGGTGTTACACCAAATCATCAACGCGATTCTTAACACCATCCGAGGAGAACAAAACATTTCAAAACTTTCAAGTGTCTTATCTTTATGAGCAGGAAAATAAAGATCATTTTTACTGAGCTCAATCAACATAAACCTTCACTCCTTGGGGGTATAATGTAGTCGAAACTTCGCGGTGGAGTTAACCATTTCAAAATGAAATGCGAACTTCATGTACAACCACAGAAATTGTTTAAGGAACAAATTTAAATTGAAAACAAATTTGACGAATTTCGTTACCTTATTTAAAAACTAAATATAAAATAAATAGAAACTATTCGTACAAAATTGAGGATACTGGATTTTCCCACAAAACAAACCAAGATAGATTCTGGGTTTAAACACGCGAGTTTGATTACTTATGCCGAAACGTAGCAAAGGGTTCATTAAGTCAAACATGTCAAACCAAAAGGATTTTTGCAGACACGGAAACATACATTCAAATCTCTTTTCATGCTTCAGAACAAATTTGCAAAAACTCGAGGATTTCAAACAAGGCAGTAAATGATTCACATAATCACCACAATCGAATAAATTGAGATGCTTATATGAAAATACGTTGTCACACATAATCAAGTTTCGCATTTGACAATTAAACAGTACTTCACCTTCAAACAGTACAATTAAATATCTCTTCAAGTGCATCAAAGTATTCATCCACGGATATTCAATCACGAAGAGGTGATCATATCTCATATGTAGATGCTTTCCCTTCTTTTAAACGAAAAGCTTGTCATTTTGATTCTTATATGTTATCTTGTTCTTGAAATGAAAGAATGAGACAAAAAGAAATTAAACGAAAAGAGAGGCAAGAAATGTTAACGCAAGAAAATGATCGAATCCTAAACGAAATGGAGAGAAGAAAAATAGAGATGAGAGAAAAAGAATTTGAAAAGAGAGAAGAGAGTGAAAGAAAGGAAAAAGTGATTGAGATTGCAAAAGAATGTGAGCAAGAACAGAAAATTGAAAAAGAGATTGAGATTGAAGAAATAAAAGAAAGTGTTAGAGGAAAGAGTGACATTGTTAAAAAGGAAAGTGAAATACAGTGTAACATCCTGAATAGGGCCTATGCATTTTCGGTTTAATTGCACGAAGTGACATGTTTTAGGTATTAAGAATAAATTTTGAACATTTTTGGAAACCCAGAAATGTATGGAAATGATTTGGAAATGAACATTTTTGGAAACCTGGAAATGCATAGACATGAACATTTTTGGAAACCTAGAAATGCATAGACATGAACATTTTTGGAAACTAGGAAATGTAAGGAAATGATTCAAAAATGAAAAGTACACATTTTTGGAAACTTGGAAATGTAAGAAAATGGCAAGTTTACAGAGCCGATCGAAAATTTTAGGAAACTTAGAAATGACGTAGAAATGTCAAGATTTAAAGTTTAAAATAGGAAATTAAGGCAAGGTGGCCTTAAAAGAAAAAGTTTGTGAAATTTGACACACAAACAGGCTTGGAAAAGTGGCCTGAAGATGTCACCTAGGGCCTATGGAAATGGCACCATATGCAAGAGGAATGGGCCTGGGTTCGAGTCACTTGGGAAGCAAATAAAAAGATTTTTATTTTGCTTCCAGAAGCACAAGGATGGACGGCAACAAGGCTCTCAAAAAGGGAATTTTATTCTCTTTAAAATTCGGCTATTAAGGATAAATAAAGGAGTTTTTTTAATTGAAGAGATAAATGATGATTTATCTTAAGTATTTTCAAAAGGAATTTATTTATCATAATTTCCATGAGATAAAGGCTGGATTAAACTCTTTTATTTTATGATAATTAAAGGATAAAGCTATCAAATTGAAGAGTGGTGGCCAAGTAAGGGACTCCTTAGCTGATAATTTCGTCTATAAAAGGAAGGAAGGAGGGATACTCATCGCTTTTTCTTTTTTTCTCTGCTCACAGAAATTCTTAGGGTTCTCTCCTTTTCTCTTTTCTTTGCTAGCCGAATTCCCTAGCCTCCCCTCTCTTTTATTCAAAACCAAAAACACAATCCAACCAAGCCGAAATTCTGCCAAACCCGAATCTTTGTTGTGACAGAAGGGTGTTGCCGATTTCATTCAAAAAGGTAAGATCAGCTATTATTTGATTTTCAATCTCTCTTTAGCCAAAATATAGGAATCTAACTCTTTTAGAATTCCATGGCCGAAATTTGGATGGTTTTCTTCGAGATCTAGTAGTTGTCGACTACAAGGAGAAGTACAATAAAGTTTTGGGATTTCTAAGACTCAAGGTAAGTCATATGAATATTCGGCCATAGGCCATTTAAAGATGATTAAGTGTTAGAAATCAATCTAACATGTGCTTATCGGATTTTTGACAGACTTATAAGGCAAGGTTTTGAGATTTGAACCAAAAGGAAATCGACACCAAGGTAATCAGATAAATCCTACTAGGATTTGGTTTTAAGACCAAAAAGGTTTATTAATGTGTTTGAATGATTGGCCGAATATAGGGATTAAGATCTAAATCGATAGATCGATTCTTGAGATTTCAAGGACTTCATTAAGCGAATCGTGTGTGTGTACCCCACACTACTTCATAATACGCTTTTCTGGCATGTTTAATTAAAATATGTGACATTAAGAATATGAAAGTGGCTAAGGTATCATGTTATGGTACTAAGTACTCGAGTACGTTTCCTACTTCTACTAGGAATATAAAAAATGTTATTTGCAACATGAGAATATGATAAGAATGTGAACTCTGGTATATTATGCATATTTATATATATATATGGGGCATATGGTTGTATATTGAAAGGGGAAGTGAAAAGTGGTGACTTAAGACCACGATGTCCCAAAAGTGGTGACTTACGACCACGATGTCTGAAAAGTGGTTACTTACGACCACGATGTCTGAAAAGTGGTGACCAAAGACCACAGTAATCTGAAAAGTGGTGACCTAAGACCATAGATGCGGTGACTTAAGCCCTCAATTTGGTGTGTAGCGGAAGGAGGGTCGACTTAGTAGTCCCCAGGGTGTGTTTGGCAGGTACGGGGGTGTGTAACGGATGGATAATTAGGTTCGGGTTTGGGAATACATCATCACTTGTATTTTGTGTTTGAATGTATTGTATGCCTGATTCTATTACGATTTGGTGTCGCAGCGTACGTTGAGTCGATTAGACTCATCCCGTTGTGGGAAATATTTTTCAGGTGATGAGCAATAATGGACAGGGTCGGCAGGAGCTAAAGGTGGCCATGCATAGCAAGGAGAAATCTAAAGATTTGGACTTTTATTTTTATTAAGTACTTTAATTTTAAGTTTGGGAGTTGTTTGATGTAATAAGGCCATAAGGCCTAAGTTGGATTTCTCTATTTCTTATTTCTTTTTTATTTTTAACTATTATGTTTACAAATTTTTATTAAGTAAAGATCAAGTAAATTTATTTTAAAAATAAACCCTAAATTGTTTTGTCACCATAATTAAATGATTTCTAGGTAAAATAAATGGGCTTTCCAATCTGAGCCCAACTCAAACCAATATTTTTCTAAAATTACACAAATTTTCTCTAAGTAACAAAGAACTTTGAAACCGGTTTTCTTAAGGAACATACCAGATCCGGTTCAGGCTCGTGGGCCGGGTGTGGGGTGTTTCAGTTTGGTATCAGAGCCCATTTTTAAACTCTCGGCCTGTGGGCTAAGGCCCAAAACATTTTCAAAGCGAGCCAAATGATTTTCTTTGAAATTAAACAGGTTCTCTGGCATGGCACCTAAGTCTCTGACCCGCAGTCCACCTGGTAAGTACCCCTAACTATTTGGGTGATTATGTGAATTATGTGATGAACATTAGAAGGGTAGAAAAGGGATGGAACGTAGAATAGAAGGATAGGAATATTGAACTCTAGGACTAGTCTACTCAACACAACCACATTAGACTTAATGCACTAAACAAACCTATGGCTAAGTCACTGAGCTAGGGTGTGGTAACCCCTGTATGCATGTCTAGGATTGGATCCGGAAGAGCTTGGTATTTAAGCAGTCCTAGTGACTCACATCCTCTTCGCAGGAATCCTACCTGGTGCGTAGCTTCGGTTCACCCTAACTCGCAGGCTCTCGGTGGTGTGGCAACCTGCAATGCGCATGTCTAGGAATGGTTTCGATGGGAGCTTGGTATTTAAGCAGTCCGCGTGACTCACCTCCTCTCCACTCGAATCCCGCCTGGTGCGTAGCTTTGGTTCACCCTGACCAAAGAGGGCTCGGTCATAGGCTAAACATAATGACTAAAACCCGAAAGGGAACTAGCCATGTTTTAAAAAAAAGGAGAACAAAACAACAAACCCTAGTTTTAAAATTCTTAAAACTTTCTTTTAAATTTGTAAAAACTATCTTTACAAAATTTCTCGAAAAATTTCTGATTTGTGAAAATGACAAAAATGCCCTTAGTGGTAAAATTACCAAAATGCCATTGATTCACAAAATGTCAAACTTTTCAATGGTTTTGCTAAAACTTCATTATTTTATAAATGTTCACAAACCCCAAATTGCAAACTATCAAAAATACCTTGATTTTGAAAAATTACAAAATTGCCCTTAATTTACGAAAATTACCAAAATGACCCTGATCTTCAAATCTTTGCAAACATCACCATTTTGAAAGGTACAATTCTCGAAAAGAACCCTCAAAGTTTTACAACTTCTAAAATATCCCTGATTTGTTAACTTTTACAAATTTACCCCAGTTTGCGAAAATTACCGAAATACCCTCAGATTTCAAAATTTTTCCAAATTACCCCGGGACTTTGAAATTACCAAAATACTTTTTGACAAAATCACCAAGGAACTTTTTCTTTTTAAAAAATTATGAAAATGCCCCTGTAGGACAAAATTACGAAAATACCTCTGGGTAGTGGAAAAACAACAACGATGAAAATTACAACGTTTATCTAAATGAACGAAAGTTCATACTTGTTTGATGGATGAATGAATGAATGGAAAGACTGTGTGTTTGTATGAATACGAAAGAACCACTCCTAAATCCTTTTTCATAAAACTCCTTCGCGGGTAAATAAGTGGAACAATGACTAATTCATAAAACTTTTTAATCAGATCTTGATGTTAGAAAATGAGCTCTAGAGGACGTGGACGTCGTGGACGAGGTAGAGGAAGAATGAGTAGGTCGAAACCTGTTAGATCGGGTCAAGGATCAGATAATGAAGTACCACCACCACCACCACCACCCCCCCAGCTGTTGGTGTTGAGCAACAAGCTCAGACGGGGGAAGATGCTGTGTCGCAGGCTGTGCTGCGAGTTTTGGGATTGGTGGCTGGTGCAGGAGGAAATTCAGGGAATCAAAAGTCCATGTGCTGAGCGGCCGAGCAAATGGAGCCGAAATGTTTCGTGGAGTATCCGGTGTGGCACCCAAAGATAGCCGAGATCGTTGGAAGCAACGGAGCGCATCATGGATGAGCTTGATCTGACCCCTGAGGAAAAGTTAAAGGGAATGGTGGCACTGTTACGCGATGAAGCGTATCAATGGTGGTTAATTGTGCGGGATGGTGCCACAGCTGAGGATCTGACATGGGAGTACGTTAAGGAAGCGTACCAAAAGAAGTATGTGGGAACCAGGTACACTGATGAGCAAAGGAAAGCTTTTCTGGGGCTGGTCCAAGGAAGCAAGTCGGTTGCAGAATATGAGGCTGAATTCCTAAGGTTAAGCCGGTACGCTCGAGGTGTCGTGGCGACTGAGCATGAGCGCTGTGTCTGTTTTGAGGATGGGCTAAGGGATGATCTAAGATTGTTGATAGCACCGCATCAGAAGCGGGAATTTTCTGCGTTAGTGGAAAAGGCTAAAGTGGCTGAAGGATTAAGGATTCTGCAACGCAGAACACTGATCGGAATAGGCCAGAAAGAGGTTTTGGATCGTCTGGATCATCTAGGAATAAGAGGCCTAGAGTTGATGGGCCACGAGGTCAGCGAGCTGGATCAGAAGGGCAGTATCGACCTTGTGATGTGTGTGGAAAGAAGCATTTAGGAGAGTGTTGGAGGAAAACAGGAGGATGTTTTAGGTGTGGGTCCAAGGACCATGTGGTCAAGGAATGTCCTAAGAACTTAGATGAAAGTCGACCGGCAACTTAGAATGTTAGTCAGGCTGGTAGAGGTGGACAGCAGCCTCAGCAAGGTCGTGGACCGAACCATGGAGGAAATGGTTCGGGTCGTGGACGTGAAGCACCAAGAAGAGGTGCTGAAGGTGCAGACGCGAGGCAACCAAGGTTGGTTTATGCAGTTGGCCGTCGTGAGGAGGAAGATGTACCAGATGTGACAACGGGTACGTTCCTTATTTCTGGAATACCCTTAATTGCTCTGCTTGTTATAGGGTTAGCTTATTCTTGTATTACTAGTGAAGTGACTGAAACCTTGGATGTGAAATTAGAGAATGTGCCTAGAAAGTATGATAGTTCATTAAGATCAGAGTGCGCAGCAATAGCGTAGTGGGGTGAGTTAGACCGTACGATTGTTCATTAGTAAGTAATTTCGAGGATGAAATTATTTTTAAGGGGGGTAGAACTGTAACATCTTGAATAAGGCCTATGCATTTTTCGGTTTAATTGCACGAAGTGACATGTTTTAGGTATTAAGAATAAATTTTGAACATTTTTGGAAACCCGGAAATCTATGGAAATGATTTGAAAATGAACATTTTTGGAAACCTGGAAATGCATGGACATGAACATTTTTGGAAACCTAGAAATGCATAGACATGAACATTTTTGGAAACTAGGAAATGTAAGGAAATGATTCAAAAATGGAAAGTACACATTTTTGGAAACTTGGAAATGTAAGAAAATGGCAAGTTTACAGAGCCGATCAAAAATTTTAGGAAACTTAGAAATGACATAGAAATGTCAAGATTTAAAGTTTAAAATAGGAAATTAAGGCAAGGTGGCCTTTAAAGAAAAAGTTTGTGAAATTTGACACGCAAACAGGCTTGGAAAAGTGGCCTGAAGATGTCACTTAGGGCCTATGGAAATGGCGCCATATGCAAGAGGAATGGGCCTGGGTTCGAGTCACTTAGGAAGCAAATAAAAAGATTTTTATTTTGCTTCCAGAAGCACAAGGATGGACGGCAACAAGGCTCTCAAAAAGGGAATTTTATTCTCTTTAAAATTCGGCTATTAAGGATAAATAAAGGAGTTTTTTTTTTAATTGAAGAGATAAATGATGATTTATCTTAAGTATTTTCAAAAGGAATTTATTTATCATAATTTCCATGAGATAAAGGCTGGATTAAACTCTTTTATTTTATGATAATTAAAGGATAAAGCTATCAAATTGAAGAGTGGTGGCCAAGTAAGGGACTCCTTAGTATAATTTCGTCTATAAAAGGAAGGAATGAGGATACTCATCGATTTTCTTTTTTCTCTACTCTCAAAATTCTTAGGGTTCTCTCCTTTTCTCTTTTCTTTTCTAGCCGAATTCCCTAGCCTCCCTCTCTTTTATTCAAAACCAAAAACACAATCCAACCAAGCCAAAATTGCACCAAAGCCGATCTTTGTTGTGACAGTATGGTGTTGCCGATTTCATTCAAAAAGGTAAGATCAGCTATTATTTGATTTTCAATGTCTCTTTAGCCGAAATATAGGAATCTAACTCCTTTAGAATTCCATGGCCGAAATTTGGAAGGTTTTCTTCAAGATCTAGTAGTTGTCGATTACAAGGAGAAGTACAACGAAGTTTCGGGATTTCTAAGACTCAAGGTAAGTCATATGAATATTCGGCCATAGGCCATTTAAAGATGATTAAGTGTTAGAAATCAATCTAACATGTGCTTATAGGATTTTTAACAGACTTATAAGGCAAGGTTTTCGGGATTTGAACCAAAAAGGAAATCGACACCAAGGTAATCAGATAAATCCTAATAGGATTTGGTTTTAAGACCAAAAAGGTTTATTAATGTGTTTGAATGATTGGCCGAATATAGGATTAAGATCTAAATCGATGAGATCGGTTCTTGAGATTTCAAGGACTTCATTAAGCGAATCAGTGTGTACCCCACACTACTTCATAATACGCTTTATGGCATGTTTAATTAAAATATGTGACATTAAGAATATGAAAGTGGCTAAGGTATCATGTTATGGTACTAAGTACTGTGCACGCGTTTCCTACTTCTACTAGGAATATGAAAAATGTTATTAAGAATGAGAGAATATGATAAGAATGTGAACTCGTATATTATGCATATTTATATATATATGGGGCATATGGTTGTATATTGAAAGGGGAAGTGAAAAGTGGTGACTTAAGACCACGAGAATTTGAAAAGTGGTGACTTACGACCACGATGTCGAAAAGTGGTGACTTACGACCACGATGTCGAAAAGTGGTGACCTAAGACCACGATGTCGAAAAAGTGGTGACCTAAGACCACGATCACGGTGACTTAAGCCCGCAATTTGGTATGTAGCGGAAGGAGGGTCGACTTAGTAGTCCCCACGGTGTGTTTAGGCGAATGCGGGGTGTGTAACGGATGGATAATTAGGTTCGGGTTTGGGAATACATCATCACTTGTATTTTGTGTTTGAATATATTGTATGCCTGATTCTATTACGATTTGGTGTCGCGTACACATTGAGTCAGTTAGACTAATCCCGTTGTGGGAAATATTTTTCAGGTGATGAGCAATAATGGACCGGGTCGGCAGGAGCTAAAGGTAGCCATGCATAGCAAGGAGAAATCTAAAGATTTGGACTTTTATTTTTACTAAGTACTTTAATTTTAAGTTTGGGAGTTGTTTGATGTAATAAGGCCATAAGGCCCAAGTTGGATTTCTCTATTTCTTATTTCTTTTTTATTTTTAACTATTATGTTTACAAATTTTTATTAAGTAAAGATCAAGTAAATTTATTTTAAAAATAAACCCTAAATTGTTTTGTCACCATAATTAAATTATTTCGATGTAAAATAAATGGGCTTTCCAATCTGAGCCCAACTCAAACCAATATTTTTCTAAAATTACACAAATTTTCTCTAAGTAACAAAGAACTTTGAAACCGGTTTTCTTGAGGAACATACCAGATCCAGTTCAAGCTCGTGGGCCGGGTGTGGGGTGTTTCATACAGAGTGAGAGTGAGATTTCAACAATAAAAGATACTGTGGAAAGTGATACGAACTCGATCTCGTAATGTGATTCGAGTCATTTGTTTGCTCAATCAGAAAATTGAAGTAAGACTTGAGTTGTTTCAAAATAGGCTAGAAAAGGTTGAAAGATAGGTTCAAAACAAAGGGTTAAAGGATAGTTGTGATGATAGATAGGTGAATTCTGCTAAGGCCAAGATTGAACCAACAATATAGGTAAAGGTTGATACAATCACGTTTCAGTGATGATTCAAGTCGTTTAGATTGCCCGACCGTTAAAATGAGAAGTATCGTTTGAAATAGAACAAAGGGGTTAAATTCGGCCAGGCATGGTATTCAGTTTTCAAAATAGGTTCAAAATGCCTAGGTGTAGTGATGATGATTAGCTGGCTATCAAAGAAAAACAAAGGAATAAGAAATAGTTTGGTTGGGATGGAATTGGATTGAAGTGAACTTAAGAATCAAGAATGAACCAACACTATGACTGAGTGCTGACCTGAAACGTACGTGATCTTAAGGGTGATGGATGTTGAAAGATAGATTGACCGTAACCCTCTATCAAAAGTGATAGGAACCAATCGGTATATGGGTGAACACCACACTCGATTTAGGAGTGATAAGTTCAAAAAGAAATAAGGTAGACGCCACTAGCTTTTGCTAGATAAGTCAGCTTGAGTCTTAAAACGAAATAGGAGAGTTGGAAAACTCACAAAATGTTATAAACATTCAACAGGTAGCAAAAGTTCCTTACAATGGGCTGATTACAAGTATTTATAGTGATAGATAAAGGCATAGCCGAATAGTCACAATGACCAGCTTAAATGAGCTGTTATTGGCTGAAATAAAACTTAATCAATAAGCACAAACTCTTGAATTCCTCTAAGCCTAAGAAACTCCAACCATCAATATGATTTATTGCTCCAATTCAACTGATTTAATGAGCTTGAATGCTTAGGTTTCATTCTTTAGCAGCGAAAGAATTTTTAGAATAAGCTTTAAATTCGCTCTTGGCAGCCGAATAGACACTAGCAATTTTGTTGATATTTTGAGCACTTAGAGAAGAGGAATAGGCTGCTGAATTTAAATGATGCAAAGTGCTCTTCTTAAATGTTGTAACAGTCGTATTTAACACTTTATAACAACTCCCTTGTACATAACTTATTCCAGCTGAATAGTCACCTACAAGCATTAACAAACACATTAAAAACACATTAAACACATTAAACACATTTAAACATTAAACACATTAAACATAATAAGCTTAATTAATAAACTGTTAAATAAACACATTTAACAGTAATATATTCCAACAACTGAGAGATGCATAAATTAATTATTGAAATGCAACTCAAATTTATTTAAAATGAAAATAAACACACTTTAATTATTGTAATATAATGTAACAGCCAAATTAAATTACACTTATAATAAACAAAATCAAACATATTAAACAACTAAGATTCTTAAATGCATGGTTTAAGATGCAAACTAAATAAACAAATAAGTTACTTAATGCAAAACTTAATTTAATGATGCAGACTTAAACTAACATGGGAGCTACAAAATGCATGACATAATTTATGATGCAGAACACACAAAGTGCAAGTCAAAATTAAAATATGCAAACTTATTAATTTAAATAAAGCTTTTTAAAATTAAAAAAAAAAGTCCTTAAAAACATTGACCCAATAATCAATCAGGCCTATGGGATGTTTCATCTTGCACTTGGGTCCCTCATGTTTAGGCCAGTCTCAATGGCGTCGAGTTGCATCATAACATGATGCAACTGGGTTCGCATCATACTCTCCCTCTTGAAGATGATTTGTCGTCAAATCGGGCCACTTGCTCGCGAAAAAAATTTTCATCGTCACAAACCTGGAAAAATACACAAGACTCAAAAAAGGAAATAGAATAGTTGCTTGCCTTCCCTTACGAAAATGAAAGAGGTTAGTGACACCATGGATGATGAGCTCGAAGAAGCATGCTAAAACATTATTCACAAATTGAACATATGAATCGATTCCGGGATCAAAAACAGAAATCAGTCTTACCTTTTTATTTGATAGAAACAAACCAAAACAACATAACATTCGAAAGTCATAATCTTGAAAAAAAAAATTCCATGGCTCAAATCCCTTGGAAAATGATATGGAACTACATTCAGCGGGATCAAAGACAAAGTTTTTGTTCACATATTTAGTCACATAAAAGTTCGAATGCTTACTTTCTCTTAAAGACATTTCAAAATAGCAAACTTCAGGTTTGAACACAAGATTTTGGTCACTCATTCCAGCTTGCAACAAGAATTTCGTTGTCTCTAGTGATCCACACATATTAATCAAAGAAGGTGTGTACTTGCAAACATTCAAACAATCATATATATTAAGTCTCATTCGAGCAGACTTACTCAAACATGTGGGATTTACACAACAAATCAGAAAGTTCAAATCATCGTTGCACACAAGCAGATTAGGCGTTTCACATATCAAATTTTTATCACAATAGACCAAATTTTGTGCAGGCTGATCTAGTCTTACTTTATTAACAATTTTGCCAAGGTCAATTCATTAGCAAAAAAACACTTCATATTAATATGTAAAGCAAAATCATCAATCGGATTATGAATATCAACCAAATTATAAGGAGCTCCTTCACCAACTAGGTTTCCAGCTTTATCGTCATTCAAATGAAATTGTTGAGACTCAAATAACATGAGACCCTTACCTTGCTTACCTTTAGACGCTTGTGTACTAAGGTCATCTATGTTCTTTCCTTTTTTGAGAAGTTGAAATCGCCTCTCATCGGATAGGTAATGAAGCTGAAATTTATCAATGGGATTTTGAGAAACTTGAAAAGAAGAAACATTATAAGGAGAACTCATAAGATGGTTAGTAAAAACACTCCTCGTTTTTTCTTGTTTACTCTCTTTTTTTTTGTTTCTTTTTCATCAACACTCGTTTCTTGTATACTCTCTTTTTTCTTTTCAATCTCAACCTCTTTTTCAACATCCTTTTCTTTCTCACATTCTTTTTCGCTCTCAATCTCTTTTTGCTCTCCTTTTCTTTTTGCTCGCTTTTGTTCTCTTTTTCTTTTTGCTTTCTTTCATTCTTTTTTTCTTTTTCTATTTCTTTTCCTTTTTTCACATGCTTTTTTGATTTCATTACAAAAAGAAGAAAACAAGGAGGAATCAAAATGAGAAGCCTTTCGTCGAGAATAAGAGGAGCGATCTTCATACAAAAGTCGATCATCTCTTCGAGATTGAATCTTCATGGATGAATATCTCGGTGTATACAATGAATTGCTTGAATCTTCTCATTTGTCACCGTAATAGGCTTTAAAGTTGAAGCTTGAGTTATTTCAGCTTGAATTCCTCGTTGAGTAGGAATCTCGATAGGAGTCTTTTCTCACATAGTCGTTGGACGTTAAACTCTTTGAAGATCTCATTTTTGTCATTTGGCTTGAAGAAATTCGCTCCCGATGGTAGGAAGATGGAGGGAAACACTTGCGCATCACATCTTTCATTTCGAACCAAGTTGATATTAGGCACTCTCTGTTTCGTCTTCGACTCTTGGTGAATTGATCCCACCAAGTTATGGAATAATCGGAAAAACCATTCACTACAAGCCTTACTTTCTTGCTTTCCGAGTAGTCGTGGTACTCAAAAACTGATTCTACCTTCTTTTCCCATGCAAGGGATACCTCCAGGTTGGATCGACCTTGAAACAGTGGAATGGCTAACTTGTGATTCTTCAAATCGCCATCAACAAGTTCATGCTCTCTAAAGCCTTGGTTTCTATGAATGCGTCGCCTTTCACTTTGATTGGATGCTTGGTATGATGGATCGAACCAGCCACCAACAGTAGCAACTTTTCTTTCGAAACTTAGAGACATTTTATTTGAACCTCACTTCAAACCTCACTATTCACAAACAAAAAAATAATATGGCACTCCACTCATGTTTGCACTCTTTTACGGCTTTTTTCTACACTCGAATGCTCTCACTAACTCTCGTGCCTCTTACCACTCGTTTCACCTCTCTAAGTTCATAGAAGACTCGATTAGACTTATAAGCAAGCCTAGGGGTCGGCTTCAACAAGGTTACAATGGTTGATGATGTTGATTTTTGGTAGGCTGAAAGAAAATAAAAAAAAGGAGCTAAGTGTGGCGTTTGGGTTTGAATTTGATGGAGAAGCAGCTTTGAAGATTGGGTAAAAGAAAACTATGACACTTTAAATCTCTTTTTTTTTTTAATAATTTCGAATTTCTTCTTCTTCTTTTTTTTAAAATGCAAAATACTAATTACAGTGAATACTTTGAATTCACGAAATTTTTTTCAAATACTTACTCTACCACTTCACGAACATTCGTACTCCTTGATTATAGCCAGCTCTGATACCAAATGATACAAACTCGTTTTGGTGATGATCCGAGTGGTTTATATTGCCCGATCGTTAAAATAAGAAGTATCATTCGAAATAGAACAAAGGGGTTAAATTCGGCCAGGCATGGTATTCAGTTTCCAAAATAGGTTCAAAATGCCTAGGTGTAGTGATGGTGATTAGTTGGCTATCAAAGAAAAACAAAGGAATAAGAAATAGTCTGGTTGGGATGAAATTGGATCGAAGTGAACTTAAGAATCAAGAATGAACCAACACTATGATTGAGTGCTGACTCGAAACTCATGTGATCTTAAGGGTGATGGATGTTGAAGGATAGATTGACCGTGACCCTCTATCAAGAGTGATCGGAACCAATCGGTATATGGGTGAACGCCACACTCAGTTTAGGAGTGATAAGTTCGAAAAGAAACAAGGTAGATGCCACTAGCTTTTGCTAGATAAGTCAGCTTAAGTCTTAAAACGAAATAGAAGAGTTGGAAAACTCACAAAATGTTATAAACATTCAAAAGGTAGCAAAAGTTTCTTACAATAAGCTGATTACAAGTATTTATAGTGCTAGATAAAGGCCTAGCCGAATAGTCACAATGATCAGCTTAAATGAGTTGTTATTGGCTGAAATAAAACTTAATCAATAAGCACAAACTCTTGAATTCCTCTAAGCCTAAGCAACTCTAACCATCAATATGATTTATTGCTCCAATTCAGCTGATTTAATGAGCTTGAATGCTTAGGTTTCATTCTTGAGTAGCCAAAGAGTTTTTAGAATAAGCTTTAAATTCGCTCTTGGCAGCCGAATAGACACCAACAATGAGCTTTAAATTCCTTCTTGGCAGCCGAATAGGCACCAGTAATTTTGTTAATATTTTGAGCACTTGAAGAAGAGGAATAGGCTGCTGAATTTAAATGATGCAAAATGCTCTTCTTAAATGTTGTAACAGTCGTATTTAACACTTTATTATAGCTCCCTTGTACATAACTTATTCTAGCTGAATAGTCACTTACAAGCATTAACAAACACATTAAAAACACATCAAACACATTAAACTTAATAAGCTTAATTAATAAACTGTTAGATAAACACATTTAAAAGTAATTTTTTCCAGCAACTAAGAAAGGCATAAATTAAGTATTGAACATGCAACTCAAATTTATTGAAAATGAAAATAAACACACTTTAATTATTGTAATAAAATGTAATAGCCAAATTAAATAACATACTTATATAAACAAACTCAAACATATTAAACAATTAAGATGCTTGAATGCATGGTTCAAGATGCAAACTAAATAAACAAATGAGTTACTTAATGCAAAACTTAATTTAATGATGCAAACTTCAACTAACATGGGAGTTACATAATGCATGACATAATTTATGATGCAGAACACACAAAGTGCAAGTCAAAATTAAAATATGCAAACTTATTAATTTAAATAAAACTTTATTAAATTAAAAAAAAAAAGTCCTTAAAAATTTTGGCCCAATAACCAATTAGGCCTATGAGATGTTCCATCTTGCACTTGGGCCCTTCAAGTTTAGGCCAATCTCGATGGCGTCGAGTTGCATCGTAACATGATGCGACCAAGTTCGCATCAAAGGTTGACCCAAATCTTAAATAGCACTTAGGTGAAATTAGTTTGAATAGCTAAAGAATGTTGACCCACTATTTTTGATAGATAGGAACTAGAGGTATAGATTAACGCCACACTTAAGCAAGTGATAAGTTCAAAGAAAAGATCTAATTGACGCCATAAGACTTGTCTTGATAAGCCAATTTAGTCTAAAGGGAACTATGAGAGTTGAACACTCACAAAGAAGTATAATATTCATAAAATGAGGAAAAGTTCTTACAACATGGAATGAACAAAGTATTTATAAGTTGAGCTAGCTCCAGCCGAATGGATAGCTTCTAATCAGCTCAATTAAGCTATTAATGAGCTGACTTAACTCCAAATATGATTAACATGCCTTTTAGCAACTCCTAGACCTAGGTGACGCCAATAGCTTGGGCTATTTTCATTCCCAATTAGCTTAATTGAGTACACTTAATGAGCTGAGCTGAATCTTGCTAATAATTGATAACCTAAAGAGTTATAAGCTCCTTTAATCCTCTCTTGGAAAGTTGAAAGTGCAGCAGCCTTTTAATTGAAGTTGTAATGCACGAACAACCCAAATGGTGTGAACACAAGAACTCAATCTCATCTAAGTGTTAACATACAAATTTAAACAGCCTCTATGGTGTGAAATCAGGTGAAAGCTGAATGGTCTAGTGTGAATGTGCTTTTGTCCATTGATTTCTACGAATAGGCACTTGGAGAAGAGTAATTAGTAACTTGGTTTTTAATTTAGCTCCAAATGCTTTGATTTTTTTTAATGTTGTCCAATACATCTAGCTAGCTGATTTAGATGGTGTGAACACCTACAAACACCAATAAATTCGGTTAAGGACACATTCAATACTCATTTAAATTGTCAAAGCTTATGACACATTAAGTAACTGTATTAACTAGAACACATTAAATAAACTTAAGACATATTAAAAGGCTCAACTAATTAGAACACATTAATTAAATTAAGACATATTAATTACCAAATCTAATTAGAACATATTAAATAGACTCAAGACACATCAAATACTTAAACTAAAAATAACTAAACATTATTAATGTTTATTCCAGCAAATGATTAATAAAAGCTTTGAGTAAGCTGCATGGGACGCTTATGTAGCTAGTCCATGAATGATCAATATACCCCGAGATGGTCTCTCCCCATATTCGTTCAAGGTAGCTTGCAATGGCTTCCTTGAACTTCTTGACACTTGCTCAGTAATTGGCCCTAAAGGTAGCTCAATGCGTTCGGCAGCTAGCTCCTTGGCCATGCTCGCATCATCCCCCCTCTTCAAGGTGATTTTTCCCCAAATCGCCACCTACATCAAAAGGAGATAAGTCAGCAACATTGGAGCTAGCACTTACTCCATACTCACCTGGTAGGTCTAATTTATAAGAGTTTTTGTTGATCCTTTCCAAGACTTGAAAAGGACCATCACCCCTTGGCAATAGCTTAGACCTCCTTTGTACGGGAAACCTTTCCTTGGCATATGGATCCAAACCCAATCACCGGGTTTGAATATGACTCATTTGCGTCCCTTGTTCGCCTTATGAACATATTGCTCGGTTCTTCTCTCAATATTCTCCTTAACTCTTTGATGTAGTTCTTTCAAAAATTCAGCCTTTCACTTGCCATCTACATACACTAGTTAGTTAGAAGGCAAAGGAACTAAGTCTAAAGGAATTAGAGGATTGGAACCGAATGAACTGAGTGATTGTAGGAAAGCTCGATATGTGACAAGCATTCCTCCCAAGTCTTCACTTTTTTCCTAATGATGGTCCGCAGCAATGTTCACAGAACACGATTGAAAACCTCCATTTGACCATCTATTTGGGGGTGGCATGTTGTAGAATACAAGAGCTTGGTGCTGAGCTTGCCCCAAAAGGTTCCCCAAAAGTGACTAGGAAACTTAACATCTCGATCAGATACGATGGTCCTTGGAACTCCATGCAGTCGGACTATTTCCTTAAAAATAAATTAGCAACATTTAAAGCGTCATTAGTTTTATGACATGCAATGAAATAAGCCATTTTAGAGAATCGATCTACAATAAAAAAAAAAATAGTCTTTCCCACTCTTGGTTCTGGAAAGCCCTAGAACGAAGCCCTAAAACATTGCTGGGCTAATTGAACAACAGTGGACAAGTCACTCGAGCAGGCCTTGCAACCTCCTACAAGCTAATCTAGCTCATTCGTAGCTCATTGAGATGAATTCCCGCTCATTTTTAACTTAGCATTATTTCGTTGCTAGAATAAACTTTTAATTTGGTTTTTAGTTAAATTAGTTTATTTAGCTCAAATAATTAATGTTGTGTTTAAATGTGTCATAATCTAGACATTATAATTAAGGTTTAATACATGTTTAATAATTTTTTTTTTAAATGTGTCGAAGTTTGAGACAAATTAAATTCATGTTTGAGTTAATTTTGCTTAGTCGAATTTAATATGTCCTAGCTAGATTAATTTGCTGAATTTAATTGTTTTAGGTACATGCATGGATGACTTAAATGTGGTGTGTTGATGGTTGAGATGCTCCAAGCACCTCTTCGTTTAGTCCAAGAGCCATTGAGTTGCTGGTTTCTCTTCCCTAAGCTGGCATTATGTTCTTCAACAGCCCTTAAGTGTTTTCACACTTGCTGGAGGTTCCTTTCACACTTATGGCCATTCTGTAACACCCCTCACTCGTGTCCAACTCCAGAACAGGGTTCGAGGCGTTACCATACTTCAATATTCACAATCATACAAAACCAGGTTACCAAATTTCGCCCAAAATTTAAAACTTTTCAAAGACATGCATTTGACATTGTCATCTATTTAATCACTTATACCACATAACAAGACATTAACACATACCATGGACAAATAGGCTTATAAGCCAAAATCATTATTAGCCACATCGCATGGCCATAATCAAAAAATAACTATATGCCAATACATTTGGCTAATCACAACAACATCCATCATAGAAAAACTAAGTCCCTATACATGCCACTCACTTGAAAACATTTAACATACACATGCCAATACTCCAAGGATAATGACCCGATAGTGTGATACTGCCTCCGACGATCTCCAACGCTGAGCTGACCTGACAAATCTAAACGAAATGGAAAGGAGGGAGTAAGCTTTACACTTGGTAAGCTCGCACGAAAATAATAAGCAATGTGATAACATGTTATTTTCATATTCTTCTTATTTATTCAAATTCCAATTAAGCTGTTTTCTTGAGTCACAGTCATTAAATTATTTATATCTGGAGTTACGGGACTCGAAATTAAGATCCATAAATTTTCCATAAAACTAGACTAACGTATCTTTTTACCATAAAATTTTCTGAATTTTTGGTTTAGCCAATTAGTACAGTTTATTCTTCAAATTCTCCCCTGTTCTGCTGCTGACAATTCCGACCATTCTTTACTAAAATTTAATTATATTTTTGTACAGAATTCAAATGATGTTCTCGCTTGCTTCTTCTAAAAATAAACTCAATAAGGAATCTAATCATATAAATTACATCCCAATATTATATTTTTACAATTTTCAATGATTTTTCGAAGTCAGAACAGGGGATCTCGAAATCACTCTGAACCAGTCTCACAAAAATCTGAATATCTCAAAATATACCAATCCTTTGCTTTCTCTGTTTCTTTTATATAAAAATAGACTCAATAATATTTAAATAAATGTCTCATACAACTTATAATTCAATTTTTACCATTTTTGGTGATTTTTCAATTTCACCTCACTGCTGCTGTCCAAAACAGTTTTATTGTAAAATTTTGCTTTCTCTCACTTTAGTTGTTTTCATCACTTGCCTATACCAATCTTTCCAATTTCCGATTACATATTGAGCATATTGTTCTACGTACATTTTCCACATTTCTCAATTGGTCACATTTACACTTGCACTTATTCATAATATGATCGCACCAATCATCATTAGTAAATTATCTCGTTGAACCCCTTCGGAAAACGCCCGATACTCGGTGGTCTCAACACATAGCTCCACCCACACATAATTCGGCTTTCTTGTACACGTGGTGAAGGTCCCTTATCACCCATGTGACCTAGCCATTCCATCTCATAGCTCTCTTGTCTACATGGTGTCCAACACTAGGAACCACTAATGTGACCTAGCTACTCATAACCCGTAACTTTCTTGTACACATGGTATACACACAGTATTACACATGTGACCTAGTTACATATGAAATTATTATCCCGTAGCTTTCTTGCACACATGGTGAAAATCCCTTATCATCCATGTGGCCAAGCTACATATCAAATTTTGCCATCTCGTAGCTTTCTTGTGCACACGGTGAAGTTCCCTTATCACTCGTGTGACCTAGCTACATATTGTCCGTATCTCTCAGTTTTCCGAAGGTTCAATCGAGAATTTCGCATTCCATACATTTTCATATTGTAGTTATCACCCAATGATTTCCATAATATCTAGCAAAATAATTATTGAACAAATAAAATAAATGCATTATTTACATATAAACTTTCCATTTCACATAATAACCATAGTCATAGAAAACACCTTTAAGCACAACATTTCAACCCGTTTTCCATGTCACCTATGTCACCTTTTATCATAAACATATTATTAAATCAATTCACCAACGTAATATACTAAACATGTAATTCAGAATACTACAATTTAGGTTTCAAATATACATTACGACATTATTGCATTATTATTAACACACCAACTTACCTCGAATGCCGAAACGACCATTTTACCAACTGTCTCGATTTTCGATTTTCCTCCAATTCTAGGTCCAAATCTCGTTTTTCGGGGTCTAAAACATCACATTTCACTTACTTAATTAATGTACTATTCAAAACAGTCCTTAACTCAACTTTTGCAAAATTACAATTTTGCCCCTAAACTTTTACATATTTACACTTTTCCCCAATACTCGAAAATTAAACGTCAGCCCTTATTCTTATGTTTTATAACATGCTGATCATTTTCTCTTCTATGGCAACATCAAATTCTCACTCTAACATGTACTTATGAACATTTATCGATTATGACGTTTTACTCGTTGTCACGTAAAACCACTTAGTAAAAGTTGTTTAACATAATTTCAGCCTTCATATACTATCATAAAACATCAAAAAACACACTTTTCACCCATGGGTAATTTTCCAAAGATGAACCCTAGCATGAATTATTGGTAGCATAAGCTAAATCGAGCTACTGGGACTCCAAAACTGTAAATAACTTGAAAAACGGGGCTAGAACGGACTTACCATGAGCTTGGAAAGTTGAGAAAACCCTAGCCATGTCTTCTCTTGGTAAATTTCGTCCATATGAAGAAGATGGACATATTTGGCATTTAAATTTTGTTTTTAATTCATTTATTTCACTAAATTACCAAAATGCCCCTTAAAAAATTCTTTTGAAATATACCCATCCATGTCCATTTTTGTCCACCAACTTAACCAATGGTCTAATTATCATTTAAGGACCTCCAATTTAAAATTTCATAACAATTGGACACCTCTAACATGTAGAACTCATCTTTTGTACTTTTTACAATTTAGTCCTTTTGACTAAATTGAGTGCCCAAACGTCAAAATTTTCGAATGAGATTTTCACGAAATCATTCCGTGAAATTGTAGACCATAAAAATATAAATAAAATAAATTTGTCAACATCGGATTTGTGGTCCCGAAACCACTGTTCCGTTTAGGCCTTATTTCGGGATGTTACATTTCTTCCCCCCTTAGGGATTTTCGTCCCTGAAAATCTTAACAGAATGAGGTTTAATATAATTCTCATGATTTCTAACATCACTAAATAATCTTTTTCAAGATGATATTTTCAGAAACACTCTGTCATCGATCTAAATCCTAATGAAATTCAGTGAATTCTGTCAAACAAAGAATCGATACATATTGAAATTATTATGCTAATTCCATCAAACGTTCAAAAAGAACCCACTAGCATTTCTCTTGGCTCCCCACAGATCAATCGATGATCACTCACAATCTTTCAATAGCTTAATTTGTCACCACTGTCTTAAACTCAAATTTTGCTATGCCATCAGATATATTAAACTCTCGAAACCAAGAAACATATTACAATCCTCGTTAAACAAACAGTATCATCAAATTTTTCAATACAGACAAAATAATAACCATCTCTAAATTACTAATCGAACAGCTTTTTTTAATATAATATTAACTGTCTGAAAACATGAACCATCACTTTACATTTTAGAAAATATACACATTTAAATCCGTTCATTGGTGTGCCACTGAAAAATTATAATTCCATTGTGTTCCAAAGTCGATTATAACAGAGATAAAACATATTCTATACAAATATAAACAGAACAATAGCCAAAAGAAACAGTAGAATCATTTCATATAAGTTCACTGTCACTTTTATCTCAGACGTAATGGAATTAAATATCAATAAAAGATAGTGGAATACCAATCATAGATCAATCAAACTGACGATTCTTTACTCAGAAAACAAGCAATCATAATTGTCTCTGAAAAGATACGAAAACATAAAATGCCCAGAAGAGATAGCCGTAAACTGCTCAACTATGACTGTCATATTTAAACATCTTCACATGTCAAACATCATTCTTCTGACTAATTCTGCCCTCACTAATTTCCACATTATTTCTTTCACTAAAGAAAATCAGTTAAGAAAAATTTCAGTTAATACTTCCTTTCAGTATCTTATTTGAATAAGTTGATTTATCAAAGTTAAATTTTTCACTAATTATGATATTGTATAAACCAAATAATTCTTGAGTCAATATGATATTTCTCTAATCCTGTCCTTCATTTTTCAACCATCCTCAGTCTTTGATCATATCTATAGTTATTCTATAACTGAACTCTGTGATTCCACACTTAGGAACTTAATCAACATGATTCTCATGAATTTCTGTTATAAACACCTCATTGGGAAGGGGGTGAGGTCATACAGCCTCTAACTCGATTCTCACACACATATATGACACATATTTCATTATCAACATATGTCATTATAACTATACGACCCACTTCGAACAATTTATCATTCATATTTGCCTGACATAAAATTTTCAATTATCTAATTCAAACAAGTGCACTCATTCATACATTCTACAAAATTTGAATAACTTACTTAGCACATTCACTAATCAATTTTTTTCCTGCATGCTATTGTATGTGAAGGTCAGAAAAAATATGAATAAGCATATTACTGTATAAACTTTCATTTCGCACATTATCCCATATACACATTACGAATTCTTATTCATGCTTTTCCAAGTTTAACTCATCATTGCTACACTTTATTCAAATACTTCAATATCACTATTAAATGGTCGAATATAGCTCGATTGGAAAGTACTTCTCTTTTCATAAGATTATCCTCAATCACGTCGGAAGGCATCACACTATCACATATTGGTGGCATGTATAGCTAGACTCTCACACTTGCTATGTTAGTCTGAGAACCAACTAAGCCATAGCTCTGATACCACTAAATGTAACACCCCTCACCCGTGTCCAACTCCAGAATAGGGTTCGAGGCGTTACCATACTTCAATATTCACAATCATACAAAACCGGGTTACCAAATTTTGCCCAAAATTTAAAACTTTTCAAAGACATGCATTTGACATTGTCATCTATTTAATCACTTATACCACATAACAAGACATTAACATATACCATGGACAAATAGGCTTATAAGCCAAAATCATTATAAGCCACATCGCATGGCCATAATCAAAAAATAACTATATGCCAATACATTTGGCTTATCACAACAACATCCATCATAGAAAAACTAAGTCCCTATACATGCCACTCACTTGAAAACATTTAACATACACATGCCAATACTCCAAGGATAATGACCCGATAGTGTGATCACGCCTCCGACGATCTCCAACGCTGAGCTGACCTGACAAATCTAAACGAAATGGAAAGGAGGGAGTAAGCTTTACACTTAGTAAGCTCGCACGAAAATAATAAGCAATGTGATAACATGTTATTTTCATATTCTTCCTATTTATTCAAATTCTAGTTAAGCTATTTTCTTGAGTCACAGTCATTAAATTATTTATATATGGAGTTACAGGACCCTAAATTAAGATCCGTAAATTTTCCATGAAACTATACTAACGTATCTTTTTACCATAAAATTTTTAGAATTTTTGGTTTACCCAATTAGTACAGTTTATTCTTCAAAGTCTCCCCTGTTCTGCTGTCCGACAATTCCGACCATTCTTTACTAAAATTTAATTATATTTTTGTACAGAATTGAAATGATGTTCTAGCTTGCTTCTTCTAAAAAGAGACTCAATAAGGAATCTAATCATATAAATTATGTCCCAATATTATATTTTTACAATTTTCAATGATTTTTCGAAGTCAGAATAGGGGATCTCGAAATCACTCTAAACCAGTCTCACAAAAATCGGAATATCTCAAAATATACCAATCCTTTGCTTTCTCTGTTTCTTTTATATAAAACATAGACTCAATAAGCTTTAAATAAATGTCTTATAAAACTTATAATTCAATTTCTACCATTTTTGGTGATTTTTCAAATTCACCTCACCGCTTCTTTAAGATCAAAACAGCTTTATTGTAAAATTTTGCTTTCTCTCACTTTAGTTGTTTTCATCACTTGCCTATACCAATCTTTCCAATATCCGATTACATATCGAGCATATTGTTCTACGTACATTTTCCACATTTCTCAATTGGTCACATTCACACTTGCACTTATTCATAACATGATCGCACCAATCATCATTAGTAAATTATCTCGTTGAACCCCTTCGGAAAACGCCCGATACTCGGTGGTCTCAACACATAACTCCACCCACACATAATTCGGCTTTCTTGTACACATGGTAAAGGTCTCTTATCACCCATGTGACCTAGCCATTCCATCTCATAGCTCTCTTGTCTACATGGTGTCCAACACTAGGAACCACTCATGTGACTTAGCTACTCATAACCTGTAACTTTCTTGTACACATGGCGTACACACAGTATTACACATGTGACCTAGTTACATATGAAATTATACACATGGTGAAAATCCCTTATCATCCATGTGGCCTAGCTACATATCAAATTTTACCATCTCGTATCTTTCTTGTGCACACGGTGAAGTTCCCTTATCACTCGTGTGACCTAGCTACATATTGTCCATATCTCTTAGTTTTCCGAAGGTTCAATCGAGAATTTCGCATTCCATACATTTTTATATTGTAGTTATCACCCAATGATTTCCATAATATCTAGAAAAATAATTATTGAACAAGTAAAATAAATGCATTATTTACATATAAACTTTCCATTTCGCATAATAACCATAGTCATAGAAAACACCTTTAAGCACAACATTTCAACCCATTTTCCATGTCACCTATGTCACCTTTTATCATAAACATATTATTAAATCAATTCACCGACATAATATACTAAACATGTAATTCAGAAAAATCAATTTAATACCACAATTTAGGTTTCAAATATACATTACGACATTATTGCATTATTATTAACACACCAACTTACCTCGAATGTCGAAACGACCATTTTACCAACTTTCTCGATTTTCAATTTTCCTCCAATTCTAGGTCCAAATCTCGTTTTTTGGGGTCTAAAACATCACATTTCACTTACTTAACTAATGTACTATTCAAAACAGTCCTTAACTCAACTTTTGCAAAATTACAATTTTACCCCTAAACTTTTACATATTTACACTTTTCCCCAATACTCGAAAATTAAACTTAAGCCCTTATTCTTATGTTTTATAACATGCTGATCATTTTTATCTTCTATGGCAACATCAAATTCTCACTCTAACATGTACTTATGAACATTAGGTATTTTTACCGATTATGACGTTTTACTCGCTTTCACGTAAAACCACTAATTTCAGCCTTCATATACTATCATAAAACATCAAAAAACACACTTTTCACCTATGGGTAATTTTCCAAAGATGAACCCTAGCATGAATTATTGGTATCATAAGCTAAATCGAGCAACCGGGACTCCAAAACTGTAAATAACTTGAAAAACAGTGCTAGAACGGACTTACCATGAGCTTGGAAAGTTGAGAAAACCCTAGCCATGTCTTCTCTTGGTAAATTTCGTCTATATTAAGAAGATGGACATATTTGGCATTTAAATTTTGTTTTTAATTCATTTAAGTCACTAAATTACCAAAATGCCCCTTAAAAAAATTCTTTTAAAATATACCCATCCATGTCCATTTTTGTCCACCAACTTAACCAATGGTCTAATTATCATTTAAGGACCTCCAATTTAAAATTTCATAACAATTGGACACCTCTAACATGTAGAACTCAACTTTTGTACTTTTTACAATTTAGTCCTTTTAACTAAATTGAGTGCCCAAATGTCAAAATTTTCGAATGAGATTTTCACGAAATCATTCCGTGAAATTGTAGACCATAAAAATATAAATAAAATAAATTTCTCAACATCGGATTTGTGGTCCCAAAACCACTGTTCCGTTTAGGCCTTATTTCGGGATGTTACACATTCGGTTTTAAGCTTTCACACCCAAAGCCTATTGAAGTGCCCAAGCTGATTTTAATAGCTCAAGGCTATTCAATTAATCAAATCAGAGCATTAACGCAAGTTCACACCTCTTGGCCAAATTTAATCAAGTCCATTCAGCTTATTATTTATTTCAATTAAGCTAAATAACTTGGGAGAATACAAGGGACGTTCAAGGAAGCTTCAAGCCAAGTTCACACCTTAAAGCTCATCAAATTTGGCTGTTCACACCGTAAGGGCTATTCGTGCGCCACAATTCCATTAAAAATGGCTGCTGCACTTTCATCTTCCCAATAGAGGAATTAATTACATTCATATTTCCTTGGCTTATCAAATACTTGCTGAATTCAGCTTAGCTCATTATATCCAATTGATTAGTTGATTGGGAATGCTAATAGCCAAGCTGTTGGCGTCACCTAGGTTTGGGACTTGTCAAAAGACATGTTGATTCATTTTAATAGTCATTTCAGCTCATTAAAAGCTTAATTGAGCTCATTACTTTGTGTCCACTCAGCTGGAACATGTTTAGCCTATAAATAGCTTGCTTTGTAAACATTTGGGGGTTAGACGATAGACTTTTGCTCAATTGATGAATTTTATTCAAACTTGTGAGTGTTCAACTCTCATAGTTCTCTCTTTACTGAATTGACTTATCAAGTATTCTTATGGCATCATTTTTGTCTTGTTTCGAACTATCACTTCAATTTGAAGTGTGGTGCTCACCTATATCTTCGGTTCCTATCTATCATAGACAGTGGGTCAAGGTTCTTTAGCTTTTCAAACTAAATTTACCTAAGTGCTATTTAAGATTCGAATCAACCTTTACCTATATTGTTGGTTCAATCTTATCCTTAGCTGAATTCACCCATCTATCATCATAACCATCTTTTAACCCTTTGTTTTGAACCTATCTTTCAACCTTTTCAAGCTAATTTCGAAACAACTCAAGTCTTACTTAATTTTTACGATTGGGCAAACAAATGACTCGAATCACATTATGAGATCGAGTTCATATCAAGAAATGATAGGATCCCATCCAAAAAGTCGTCGCAAGTCTACTGATTTCCCAAGCTTGAAAATTGGGAACTTTGGTGATTAAAATTTATTAAATTTCACCCCATCCGTGCATGTATCATTTCCCCTTTCCCAAAAAGGATTCATCCTCGAATATTGTCTTTGATCGAATCTTGATTTGATTTTCTTAGTCTTTGACATTGTTGTTGGGCCTTGAGTTTGTGTGAGCCATCAGATTCATAGGCCTATAATTGTGCCTTGAGACTTGCATAATTTCCCCTTCCTCAAGAAGATTCGTCATTGAATATTTAGCTGCACAAAAAGAAAAAGAATTAGAATAAATAACAATAAAGTGAATAAAATACTTACCGAAGCTTTCTTGTGCACCAAAACTTTCTCCAGTATCAAAGATATGATCTGATATCCCAAATTAGCATGGATCAAGTATCTCTCCTTAAAAAACAAACCATCAACACTAGGCAAAGAAATTTAGGCATGTAACAGTTCGGTTTATACCTTAGTCGGAACAGTGGTTTCGGGACCACAAATCTGGGTCCAAATAATATTTTAACATTATCTTCTGTGCCATTGATGAGTGTTTAAGCATGTGCTAAATTTTCGTAAGCTAAATTAACTGTCTATGTGCTTAATTTGACAAAAGGATTAAATTGCATTAAATGTGAAAGTTGCTTGCTATTTGCTAAAGCACCTATGTGTTGTGGCATTATAAATGTGAGGACTTATGTGGCAATTAGGCCAATTTTATTGATGGTGGACGGCAATGAGTGATGATATGTATATATATTATATGTTTATTATACTTACTTTAATAGTTTATTAATATTATTATGTTTTATGTTATATTATTATAATGAAAACAAAAAGGAAGCCATTATCATCATTTTCATCACCTCATTGCCTGAAAAAAAAAGAAAAAAAAAAGAGAGAAAGAATAAAAGCTTAAGTGTTTGGCTGGTTTCAAGCTTAAATTCAAGGTTAGGTTTTGATCCGTTTTTGATAATTTCTACGTTTTTGTAATCGTTGCTTTGAGAGCTACAAAACCCATGTATTAATTTTGTGAATTGATGATGTTTGTGTGATATGCCATTGATGATATGTCAAGCTTTTTGATGGTTTTTGGTGTTAAATGAAAGATATGAGCTAAATGAACATGCTTTGTTCTTGAATTTTTGATGAATTTGGCTAATTAGAGTTAAATTGAGAAAATAATAAATTGAGGGACTAAATTATGAATTTGATGAAAAATGTGGGCTTGTATGTGATGTATATATATTCGGCTAAGCATGTGTATGTGTGGATTTTGTGAATTTGATATTTTGAGAAAAATGGACTAAATTGATAAAGTGTACAAATATGAGGGTTAATTTGGAAATAGCCCTAAATGTGTGTCCATGGATTGAATTGTATGAATTAGAGAATAAAAGGGTTAATTCTGAATATGTTTAGATCAAGAACTGAGGAAAACGGACATAGATCGCGGGAAAGCGAAAGTAACCGAGTAGTCGTTTTTCATTCCAACATATCGAATCCGAGGTAAGTCACTATGCAAATAAACTTATATGTATGCAATTGTAATTGTTCATATGACTGATGTTGATAATGAATGATTATGGGAGGATATGCATATGAATTTCAAGATAAGTTTGATATAGTGATTAAATCCGGGAAGCCCCGTACGAACCTAGGAATATATAGGATTGGCTAAGTCACGACATAGGTATCTGTTCTGTTTTTATAATGTAAGACCACGTCTGGGACATAGGCGTTGATTTGAGACTCATGTAAGACCACGTCAGGGACGTTGGCATCGACATGAGCTTTACGTGTAAGACCACGTCTGGGACGTTGGCATCGTTATGATTCTTGTACGTAAGACCATGTCTGAGACATCGGCATCGTATTGATACGTGTAAGACCCTATCTGGGACAGTGGCATCGATATCTGATTATGTGTAAGAGCCTATCAAGGATAGTGGCATCGGTATCTGAGTGCATGTAAGACCTCGTCTGGGACGTTGGCATTGTACGAATATTCTGAGCTCTCTGAGTCTCCTATTAGATTCCTTATGGTTCAACGGGCAAGATTGAGATACGAATGGCGAATCCGAGCTTTGATAGATTAAGTAAATGAATGTCCGATTCAGGTACATTGATTATACACTAATTGTGTATACATGGTAAGTATACGATGTTATGTATATGAAATTGATGATACGGTATGTAAAGTCTTGACTAGATGAAATCTATGGATATATGGTAAGCTATGATTAAGCATATGAGCTTGAGAAAGAATGAGGTGATTTTTGGCATATGAATCATATTGGTCATCATATTAAATTGGTTATGTGTAATACATGCTAAGTTTGTTTGTATATTGACTTACTAAGCTTTTGGAAAGCTTACTCTGTGTGTGTGTTTTCTCTATTTTTATAGGTCGTCAAAGCTACTGAAGGCTTAGGACCTTCACGGATCGTCATCACACTACTAAACTTATTTTGGTTCACTTTGAAAATGTATTTGGCTAGATATGGCATGTATAGGCTAGTCCTTGATATGAGTTATTATGTGAACTTAGCTATGTGATTTGGCTAGTTATGCTTTGGTAATATGTCTAAAGGAATGTGATATGTGAAGTTGTTTTGGTATGATTAGTTGATATGGTAAGTATATAGATGAATGGTGCTTGGGCATAATTGAGATTTAGTCATGCAAATTGGTATGTTTGGAATTGGTTTTGAATGTATAGATTGAATGGATATTGATTGTATGATGGTGTGATTACCTTTGTTGTAAAATATGCATGATTTGGATGGCTATTTGGTATATTTTGGTGGTTATATGTGAATGAAATGGGATGATATATGTTGTTTGTAGGTATGACCCAAGTGGGTGACATTTTGGCCTTGTAAATGGCCTATAATGTCACACGGTCGAGACACACGGGCGTGCCTAAAGATCGTCGGTGAATAGTAGGATGTAGCTTTGAAACACCCCAAACCCGGCCCACAAGCCCCGACCGGATCTGGCATGCTCCTTGAGTAAAACTTGTTTTGGTCATCTTGGAAAATATGTCGTGTTCGAAGAAAAATAGATTTGTATGATGATCCTGTTGAAAACCGTGTTGATTATTAAAGTTTGTATCTCATTAAGTTAAAAGAAAAACCGACTTTAGAGCTTAACACTAACTTGGAAACCATAGGTGTTTAGGTGTCAAAACATTTGAAGTAATTTTAAGAAAAACATTTAATCGTTGGTTTGATGTTGTTTGTATCAAGACAAAAAATAAAATGCATAAATAAATCTGCTAATGGTGGCTTTATTACAATAAAGCATAACCCAAAATAAATCCCGAAATAATAAAGGAAAACGTGATAAATTTAATTAAAAGAAAACCCAAAATGCTGAGTTGAGCATGGCCACCACATAATCCTCGCTGACCCGGTCCAAATCACTAAGTATCACCTGCAAAAGATATCCCACGAAGGGTGAGTCAAGAGACTTAGTGTGTAACAATACACTAAAAGCCCAATCGATCATAGTCTTACTTATCACATTACGGCAAAGCCCATTTTAATCATACTTGGCCATAAGCCCATAACATAGCATATCAAATCATGACATATTAACTTACATGTACATATAACATGAAATGCAATCCCCAACCCACCTAGATATCCATCCTCTACACACCACCCGTACCTGCCAATCACACCATGGGGGTTACTAAATCGACCCTTCATCCGCTATACACCATCGAAGGCAGTCGCTGCAGTCAACTGCACATTGCCCTTATAATCGTGGCATAGCCACCAGATAATTGTGACAGAGTCACCAGATTCATAATATGTGACATAAGTCACCGGATACATAACATGTGACATAAGTCATCGGATAATGTGGTAAAAACCACCGGAACACTTCCCCTTTATCAATATCCCCCATATGCCCATGCAATATACACATTGTTTTCAGATATTATGCAATATACCCCAAAGTCATAACGATATCATACATATTTCATATCCATGCTTATAACATCATTAACTGAGTATTAAGGGGGTAACATACCTGATTGCACTGCACCACTGAATGGTACCCATAGCCATAATCACTCGTATTTTATTATTAACACATGCTATTATTACTACTATAAATCCATTGGAAATTTAGTGTAGGGCTACACACCTGATAACAGTGAGTACCATACTATCGATACCAACACTCTCGCTAGCAGGGATAACACTGAATTGCTTATCCCTTTCTGACGCTGGCCCACACCCTAGTGGCCAATCACGAACAGCAGAAACCGAGCGTTTCTTAAATTTAGGGGTAGAAACTACTCCTTTTACTCCTCCACTAGTACCTGCATCCATTGAAGAACACTTAATCAAAACCGATTAATCAACATACGAGATCTAAACGAATATGGTTTTTAGCTTAAAACACCCTTACCGAAAAGATCTGAATCCCGAGACTTCCTTTATCCCTGTCGAACTGCCCCTAAAAGATCATAGTCAGAATCGACCATCCCTAATAAACAAATGGCCTTTGGCCGAATACTACAATACCCCTTACCTTGCTTACCTTAGATCTTGAAATCCCGAGAGATCTCCTCCTATAACCAGCTACCAATGATTCCCGAAACTCACCTTCATGGTTTCGGCCAAAGAAGATGTAGAGATTAGATTCCTAGATTTCGGCTAATCCAAAAGAAAAGAAAGCAAATTGAATGACAGTTGATCCTTACCCCTAACGTTGTGATCGCTTGCACCTTTGCTTGCAACCACAGAGAGATTTGGCTTTTGATCTAGTGAACAAATTGGCTCCAAAGGGGTAGAGATGCAATCGGTTATGGCCACAAAATAGGGGATTTGGATTTTGAAAGATCTGTGAGAAGAAGAAGTGAATGATGGAATGTGGTGCGATTTGGGTTGGTGACAAAAGGGAGATTCGACTTAAACAAAAGAAAAGAGAGATGGAAGTTTAAGGTGTTGCGGCAATGGTGGAATTGAGAGAGAGAGGTTTCGGCTATCACAAGGAAAATCAAAGAAGAAGAAAGCTAGGGAGGGATCTAGTTTCGGCTTAAAGGAAAATAGACAGAGAGATGAGAGATGAGAGATGAGGGGTAAGTGACCTTAACGGTCTTTTGAAGGTTCGGCCAAGGTCTAAATGGGTGAGAAAAGAATAAATTTTTGGTGTGGTTCGATTATGAAAGAAAAAGGGTAAGAGTTCAGGAGAGAATGAAGCTGAATTCGGCAAAAAGGAAGTGACCGATTGGCACTTGGTGACTTTAAAAATTTCGGCACACTACTAAAGAAAGAAAAGAGAACCGAAAAAAACACCTAAACCCCCTTAAAGAATTTCGTCTACTCCCCTCCACCTACATGACCGAAATGGTCATCAAAAGAATCCCTTGGCCGGCCAACACTCATCCCCTCCTGAAATCCCACCTTTTTCTCCTAATTTTCCTCTTCTCCCCTCATTCAAAAATATTTGAATGAGTCTACACTCATCCTTCCCTCCTAGCCGAATTTAAATGCATTTGACTTAATCAAATGCTCATACACTTAGTGTCCCAGTGCCGTCCACCACTGCTCCTCCTTGCTGCAAAATAAAAGCTCCAAATGCTTCCCTTGCTACTCGAACCTAGGCCCTACACACTCCCTAAGGCGTCACACCCCTGAGCTCAAAGTGGCGCCTCCCTTGCCACTTTACTAGCCCAGTACTTGAGTCTAAATCCGCATACAAATTTTCTTAAGGCCTATCTTGCTTAGCTCCACTTCAAGACTTAAAATCCAATATTTTTCTAAGGCATTCACCTACATTCTAGGGTTCCTAAAACCCACAAAACACATTCAAACCACACATAGGCATGCTACTACATACAATTAAGTTAAAATGCATAACCCCTAAATCCTGGATATTACAGTTCTACCCCCTTAAAAATAATTTCGTCCTCGAAATTATCTGGCTAGAATAAGTGAGGGTATTGCTGTCGCATTGCTTCATCCAGGTCCCACGAAGCCTCTTCTGATCCATGATTACGCCACAACACTTTGACTAGAGGAACTGATTTCCTCCGTAACACCTTCACATCCCGTTCCAGAATCTGAATCGGCTCTTCCTCGTAGGGCAAACCTGGTCTTAGCTCCACCTCCTCAACTGGAACTACATGAGATAGATCCGATTGGTAATGACGTAACATCGAAACATGGAACACATCATGCATCTGCTTCAATTCCAAAGGCAACTCTAATTGATTTGCCACTGGTCCAACCCTCTTCAAGACCCAATAGGGTCCTATAAACCTGGGACTTAACTTTCCTTTGCGACCAAATCTCATTACCTTCTTCCATGGCGAAACTTTTAGAAACACCTAATCTCCCACAGCAAACTCTCTTTCCTTCCGCTTAAGATCTGCGTACGACTTTTGCCTGTCAGATGCTTCCTTCAACCGTGCCCGAATTACCCTAACCTTTTCTTCAGATTCTACCACAATCTCTGGACCCAAAACATGATGTTCCCCTAATTCTGTCCAACACGTAGGAGTGCGACACTTCCGTCCATACTGGTAACCGTGCGGTGCCATCATCCGAATACTTGCTTGGTAGCTGTTGTCGTACGCAAACTCTGCTAAAGGCAAAAACTCTTCCTAGCTTCCTCTGAAGTCTATTACACAGCCCCTCAACATATCTTCCAACACTTGGATTACTCGCCGGTGATCGCCATTCGATCGTGGATGAAATGCCGATCAAGTCCAACTCGTGCCCAAAGCTTTGATGCAATGCTTTCCAAAACTGAGACGTAAACCTTGGATCCCTATCTGAAATAATTGACACCGGCACTCCATGCAGCCTCACAATCTCTGCCACATACAACTTTGCTAACCTCTGCAAGGAATAATCAACCCGCACTAGTATGAAATGCGTAGACTTCGTCAATCGATCCACTATCACCCACACTGAGTCCTTTCTAGTAGGTGTAAGGGGAAGCCCACTAACGAAGTCTATAGTAATTCTCTCCTATTTCCATTGCGGAATTTTTATCGCCTGAAGCAACCCTGACGGTACTTGGCGTTCAGCCTTAACTTGCTGACACGTTAAGCACTTCCCTACAAATTATGTAACTTCCCGCTTAAGACCAGGCCACCAAAACCGATCCCGTAGATCTCTGTATAACTTACTTCCTCCATGATGCATAGCATAAGGGCTATTATGCGATTCCTGAAGAATTCTCTGCCTTAATTCCTTATCCTTCGGCATACAGACCCTGCCCTAAAAACACAGCACTCCATCACTGTTCACATCATAGTTTCCAACTCCCCATTCTGCACTTGTCGTAACTTAGCACTTAAATCATCATCTGTCAACTGACTCTCTTTGACCTGACTCAACCATGTCGGCTTTCCCTGCAACTCTGCTAACAAACTTCCATCATCATAAAGACTAAGATGTGCAAACATCACCCTCAGATCTGACACTACTTTCCCACTTAGGGCATCTGCTACCACATTCGCTTTGCCCGGGTGATACTATATAGAACAATCGTAGTCTTTCAATAACTCCACCCACCTTCACTGTCTCAGATTCAGCTCCTTCTGAGTCAGTAGATACTTAAGATTCTTGTGGTCCGTATAGATTATTGACTTCTCTCCATATAAATAATGCCTCCGTACCTTAAGAGCAAAGACTACCGCTGCCAACTCCAACTCATGCGTCGGATAATTAACCTCGTGTGGCCTTAATTGTCGAGATGCATAAGCGACTACCTTCCCGTCTTGCATCAGAACACATCCTAACCCTACGTTAGAAGCGTCACAATATACAACAAAATCCTTCCCTGCCTCAGGTTGAATCAAAATCGGAGCTTCTGTCAAAATCCTCTTAAGCCTTTCGAAGCTCTCCTGCTGCTTATCTGTCAAAACAAAAGGTACCTCCTTTCTCAACAATTTTGTCAGAGGTGCCGCTATTGATGAGAACCCTTCGACAAATCTTTTGTAGTAGCCTGCTAACCCTAAGAAACTGCGAACCTCAGCCACAGACTTTGGTGGTTTCCAATCTAACACTGCCTCAATCTTCCGAGGGTCCACCCTTATCCCTTCTGCAGAGACCACATGTCCTAAGAATGCAACTTCTTTCAGCCAAAATTCACACTTGCTGAACTTGGCATATAGCTTTATTTCCCTTAACACTTGCAGCACTACCCGGAGATACTCATCATGTTCTTCCTCAGACTTGGAATACACTAGGATGTCATCTATGAACACAACGACGAACTGATCCAAGTACGGTTGGAAAACCCAGTTCACCATATCCATGAACGCAGCTGGGGCGTTCGTCAATCCAAACGGCATTACTAAGAACTCATAAAGCTGTCTTATGGATATCTGCTTCCTTCACCTTAAGCTGATGATACCCTGACATTAGATCTATCTTTGAAAATACCGCAGCTCCCTTAAGCTGATCGAACAAGTCGTCTATCCTCGGCAAAGGATACTTGTTCTTGATGGTCAGCTTATTCAACTGCCGATAATTTATGCACATACGCGTTGTCCCATCCTTCTTCCTCACAAATACGACCGGTGCTCCCCATGGAGACACACTGGGTCAGATAAACCCACGATCAAGCAACTCCTCGATTTGAGCCTTGAGTTCCACCAACTCTTTTGGTGCCATTCTATACAGAGCGATAGATACTGGCGCCGTACCAGGCAACAAGTCAATCCCAAATTCCACCTCACGATCCGGAGGCAATCCTGGAAGTTCTTCCGGAAAGACATCCACGAATTCTTTCACAATCCTGACCCCTTCAACAGTTACTTCCTTAGCCTCCAAGGCACTACCAATCATTAGAAAAGCTATACATCGCTTTCTTACCATCTTTTCTGCCTTAAGGGCAGATACTACATTTGACAAGTAATTCCGTCTCTCGCCCATGACCACAACTTCATTATCGTCAATAGTTCTCAATGACATCCGCTTAGCAACAATCCAACCATGCGGTACTTTCACTAACCACCCATGCCTAAGATTAGGTCAAATTCCCCGAATGGCAACTCCATTATGTCAGCCGAAAACTGTGCCCCCTGAACTTCTAAAGCCGGAAACTGTGCCCCCTGAACTTCTAAAGGCACTTCCTTAAAGAGCTTATCTACTACTATAGTCTGTTCTAAAGGACTAAATACAGTCATCTTCCTAGGTACAGTCTCAGAGTTCACATGTAGAATTCCAAATACTTCACTAGAAATGTATGAATGAGTTGACTCTATTTCTATCAAAGCAATAAAGGGTAACCCAGAAATAAGGAACGTACCTGTTATGACATCAAGTGCGTCACCATCTTCCCTCCAACGAACCACATATACCAGACCCGGCTGTCTCGCCTCCGTGTTGCCACTACCTCTGCCTGACGTTCCACGACCTCTACCAGAACCATTACCTCTGCCATTCAGACCATGACCCCTCGACGGCTGTTGTCCACCTCTGCCGGCTTGATTAAGACCCTGACCTGCTGGGCGGTTCCTATCTGTATCCATTGGACAATCCCTAACCATATGATCCTTATACCCACACTTAAAACATCCCCCTGTCTTCTTCCAACACTCTCCCGGATGCATCTTTCCACACTGAGCACAACTGTGATACTGTCCTCCCATAACAACCTGCTGACTACGCGGCCCATCTATTCTAGGTTCCTTTTGAAAATTCCCGGATGACCCTGAAGACCCATAGTTTCTCATATTCCTATCCTGACCTCTATCCCGGTTCTGTCTTTCAGTTCGCTTAACTTCTTCAGCTATCCGAGCTTTATCCACTAAAACTGCAAAGTGTATTTCCCGCTGCGGGGCAATCAACACTCTCAGCTAATCCCTCAGTCCATCCTCGAACCTGACACACCGCTCATAATTAGTAGCTACAATTCCTCTGGCATACCGGCTTAACCGTAAAAACTCCACTTCATATTCTGCTACCGACTTACTTCCTTGTACCAGATTCAGATCGCCTTTCTTCGCAAGTCTATGTAGCTAGCTTCGACATATTTCCCCTCAAACTTGACCTTAAAATACCCCCAATCCACTCGATCTGTAGGGGTACCCTTTTTGACAGTGAGCCACAACTAGTAGGCCTCATCCCGGCGGTAAAATAAACAAAGACCTTTCACTTCTCTCAAGCGGTCTGATCCAAGTCATCCATGATCCTCTCAACTGCCTCTAACCAATACTCCGCTACATTAGGAGCTACCCCAGACACTCCTCTAAAAATCTCAGCTCCATTTAACCTAAGTCTCTCAGATACAGACTTTCGTGCCCCATTTCCCATACTAGCTCCTGCCACTCGCTTTAAGGCTCGCAGCATAGCCTACGATACTGCGTCATCTCCTCCTGTCTGCTCCTAAAATTCCGCCCCTACAGCCGGTGGCGGCACCTCATTTTCGGAACCCTGACCAGATCCAACTAGTTTCGACACAGTCATTCTGCCTCCACCGCACCCACGGCGGCCACGTCCCCTAGAACTCATGTCTACGTTGCGTCTTATCTGTTTCTATGAAAGTTTTATGCATTAGAATCTTTTCACTTTCTGTTTAAAGAGAGTTTTATGCAATAGAGACTTAGTCAGTGGTTTTTCCGTTGAAGTGCACATATACCTAGGGTTCATGTCTCTAAAGTATAGCATCCCTAAATCTACCAGATAAAGTATCATAAATCATCATACTCAAATCAATTTATCAACAAAAGAACATACCTGGCGGACCTGGCCGAGAACTCGGGTGCCATGCTTCCATAAAACCATTTTAACCCAAAATTTTTTTCAAAACCCATGTTGGCTCACATTTTGAAAATGTTGTGGGCTTCAAAACCCAAGGCCGAGTGTTTAAAACTAGGCTCTGATACCAAGTTGAAACACCCCAAACCCGGCCCACAAGCCCCGACTGAATCTGGCATGCTCCTTGAGTAAAACTCATTTTTGTCATCTTGTAAAATATGTCATTTTCGAAGAAAAATAGTTTTGTATGATGATCCTGTTGAAAACCGTGTTGATTATTAAAGTTTGTATCTCATTAAGTTAAAAGAAAAACCGACTTTAGAGCTTAACACTAAGTTGGAAACCATAGGTGTTTAGGTGTCAAAACATTCGAAGTAATTTTAAGAAAAGCATTTAATCGTTGGTTTGATGTTGTTTGTATCAAGACAAAAACTAAAACGCATAAATAAATCTGCTAATAGTGGCCTTATTACAATAAAGCATAACACAAAATAAATCCCGAAATAATAAAGGAAAATGTGATAAATTTAATTAAAAGAAAACCCAAAATGCTGAGTTGAGCATGGCCACCACATAGTCCTCGCTGGCCCGGTCCAAATCACTAAGTATCACCTGTAAAAGATATCCCACAAAGGGTGAGTCAAGAGACTCAGTGTGTAACAATACACTAAAAGCCCAATCGATCATAGTCTTACTTATCACATTAGGGCAAAGCCCATTTGAATCATACCTGGCCGAAGCCCATAACATAGCATATCAAATCATGACATATTAACTCACATGTATATATAACACGAAATGCAATCCCGAACCCACCTAGATATCCATCCTCTACACACCACCCGTACCTGCCAATCACACCGTGGGGATTACTAAATCGACCCTCCATCCGCTACACACCATCGAAGGCAGTCGCTGCAGTCAACTGCACATCGCCCTTATAATCGTGGCATAGCCACCAGATAATTGTGATAGAGTCGCCGGATTCATAATATGTGACATAAGTCACCGGATACATAATATGTGACATAGTTCACCGGATAATGTGGTAAAAACCACCGAAACACTTCCCCTTTAACAATATCACCCATATGCCCATGCAATATACACATTCTTTTCAGATATTATGCAATATACCCCAAAGTCATAACGATATCATACATATTTCATATCCATGCTTATAACATCATTAACTGAGTATTAAGGGGGTAACATACCTGATTGCACTGTACCACTGAATGGTACTCATAGCCATAATCACTCGTATTTTATTATTAACACATGCTATTATTACTACTATCAATCCATTGGAAATTTAGTGTAGGGCTACACACCTGATAACAGTGAGTACAATACTATCGATACCAACATTCTCGCTAGCAGGGATAACAGTGAATTGGTTATCCCTTTTTGACGCTGGCCCACACCCCTGTCACCAATCACGAATAGCAGAAACTGAGCGTTTCTTGAATTTAGGGGTAGGAACTACTTCTTTTACTCCTCCACTGATACCCGCATCCATTGAAGAACACTTAATCAAAATCGATTAATCAACATCCCAGATCTAAACAAATATGGTTTTTAGCTTAAAACACCCTTACCGAAAAGATCTGAATCCCAAGACTTCCTTTATCCCTGTCAAACTGCCCCTAAAATATCATGGTCAGAATCGACCATCCCTAATAAAAAAATGGCCTTTGGCCGAATACTACGTTACCCCTTACCTTGCGTACCATGGATCTTGAAATCCCGAGAGATCTCCTACTATAACCGGCTACCAATGATTCCCGAAACTCACCTTCATGGTTTCGGCTAAAGAAGATGTAGAGATTAGATTCCTAGATTTTGGCTAATCCAAAAGAGAAGAAAGCAAACCAAATGACAGTTGATCCTTACCCCTAACGTTGAGATCGCTTGCACCTTTGCTTAGAACCACAAAGAGGTTCGGCTTTTGATCTAGTGAACAAATTGGCTCCAAAGAGGTAGAGATGCAATCGGTTATGGCCACAAAATAGGGGATTTGGCTTTTGAAAGATCCGTGAGAAGAAGAAGAAGTGAATGATGGAATGTGGTGCAATTTGGCTTGGTGACAAAAGGGAGATTTGGCTTAAACAAAGGAGAAGAGAGATGGAAGGTTTAAGGTGTTGCGGCAATGGTGGAATTGAGAGAGAGAGGTTTCGGCTATCACAAGGAAAATCAAAGAAGAAGAAAGCTAGGGAGGGATCTAGTTTCGGCTTAAAGGAAAATAGACAGAGAGATGAAAGATGAGAGATGAGGGGTAAGTGACCTTAATGGTCTTTTGAAGGTTCGGCCAAGGTCTAAAAGGGTGAGAAAAGAATAAATTTTTGGTGTGGTTTGATTATGAAAGAAAAAGGGTAAGAGTTTAGGAGAGAATGAAGCTGAATTCGGCAAAAAAGAAGTGACCGATTGCCACTTTGGTGACTTTAAAAATTTCGGCACACTACTAAAGAAAGAAAAAAGAATCGAAAAAAAAACCTAAACCCCCTTAAAGAATTTCGGCTACTCCTCTCCACCTACATGACCGAAATGGTCCTCAAAGGAATCCATTGGCCGGCCAACACTCATCCCCTCCTCAAATCCCACCTGTTTCTCCTAATTTTCCTCTTCTCCCCTTATTCAAAAATATTTGAATGAGTCCACACTTATCCTTCTCTCCTAGCAAAATTTTAAATGCATTTCAGTCTAAATCTGCATACAAATTTTCTTAAGGCCTATCTTGCTTAGCTCCACTTCAAGACTTAAAATCCAATATTTTTCTAAGGCATTCACCTACATTCTAGGGTTTCCAAAACCCACAAAACACATTCAAACCACACATAGGCATGCTACCACATACAATTAAGTTAAAATGCATAACCCACAAATCCTGGATATTACAAGCTTATTAGCACACGGCCTCGACACGGGGGTGTCAGCTAGCCGTGGTGTACAAGTTAGTAGCTAGCTAACAATACACGGGCGTGCCTAGTGACCGTGGAGGTATAGTCAGTATATGACCATGGGAAGGACACACGGGTGTGCCTTATAGCCGTGGGAGGCACACGGCCTACTCCCACGGGCGTGTATCCCCTGTATTTTAGAAAAGTTTTTTAATTTCTGAGAATTTCTGTATGTGTTCGATTTAGTCCTAACTCTGTTTATAAGCAAGTTTAAGGTCTTAATGGCCTACTAAGGGACACTATGATTGAGTTTTAATATTCATTTGTATGATAATTCTGTATAAGTTCTGAATCTATTCGGTAACACCTTTACCTTAATTCGGCGACGGTTACGGGTTAGGGGTGTTACAAGGCACATGAGTGTTCAAGTAAAAAATAACTTGTAACGTTCTTTGAATATGCATGGTCATCCATAAGAATTTCAAACGATGAGTCAAGAATTTCACATAATTATAAAAATCAAGCAGTTTAATATTATTGTGTAAAAATTCATATTTAGAGTTTAAGGTAGAAAATTTTGATCCAATATCAAATGCATGAGGTTCTTTAATAATCTTGTCGAATGCAACAAAAATAAACTTTAAATACCTAGATAAACCTATAAAATCAATTGAACTTTCATACCATTGTTTCTTGAAACTTGACCAATGAGAAAGTGATGCGAACCCAGTCACATCATGTTACGATACAACTCGACGCCATCGAGAGTAGCCTAAGCTCGAGGGGCCCAAGTGCAAGATGAAACATCTCATAGACCTAATTGATTATTGGGCGAATGTCTTAAGGACTTTTTAATTTAATATAGTCTTAATTAGATTAATAAGTTATATTTTTAATTTTAGATTTGCACTTTGTGTGTTTTGCATTTAATAAAGTTATGCATTATGTAACTTCCATGTTAGTTTAAGTCTACATCATTAAATTAAGTCTTGCATTTGTTCATTTAGTTTGCATTTCAAACTATGCATTTAAGCATCTTGGTTTAATAAATGAGTTGTTGGACATTTATTCAACTCATCTTAGTTTAATTAATAAGTATTTTTATTTAACATCATTTAATAAGAAGCTTATTTGATTAATCTAGTTACTAGGATAATTTAATGGAGCATGAGTTTAAGTTTATTTAAATCTGCCTTTATAATTAAACTAGTTGCTGCACTAATTGATGTCTTTACTTTTAGTTCATTTATTCAAGTCAAGTGTTTCATGTGTTTGAGTTTAATTAGTGTTTAATTGTGTTTAATAAGTTCATTTTAATGTGTTTATTGCAGGTGTCTCTTCGGCTCACAACTGTTACATTTCAAAGCTGTTACAATTTAATTGAATTGACTTTTTACGTGATTTTTGGTTACAAATGAAGTGACTATTACAAGGGATGTTTAATACATCCATTAAGGAGTTTTAAAGAGCATTTTAACTCCTCTTAAATTCAGCAACAACACGCTTTCACCTACCAGTAGTTTTTTCTCATTTAAAGATGAAAACAAGCATTCAAAACATCATTTAGTTACTGGTGTCTTTTCGGCTAGCCAAGGGACAACTCAAGAGATGTGATCCTGGTCACATCATGGTTTGACTCCATTTGACACCATCGAGAGTGGCCTAAGCTCGAGAGGCCAAAGTGCAAAAATGAAGTTGATTTCTGCTCAATTCTAGTTTTCTGAACCCGTTCCAACTAAATTAAACTCTTTATTTAATTTTCAGCTTTGCATTTTACATATTTGCATTTAAGCATCTTAGTTTAACAAAGGAGTTGCTGGTCATCATTTTAAACCCATCTTAGTTTAATTAATTGAGTTTCTTTTAATGAATTTAATTTAATAGTTGCTTCTTTAATCTAGTTTCTTGGTTAATTTATTGATGCATGAGTTAAAGTTCATTTAATAATGCTTTACTTAATTAAACTAGTTGCTGGAATAAATGATGCTTAAGTGTTAGAACATTTTTTAAGTCTAGTTGCTGGAATAAATTATGCTTAAGTGTTAGTTCATTTATTTAAGTCTAGTTGCTGGAATAAATGATGCTTAAGTGTTAGTTCATTTATTTATGTCTAGTTGCTGGAATAAATGAAGCTTAAGTGTTAGTTCATTTATTTAAGTTAGTTTTTAATTTGTTTTAAGTTTAATAATTGCATTAATGTGTCGGTTACATGTGTTAATTGCAGATGACTTTTCAACTCACATCCATTACTTCTATGGGCTGTTATGTATTCAATAAAATTGTAACACCCCAAACCCGGCCTAGAAGTTAGGCCCGAATCTGGTGTGTCACATGGAAGTAAAAACCATCTTTGCGATTATTAAAAACTTGCTTGAGAAATATAGCCTCTTTGTTATAACCCAAAACACTTAAGCAATTGTTGTCTACTTGAAAACGTATTATCTTTAAAACCTTTTCGGTTGCGAAAGCATATTTGAAATAAACAATTTACGAAAATATGACATTTAGAAATAGAGTTGCAGAAGCATTTTGAAAACGTTGCGGAAACGTAGATAAGATACAAGTATTTTTGGGAGGTTGTATGATAAATCGATAAATTTGAACTAATGATATTATAAAACCAAGACTTTTGACAACGACGTTGGAATTTGAAAGACAATTTTCATGTTAAAAATATTTGTAAAGATTTATTTTGAAATCCATTTGTTAATCGATTTTGGAAAACCTTTATTTAAGTTTTTAGAAAAATTCTCGTTTTAAACAATTTAAGCAAAATACTAAGTATATCAACCATAAAGCAATAATAAAATACTCTAGAGGCCTTATTACAACTTAAACCAAAATACCAAAATAAGGAAATAAACAGAAATAGAAATTTAAAATTTTATAACACCATTTCTGAAGTATGGCCTCCATCGAGTCATCCATGGGCCCAAGTCCATCACTGCGGAGCATTACCTACAAGGATTAAGAAAGAAAGGGGGTGAGTTACAAGAACTCAGTGTATAATCCTCTTACTATCATCTACTAGGCCTGAACCCACATAGCAAGCATCTTGGGCCTAAGCCCATATAGCATAATCTTGAGCCGAAGCCCATTCACAACAATAATAATGTATCAATTATATCATGTGTATGAAATGCAATTCCCAAACCAAACCTAGTTTTCCATCCGCTGCACACCACCCATACCAACGAACACACCTGTGGGTGATCATTAGTCAACCCACCCCGCCAACACACCAAACGTAGACATTAAGCCATTTATATCAAATTTGTGGACAAGCCACCAGATTCATATATGGTAATACAATTGGCACACAGCCTTAATAATGATGGCACAAAGCCAAAATCACGTTTACATTGGCACATAGCCTTAATCACGATGGCACAAAGCCAAATCACGTTTATATTGGCACATAGCATTTATCAGTATTTGTGGCAATGCCACCAGATTAACAGAATTTACATGGCATTGCCATTTTTCAGATTTGTGGCAAAGCCACCAGATTTATGTAGCAGAGCTACCAGAACATCTCTTCATCATTATCCCATCCCATGCAAAACATGTATATAATGCATAACAATTCACAACAATGTATTCATATATTTCTTACAAAATTTATGGCCCATTATAACAATTTATCAAGTTGGCCAATTAAGCAAAATATCATCTTGGTCCATTTCGCAATTTATTTCAAATTGGCCTATATAGAAAAATTTCAATCGGCCCATATAGCAAATTATCAATCGGCCCACATAATCATATATCAATTTGGCCCACATAGCAAATATATCGATTTGGCCCATTAATCAAAATATCAGATTGATCCATTATCAATTTATCAGATCGGCCCATATATCAAATTATCACATCGGCCCATATAGCAAATTATCGGATCGGCCCATATATTAAATTATCACATCGGCCCATATAGCAAATTATCACATCGGCCCATATAGCAAATTTTCAAATCAGACCATATATCAAATTATCACAATTCGGTCGATAGGGACATTTCGTAATTCGGTAATTTTACCCTCTAAGGGTATTATGGTAATTTCGTAACCTAGGCTTAACTACTAATTTGGGGCATAAAAATCGAAACTGTCCATCTGCGTCATACTGACCAAATTGACTATAACTTGAGTTAGGAATCTCGAAATATAAATCCGTAAATTTTTCTACAAACTAGACTCATAAATCTTCTTACTACAGTTTTTCTAGAATTTGGACTTAACCATTTAATACAGTTTATTCCTTAAACTTTCCCTTGTTCCACTGTCCAATGATTCTGACCTCTTTTACCTTAAATTCAAATATCTCACTGTACGGTTTTCATATATTGGTCCCACTTGTTTCTAATAAAAATAGGCTCACTAAAGAATCCATACATATAAATTACAACCCATAAGTCACTTTGTACGATTTTATATGATTTTTCCAAAACAAATCAGGGAACCACAAAGTCAATCAGAACTAGTCTCACTAAAATTAACATATCTCAGTATATAAAATTCCTTTTCCTTCTCTGTTTCTTCCATATTAAAGTAGACAGTAAGCTTTAGTTTGATATCTTATTCACTTTTTAATTCTTTTTCTCTTATTTTTCGTGATTATTCAAAAACAAATCACTGCTTCTAACTGAAACTATTTTATTATAAAATACGATTAACACTATGATCATACGCACGCCCGAGTGATCACGGATGCCGGTTTTTGGTTTTCTTCGATATTTCGACCGATTCACCAAAAATTTCATACAAACTTTTAGAGAAATGTGAGATTACACACCATTTCAGATATGTATACGGAAGATACGGGATTACACACCTTGATTACAAGTTGTGCTTTCTACCGATTTCAACACTTATAATGATAGTTGATAGAAGGTAAGTCTCAACTTTGATAATCGTAACTAGAAACACTTTATTAGGCTAACTCCACTTACCACGAATGTGATCTCCCTCAATGCACCAAGAATCAATCCTACCCTTTGGCCAAAGCAAATCTTATAACAACGTTCTTACCCCACTTGCTTGATGAGTCGACGATAACGATTTGGTTAATACAAATCACTTGTGCTCCTTAACCTTGTTGGAAGTCCGATTTGATTAAGAAAAGATTTTCCCACACGATATGGAATGAAATAATGAAGGAATAGGATGATAATGGGTTTGGCTATTGAGAAAATCGAACAATAAGATGTGATCACAAAGTGATTTCGAAAAAATAGAAGAAAAGGTTGATGAAATGGTCAAAAGAAGAGAATAGATGGAGAAAAGTGCTTTGATAGTTTCGGCTATCAAAGGGGAGATGAGCAATTGTGTGTTTCGGCCAACAAAAGAAAAAATAATGCACAATTGTGCTAGGAGATTTCAGCCAAAGCAAAAAGGAGATGGATTTGAGAAGAAAACACAAATGGTCAAAGAGTAAAAAGTGCACCTTTCGTGCACCAAAAACTAACAAAATGGTCTAAAATGAATAGAGAATTTCGGCTATCCCCTTCCCTCAACAAAACCATCCACATTCATGCTCCTAATAGTCAAAAGTTTGGCCACCCAAACTTTCCAAAACAATCTCCATGAAATAAGCCACATGTTCCCCTTACTTGCCCTTTCTTCTTGATTTCTTTCTTCACCTTCAACCTTTCCTTATTTCCTTAGCCAGCTTGCCAAAATTAAAAAGTCCAACTTGCCTTATTTACATGATTGGCTGACACTTAAGAAAAGAGTGCAAAAATAATAGTCAAAATTTGCACACAATGAGATTTGAACCTCTTCCCTCAAAGTCCATCATGTGGCATCATATCCTCTTTACCAATTGCTCATTTATGCAAGCACATTACTCATCTATTTCAATAAGTCTTGAAGTTACTTACCATCTCTCCTTAAAGTGCTAGAATACCAAATTTTTCCTAAGGCCTAATTAAACCCGAGACTTCATAGAAACATTGTAAACCTTCCAAATTCACCAAACTAATAAGTCCAATTTGCAATAATGTCATTCTCTTGTTCTCAAAATTTTAAGCACTCCTACGCCCAAGGCCCATTGGGCCCAATCCTACTAAGCCTAATTTCAGGATGTTACAAAAATGGCTTTTCAAGTGAATTCAGTTACACAAGAAGGGGTTGATATTAAGATGCTTAATTTATCTTTAAGAAGTTCTTTTATTAAATAAAGAAGAGCATTATGGTTCTTTAGTTTCGACAGCCTCTTTGTCTTCAACTTCCATAACCGTTTACTTCATGGTATTTACTACATGGAATCAATTCTCCATCATTTGGCTAGTGACTTTTCGATTGATCATGGAGACCTCAAAGGACTTTGACAAGCAATTTAATTGAAGAGTTAATCACATTGAAGATGTGAGTTACATGGCTAGAATTCCAAAAATTGAGACATTTCATTTGGCTTGTGACTTTTTGGTTAATCATGGAGATCTCAAAGGACTTTGACAAGTAATTTAATTGAACAATTAATCACATTGAAGATGGGAGTTACATGGCTAGAATTCCAAAAGTTGAGACTTTTCATTTCAGTTCATTATTAGCCTCATTAAAAGTGACCATTCAACTAGCTTCATTTGATACTATAAATACATGTAATCTACCTATTGTTGGAGAACTTTTAGACTTTTTGAACCTTAATCAAATTTTATGAGCTTTGTGTTCTTGAGTGAGTTTATCTCCTCTCCATATTTCGTACAAGTTTTGTTTGACTTATCAAGCTTGCTTATGGCGTCTTCGACTTGTTCTTTTGAACTTATCACCTTAACCGGTGTGGCATTCACCTATCCTTCAAACAACCATCTTTCCACCTTAACGATATAAGAAACGGGGTGACACTTTCTAGTGTTGAATCGCTCTTGGTTAAGTTCGTTATTCCATCATCACTAATCACCTTGTTTATCCAATTCAAACCCGAGCCTTGAAAAGCATCCATTTCTTTTCCTAATCAATTCTTTTTAAATCAAAATCTTCATTATCAACCTTCCATTCCATTACCCAAAACCGAACCTATTCTTCTGAAATTGAACTTGTCCATTATTCTTTAACCTTCATTTCTAACTTAACCCGAAATATTAAAAACATTCATTTCAAAGCTTCCGTAAATTTACCTATCTTTCCATTGTTTTTCGAAGACAAATCCTCTCCTCATATACGATCGGGCAAACTTATTGATGCGAACTTGGTCGCATCATGGTTTGACTCCATCCAACACCATCGGGAGTGGCCTAAACTTGAGGGGGCCAAGTCCAAGATGAAACATCTCATAGGCCTGATTGATTGTTGGGCCAATGATTTTAAGGACTTTTAATTTAATTAAGTTTTATTTAAATTAATAAGTTTGCATATTTTAATTTTAACTTGCACTTTGTGTGTTCTGCATTAAATAAAGTAATGCATCATGTAACTTTCATGTTAGTTTAGTATGCATCATAAATAATGACTTGCATTATGAAACTCCAATGTTAGTTTAAGTCTGCATTATTAAATTAAGTTTTGCATTAAGTAACTCATTTGTTTATTTAGTTTGCATTTCAAACCATGCATTTAAGCATCTTAGTTTAATAAATGAGTTGCTGGACATTTATTCAACTCGTCTTAGTTTAATTAATAAATGTTTTTGTTGAATTTTATTTAACCAGTGTAGCTCCTAATTAATCTATTTTCTATGATTATTTATTGATGCATGAGTTTAAGTTTATTTATTTATGCTTCTTTAATTAACTAGTTGCTGGAATAATTGATGCATATGTTTTAGTTCATTTACTTAGGTGTGTTATTTTTAATAAGTGTTTAAATGTGTTTAACATGTTTATATTAATGTGTTAGTTGCAGATGTCTTTTCAATTGAAAACCATTACATTCAAGGGCTGTTACAAATTGATTAAAAAGACTTTTCAAGTGAATTTCGGTTACATTCACGGGGAAACATTATTCTTCATTAAAATAAGTTGTTATCATTAATTAAAGAGAGCATTATACATCATTAAATTTAGTAGTAGCCTATTTCATCTTTCATAACCGATTGTTGATTAAAGTGATCACTTCATGAGTTAATTTTTCATTAAAGTTACTGGTGTCCATTCGGTTGACCAAGGGGATTTCAAAGGTTTTTTTCTAAGCATTCAAAACCATTGATTCAGCTGAATTGAAGTGTATTGAAGGTTGGAGTTATTTACTTTGACATTCCAAGAGTTTTTGAGCTTTATTTCACTCATTATTAGCTCATTAAGTTGATCATATGGGACCATTCAGTTAGCCTCTTTTAACACTATAAATAGTTGTAATCAGCCTATTGTAGGGGACTTTTGACATTATATTGAATGAAATTATATCATTTTGTGAGATTTGATTCTCTTAAATTTTGTTTGAAGACTCGTTAGCTTGTCTAGTCTCTAGTGGCGTCAACACGTTTTCTTCTATCTGAACTTATCACTATTATATAGTGTGGCGTTCATCTTTATACCAAGGTTCCTACTTTTCTAAGTGGCGGGTCAATGTTTCACTACTTCCATCATCCACCTTGAAGCTTATAAATATTTGGGTCATTGCTCTTTAGTAGTAGTTCTTACTTGCTTTGAGTTTTTTCCCTTCCATTCCATCACTATCGTTTATTTTTGTTGCTAGCTGAATTTTCTGTTTCTTCCTTGAACCTAAAATCCATTTCATTCCCATTCCATATACCATCCCTGTAACATCCCAAAATTGGGCCTAGTAGGATTTGGCCCAATTGGCCTTAGGCGTAGGAGTGTTTAAAATTTTGAGAACAAAAGAATGGAATTATTGCAAATTGGACTTATTACTCAAGTGAATTTGGAAGGTTACGAGGTTTCTATGAAGTTCCAGGTTCGAGTTGGGCCTTAGTAAAATTTTGTGATTTAGCCTATTAAGGAGAGATAGTAAGTGGCATCAAGGCTTATGGAAATAGATGAGTAATTTGTTAGCATAAATGAGTAATTAGTAAAGAGGTTATGGCATCAAGTGATGGACCTTGAGGGAAGAGGTTCGAATCACTTTGTGTGCATTTTGACCTTTATTTTTGCATACCTTCCTTAAGTGTCGGCCAAGGAGTATTTATGGTAAGGTGGATTTCTTTATTTTTGGTAAAGTGGCTAAAAGAAATAAGGCAATGTTGAGGTTAGGGAAAGGAATCAAAAGAAATAGGTAAGTAAGGGGGGACAAGAGGCTTATTTTGTGGATGATGTTTTGGAAAGTTTGAGTGGCCAAACTTTTATCCTAGGGGGGATGAATGTGGACGGTTTGGGGCTAGAGTGATAGCCGAATTTTACCTTGGCATTTAGGAAGGTCTTGGTTTTGTTTTGGCCAAAAATTCTATTGCAACCTTTGTGTCATCTTCTCTCTTTTTGCTACTTTCTTTGCCGAAATTTTCTAGCACAATAGTGCAATTTTCTCTTCACTTGAATTGATCACATATTGATCTTTTGTCTAATTTCCTTGATAGCCTAATATCATTGTTCATTCTCCTCCATAACCGAAACCTTTTCATCGTTCTTTCTTTCTCATTCCTTTATCAATCGGTAAGTATTCTTTCCAATGTTTTATTTTGTTTCTCTTATGACCGAATCCATACTTTGGTTTTTGGATGGTCATTTTGACCGAGACCATCACCTTACATTCTCTCATTCAAAATCATTTTCTTCCTCGTAGAGATATAATGGAAGGCCGAAACTTGGATTTTTCCGAAGTCATCATTTAATTGCTAGAAATCGGTTCTAACATCTTTAAGGTAAGTGTTCTTCAAGGATTCTATAAATTATTCTTTATTCATTAAGATGGTGATATTTTTACCGATATTATTTATAAGGATTAAATTGCTCGATCTACCCAATCATTGATCACTCAAAATTAGTGGTCAACGATGAGTGGTTCGTTAGGAAATTGAAATAAGGTGTGTAATCCCGTACCTTCCATATATGGTGTGTAATCTCACACTTATCTGAAATTTTGTATGAAATATTTTGTGAATCGGTCAAAATACCGAAGAAAAACTGGAAACCGGCATCCGTGATCACTCGGGTGTGCGTATGATCGTAGTGGTAATCGTATTTTGTAATAAAACAGTTTCGGTCAAAAACAGTGTTGTGTATTTGAAAAATCACGAAAAATAGGAGAAGAGGAATTACAAAGTGAATAAGATATCAGATTAAATCTTACTGTGTCTATTTTAATATGGAAGAAACGGAGAAGGAAAAGAAATTTTATATTTTGAGATATGTAAATTTTAGTGAGACTGGTTCTGAATGACTTTGAGGTATTCTGTTCTGTCTTGAGTATACAATTGTACAAAGTGAATTAAGAGTTATAATTGATACGTGTGGATTCTTTAGTGAACCTATTTTCAATAGAAACAAGTGACAGTAGTATATGAAAAGCGTACAGTAAGATATTTGAGATTAAGTTAAGAGAGGTTAGAATCATTGGACAGTGACACAAGGGAAACTTTAAGGAATAAATTGTGCTAAATGGTTAAGCTAAAAATTCTAGAAAAATTTTAGGAGAAAGATATATGAGTCTAGTTTTAAGGAAAATTTACGGATTTAGATTTTGAGTTTTCTAACTTGAGTTATAGTCAGTTTAGCCAGTATGACGCAGATGGATAGTTTCGATTTTATGCCCCAAATTAGTAGTTAAGCCTAGGTTGCGAAATTACCGAATTACCCTTAGTGGGTAAATTACCGAATTACCCTTAGTGGGTAAAATTACGAAAATTATGACAATACCCTTAATGGGCCGTTTGATATTTCCTTAATGGGCCGTTTGATATTTGCTTCATGGGCCGTTTGATATTTGCTTAATGGGCCATTAGATATTTGCTATATGGGCCAAATTGAGATATTTGCTATATGGGTCGATTTGTTATAAATTGCTAAATGGGCCAAGATGATAATTTGCTTATTTGTCCAACTTGATAAATTGTTATAATGGGCCATAATGTTTGTAAGAAATATCTGAATAAATTGTTGTGAATGGCTATGCATTATATACATGATTTGCATGGGATAGGATAATGATGAAGAGAAGTTCAGGTAGCTCTGCTACATAATTCTGGTGGCTCTGCCACAAATATAAAAAATGGAAATGCCATGTAAATTTTGTTAATCTGGTGGCTTGCGCACAAATTTGATATAAATGGCTTAATGCCTATATTTGGTGTGTTGGTGGGGTGGGTGACTAAACTCCCTACAGGTGTGTTGGTTGGTACGGGTGGTGTGTAGCGGATGGAAAACTAGGTTTGGTTTGGGAATTGCATATCATATCCATATTATATATGTTACATTTATATTTTTGTAAACGTGCTTTGGCCCAAATAATGGCTTAATGTATTTTGGCACAGTGGACAACGGTAAGTGGGTTACACACTGAGTTCTTGTAACTCACCCCCTTTCTTTCTTAATCCTTGTAGGTAATGCTTCGTAGTGCGGACTTGGGCCCGTGGATGACTCAGTGGAGGCTATACTTCCGAAATGGTGTTATTAAATTTTAAATTTTCTATTTCCGTTTATTTTATTATTTTGCTATTTTGGTTTAAGTTGTAATAGGGCCTCTGGAGTATTTTTATTATTTGCTTTATGGTTGATATACTTATTATTTAGCTTAGATTGTTTAAAACGAGAATTTTTCTAAAAACGTAAATAAAGATTTGCCAAAATCGATTAACAAATGGATTTCAAAATAAACTTTTACAAATATGACTTCACTCGAACTTTCTTTCAAATTTTCAACGACGTTTTCAAAAGTCACGGATTTAAAGTTCAATTCCTTGATTTGTGATTCATCAATCAATCTCTAAAAATTACTTGTATTTTATCTACGTTTTTGCAATGTTTCAAAATGCTTTTGCAACTCTATTTCAAACGTCACATTTTCGTAAATCGTTTATTTCAAATATACTTTCGCAACCGAAAAGGTTTATTAAAGATAATTATGTTTTCACGTAGACAGAATTGCTTTAGTTGTGTTGGGTTTAACAAAGAGGCTGTAATTCAAAAACAAGTTTTTAACAATTGCAAATATGGTTTTGAAAAAAAAAACACTTCCATGTGGCACGCCAGATTCGGGCCTAACTTCTAGGCCGAGATTGGGGTGTTACAATCCCTCCTTAATTTTCAATAACTGAACCTATATATTATTCATTTCCATAAACCCATCTTTGAACTCTTCTTCATAGCTGTCGCCAATATTTACTTAAATCATCATTATTAAACGAGCCGAACTATACTTTCTCGTAGACGATCGGGCAAACTCGCATACGACTTAACTTACCCCGAGGCAGATTGTAGCATTTGGTATCAGAGCCATTAAAACGAGAAGTATGGACTTTCGAAGACAAGCCGGGATAGGTTAGTGAAGTGAAAAAAATTGAAAAAAAAATTCAGAAGCTTCTTATTATACTTATTTCGTGTATTTGAAGTATTGAAAAAAAAAAAACAAAATTTCAAAAACAATGAAAATTCAAAAAAAAAGTGAAGTTTTTGAAGGTTCTTGATTTTTTTTTCTTTTGTTCCCATTTCGTTTGGTTCCTGATCATCTATTTTCCCTTCTTCCATTTTTTCTACCCAACGCCATACTTAAAGCCCTTTCCATATTTTCTTTCAGCCTACCCTATCCCTTTTCATTATTTCCTTTGTTTACCAATTTGCAACTAACCCCTAAGCATACGATTATGCCTTGGCAAGTCTACTTACGAAGTCACGAGAGAATAAAAAGCAATAAAAGGCACGAGTGTTGTGAGAGCATTAGAGTGTTGAAAAAAAAAGCTGATCTCGAGTGCAAACACGAGTGTGAGGGCCATTTAAATTTTCTTGTGAGTGACTGGTGAGGATTTGTGGTGAGGTATTATTTTTGTTTTGTTTTAACAATTTTCCTTTTTAGCAATAACAATCATGTCTCACGAAGAATTTACCAAATCAAAATAGTAATATTTGGTGCAAGAAATGCGAAGAATGGTGAATACTAAGTTTTACAAATTGCACAAAAGATTAATCCATGTGGAGAAATGTAACATCCCTAAACCCGGCCCATTCACTACGACCGAATTTGGTTATGTTATTGCGGAAAGACGGTTGAAAAACTTCATTAACTTAGCATAAAGCATGAAAGAATTCAATTTTTGAAAACCATGTTCATTTAAAGCAATATGAAAACTTTAGAAGTTACAAATTGTTTGAAAATACTTTAGTAAACATACTTTTATAACTAGGGTACTGGAATTAAAACCGTTTTCACATAGAAATCCAAATTAAATAAACCATGGTTAAAGTAATACTAAAATAATAAAATGGCCTTTATTACAACCCAATAATTAAAATAAAGTACTTATATCAAAACCAAGCATCAAATATTAAATCATCATCTTCGGCATGGGCCACCTTGTCCTCTCCGATCCCGGTCCAGCTTTATGCAATACCTGAAATGGTTAAAGGAAAAAGGTGAGTCACCAAGACTCGAAGCAGCCACCCTCTTTCCCGGATTAACAAAACATCATATACAAACATAATCATGCTCATCATGCATCCAATCAATATGCACCCAATCCTAACCATCCATACACCTTTTCTACCCCGTGGTACCAAACCACCGGTGGTGCCAAACCACTTGTGACATATAGTCACAATGTGTTACCAAAACACTGTGTCCCAAAGACACATTATCATCAATGTGGTGCCAAACCACTGGTGTCCCAAAGACACAAGTTGTGTTACCAAAACACCGTGACCAAGTCACAAATCCGATGATGGGGCCAACCCATCGTGTGATACCAAATCACTAGCGACAATCCCATATCTCAAGTGGGGCCAACCTACGGTGGTGTCAAACTATAGGGGACGAGTCGCAATGAGGTGCCAAACCTCCGTGTCCCAAAGACACAAATGTGGTACCAAACCACTGGTGACCGTAGTCATAATAATCGAGTGATGGGGCCAACCCATCGTGTGATACCAAATCACCGGCGCCAATCCTCAATACCGCCTTGTGGGGCCAACCCACCGTGGTGTGAAACCACGGGGACGAGACGCCGAGCCGCCAAACCTCCGAGGTGCCAAACCTCCGTGACCCAAAGTCACAAAGTTGTGTTACTAAAACACCGGTGCTCGTCGACACAAAATATCACCGCCTCCCTCACTGCATAAACCCACATCAATCATGCACATGTGTCAAAATATAACATCATGAATGTTTAGTAACGCACATAGGTTTAATCATCAACCAATCAATATATCACAAGCCAGATACATTATGCTTACCAAAAGCATCACAACAGGGACTTACCTGACCCTTTGCCTCATACCTCAATGATATCTCATCCACCTTACTATGGATCCACATAACACACAATTCATATAAAATCACATAGCAAAGCAGTGTAAATGTACACACCAAATAGTAACATATTTATTACAGAAAGTGTGTGTTTGAACACACCTGCAAGCCTTAACCAAAGAATTGATCTAAGACCCTTGATCCTCTTGCTCCTAAAACAATCAGCCAACCAAGCATTAGCACTCATACCATTCGGCTATAACCAACAAAAAGATTAACCTTGATCCCTTACCTTGCTATAGGTTTGGTTTCCTACCAAAACCGGAACCAACAATGGTTCTCCTTAGACAATCGGCCAACCCCTAAACAAGCAAACAGTTAGTCCTTTGCAACTTGACTTAACGAAACTTAAAAGGGTAAACCAACCACTACTTACCAATACCCACCAATTGATCACCAACAGATATCGACTTCGATCGACTGCTTCAAATCCTGGATGTCCTAAGATAAATCGATTATCCTCAAGAGATTAATATCCTTCAACAAATAACAAAAATCGGCCTTAATCTAAACCACAATACATAGAACGAAAGAGAGGAAAAATGGCCATTCGGCTAAGTCCTTACCCAACTCCAATCAATTGAGAACACCAACCCCAACACAACAATATTCGGCCAACCAAACCACTAGGAGAGAAGGAATAGATTCGCTCAAAGCTTCACAAGAAAGAAAGGCATTCGGCTTTAAGTGTTTATCACCCTTGGGTTCGGTTTTGAGTGAGAAAAGAGTGAAAGAAAATGTGAATAGGTAGAGTTTCGGCTAGAAGGTTTTGAGGAAGAACAATGAGAGTTTGAGGAGACAAGATAATATGGTTCCAAATAAAGACAGAAATGTGAATTCTAAGCACAAAGGTTGTAACATGAAAATATGAGAAAAGAGTGTATTAGGTTACGGCTTACACAAATGAACAAAGGAGAAGAAATGAAGAGAAGAACATTCGGCTACCAAGAAAACAAAGCAAGATTCGGTAATAGGCTACTAGAACTTTTGGTTCCGAAAAGAAAATGAAATAAAGCTCTTTAGATTTTCGGCCAACTATGGGAGTTTGGTATTTTGGTTTAAAAAAGAACGAAGAAAATGAGAGAACATTCTCTTGAAGTTTCGGCTACCAAAAGACAAAAAGAGAGCTTTAGCTTGTTAACTCTTGATGTAAAAATACCCAAAATGTCAAAATGACATTCTAAGACACCCAAAATCCCATACCAAGCCATCCACACTCCCCCAAAACTCCTAAAATTCGGCCAAGTTCCCCCCAAACACTCCAAGCCACCATTTCAAATCACCTTGACCAAGTCCTCCTCCACAAATCACTCTCCACCCACCATTCCACCAATTGACTAGGTCATCACCAGAGTTCAAATTGCCACCAACTCCTCCCTCCATGCCATCCAAAAAGAATGCAAAATGGGAGCATTCCACAGCTTGAACCCAAGATCTTCCCCTCCTGCAAATGACGCCATACACACAAGACCTTAGTGGCGTCTCACCTGCCACTCCACCAGCTCATCTCTTGTGACACAAACCACCTGAAAATTCTTTTAAAACCCCAAAAGCCAAGCTCCTTCTTTACCCACAAAAATCAAAAATTTCTTAAAGCTTCCCCTACCCTCCAGGGTTCTCCAAACCCCCTAAAAACACGCCTAAGCACACAAATAGCCTACCAACACCCGAGATATGCACTAGGTGCATAACCCCTAAAACCGGGGTGTTACAATACTGCCCTCCTTAAAATAATTTCGTCCTCGAAATTACTTAGCTAGACTAACAGTCCACATCCTAATTCCCACACTACGCTATCACCAAGCGCTCCTCGATCTCCAAGAGCTAACATCTTTCTAGGCGTACTTTCTAAGTCTATACCACAAGTTCTTAAATACTTACTAGCAACAACAAACAAGCAGCCACCAAAACGAACAACGCAACAAAGAATATCCAATCAAAAGAAGCTTACCCGCTGACACATCCGGCACATCACTATCCTCTTTCCGACGAACCAGAGCTTCACGACCTCGGCCGGAACCATTTCCTCTATGGTTCGGACCACGACCTCTCGGCGCTTGCTGACCATCTCTGCCAGGCTGCGCAAAGCCTTGACCCACTGTCCGAGTCCTTTTTGGATCCAGGGGACAATGCTTAACCAGATGAGACTTGGACTGGCATCTGAAACATTCACGAATATGATTCCAACACTCGCCAACGTGATATCTTCCGCACTGAGCACACGGACGATCTGGATTCCCAGCAACTGACTTTGAAACATGAGCAGATGCCTAGACCCTCGGTCTTTTCTGAGACCTCTCAAATGGTTCCGACGATCCCAAGCTCCTCTTATTACGATTCCTTCATCTAGCTCCATTCTGCTCCTCAACCCATTTGACTTCCTCGGCCATCGGAGCTTCTTCCACGAAGATAGCGATACCACTGATCACCTTGGCTCCTGCCACTTGCTCAAGCACCCGCAGCACAGCTTGTGACACTGCGTCGTCTCCTCCAGTCCGATCCTGCTGCTCAACCTCAACGCCGGTGGTGGTGCATCGCATCGCTCTCGACCCATGCCGTGACTCCAACCGGTTCCGATCGCCATCCATCTCTCTACCACGTCCACGAGAACCGCGACCCGGCCCCCTAGAACTCATATCTAGCGCTTCGATTTAATCTGATTAGAAATTTTATGCATTAGAAATTGGGTTCCACTATTTATCCACGAACAATTTTATGCAAAGAAGTTTTCAAGAGTAATTCTTTCGAGCAATCAAGTTTCCTTTCCTACCCAGGGGTAATTTCATCATTTTTCCTAAAGAAGTATTTCGGTAACAACTCAGGGTCAAATTTTGAAAATAGATTTCCAATCCTTAAAGTTTACAAAATCTCAGGGGTCATCTTGGAAAAATTTGTATTTCAAACCAGATGTGTTGCAAAAATTTCAGAAATCGGGGTTATTTTTGTGATTTTGGAAATCAGGGGCATTTTCGTAATTCTTCAAATCGTAATTTCACAATATTTCACAAAATGAGTTTTTCTAACATTTGGCAGAATAAAAATATTTCGGCAAAAATCGAGAGAAATCTGAAAATTTAGAAACCAGGGGCACTTTGGTGATTTTATCAACCGGGGGTATTTTCGTAAATTTTCGCAAACCAAGGAATCTTAATATTTAAAAACTCGAAATTTTGGTATTTTACAGAGTAAAGATCATTTTATCAAAAACTGATGGTAATTTTACAAAACAGGGGTATTTTTGTAATTTTGCCACTAGGGCATTTTTGGTAATTTTGTAAATCGAAAAACGTCCTTCATCAATCGAATTTAAGGTTTATAACCCAAAGGGGTAAAATTGAAAATTTTAAAATGAAGGGTTTTGAAAACAGCAAGTCTAATTCCCTTTCGGGTTTTAATAATCGGTTTAGCCTATGAACAAGTCCTCTTGGTTAAGGCGAACCGTAGCTACGCACCAGGTAGGATTCAAGTGGAGAGGAGGTGAGTCACGCGGACTGCTTAAATACCAAGCTCCCACTGAATACCACTCCTAGGCATGCGCACACAGGTTGCCACACCTTAACTTGGCGACTTATTTCACAGGTTTGTTTATTAGGCACTTTAAATCTTATGCACGTGTTTGGGTAGACTAGTCCTAGGGTCCAACAGATCCTATTATTCTATTCTACGAGCCCAAACTAAGCTCAAATCAATTCATACAAACAAATCACTTAAAGAAAGTCCGAAGTACTTACCTGGTGGACTTCGAGTCGGAGACACAGGTGCCATGCCAGAATAACCTGAAAAATATTGTTTATAAAAGCCCACATTTCAAAAGCCCATTTTGAAAAGCTGCTTTGGTCCAAAACCCTCAAAGTGAGTTTTGAACCGGCTCGATATATAAATCAGAACATCCCCAAACCCGCCCATTCACTACGACCGAATCTGGTTATGTTATTGCGGAAAGACGGTTGAAAAACTTCATTAACTTAGCATAAAGCATGAAAGAATTCAATTTTTGAAAACCATGTTCATTTAAAGCAATATGAAAACTTTAGAAGTTACAAATTGTCTGAAAATACTTTAGTAAACATACTTTTATAACTAGGGTACTGGAATTAAAACCATTTTCACATAGAAATCCAAATTAAATAAACCATGGTTAAAGTAATACCAAAATAATAAAATGGCCTTTATTACAACCCAATAATTAAAATAAAGTACTTATATCAAAACCAAGCATCAAATATTAAATCATCATCTTCGGCATGGGCCACCTTGTCCTCTCCGATCCCTGGTCCACTTTTTATGCAATACCTGAAATGGTTAAAGGAAAAAGGTGAGTCACCAAGACTCAGTGTGCCACCCTCTTTCCCGGATTAACAAAACATCATATACAAACATAATCATGCTCATCATGCATCCAATCAATATGCACCCAATCCTAACCATCCATACACCTTTTCTACCCCGTGTGGTACCAAACCACTGGTGGTGCCAAACCATTGGTGACATATAGTCACAATGTGTTACCAAAACACTGGTGTCCCAAAGACATATTATCATCAATGTGGTGCCAAACCACTGGTGTCCCAAAGACACAAGTTGTGTTACCAAAACACTGGTGACCGAAGTCACAAACCCAATGATGGGGCCAACCCATCGTGTGATACCAAATCACTAGCAGACAATCCCATATCTCAAGTGGGGCCAACCCACGGTGGTGTCAAACCACGGGGGGACGAGTCGCAATGAGGTGCCAAACCTCCGTGTCCCAAAGACACAAATGTGGTACCAAACCACTGGTGACCGTAGTCACAATAATCGAGTGATGGGGCCAACCCATCGTGTGATACCAAATCACTGGCGTCAATCCCTCAATACCGCCTTGTGGGGCCAACCCACTGTGGTGCGAAACCACGGGGACGAGACGCTGAGGTGCCAAACCTCTGAGGTGCCAAACCTCCGTGACCCAAAGTCACAAAGTTGTGTTACTAAAACACCGGTGCTCGTCAAGACAAAAATATCACTTTGCCCCTCCACTGCATAACCCACATCAATCATGCACATGTGTCAAAATATAACATCATGAATGTTTAGTAACGCATATAGGTTTAATCATCAACCAATCAATATATCACAAGCCGGATACATTATGCTTACCAAAAGCATCACAACAGGACTTACTCCCCCTTTGCCTCATACCTCAATGATATCTCATCCACCTTACTATGGATCCACATAACACACAATTCATATAAAATCACATAGCAAAGCAAAGGTAAATGTACACACCAAATAGTAACATATTTATTACGAAAAAGTGTGTGTTTGAACACACCTGCAAGCCTTAACCAAAGAATTGATCTAAGACCCTTGATCCTCTTGCTCCTAAAAATCATCAGCCAACCAAGCATTAGCACTCATACCATTCGGCTATAACCAACAAAAAGATTAACCTTGATCCCTTACCTTGCTATAGGTTTGGTTTCCTACCAAAACCGGAACCAACAATGGTTCTCCTTAGACAATCGGCCAACCCCTAAACAAGCAAACAGTTAGTCCTTTGCAACTTGACTTAACGAAACTTAAAAGGGTAAACCAACCACTACTTACCAATACCCACCAATTGATCACCAACAGATATCGACTTCGATCGACTGCTTCAAATCCTGGATGTCCTAAGATAAATCGATTATCCTCAAGAGATTAATATCCTTCAACAAATAACAAAAATCGGCCTTAATCTAAACCGCAATACATAGAACGAAAGAGAGGAAAAATGGCCATTCGGCCAAGTCCTTACCCAACTCCAATCGATTGAGAACACCAACCCCAACACAACAATATTCGGCCAACCAAACCACTAGGAGAGAAGGAATAGATTCGCTCAAAGCTCCACAAGAAAGAAAGGCATTCGGCTTTAAGTGTTTATCACCCTTGGGTTCGGTTTTGAGTGAGAAAAGAGTGAAAGAAAATGTGAATAGGTAGAGTTTCAGCTAGAAGGTTTTGAGGAAGAACAATGAGAGTTTGAGGAGACAAGATAATATGGTTCCAAATAAAGACAGAAATGTGAATTCGGCACAAAGGTTGTAACATGAAAATATGAGAAAAGAGTGTATTAGGTTACGGCTTACACAAATGAACAAAGGAGAAGAAATGAAGAGAAGAACATTCGGCTACCAAGAAAACAAAGCAAGATTCGGTAATAGGCTACTAGAACTTTTGGTTCCGAAAAGAAAATGAAATAAAGCTCTTTAGATTTTCGGCCAACTATGGGAGTTTGGTATTTTGGTTTAAAAAAGAACGAAGAAAATGAGAGAACATTCTCTTGAAGTTTCGGCTACCAAAAGACAAAAAGAGAGAGCTTTAGCTTGTTAACTCTTGACCGAAAATACCCAAAATGTCAAAATGACATTCGGCACACCCAAAATCCCATACCAAGCCGTCCACACTCCCCCCCAAAACTCCTAAAATTCGGCCAAGATCCCCCCAAACACTCCAAGCCACCATTTCAAATCACCTTGACCAAGTCCTCCTCCACAAATCACTCTCCACCCACCATTCCACCAATTGACTAGGTCATCACCAGAGTTCAAATTGCCACCAACTCCTCCCTCCATGCTGTCCAAAAATAATGCAAAATGGGAGCATTCCACAGCTTGAACCCAAGACCTTCCCCTCCTGCAAATGACGTCATACACACAAGACCTTAGTGGCGTCTCACCTGCCACTCCACCAGCTCATCTCTTGTGACACAAACCACCTGAAAATTCTTTTAAAACCCCCAAAAGCCAAGCTCCCTTCTTTACCCACAAAAAATCAAAAATTTCTTAAAGCTTCCCCTACCCTCCAGGGTTCTCCAAACCCCCTAAAAACACGCCTAAGCACACAAATAGCCTACCAACACCCGAGATATGCACTAGGTGCATAACCCCTAAAACCGGGGTGTTACAAGAAAAGAGACCAACGGGAACGAATGTCATCAAGTTTGAAAGCGGATTCGAGAACATCACAGAGGTACACATCCAACGACTACTCGAAAAGAGACTCCGATTGGGATTCCATTTCATCAAGGAATTCTAGACAAATAGAACTTGATTTTGATTTTGAATCCTTCTGAGAAGATGTGTGAGATGAAAGATACACCTCTTCAAGAACTCCAAAGAGAACATCCACAGAGAGATCTTCACGAAGGATGTTCGTGAATCAAATGCAGATGATTTTTCTTCTTTTGAACAAAACGATTATTCTCCTGAATCTTTTGTGTCTCTTGTAAAAGGAAAATGAGAAAAGAAAAAGATGAAAAGAGAAAAGCGGTCAAAAGAAAAGAGAGGCAAGAAAAGATTATAAGAGAAAATGAGAGGATCTTGAATGAGAACAAGAAAAGTAACAAAGAAATGAAAGAAAAAGAGGAAGAGAGGAAACAAAATGAGATTGAAAAGGAGAGTGAAAAAGAAAAAGAGTTTGATCAAAAGAAAAGAATGGAAAAAGAAATTGAGGGAAAATAAATGAGTGTTTCCAAAGAAAAAGATTTGAGTGGAAAAGATGTTAGTGACCAAGCGAGGATTGTTTCCACTAACCCACCTATTAGTTTTTCTTGTGATATCTCTTCCCAGGTTTTTGAAAATCCATGTGACCAATTCCATCTTCAATACCTTCCCAACAAGCGGAGTTTTAGGTTGTTCGAGAAAGTTAAGTACGTGGACAACCACACACCTGTGATCAAAGGTAAGGAAGGTAAGGATTCCTTGTGTATCGAATCAAGGCCGTGTGATTTCAAAGTTGCTCATAAAGATTTTTGATGACTTAATTCCTAAAAGACTTGCATCTTTTGATTTGGCTAGTTATTATCTACATTTTGGAGTTAATGCCCTTATTTCGAAAAGTGCCCTGAAAAGCATTTCCTATCACATGTCTTATAATGGCAATTTTGTTGATTCTTTTGGATTGGTTCAGCCTTTGCAAATTGCAAATATTTGTGATAAAAGTTTTTCATTTAAAAGTTTTGACATCTTTGAACGCATAAAATCTTTGAATTCATGTGTTAATCCTTTCTGTTTAAACATGTCTGTTTAGTTGATTTGTGATAGGTTATCGCTTGAAATAGTTGATCCATTTGATTATGCCATTCAAGATAAATCTTTGAAATTTTGTGTGAGATTTCCATGCTTTGATCTACCTGTTTGAATGAAAATTGCGATGCAAAAATGTTCAAGTATTTGCGTATCTAAGTTCCCTTGGATGCATTTGCGTGAAAACTTGTTGACATTTAAAATGCCTGTTTCATTTACTAATTTACCTTGTTATGTTAACTTTGCATGCAAGTTTGATCAAGTGAGATTGGAGTCACATAATTGTTTGGTGACAATTTTATTGAATAACATGATATGGACATTGATATCTAAACGATATATGTTGCCTCTTGGAATTCATGATCAAGTTCATGTTTTCAAACCTGGCATTTATTACTTTGATTCATTTTATGAAAACTTCAAGCAACTTGCATGTTGTACATCTAATTTAAGTTTGCTTGATGTTCAAACTTTAGTTGAGGCAATGAAATTTAATGATTTTGGTTTCAATTATGTTTTAATCCTTAATCATATTGCTTGGCCACACGTAAATCCTTATTACATTCCGAGAAGGTAAGGCCGATTTTTTCCTATGGACTTTAATCATATTGAAGGTGGGAGTTACATGGCTAGTATTCCAAAAGTTGAGACTTTTCATTTGGCTGGTGACTTTTCAGTTGATCATGGAAGAACTCAAGGGACAGTTTTTAAGCATTCAAATTCATTTAATCAGCTCATTAGGAGTCATAAAGTTGCTGTTATTTTGCTAGAGGAATTCAAGAGTTTTTAGATTTTATTTTAGCCATTTAAATGCATATTAAAGTTGAATTCATTTGTCTCTTCAGCTAACCACATGTAAGCACTATATATACCTGTTATTAGTTTGTAAGAGGGGACTTTTGATCCTTGAATATATTTTATGAACTTTGTTCATCGAGTGAGATTTTCTCCTCTCTATCTTTCATACGAGTTTCGATTTCGACTTATCAAGCGTTGCTTGTGGCGTCAGTTGTTTCTCTTCCATTCAATTATACCATTGGTTCTTACTTTTTTAAGTAACGGGTCTTTGGTCCACCTTCGATTCACTTAAACTATTATAGAAACCGGGGTGACACTAATATAGTGTTGAATCGTTTCTTTGTTTAAGTTATTTAATCCATTTCTACCAAAATATCACCTATCTTTTAATCTTCCTTCATCGTAAAACAGAACCTATCATCTAAACCGTCCCCATCATTTCTCAAACCTCCATTCCTAACTTAATCCATTTCTTAAAACAAATTCACTTAGAAGCTTCCGCAACTCTTCCAAATTTTCCTATAATTTCTTGAAAGGCTTGTTTCCTCTTCGTAGACGATCGGGCAATTCAAATACGTTTCGACTCATCCCAAGACAGATCGTATCACATGTTAGTTTAAGTCTGCATCATTAAATTAAGTCTTGCATTTGTTCATTTAGTTTGCATTTTAAACTATGTATTTAAGCATCTTAGTTTAATAAATGAGTTGTTGGACATTTATTCAACTCATCTTAGTTTGATTAATAAGTGTTTTTATTAAACATCATTAAATAAAAAGCTTATTTGATTAATCTAGTTACTAGGATAATTTAATGGAGCATGAGTTTAAGTATGTTTAAATCTGCTTTTATAATTAAACTAGCTGTTGCATTAATTGATGTCTTTACTTTTAGTTCATTTATTGAAGTCAAATGTTTAATGTGTTTGAGTATAATTAGTGTTTAATTGTGTTTAATAAGTTCATTTTAAAGTGTTTATTACAGGCGTCTCTTCAGCTCATAACCGTTACATTTCAAGGCTGTTACAATTTAATTGAAGTGACTTTTTAGGTGATTTTTGGTTACAAATGAAGTGGCTGTTACAAGGGATGTTTAATACATCAATTAAGGAGTTTTAATGAGCATTTTAACTCTTCTTAAATTCATCAATAACACCCTATCACCTACCAGCAGTTTTTGCTCATTTAAAGATGAAAACAAGCATTCAAAACACCATTTAGTTGCTGGTGTCTTTTCGGCTAGCCAAGGGACAACTCAAGAGATATTTTAAGCATTCAAGAATGATCATTCAAGATGAATTAAAGTGAATTCAAGCATGGAGTAAATTGTTACAAGAATATCAAGAGTCTTGAGTTTAATTTCAGTTTTAATTAGCACATTAAGATGTGACCTTTCAGCTAGTTTTTCTAACACTATAAATAGGTGAAATCAGCCTTTGTAAAGGGACTTTTGGACTTTTTGAAGTTTGATTAAATTTTATGAACTATTTTTCTTGCGAGGTTCTCCCTCTCATATTTCGTGTGAGTCTCGAATTGACTTATCTAGCATGCTAGTGTTGTCAATCAAACTCCTTTCGAACTTATCACCAACCCTGGTGTGGCGTTCGTCCATCTTTTTATACCTTCAGTTCCAACTTTGTTAAGTAACGGGTCGAGGTCCATCTTCTATTTCCATCATTCACCTTAAGCCATATAAGTCTCGAGGCGATATTCGCTATAGTATCAATCAATCTTGCCGCTTAAGTTTGTTTTCCATCCCCACCATTTATCCCAAAATTATCTATCTTTATTATTTTTGTTAAACCGAGCCTACTACATATTTCTAAACCTACCATTCTTTTCAAAACCTCTTTGTTAGCTTCCATATATTTTCCCCAAACTTACAATTTCAACGCACCGAACAATATCCTTGTCGAGGATCGGGCAAACAAGTGAAACAACTCAATTAAACCGGGCCAGATCACATTAGAAAGCATGTCCTAAGGAAAAATAAAACCAGTAGCATACTTATCAAAAACATGGAAGGTATGCCAACATATTTCAATTTCTGATGTATCATTATTTTCCTTACCTTTTAACACTCGTGGATAATTATCAATGTTCAAATTACCTCTTTCTCAGAAGTAAAAATGTCGATAGATGGTAGAGTAATGTAATTGGAAGTCCGTCAATGGATCCTTAAAATCCTGTAACAAGAAAACACCACTAAACTAATTCGAGTTATGGTTAGTTAAAACATAATCGTTCCTCACTTTTGCATGAATATTTTCATGTTTTTCATTTTATTTTCCCACTTGAGAACTCTCCAAGTTTACCTCATATGTATTTTCACACACCAAAAGTGGAACGTCAAGTAGACTTTTATCACTCATATTGTAGTTGGAAAAAAAAAAAGAAAATTCAAAACAAAAAGTGAAGTTTGCAAGTTGTGATTTCCATTTCAGCTTCTTCTTTTTTCCCCGATCCCAAAGCCTTCATTCTATCCTCATCCCTCTACCTCAATCATCAACACCACTTTTACCATCATTGGCTATATGGTATCATCCTTTCAACCCCCAACGCCACACATGCCAAATATTCTTTTGTTTTAACCTACCCTTTTCACCCGACATTATCCCTTGCACCTACTTTTGAAGCCGACTCTCAAAGTCGCGATAAGTCTGCTAGAAACAAAATATGAATTTGTGTGAGAGAGAGGCGAGCGGTAAAAGGCACGGGTGAATGCACTAGAGAAAAAGCTAATTTTGAGTGAAACACGAGAGTGAGTGACTTTTCTTTATGAGTGATCTAGTGAGTTTTTGTGGTAAGGTAACCAATTTCTTTTTTTTTTTTTAACATTTCTTTTCAGAAATAATCATGTCTCGAAAAGAGTTTTCTACGTTTGAATTTCAATACTTGGTGAACGAGATGGGCCGGATTTTTAAAAAGAAGCTAAGTCCAATACAAAAACGTTTGGACCGAGTGGAGGAAAAGGCCCGACAAAAGCAAAATCCACCAAGTTGAGAAACGGAGTCGTGACCATCTCGAAGACCCATTTTCGATGACTATTCGAGAAAAGATTATTATCGGGACCCCTACTCAACAAGGGTTTCGAAACAATGAGAAGAAAGTTTCGAGTTTGAGATTTTTCGAGACAACGAATGAGAAAGTACGAGTCAATCGTCGTATGCTTCAAAGACATCATGCACGAAGGATCGTTCCTGAAGAAATGGTCGAGAAGCCTACAAGAATACTCTCTCTTTCTTCGAGCCAAATACTTATCTTTTCGATTCTTTTGTATCATCTTCATGTTGTAATCAAATCTAAAAAGAATACGAAAGAAAAAGAAAAAGAAAAAGAAAAGGAAAAAGAAAGTGAAAAATAAAAAGAAGCCAAAAAAGAATTTGAAACAGAAAAAGAGAGTGAAGAAAAAGAGAAAATTGAAAAAGAAAGAAAATAAGTCGAGTTAGAAAAAGAAACAAAAGAAAAAGGCGAACGAGAAAAAGAAAAAGAGAGTGATATTTTATCTAACCCACGCGATATTCGCTCTTGTTGTATTCCTTCTTTTTAGGTTCCCACAATATCAAACGATAACTTTCAACTTCGATACCTTCCCGAAAAAAGACGCTTTCGTATATCAGGAAAGGTAAGGTTGTCGAACCACACGAGCTTGAAGGTAAGCAAGGTAAGGAATTTTTAATAACCGAGTCACGACAATCTGATTTGACATTTTTCAATAAAATTTTTGATGACTTAGTTTTTAAAAGAGCCCTTTATTTTCACCTGATTAATTGCTATTCTTTGAATGTGGTTGATATCATTCGTTACGATTGACAAACTAAAGATTTGATTTGCGCGATGTCGGTTTTTCATGGAAAGCGATTAAAATTTTTTATTTTGATAATTTGGTGCATCAATTACTGCCATGTGAAAATTCCATGAATTGGTGCAAATTTATTTTGAAACATGTGACGAGTTTTGATTGTTCGTTTTTGAGTATGCACCACTCCTTTTGGATTGACATGTTTGATTTAACGAAACTATTGCTACAGTTTGGCATAAGTAATCAAACTCATGTCTTTAAACCGGGAATATGTTTTGGTTCGATTTGCGGAAAACTCAAGCATCATCGATTGTATGTGAATAAATTCTATTTATTTGACACTTGGTCTTTAAATAAGGTTAATTCAACCACGAAGCCTTGTATACACTATAGTCTCGAGGAGAGAAGGTTTGAGTTAAATGGAAAAGGTAACATCGACCCTTATTCTTCTGTTCATCAAGGTAAGACGCTTGAAATTTTTGGAACTTGTTTGTTCTCCTCGGATGGTGACAAAAAACATGTTGCTGATTTTGTTTTTGTAAAACACTTAGATCGTGACATGCTTAATAGCTTTATTTTGCATGATAATGATCTATCTATTTTGGTCATTGGTAAAAAGATTCTTGTTTTTGATAATTGTCATGATGCATTTTTTGATGAGTCCATATTCAATCGTACATCGCAAGGTTCGATTGTGCAACTTCGTGAACCATATGAAACTTTTCAAATACCTGCTTGTGACGATTAGGTCTACCATTTGATTCATTACTCGCATGACAATCATGACTTGTGGAAGCCATTTAAATCATATGCATGCCTTGAAACCTATTCAATATTGTTTCGAACATTTGACAAGGCATTATTTTGTTGGCATGATAACTTGAATCTGTCCATTAGCAAGCGTTCTACTTGTTTTACTAATATTATGCTTGGACTATGAGTTTGTTTGCATTACTTTTTGCTAACTCATGACTATTCCTTTCAGGTGACTCGATTACCATCTGCCCCATTCGACCGAGGAAAGTCGAGTAAAATGAACTATGTTTTAGAGAACCAACGGCTCGATTCAAGGATGAATCACTTTCAAAAGGGGGTACGATGCGAACCCAGTCGCATCATGTTACAACACAACTCGACACCATCGAGAGTGGCCTAAGCTCGAGGGGCCCAAGTGTAAGATGAAACATCTCATAGACCTGATTGATTGTTGGGCCAATGTTTTAAGGACTTTTTAGTTTAATATAAAATTTTTTTAAATTAATAAGTGATACAAACTCGCCTCGGTGATGATTCGAGTCGTAAATTTTTGCCCGATCATCTACGACGAGTAATGGATCTTTCAGAAATTAGAAGTTTGGGAAATAAGTTGGCTGAAGCTTTTAGTTGATTCTCTTTTAGAAATGGCTTAAGTTAGGAATGGAGGTTGGTCGATGATGAAGGAATCGATTTTAGAAGATGGAATTGTTAGATTCGGTTTAGTAGGACAAAATAAAGTCAAGTGAAGTGTAGATAGATAAAGTGTAGGATAATCGGTGGAAATGGAGATACGGACTTAAACACAAGAAACGATTCAACAGTAGAAGGTGTCACCCCAGTTTCTATTTGGTTTAAGGTGAATGATGGAATTCGAAAATGGACCTCAACTCGTTACTTAGCAAAGTAAGAATCGAAGGTATAAAAAGATGGACGAACGCCACACCAAATTAGTGATAAGTTCGAAAGAAGAGAACGATTGACGCCACTAGCTTCGTTAGAAAATTCAGACCAAAACTCGTACGAATTTAGAGAGGAGTAAACTCACTCTTTGAACAAAGTTCATTCAAATTGATAAAATGGAAAAAGTTTCTTAAACAAGCTAATTGCAAAGTATTTATAGTGCTTACATGAGGCTAGCTGAAAAGTCACATGAATTCAGCTTTAATGTGTTGTTTAATGGTTGAAATAAAGCTCAATCAATAAGTAAAAACTCTTGAAATTCTAGGACTAAGTAACAGCAACTTTTAACATGATTTAATGTTTCAATTCATCTGAATAAATGAGCTGATTACTTGGGCTGGAAGAATTCAATGTTTTCAGCAGCCAAATGACTTTAATTCCTTCATTAAATTAGCCTTTGAAAGCCAAAGAGTCATGTCTTTTCACTTTATTCATGCATAGCTTAAAAGTCATGCCTTTTCACTTGATGAAGGCTTAATGGTCCTTTAAATGTGCTGCTTGATGTCCCTTCATCTACTTAATTGGCACCATAACTAACTTTCAGTGCATGAAACTGATCAGACTTGAAGAGTCACTTTTGGTTCATTTAAAAAGCCACCATAATGAGTTTTGAAGGCTTAAAAAATGTCCAAACTTGAAGAGTCAATTAGCCATATGAATAGTCACCTACATGGTAGATAATTAAGCATTAAAGACACACATAAAAATCAGCACATTATAAACACTCATACACCAATTTATTTGCAGCTCAAATCACCTTATTTAAAATGAAAATAAACACACTTTAATTTATGTAGTAAAAAGTAACAGCCAAATTAAATAACATACTTACATAAACAAACTTAAACATTTTTAACAACTAATATGCTTAAATGCATGGTTTGAGATGTAAACTAAAGGAACAAATGAGTTACTTAATGCATGACTTAATTTAATGATGCAAACATTAACTAACATGGGAGTTACATAATGCATGTCATAATTTATGATGCAAACTTAACTAACATGAGAGTTACATAATGCATGACTTTATTAAATGCAGAAAACATAATGCATGTCATAATTAAAAGATGTAGATCAATAACACAAGGCATTAATTAAAGATGCATTTAATAAACAAGACATAATTAAAGACTCATATTATAATAACTAAAGTAACTAAAATAAATAAATCAAAGTCCTTATTCCAGCAACCAAATCAACAAACTAAAATTAAAAGCTTTATTTTGCACTTGGGCCCCTCAAGTTTGGGCCAATCTCGGCGGCATCGAGTTGTATCATACCCTCTCTCTTGAAGACGATTTGTCCTCAAGTCGGGCCACTTGCTCGCGAAGAAACTCACACAATCACAAACCCTTTTGTTCATAAGTCTAACAAATTCATTTCTAAAAACCCAAGAACCACAAATGATTTGAAAAGGAAACATGTTATTTTCATGCCCTCCCTCTTTAGGAGGAAACCATTCCAAAGTGTCACCTATACAAGAGAAAAAAAGGTTAGTGACAACATGGATGATGAGCTCGAAGGAACTTTCTGAAACGTTGTGCACCAATTGAACATATCCCTATGCCAGGATCAAAAACACGAGTTGGCCTTACCTTTTCAAGATGAATCAAGAATTTCATGTACAACCACATAGAAGAAACAGGAATCAATTCAAAGTTGTAATCAGAATGCATAAGTTTCATTTTCTTATTTAAAGTCCAATCAATAATTAAACACACATTGTGCTCACACTTATCTTCACAAAATTTTTAAGGCTCGATGTAATATCTAGGATTTAGGGCTTATGCATTTTTGCTTAAATATATGTGGAAGCATGCCTATGTGTGTTTTAAATGAGTTCTATGAATTTTGAGAACTTTAGAGTGTAGGTGAATGCCTTAGAAAATATTGTGTTTTAAAGAAGAGCTAGGCGAGTGAGGCATTAAGGAAATTTATAGGGGAAATTGGACATAAAAATGGGCTTGTTAAAGTGGCAAGGAGGCGCCACTTAAAGACCTAGTAAGTGACGCCACAAGTAGTGAGCAGGGCTTAGGTTCGAGCAGCAAGGGGAGCACTTTTGGAGTGTTTTTGCGTCAAGCTAGGAGGGGAGTTGGATGGCACTAAACCACTAAGGAGATGAGCACTAGATGTGGTCAAATACCTTTTAAAATTCGGCTAGGGGCAAAGGATAATTGTTGTTTTATTCAAATTATTTTGAATGGGTAAAGAAGAGAGGAAATAGGAGAAAAATAAGGGAGCTGATAAGGGGAAGAGTGTTGGCCGGCCTAGGGACTCTCTTGAGGTGATTTTCGGCCAAGTTAGTAGGGAAGGAGTAGTCGAATTTCATAAGATCATTAAGGTAACTTTTAGCCTCTTTTTCGTCTACTCTTTTCTCTCCAAAACCTATCACTTTCTCTTTTGTTTTTTCTTTCTTTTTACTGGTTCTAGCCGAAATCTCTCCCAAAGATCACCATTGCCGAATCCTCTTCAGTCAAAATACCACCATTGCTTAATTCTTCTGAGCATCTCTCTTTTTCTTTTTTAGGTTGGCCGAACCTCCTTCTTGGCATCTAAACTAAATCGCATCAAGTTTCAACCTTTTATCTTCTTCTTTCCACAATTTTCCAAAAGTCGAAACTTAGTGATCAACATCTAGCCTATAGCCGAATATCTTTGTGGGTTCAGGTAAGGGAGAAGTCGATTTCTGTAATAAGGGTAAGGACCAACAGTCATTTGGTTTCTTTCTTTTTCTTTTAGTTTCGCCGAAAATCCAGATTCTGATCTCTTTTATTCTATTTGGTCGAAACTTTGAAGGTGACTTTCGGGATTTGTATTGTAGCCGACTTCTAGGAAAGATCATTCGGGATTTGGTTATTGAAGGTAAGAGAAGTGTAATATTAGGCCGAAGGCCATTTATGATGTTCATTAAGTGTTAGAATCGGATCTAACATAGATCATGTAGGCATTTCGACATCTCTATTAACAGATAGTGATCTCGGGATCTAGATAATCGAGGTAAGGGAGTTTTGATATTCGGCCAAAGGTATTTTTTTTGTTAAAAGTTGATTGATTTTTAAACTATGGTCTATAAGAGGGAATACAATCGGTTTCATAGATTTTCGGGATTCAATGAAAGCATTAGTACTAGGTGTGTAGCCCCACACTGATTCTTAATTGATTTATGGTATTAGTTTAATATACGTGTTAATGGAAATACGAAAAATATGGCTAAAAGGTACCATTCAATGGTATAGAGTATTCAGGTACGTTAACCTACTATTACTATGTTAATAATGTTATGAATATCTGTTATGACACATATGTGAATTTGTAACGAATATGAATAAGGAATATGGCATGATTTATGCATCTTTGTATGATGCATGGGGCATATGGGAGAATATGAAAAGGGGAAGTGATCTGGTGGTTTTTACCACAATATCTGGTGACTCATGTCACATAATCTGAATGTGGTGACTTATGTCACATGTTATTATCTGGTGACTCTGTCACATTATCTGGTGGCTATGCCACAATTTATAAGGGCGATGTGCATGTTGTCTGCAGCGACTGCCTTCGATGGTGTGTAGCGGATGGAGGGTCGATTTAGTAATCCCCATGGTGTGATTGGTTGGTACATGTGATGTGTAGAGGATGGTTATTTAGGTTTGGGTTCGGCATTGCATCATTGACTATATTTGTTATATATATGATTTGCTATGCCTAAATCGTTGCGACTTTGTGTTGGTTGTTACACATTGAGTTTGTTGACTCACCCCGTTGTGGGATATCTTTTCAGGTGACACTCAGTAAATGGACCAGGTCGGCAGGAACTTAGTGGTGGCCATGCTCAGCTCAGCATTTATTTTATTTTGAATTTCATATTTAAGTATTTTGGATTTATTTCGGGTTTTGCTTGATGTAATAAGGCCATTATTATTAACTATTTTATGCTTTCATTTTTTTAAATTTCTGTTATGGAACGATTAATTTTAAACCATATGTTAAATAGTTTTCTTAAAATAAATTCAAATGGGTTCAAATTCGGCCACATCTTATAACTTATGGTTTTCAATTACGAACATAATGTTTTAATAAAATATGGACTCCAATGAAGACAACGTTTTCAATTTAATCACAATACAAATCGGTTTCTCTTCAAAATGATCAAATTTTCCAAATTAACAAACAAGCTTTGAAAGTGTTTTACTCCAGGAGCATGCCAGATCCGGTCGAGGCTCGTGGGCCGGGTTTGGGGTGTTTCACTCGATCTCTTTCAATGTCGAACCAGAATAATAAACTCCCGGTTTGAACACATGAGATTGTTCGCTCATTCCAAAATACGGAATGAATTTCTTAATCACCAACAATTCACTCAAGTGAAACAAACAGAATTTGAGTATGAACATATTCAAACAATCAAACATCGTAAATCTCATTCGAACAGACTTGCTCAAACATGGGGATTTTGCACAACAAATCAAGGAATTCACATTATCAACAAAACGAGTAGATTAGGCGCTTTAGGTGTCAATTCCTTACCAAATGAAATCAAATTTTGTTTGTGCCAATTCATTCTTACTACATCAACAAACTTGTCAATGCCATTATCAACAATAGAATAATTTTTCAAACCATGATTCAAAACGAAATCTTCAATAATCAAAAAGTGGCACTTCAAGAAATCAAAATAAGGAGCTCTTCCAAAAATTATACCTTCAACGGTATGATCAACAATATTCAAGTAGGATAAATGAGACTCAAATGCTATGGACCCCTTACCTTGTTTACCTTTAAGGAATTGTGTAATAAGGTCATCTATGTTCTTAACTTTTTCGAGCAATTGAAATCCCCTCTCATTGGATAGGTAATGAAGCTCAAATTTATCAATGAGATTTCGAGAAACCTGAAAAGAAGAAACATTTCAAGAAGAACTCATAGGATGGTTAGTAAAAACACTCTTTGCTTTTTCTTGTTTACTTTCTTCTTTTTCTTTCGTTTCTTTTTCATTAGCACTCGTTTCTTGTATACTCTCTTTTTTCTTTTCAATCTGAATCTATTTCTAGTCTCTTTCGTTCTCTTTTTTTTTTTCTTTCTTTAATTATTTTTTTCTTTTTCACATGCTTTTTCGATTTTATTACAAAAAGAAGATGATACAAAAGAATCAAAATGAGATGATTTCCGTAGGGTATGAGTGAAACGATTTATGTACGAACCACGTCCACTTCCTCGCAAGGACTCCCTCGTGGATGATGTTTTTGAGATATACGAAGAGTAACTTGTACTTTCTCGTTCGTCGTCTTGAAAAATTTCAGACTCGAAGTTTGCTTCTCTTTGTCTCGAATGCCTTGAACAGGAATCATGGTAAGAATCACTTCTCAAATAGTATTTGGACGTGCGTCACCGTGATGATCTCGACTCTGTTCTTCGACTTGATGAAATTTTCCGTTCAAGCATACTTTCCATTTCTATCAACAAATATTGAAAATGAAATGCGGAAAGCTTGTCTTGAGACATGTTTATTTTCTCACCACAAATTCTCACAATTTCACTCACAAAGAAAAATCCACTCACACTCATATTTCACTCGTATATAGGCTTTTTTTTTTTTGATGAATACACTCGTGCCTTTTACCACTAGACTCTCTCTCACAAATTCATATTTCGTTTTTAGAAAACTTATCGCAGCTTGAGGGTCAGCTTCAAAGTGGTTACAAGGGTTAAGGTTGGGTGTATCGGGTAGGTTGAAAACAAAGAAAGGATATAAATAGGAAATGTGTGGCGTTAGGTATACCAAATGATAGTGATAGAATCTTGGATAATCAAGGTAGAAAGATGAGATTAAGGGCTTCGAAAATTTCAGAAATTGAGGAGAAAAATCGAGAAACTAACAAGATCACAAACTTCACTTCTTTTGTTTTTTTATATTTTCGTAAATATTTTTACTCAAATACACGAATTAAATACAAAAGAACACTTTGAATACAATTTGATAATAATTTTTTTTTTAATTTTGAATTTTCTTTTAACTTATGAACCTAATTCCGCCTTCTCGATTGTCGTCGGAGCTCCTCATTTGCTAGCTTTGATACCAAATGATACGAACTTGCCTTGGTGATGATTTGAGCCGTAAATGGTTGCCTGATCATCTACGAGGAGTAATGGATCTTTCAGAAATTAGAAGTTTTGGAAATAAGTTGGCGGAAGCTTTTAGTTGATTCTCTTTAAGAAATGGCTTAAGTTAGGAATGGAGGTTGATAGAGGATGAAGGAATCGGTTTTAGAAGATGGAATTGTTAGGTTAGGTTGAGTAGGACGAAATAAAGTCAACTGAAGTGTAGATAGATACAGTGTAGGATAATCGATGGAAATGGAGATACAGACTTAAACACGAGAAATGATTCAACACTAGAAAGTGTCACCTTGATTTCTATTTAGTTTAATGTGAATGATGGAATTCGAAAATGGACCTCAACCCGATACTTAGCAAAGTAAGAAACGAAGGTATAAAAAGATAGACGAACGCAACACTGAATTGGTGATAAGTTCGAAAAAAGAGAACCATTTATGCCACTATCTTTGCTAGATAATTCAGACCAAATCTTGTACGAATTTAGAGAGGAGTAAACTCACTCTTTGAACAAAGTTCATTCAAATTGATAAAATGGAAAAAGTTTCTTAAACAAGCTAATTACAAAGTATTTATAGAGCTTACATGAGGTTAGCTGAAAAGTCACATGAATTCAGCTTTAATGTGTTGTTTAATGGCTGAAATAAAGCTTAATCAATAAGTAAAAACTCTTGAAATTCTAGGCCTAAGTAACAGCAACTTTTAACATGATTTAATGTTTCAATTCAGCTGAATAAATGAGCTGATTACTTGGGCTAGAAAAATTCAATGTTTTGAGCAGGCAAATGACTTTAATTCCTTCATTAAATTAGCCTTGGACAGCCAAAGAGTCATGTCTTTTCACTTGATTCATGCATAGCTGAAAAGTCATCCCTTTTCACTTGATGAAGGCTTAGCGGTCCTTTAAATGTGCTGTTTGATGTCCCTTCATTTTCCCCTTAACCAAATGCATTAATGCTTGTATATTCATCTCCTTAATTGGCACCACAATTAACTTTGAGTGCATGAAACCGATCAAACTTGAAGAGTTACGTTTGGTCCATTTGAAAAGCCACCATAATGAGTTGTGAAGGCTTAAAAAAAGTCCAAACTTGAAGAGTCAATTAGCCATATGAATAGTCACCTACATGGTAGATAATTAAGTATTAAAGACACTCATAACAATCAGTGTAACATCCCAAAATTGGGCTTAGAAGAGTTGAGCCCAATGGGCCTTGGGAGTAGTAGTATTTAAAATTTTTAAGAATATGCGAACGACTTTATTTCAAGTTGGACCTATTAGGTGAGTGATTTAGGAAGGTTAGAGGGCTTCTATGAAGTCCCGGGATCAAACTTGGGCTTAGGAAAAATTTTGATTTTAGGTGAAAAAAGACCCTGGGAGTTAGTCGGTAGGCTTTAAGAATAAAATGTGGAGAAAAATGAGACAAGTGGAGTGTGTGGTGTAGTTGCAAAGTGACGCCACATAAGAGGCAAGCGGATGACGCCACAAGGAAGGAAGGAGGTCCAAGGTTCAAGTCTTGGCTCTTGTATTTTGGTTTTCAGTTTACATGGACCTTAGAATTTGGCTATAGATTTAAATTTAATTGCGCATGGTCTAAGAAACAAGAGGAGCTTGTGGCCAAGTGGTTAGCAGCGTGGATTATGTTGCAAGGGAGCCTGGGTTCGAATCTCATGAAAAGTAAGGGAGTATTTATTTTGCAAATTTGACGGTAGGAGTTTGAGTTGGATTTAAACTCTACTGACGAAGGGATCCCACGTCGGAAAGATACAAAGAAGGAAGGTGAGAAGCTAACTATATATAGAGCATTCTATGAGGAGAGGGAATACAACTTGGAGGGCATTTGGGCACAGGAGTGGTCGGAGCGTGGATTAGCACCAGATTCCTATCAGGTGTGTACTTCTCTACTCTAGCTGTAAAGCGGCAAATGCCGAAGTGTCAGCCACGGCAATAGTAGCCACACGAGCGTGGGAGCGCACGTGTGGGGCTTCGACGCGATAGTTGAGGCCATCAGCAGTATTCTTATGGGTTGAAGCTGCTTGGGCCACGATGGGCCAAAGTGGGCCCAATGGGCTCGTGGGCCCAACTGAATAAAATGTATGATGGTGTAGTATATAGTGAACTAGACTAGGTGAATCTCATATACGTGGCTAGATTTGTGTTAGGCGGCCCACACGAGCGTGTGGGCCCGAATGGGCCGAAATTGGGTTTTAGGCCCAACCGAGGCTTTTATGGGCTAAGGCCCAATTGCCACCGTTATTGTAATGGGCTTCGGCCGAATTGTTTTGATGCATGTTCTTACCGACGAGGGTGTACACACTGAGTTTTCGTAAACTCACCCCCCCTCTTTTTAATTTTTCTCAGGTAATCCTCAGTAGGCAGTTGGACGTACTGGAGGACTCGGAGGTGGCCACACTACAAAGCAGTTTTGGACTTTAGTATTTTACTTATCTTTAACTTGGGTTAATATTTTGTAATAAGGTCTCTCTTAAATTCCTATTTTAGTTTTGGATTTCTAGTTTATTATGTTTTAAATCTGCCCAACACTTGATCGCGGTTTTCCAAAACAATATATGTTTTCAAAATACTACGCTTTCGCAATTAGGCCGTAAACATCATATTTTCATAAGTCAGTCATTTTAATTAAGCTTCCGCAACAAACAAAGTTTTTAAGGTAATAACTTTTTAATGAATGACGATTAAAAATAAACAAACGCTAACTGAAACTTTAGTTTTTTTTAATATCAAGAAAAGTTTGCAAACGAAACCATGGTTTCTCAAAAAGCACCCCACTGTGACATACCAGATTAGGGCCTAACTTCTAGGCCGAGTTTGGGGTGTTACAATCAGCACACTATAAACACTCACACACCAATTTATTTGCAGCTCAAATCACCTTATTTAAAATGAAAATAAACACACTTTAATATATGTAGTAAAAAGTAACAGCCAAACTAAATAACATACTTATATAAACAAACTCAAACATATTTAACAACTAAGATGCTTAAATGCATAGTTTAAGATGTAAACTAAATGAACATAAGGAGTTACTTAATGCATGACTTAATTTAATGATGCAAACTTGAACTAAAATGAGAGTTTAATGCATGTCATAATTTATGATGCAAACTTAACTAACATGAGAGTTACATAATGCATGACTTTATTAAATGCAGAACACATAATGCATGTTATAATTAGAAGATGTAGATCAATAATGCAAGACATTAATTAAAGATGCATTTAATAAACAAGACATAATTAAAGACTCATATTATAATAACTAAAGTAACTAAAATAAATAAATCAAAGTCCTTATTCCAGCAACCAAAGTAACAAACTAAAATTAAAAGCTTCATTTTGCACTTGGGCCCCTCGAGTTTGGGCCAATCTTGGTGGCATCGAGTTGTATCGTAACATGATGCGGCCAGAATCGCATCAATAAGTTTGCATATTTTTAATTTTAGATTTGTACTTTGTGTGTTTTTCATTTAAAAAAGTTATGCATTATGTAACTCCCATGTTAGTTTAAGTCTGCATCATTAAATTAAGTCTTGCATTTGTTCATTTAGTTTGCATTTCAAACTATGCATTTAAGCATCTTAGTTTAATAAATGAGTTGCTGAACATTTATTCAACTCATCTTAGTTTAATTAATAAGTGTTTTATTGAACTTCATTTAATAAGAAGCTTATTTGATTAATCGAGTTACTAGGATAATTTAATGCAGCATGAGTTTAAGTTTGTTTTATCTGCTTTTTTAATTAAACTAGTTGCTACATTAATTGATGTCTTTACTTTTAGTTCATTTATTGAAGTCAAGTGTTTAATGTGTTTGATTTTAGTTAGTGTTTATTTGTGTTTAATAAGTTCATTTTAATGTGTTTATTGCAGGTGTCTCTTCAGCTCACGACCATTACATTTCAAGGCTATTACAATTTAATTGAAGTGACTTTTTAGGTGATTTTTGGTTACAAATGAAGTGGTTGTTACAAGGGATGGGATGTTTAGTACATCAATTAGGGAGTTTTAGGGAGCATTTTAACTCCTCTTAAATTCAACAACAACACCCTTTCACCTACCAGTAGTTTTTGCTTATTTAAAGATGAAACCAAGCATTCAAAATACCATTTAGTTGTTGGTGTCTATTCGGCTAGCCAATGGACAACTGAAGAGACATTTTAAGCATTCAAAGATGATCATCCAAGCTGAAATAAAGTGAATTCAAGCATGGAGTAAATTGTTACAAGAATATCAAGAGTCTTGAGTTTAATTTCAGTTTTAATTAGCACATTAAGATGTGACCTTTCAGCTAGTTTTTCTAACACTATAAATAGGTGAAATCAGCCTTTGTAAAGGGACTTTTGGACATTTTGAACTTTGATTAAATTTTATGAACTATTATTCTTGTGAGGTTCTCCCTCTCATATTTCGTGTGAGTCTCGAATTGACTTATCTAGCGTGCTAGTGATGTCAACCGAACTACTTCCGAGCTTATCACCAACCCTGGTGTGGCGTTCGTCTATCTTTTTATACATTCGGTTCCTACATTCACCTTTGTTAAAGGGTCGAGATCCATCTTTTATTTCCATCATTCACCTTAAGCCATATAAGTCTCGGGGTGATACTCGCTATAGTATCAAATCGATCTTGCCGCTTAAATACGTTTTCCAGATCTTGCCGCTTAAATACGTTTTCCATCCCCACCATTTATCCCAAAATTATATATTTTTATTGTTTTTGTTAAACCGAGCCTACTACATATTTCTAAACCTACCATTCTTTTCAAACCCTCTATAACAGCTTCCACATATTTTTCCCAAACTTACAATTTCAACGCACCGAACAATCTCCTCATCAACGATTGGGCAAACAAGTGAAACGACTCGATTAAACCGAGCCGGATCACATCAGAAAGCATGTCGTAAGGAAAAATAAAATCAGTAGCATACTTATCAAAAACATTGAAGGTATGCCTACATATTTCAATTTCTGATGTATCATTATTTTCCTTACCTTTTAACACTTGTGGATAATTATCAATGTTCAACTTACCTCTTTCCCACAAGTAAAAATGTCGATCGATGGTAGAGTAATGTAATTGGAAGTCCGTCAATGGATCCGTAAAATCCTGTAACAAGAAAACACCACTAAACTAATTCGAGTTATGGTTAGTTCAAACATAATCGTTCCTTGGTTTTGCATGAATATTTTCTTGTTTTTCATTTTATTTTCCCACTTGAGAACTCTCCAATTTTACCTCATATGTATTTTCACTCACCAAAAGTGGACCATCGAGTAGACTTTTATCACTCAATGTCTCTTTTCTCTCTGTCGCTTCAATTTTTTCTTCCTCACTTCTTATATCCCCCTCAAAAGTATTATGAATATTTAATTTAGTACAATATATCTCAGCAGGAGAACATGACGTTTCTATCTCGTTTAACTCTATAGATTCGAGGAAACAATTCTCACTATTATCTTTTGCCATCAACAAAAATCTCATGTTGGTACAATCACAACCATAGTGCCCACGTCCTTTGCACGTAAAACATTCAATGTCACGAGCTCTTTATTATTTTGTTGAAAAATTAGTAGAAGTGGGTTGCTTAGAAGGTGTAAAAGAATATTTTATAAGATCCCCACTTTTCGACTTAAGAGGTTTAGTCTCATCACATTTTGGTAGCAACTTATTAGTAACATAAGGTGTAACATCCTGAAAAGGGCCTATGCATTTTCGGTTTAGTTGTACGAAGTGACATGTTTTATGTACTAAGAATAAATTTTGAATATTTTTGGAAACCCGGAAATGATTGAAAATGAGTTAGAAATGAACATTTTTGGAAACCTGAAAATGTATGGAAATGTTAAGTTTAAAAATGGAAGGTGAACATTTTTGGAAACCAGGAAAAGTAAGGAAAATGATTTGGAAATGATTCAAAAATGGAAGGTGAACATTTCTGGAAACTTGGAAATGTAAGGAAATGTCAAGTTTAAAGAGCCGAACGAAACTTAGAAATGACTTGGAAATGTCGAGTTTTAAAGTTTAAAAGAGGAAACTGAGGCAAGGTGGCATTAAAAGAAAAAGTATGTGAAATTTGACACACAAACAGGCTTGGAAAAGTGGCCTGAAGATGTCACTTAGGGCCTATGGAAATGGCGCCACATGCAAGGTGTTGGGCTTGAGTTCGAGTCACAAGGGAAGCAAATAAAAGAAGTTTTTTTTTTTTTTTTTTGCTTCCAAAAGCCAGAGGTGGACGGCACAAGCTTTCTAGAAAGGAGGAGTTTTATTCTCTTTAAAATACGGCTAATTAAGGGGATAAATAAGGATTTAATTTGGAGAGATAATTAAAGGATTATTCTTTTAATTATTTTAAAATAAGGGATTTAGTATTATTTTTTTTAGAGAGATAATTGTTGGATTAAATGCTTTTAATTTAAATAAAGTGATAATTAAAGGATAATATTATCACATAGGAAGAGTGGTGGCCAAGTAGGGGACTCTAGCCTAGTAATTTCGGCTAAGGAAGGAAAAGTGAGGCTATTCTTTCATCTTTTCTAAGTGTTTGCCGAAAATCCTCTAGCCAACTCTCTCTCTGCCGAATTTCCCTTAACCAAGTAGCCTCTCTTTTATCGATTCTTTTCCTCTCCAAAATCCTTCTTTTCTTCTTCTCTTCTTTTCTCTTTTACTGTCAAATCTGAAACCTTTTGATCCCTGTCTAAGTCTCCATAGCCGAATCTTTGTGGCTTCAAACAAGGGTACCGTCGACTGTGGTGTTAAGGTAAGAACAATGGATTTTTGTTGTTCAATCTCTTTTAATCAAGATCTAGGAACTGATTCTCTTGTTGTTTCTTTGACCGAAATATTAAGGAAAAATTTCAGGATCTTTGCTAGTGTCGACTCTTAAGGAAGATAGTTCGAGATCTAGCCAACCAAGGTAAGTGTATAATCAACCAAGGGCCATATAAAGGTGATTTAAATGTTAGAAGTGGATCTAACAGATATCATGTAGGTTTCAACATCTCCATAGCCAAGGGATACTTTCGGGATTTGAAATCACAAGGTATGTGTTTAAGACATTCGGTCAAGGCCTATTTTAAATGTTTGGATTTATTATCGTGTCCAAAAAACGAACCCGTGGAGTAATATAGTGTTTAGCCGATTTCAAAAGGGAGGAATACAAAGTTCCAGCATTTGATTCTTAATTCAATTCAGCTACAAGGTAAGTTTTAGTAATACTAATCCTATTAGGATTTGGATTAATGGCCGAATGGTTTTTATTAAATAGTAAGTGATTAATTTATGTAGAACTTGAGATCTAAATCTGTAAATCGGTTTTGTTCGGGATTTCAAGGACTTCGTTATGCGAATCAGGTGTGTACCCCACACTATCTTTTAATACGTTATATGGTAATATCTAATGTATGTATGCATAAGAATGCGAATATGGCTAAGGTACCCTAATGTGGTACAAAGGTACTCAGGTACGTTTCCTACTCTTACTAGGATTACGAAATATGTTATACTTAACATGTGAAAAGTGACATGAATGTGATTCTAAGTATGATATGCATGATATTTGGGCATTCGGGTTATATAAGAAAGGGGAAGTGAATGTGGTGACTTCGGTCTCACTATTTGAATGTGGTGACTTCGGTCACAATATCTGAATGTGGTAACTTCGGTTACATTATCAGAATGTGGTGTCGCATGACACAATTATTTAATCTAGTGGCTATGCCACAAATTTTATATTTGCGATGAGCACGTCGACTGCAGCGACTACCTTCGATGGTGTGTAGCGGATGGAGGGTCGACTTAGTAGTCCCCACGGTGTGCAGGTTGGTACGGGGATGTGTAGCGGATGGAATTTAGCTTTTGGGTATAGGTTGCATCATTATTTTATCTGTATATGAATGTGCATGTGATACGTTATGGTATGCCTGGTCTATTAAATTTTAGTGTTGTGTACGCATTGAGTCTGTTGACTCACCCCGTTGTGGGAACATGTTTCAGGTGATGAGCAGTGATGGACCGGGACGGCAGAACTTGTGGTGGCCATGCTCAGCTAGAAGTTTTATTCATTATGGACAATTTATTTTATCTAAGTACTTAAGAATTCTATTTTGGGTTTTTACTTGATGTAATAAGGCCATAGTTGAATTTTCCTTATTTTTATTTTCAATTATTATGTTTACGAATTATTATCAATCAAAGTTTGGGTAAATTTATTTTTAAAACAAACCCTAATTGTTTTGTCACCTTAATTAAATGGAATTCAATATAAGATAACTTGGTTTTCAACACAAGCCCAACTCAAAACGATATTTTTCCTAAAATCGCACAAGTTTTTCCCAAGAAACAAACGAACTTTGAATCAGTTTGCTTGAGGAACATACCAGATTCGGTCCAGGCTTGTGGGCCGGGTTTGGGGTGTTTCATAAGGAGGTTTCGAAAAAGTAGAATTGTAACACCCCAAACCCGGCCCAAACACCACGACCGGATCTGGCATGTCACTAAGACGATTTAGTAAAACATGTTGCATTATTGGAAAATATTTTTCTTGATTTTAACATTTTATTCGGGACAATAAATAGTTGAACAATTTGTAAAAGATATGAATTTTCATGTAAATGCTTTTATGAATTAAAAGCCAAAATTTAATACATGCTTTAACTTAATTAAAACGAAAAAAAATGTAAATGTCTAGTAATAATAAAAGCCCAAACAAACGAACATATAAAGCTAGTGGCCCATGGCCTTATTACAATGAAATTTAAAACCCATGAACTGAAAATATTAAAAATTAATAAACTGGTAAAGTCTTTTGCTAAATCAAAATAATCTCTCGCATGGCCACCTTGCGCTCCTCTCCAACCCGGTCCAATGCACTAGGTGCTACCTGAAAGATGTTAATTAATGGGGTGAGTCGCGAGACTCAGTGTGCAACCCTCGTGCACCATCAATTTGGGCCTTAGCCACACAGAACAGATAACAGTTTATAATATATTAGAAAAAATGCAAAACCCAACCCAATCCTAGGTTTCCATCCGCTACAGACCACCCTTACCTGCCAATCACACTATTGGGGATTTCTACAACCAACCCACACTGCTACACACCATCGATGGCAGTCACGCTGCAGATAACTGCTCATCGTCAGATCATGGCAATAGCCACTACAACAGACCATGGCATTAGCCACTACAACAGATCATGGCAAAAGCTACTGCAACAGATCATGGCAAAAGTCACTACAACAGATCATGGCAAAAGCCACTACAACAGATCATGGCAAAAGCCACTACAACAGAGCACTTCCCCTTTCATCAATCACCTATCCCCATGCAATCATAGAAATCGGCCTACTTATCACATATGTCATCTTTACAGGAACATTCACTTAGGAAAGACAGAGATCACTAACCTGGTGATTCGCTTTTACCCTCCTTGGGTTTCATCCGTTATGCCAGAATTTCAGCATTTTACAGAATATTTCAAATTAATAAACATATTTTTAACAGGCAATCTAAATGGTGTGGAAGTGTTACACACCTAATATCGCGTAGTTTTACACCCTTAGTCAATATCCTTACTATCTGGATCTACAACCCTTAGTCTAAAACCTTGCTCAAAAGCTGGAAGAACACGAAGATTTGGGCTCCCCTACATTTGGCCAAGGGTTAATAAATAACCGAATTTACACGTTTAAAATTATTAGATCTCCTTACCTTGAAATCCCGAAAGTAACACAACTCGTGTGTTACTGAACTCTGACATAGAGATCATTGCGATTGACTCCTCTTCAAATCCTGGAATGCCGAAAATAAGAGAAAAACTCAAGGTCAGTTTCCTTATAGCCATTCGGCTAGAGTCTCTAAAAAGCCGGAAATGATTGAAGCCTTATGAATCGATACTTACCTTCAGTTTCCTTCGGGATTCAGTCCAAGTAGATACCATAGAGAGGATTCGGCTTCTAGGAATGAAGATTCAGCTATGATGAGACTTTGGGAAATAGAGACTGAACTTTTGGAGATTTCTGCTATGGAAGAAAAAGAATAGAAATGATTTTGGCAATTGATAAGGCTTTAGAGAAAGGAAGAAGAAAGTGAAATAAGAGATTTCGGCTTTTAGAAGAAGAAGAAGAGAAAGATGGCTTAAGAAAGCTTTCTGCTTTTTGAAAGAAAGTTGACAAATTTGCAAAGGGAGAGACTGAGAATTTCGGCACAAAGAATGAGGAAAAGAGTAGGGTTCAAATGTCGGAATTGATGAGATATCCCCCCTTATTTATGGAAATTTCGGCACCTACCTATCAAAACCCGAAAATGCCCTTCCTGATAACTAAAAATTAAGCTAATAAAAAGGGAAAAATTCAGCTAACACTAATCTTCTAGAGATAGCTCCTATCTTTCCTCTCTATCTCAATCTACTAACTCATCCAAAAGAGACTCAATTAGCTCCAACTCCTCCCTCCTTTATCAGCATAATATCTACATAATTTAAAACATAAAATCCCCTATTTTGTAGCCACATTGCCGCCCCCTAGCTCTCCTTGGCCTGCCAAAATTGGCCCAATTTCTTGGGCTCCAAGCGGCCACACTGAGGCCCCCTTCCTTTGCCTATTGGCGCCACTTAAAGCTCCCTCCTACTGCTCCTCCTTTTTCCTGGGCCACAAGCCCATCTTGCCTATTGCACTCTTAATACTTTATTTAAACCTAATAGCCTCTAAACAAAATATTTAGCCAAGACCTCCGTCCATTCCTGAGCCCAATTTGCACCTCTAAACCTCAAATTAACATTTTAAGCATACAACACCAAAATGCACAGGCCCATTAATTCAGGATGTTACAGAATTAGAACTTGTACCTCTATAATATTGTGATGCACCAAATGGATGAGATTGACATTGTTGAAATTATTGCTCAATCTCAACTACCTTGTGTACCGCCTCCTGAAGATCAATGTAGGTTTGAAGATCAAGAACATTGGCTATTGAAATGTTCAAGCCATCTATAAATCGCACCATGGTAGTCTCTTCTTCTTCTCGCACATTTGCTCTCTGCATAAGCATCTCCATTTCCTTAAAGTACTCTTTAATAGATCAATTACCTTGAATAAGGCGTTGAAGTTTCGTTTTAACCTCTCTGTAGTAATGAGAAGGAACGTAACACTTTCTTATCACTTGTTTTAACTCGTCCCATGTTTCAATTACCCTTTCGTGGTTTCTTTGACGATCAATTCCAAGTTGAAGCTAACAACTCAACACATAATCTGAAAATCTAAAGGTCGCCAATGAGACTTTTTCCTCTTCACGCTATTTATAGTATCAAAACATAAGTTGAATTTTTTATTCCCACTCACAATATGCCTCGAGATCATACTTCACTCGAATGGTGGAATGTTGAACTTTAGTTTAGCTAAAAAATGTTTCCTATGATCATTATTGACCAAAGTCTCATCATTTTCATGAGAGACACGTTGAGCATTATTTGCACGATGACGAGGTTGATCAACCTTATCTCCTCAATTACAATTTCGACGCTCAATTTTAGTACTTAGACAATCCAAATTTTTACTAATCGTGTCTATAATAGTGTCACGTTACTGATCTCGAGCATTTCAAACCTGTTGATCCCTTCACAGCTTCCCAATCATAATATTGCAAATCATTATGAAAGTTTGAAAAGAACACAACACTCAAGAAAAAAATAATTAAGCCAACCTCACTATTATGCACTCAAAAATTAAAAACAATTCTCAATAAGGTAAGAATTAATCTTATGAGTCTTTTAAAAGTGTTTATATCTATTAATCAGAATGTATTAGAATCAAACTAGAAAAAGCAAACCTAATAGCACCATGAATCTAAAATCGACTAGACACAAAAGAATTGTGTTGCATGAAGGAAGGAATGTGCAACGTGTTCTAACCTACTAACACAAGAAACAAGAAAGTGTTAGAATGCGTAAAGAAACAATAAAAAGGTAAAAAAATAAAAACCTAAGGCTAAGAGTCCATGAAAATTGCTGAAACCCGAAAAACTCAAAAAATTGCAAAGTAACTTGAAAAACTTTGTTCGGGGTGTTCCTGATTTCCAAAAATCATGAAATTTAAATGAGCCTCCTCAAATAATGTAGATCTAATCTGGAAAGTTTCGGCACAAAAATCAACCCACATAATATTTTCTTATTTATTTAATTTTTTCGTATTTTATTTTTTTGTAATTTTTCAATCACTTTTTTTGTGGGAAATATTTTTTATACTCTAAAATAGTGCCAAGAAATTTTATGTAAAATTTTAGATTATTTAAAAACATTTACCGACTGAAAAATATTTTTTCCCAAAAACTGTGTAGGAAAAAAATTTGTTTTGAGGCTGTTTGTTGGAAATCAGTTTATAAGAACAAAACAACAGCTAAAACTCCTAAATCTGATACCAAATGATAAAGAATGAGGTAGATGAATATGAAAGTGGATCGTAAAGTTTGTCAAAGTTGCGAATTTGACTTAGGGCTCTAGACGTTCGGAAAGAAACTTCAGTTTTGGCACAACCTGATACACAATCAAAACCAAGTCAAACAAATTAAAAAAATAAGGTAAATAAATAGAATAATAAATCAAACATTAGAATAATAAAGAAGAAAATAAAGAAGATAGATGGAAAAGATAGAATGTGGCGTTTAGAAGTCCTAAGAAAGAAAGAAAACTTAACAAGAAAAAGTTTGAAGATGATCCCCACAATCTGAAAAGATTGTTAAAACTCTTCTAAAAGAAACTCAAGAGAAATTCTTGAAAAGAAAAACTCAAATAGAAATTATTAACTCAAAAGAGAAGTTGAATAATAATGAATTGTATTGTTTGTGTACAATGCAAAGGCCTATATATAGTCTAGTTAAATAAATCTAAATAAAACTCTTAAATATACTAGAACTCTAATTAATCTAAACAAGAAGTAGTTTTAAACTAAATTTTCATGCTGACATGAAACTCTTAAATAACTTAAACTAGTTAATAATTATTAAAAATTCGAAATAGTAAAATGATAAGAGCTGATAAATACAATATTGGACTCATATATAATAAAAATTAAGCCCAAAACCCGAACCCAATATAATTTAAATGTAACAGCCCATTTTAAGTCAAAGAGGAACAATGATTTCGGGACCACAAATCTGAGTTTAAAATAATTATTTTATTTTTATTTTAATGTCTACAACATGATAGTATGATTGTGTGAAAATTTCGTTAAGAAATTTTATCATTTGAATGCATAATTTGATAAAAAGGACTAGATCACGTAAAGTGTAAAACATGAGTTCTAATAACTAAAGAGGTCTAATAGCTATGGAACCTTAAAGTGGAGGTCATTATGTTGTAATTAGACCATTTTTAATATAAGTGGACAAATATGGACATTGGATAAAGTGTTTTTAAGCTAAACTAAAAAGGTTATTTTTAGTATATTATTAATTATGTTAATATAAATTAAGAAATAAACAAAAGGTGTCATTTTGTTCCATCTTCCTCCACCGAATATTGCAAGAAGAAATCTCCATGTATGCTAGTTAAGGTCCAGCTAGTATTAACCTTGCATGTAAGTAATTTTTGACTCGGTTTTTAATGATTTATATGTTTCCGGAGTCGTTGTAACTTAATCTAGCTAGCCCAGGGACTAGTTTGCAAAACTGTTAAAGGTTTAGGGTTTTACCATTGTTGAATATGTGTGTGATGCGATCCCGGACGCATCATGTTACGACACAACTCGATGCCACCAAGATTGGCCCAAGCTCGAGGGGCCTAAGTGCAAAATGAAGCTTTTAATTTTAGTTTGTTAATTTGGTTGCTGGAATAAGGACTTTGATTTATTTATTTTAGTTACTTTAGTTATTATAATATGAGTCTTTAATTATGTCTTGTTTATTAAATGCATCTTTAATTAATGTCTTGCATTATTGATCTACATCTTTTAATTATGACATGTATTATGTGTTCTTCATTTAATAAAGTCATTCATTATGTAACTCTCATGTTAGTTAAGTTTGCATCATAAATTATAATGTAACACCCTGAAAAGGGCCTATGCATTTCCGGTTTAATTGTACGAAATGACATGTCTTATGTGTTATGAATGTATTTTGAACATTTTTGGAAACCTGGAAATGAATGGAAATGTTAAGTTTAAAAGAGGAAAGTGAACATTTCTGGGAAACTAGAAAATGTAAGGAAATGATTTAGAAATGATTCAAAAGAGGAACGTGAACATTTCTGGAAACTTGAAAATGTAAGGAAATGTTAGGTTAAAGGAGGGAAACGAGCATTTTTGGAAACTTGGAAATGTAAGGAAATGACTTATAAAATGTTGAGTTTTAAAGTCTAAAAGAGGGAACTAAGGCGAGGTGGCCTTAAGAGAAAAGGTATGTGAAATATGACACACAAACGGGCTTGGAAAAGTGGCTTGAAGATGCCACTTGGGGCCTCAGAAATGGCGCCACATACTTTGGGGTATTGGGCCAAGGTTCGAGTCATAGGGAAGCAAAATAAAAAAGTTTTATTTTGCAGCAGAGAGTAGCAGCAAGGGATGGCACAAGGCTATAATTTAGGAGTCTTTATTCTTTTATTTTTAAGAGATAAATAGTGGATAAATAAGGGATAAATAATGGATTTATTTATTATTAATTTTCAAGAGATAATTGTTCGATTAAATGCTTTTAATTTGAATAAAGTGATAATTAAGGGGATAAAGCTATCAAAATAGAAGAGTGGTGGCCAAGTAAGGGAGTCTTGGCCTAGTAATTTCGGCACAAGGATGAGAACTAAGGCCATTCATTCATTCTCTTTCTCTCTGCCGAAATTTCCTAGCAAAATCCTCTCTTCTCTACCATTTTGTCAAAATCGAAATCTCTAGCAAAGTAAGCCGATTTCTTCACCTTTTTTCTCTTCCTTTTCCTTTTCTCTCAACCTTCCAAAAGCCGAAAGTTGTGAGATCATCATCTAGCCATAGCCGAATCTCTGAAGGTTGAAGTGAAGGTGCAATCGATTTCTTCAAATAAGGGTAAGATCCAAGTTTGGTTTCCATTATTTTATATTTTAGACTTATCGAAATTTAGGGACTAATCCCTATTATTGATTTTGGCCGAAATATGGAAGGATCTTTCAGGATTATCAGAGTAGGCAACTAAAAGGAGGATTTTTCGGGATTTAAAGCTTCTAGGTAAGACATGTGAATATTCGGCCAAAGGCCATTTATTATGTTTAAGGATGAAATCGGATCTAACATGAGTCTATAGGTATTTTGACAACTTCCTAAGCAAGTGAATCTTTTCGGGATTTTAGAATCTACAAGGTAAGCATATAAGGTATTCGGCCAAGGCCTATTTTTGGTATTCAAAACTATTTCTTATTTATTCACAAGCCGAAAAACTAACCTATGAAGAGATCTAGTGTTTGGCCGAATACAAGAAGGAACTCAGCAAGGTTTCGGGATTTGATTTGTAATCCAATAGGCAACAAGGTAAGTTTTGGTTGCAATAATCCTTCGGGATTTAGTCTTATGGCCAAATAGGCTTTTACTAAATAGTAAGTGATTAATTAAATGTAGGAACTTGAGATCTAAGATGATGAGATCGCTTTTCCGGGATTTCAAGGAATACGTTAAGCTAATCAGGTGTGTACCCCACACTATTTCTCAATAAGTTTTATGGCATGTTTAATAAATATATGTATGTGATATTAAGAATACGAAAGTGTAAGAATGTGGCTAAGGTACCATGTTATGGTACAAAGTAGTCAGGTACGTTTCCTACTTCTACTAGGAATATGAAATATGTTATATGTAACATGGGAATAAAGATAAGAATGGGAAATTTGGCATATTATTGCATTATATGATATGGGGCGTACGAGTTATTGAAAAGGGGAAGTGAATGTGGTGACCTAAGACCACGAGATCTGAATATGGTGACCTAAGACCACGATATCCGAATGTGGTGACCTAAGACCACGATTTCTGAGTGTGGTGACCTAAGACCACGAATACTCATAAGGGCAATGAGCACGTCGACTGCAGGGACTACCTTCGATGGTGTGTAGTGGATAGAGGGTTGACTTAGTAGTCCCCACGGTGTGCAGGTTGGTACGGGAAAGTGTAGCGGATGGCTAACTAGGTTTGGGTTCGGGATTGCATCATTATCTTGAATTATTATGTGAATATGTTATGTATGGTATGCCTAAATCTATTTGGACTTAGTGTTGTGTACACATTGAGTCTGTTGACTCACCCCGTTGTGGGAACATGTTTGGTGTGACGAACATGGGAATGGACTGGCCACAGGAGCTTAGTGGTGGCCATGCGAAGTTCAGATTTTCTTTATTTTGAACTCTTGTTATTTTAAGTATATTTCTTTTAAATTTGAGTTATATTTGATGTAATAAGGCCATAGTGAACTATTTTGTTTCGGTTTTATTTATTGTATTTAAAATTTTTATTTATCAAGGATTAAGTCAATTTAATTTAAAACAAGGCCTAAACGTTTGGTCAACTAAAGTAAAGGATTTTAAATAATAAATTAAACTTGTTTTCAACTCAAGCCCAACCCAACTCAAACTCTCTCCCAAAAATCATTTGAAGATTTTCAAAGTGCAAAAGAATTTTGAACCGGTTTTCTTGAGGAACGTACCAAATTTGGCCAAGGCTCGTGGGCCGGGTTTGGGGTGTTTCAGTTTGGTATCAAAGCCCAGTTTTAAACTCTCGACCTGTGGGCTAAGGCCCAAAACGTTTTCAAATGGAGCCCAAATGAGTTTTTTTTGTTAAAGATAAGCAGGCTTCTGGCATGGCACCTAAGTTTTCGACCCGCAGTCCACCAGGTAAGTACCCCTAACCATCTGTGTCCTTTATGAATTGTAAAAGGGTAAAAATGAAATGGAACGTAGAATAGTATGATAGGTACTTGAACCGTAGGTCTAGTCTACTCAAACACAAATACATAAGACTTAAATGCCTAAAAAAACCTATGACTAAGTCGCCGAGTTAGGGTGTGGTAACCCCTGTGCTCATGTCTAGGATTGGATCTGGAAGAGCCTGGTATTTAAGCAGTCCTAGAGATTCACCTCCTCTTCGCCAAAATCCTACCTGGTGCGTAACTTCGGTTCACCCTAACCAAGAAGACTTAGTGGGTGTGGCAACCTCTGTGCGCATGTCTAGGATCGGTTTCGGTGGGAGCTTGGTACTTAAGCAGTCCGCATGACTCACCTCCTCTCCACTCGAATCCTACCTGGTGCGTAGCTTTGGTTCACCCCGACCAAGAAGACTCGGTCATAGGCTAAACACAATAACTAAAACCCAAAAGGGAACTAGCCGTGTTTTTATAAAAACCCTAGTTTTAAAACTCTTAAAAAAAATTTCTTTTTAATCTGCGGGAACTATTTTTACAAAATCTTTCCGAAAAAAAATTCTTGATTTATGAAATTACAAAAATATCCCTAGTGGTAAAATTACAAAAAAGCCCTTGGTTTATGAAATTTTCAAAATACTCACAGTTCTTATCAAAATTTTCATTACTTTATAAAATGTTCAACAAACTCTAATTTGCAAATTATGAAAAATACTTTGATTTTGGAAAAATTACAAAATTGCCCCTAACTTACAAAAATTACCAAAATGACCCTGATTTCCAAAATTTTTGCAACATCGCCGTTTTGGAAAGTACAATTCTCAAAAAGAACTCTCAAAGTTTTGCAAAATTTGGAAATACCCCAGAATTATTAAACTTTACAAATTTACCCTGGCTTATTACCAAAATACCCCGAGATTCAAAATTTACGAAATACCCCTAGGAATTAAAATTTACCAAAATACTTTTTGACAAAATCACCAAGGAACTTTTCTTTTGAAAAATTACGAAAATATCCCTGTAGGACAAATTACAAAAATACCCCTGGGTAGTGGAAAAACAACAACAATGGAAACTACAACATTTCTCTGAATGAACGAAAGTTCATAATTGATTGATGGATGTATGAATGCAAAGACTGTGCGCATGTATGAATACGAAAGAACCACTCCTAAAATTCTTTTCATAAAACTCCTTCGCGGGTAATCAAGTGAAACAATGACTAATTCATAAAACTTCTTAATCAGATCACAACATTAGTAATGAGCTCTAGAGGACGTGGTCGTTGTGGACGCGGTAGAGGCAGGATGACCGTGTCAGAACCCGTTAGATCGGGTCAAGGGTCTGACAATGAGATACCACCGCCACCACCACCACCAGCTGTTGGTGCTAAACGGCAAGATCAGACGGGGGATGATGCCGTATCACAGGCTGTGCTGCAAGTTCTAGAGTTGGTGGCTAGTGCAGGAGGAAATTCAGGAACTCGAAAGTCTGTGCTTGAACGGCTCCGAGCTAATGGAGCTGAAGTGTTTCGTGGAGTATCTGGGGTGGCACCCAGTACAGCTGAGTACTGGTTGGAAGCAACTGAGCGCATTATGGATGAGCTTGATCTGACCCCTGAGGAAAAGTTAAAAGGAATGGTGGCACTACTACGCGATGAAGCGTACCAGTGGTGGTTAACTGTTCGGGATGGTGCCACAGCTGAGGATCTAACCTGGGAGTATGTTAAGGAAGCGTATCAGAAGAAATATGTGGGAACCAGGTATACTGATGAGCAAAGAAAAGCATTTTTGGGGCTGGTTCAAGGGAACAAGTCCGTTATGGAATATGAAGCTGAATTTCTGAGGTTGAGGCGGTATGCTCGAGGAGTAGTGGCAATTGAGCATGAGCACTGTGTCCGTTTTGAGGACGGACTAAGGGATGATCTGAGATTGTTGATAGTACCGCATCAGGAGCGGGAGTTTTCTGCTTTAGTAGAAAAGGCCAAGGTAGCTGAGGGAATTAAGGACTCTACAAAGCAGCCTATGGATCGAAATAGGCCAAAGAGAGGTTTTGGATCGTTTGGGAAGGTTCAAAAGAGGCCTAGAGTTGATGGGCCGCGAGGTTAGTAGGTTAGTACAGGAGGGCAGTATCGTCCTTGTGACCTGTGTGGAAAGAAGCACTTAGGAGAGTGCTGAATGAAGACAGGAGGATGTTTTAAGTGTGGGTCTAAGGACCATATGATCAAGGATTGTCCTACGAAACCAGACGGGAATCGACCAGCAGCTCAGAATGTTAGTCAGGTTGGTAGAGGCGGACATCAGCCTCAACGAGGTCGTGGTTCGAATAACAGAGGTAATGGTGCTGGCAGAGGACGTGGAGCTCAGGGCAGAGGTGCTGCCAATGCTGAGGCAAGGCAACCGGGTTTGGTTTATGCGGTTCGCCGGAGGGAGGATAGAGACGCACCGGACGTCATAACCGGTACGTTCGTTATTCATGGCAAGCCCTATTTTACTCTTATTGATGTGGGCTCGACCCGTTCATATGTTGCATGTGGTGTAGTGGAAACACTAGGTCTAGACTCTGAACTTTCTGATAGGGAGATGACTGTAGTGAGCCCATTAGGCCAAGCTGTAGTGGTGGATAAGATCTTTCGGAGTGTACCCCTAGAGATTCAGGGAATGAACTTTCAGGCTGACTTAATGGAACTATCCTTTGGGGAGTTTGAACTCATACTTGGAATGGACTGGCTAGTAGAGCACCGAGCCGTGTTGGATTGTACGGCTAAACGAATGGAACTAAGGACCCCGGAGGATGAAGTAGTAGTAATGATTGGAGAAAGAAGAAACTACCTGTCTAACGTAGTTTCGGCGTTGAAGGCTGAGAAAATGGTTAGGAAAGGGTAAAAGGCATTTCTAGCCTTCGTCAGTGCTGTAGACACAAAAGAAGGGGGAGTTAGTGGAGTTAGAACGGTAAAGGACTTTGAAGATGTTTTTCCGGAGGAATTACCAGGAATACCCCCAGATAGGGAGGTGGAATTTGGAATAGACTTGATACCGTGAACAGACTCACATGTCAATTGCTCCATACCGGATGGCGCAGAAGGAGTTAGTTGAGCTCAAGGCCCAAATCCAAGAATTGTTGGATCGTGGGTTCATTCGACCCAGTGTGTCTCCATGGGGAGCAGCGGTCCTGTTTGTAAAGAAGAAGGACGGAACTATGCGGATGTGAATAGATTATCGTCAGTTGAATAAGCTGACCATTAAGAACAAGTATCCTTTGCCAAGGATCGATAACTTGTTCGATCAGCTGAAGGGGGCCGCGGTTTTCTCAAAGATAGACTTGAGGGCAGGATATCATCAGTTAAAGGTGAAGGAGGCAGATATCCATAAGACCGCTTTAGGACAAGATACGGCCATTTTGAGTTTGTAGTTATGCCGTTTGAGTTGACGAACGCTCCAGCCGCGTTAATGGATATGATGAACCGAGTTTTCCAACCCTATTTGGATAGGATTGTTGTTGTGTTTATCGATGACATTCTTGTGTAGTCAAAGTCGGAGGAGGAGCATGATGAGCACCTACAGATAGTGTTACAAGTATTGAGGGAGAAGAAGCTCTATGCTAAATTCAGCATGTGTGAATTTTGGCTTAAGGAGGTGGCATTCTTAGGACATGTGGTATCCGCAGAAGGAATAAGGGTGGATCCTAGGAAGATCGAAGTAGTGTTGGATTGGAAACCACCTAGGTCAGTGGCTGAGATCCGAAGTTTCTTAGGTTTGGCAGGCTATTACAGAAGGTTCGTGGAAGGGTTCTCATCAATAGCCGCGCCTTGTCACTACCTTTATGGAGAAAGGTATATAATCTACATAGACCACAAGAGCCTTAAGTATCTGTTGACTTAGAAGGAGTTGAACTTGAGGCAGCGAAGGTGGGTGGAGTTATTGAAGGATTATGATTGTTCGATAGAGTACCACCCGGGCAAGGCGAATGTAGTGGCTGATGCCCTAAGTCGGAAGGTTGTGTCGGATCTAAGGGCTATGTTCGCACACTTGAGTCTGTATGATGATGGAAGCCTGTTGGCAGAGTTGCAAGTCAAGCCCACATGGCTGAATGAGGTGAAAAAGGGGCAGTTGGCTGATAAGGACCTAAGTGTTAAGTTGCAGCAAGTACAGAACGGAGAATTAGAGGATTATGGCGTTAATGATGAAGGAGTATTGTGCTACAAAGGAAAAGTCTGTATGCCGAGGGACGAGGAGTTGAGACAGAGGATTCTTCGGGAGGCGCATAGTAGCCCTTACGCTATGCATCCCGGATGCATTAAGCTATATAGAGATCTAAGGGAACAGTTTTGGTGGCCTGATCTTAAACGAGAAGTTACTGAATTCGTGGGAAAATGTCTGACGTGTCCGCAGGTTAAGGCTGAACACCAGGTTCCATTGGGATTGCTTCAGCCAATCGAGATTCCGCAGTGGAAGTGGGAGAGAATTACCATGGACTTCGTTAGCGGGCTTCCCCTTACGCCTACTAAGAAGGACTCGGTATGGGTAATAGTGGACCGTTTGACCAAGTCCGCGCACTTCATCTCGGTAAGAGTTGATCATTCACTTCAGAAGCTGGGCAAGTTATATGTGGCGGAAATTGTGAGGTTACAGAGAGTGTCGGTATCGATCATCTCCGATAGAGACCCAATATTTACGTCTCGGTTTTGGAGGGCACTTCATCAAGCTTTAGGCACTAAGTTAGACTTCACTACGGCTTTTCATCCACAATCAGACGGGCAGTCTGAACGGGTTATAAAGGTGTTAGAAGATATGTTGAGAGGCTGTGTGATAGATTTCCGAGGAAGTTGGGAAGACTATTTGCCTTTAGCAGAGTTCGCCTACAACAACAGCTATCAGGCTAGCATTCGGATGGCACCATATGAAGCGTTGCATGGTCGAAAGTGTCGAACACCTAATAGTTGGACTGGTTTAGGTGAACGTCGAGTTTTGGGCCCAGAGTTAGTGGTAGAAACTGAAGAGAAGGTTGAGATAATCAGGACACGGTTAAAAGAAGCCTCTGATAGGCAGAAGTCGTACGCAGACCTTAAACGGAAGGAAATAGAGTTTGAAGTGGGAGAGCAAGTGTTTCTGAAAGTCTCGCATTGGAAGAAGGTGATGAGGTTTGGTCGTAAAGGGAAGTTAAGCCCAAGGTTTATAGGGCCCTATCGAGTACTAAAGCGAGTTGGACCAGTGGCATACCAGTTAGACTTGCCACCAGAGTTGCAGCAGATGCACGATGTATTCCATGTATCCATACTACGTCGTTACCGATCAAATCCATCTCATGTAGTACCAGTTGAAGAAGTGGAGCTAAGGCCAGACTTATCCTACGAGGAAGAGCCGATTCAGATATTGGAACGTGATGTGAAAGTGCTACGGAGGAAGTCAGTTCCTCTAGTCAAAGTGTTATAGCGCAATCATGGATCGGAAGAAGCTTCGTGGGAGCCAGAAGAGGCAATGCGACAGCAATACCCTCAATTATTTTAGCTAGGGAATTTCGTGGACGAAATTATTTTAAGGGGGTAGAACTGTAACATCCTGAAAAGGGCCTATGCCTTTCCAGTTTAATTGTACGAAATGACATGTCTTATGTGTTATGAATGTATATTGAACATTTTTGGAAACCTGGAAATGAATGGAAATGTTAAGTTTAAAAGAGGAAAGTGAACATTTCTGGGAAACAAGAAAATGTAAGGAAATGATTTAGAAATGATTCAAAAGAGGAAAGTGAACATTTCTGGAAACTTGAAAATGTAAGGAAATGTTAGGTTAAAAGAGGGAAACGAACATTTTTGGAAACTTGGAAATGTAAGGAAATGACTTAGAAAATGTTGAGTTTTAAATTCTAAAAGAGGGAACTAAGGCGAGGTGGCCTTAAGAGAAAAGGTTTGTGAAATATGACACACAAACGGGCTTGGAAAAGTGGCTTGAAGATGCCACTTAGGGCCTCAGGAAATGGCGCCACATACTGGGGTATTGGGCCAAGGTTCGAGCTACAGGGGAAGCAAAATAAAAAAAAAGTTTTATTTTGTAGCCGAGAGTAGCAGCAAGGGACGGCACAAGGCTATAATTTAGGAGCCTTTATTCTTTTATTTTTAAGAGATAAATAGTGCATAAATAAGGGATAAATAATGGATTTATTTATTATTAATTTTCAAGAGATAATTGTTGGATTAAATGCTTTTAATTTGAATAAAGTGATAATTAAGGGGATAAAGCTATCAAAATAGAAGAGTGGTGGCCAAGTAAGGGAGTCTTGCCCTAGTAATTTTGGCACAAAGAGGAGAACTAAAGCCATTCATTCATTCTCTTTCTCTCTGCCGAATTTTCCTAGCAAAATCCTCTCTTCTCTGCTATTTTGTCAAAATCGAAATCTCTAGCAAAGCAAGCCGATTTCTTCACCTTTCTTCTCTTCCTTTTCCTTTTCTCTCAACCTTCCAAAAGCCGAAAGTTGTGAGATCATCATCTAGCCATAGCCGAATCTCTAAAGGTTGAAGTGAAGGTGCAATCGATTTCTTCAAATAAGGGTAAGATCCAAGTTTGGTTTCCATTCTTTTATATCTTAGACTTATCGAAATTTAGGGACTAATCCCTATTATTGATTTTGGCCAAAATATGGAAGGATCTTTCGGGATTATCAGAGTAGGCGACTAAAAGTAGGATTTTTCGAGATTTGAAGCTTCAAGGTAAGACATGTGAATATTCGGCCAAAGGCCATTCATTATGTTTAAGGATGAAATTGGATCTAACATGAGTCTATAGGTATTTCGACAACTTCCTAAGTAAGTGAATCTTTTCGGGATTTTAGAATCCACAAGGTAAGCATATAAGGTATTCGGCCAAGGCCTATTTTTGGTATTCAAAACTGTTTCTTATTTATTCACAAGCCGGAAAACTAACCTATGAAGAGATCTAGTGTTTGGCCGAATACAATAAGGAACTCAGCAAGGTTTCGGGATTTGATTTCTAATCCAATCGGCAACAAGGTAAGTTTTGGTTGCAATAATCCTTCGGGATTTAGTCTTATGGCCAAATAGGCTTTTACTAAATAGTAAGTGATTAATCAAATGTAGGAACTTGAGATCTAAGGCAATAGATCGGTTTTTCCGGGATTTCAAGGAATACGTTAAGCTAATCAGGTGTGTACCCCACACTATTTATCAATAAGTTTTATGGCATGTTTAATAAATATATGTATGTGATATAAAGAATACGAAAGTGTAAGAATATGGCTAAGGTACCATGTTATGGTACAAAGTACTCAGGTACGTTTTCTACTTCTACTAGGAATATGAAATATGTTATATGTAACATGTGAATAAAGATAAGAATGGGAAATTTGGTATATTAATGCATAATATGATATGGGGCATACGGGTTATTGAAAAGGGGAAGTGAATGTGGTGACTTAAGACCACGAGATCTGAATGTGGTGACCTAAGACCACGATATCCGAATGTGGTGACCTAAGACCACGATATCTAAGTGTGGTGACCTAATAACACGAATACTCATAAGGGCGATGAGCACGTCAACTGCAGCGACTACCTTCAATGGTGTGTAGCGGGTGGAGGGTTGACTTAGTATTCCCCACGGTGTGCAGGTTGGTACGGAGAAGTGTAGCGGATGGATAACTAGGTTTGGGTTCGGGATTGCATCATTATCTTGAATTATTATTTGAATATGTTATGTATGGTATGCCTAAATCTATTTGGACTTAGTGTTGTGTACACATTGAGTCTGTTGATTCACCCCGTTGTGGGAACATGTTTCAGGTGGCGAACAGTAATGGACCGGGTCGGCAGGAGCTTAGTGGTGGCCATGCCAAGTTCAGATTTTCTTTATTTTGAACTCTTGTTATTTTAAGTATATCTCTTTTAAATTTGAGTTATATTTGATGTAATAAGGCCATAGTGAACTATTTTGTTTCGGTTTTATTTATTGTATTTCGAATTTTTATTTATCAAGGATTAAGTCAATTTAATTTAAAACAAGGCCTAAACGTTTGGTCACCTAAAGTAAAGGATTTTAAATAATAAATTAAACTAGTTGAATAGCCCAACCCAACTCAAACTCTCTCCCAAAAATCATTTGAAGATTTTCAAAGTGCAAAAGAATTTTGAACCGGTTTTCTTGAGGAACGTACCAAATCTGGCCAAGGCTCGTGGGCCGGGTTTGGGGTGTTTCATATAACATGCATTATATAACTCCCACCTTAGTTTAAGTCTGCATCATGAAATTATTTAATGCATTAATTAACTCATTTGTTCATTAAGTTTGCATCTTAATTAAATCATGCATTTAAGCATCATAGTTGTTTGAGTTAGTTTATAAGTGTATTATTTAATTTGGCTGTTATTTTTTTAATGCATGAGTTATAGTGTGTTTATTTTTATTTTATTTTATTTTATTTTTTCTCAAATAAAATGAATGTGTGTTTGCTGTAGGAAAGATCAAAAGGCCGGTGCATATTTGGAACGTTTTTTTGGTAGATATTGAAGCACTCAAAGCTCATTATGGTGGCTTTTCAAATGGACAAAAAGTGACTCTCCAAGTCTGATCGGTTTCATGCACTCAAAGCTAGTTATTGTGCCAATTAAGGAGATGAACACACAAGCATTAAGGCATTTGGTTAAGGGGAAAATGAAGGGACATCAAGCAGCACATTTAAATGACCATTAAGCCTTTATCAGGTGAAAAGGCATGACTTTTTATCTGTGCATGAATCAAGTGAAAGGACATGACTCTTTGGCTACCCAAGGCTGATTTAATGAAGGAGTTGAAGTCATTTGGCTGTTCAAAATGTTGAACTCTTCCAGCCCAAGTAATCAGCTCATTTATTCAGCTGAATTGGAACATTAAATCATGTTTCCATTATTTTACTTAAGTTTTTTACAAATTACTGTATTAACCTTAATGGATAACATTTAAAATTCACATAACCATGTCCATCTTTGTCCACTTACTTTAATAATGGTCTAATTATAGGTTAAGGACTTCCACCATTTAATTTCATGGCTATTTAATACCTTTAGCTATTAGAACAATACTTTTGCACTTTACACGATTTAATTCTTTTTATCAAATTAAACACTTAAACGATAAAATTTCTTAATGAATTTTTCACACAATCATACTATCATGCTGTAAATATTAAAATAATAATAAAATAAATATTTTGACCTCAAATTTGTGGTTCTGAAACCACTGTTTGAATTTGACTAAATGTAACACCCCTCACCCGCATTCACCGTCAGAATCGAGTTACGGAGCAGTACTCGACCTACAACACTTTTAAACAAACATTTCATATACAATTTATCAATTCAAATGCAAACCAATCACAATCAATCATAGTGTCACTTAAATGAGCTTACGAGGACTTAAACATGCATTGAGAGTGGTTCAGGACTAAATCGATAACTCGAGAAATATTTCTCCAAAATAGGGGACAGACCCCCGTGTGGCCAGGCTGTCTAGACATGCCCGTGTCACAGGCCGTGTGGACATTCGAAAGGGGAGCACATGGCCATGTCCCAGCCCGTGTCCTACCCCGTGTTCGAACAAGTGAGGTTACTGACTTAGGTCACACGGCCAACCACACGGCCGTGTGTCAGTCCATGTGTTAGGCCGTGCCAAACCTATAGGCTATACTGACTTATGCAACGGCCAGGTCACATGCCCGTGTGCCAATAAAGTGGTATACTAACTTGTATCACACGGCCGATCACACGCCTGTGTGTGAGACTGTGTAGAGCATACTGACTTCAGTTCAATATCATCACCAGGGGACACACGGCCGTGTAACATGACCGTGTGTCACACACTGTTGAGACACACGCCCGTGTCTCTGCTCGTGTGGACAAAAATAGGCTATTTACCAAGCCATTTTGCCACTCTATTTGTACACATTTGCACCTATACAAATGACACCAAACCATAGCATAATATACCATCCAAAACAACCAAGCCAGGTCTAAATCTTACTATTTCAATACCAACTAATTCAAAGCACATAAGTACCGCATTATGCTATCTAAATTCATACCAATCCTTATAGCCTCAACTCATCAAAATGACCATTATCAAAGATGCATTATTTGGCCTAATTTCACAAGCACACCTATATCCACAAAACATCAATTTACCATTCATAATATCTATTATCATCAATCATCACAACCAACTCGATATACACAAGACATAAGTATATATATATATGCACATGATTCAAACATACCAAATAAACTGAAATTAAGCCATCACCCATGGCTAAATATACAAACCAAAATATAAAAATTTACAATGTCAATTCATTTGGCCAAAGTCATTACCAAAACATAACTAACATGACTCAAAGACCCTATATATGCCATATGACCCAAAACGTAGTTTCAAAAGTACCAAAGTACCTGTGTATAGTATGGTGAAGTCTCTAATGATCCTCGAATCTGATCTAGCTTTAAAATCACTATTAAACATGGAAAAACAACAATGTAAGCTATATAGCTCAGTAAGCTCATATGTTAACAATGAGCAACTATTACCATTCATTAATCATTCAAATAATAGAAAAAAATGTACAACAATTCTATTAAATCTCAAAGCTATCAAATGATCATTCATATAACTTACCAAGAAACTCATCAATTCCATAGTTTTCAATACTCAATTCATTTTTGTACGTACCTGTACTATCTCGTACCAATCTAATACTCATCCACATTCTTCTTTTACCCATTGAACCATTCGGAATAGAAGTCGGATACTCAAGGTCTCACACGATAAGTACCTATACCATGGCCCAAAGCTAGATCATGGTAACTTACCTGAAATTCTGATATCATGGCCTGAAGCCAAATCGGCATATCTCGCACCCGAAGTGCTAATAACATGGCTTGAAGCCAACTCAAGGTATACCTAATGACATGTCACTAGCATCCTGAACTATTCCTAAGGTTCAATCGGGTTTCCAACTCTCGAATCTTCATCGAATCATTTCTGAACTAGACCTAAATCACATAATCACAATTCATGCTATACCAAAGCATATAAAATACATTTGAAATGAAATTATAACATACGAACTTACCTCAGATGTGCAAACTACGAAATGAGTCGATGAGTCGATAATTTTATCTTTTCCCCGATCCAAGTCCGTATTTCTCTTTTCTTGATCGAAATATATTCAAAATTAACTTATTCAATCATCTATTCATTCAATTTAGTCCAAACACTCTTTAAGGCACATTTACTCTATTGCCCCTAATATTTCACATCTTTTACAATTTAGTCCTTATTTCATAAATTCACAAATTAATGGAATTCTAATTATACCCATGCTAGCCAAATTACTATTACCCCACTGGCAGCCCATATTTCTGATTTATTTCACATTTTAACCATAACTTTACACATTTCTCAATTCAATCCCTATTTTTGCATTTTCACTAAAAATCACTTAATAGAACTTGTATATCTATTAACAAACATTCATAATCTATCAAGAAACTTCACAACACATGCTTATTCATCAATGGCATCATTCAAAATCTTTAACATTTTTGCAAATTAGTCCCTGGGCTAGCTAGTACTAGTTGCAACCATTACAAAAACATAGAAATCATTAAAAACCGAGCAAAAATCATACCTTAATAGCTAAAAGAAGTTGTCAAAACTTCAAAATCAACAATGGCTAGGTTTTTCTTCTATTTTCGGTGGTGAAAGGAGAAATAAAAGATGAAGACTTAATTTGGTTTTGTTTAATATAACATTATTCATAAATTACTAATTAACCTTAGATTAAAACATAAAAATTCACTTAATATAAGCCCATAATTGTCCACCCACCATTTTAATGGTCTAATTACAACATAAGGACCTCCACTTTGGAGATCCATAGCTGATAGACACATTTAACTTATAGAACATGCATTTTACAATTTACGCTATTTAGTCCTTTTTATTAAAATAAATATTTTGACCTCAGATTTGTAGTCCCAAAACCACTGTTCTGATTTGACCAAAAACGGGCTGTTACATAACCCGTATCTGTTGCCAAAATAGTGTTACGGAGCATTGCCGTAAAATTATATCTTTAGAACATACAATGAATACCTCAACATAAACATGGCATAATTCATTCACATACCGTCCCTTAGTTAAGCCCATGAGGCCTTAGAAACACTTTAGAAACGATTCGGGACTAAATCGAAAACATTTGGAAAATTTAAGAAAAAGTTGGAAAAATTAAACTGCAGGGGTCACCCAGCTAAGACACACGCCCGTGTGTCAAGCCGTGTAACAATCGAAAAATAGGGACACACAACCGTGTTTTAGCCCGTGCCCGTGCCCATGTAACACTCTGGGTTGGGTCACATGGCTAAGCCACACACCTGTGTGCTAGGCCGTGTAACACTCGAAATGGCCTAACATGTAACAACCCTTATCCGTATTCGATGCCGGAGTAGGGTTATGGAGCATTACCGAACATATTACACAATTACACATACATTTCATGTACATTTTCAAATTTCAAATAATCATTAGTCAATAACATTCATATCGTCCCTAATATGAGCTGACGAGGCACAAAACATGCATTCGGGGTGGTTCAGGACTAAATCGATAACTTTAGAAACTTTTGAAACACATTGAAAATTTTTTCAAAAACAGGGGACACACGACCTTGTGGCCCGACCGTGTGACATGCCCGTGTCGCAGGCCATGTGGACATTCAAAATGAGAGCACATGGCCGTGTCCCAGCCTGTGTCCGACCCTGTGTAACTCTCTAACTTGGGTCACACGACCAACACACACGCCCGTGTGGCTAACCCGTGTGCCTTAAAAATGGCCACACACGTCCGTGTACCAGGCCGTGTGGTAGGCCGTGCCAAACCTGTAAGGTATACTGACTTATGCCACATGGCCAAGTCATACGCCTGTGTGTGAGGCCGTGTGGAGCATACTGACTTGAATTCAATTACAACAACAGGGGACACACTACCATGCAAACTGACCATGTGTCACACACGGTTGAGACACACGCTTGTGTGGACAAAAGTATTTACCAAGCCATTTTGCCACCTAAATTACATGTACCTACATCAACCCAATTTTCACGAAAACATAGCATGTATAGGCATTCAAACCAACTAATTTCAAGCCTAATTCATGCTATCTCAAATCCATTATCCACAATACGCACAAGTCACAAAATAGGCCAATCCATTTATACCAAATTCACATATAAATTTCAACTAATTAGACATTTCCAAACTTGCATCATTATGCTTAAATTCACAAGCATACATCTTCTCAAATATCAACCATTTGACATCCATAAATCCAGCTATCGATAAGCATTACAAAGCCAACCTCAATCACATAACATAGGCCATATGCACACATATATATACATAATCAAACTTACCAAAATAAGCCAACTTTCATGGCTATATACAAAACGAAACCTTAGACATTTACAAGCCAATTCAAAATGGCTAAACTCATAATCAACTCATATATCAAAATGAGAAAAGTTCCTATACATGCCATATACTCAAAATACTTAAATTCAAAAGTACCAAAGTGATGGTAGGGTAATGTGACGAAGTCTCTGACGGTCCCCGAATCCGAGCTAGCTTTGAAATCACTATAAAACACGGTAAAATAAATAGAGTAAGCTTTATAGCTTAGTAAGCTTGTATGAATAAAATCAATTTGATTATAAGTATACAATTCAAAAAATTGAATATATCAACATGTAACTCTTATTAACTAACAAACATTTCATATATTCAATCATAAGATTATACGTGTCCTTCACAAATTTCTTCGATTTAAAGCTTATACGGTTCATGTACATACATGTACCATCTTGTATCAATCTCATACTTAACCACGTCTTTCATTTACCCGTTAAACCATTCGAAATACTATAGGATACTCGGGAAACTCGCACCCTAAGTGCCACATATTGAGCCAAAGCTATCTCAATCTCGTATCACATACACTGCTCACACTAGAGCTATCAACGAGGCTACTCACACAAGCTATCAGTCAAGATATAGTTACACGGTGCTGCTCACACAAGCTATCAAGTAACTGTAACACATGCTGATATACTCAGCCACCGGTAGGACGTGCAGGACCAGCACCCGGATCACAATATCACAATAAGCCCTAATGACATGTCATTCGTATCCTAATCTATTACTAAGGTTCAACCGGGATTTTCACGTTTTTTGAATCATCGTCGAACATGTTCGTAGTCACTTATTCACAATTTATGCAATATCAAAGCATTGAAATATGTTGTAACAACCTGAATTTGGGCCTAGTAGAATTGGGCTTATTGGGCCTTGACCAGGGGAGCGTTATAAAATTTTTAAGAACAAGAGAATGACACTAATGCAAGTTGGACCTATTAGGTGAGTGATTTTAGAAGGTTTAAGGGCTTCTATGAAGTCCCGAGATCAAACTTGGGCTTTAGGAAAATTTTGGTTTTAGGTGAATAAAACTTTAGGAGTTAGTAAGTAGGCTTTAAGAATAAAATGTGGAGAAAAATGACACAAAAAGGGGTTGTGGTCTAGTGGAGAAAAATGACACAAAAAGGGGTTGTGGTCTAGTGGCAAATGATGCCACATAGGAGGCAAGGGAATGATGCCACAAGGAAGCAAGGGGCCCAAGGTTCAAGTCTTGGCGTTTTCATTTCATTTTGATTTATTTTTAAGTGAAATTAGACTTTGGGCCAGAGATTTATATTTAGTTGCGCATGATTTTAGACACAAGAGGAGCTTGTGGCCTAGTGGCTAGCGGCATGGATTAAGTTACAGGGGAGCCTAAGTTCGAATCCTATCGCAAGCAAAAAGGGATATTTATTTTGCTGAGTTGGGATGGCCAGAGTTTGTGCTGGATTTAAACTCTACTGAAGGTGGGATCCCACATCGGAAAGCTAGCAAGATGGAAGGTGAGAAGTTGGATTTAAATAGAGCAATCTATGAGGAGAGTAAGCATACTTGGGTTGAAGTTTGAGCATAAGAGTGTTCGGAGCGCGGATCAACTCCAAATTCCTATCAGGTGTGTATTTCGCCCTGCTCTAGCTATAGAGCGGCAAATGCCGAAATGCCTGTCACATGGCAATGGTAGCCACATGAGCGTACGAGTGCACGTGTGGGAGCTTCGACGCGATAGTTGAGGACCTCATGAGTGTTCTCATGAGTCTAGGCTGCCTTGGGCCAAGTGGGCCCAATGGCCCCGTGGGCCCATATGAATAGATTGTATGATTGGGTAGGAGATAGTGAACTAGTCTATGTGAATCTCATATCTGAGGCTAGATTTGGGATAAATGGGCCACACGAATGTGTGGGTCCATTTGGGCCTAGAATGGGCCCTAGGCCCATTCGCATCATTATCTCTGCTTAGAATACCTCGATTTACAAAATTACTGAAATACCCTTAGAGGGTAAATTACTAAGATATCCCTGGGTTACGAAATTACCAAAATACCCTTAGAGGGTAAATTACCGAAATACCATTGGGTTGCGAAATTATCGAAATACCTTCGATGGGTAAAATTACTGAAATACCCCTAAAGGGGTGAAAATGACCGTTATACCCTTGATCGTAGTTGAATATTGTGTGTATGATTTTATTTACACTTTTTATTCATTGATACATTGCATTTTATCATGTTGAATGGGGCGGGTTTAATGACTGAAGAGAAGTGTAGCCTGGTGGCTCTGCCATATACTGTTTTAGTGGCTATGCCACATATTTATATACTATTATTATTATTTTGGTGGCTCAGCCACACATCGTGATTAGCAGCTTGTCCACAATATTGGTGTAATTGGTGGGGTGGGTTGACTTGATCCCTACAAGTGACGATTGGTTGGTACGGAGGTGTGATTGGTTGGATTGGGTTGGGCTGCATTTTCATCATTGCATTACCATGATTATAGGGCTAAGGCCCAGATAGTGACCGTTTAGGGGATTACACACTCAGTTCTCGTAACTCACCCCCCTTTTTCTCTTAACCCTGCAGGTAATCCCCAGCATTAGAGGATGTGGAGCTGCGGAGGACTCGGCGGTGGCCATACATTGGAGTTACTTTTCACGAAAATTTGTAAATTCGGTTTTACTTTATTTTAAGATTATTTATTTTGGGTTAATATTTTGTAATAAGGCCTTTGGATTTTATTTTCCTTTTGACTTTCAATTCGACTATTTTTTTTTTAAATTGTTAGATGTTTGAATACTAAGTTTTCCAAAATGCTAATAACCGGTTTTCAAAATATCACGTTTTTGTAACTATTCATGTTCGACTTTCACAACAAGAATATTTTTTTTTAAAATAATTACAACTTTATAAAAATGAACATTAAGTAAATCGGGTTTTTTTACAAACAAACATCGAAACTCGGAGTTCTCAAAAGAGATGCAACATTTTCAACGAACGCTTAACTTTTCAACTACCTTTCGATGCGACATGCTTCATCCATCCATAACATCTAGGCTAGTTTGGGGTGTTACATATGTTTATGGCAAAACTTATTACATACGAGCTTACCTCGATTCACAAAAATGATAAAATAGGTCGATTAGTCGAGTACTTTGTTTTCCCCCCGATCTAGATCCGAATTTCGCTTTTCTTGATCTATATATAATCAAATTTTCCTTATTTAAGAGTCTTTCTATTCAAATTAATGCAAAACACTCATTAAAGCAGATTTACACTTTTGTCCCAAGTATTTCACAACTTTTACAATTTAGTCCTTATTTCATAAAAAACAAAAATTAATGCAATTTAATACCAACGCATCGTAGCCGAATTTTCCTAGCACTCATATTAGCCCATATTTTTCATTTATTTCATATTTTAATCACAAAGTTTCCACATTTCACAATTTAATCCCTAATTTACATTTTTACTAAAAATCACTTAATAAAACTTGTATAACTATCATCAAACATTCATAATCTATCATCAATCATTAAAATACATGCTTATTCTAAATCTTTAACAATTTTGCAAAATAGTCCCTAGGCTAGCTAGACCTAGTTGCAACGATATCAAAAACATAGAAAACATTAAAAACGGGACAAAACACATACCAATTTAGCCAAATAAAGTAGCCAAAATTTTGAAAGCTTAAAAATGGCTTTTCTACACCTTAGTTTCGGTTGAAGATGAAGAATAGAAAGATGATATAATTACTTTACTTATTTTTAATATGTTTATTTAATGAATTACCTAAATAACCTTTGTTATAATTCATTAATTCATTTAATACATGTCCATCTTTGTCCACTCATAATAACCATGGTCTAATTACAACATAAGGATTTTTACTTTAATATTCCATAACTATTAGACACCTTTAGCTAATAGAACTCAAGTTTTACACTTTACACGGTTTAGTCTTATTTATCAAATTAAGCATTCAAATGATAAAATTTCTTAACAAAAAATTCACACAAACATACTATCATGTTGTAGACCATAAAATAATAAAATAATTATTTCAACTTCGAATTTGTGGTCTCAAAACTACTGTTTTGATTTGACTAAAAACGTGCTGTTACGTCACACGTCCGTGTGCTAGGCCGTGTAACTGCCTGACTTGTAACCTTTGAAACCTACAAGGGACACACAATCATGTTGCATGGTCGTGTTTCACACACGGTTGAGACACACGCCCATGTCTTAGGCCGTGTGGACATGAAATTGACCAAATTCAAGCCATTTCCAACACCAACCCAAACATATACGTACAAGCATTTTGTACCCAAATTCAATGCATCAAAAACTTACCAATTAATGCATGAAACAACCAATTCAATAGATCATAAATCCATCCAACCAATATGCCAACAAGGCACCTCGAATGCATTCAAACATATCTTACCTATACATGGAAACATTACCACATTCCATACATGCACATCAAGATCAATACCATTTCAAAACTTACCCTATTTTGACCACATCAAAACTATTCCAACACATACCATATTGGCCATTAAATCATGCATTAAAACTTAGCCATATTGACACCTACCATCAAGGCATTAAATGTACCACAAGCACATCAACCATAATACATATACATGCCAAACATATTAACTAGATCGTTAAACACAAATCCACCTATACTTGTCATTATAACCATGGCCAAAACATTAAAAACTACCGGTATATTTGCTAGATAGTATGATAGATCTCCAATGACCTTCCAAATCGATTGAGCTTCTGATTATCTATAAAACATAGAAAAGAAAATTACGTAAGAATATAATGCTTAGTAAGTTCGTAAAACATGAACATAACTTACCATTTCAATGCGTAACTTTAAATTTAAACATGAAACAATCCAACCATAAGCTTGGCATAAGCCTAAGCATAATCAACAACACATTTTAGTGCATCAATTCATAATTCACTAGAATTAACATAAGATAAGTCATTATACATGAACAACGTCACTTGAAATCATGAATTTCATGAACATAGAGATATTTTCATTGAACATTTCCTTTGAACACTTACCGTTACTTCCCTTTTCATTCTCGTTAAACCACTTAGAATAACATTGGATATGCGGGAAAGCTCACGCAAAGTGTGCTAAACATATTGTCGTAACCTTTTCTTTTCCTTTTCCTTTACATTGTAGCTCACACGAGCTATAAAATGGGTCTGCTCACACGAGTTGACGATCAGAATATAAGATACACGATGCTACTCACACAAGCTAATGAGCATCCGCAACAAATGCAGGACCTCAGCCATCGGTAGGACATTCAATACCAGCACCTGAATCACGATAACCCTAATAACATGTCATTTAAATATTATATATTTCTAAGGTTCAAATGGGGCTCGATAATCATCGTAACATCATTAGATTCCACCATTTTTTTACATGATAAATAGCACAATACCATTTGTACCGAAATAACATTAAAACGTTATTTAAACATATGAACATACCTCAATAACAAAGTCGTCAAAACAAGATCAACTAATCCAAGGCTTCAGCTTTTCCTTGATCTAGACTCGTATGAGGTCTATCTTGATTTGCAAGCTATGTAAGTGACCGAAGCTTTAAGCCCTAGGTATGGCTTCTCCAATATCAATTTTCGGTGGAAGATGCTAATTAGGAAGACGATACATTGTTTTTACTTATTTTACTTTAACTTATTAATTAACCTTACCTTTTAAATTAAGTCATCTAATTTATGTCTATAAAAGTCCACTAATATTATAAATGATCTAATTATCATCTAAGTCCACTCACGTTTAATTTCCATAGTAATTGATATCTTTAACTAATAGAACTCCACTTTTGCACCTTTTACGATTTAATCCTTTTTACGAAATTAAGCATGCAAACGTAAAAAATTTCTTAACAAAATTTTTATTCTACCATACTAACATACAATATACATTAAAATAATAAAATATTAATTTACTCGTCAAATTTGTGGTCCTTGAACTACTGTTTCGATTTCACTAAAAACGGGTTGTTACAACTTTCCCCTCATAAGGAATTTTCATCCCCAAAAATCTTATCAAAAAAGAGGTTTGGGTATTGCACTTTCATGGCTTCTTTCGGTTCCTAGGTAGCCTCTTTTATCCCATGACGTTACTAGAGAACTTTCACTAAAGCTATACTTTTATTTTCTCAATTTTTTAACTTCTCGATCTAGAATTCTGATCGGTTCTTCAGTGTACGTCATATCAGGCTGAATCTCAATGTCAATAGGTGAAATCACATGTGAGGGATTTGATTGATACTATTGTAACATCAAAATGTGAAATGCATTGCGGATCTTTTCTAACTCTAACGGTAAAGCTAATTTGTAAGCTACTGGCTTGGTTCTCTCAATGATCTTGTACGGCCCGATAAACTGCGGACTAAGCTTTCCTTTACAACCAAATCGAAGAACTTTCTTTCTGGGTGATACTTTCAAAAACACTTTTTCACAAACTTGAAATTTGATGTCTTTCTTTTCAAATCCGCATAAGATTTCTGTCAATCTGAAGTTGCTTTCAAACTGTCTCGTATTAATTTAAAGTTTTCTTTGGTTTCTTCTATCAAATCAACCCCCAAAAGTTTTTTCTAACTGAGCTCAGCCCAATATAATGGATTTCAACACTTTTGACCATAAAAAGCCTCATACGGTACCATTTTAATGCTTGCTTGATGACTGTTGTTGTATGAAAATTCAACTAATGGTAAAAATCTCTCCTAGTTACGTTCGAATTCTAAAACGCAACATCGAAGCATATCCTTGAGTATCTCGAATCACTCGCTCAGTTGACCGTCGATCGAGGATGAAATGCGATGCTAAAATGCAGTCAAGTACCTAGAGCTTCATGTAACTTGCTCCAGAATCGAGATGTAAAGAACGTATCTCTATAAAAAATAATAGAAATTGGTACACCATGCAATCTAATAATATCAGCCACATACAACTCTGCTAATCTCTCAAGTGAAAAATCAGATGCACCGGGATGAAATGCGTGGACTTCGTCAATCAATCAACAATGACTTACACAAAATCTTTCTTTCTCGGAGATAGAGGCAATCCCGATACAAAATCCATCGTGACACGTTCCCATGCCCACTCTGGAATCATAACTAGTTGTAGTAAACCTGAAGGTACCTGATGCTTGACTTTAACTTGCGGACAAATTAAACATCGCAAGACAAAGCAAAATATTTCTCATTTCATACCTCTCCTTTCTTGGTCTATACACATTCAAATTTAACTAATTCAATCACCAATTCATTCAATTTAGTCCAATCACACATAATTAGGGCATTTTGCAAAATAGCCCTCACATTTTCACATTTCGACACTTTCGTCCCTAATTTACAAAATCACAAAATACACCAAATTTCTACTCACACAAGTTTAGCTGAATTCTTCCCATGCTAATACAAATCCACACATTTCATTTATTTCACATTTTAGTCCCTCGATTTACACTTTTCTCAATTTAGCCCAAATTACTCAAATTCACCAAAATTTCAGATACAAGATATGTTAATCTAGCACATATCTTTCATATTTCATTATCAACTATCAAAAGCTCAAGCATTCATCAATGGCATATCTCAAAATCACCATCAAATTCTAAAATTAAAGCATGGGCTAGCTAGAGCACAAAGCAACGATCACAAAAACGTAAAACTTATCAAAAACTGAGCTTGAAGCATACCTCAATCAAGGACAACAATGGCTGAACCCTAGTGTAGTATTCTTCTTTTCTTTTTCTTATGATTTTCGGCAATGATGGATAAATATGAGCAAAAATTTGGTTTTGTTTTATTTAATATTAACTTAATAGGCTTTTTACCATTTTGCCCTTAATAAAATTTAATAATAACAAACCAACCATGCGATCATCTTCCACTAACTTATAAAAGGGACTAGTTGCAACATAAATCCTCCAAATTATAAAGACAACAACAATTAAGCACTTAACAATCAGCACACAGCATTTTACACTTTATACGATTAAGTCTTTTTCGCAATTTAAACACACAATGGATAAAATCTTGACACGAAATTTTCACACATACTCAAACACATATTATAAACACCAAGAATAATAATAAAATATATTTCTGACCTCGAATTTGTGGTCTCGAAACCACTATTCCAACTAGGGTCTAAACCGGGCTGTTACAACTCTCCCCCTTTAGGGATTTTCGTCCCCGAAAATCTTACCAATGAATAGGTGTGGATATTGCTCTCTTATAATATCTTTAGGCTCCCACGTAGCCTCTTCTACACTGTGTTTGTGCCACAACACTTTCACTAAGGAAATTCTTTTGTTTCTCAACTCTTTGGTCTCTCGTGCCAAAATTCGAATCGGTTCCTCACTGTACGACAAGTCTGACTGAAGCTCAACTTCAGTAAGAGCAATCACATGAGATGGATTAGATCTGTACCGTCGAAACCTCGACACATGAAACACATAGATATTTTGTAACTCAGGTGACAACATTAATCTATAAGCAACCAGCCCAACTCGTTCAATGATCTTATACGACTCGATGAATCTCAGACTCAGCTTGCCTTTTCGGCCGAATCGAAATATTTTCTTCCACGGAGACACTTTTAAAAACACTTTGTCACCAACTTTGAATTTGATATCCTTCTGTTTCAAGTTACATAAGACTTCTGATGATCTGAGGCCGCTTTCAAACTATCACGAATCACTTTCACTTTCTACTCAGTCTCTTTTATAAGATCAACCCCGTGAATCTTATTCTCACTCAGCTCAGTCTAAAACAATGGAGTTCGACATTTTTTACCGTAAAGAGCTCCATATGGTGCCATTTTTATATTAGATTGAAAACTATTATTATACGCAAATTCAATCAATGTCAAATGTTTTTCCCACGTACTCTCAAACTTAAGTATACACCATCTCAACATATCTTCGAGAATCTAAATAATCCGCTCGGACTGACTATTCGTCTGCGATGAAATGCAGTACTAAAATGTAAGTTTCTACTAAAAGCCTCTTACAATTTCTTCCAAAATCGGGATGTAAATCTCAGATCTCTATCAGATACAATAGATAGTGGCACCCCGTGTAATCTCACAATCTCAGCAATATACAGTTTAGCCAATTTATTAAGTGAATAATCTATCCTCACCGAAACGAAATGAGCTGATTTCGTTAATCTGTCTACTATCACCTAAATTACATCTTTCTTTCTCGGAGATAAAGGCAGCCCCGACACAAAGTCCATGGTAATTCTCTCCCATTTCCACTCAGGAATCATGATCGACTGTAACAAACCGGATGGAACTCGATGTTCAGCTTTAACTTGCTGACAAATTAAACACTTCCACACAAAGTTAGGGATGTCTCTTTTCATACCATGCCACCAATAAAACTGTTTCAAATAATTATACATTTTCGTACTCCCCGAGTGAACAGTCAAATGACTATTGTGAGCTTCATTCAAAATCATCTGAATTAACTCTGTATTCCTCGGAACACAAATTTGATCTTTGAATCTCAAACAATCATCACTATCAACTTGATATTCTGAATCAGAACTCGAATCACATTAAGCTTGTTTTGCTATCATCTCATCATCACTTTTCTGGGCATCACAAATCTGATGTACGAACATCGGCCTTACTTTCAACTCAGCCAAAATTGAATAATCATCACATAGATCTATCTGAGTACTCATAGCTTGCAAAGTACATAAAGACTTTCGACTCAAGGTGAAACACCCCAAACCCGGCCCACTAGCCTTGACCAGATCTGGTATGTTCCTCGATGTAAACCGGTTCAAAGTTCTTTTGTTACTTTGGAAAAAAAACTATGTGTTTTGAAAGAAAGATTGTTTTTGGGTTGGGCTCGAGTTGAAAATAAGTTTATCTTATATTGAAAACCCTTGATTTTAGGTGACAAAACCTTTAGAGTTTATTTTAAAATAAATTTACTTAATCTTTAATTGATAATCATTCGTAAACATAATAAATAAAAGTAAAATAAAGTAGTTCAACTATGGCCTCATTACATCAAAATAAAACCCAAAATTAAATTCAAAGTACTTAAAATAAAAAGACCAAATAAAATAAATTCCTTGCTGAGCATGGCCACCACTAAGCTTCTGCCGACCCAGTCCATCACTGATTGTCACCTGAAAAATAATCCCACAATGGGGTGAGTCAACAGACTCAATGTGTAACCACAACACTAAGTCCTAACAAATTCAGGCATATCAAATCATACATGTACATATAGTATTTAAATAATATGATGCAAACCCGAACCCAAACCTAGATGCCATCCGCTATACATCACCCGTACCAACCTGCACACCGCGGGGTCTACTAAGTCAACCCTCCATCCGCTACACACCATCGAAGGTACTCGCTGCAGTCGACGTGCTCATCGCCCTTATAAATATTGTGGCATAGCCACCAGATAGTATTTTGTGTCATGAGACACCACATTCAGATAATTGTGACCAGGGTCACCACATTCAGATATCGTGACATAAGTCACTACATTCACTTCCCCTTTCATAATATCCCATATGTCCCATGTCATACAAATACTCATTTAACCATGTCATATCCATTATTCACATTCTTATAGTTTCACATATGCACCATAACAGATCTTATTATAATCCTAGTAGGAGTAGGAAAACGTACCTGAGTACTTTGTACCATATCATGGTACCTTAGCCCTATTTTACTCACTCTTATAAACACATATATATTAAGTGGATGCCATAAATTTATTAAAAGATAGTGTGGGGTACACACCTAGTTCACTTATCGAGTTCACTGATTTCCCGAAAATCCCAATCTACTGCTTTAGATCCTTAATCCCTACATTCGGTCAATCACTCAATGTTGAGTAAAAACCTATTCGGCTATAAGATTAAATCTCGAAGGCTTATTGCACCTAAAGCCCTTACCTCGATGCCGATTTGATTACTAATCAAATCCCAAAACTTGTAGTCTTTCTTCCTTGCAATCGGCTAATCCTTTAATCACATTACAAGTTAGTTTTCGGCTTTTTGAATAATATGAAACAGATCTAATCATTGAATAGGGCCTTGGCCGAATGTATATATGTACTTTACCTTGTGTTTTGAAATCCCGAAATTGCTATTTACCCTTGGTATCTGTCGGAATCACCTTGACACATGTTAGATTAATTTCTAACATTTAATCATAATAAATGGCCCTTGGCCGAAAACTTGCCTTACCTTAGATCTTGATACCCGAAGCTCTCTTCCTTGTAGTCGACTATAGACAATTCCCGAAAAATCCTATGTAGTTTCGGCAACCAAGGTTATTGAGGAGATTAGTTCTTAACTTTCGGCTAAAAGAAAGAAAAAGATGATGACTGTAGGTACTTACCCCTTATATTGAAATCGGCGGAACCTTTTCTTGAATCCACAGGGCTATTCGGCTATGGCCTAAATGCTGATCACTTGTTTTCGGCTTTTGATGAACACTAGAGGATTTCAGTTTTAACAAAGAAAGAAAAGGAAAAAGCTTGAGGGTTTCGACAATGGTGGAATGTAAATTCGTCTAGCACAGGGAGTATTTCGGCTTAACAAAATAAAAGAGAAGAGGAGAATTGTTGCCAGAGAATTTTGGCAGATGAACAAGGGAGAAAAGAAAGAACGATGAATGGCCTTATTTTCCTCCTTTTGCCGAAATTTCTTAGCCTAGAGTCCCGTACTTGGCCATCACTATCATATCCTTATTTTCCTCTTTATCTCCTCATTTAAAATTAAAAATAATCGATCATTTATCCCTTGAGATAAAAGGATAAAAACTCCTAAAATTTAGCATTAGTGCCGTCCCCTACTCCCCTCTCATTGACGTAACAAGCAAAATAAAAACTTTAAAATTTAGCTTCCCACGCGAGTCGAACACAAGTCCTTCTCCCCTAGCATATGGCGTCATTTTCAGAGCCCTAAGTGGCACCTCCAAGCCACTTTTCCAAGCCCATTTGTCTGTCATACTTCCTCTATAAATTTTCTTAAGACCAACTTGCTTAGCTTCCTCTTTTAAAAATTTAAATTCGAATAATTTCTAAGGCATTCACTACACCCTAGGGTTCACAAAATTCATAAAACACATAGTAACATACAAGGCATGCTATTTCATATAATTCAGCAAAATGCACAAGCCCAATTTCAGGATATTACAGTTCTACCCCCCTAAAATAATTTCGACCTCGAAATTACCTGGCTAAAACAAGTGAGGGTATTGCTGTCGCATTGCCTCTTCTGACTCCCACTAAGCTTACTCCGATCCATGATTGTGCCATAGCACTTTGACTAGAGGAATCAACTTCCTCCGTAACACTTTCACATCCTGTTCTAGAATCTGAATCGGCTCTTCCTCGTAGGATAGATCGGGCCTTAACTCCATTTCTTCCACTGGTACCACATGAGATGGATCCGATCGATAGCGACGTAGCATAGAAACATGAAATACGTCGTGCATCTGCTTCAACACCAAAGGCAACTCTAAATGGTATGCCACTGGTCCAACTCGCTTCAATACCCGATAAGGTCCTATAAACCTTGGACTTAACTTCCCTTTCTGACCAAATCTCATCACCTTTTTCCAAGACGAAACCTTAAGAAATACTTGATCTCCCACATCATATTCTATTTCCTTCCGTTTAAGGTCTGCGTACGACTACTGTCTATCCGATGCTTCCCTCAGCCGTGCCCAAATTATCTCAACCTTCTCTTTGGATTCTGCCACAATCTCTGGACCCAAAACTCGACGTTCCCCTAATTCCGTCCAACATAGGAGTACGACACTTCCGTCCATACAACGCTTTATACGGCGCCATCCGAATACTAGCCTGATAGCTGTTGTTGTAGGCAAACTCTGCTAAAGGCAAATAGTCCTCCCAACTTCCTCTAAAATCTATCACACAGCCTCTCAACATATCCTCTAACACTTGGATTACCCGTTCAAACTGCCCGTCAGACTGTGGATGAAAAGCCGTAGTGAAATCCAATTTAGTGCCTAATGCCTGATGTAGCGCTTTCCAAAACCGAGAAGTAAACCTTGGGTCCCTATCTGAGATAATCGACACTGGCACTCCATGCAACCTTACAATTTCTGCCACATATAACTTTCCCAACTTCTGCAAAGAATAATCCATTCTTACTGGAATGAAATGCGCGGACTTGGTGAAACGGTCCACTATTACCTATACCGAGTCCTTCTTAGTAGGCGTAAGGGGAAGCCCACTAACGAAGTCTATGGTAATTCTCTCCCACTTCCACTGTGGAATCTTGATTGGCTGAAGCAATCCTGACGGTACTTGGTGTTTAGCCTTAACTTCTGACACGTCAAACACTTGCCGACAAATTCTGTAACTTCCCTCTTCAAACCAGGCAACCAAAACTGTTCCCTTAGATCTCTGTACAACTTAGTCCCTCCAGGATGCATAGCATAAGGGCTACTATGCGATTCCCAAAGAATTCTCTGTCTTAGGTCCTTATCCTTAGGCATACATACCTTACCCTTGAAACACAATACTCCATCACTGGACATACTGTAATCCTCTAAATCACCATTCTGAACTTGCCGCATCTTAGCACTCAAATCCTCATCAGCCACCTGTCCCTCTTTCACCTCATTCAGCCATATCGGTTTGACTTGCAACTCTACCGATAGGCTTCCATCGTCATACAAGCTTAGGTGTGTGAACATCACCCTCAGATCTGACATTACTTTCCGACTTAGGGCATCCGCCACCACATTTGCCTTGCCCGGATGATACTCTATCGAACAATCATAGTCCTTCAGTAACTCCACCCACCTTCGCTGTCTCAGGTTTAACTCCTTTTGAGTCAGCAAATACTTAAGGCTCTTGTGATCTGTGTAGATTATCGACTTTTCTCCATAAAGGTAGTGCCTCCATACCTTAAGAGCAAAGACCACTGCCGCCAATTCCAAGTCGTGAGTTGGGTAGTTAACTTCAGGAGGCCTCAATTGTCGAGACGCATAAGCGACTACTTTCCCATCTTGCATCAGTACGCATCCCAATCCTGTATGAGAAGCGTCACAGTACACCATAAAATCCTTTCCTGCCTCAGGCTGGATCAACACTGGAGCTTCCGTCAATACTTTCTTAAGCTTCTCAAAGCTCTCCTGTTGCTTATCCATCCATACGAAAGGTACTTCCTTCCTCAATAACTTTGTCAATGGCGCGGCTATCGAGGAGAATCCTTCCACGAATCTTCTATAATAGCCTGCCAACCCCAAGAAACTACGATTCTCGGCCATCGACTTAGGTGGTTTCCAATCTAGCACTGCCTCGATCTTCCTAGGATCCACCCTTATTCCTTCTGCGGATACCACATGACCCAAAAACGCAACTTCCTTCAGCCAAAATTCACACTTGCTAAATTTGGCATAGAGCTTCTTCTCCCTTAGCACTTGTAACACAATCCGAAGATGCTCATCATGCTCCTCTTCTGACTTGGAGTACACTAGGATGTCGTCGATAAACACAACAACGAACCTATCCAAGTAGGGTTGAAAGACCCGGTTCATCATATCCATGAACGCGGCTGGAGCGTTCGTCAATCCAAACGGCATTACTAAGAACTCGTAATGGCCGTACCTTGTCCTAAAGGCTGTCTTATGGATATCTGCCTCCTTCACCTTCAACTGATGATATCCCGACCTTAAGTTGATCTTTGAAAATACTGCGGCCCCCTTAAGTTGATCAAACAAGTCATTTATCCTTGGCAAAGGATACTTGTTCTTAATGGTCAGCTTATTCAACTGACGATAGTCTATGCACATATGCATAGTTCCATCTTCTTCTTCACAAACAGGACTGGTGCTCCCCATGGAGACACACTGGGTCGAATAAACCCACGATCAAGTAACTCTTGGATTTGAGCCTTGAGCTCAACCAACTCCTTTGGTGCCATTCTGTACGGGGCAATTGACATAGGAGCTGTTCCTGGCAGCAGATCAATTCCAAACTCCACCTCCCTATCCGGGGGTATTCTAGGTAACTCATCCGGAAACACATCTTCAAATTCCCTTAGTGTTCTAACTCCACTAACTCCCCCTTCTTTTCCATCCAACGCACTTACGAAGGCCAAAAATGCCTTGCACCCTTTTCGAACCATCTTATCAGCCTTTAGCGCTGAAACTACGTTAGACAAGTAGTTTCTTCTTTTTCCTATCATAATTATCGCCTCATCCTCAGGCGTCCTTAACTCCATTCGCTTAGCTGCACAATCCAAAATCGCCCAATGTTCCACTAGCCAGTCCATACCAAGTATAAGATCGAATTCTCCGAAGGGAAGTTCCATCAAGTCGGCAGAAAATACTACTCCTTGAATTTCTAAAGGTACACTCCGAAAGATCTTGTTCACCACTACAATTTAACCTAGTGGGCTTACTATAGTCATCTCCCTATCAGAATGTTCAGAGGCCATATCTAGAGTTTCAACTACTCTACATGCAACATAAGAATGGGTCGAGCCCACATCAATTAAAGCAACATAAGGCTTGCCATAAATAAGGAACGTACTGGTTATGACGTCCGGCGTGTCTCCATCCTCCCTCCGATGAACCGCATAAACCAGACCCGACTGTCTTACCTCTGTATTTCCAACACCTCTGCCAGGTGTTTCTCGTCCCCTTCCAGCACCGTTACCTCTACCATTCGGACCACGACCTCGGCGAGGCTATCATCCCACCTCTACCACTGATTAACATTACGAGTCTGGGGTCGATTCCCGTCAGGTTTCATGGGACAGTCCTTAATCATATGATCCTTGGACCCACATTTAAAGCATCCTCTCGTCTTTTTCCAACATTCACCTAAGTGTTTCTTCCCACACTGATCACAAGTACGATGCTGCCCTCCTGTAACAGCTTGCTGACCTCGCGGCCCATCAATTCTAGGCCTCTTTTGAACATTCCCAGATGATCCTGACGACCCAAAACCTCTCTTTGGCCTATTCCGATTCATATTCTGCTTCACAGAATCCTTAATCCCTTCAGCTACCTTAGCTTTCTCTACTAATGCAGAAAACTCCCGCTCTTGATGTGGAGCTATTAACAACCTCAGATCATCCCTTAATCCGTCCTCAAATCGGACACATCGCTCATGCTCCATAGCTACTACTCCTCGGGCATACCGGCTCAACCTCAGAAATTCAGTTTCATACTCCGCTACAGATTTGTTCCCTTGAACCAGCCCCAGAAAAGCCTTCCTCTGCTTATCAGTATAACGTGTGCCAACATATTTCTTCTGATATGCTGCCTTAACATACTCCCAGGTTATATCCTTAGCTGTGGCACCATCCCGAACTGTGAGCCACCATTGATACGCTTCATTGCGTAGCAGTGCCACCATTCCTTTTAGTTTCTCTTCAGGAGTCAGATCGAGCTCATCCATAATTCGCTCGGTTGCCTCCAACCAATATTCAGCCGTACTGGGTGCTACACCAGATACGCCACGGAATACCTCAGCTCCATTGCCACGAAGTCGCTTAGGTATCGACTTTCGGGCTCCCAAATTTCTTCTTGCACCAGCCGCCAGCTCAAGAACTCGCAGCCACGACCCTCACGATCATATGGCGTCGTCTCCGTCCCTGATCTTGCTGCTCATCAACACCGGTGGTGGTGGCGGTACCTCATTTTCAGATCCTTTACCCGATCTAGAGGGTTCCGACACGGTCATTCTACCTCGACCGCGTCCTCACACATTATGACCACGTCCCCTAGAGCTCATTTCTACTACCATGCTTTAATCCGATTAAGAAATTTTATGCATTAGCATATGTTCCACTGATTACCCGCGAAGAAATTTTATCAAAGGAGTTTAACAGCAGTTCTTTCGATCAATCAATGTTTCAAGTCTTCTATCCTAATTCAGAGGAGCACATACATTCAAACATTCATTCAGTAGTACCTAGCACACGCATTCACTGTTCGAACCTCCTTGCCTATTCCTATCCCAGGGGTATTTTCGTAATTTGTCCTACAGGGGTATTTTGGTAATAAATCGGGGTCAATTTGAAAAATCTATGGAAATCAAAGATGTGTCATAATTTGCAAAACATGGGGTTCTTTTGAGAATTTGTTTTCCAAATCAGTGTTGTTGTAGAAATTTTAGAAATCGGGGGTCATTTTGGTAATTTTGTAAATCAGGGGTAATTTCGTAAATTTTCCAAATCAATGTGTCTTCGTATTTCGCAGAGATAAGGTTTTTTTTTGGTCATTTTTTGCAAAATCAGAAAATGTTATTGAAATCGGGGGTAATATGGTAATTTTAGAAAACCAGGGGTATTTTTTAATTTTACCACTAGGGATATTTTAGTAATTTTGTACATCAGAGATATTTTGAAAAAAATTTCAAACTAGGTTTTGCTACAATCTAAATGGGTAATTTGGGTTATTTTAAAACTAGGGTTTTCATGAAAATACGGCTAGTCCCTTTTGGGTTTTAGTTATTGTGTTTAGCCTATGACTGAGTCCTCTTGGTTAGGGTGAACCGAAGCAACGCACCAGGTAGGATTCCAGCGAAGAGGAGGTGAGTCACTAGGACTGCTTAAGTACCAAGCTCTTCCGGATCCAATCCTAGACATGCGCACAAAGGTTGCCACACCCTAACTTGGCTACTTAGCCACAGGTTTGTTCAATTAGGCATTAAGTATTATGTAATTGTTGGTGTAACTAGTCCTAGCGTTCAAGTACCTAGCATACTGTTCTACATTCCATTTCTACCCTTCTACAGTTCATACTTTAAATCACACAAATGGATAGGGGTACTTACCTGGTGGACTTCGGGTCGGAGACTTGGGTGCCATGCCTGAAAATCTGCTCTTTTCATAAAAGTTTTTCTGAAAATTTATTTGGGCCTTAATTTTAAAACATTGTGGGCTTTAAACCCAAGGCCGAGAGTTTAAAACTGGGCTCTGATACCAAGCTAAAACACCCCAAACCCAGCCCACGAGCCTTGACCGGATCTGGTACGTTCTTCGATGTAAACCGATTCAAAGTTCTTTTGTTACTTTGGAAAAAAAACTATGTGTTTTGAAAGAAAGATTGTTTTTGGGTTGGGCTCGAGTTGAAAACAAGTTTATCTTATATTGAAAACCCTTGATTTTAGGTGACAAAACCTTTAGAGTTTATTTTAAAATAAATTTACTTAATCTTTAATTGATAATCATTCGTAAACATAATAAATAAAAGTAAAATAAAGTAGTTCAACTATGGCCTTATTACATCAAAACAAAACCCAAAATTAAATTCAAAATACTTAAAATAAAAAGACCAAATAAAATAAATTCCTTGCTGAGCATGGCCACCCCTAAGCTTCTGCCGACCCGGTCCATCACTGATTGTCACTTGAAAAATAATCTCACAACGGGGTGAGTCAACAGACTTAATGTGTAACCACAACACTAAGTCCTAACAAATTCAGGCATATCAAATCATACATGTACATATAGCATTTAAATAATATGATGCAAACCCGAACCCAAACCTAGATGCCATCCGTTACACATCACCCGCACCAACCTGCACACCGTGGGGATTACTAAGTCAACCCTCCATCTACTACACACCATCGAAGGCAGTCGCTGCAGTCGACGTGCTCATCGCCCTTATAAATATTGTGGCATAGCCACCAGAAAGTATTTTGTGTCATGAGACACCACATTTAGATAATTGTGACCGGGGTCACCACATTCAGATATCGTGACATAAGTCACCACATTCACTTCCCCTTTTATAATATCCCATATGTCCCATGTCATACAAATACTCATTTAACCATGTCATATCCATTATTCACATTCTTATAGTTTCACATATGCACCATAACAGATCTTATTATAATCCTAGTAGGAGTAGGAAAACGTACCTGAGTACTTTGTACCATATCATGGTACCTTAGCCCTATTTTACTCACTCTTATAAACACATATATATTAAGTGGATGCCATAAATTTATTAAAAGATAGTGTGGGGTACACACCTGGTTCACTTATCGAGTTCACTGATTTCCCGAAAATCTCGATCTACTGCTTTAGATCCTTAATCCCTACAATCGGTCAATCACTCAATGTTGAGTAAAAACCTATTCGGCTATAAGATTAAATCCCGAAGGCTTATTGCACCCAAAGCGCTTACCTTGATGCCGATTTGATTACTAATCAAATCCCGAAACTTGTAGTCTTTCTTCCTTGCAATCGGCTAATCCTTTAATCACATCACAAGTTAGTTTCTGGGTTTCATTGAATAGGGCCTTGGCCGAATGTACATATGTACTTTACCTTGTGTTTTGAAATCCCGAAATTGCTATTTACCCTTGGTATCTATCGGAATCACCTTGATACATGTTAGATTAATTTCTAACATTTAATCATAATAAATGGCCCTTGGCCGAAAACTTGCCTTACCTTAGATCTTGATACCCGAAGCTCTCCTCCTTGTAGTCGACTATAGATAATTCCCAAAAGATCCTATGTAGTTCTGGCAACTAAGGATATTGAGGAGATTAGTTCTTAACTTTCGGCTAAAAGAAAGAAAAAGATGATGACTATAGATCCTTACCCCTTATATTGAAATCGGCGGCACCTTTTCCTGAATCCACAGGGCTATTCGGCTATGGCCTAAATGCTGATCACTTGTTTTCGGCTTTTGATGAACACTAGAGGATTTCGGTTTTAACAAAGAAAGAAAAGGAAAAAGCTTGAGGGTTTCGGCAATGGTGGAATGTAAATTCGGCTAGCATAGGGAGTATTTCGGCTTAACAAAATAAAAGAGAAGAGGAGAATTATTGCCAGAGAATTTCGGCAGATGAATAAGGGAGAAAAGAAAGAATGATGAATGGCCTTATTTTCCTCCTTTTGCCGAAATTACTGAGCCTAGAGTCCCTTAATTGGCCATCACTATCATATCCTTATTTTCCTCTTTATCTCCTCATTTAAAATTAAAAATAATCCATCATTTATCCCTTGAAAATAAAAGGATAAAAACTCCTAAAATTTAGCCTTAGTGCCGTCCCCTACTCCCCTCTCATTGACGTCACAAGCAAAATAAAAACCTTAAAATTTTGCTTCCCACGCGACTCGAACACAAGTCCTTCCCCCCTAGATATGGCGTCATTTCTAGAGCCCTAAGTGGCACCTCCAAGCCACTTTTCCAAGCCCATTTGTGTGTCATACTTCCTCTATAAATTTTCTTAAGACCACCTTGCTTAGCTTCCTCTTTTAAAACTTTAAATTTGAATAATTTCTAAGGCATTCACTACACCCTGGGGTTCACAAAATTCATAAAACACATAGTAACACACAAGGCATGCTATTTCATATAATTCAACAAAATGCACAAGCCCAATTTCAGGATATTACACAAGGCATCAGCAATAACATTAGCTTTGCTTGGATGATAATCAATCATAAGTTTGTAATATTTCAACAATTCTAACCATCTTCTCTGCCGTAAATTCAATTCTTTCTGAGTCATAAGGTATTTCAAGCTCTTATGATCTGTAAAAATATGACATTTCTCACCAAATAAGTAGTGACGCAATTCTTCAATGCGAGCACAATCGCGGCCAATTCAAGGTCATGCGTCGGGTAGTTCTTTTCATATAGCTTTAACTGCCTCGAAGCATAAGCGATAACTTTGCCTTCTTGTATCAGCACACAGCCCAAACCATTCAACGATGCATCACTGTAAACTATGAATTCGTTACCTGATTCCGATTGAACTAACACTGGTGCTTCTGTCAACAATACTTTCAACTGCTCAAAACTTTGTTGGCACTTTTCTGACCACTCTAATTTAACATCTTTCTGTAGCAACTTTGTTAGCGGAGTCGCGATCATCGAGAAACCCTTCACAAACCGTCTATTATATCCTGTCAGTCCCAGAAAACTATAGACTTTAGACACATTTCTCGGAGGTTTCCATTCTAAAATAGCTGGGATTTTACTCGGATCAACTCCTACTCCCGCAGCTGATACAATGTGCCCCTCATAAGGAATTTTCATCCCCAAAAATCTTATCAAAAAAGAGGTTTGGGTATTGCACTTTCATGGCTTCTTTCGGTTCCTAGGTAGCCTCTTTTATCCCATGACGTTACTAGAGAACTTTCACTAAAGCTATACTTTTATTTTCTCAATTTTTTAACTTCTCGATCTAGAATTCTGATCGGTTCTTCAGTGTACGTCATATCAGGCTGAATCTCAATGTCAATAGGTGAAATCACATGTGAGGGATTTGATTGATACTATTGTAACATCAAAATGTGAAATGCATTGCGGATCTTTTCTAACTCTAACTGTAAAGCTAATTTGTAAGCTCTTCGGCTTGGTTCTCTCAATGATCTTGTACGGCCCGATAAATCATGACTAAGCTTTCTTTTACAACCAAATCGAAGAACTTTCTTTCTGGGTGATACTTTCAAAAACACTTTTTCGCAAACTTGAAATTTGATGTCTTTCTTTTCAAATCCGCATAAGATTTCTGTCAATCTGAAGTTGCTTTCAAACTGTCTCGTATTAATTTAAAGTTTTCTTTGGTTTCTTCTATCAAATCAACCCCCAAAAGTTTTTTCTAACTGAGCTCAGCCCAATATAATGGATTTCAACACTTTTGACCATAAAAAGCCTCATACGGTACCATTTTAATGCTTGCTTGATGACTGTTGTTGTATGAAAATTCAACTAATGGTAAAAATCTCTCCTAGTTACGTTCGAATTCTAAAACGCAACATCGAAGCATATCCTTGAGTATCTGAATCACTCGCTCAGATTGACCGTCAGTCTGAGGATGAAATGCGGTGCTAAAATGCAGTCAAGTACCTAGAGCTTCATGTAACTTGCTCCAGAATCGAGATGTAAAGAACGTATCTCTATAAAAAATAATAGAAATTGGTACACCATGCAATCTAATAATATCAGCCACATACAACTCTGCTAATCTCTCAAGTGAAAAATCTGTATGCACTGGGATGAAATGCGTGGACTTCGTCAATCAATCAACAATGACTTACACAAAATCTTTCTTTCTCGGAGATAGAGGCAATCCCGATACAAAATCCATCGTGACACGTTCCCATGCCCACTCTGGAATCATAACTAGTTGTAGTAAACCTGAAGGTACCTGATGCTTGACTTTAACTTGCGGACAAATTAAACATCGCAAGACAAAGCAAAAGATTTTACTCGAATCTGACATCTTTCTGAAGTAATTTAGTCAATGGAGTAGCTATTGTTGAAAAGCCTTTCACAAATCTGTGATAATAACTAGCCCAACCCAGAAAACTGCGGACTTGAGATACATTTCTTGGAGGTTTCCAATTCAGAATAGCAGAAATCTTGCTCGGATCAACTCGAATCCCAGATGCTGACACAATGTGTCCCAGAAAACTAACCTCGTGCAACAAGAATTCACACTTGCTGAATTTTGCATACAATTGCTTCTCTCTTAAAGTCTGTAAAACAACTTTCAAATGTTCCGCATGTTTAGCCTCATCACGAGAATAAATCAAAATGTCATCTATGAATACCACAACAAATCGATCTAGGTACGGTCTAAAAATTCTGTTCATCAGATCCATAAAAACAGCAGGAGCATTGGTTAGTCCAAATGGCATAACTAAAAATTCGTAATGCCCATACCTCGTTCTAAAAGTAGTCTTCGGAATATCTGAATCTTTCACTCTTACCTGATAATATCCTGATCTTAGATCAATCTTGGAAAACACTGTAGCTCCTTTCAACTGATCAAAGAAGTCATCAATTCTGGGCAACGGATATTTATTCTTTATTGTCACCTTATTTAACTGACGGTAATCAATGCACATTCTCATCGCGCCATCTTTCTTTTTCACAAACAAAACAGGAGCACCCCAAGGCGAAAAGCTCAATCTAGCGAAACCTCTATCAGTCAATTCTTGCAATTGTGCCTTTAACTCTTCCAACTCAGTTGGTGCCATTCTATACGGAGCTATCAAAATAGGTGTAGTACCAGGCAACAATTCAATACCAAACTCAACTTCTCGAATCGGAGGTAAACCCGGTAATTCTTTAGGGAACACATCAGAAAACTCACAGACAATAGGCACTGACTCGACTTTCTTTTCAGACACTTTCTTATCAATCACATAAGCAAAATATGCCTTATATCCCTTATTCAAACAACTTTGAGCTTTCAACATAGATATCACAGCAGGCAATCCATTTAAATCATTCGAATCAATGCGTAAAATCTCATCATTCGGACATCTCAAATCTATAGTCTTTCTTTTGCAGTTCACAACAGCATCATGCATAAATAACCAGTCCATACCTAGAATAATATCGAATTCATCAATTGCAAGAGCATCAGATCAGCAGGGAAACAGATATCTCGAAACATTAACGGACAGTTCTTGCATACTTTGTCAACAAGGACACATTTACCTAAGGGGTTCGATACTTTTATAGCAAACTCAGTAGACTCTATAGGCAAAGTCTTACTGAATACTAAATTCACGCATATATATGAATGCGTAGAACCAGGGTCTATCAAAGTAATCACAGAAGTATTGTAAAAAGTAAAAGTACCCGTTATAACATCTGGTGACGAAGCTTCTTCTCGAGCTCGGATAGCATATGCTCTTCCTGGCGCTCTAGCTTTGAATCTGACAATGTAGTTCTCTGACTACAACTAACATTTCTGACATTTTTCGATGGCCTACCTCTCACAGGTGCATTATCAGATCTCAAATTCTGAACAGTCTCTGGTTCGACAGACTCAAGGCAATCACGTATAAAATGATCACGCGATCCACATCTAAAGCAAGCTCTGTCATTTAATCTACAGCTTCCTAGGTGCCTTTTTCCACAATGTTTACATTCAGGTCTCTCGGATCAAACATTACCAACACTGGCCACTAAAGTTGCTGGAGTTTTAAAACTCATTTGCGGTCTAGGTTGATTTCTATTCGCATGCCCCACATTATCTCTGGAGTGACTCTGGTTATCTCTGAATTTCTTCGAAGGTGACTGAAATAATTTGCTTAGAAATCTTTTTCTCATATCACGGGCTTCAGATTCAGCTTTCCTCTTATCTTTCCCGAGTGTCTCAGCTTTGCCAGCTTTGTTAACGAGTACAACAAACTCTTTTATTTCCAAAATCCCGACTAACAGACGAATGTCTTCATTAAGGCCATCTTCGAACCTTTTGCACATTATAGCTTCAGATGATACACATTCTCTAGCATACTGACTCAGTCTCACAAATTCTCGTTCATATTCCGTAACAGACATACGGGCCTGCTTTAGTTCTAGAAATTCCTTTCGTTTCTGATCAACAAATCTCTCACTGATATACTTCTTTTGAAACTCGATCTGAAAGAAATCCCATGTGACTCGATCTCTCGGAACAACAGAAATCAGAGTTTCCACCATTGATAAGCTGCATCTCGGAGTAATGATACAACACATTTTATACATTCATCCGGAGTCAGAGACATTTCATCAAATACCCGGATCGTGTTTTCAATCCAAAATTTAGCCTTTTCAGCATCATAATCTTTAGTAGCTCGAAATTCTCCAGCCCCATACTTACGGATCTTGTCGACAGAAGGCTTATTCAACAGATTCAGATGCATAACCGGTGGCACAACTATAGTCTGAGGGGGATTAACTGGGGGCGGGGGTTGTGAAATAGTCGGGTTATTTTTTACAAACTGAGTGAACCACTCACTCACCGTTTGGAAGAAAGCCTGTTTAGCTTCTCCCTCTTGACCGCTCGTAGCTGGTCTCGATTCAGAGGGCGCTGCCCTTGCGCGGGAGCAAGCGCATTACTTTCTACATCATCAGCTATGGCTCTTTTCGGATCCATTACTATACGAAAATCACATTTATACGTCAGGATTCATCACACTATCACAATTCAGATATATGGCATGTATAGCTAGACTCTGACATGCTACGTTAGTCTGAGAATCGGCTAAACTGTAGCTCTGATACCAACCAAATGTAACACCCCTATCCTGAGTCCCTGGATTAAGGTTAGAAGCGTTACCGGACATATCGAAATCATTCACAGACAAAATCAAACATTCAATCATCATTCTTAGACATAATGTCCCTTAATCGGATCCTCGGGACCTTAATCATACTTATAAGTCGAGTCGGGACTAAATTGAAACCCATATGAAATTCCATGAAAATTTGAAACTTTTCTAAAGTACAGGGGAGACACGCCCGTGGGAGGAGACCATATGCCCTCCACGGGTTCCAGATACACCCGTGTCCAACCTTGTTTACTCACTTTACTAACACAGTCATTAGGCACGCCCGTGTGCCATGGCCGTGTACTTTTAGGCCATATACTGACTTCCCCACCACGGCCACCAAGCACGCCCATGTCGAGGCCGTGTATTTTTAGGTTAGCTACTGACTTGCACACCACGGCCAGATGACACGCCCGTGTCGAGGCCGTGTGATTTTAGGCTGCATCCTGTCAATTTATCCACGGTCTATGCCACGCATGTGTTCCACAACCGTGTGACATTATAGGCCATTTACAAGGCCAAAATGCCAACCAAATGGTTCATACCTATAACCATCATTTACCAACACATATCAAGCATATATGGTAACCAAAACATACAAATAGCCATACAAATCATGCACATTTGATCACTAAGATATTCATAACTATACATTTAAAACCAATACTAAACATACCAATTTGTACAACTAAAACTCAATTATACCTATGCACCATTGTCTATATACTTACCATCTCATAATCAGTCCATATATCAACTAATCATATCATAGCAACTTCACATATCACGTTTATCTAAGCATGGTACCAAAACATAACTAGCCAAATCACATGGCTAAGTTCACATTAGAAATCATCACAAGAACTAGCCTATACATGCCATATCTAGCTATATACATATCCATGGTGTACCAAAATGATATTAGTAGTGTGATGACGATCCTTAACGGTCCTGAGCCTTCAGTAGCTTTGACACACACACACAGAGTAAGCTTTCCAAAAGCTTAGTAAGTCAATATACAACAACTTAGCATAAAATGCATATATTTGCTTTGATTCATACACTTTTGACCATATTAGCCATATTCCCAATTCAAAGATCATATAAACACATATCTCATTTCACCAAAACCTTATATAACATATTGTCAATTTCATATTCATAGCATCATAGTAAGTTCATATTGATGCTTACCTTGTATACACAATTAGTGTATAATCAACATACTTGAATCGAATTTACTAGCACATATTCGTTCGTAGCTCAGATTTGCAATTATTATCATAGGCTTGCCCTGTAACATCCTAGAGTAGGGGTTATGTGTGAGTGCATAATTCATGAGCTATGTAGGCCTTGAGTGTGTTTGGATAAGTTTTAAGGGTTTTGAGAACTCTGAAAAATAAGGGAAGGCTTTGGAAAAAAAAAATATGGGGTTTAAGTTAAAAAGAGGAGCTAGGCTGAAGAGGCCTTAAGAAAAGTTTTGGGGGTTTAGGACACAAGAAATCCAAGTGGTAAATTGGCTAGGAGGCGCCACTTAGTGCTTAGGGGAGTGACGCCTCAAGGAGCTAGGTGGACAGGGTTCGGCACCGTGAGAAGCAATGGGCTTTTCTTTTTGCGTTTGGAAGGGGAGCAAGGCCAGGGAGGCCTTAAGGGAAAAATCTTAGGCGTGTTTGGCATAAAACAGGCCTTGGTAAAGTGGCTGGAAGGCGCCACTTAAGGCCCTGGAAGTGACGCCTGGCGCAGGTCTTGGGTTCGAGTATCGTGGAAAGCAAATGGGTATTTTTATTGTGCTTTTGGCGTTAAGACAAACGGGGAGCTAGGGAAGGAAGTCTTAAAAGAAATTGTGGCGAGTTTATGACACAAAAAGACGCCATGGCAGAGTGGCTTGGGGCGTTATTAGCAGTCTGTGTCTAAGGGCTCCAACAGGTCGGGAGTTCGACTCGCGTGGGAAGCAGTATTTTGGTGTCTTATTTTGCATCTGACGCCAAGGCAAGGGAGAGGAAAGTGGACGGCACTTGGGACTTCCAATTGGAGGAGGATTCTAATTCTCCTATTAAATTCGGCTAAAAGTAGGATAATTGTTAATGTATTTATTTTTAGTTTAGATTAGTAGATAGAAGATAATTATTGTTTTATTTTTATTTATTTTAGTTTAATAGGTGATAAGAGAAATATGAGGGATAAAAGATTTGTTTAATTCAATTATTTTTGAATGAGTTTTGAAGAGATAAAATAGGAGATTAATTTGGGATTTAATTGGTGAAGATATGGTGTCCAAATATAGGACTCTAGTGTGTGTGTGTGCCGAATTTTGATAAATAGGAGAGTGATCATCTTTTGTATTCTTCTTCTCCTTTAATTTCCTTGTGCCGAAAATTGAGTCCCTCTATTCCATCCTCTCTTTGAGCCGGAAAAAAACCATAGAAGCTCACCTTGTTTTCTTCTTTTACAAAGCCTCTCCCATTACTTTATTCTTCTTTGCTTCAACACCACACTTGTACTGTTAATAGCCGAATATTCCAACCCTATTTTAAGGGCCATAGCCGAACCACATAGCCTCATTCTCTACTCTTTTTAAAAGTGCCGAAACACTATCTTTACCTTGGTTTCCAAAGCCGATTATCTAAGGAAAGGGGTTGTTGACTACACTCTTTTCCCCTCTTGATCTTTCCAACATGAGTAGTGGTAAGTATGTTCTCCCTTAGCAGTTGATTTGGATTCTTTTTATTTGGGGATGCCAAAATTAAGTGGTTAAGGCCTTGGTTTTTGGTTTGGCTGAATCTTATAGTTGATTAGCAGGGATTTCGACAGGAATAAGTGGTGATTCGGGAAATAGGTAAGCTTGGTAAGTGACTTGTGATATTCGACCATAGGCCATAAGGGTTGTTAATGGTTGACCGATTTTTGACTATGGGTGTTTAGGGCAAGTCGACAGTGTTTGTAAGGAGCTTTCGAGATTTCAGGACCCTTTCGGTAAGTATGTTAAGTTGTGGATATTTGGTTAAGATTTCGTATATTGGTGATTAACAGGATTTTCTGATTAAGATTACACTGATGGATGCAAATACCAGTCACGAGGGAAGAGGGAAGAACCCTATCCCAAAGTTTAAGTAAAGATCCGTTTTCGCAGTTCGAGATTGGCCACCAGGGTGTGGGCCAGCAGCAGGAGAAAGCTATAGGCAGATAGCCGTAGTTTCGCTTAGCGATAGCGTCAGGATCGAGAGTTTTGAGCTTCAGGTTATCAGGTGTGTAGTTAGCCTACTGTTTTTCGGGTATATGATATGTATGTGAAATGTGTATGTGTTATGAATGTAAACTAGTGCAGTGGAAATTGTGATATGGATACCCTCAAGGGGTATGTCGATAATCCGGTAAGTACCAAACCTGATGATATGTGATTATTAATATGAATATGTGTTATGACTATGCTTGATGAACATGCTCATGCATCATTCCATTATATCATTATTTTATGTGGCATGTGCATGGGTGGGATATGATATGAAAGAAGGACAGGGTGTACTTCGAGTACGTGGTTTGATGTTAGCCTTGAGCTACATCATGGATTGACGTTGACAGAGGTCACGTTGTGGATTAATTACGATTTAGTTCACGTGGCTTGATGAGTGGCTATGTGCCTCATCGTGGTTGATATCGGCTATGTGCCATATCGTGGTTGATGAGTGACTGTGTGTCCCATGGTGGTTTTGGTGTTAGCTACGGCTACATCGTGGATTGGCACTGACTGAAGTCGAGTTGTGGATTATTGTGCTTAATTGCACGTAGACGGCATTGAATGCCTTTTGTAGTGAAAAGAAGAGGGTGATTTGATAATCCCCTGGTGTGTGGTAGGCTGGATAAGGGGGTGTGTAGAGGATGGACCCTAGGCTGGGTTGGGCTTCATAATTGCGTGATTTTATATGTGAACATATGTGGAAATGGGCCAAGCCCAATTGATATGTGGATTAATGTGAAAAGGGCCAAGCCAGTATGTGGAAATTATGTGGTTATCTACCCTATTATATGAATGTGATATGAATATGGGCCAAGCCCAGAATGTGGTAATATGTGAATATGATACTTGTTATCTGATATATGGGTAATATGTGGGTGAAATTCAGTGGTTTAATTACACACTGAGTCTGTACGACTCACCCAATATTTATAAATATCGTAGGTGATGCTTGGACCGGGTTTGGAGTGGATACAAGGTGGCCCATGCAGAAGAAGTTGTTTTCATTATATAATAGAATTTATTAATTTCAGTATTTTAAGTATTTTTGAATAGTTATTTGTTGTAATAAGGGCCTTAAAGTATTTGAATTTTGCTACGTTTCAGTTGGATTTGTAATTAAGTTAATATTTTGGTGGTTTAATTTTAAAAGCTATTTATATCTCAAAAGTCATAGTAAAGTGTTGAATCCGGTATTTTTATCACCACTTAATTTTACTTAGAGTGTTATAAATCACGAAAATGTTTTATCAAGGGCAACAAATTTTTAACAGTTTTTACTGATAAGTAAGAATACTTTTAAATGTTTTCCGCAGTGACATACTAGATCCAGTCAGGACTCGTGGGCCGGGTTTGGGGTGTTACATGCCCGTTGAACAGTAATAAGTCCAATGGAATACTCAAAAAGCTCAGAATAATCGTACAATGCCAACGTCCCAGACAAGGTCTTACATGCACTCGGACATCGATGCCACTGTCCCAGACAGGGTCTTATACGAATCAAAACGATACCGATGTCCCAGACATGGTTTTCCTCGTAAGTGTCATAATGATGCCAACGTCCCAGACGTGGTCTTATACATAAAATTTATATTGATGCCACCTTCCCAGACGTGGTCTTACACATACTCAGATGTCGATGCCATTGTCCCAGACAGGGCCTTACACGAATCTCAAATCAATGCCAACGTCCCAGACGTGGTCTTACATGACAAAACAGAACAGATACCTATGTCAAGGTTCGTACGAGGCTTCTTAGACTTAGTCAATATACCAAACTTATCTCGGAATTCAATTACGAAATTTCTCATAAGCATTCATTATCATCATTTAATATATGAACAATTACAATTGCATACATATTCATTTATTTATATAGTGACTTACCTCGGATTCGGTTTATCGAAATAAAATACGGCTACTTGATAACTTTCACTTTCCCGCGATCTAAATATGTTTTCCTCGGTTCTTGATCTAAACATATTCAGAATTAACCTTTTTATTCACTAATTCATTCAATTCAATCCAAAGACACACATTTAGGGCAATTTGCAAATTAGCCCTCACATTTGCATACTTAATCAATTTAGTCTATTTTTCACCAAACATCAAATTCACAAAATCAACACATACACATGCTTGATCGAAGACAAATACATTTCATACAAATCCATATATTTTATTAAATTGACAATTTAGTCCCTCAATTTACTATTTTCTCAATTTAGCCATATTTAGCTAAATTTATAACAACTTCAGGAACAAAATATGTTCATCTACCACCGACTTATCATTTAACACCTTAAAGCATCACAAAGCTCAACATATCAACAATGGAAAAACTCACAGACATCATCAATTCACAAAATTGTAACATGGGTTTGATAGTAGACGAAGCAATGATTACAAAAATGTAGAAATTATCAAAAACCGATCAAACTATTACCTTGAATTTTGGCTTGTAATCAACCGAAAATACCTAGCTTTAAACTTTCTTTTCTTCCTTTGATATTCGGCAAGAAGATAGTGAAATAAGGCCACTTACTAATGTTTCTTTTATTATAATAGTATAACTTATAAAATAATATAATATAATATGAATTTAACTTATAATATAACAAATAAAGACATAATGAATATACATGATATATATCTTGCCGTCCACTCACTAAAGAAATGGCTAATTTGCCAATTAAATCCTCACATTTATAAAACCACAACATATAAGCACTTTAACATATAGCATACAACTTCCACATTCCATGCAATTTCATCCTCTATCAAATTAAACACACAGATAGACAAATTAACTTACGAAACTTTAACACATGCTTACTCATATGTCAATGGCACAAAATATTATATTAAAATAATATACGGACTCAAATATGCTTAGGTCAATTGTTTTAAGGATCAAGCTACCCTCTTCTCTGCTCTTTAAACGATCAAAATCAGGAAGTCGTGGTAAGAGTCAAAACCCCTTGTTAGACAACTGCCATTTCTCACTGTGGTACTTTACTGATAGAGATTTCTTCATGAAGGCAAGGAATGGCCAGTCTAAGGGAAGTGGACTCGTAGACCCTGCTCCCAAGTTCAGACAGCGTAGGGTGTCAGCGATTCAGGATTTTTCGTCAGGCTATGGAAGGGAGTCGACATATGATTTGGATAAGCAAATCGTAGTTATTCACGCTAGTCAGGGTAAGTGTTAGTATATCGTATGGTTAGTTGTGGATCTCCTATTTCTATTGCTGTAAGTTAATTGTGTGGTATGTTGGCATAGGTGACGGTGATCGGGAATGTATTGTTCTCCGCGTAATCAGGTGTGTAATCTCACACCGTAACCATGTAGTTTCGTAATACGCTACAATGTTGGTAAAAATAGAATCACTATTATTCCTATGTTTAATAAACCAGAATACTGCATGGAATCAAATAACTCGTTTTAACAACTGCAGTTCTAAATTCGCTAGTTGGTGTTAACCGGTTGTTTTACCAAAATGCCCTTATTGGGTCGATTTACCAAAATACCCTTATTGGGTCGATTTACTAAAATGCCTTATTGGGCCGATTTACCAAAATACCCTTATTGGGCTGATTTACTAAAATGCCCTTAGTGGGCTGATTTACCGAAATACCCATAGGTTGCAAAATTACTAAAATACCCTCGCTAGGTTGAATGTCTGCTTTACTCTCAATGTTGTTTAGTAACGTGTGTGTGTTTACATTACACTTTTATATCTTGATATGTATGTTGCATTTTATCATATTGCATGGAGCGGGATATTGAATGAAGAGTAGTGTACCCTGGTGGCATAGCCACAATATATATATATGTACATAATTATGACTCTGGTGGCTCAGCCACAAATATTTTGTGTAGCAGCTTGACTGCAATATTGGTGTGATTGGCGGGGTGGTTGACTTGATCCCTACAGGTGTGATTGGCTAGTCGGGGGTGTGTTGGATGGATTGGGTTGGGCTTCATTAATTCATTTGCACTATTACGTTTGTAGGGCTTAGGCCCAATTTGATGACTTATGGGCTCGAGCCCAGTTGATGTCGGTTTAGGGGATTGCACACTGAGTTCTTATAACTCACCCCTTTCTCCTTAACCTCGCAGGTAATTCCCAGCAGTATGAATTTGGAGCCGTGGATGACTCGGTGGAGGCCACACTTTAAAAACATCGCTTGCCAACTATAGTAAATTTTCTTTTTGCTTTATTTCTAAGATTATTTTTATTCTATGGGTTTAATATTTTGTAATAAGGCATCTGGTTAAATTTTCTTTTAAGTTTTCACTAATAACTTTCATAAACACGAGATTTTCTTAAAGCATAATTAATCATTTTTCAAACCATCACATTCCCGCAAATACTCCAGTCTAAATTTTTCACAAGTGGAAATAGTTTTATTATTAAAACATTAATAACTTCATAAAAAGGACATTAAACAAACTGGGTTTTTATGAACAAATATAGAAACTCGAAGTTTTAAAGAGACGTAATATTTTCAACTTACGCTTATCTTTTTAACAAACCTCCTATGTGACACGCTAGATCCGGTCATAATGTCTAAGTCGGGTTTGGGGTGTTACATTTTATGGTATCAGAGCCCGGTTGCAAAACTCAGCTGTGGAATGGGTTTGAAAAATGTTTTTTCAAATTTTGTTTGAAATTTTCTTTAGGAAAAACAAATATATCTCTTTGAATGTATGGCACCACGAGTCTCCGGCACCAAATTCGTAAGTCTCCTTATTTTATTATTATTGATACGATGATGATATGACTGTAGTTAGAAAACGATAAGAGATAGTAGTAGTACACTGGAACTTCTAAGTCTAGGAGCGAAGACTATAGAAATTGAGACTTTAGGAGTACGATTCACGAAAACAACTCTTATATTTACTTTCCATAAAACACTTTTGTTAATAAACATTGAATTACATACCGATTCATAAGATTCCTAATCAGATTAATTCGACTCAGCAAACATGAGTACTAGAGGACGTGGACGCGATAGACGTGGCTGTGGTAGGGGCCGAGGTGCTGGGGTTGGGTCCGAAGCATCTGGGCACATGCCTGAAATGGACACACCCGCATCAGAAGTGACCGAAACTAGGTCTCACGACTGAACGGGAGGGGGCAATGCTTTGTCCCAAGCTATGCTGCGAGTGCTGGAATGGGTTGTTGGGGCAAGTACTGGGTCGGTAACTCGTGGGTCTATATCTGAGTGACTCAGATCGAATGGGGATGAAGTTTTTTGGCGCATTTCTGGTGTAGCCCCGAATGTAGCTAAATACTACCTTGAGACTGTGGAACGAATTATGGATGATTTGGATTGCATAGCTGAACAGAAACTGAAAGGGGTTATGTCGTTACTGAGAGACGAGGCGTACCAGTGGTGGCTCACTGTGAGGGAAGGTACACAAACTGATCGTATCACCTGGGATTTCTTTAAGACACCATTTTAGGGAAATATGTCGGGGCTAGCTATGTGGATGCCTGTAGAAAAGAATTTTTAAATCTGGTTCAGGGAGGTAAATCTGTGGCAGAGTACGAGGTGAAGTTTTTGCATCTGAGCCAGTATGCCCGGGGAATAGTCTCAACTGATTATGAGCACTGTGTGCGATTTGAAGATGGGCTGCGAGATGAGTTGCGGGTACTGATAGCCCCGCAGAGGGAGAGGGATTTTGCTACATTAGTGGAAAAGGCTAAAATTGCTGAGGAGGTAAAACGCTTTAAGCGATAGAATCGAGATAAAGATAGGGGCAAGAACAAAAGAGATTCTGGGTTCTCAGGTCCTCAAGAGGATTTCGTAAGAGGCCTAGGTTCAAGGGGCCAGTTCGAGTGGGTGTTCTAGTTACTACCGGTCAGTTACAGCCTTGTGTTGACTGTGGGAAATTTCACTCGGGAGAGTGCTGGAAAAGAATCGATAGGTGTTTCAGATGTGGGTCTAAGGATCATCGGTTTGGAGATTGCCCTTGAGAGCCTGTTCAGACACAGGTAGTATGTCACAGATTTGTACAGCCAGGGAAAGGTGCTCAGCAGCCACCAAGAGGTCGTGGTCCAAGCCGAGGTTGAAATGGTGTAGGACGGGATCGTGGAGCACCGGGCAGGGGTGCTGGTAACATGAGTAACAAAGATGCGAGACAGTCGGGACTGGTTTATGCAGCTAGACGCCGAGAGGATGACGACGCACCGGATGTCATAATCGGTACATTTTTCATATTTGATGTACCCTTTATAGCTTTGATATATATTGGATCTACCCATTCATATGTTGCCTGTACTGTGTCTGGGACTTTGGGTCTAAAATCTGAGATTGCTGCTAGAGAAATGTCTATGATTAGCCCTTTAGGACAATCTGTGGTGGTGAATAAGTTGTTTGGGGATGTTCCTCTAGAAGTTCAAAGAGTGATTTTTTTGGCAGATTTGATGGAATTGTCGTTCGGCGAGCTTGACCTTATACTAGGCATGGACTGGCTAGTTAAGCAGCGTGCGGGCTTAGATTTCACTGCTAAGCGGATTGTAACATCCTTAAATCGGGGTCTCTGCATTTTTCTTGTGTTACATGTGATGAATTGTCTATTATGGTTATCTATTGTGTTCTGGGGTCTAGTTATAACCCTGGGTTAGGCCTGAGTGAGGGTTAAAAATTTTGTTTTAGTGCTTAGGAAGAAAGAGCTAGGTGAGTTAGGTGTTAAAAGAATTTATCGGGGGTTTGTGACACAAGAAATCAATTGGGAAAGTGGCAAGGAGGCGCCACTTAAGCACACGGGAGATAACGCCACAAGCAGGGGAAGGAGAGCTCGGGTTCGAGCTACAAAAATCCTTACTTTTGCTATTTTTTTTTTCACGCCAGAAGCAGGGAGGAAGTGTGCTCAGATGGGACTCTCTTGATGGATGAGGATTAAGCTATCAGATTTTAAATGGATGAAGGGGAGAAAAATGTGGAGTTTGACTCATTCAAACGAATTTGAACTGATGGAAGGGAGGAAATTTAGGAGTTTGAATTATTTCAAACTCATTTGAAGTGTTGGCCGAATTTTTGACTTTGGGGAAGGAGGTGTAATCGGTTTTTGGATTTGGGGGAGTGGCCGAATGTGTTGTGTGGGATAGCTAGGGACGGCTAGCTTAGAAGGGCAGTCTCTTGGTGTTTAAGGTCAAAACCCAAAACCTCTCTTGCCTTTCTCCTCATTTTGATTCTCTCCGTTCGGTATTCTTGGTGCTTGGCCGAACCACCTTTGCTTTTTCTTGGTAAAAGCCGAAACCCAAATAGCCATTCTTTTTCTTTTCTTTTTAGTTCACTTTTGCTAGTCTTCTCTTTGCCGAAATCACCTTGTTCACTTCTTCTTCTTTTTCTATTTTGTTCAAAGCTGAAACCAACAACCCCTCCTTCATTCGACATCTTTTCTTTTCTCTTTCAAATCCTCTTGTGCCGAAATTTCTTCCACTCTCATTTTGTTGAATCTCTTCCTTTCCATTCCATTTTTACTTTTCATCCTCCCACTTCTTGAAAAGCCGAATACTCTGCTCATCAGTTTCTCTTCTCTTGCGATTTCTCTTCTTTGCCGGATCTATCTCTTTTATTTTGGGATTATAGCCGAAACTTCTGGTAGGTAAACTTTCTATTCTTCTTCACTTCTTGATTGATTTGGTTAATGCCGAATCTTATTGGTCTCTCACTTTTCTTCAATCATTACTAATCGGGATTTTAAAAACTTCATTCTTGTTTCATGTTGATAGCCGAAACCCTTAACACCAATGGGGGTGTCGATCTGTGGTATTTAAAGGCCAAAGCAGTCATTAAGGTAAAGGGCGACAAACTCATTTGGTTTCGGGATTCATGTTATGGCCGAATGGCTTTTGGATTCTTAATGATGTGTTAAACCGATTATAGGGAGGAGTACAACCTATCTGCGGGATTTGGTGGTCGATTTAGGTAAGGGCTCTAACGTTTAGATCTGGTTCTTATTTGTTCAAAAGCCGAAGGCTAACCTTTGTGTGTGCTAGTGTTTGGCCGATTGCAAGGGGGATTCATCACAAAGCTTTGGGATTTGGTTGGAAACCAAATCGGCATTTAGGTGATTATTACCTTTGTGCGACATATCCTTCGGGATTTTGGGAATAAACCGAATGGCTTTAGATCTAAAAGTGTGATGTTGGCCGATTGTAGGAAAGGTGAAGGCAACGTTTCGGGATTTCGCGTAGATCTACGAATAATCAGGTGTGTAACGCTTACACACTTCGTTAGTAGTATATGTATATTGTGTTACTATTATAGCCATTGTAGCCGGTAGCTATGCCTTGTGGGCATGAGTGTGGACTCCGGGTAAGTCCCCTGATTATGGATTCTCGATAGTTGCTATCATGTCATTGTTAAATGTTATGCCATATGTTATTTTGCATCATCATATGTTATTATGCCACGATTGATATGGATATGATGGTGGGATTGATGAGAGGAGGGGGATGATTTATTTGGACTGTCACCAGTGGTTTTGACCACACGATGGGTTGGCCCCATCACTTGATTTGTGACTACGGTCACCAGTGGTTTTGACCACACCGATATATGATATTGTGACTTCGGTCACCAGTGGTTTTGACCACACGGGGTAGTTAAAGGAGATCGGATGGTTAGGTTATGGGTTGCATAATTTGCATGTTTTATTGATGATCTGTGTAAGTGCTTGAACTACCGGGTTGAGGATTTATACGCTGAGTCTTTGTGACTCACCCCTTTCCTTATATTTTGCAGATAAGGCATAGATTGCGGATATGGAGCCGGGGAGGACTCGAGGTGGCCATGCAAACTTATTTCCAGGTTTTGACTTTAAAACTTCTATTTTGGTTTTATTTATTTATTTTAAATTTGGGTTTGGTTTTGTAATAAGGCCGCTAAGTATTATTTTGGGGTTTTTAATTATTTGCTTTACTCCTGATTATATTATGGATGTGCTTAACAACTTGATTGCTTAATTAACCTGTAAAATCAACATTTTCAAAATTATATCTCTTTTGGGTTTTCAAAACCTTATTAACGGGTAATCACATTCACAATATAAGTACACAAGTAACCTAAATGATTTTCGTATTTGATTTTCAAACAACTTCAAAGCGAATGGTTTTATCTTGGCTATACACAACTTACTTGGAATTTAACAGAATCACGTGATTACCAATAGCTAGTAACAACCGACAAATTTTTCAAACATAAGCTTTATGAGTTTAAAGCATCACTAAAATGATTTCAACATCACTGTATAAGAGGATTCCTAATCTTTAAAACAATAAAGAGTTTTTCAATAAAATTTAACCTGTAACTTGTTTTATTCAAGCGTTTTCACTCCGTAACATGCCAGATTCGGTCGTGGTGTGTTGACCGGGTTTGGGGTGTTACACGGATGGTATTAAGAACTCCAGAGGATGAGGAAGTGATGGTGATAGGTGAGAGGAGAAATTACCTGTCCAATGTGGTCTCGACATTGAAGGCCGATAAGATGGTGCGTAAAGGGTGTGAGGCATTTTTAGCCATTGTCAGTACATCTGATGTTAAAGAACTATCTGTTGTGGACGTCACAACCATGAAGGAGTTCCTAGATGTTTTTCCTGAAAAGCTTCCGGGATTGCCTCCGAACCGCGAGGTCGAATTTGGTATTAAGCTGTTACCGGGTACGGCTCCAGTGTCCATCACCCCTTATAAGATAGCGCCGAAGGAGCTGGTAGAACTGAAAGCTCAGATTCAAGAGTTGTTGGACTGGACCAAGTGTATCGCCGTGGGGAGCACCGGTATTGTTCGTGAAGAAGAAGGATAGGTCGATGCGTATGTGCATCGACTATCACCAATTGAACAAGCTAACTGTTAAGTAAAAATACCCGTTACCTAGGATCGACAATCTGTTTGATTAGCTGCAGGGAGCTTCAATTTTCTCGAAAATAAATTTAAGGTGGGGTTATCATCAGCTAAGGGTCAAAGAGGCAGACATATACAAGACTGCATTCCGAACTCGGTATAGGTATTACGAGTTTTTAGTGATGCTGTTCGGATTAACGAATGCACCAGTCGCTTTTATGGATATGATGAACCGGGTCTTCCAACCCTATCTAGACCGGTTTGTAGTGGTATTCATAGACGACATTCTAGTGTACTCAAGAACGGAGAAGGAGCATGATTCACATCTTTAGATAGTGCTGTAAATATTAAGAGAAAGTCAATTGTATGCCAAATTCAGTAAGTGCAAATTTTGGCTGAAGGAAGTGACCTTTGTGGGGCATGTTGTTTCTGCCGAGGGGATTAGGGTTGATCCTTGAAAGATTGAAGCTGTATTGGATTGGAAGCCACCGAAGTTGGTGTCATAAATTCAAAGTTTTCTGGGTTTGGCTGGGTACTACAGAAGGTTTGTTGAGGGGTTTTCATTGATTGCTACAACCCTAACTAAGTTGCTGCGTAAGGAAGTACTGTTTGTGTGGTCAGATAAACAGCAGGAGAGTTTTGAGAAACTAAAAAAGATTCTAACTGAAGCGCCAGTGTTGATTCAGCATGAAGCAGGGAAAGAGTTTGTTGTTTATTGTGATGCGTCACACACAGGCTTGGGATGTGTGCTAATACAAGAAGGAAAAGTAGTGGTTTATGCATCTCGTCAACTAGGGCCGCATGAGGTGAACTATCCCACTAAGGATTTGGAGCTAGCTACTGTAGTGTTCCCCCTTAAGATATGGAGACATTACCAGTATGGAGAAAAATCGATCATCTATACCGACCATAAAAGCTTGAAGTATCTTCTCACCCAGGAGGAGTTAAATCTCAGGCAACAGAGGTGGATAAAGTTGCTGAAGGACTATGACTGCTCGATCGAGTATCACCCAGGTAAAGCCAACGTGGTAGCAGATGCCTTAAGTCAGAATGTGGTGTCTGAGTTGAGAGCTATGTTTGCTCATCTCAGCCTTTATGAGGATAGTAGTTTGTTGGCAGAACTTCAGGTGAAACCGTCTTGGGTTAATCAAATTAAGGAGAAGTAGTTGTTGGACGAATCGTTGGGTTCTCGGCTTCAGCAAGTGAAAGGTGGTGAGACGATAGATTTTAGGCTGAACGGTGAAGGGGTATTATGTTTTTGTGGAAGAGTTTGTATGCCGAAAGATCCGGAGTTAAGACAGATGATTCTACGAGAGGCGAATAGTAGCCCATACGCTATGCATCCCGATGGAAACAAGATGTACCGAGACCTCCGTGAGCAGTATTGGTGGCCAGGGTTGAAATGGGAGGTTACCGACTTTGTGAGTAAGTGTTTAACGTGTCAGCAAGTGAAGGCGGAACATTAGCTGCCTTCGGGACTGCTGCAACCAGTGAAAGTTCCACTTTGGAAGTGGGAGAGAATAACAATGGATTTTGTTAGTGGGCTACCCCTGACACCTTCTAAGAAAGATTCAGTGTGGGTAATCATTGACCAGTTGACTAAGTCCGCTCGCTTCAGACCGGTTCGTACTGACTACTCGCTTCAGAAGTTGGCCAAGCTATATGTGGTGGATATTGTGAGGCTACATGGGGTGCCAGTGTCAATCATATCGGATAGAGACCCTAGATTTACATCTCGGTTCTAGAAGGTATTGCATGAGGCTTTGGGCACCAAGTTGGATTTCAGCACAGTGTTTCATCCTCAGACTGACGTTCAATCGGAGAGGGTAAACCAGATCTTGGAAGATATCTTAAGGGGCTGTGTAATTGACTTCAGAGGCAGTTGGGAAGACTATTTACCTTCAGCTGATTTTGCTACAACAACATCTACCAGTCCAGCATTCAGATGGCACCCTACGAGACGTTATATGGTCGTAGGTGTCGTACCCTACTAGTTGGACAGACTTGGGTGAGCGACAGTTGTTGGGTCCTAAATTGATATTAGAGACTGAGGAAAAAGTTAAGTTGATTCGGGCTCGGTTAAAGGAAGCTTTTGATAGGCAAAAATTGTATACGGATCTGAAGCGTAAGGAAATAGAATTCTCAGTGGGGGATTATGTCTTCTTGAAGGTCTCACATTGGAAGAAGATTTTAAGATTTGGACGGAAGCGCAAGTTAAGCCCCAGATTCATTGGTCCTTATCGGATAGCAAAATGTGTGGGACCGGTCGCTTATCAGCTTGAGTTGCCTCCGGAGTTAGATCGGATATATGATGTATTCCATGTTTTGATGCTGAGACGCTACCGTTCATACCCATCTCATATAGTGCCGGTGGAAGAAATTGAAGTCAGACCTGACCTATCATTTAAAGAGGAACCTATGCAAATTTTGGATCGGGATGTTAAAGTATTGATAAGGAAGTCTGTTCCACTAGTTAAGGTGTTGTGGAGGAATCACGATTCAGAAGAAGCCACTTGGGAACCTGAAGAGGCAATTTGACAGTAATACCCTCATCTCTTTTAACCAGGTAAAATTTCGAGGCCGAAATTTCTTTAAGTGGGTAGAATTGTAACATCTTAAAATCTAGGGGTCTATGATATGTGTGTAATTGCATGTTATGCTGGTTCTGTGTGTTTTTTAAGGGTGTTTTAGGGCCCGAGGGAGGCCTGGGGTCGAGTTTGAGCCCTGGTAAAATTTTGGTTTTTAGGCACTTAAGGGGGGAAGGCTGTTGGCGGCAGGGCTTAAGGGAAAATGTTGGTAAATTGCTAGCACAAGTGAGCTGGTGGCATAGTGGTGATGACGTGAAATGGCAGACGGGAGAGCTTGGGTTTGAATCCCACATGCTGCAATTTATTGCATTTATTTTTGTGCTAAGCAGGTGATAGTAGTAGAGTTCAGCTTGGATTCTGCAAAGGAGTTGAAGACTCAGTCAAATGAGGTTGAGTGAGTGATGGAGAGGAGTTTGAGGAGAGAATCAGGGAGTGAATCATGGGATTTGGGGAGAGAGGAGGAGTTGGGTCGAATGTGGGAGTTTGGAGGGGGTGAAAAGTCGGCTAGGGGTAGTGTGAGGTGCATATTCGGTCTTGTGGCAGAGTGAATGCCAAAATTTCCCTTAGGCTCTTTTTGTTTTTCCTCTACTATTTTGTGGAAATTGGGTGCTTTTCTGCTTGGCGCATTTCGAGTTACTTTTACTTTTGTCAAAAACCTTTTCTTCTTCTTTTCTTCTTCTTTTCTTCATCTCTTCTCCTCATAGTGTGTATTAGCCGAATGTAACAGCCCGATTCTGACCCTAATTGGAACAATGATTTCTAGACCACAAATTCGAGTATATAGAATATTTTTATATTAAATTTTGTGAAGTAATTTGCTCGTTTGTGTGTTTAATTTAAAGAAAATGACTAAATTGCATAAGTGGTGAAAGTAGCCATTTACTTGATTGAGAGGTTAAATCAATGTGTCTTTATATTAAGGAGGTTTCATGTTGCAAATTTTCCTTTTTATAATGATAATGGACGGCAAAATGCTTTTATAATGCCTTTATATGTTTGTTTTTATATATTAAGTTATATTAATATTATATTATAAACTAATTATAATAAAAAAACATAAAAGAAACAAAGGTTGCATGTTTATTTTATTTCTTTCTTACTTGATCGATACTAAAAGAGAGAAGAAGATAAAAACTTCAAGGGGTTTTGGTTATGTTCAAGCTTGATTAAGGTAAGAGACTAGCTCGGTTTTAGATAACTTTTACGTTTTTGAAATCGTTGCTTCGAATACTATCTGACCCATGTTAGAATTTTTGAGATTAATGCATGTGTGATGTTCGGCCATGGATGGAAACTTGTGCTTTGTGATGTTTGATGATTATATATTAAAGTTATGTTGTAGATTAACATGTTTTGTATTGGAAATTTTGATGATTTTGAGTAATTAGGACTAAGTTGTGAAAATTGTAATTTGAAGGGTCAAAATGTGAAATTTATGAATTGTATGAGTTTGTATAAGAGCTATGAATATTCGGCCCTAAAGGAGTATGTCCAAATTTTGCATATTTTGTGTTTTATGCAATAGGGACTAAATTGTAAAATTATAAATGTTAGGGGTAAAAGTGTAAATATGCTAGATTATGTGTTTTTGGACTAAATTGAATGAAAATATGTTGACTGAGCTTAATTTGAAATTGATTTAGATTAAGAACCAAGAAGATTGAGATCGGAACGAGGAAAGGAAAAGATAATCGAATAGTCAGAAAACCAAATCCGTCGGTTTCTGAGGTAAGTTTTTAAGCAATCGAAAAGAATTGAATTTTAGCCTATATTATGTGCATATGTTAAATACTAGTAAGTGTGTTCAATTTCAATTTGCCGAATGAGTTATTGAATTTAAGATTTATTGGCCGAATGTAAAGTTAGTATTTATAGGTATAACTATAAGCCTTGGTCATTGAGTTGGATGAATTTATATGTGAAAAGGTTAGGGGAGTGATTATATTTGAATAGATGGTTATATGTATATATGTGTATTGAAGATTGCCAAATGTGATGGTATTGAGATGGAGGCATGAGTTGTTTTTAACATGTGCATTTAATTGTGTATAGATGTGAATGAAAATGAAATTATATGTGTTTATATACTTGAGGAAAAGATCGGCTAAAGGCACTATGTGTGCGACTTTTAATACCAAGAACTGTGTGTGCGAAATCGGTCGTTTGGTATAAATTGTGCAGAAAATATGTAATGGCACTAAGTGTATGATACAATACAAGTAATGGCACTAAGTGTGCGATACATTACTGTTATTTGGCACTATGTGTGCACTTTATCAAAGTAACGGCACTAAGTGTGCGATACGTTACGTGAATTGCACTATGTGTGTGGGTTTACGAAATTGTCAGAGACCTAAACAAGTGAATGGAGGTAACCGAGTGATGATACATAGGTAAGTAATACATGATTGTTGAATGACTTAGTACTAATGAGGTAAGTTGTTTTGTTTATGAGATTTTAGTAATGAGGTAAGATTATTAATTTTTGGACTTGATCGGAATGGATAAATGGTTCATGAGCATTCGATTTTGAGACCTATTGAATAGGATAAAGGTTGAATGATGAAATGTTATATGTATATGCGGTTATGAGTTAGTTGAGGATCAAATTGAATTAATTAAATTTGAAAATGACTAGTTGTATATGTTTACCATTGCTTAAAACTTACAAAGCTAAGTTAGCTTACCGTTTGTATTCATTTGACTATTTTATAGATTTTGAAGGCTAGTTCGTGCTCGGGGATCTTCGTCGAAGTCAATCCCACTTATCACCTAACTTCGGTATTCTATAAGTTGTATCTCTTTTGAACTTATGGCATGTATAGACTATGTCCCTTGGGTTGTGTTCGAATGATATGTATATATATATACATGCCATACGAAAAATGGCTATGTTTCTATGTTTGAGTATGATTTGGTAATGTTGGTCATGGTATTAATGTTGTGGATATTCAGCCTTGTTATAAATTTAATTTGAAGATTCATTTCATGGTATATATGTATGTGAGTGATGTATTTTATTTAATTAGTTTTTTATTTAGATAAAAGTTGAAGAACAATGATCATGGTACCTTGTGAAAATGGTTTGACCCTTTGGTTTAAACTTGATTTTATATGTTCTTAATTAAACGTTTGAGTGTTTGGTTTTGATAATTCGGTTATGGTATATGTACATTTGGCCTTTATTTAAATTTACATGAAATTGTGGTTATGCTATAATTTGAATGAGAAATTGGTTTTGGTTGTTTATTTGTTAATGGAAATTATATATACAAATATATGTATATATATGCGCATATGTTAAAATGGCTATTGAAATGAATTAGTCTGGCAAAGACAAATTGAAATGCTATTATACATGCTAGTATGCTAATGACCTAGGTGTACTTTTAGTTTAATGGTCATAACCATTAATCATGATTTGCATGATAGAATAATAATATGATTATTGGTGAATGATCTTGTAATCGAAATAGGTATGTTAGTCTGAAATGAATATGATATGTAAGTTTGCTCATGTTAACTATTTTTAATGTCGCATATGGTTTAACTATTAAACTCATGATATATATATGAGTATTATAAGTATTTGGTGTGGCATTGAGATATGTGGATTGGCTTGTAAGTATGATATATGTTTGAAATGAAATTTGATTGAACTCTGAAGTATGATTCAGATGAACAATTGCTAATAATATCTATGTGATTATGTGATTATACGAGAGTTGTATTCTTCTGGTAATACCTCATAACCCTAATTTGGAGACAGATATGGGTTATGGGTGTTACATCGAACCTTTAGAGTTTGACCACTCGTGCATTTCTCTTCACCTATTCTCTCCAACATTTGTCTCCTCCTTTCTCTTTTTGTTTTCAACATAGCCGAAACTTTGCTTCTCCGTCACTGCCTTTCTACCTTTCCCCTTAAGCTGAATATTCCCCTCTTCGTTCCAATTGAATCGGGTTGCCTTCATTTTTTTTCCATTGGCCAAATGCTTGTAGCCGCAAGTGGGGCGATTGTTTGACCGGTATAAAATGAGTTGATTTCGTCAAACGGTCCACAATCACCCAGACTGAGTCCTTCTTACTAGGCGTAAGGGGTAGCCCACTAATAAAGTCCATCGTAATCCTTTCCCACTTCCACTGTGGAATCTTTACCGGCTGAAGTAAACCCGACGGCAACTGATGTTCAGCTTTAACCTGCTGACACGTCAGACACTTACCCACAAACTCTGTTACTTCCCATTTCAGACCTGGCCACCAAAACTGCTCTCGCGAATCCAGGTACATCTTGCTAGCTCCAGGATGCATAGCGTATGGGCTGCTATGTGCATCCCGAAGAATCCTCTGCTTTAACTCGACGTCCTTCGGCATACAAGCTCTCCATTGGAAACACAACACTCCATCATCGGTCAAGCTGTAACCTTCCAATCCACCACTCTGCACTTGCAACCTCCGAGCATTCAAACTCTCATCCACTAGCTGCCTTTCTTTAATCTGCTCCACCCAAGTCGGCTTTACCTGCAATTTTGCTAATACACTCCCGTCGTCATACAAGCTAAGATGGGCAAACATCGCTCTCAGGTCCGACACTACCTTACGGCTCAACGCTTCTGCCACTACATTGGCCTTGCCCGGATGATACTCAATCGAACAGTCATAGTCCTTCAACAGCTCAATCCATCTCCGTTGCCTCAAATTTAAATCCTTCTAAGTCAAAAGGTAATTTAGACTCTTGTGATCCGTGTAGACTATTGACTTCTCCCCAAACAAATAATGTCTCCATATCTTCAGAGCGAAGACTACTGCAGCTAACTCCAGATCATCCGTCGGATAGTTAACTTCATGCGGTCTCAGCTGTCGAGACGTATATGCCACTACTTTCCCTTCCTGCATTAGCACACATCCCAAGCCGGTATGCGATGCATCACAATATACCGTAAACTCTTGCCCTGCTTCGAGTTGAATCAAAACCAAAGCTTCCGTAAGAATCTTCTTTAGCTTGTCGAAACTTTCCTACTGCTTATCGGACCACACAAACGGAACCCCTTTTCTGAGTAACTTGGTCAACGGCACTGCGATCAAAGAAAACCCTTCCACAAACCTTCGGTAATACCCTGCCAAACCCAGAAAACTCCGAACTTCCGCTGCTGACTTAGGCGGTTTCCAATCCAATACTGCCTCAATCTTTCGAGGATCCACTCTAATCCCTTCCGCTGACACCTCATGACCCAAGAAAGTCACCTACCTAAGCCAGAACTCGCACTTACTAAATTTGGCAAAAAGCTGCTTCTCCCTCAAGATTTGCAAAACTACCCGCAAGTGCGTATCATGATCCTCCTTAGACCTTGAGTGCACCAATATGTCTATAAATACCACGACAAACTGGTCCAAGTATGGCTGGAACACCCAGTTCATCATATCCATGAACGCTGCCAGTGCGTTAGTTAACCCAAACGGCATTACCCGAAACCCGTAGTGCCCATACCGAGTGCGAAACGCCATTTTGTGGATATCAGCCTCCTTCACCTTAAGTTGATGATACCCGGACCTTAAATCGATCTTTGAGAAAACTGATGCCCCCTTAAGCTGATCAAACAAGTCGTCTATTCTCGGCAACGGATACTTGTTCTTGATCGTCAACTTATTCAACTGGCGGTAGTCTATACACATCCGAATTGTACCATCTTTCTTCTTCACAAAGAGTACAGGCTCTCCCCAAGGTGAAATACTTGGCCGAATAAAACCTCGGTCCAACAACTCTTGAATCTGTGCCTTCAGTTCCACCAATTTCTTTGGCGCCATCCTATACAGGGCAATAAACATTAGCGCAGTTCCGGGTAACAGATCTATGCCAAATTCAACTTCACGATCCGGAGGCGGACCCGAAAGTTCTTCTGGAAATACGTCGATAAATTCCTTCGCCGTTTGAACATCCCTTACAGTGGACTCCTTAGCCTCCAAAGCATACACATGAACCATGAACGCCTCACAACCATTTCTGCCCATCTTCTCAGCTTTAAGAGCAGACACAATGTTAGATAGATAATCCCTTCTATTACCTATCATTACCACTTCTTCACCCTCAATCATTTTCAAAACCATACGCTTAATCGCGCAGTCCAAACTCGCTTGGTATTTCACCAGCAATCCATCCCAACAATCAGATCGAACTCCCCAAATGGCAGTACCATCAAATCAGCCACAAACACTACCCCTTGGAGTTCTAGGGGTACATCCCTATACATCTGATTTACCCCTACAGAGTGACCTAAAGGGCTAATTACTGTCACCTCTCTAGAAGTAGCCCCAAAGTCTAGGTTCATGGTTTCCACTATGCTACTAGCAACATACGAATGTGTCGAACCAACATCTATCAAAGCAGTATATGGTAATCCAAAGATTAAGAACGTATCGGTTATGACGTCCGGTACGTCGCCCTCCTCCCGCGCTCACACCGCATACACCAACCCAGCCGCCTTGCTTCAAGATGCCACACCGCCTCGTGCTCCACGGCCCCACCGAACCATTACCTCCTCTAACAGAACCACGACCCCTTTGCGGTTGCTGTCCACCATTCCTGAACTGAGCACGGCCCTGACCCTTAGACTGTATCCTAGCTAGCTTACGTGGACAATCCCTCACACGATGATCTAGCAACCCACACTCAAAGCATCATTTGCGACCGGTCCAACATTCTCCCCCATGAGATTTCCCACACCGAGTACACTGTGCTGGTCCTTGAGTAGTAGCAGCAGACCTTCCAGCTTGATCTAGCCCACCATGTCTAGCCCTTTTCTGGGAATTTCCAGCCAACCCAGATGATCCAAAACCCCTCTTATGTCTATTCCTATCCAAATTCTGTTCCACAGATTCCTTTACTCCTTCGGCTATCTTAGCCTTTTTTACCAACACGGCAAACTCCCTCTCCTGCTGTGGAGCAATCAGCAACCTCAGTTCATCCCTCAGACCGTCCTCAAACCTGACACAACGTTCATGCTCCGTTGCCACAATACCTCGAGCGTACCGGCTCAACCTTAAAAATTTCGCCTTGTACTCCGATACGGACATACTTCTTTGAACCAGTCTCAGAAACGCCTTCCACTGCGCAACAATATAACTAGACCCAATATACTTCTTTTGATAAGCTACCTTGAAGTAGTCCCAAGTGAGATCATCGACCGCAGCACCATCCCGAACCGTGAGCCACCACTGGTATGACTCATCCCAGAGAAGCGGCACTATTCCCTTCAATTTCTCCTTAGCAGTAAGGTCCAAATCGTCCATGATTCACTCTGTCGCCTCCAACCAATACTCAGTCGTATTGGGTGCCACACCAGAAACACCTCGGAATACCTCTGCTCCATTGGCTTGGAGTCACTCAGATACAGATTTTCGAGCTCCCGTACCTCCACCTGCTCCAGCCACTCTCTCAAGAACCCGCAAAGATCGCTCGTGACACACTGCGTCCCCCCCGCCTAATCCTCGAAACTCAACACCCGCACTGGTGGTGATGGTGGCATCTCATTTTCTCGAACCCCGACTGCACTCCCATCTGGTTCGCACACTCATCATCCTACCCCACCGCGTCCCTCGTAATGTTACGACCACATCCTCGAGCGCTCATGACTAATGTTCCCGACTTATCTGATTTAAGAGTTTTATGCATTAGACTTTATTCTGCTGTTATTAAAGCACAATTTTATGAACAGTTTTATTACGGAGTTTCATTTTCGTGAGTTCTCAGAATTCTATAGGTTTCAGTCTCTAGAGTAGTCTACTAATACTATCCATCACATCACATATCATATGCAAACAACAGTTAGAGGTATTTACCTGGGCGGATCGGGCCGGAAACTCGGTGCCATGCTTTCCAGACCATGTGTTTTTCCCACAAAACCTTTTGAAATTTTACTTTAAAACATTTTGGGCCTCGGGCCCACAGCCCAGCTTTTGAACTGAGCTCTGATACCAAAAATTGTAACACCCCAACCCGGTCAATACACTACGACCGAATCCGACATGTCACAGGGTAAAACAGTTTAACTAAATCAAGTTGAAAATTCGATTTGAAGAGATGTTATTTGAAAAATAGGTTGGATGTTTAGAAATTCTTTAAATGTAGGGGAGAGACTCTTTGAGAAAAGCTGTACGTCGTTATCTAACTTATCAACCGTGTGATTTTAGGAAAAACCCAATTTTATTTGGATGTAAAGTTGGAAAACATCCCTAAAACATTTGATTTTAGGTAACCTAATTTAAAAGAAAGTTTAAACCTATTGTTATTATCACTCATTAATTCTTACCCGATTGTAAGGTTTAGAAAACCCCTTGCATAGTATAATTTAGAAAACTTTGAATTTCAGGTTATTAAAACATATCGAGTAATTTACTTAGGAACATTTGAAATAAAACCCTAAGCAGATAAAATAGTCCCAAAATATAAATTAGCGGCCTTATTACAAACCCAAACAAAACCAAATTAAAATAAAGTACCCAATTCGGTAAATCAATGTAAATCCAAAAGCAATTCTGCATGGCCACCTCGAGTCCACCTGGCTCCTCATCCGCAATCTACGAGTCACCTGAAAAGATAAGGGAAGAGGTGAGTAAACAAGACTCAGTGCATAATCCCCCTCCCGATTATAGCAACACTCTTACACAGTTTCATAATCAAGCAAATATATCATGCACCCAAACCTAGCCATCCACAACTCCTTTTTCTACCCCGTGTGGTACCAAACCACTGGTGGTGCCAAACCACTGGTGACCCAAAGTCATGAATAATCCATATGTGAGGCCAACCCACTTTGTGATACCAAATCACTGGCGACAATCCCTTTTTATAAAATGTGGGGCCAACCCACTATGGTGCTAAGCCACTGGGACGAGTCGCTAAATCCAATGTGGTGCCAATCCACTGGTGACCCAAAGTCACGAATATCAAATGTGGTACCAAACCACTAGTGGTGCCAAACCACTGGTGACCCAAAGTCACAGATACCAAATCTTCCCCCTCCTCTCATATCACCCGCAACAATGCACATGCATATACATACCATGTCAACATGCTTAATCGTTTATCATATATCGAGCATAACATAAACAATTTCATCAGAAACTAAGTATCATTAACTCATCAGAACGGACTTACCTGGAATCCTTGCTCACACCCATAAGGGTACTATATCGAAATCCACGTAGTTTTCGGTATTTAACACTGTTTAAGTTATTAACATATTTTACATAGATTATGAAGTGTGCAAGCGATACACACCTGGTTACTAACGAGACTACCGATCAAAATCTAACGCACATGATTCACCCTTCCTATATTCGGCCAATACCAAAACCATTAGCAAGCTATTCGGCTTAACCCAGAAATCCCGAAGAGTTAACACACAGAACCACCAATCTTACCTTGACACCTTTTGATCTTTAAGTAAATCCCGAAGCATGTGATAACAATCTCCCCCTACAATCGGCTAAACACTTAGTCATCATAAACGAGTAACCTTCAGCTTTCTAATTAAAAGAGGTATCACATAAAGTAGTGCTTACCAACCTATCCCAAAACAGATTGAAAATGGATGATCAGTCGACGATAATCCACAGAGATCCCGAATCCAAAGAAAATTCAAGAGACAAAAGCCTCCGACTTTTCTCATCAAAGCAACCACGAACGAAAAAGAATAGAGATAAGAGTGAGATAGGGGATTCAGCTAGGAGGTCAAGAGAAGAAAGAGGAAATGAAACAACAAAGCCTTACCTGCCAATAGATTGAGATTCGGCTTTAGATCTGAATGGACAGAACGAATAAGAACCCCTAAAATGTGAGAATGAATCGGCTTGAGCAAACAAGGGGAGAGGACCTTGTGTTAATTTGGCACAAGAGAGGGTTGAAAGAAGTAAGGCAATCGATCAAAGGGGAAAGGGTGTGGATTCAGTTTTGGCTTTCAGAAGGAAGATCAAAGGAGATTCGGCCAAGCTAAAATGGAGGAGTGGAAGAATTCAAGAGCATTCGGGTTTGAGTGTCAATAAGAAGAAAACGAGAGAGAGACTTAGTTTTGATCGAATACCCAAATAGGTGTAGAGAACACATAAGAAACGAAATGAGGTTTTAGAAGAAGAGGGGTTTTGATTTCAAAGGAAAAAAGAGAAACACATAATGTTCAAAGCAAATTCGGTTTGATGCCAACGAGAGAAGTCGACAAGAGGCTAAGGGATTTCGGCTTTTGCTTCAAAACAATGAACACCAAGGTATGACTAGCCGAAAATGTCCACCTAGATTAACTATGGCCATTTGGCACTCCTTCCAAGTCTTTCAACCGAATACTCCTCCTCTCACAATTTAAATTTCGGCCAATACTCCAAGTCCCTCCTGACCACTCGTTCAAACGAGTTTGAATTGCTCAAACTCCTAAGTTTTATCTCTTCCACCCAATTTGAATTATTGACTTGATCCACAACTATCCACCAGAGTTCCAACTGAGCACAACTCTACCCCTCTCTAACGTCAAAAAAAATTCCCAAAGAGGGATTCCTGCAGTTTGAACCTCACCTCCCTTCCCTTGCTTGTGGCATCACTTCTCAAGGCTCTAAGTGGCACCTCCTTGCCACTTTACCACAGGTTCTCTTGTGCTAAAGTTTGCCACATGATACACTTAACCCCTAGCTCCTACAGCTTCCCTTAACCAAAGCTTAAAAAAATAAAAATTTTCCTATAGCTTAGGCCTACCCTTTGCTCATACCCAGACCCTAAGACACCTCAATTAATATCACAATCAAGCCATTCACATGCAAACAATTCAAACATAATAGCCCCTATGTAAGGATGTTACACGGGGTGGGTTAACTACATCCCCACAGGTGTAATTGGCTGGTCGATGGTGTGTTGGATGGATTGGGTTGGGTTGCATTAATTCATTTGCACTATTATATTTGTAGGGCTTAGGCCCAATTCGATGACTTATGAGCTCGGGCCCAGTTGATTTTGGTTTAGGGGATTGCACACTGAGTTCTTATGACTCACCCTTTTTTCCTTAACCTCACAGGTAATTCCCAGCAATACGAATTCAGAGCCGTGGATGACTCGGTGGAGGCCATACTTTAGAAACATCGCTTGCAAACTTTAGTAAATTTTCTTTTTGCGTTATTTCTAAGATTATTTTTATTCTGTGGGTTTAATATTTTGTAATAAGGCGTTTAGTTAAATTTTCTTTTAAGTTTTCACTAATAACAGTTGATTTCATAAACACGGGATTTTCTTAAAGCATAATTAATCATTTTTCAAAGCATCACATTCCCGCAAACACTCCAGTTTGATTTTTCACAAGTGGAAACAGTTTTATTATTAAACATTAATAACTTCATAAAAAGGATATTAAACAAACCGGGTTTTTATTAACAAATATAGAAACTCAAAGTTTTAAAGAGACGCGATATTTTTAACTTACGCTTAGCTTTTTAACAAACCTCCTATATGACACGCTAGATTCGGTCATAACGTCTAGGTCGGGTTTGGGGTGTTACATATCATGTGCAAAAACCAACTTCTTTTTGGAAAAATAGGACTTTCCAACCAAGTCACCTTCATTTCTTGATACCCTCTGCAACCACCATTTATTTGAGAAGATTGTAAGGATTGAACTCGGGACTGGTGTCACTTACATATATAGAAATGAATGAATTTATACCTGCCATGAGCCAATCTTAAGCAAAGAAATTTGGGAAGTTTTCAACTTTGATCTTATTAATTGTTTGTTGTAGGTAAACATCCTTTGACTTTGGTGTAGCTGAGATAGAACCACGACCAATGTTAGAATTTGGTTGCTGTCTAACATTAGAGTTTTGTAATTGTTGTTGGGTTAGTTTCTATCGCTTCTCCAGGAAATCTGGTGTTTTTGAAAGTTTTAAACCAAGAATAGTTAACATTTGAAGAGCCTCCTAATCATATGAGTTAACCTGTGACAATAATTAAACAAAAAAATGAATTTTACTTTAATTAAGGATCAAAATAGTTTGCAAAATGGTTACATCAAAGTCTTCACCATGAATCTATCATTTGATATTTGCTGTTGTAGCATTCGGTGATAGAGACCTAGTGTAGAGTTCATATTATCCTTATTCTAAATCATTATATCAGCAAAACAAAATGACTGCTTAGCAATGTTTCTAACTTGGCCCTATCAGTATATCGTAGAACCTAAGACTGCATTAATATAAGAGGATGCAATGCATTAGGTTTCTTCCTCTATTTGAAGGGAGATTATCTTTTATTTGTTTTAAATACATATATTTTTGTGAAAGTCCAATTATTTACATTCGTAATTACTCTCTATCTCTAACATGTATCATCTATTTTTGTAGATATACATAATAAGGGCAAATGATTTAAATGATTTAATCAGTTACTGCTTCCTACTCCTCCTGAAACTATTAGTTCAACTAAAGGTGTCATTTAATCTTCGAATTAATATTTGGTAGTGATATTGATAAATTTTTTATATTTTGTTCAACTGAATTAATAATATTTGGTGCTAATAATATAATCTTACATCTGTACTAGGTACTATCGAGCACCTGAATTAATATTTGGTGCAATTAAATACACCACAACCATTGACATCTAGTCTACTGGTTTTGGCTGAGCTATTGCTTGGGCAGGTACATGTTTCATTGCAAATTTTTTTGGCTTATTTATATGCATTTTCCCTTTAAATTACTTAACAAAGCTAATTATACTTCAAATTTGTATATCTTTTTTTAATCTCTGGAAATGAATTGGCCATATTTATTCTGCAGATTGTTCTACCCTACTTTCATCTGTAACACCCTAAACCCGGTCAAAACGGTACGACCAAATTCGGCATGTCACAGGGAAAAATTGTTTTTGGAAAAACAAGTTGGCGACTTAAATTGTGAAGAAAACGTTTCATTTTATGAAAACTGAAGTTGAGTTAGGTAAATTGCTAAAATCACTTCAAAATTTGTTTCAGAGAATATGGAGTTAACTTGTGGTTGACATATGTTTGCTAATACCCGATGGTAGAAATTTTGGAAAATCCCGAAATTCATTAAAGTTGTGAAAACGCTCATTTTATAGTTTCTTTCCTTTTTAATCATGCTTTAATGCTTAACACAATTCCAAAGGCATTTGACAAAATAAATAATCTCGAAACTAAATTTAGATGGTCTTATTACATAACCAAAAACCGAAATTTAAAGCAAAGTAAATTCGAAAATTAACCATTAAAATTAAACAACCTATTGAGCATAGCCACCTCGAGTTCATCCCGGCTCCATATCCGCGATCTAGGAATTATCTGCAAAATGATAACGGAAGGTGTGAGTCACCGAGACTCAGTGTGTAAATCCCCATCCCGAAGATAATAAGCCCTTACAAAATTTCATAAGCAAATACGCATGTCATGCCACCCAAAACCTAACCATCCGAAACTCCCAAATCTACCCCGTGTGGTACCAAACCACTGGTGGTCCCAAACCACTGGTGACCGAAGTCACAAATAACATATGTGGTACCAAATCACTGGTGACCGAAGTCACGAATAACATGTGTGAGGCCAACCCACTTTGTGGTACCAAACCGCTGGTGACGATCCCTTTTGATATTATGTGGGGCCAACCCACTGTGGTGCCAAACCACTGGGACGAGTCACAAAGATAAATATATGTGGTACCAAACCACTGGTGGTTCCAAACCACTGAGACTTAGTCACAAAGTAATGAGAAGTGGGTCTAACCCACTGTGTCGTACCAAACCACTGGTGACAGTCTGATAATCATATCTTCCCCCTCCCCTTATCACCCATTTCTTATATACATGCTTACAATCAGGAATGATCATGTTTAACATATAGAATGACATGTGTACAATAACATGGAACTGACAGATTTCAATATATGCAATTAACGTTTGCAACCATAACAAACTTACCCGGCATCCTCGCTTTACCCACAAAGGTAACATAGTGATATTTACCGTTATTACAGCTTTTAACATCACCTAACTAATAGCATATTAAGCAAAGAAAGTGTGTAAGAGCTACACACCTGATTACTTGCAATACCACACTCTCTACGTTGACACTGTTGTTAACCGACACTACCGCTATCTACCTGCTACTCTGCTCAGATGCCGACCCACAACCCAGTGGCCAATCTCGCACCGCTGATACTGCCCGTTTCTTGAACTTAGTGGCTGGGTTTACCGATCCCACCCCTCCTACCGCCTGACTGACATTAGAGTCCATGAATACACCTTGGTCTCTAAATCGGGTTAAAGCAACGAAATTAAATCTAAAAGGTTAACACACCACATGAAGTGAAAGCCTTTACCTCGATCGACAAATCCCGAAACTCTAGATTTAATTCACAGCCCGAACAAATCCCGAAAATCCAAAAGAAAACGTCACCACCCCACCTACACTCGGCCAAACGTCAAATAGAATTGGATCTCTGCCTTCGGCATTTAGCATATTAAGAAAAGATTGAACGGCAGGGACACTTACCACAACACTAGCAAAATTGATTGGGAGTGGAGGAGAATAGATAACGATGATTTGCTGTTACAAGAACTGAAAGAAACGATTATGAGTGCCGAAAGAATTCGATTTATAGATGAATAAGAACTAATTAAAACAACTGTCAAATCCTGAATTTTCTTCCTATAGAAAATGATAGAAGAAAGGGAAAAGAGATAAGAGAGATTCGGCCAAGGTGCTAAGAACTTACCGCAAATGTCAAAGTTTGCTCCACTAAGCATAGAGAAGATGAAAAGAAGGGTGATCCCTAACAGTTGATATTCAGCCAAAGTGTTGAAAGAGAAAGAGAAGAGTAGCAGAGGTTTTGGCAAAGGATGAAGCTTCAGAAGGATTCGGCTAACAACAAAATAAAAGTGAAAAAGATGAAGAGGAGGAATGGTAGATGAGGTTTCTGTTCTTATGGAAAGAAAATGAAACACAATTGATGAATGGGAAGCAAGATAGGTTCGACCAACCTCCAAAAGAAGTAGAAAGAAATGAGAAGAGATTTAGGAAAGGTTTCGATTTTGGTACCTGAAAGAAAAGAAAATGCAACAAAGATGCTATGGGGTATTTTGGTTTTGACACAAAAAGAGATGAAGCAAAAGAATGCCTAGCCGAAAATGCTCTCCTAAGTTTGCTATTGAAATTCGGCACTCCCCCTAAGCTACCCAAAACTGATTTCTCCCCTCTCCCTTAGTGTTTGACATACGGCCAACACCAAGCTCAAGTGTCCATCCCCCTTTTCTCTCCACAAATTCCTCCTGACCACACATTCAAACCTGTTTGAATGTTTCAAACTCCTTATTTTTCTCTCTTCCATTCATCCAAACTTGTTGACTCTTTCAACCCTTGTCCACCAAAGTCCATCCTGAACACAACTCCTCCTGGTCTTGGCGTCAAAAATAATAAACAGAAAGGGGATTCTTGCAGCTCGAACCAAGGCCCTCCAGCTCACATGAGGCGTCACTCCCTTGTGCCTTAAGTGGCGCCTCCCTTGCCATTTTACCACTTGGATTCTTGTGTCAAAACAAACCACTATTTTCCCTTAACACCTAACTCATACAGCTCTCCCCTCTAAGCGCTCAAAAAGAAAATTTTTGCTATGGCTCTGGCCTACCCCTGTCTCATGCCTAGACCCTAAATTAGCCTAAACTAGCATGACATCCATGCTATCTACATGCAAGCAGATAAAATGCAAAGGCCCCGTTTTAAGGATGTTACATCATTTGCAAATTGTTCTACATTAGTTTCTTCTGCAGATTGTTCTGTGTTCATTTTTTGGTAAGTTTTCACTGTTTACATTGTTCTACCTTTTTTAAACTATACAAATTGGTCCAAACTATACAAACTATGGAAATTTTGTTTTTGTTTTTCTTACAAGTTAAGGTTCCCATAAAATTTGAAATGAATGCGCATGCGCAGAGCAAGTTAAAAAAAGTAAATTCATAGAAAATGTAATTTCACAATTTTAATATTTTATTTTTTATTTTTTTAAATAATTAAATTAAAATGTTATTATTTTTTAAGGTGGAAATGTAATTTTACCTTTTATGAAATTGAATTTTTTTTTTTTACAATTTAAAGAATTAAATGTGAAATTTATATTTTAAGAAGTTAGGCCTCTACGCTGCCATGGTGCGTGGACATTACCTAACTAGATAGCATATTTTATTTCTTTTAAATTAAAATATAAATATTATTATGAGTGTATTTTTATTTATTATGTTTATATCACGAACCAATTAGAGATTAAATTAGTTGATAAATGACTGAAAACATACAATTTTTGCAAAGAAACAAAATAGGTTAAAATATGCTTAAAATATTTTATTTTTCCTTATGAGCGAAGCCTTTTTTTTTATGGGAGGACAACATTAAGTTATATTGTTTTATGAGACCTAAGCAATTTCACCTTCGTATTCAATGTTAATATATATCTTTATGATTTTTAGAATGATTAAATCAAAATTTTATCATTTGTGAAAGGCTAAATTATAATTTTACCATTTATTAACTTAAAATTTTACATATTTTCATAAGTCAAAAGCATGATTTACATAATGTTAATAATATTAACATTTGGTTAAATTGGTCCAAACTATACAAATTGTATTTAAAGTTATATTTTAAATATTTTATTTTATTTTATTCATGAATTTTTTAATATTTTAATTTATTTTAAAGTTCAAATTTGCATAACTTGCACAATTTAAAGTTCAAATTTCATAACTTACATAATTTACATAACTTACATAATACGTAACTTACATAATTTAAAGATCAAATTTCATAACTTACATAATACATGACTTACATAATTTAAAGTTCAAATTTCATAACTTACATAATTCATAACTTACATAATTTTAAGATCAAATTTCATAACTTACATAATTTACATAACTTACATGATACATAAGTATATATCATATCATAACTTACATAACTTAATTACACTTATAAATAAACAACTTACCCGTGTAATTTATTGTCAACTTTAGACTTCAACAACTATGAAATGGATAGGACTTGGATGAATTTGTCAAGGGTAAGCAACGACTATCGAAATGGAGTAGAAACTTTTCTAAATTTTACATTTCAAAATGCAAGCCAAGAGAATATGATTCTTTGCTCGTGTAAGAAGTGTGGCAATATCAATTGGCATTATCGTGAAGTTGTCTACGAACATATAATTGTTGATGGCTTTATTCGGGGGTCTAAAAAATGGATTTTCCATGGATAGTGTACATCTAGTGGAGCATCTTCAATGATGAATCTGGGTTATCCTCATAGTGCTTACAATCAGAATGTTAGAGAAGTTGACATGGAAGGTATGTTGCAGGATCCATTTACTATGCGCAGTGATGGATTGCAATCATTTCCGCCTGACTTGGTTGCATCCGATGATTATAATTTTGGTGGAAATTCTTTCATTGAAATGGGAAGAAGTGTACCTGATGAATAGCCAAATGAAGAAGCGGCGGAGTTTTACACGTTACTTGGTGAAATGAATGAAGAACTTTATGAGGGATCAAAATTTTCAAAAGTGTCTTTCTGTATTCGTCTTTTTCACTTAAAATGTTGGGAGGGTGGACCGGAAACTGTAACATCCTAAATTTTTGGGCCCATGCGTTTAATGGGTGAATATGTGCAATGAGTTAAGTTGAGTATTAAGGGTTCAGAATGGCTTCAGGTTTGGGTCGAGACTGTAGTTAAAATTCTTGTTTGAACTCTTTAGTGGGAAGCCTGTTAAGTTAGGGCATAACATATATTAGCTGTGTTTTAAAACACAAATGGGCTTGTGGCCCAGTGGTCAGTAGCGCCACTTAGAAAGCAAGGAGGTGACACCACACAAGGGAGTAAGGGGCCCAAATTTATGGTTCACGGAGCCCAATTCTTATAATTTAAGTTAGCTAATTTTTGGTATTAGGGTTAGGTGGAGTGAACGGCAACAAGGCTCAAAAATAGGAGGATTTATGTAAACGGGATAATATGGATATTATAGTTGATAATATGGAAGATTGTAACATCCCAAAATTGGGCCTAGGAGAATTGAGCCCAATGGGCCTTAGGCGTAGTAGCGTTTGAATTTTTAGAGAATAAGAGATCAGCTTAAATGCAAGTTAGACCTATTGGATAAGTGATTTTGGAAGGTTAGAGGGCTTCTATAAAGTCCCGGGATCAAATATTGGCTTTGGGGAAATTTTGGTTTTAGGTGAAAAAAACCCTAGAAGTTGGCAGATAGGCCTTAAGAATAAAATATGGAGGAAAATGACACAAGTGGAGTGTGTGGTGTAGTGGCAAAGTGACGCCACATAAGAGACAAGGGAGTGACGCCACAAGGAAGGAAAGAGGTCCAAGGTTCAAGTCTTGGCTTTTGCATTTTGGTTTCTTTTTACTTGGACCTTAGAATTTGGCCCATAGTTTATATTTAGTTGCGCATGGTCTAAGACACAAGAGGAGCTTGTGGGCAAATGGTTAGCGGCATGGATTATGTTGCAAGGGAGCCTGGGTTCGAATCTCATGAAAAGTAAGGGAGTATTTATTTTGCGGATTGGACGGCAAGAGTTTTAGTTGAATTTAAACTCTACTGAAGAAGGGATCCCACATCGGAAAGACACAAAGAATGAAGGTGAAGAGCTAGCTATATAAGGAGCATCCTAGAAGGAGAGTAAACACATCTTGGAGGGCGTTTGGGCACAGGAGTGGTCGGAGCGCTTAGCCCCGCAGTCCTATCGGTGTGTAACTCTCTCTACTCTAGTTGTAGAGCGGCAAAATGCCGAAATGCCAGTTACATGGCATTAGTAGCCACACGAGCGTGCAAGCGCACGTGTGGGGCTTCGACGCGATAGTTGAGGCTATCAGTAGTATTCTTGTTGGTTAGGCTGCTTGGGCCTCGATGGGCCGAAGTGGGCCCAATGGGCCCATGGGCCCATATGAGTAAATTGTATGATTGGTTAGTATTTGTTGAACTAGACTAGGTGGAACTTATATACGTGGCTAGATTTGTGCTAGGTGGGCCACACGAGCATGTGGGCCCAGATGGGTCAAAATCGAGTTTTAGGCCCAATCGTCCGGTACGACCGGAAATGGTAGCTGAGTCGCTAGTGGCGACATTAGGCCTTCGGTAAGGCCATTGCAAGTGTGAATTTACAAAAATACCCTTGGTGGGTAAATTACGAAAATACCCTTAGTAGGTAAAATTACGGTTATACCCTTAGAGGTTGATTAGCATGATTATGTTGTTTAGTTCTGGCCGATTGTAGGGGAAGGCTTGATCTCGCATATCTCGGGTTGTGGCTAGTGCTCGAAAAGTGTTAAGGAGGGGGGATCTAGTGCGTTAGATCTTGATCTACGGGATTTGATAGTCGCATTAGAAACCAGGTGTGTAAACTAACACGCTTCTTGCTTTGTATATGTTTGATAAACTGATTGATTGGTAAAACCGAAACAAAGATGGTTGAGTGATATGATACCCTATGGGGTATGTGCACGGATTCGTAAGTCCGTTTCATTATGAGTACTCGTTATTGATACATGATGTCATGATTTATGATGTATGTGCTATGAGATGCAACGTTAAACATGTTTGCATGATTTGAATACTATACATGAGTTGGTATGATGATGGGTGATATGAGAGGAGGGGAAGTGATATTCGTGTCGATCGACACCAAAGTGGTTTGGTACCACATTGTGACGACGGTCACCGAGAGGTTTGGCACCTCATAGCGCCTCGTCCCGTGGCTTAGCACCACGATGGGGTTGGCCCCATTTACATTATGGGATTGACGCCAAGATTTGGTATCACACGATGGGTTGGCCCCATCACTTGATTCGTGACTTCGGTCACCAAAGCTGATTTGGTATCACATTTGTGTCTTTGGGACACCAGGTGGTTTGGCACCACAAGTATTGACGGATATTGTGACTTTAAGTCACCAGGTGGTTTGGCACCACCAGGTGGTTTGGTACCACACGGGTAGTAGAAAGGTGTTTGGAAGGCTAGGCTTTGGGTGCATATCGTAACTTGTGCATGTTAAACCCGCTTTTATGATTGGTGTATGATGTTTTACTAAACCGGGAAAAGGGCTACACACTTGAGTCTTGGTGACTCACCTTTTTCCGTTAACATTTTCAGTGTGATGCGTAAAGATGGACCGGGTTTGGAGAGGACACAAGGTGGCCCATGCGAGAAGAAGATATTTGGATTATTTTAAGCATTTTTAATATTGAGTATTTTGTTTTAAGTATGGGTTGTAATAAGGGCCTTACTATTATTTTGGTATTATTTTAATTATGGCTTGATTAAACTGAACCACTATGTGAAGAGGATTTTATCTTAGCAACCTGCTTATTCAAAATAGTATTTAATAAAGTTTAAATTCAGACAATTTTATAACACTAAGGTTTTTCATATTACTTTAAATGGACATGGTTTTCAAAAGTTAACAAACTTTCATGATTATTCCAAGTCAAAAAGATTTTCAACCGTCTTTCCGCAGTGACATAACCTGATCCGGTCAAGGCTCGTGGGCCGGGTTTAGGAGTGTTACAGTTTGGTATCAGAGCCCGGTTCAAAACTCGGTTTTGAGGGTTTTGGGTCCAAAAACATTTTTTATGGGCTTTTCAAAGATTTGGGCTTTCATAAAATTTTTTTCAGGTTATTCTGGCATGGCACCTGTATTTTCAAAGCAGTAGATCGTGGACATGGGAGCCAAGACGGACTCGAGGGGCCATCAAATTTTAATTCCTATAGATTATTTTCAGTTTTTTTTAAGTTTTTTTATTTCAGGAATATTTATGTAATAAGGCCCCGTACTTTATATTCATTTAAGTAGTTTTTAATATTTGCAACTTATGAAAATATGACAAAGGTTTAATAATACAAAATAATAATAAAAGTTTTCCTTTTCAAATGTCAGTTATTTATTCAAATATTGTCTAATTAACTTACGATTTCTAAAAACCAACAAAGCAAAAGTTTTTAATGTACAACCCGTAGCATACCAGATCTGGTCGAAGCTTATGGGCCGGGTTTGGGGTGTTACATTTTGGTATCAGAGCCCAGTTCAAAACTCAGGCTGTGAAATGGGTCTAGTAGTGTTTTGAAAATTTGATGTAAATTTGAGGAAAATGTCTTGGGATGAAGATATGGCCTTCGAGTCTACCGGCACCCGATCCACGCAGGTAAGTATTCTAAACTTTTGGATATGATATGTATGTGGGCTTGATGGGCTTGATGGACGTAGACTAGCATATTAGACATTGATGGACTTTAGGTTTAGTTTAAACAACTCTTTAAATTCATAAGACTTAAGCAATCCAAACAAACCTGTAAACAAGTCGTGAGATTAGGGTGTGGCAACAAGCATACGCATGTCTAGGATTGGATTCAGGGAGAGCTTGGTATTTAAGCAGTCATAGTGACTCACCTCCTCTTCGCTAGAATCCTACCTGGTGCGTAGTGACTGTTCATCTTAGCCACGAGGACTTGTTAACGAGCCAAAATTTATAATTAAACCCCGAAAGGGACCAGCCATCTTATTTTGCAAAATTACCAAGTTACCCCTGATTTATAAAATGACCAAAATATCCCTGATTTGTAAAATTACTAAATTACCCTTGATTTGTAAAATGACCAAAATACCCCCAAGTTTTGTAAATTTTTCGAAATACACTTAAATTGTGACAATTTCCCCTCGAATACCCTGGATTTGCAAAATTACAGAAATTTGTGAAATTATTGAAACACCCCTGGTTGAAAAAAAAAACCCTAGATTTACAAAATTATCGAACCCTATAAAATTATCACAATACCCTCGAAAAAAAAAAACTTGTTTTCCAAAATATCTCTACTTCAAGGAAAAAAAACAAAAAAAACAATAACACAAGATACCCTATTTTGAGGAAATTACCAAAATACCCTCGTTTTGTGAAAAAAAAGTACCAAAGTACCTCTAATTCAAAGAAAATCACCAAGATACTTTATTTTGGAAAATACCCTGTAGGGCAAAACTACGGAAAAATCCCTAGGTAGTGAAATGACAAAAATACCCTTATGTGGTGAACGTGAGTTCATGGATGCTATTTGTATACTGATGGTTGATGATTGAATGTATGTGCTTCCTAGAACTAGGAGAGGCGAACTTGAGACTGAATTGTAGATATAATTGCAAAATCGAAAGAACTACTCTTAAAACTACTATTCATAAGACTGTTCGTGGTTAATCAGTGGAAGAGAATTAATAATTCATAAAATTTCTAATCAGATAAACGCGAATTGGATGAATGAGTACAAGGGGTCGAGGACGTCCACCACATGGTCGCGGTAGGGGTAGGATGACGATGTCAGAACCAGTGGGATCTGACCATGGTTTTGGAAATGAGATGCCAGTTCCACCAGCTGCGGAGGAGGAATTTCAGGACCAGACTGCCGGAGATGATACGATACCTTAGTCGATGTTAAGGGTTTTAGAGAGGGTTGCTGGGGAAGGCATGGGCACAGGAGCCCGAAAATCTGTACCGGAGCGACTTAGAGCCAATGGGGCAGAAGTCTTTAGGGGAATTTCTGGTGTCGCCCTGAGTTCAGCTGAGTATTGGTTGGAGGCGGTGGAACACATAATGGATGATTTAGATTTCACGGAGGAGGAGAAGTTGAAAGGTGTTGTATCTCTCCTGTGGGACGAAGCTTAAAAATTGTGGCTTACGGTTAAGAATGGTATGGTCGCTGACCGTATCACTTGGAATCTCTTCAAAACAGCGTTTCAGATTAAATACATTGGGACAAGTTATGTGGATGCACAGCATAGAACATTTCTGAATTTGGTGCAAGGAAGTAGGTCGGTGGCTGCGTACGAAGCGGAATTCTTACACCTTAGCGGTTATGCTCGAGGGATGGTGGCCATAGACCATAAACGATGTGTTCGATTTGAAGATGGTCTGAGGGACGAACTGCGTGTATTGATAGCACCACAGCGGGAGAGGGAATTTCCTATGCTTGTGGAAAAAGCTAAGATAGCTGAGGAGGTAAAGTGGACGAAGAAACTGAATCAGTATAGAGATAGGAGTGGAAATAAGAGGAATGTTGGACCGTCAGGAGCAACTGGGCAAACTCAGAAAAGACCTAGGTCAGACGAGCCGAAACTGAGAGACTTGCTGCTAGTCAGACACTGAAGTGTGCTCGATGTGGTAAATTCCATGTAGGTGAGTGTTGGGCGGGCAGTGGGAAGTGCTTCAGGTGTAGGTCTACGGACCACCAAGTTAGAAACTGTCCTTAACAACAGGGCAGTGAAGGGCCCGCAGGTCAAGAGAATGCACCGCCAGGGAGAGGAGGTCAATAACCACCAAGGGGCCGTGGTCAAGTCAATGGTGGCAATGGTACAGGACATGGTCGTGGAGGTGCATGTTATGCTGAGGTGAGGCAGCCAGCTTTGGTCTATGCAGCACGTCGCCAAGGGGATGAGGACGCTCTAGATGCGAATACCAGTGCGTACTCTACCATAGTATACTAAGTGTTTCTTTTGGCTTTAGAATTAGAGTGCGCAGCGAAAGCATAGTGGTGAGACTTGGGTAGTACGATTAATAGTTAGTTGCAAATTTCGAGGATGAAATTTCTTTAAGTGGGTAGAACTGTAACATCCTAAATTTTCGGGCCCATGCGTTTAAGGGGTGAATATGTGTAATGAGTTAAGTTGAGTATTAGGGGTTCAGAATGGGTTCAGGTTTGGGCCGAGACTGTAGTTAAAATTCTTGTTTGAACACTTTAGTGGGAAATCTGTTAAGTTAGGGCATAACAGATATTAGTTGTGTTTTAAAACACAAATGGGCTTATGGCCCAGTGGTCAGTAGCGCCACTTAGAAAGCAAGGAGGTGACACCACACTAGGGAGTAAGGGGCCCAAATTTAAGGTTCATGGAGCCCAATTCTTTTAATTTAAGTTAGCTAATTTTTGGCATTAGCGTTAGGTGGAGTGGACGGCAACAAGTCTCAAAAATAGGAGGATTTATGTGAACGAGATAATGTGGATATTATAGTTGATAATATGGAAGATAAAGGAGAAAAGGTAGGAGCTATCTGCAAGGCTAGGTGTTGGCCAAAATTCCATCACCTAGAGGAGGGAAGAAATCGATTTCTTTATGGCAAAGGGGTGCTAAAATTTCCCCTACTATTTGATTAGTTGTTAGTTATTACGAAGTGCATTTTCGATTTTAAGCAGTAGGTGCCGAAATCTTCTATAAATAGAGGAGATATCTCTTCAATTTCGATATTTGGAACCCTATTCTTTTCTTCTTTCCCTGTGTTGAAATTCTCAGTCTTCCCCTGCAAGTTCTTTTCTTTTGATTTCTTCAGAAGCCGAAACCTTCCAAGTTTCTCAACATCTTTTCTTTCAAAAGCCGAAACCATGAACTCTCTTCTCATCTCCATAGCTGAATACCCCTATTCCCTTTTGCCGATTTCTTCATTAAAAGCCGAATCTACATAGACTCCTTCCTATCAACTTTTCTTCTAATCTTCTCAAAAAGCCGGAATTTCTAAGGGTAGTCGAAATCTTTGTGTTAAGGTGAGTACCGATTTTCCCATCTTTTTAATTTTTCTTTTGGTTTTTAAGAGACAAGGTCGAATGGCCACTTGGTTTGTTAAGGCTGTCGGTTGAGACTAATATTTTCTCTCTTCTCATGTTTTGGGTAGCATTCCGGGATTTGAAGGAAACCTGATCATTTGGATCTAATAGTTGAAAGTCACTAGTCTCTAATTTCGGGATTTCAAGGTAAGGGGTTTTTTTAGATTTTTGTTAGATTCGCTAACATACCGGTGATCTTAAATATAGGGTATAATTTAAAAACCCTATTTCATTATTGTAGTTCTAACAAGGACTTTTGATGGAAACGAATATGGATCAGGGAAAGGAGAGGATTCCTAAGTTTAAGAAATGAGCAGTGTCTGCTGTTCACGATTGGCCACCGGGTTGTGGACTGGCTTCTGAACAACACCTTAGGCAGATAACGATGGTGTTGGCTACGAATAGTGTCGACATAGCGGTCTACACTCTTAGTCAATATCCTTGCTATCCGGATCTACAACCCTTAGTCTAAAACCTTGCTCAAAAGCCGGAAGAATACGAAGATTTGGGCTCCCCTACATTCGGCCAAGGGTTAATAAATACCCGAAGTTATATGTTAAAAATCAGTAGATCTCCTTACCTTGAAATCTCGAAAGTAACACAATTCAAGTGTTATTGAACTCTGACTTAGAGATCTAAGCAAATAAATCCCTCTTCAAATCCCAGAATGTCACAAATAAGAGAAAACACGAGATTAGCCAACAACTTAACCATTCGGCTATGGCCTCCAAAAGCAGAAAAAGATCAAAAGAAACCCAAATCGATACTTACCTTTATAGAGAGTTTTGTCTATCCCTTGTAGAAAGATTTGGCAACTGTAGAAGATTAGAGATCCAGGAGTTTCGGGTTTTTAAGGAAATCCCAGAAAAGGTGAACGAGAGAAAGCTGATGTATTTTTCGGCTTTTAGAAGAGAAAGATGAGAAAAGAAAACAATGGTGATTTTCGGCTTTTTGAAGAGGAAAGATGAGAAAAGAAAACAATGGTGTTTTTCGGCTTTTTAGAGAAATTGGCTCAAGAGAAAAAGAATGGAGAAGAGAGTGAAAGGAGAGGTTTCGGCATTTGAAGAAATTGAAGAAAAGAAATTGTAGAGGGAGAGGCTAAGAATTTTGATACAAAGAGTGAAGAGGAAATTAAGGTTTAAATGCCAGAATCAATGAGATATCCCCCCTATTTATAGAAATTTTGGCATTTACTGCTTAAAACCGAAAACGCCCTTCCTGATAACTAAAAGTCAAGCTAATAAAAAGGGAAAATTTGGCACCCCTTATCCATGAAGTAGCCGAATTCTTTACTCCTCTAGGTGGTGGATTTTCGGCCATCACCTTGCCTTACAGATAGCTCTTATCTTTTCTCCTTTTTATCATCTATATTATCAATTATAAAATCCACATAAATCCTCTTATTTTTTAGCCTTGTTGCCGTCCACTTCACCTAACCCTAATGCCAAATTTAGCTAACTTAAATTAAAGGATTTGGGCTCTATGAAACTTAAATTTTGGGCCCCTAACTCCTTGTGTGTGGCGTCACCCCTTGCTCCCTTTAAAATGCCGAAAATGGCCCAGAAACATGGGCTCTTTGCGGCCAAAACTTGGGCCCCTTTAATTGTTAATGACGCCACCTTCAAATTCCCTTGCAGTGCCACCTATTGTTGGGCCACAAGCCCACGTTGGTATTTTTAAACACAATTACCTCCTTTTAACTCTATAATGCCCAATCAGATAATTTAACCAAGGCCTTTGCCTACTCCTGAGCCCAATTTGGACCCCTATCACTGAAATTAACATATTAAACATATCCTTACATTAAACGCATAGACCCAAAAATTCAGGATGTTACAGAAATTATGTCAAATGTTTAATAATACGAAATAATAATAATAAAAGGTTTACTTTTCAAATGTCACTTATTTATTCAAATATTGTCTAATTAACTTATGATTTCCAAAAACCAACAAAGCAAAAGTTTTCAATGTAGAACCCGTAGCATACCAGATCTGGTCGAAGCTTACGGGCCGGGTTTAGGGTGTTACAGAGACTCTTTGACAATGCTCTTAGAGTTTTTGAGAGAAATGTTCCCGTTTGCGAAAATCCCTCAATCATGCAAAGACATGAAGAAACTAATAAAAGATTTGGGCCTTGGATACAACAAAATTCATCGTTTCCCAAATGACTGCATGTTGTATTGGGGTGACCGAAAAACCCGACAGTGCTGTCATGTATGCGGTCAATCCCGTTGGATGAATAGAAATACAAAAGATGGTAACGAGGATGGAAATGATACAAGTTAAAGAAAAAGCCAGTTCAGATTTTGCGGTATTTTTCGCTAATACCAAGGCTTCAAAGGCTTTTCATGTCGTCAAAGACAGCTGAGTCAATGACGTGGCACCATGATGGACGGATCGACGATTGATTGTTCAGGATCCTACGGATTCTTTAGCTTGGAAATCATTTGACAGTAAATTTTCAAGCTTTGCAAGTGATCCTCGGAGTGTGAGGCTTGGGCTAGCATCTGATGGATTTAATCCTTACAGAATCATGAGCACTGCGTATAGTAATTGGCCTGTGGTGCTTGTTCCTTACAATTTGCCTCATGGATTTGCATGGAACAATCATCCTTTATCTTATCTATGATTATCCTAGGAGAGAAAGGTCCTGAAAATGATATTGACATTTATTTGCAGCCACTTATTGAAGAGTTAAAACAATTATGGGCTGGTGTTGAGACATATGATGTAATGAGAAAGGAGAACTTTAATTTACGTGCAGCTTTGATGTGGACTATTAATGACTTCCCAGCTTATGCCAATTTATCTGGTTGGAGTACCAAGGGACGTTATGCTTGTCCTTGTTCTGCTGCGTAAACATGTTCGCAATGGTTATATAATAGAAAAAGTTCTCTTACATGGGGCATCGTCGGTGGTTACCTGGAAATCATAGATTTAGATTTTAGACTACTCTGTTTGACGGTACTGAAGAGTTCAGAGAAGCTCCTTCGTAGATTGGTGGATCTAAAATCTTGTTCATGTTGAAAGATATGAATTTCATTTATGGGAAGATGAATCAACTGCCCAACACGCAAACAAATAGAAGATCAAGAGATGAATCTGATGAAGAGGATGATCCTAATGAGGCGGACTTGTGGAAAAAAAGAAGTATTTTCTTTGAGTTGCCGTATTGGAAGCATCAGATTTTACGACATAATCTTGATGTCATGCATATTGAGAAATATGTCTGCAAGAACATCATTGTGACTATTTTGAATGTCGATGGAAAATCGAAAGACAATCTTCAGAGTCGACTTGATTTAGTCCACATGGGAATTCGGCGTGAGCTTCATCCCCAAGCACTTTTGAAGAGGAAATATCGGTTACCGCCTTCCTTAAAATCACATGGAGAAAAAAGTGTTCTATATGGTGTTGAAGGATATAAAGGTCTCGGATGTGTATGCATCAAATATATCTCGATGTGTGAGTCATAAATATCAAAGACCATATGCCTTAAAATCACATGACTATCACATATTGATGCAAGATTTACTGCCACTTGCTATGCGGTGTTGTATGTCGAAAAAGGTGACGTCTTGTATAGTTGAACTATCCAATATAATGAAAGGCATTTGTGGCAAAGTTTTGGATGTTCAAGAACTTGAGACACTACAAGATCAAGCCGCATTGACTTTATGCAATCTAGAGAAGATCTTCCCGCCTTCATTCTTTCGCTATTATGCTGCACTTGATAATTTATCTCCGTCGTGAAGCAATACTTGGTGAACCCGTTTTCTATCGATGGATGTATCCTATAGAAAGTTGCAACTTTTGATAATGTTGTATATCGTGTTTAGGTTCCTATCCAAATTAAAGTCTTATTGCCACAATAAGCGTTACCCAGAAGGATCAATTGCTGAAGGCTACTTGGTAGAGGAATCTATGACTTGCTGTTCAAGATATTTGGAAGATGTTGAAACAAGAATGAACAGACCAAGTAGAAATGCTGGGCTCATAGATCATAACTTGGCCGAAACTTATTTATTTCAAAGTTACGGAGAACCATTCGGCATAGTTGAAATTGCAGAATTAGATGATAGATCGTGGGTACAAGCACATCGATATGTTCTTTTTCATCACGATTCAATGGAACCATTACGCAAGTAAATTCTAGAATTTGATAAATATTCATCAATTATAATTTATTTATCTTTTAACAGAGTAAACCTTTTTTAACATAGTGAGTAAAAACAAATATTGAGAGCTCGTTCACGGTCCCGAAGATTACAACAACGAGAAATTAATAAGTTGTTCGCAGAATCATTTCATGAATGGTTAAGCCAAATGGTATGCAATTGAAGCTTTCATTGAAAAATAAAAATGTTTTCTCATAACATTTATAATTACTTAATTTACTTTCGATTCAATAGGTTTGAAGTCAGAATGAAGTAAATGACGAAGTTAAATGGCTTTCCCAAGGTCCAAATAGAATAGTGAAAAGATATAGTGCCTTCCTCATCAATGGATTCAGATTTCATACAAAATATCGTGAGAGATTGAGGAAAACTCAAAATTGTGGAATTGTTGTTAATTCTTCAATTACAAGTTATGCTAGTGCTAGGTACAGTAATCCAGTTGAGGGAAATGTGGAGTATTATGGACTTCTTACTGACATAATTGAGTTGGATTATTGTGGCAAATGGAAAGTTGTCTTATTTCGAGGTGATTAGGCTGATGTTAATATGACTCGTGGAATTAAACAAGATCAATTTGGTTTTACAATGGTGAACTTCTCTCGATTGATTCACACTGGACAACAATTGATAAATGAGCCGAATGTATTTTCTTCTCAAGTGAAGCAAGTTTTTCACTCGAAAGATCCAACTGATGAGGGTTGGTACGTTGTACTCCGAAACACCCCTAGAGACTTATTTGACATGGGCAATGGAAGTAGAGATGACATCGTTGAAAGATCAAAAACTTTGCCTTTTCCAGAACAAAACTTCAATGAAAATATCCCTAGTACCAGTACACAATCTCAATGGGTTCGTCAGGACGTGGACGAAGATATTTACGAATTATGATGTAGTAAGATTTTATAATTTTTTAAATATATGTAATATTATAATTTTAATATTAGTCATGCTATATAATTTAACTATTTTATATGTACTATTATTGTTGTTATTTGTTACTAAAATTTCAACTATTTTATGTGTATTGCAAGAAAAATGCATAGAAGAAAATTACGAAATTTCAGTATTGTCCAGAATTGTAACACCCCAAACCTGGCCTAGACGTAATGGCCTGATATAACATGTCACATCAAAAGGGTATTTATTCGTTAAAAACTTTGTTTTCTTTTTGGAGCTCCAAATTTCTTTGTTTGAAGAAAAAAAAAAAGATTCACTTAAAGTGAATTCTTGTAAAGATGTTATTATTTTTAGAAAACTTGTTTATTGTAGAAATCTGACTTAAGAATTGCTAAAACATGATATTTTGGAAAACGGTTGTTATCGTTTTAAAAATCTGTGTTTAACCAATTAACAATTATTAACTAGTAGAATTACCAAATGAATGTTTAAAAAGAAAAAATCCAACAGCCTTATTACACAAAATATTAACCCAAAAATATTACTATAAAAGAAACTAAAATCAAATTTACTAAGTCCCGTAAGAAGCAAAATCGACGTAAGAAGCAAAAGAAAGGGGTGAATTATGAGAACTCAGTGTGTAATCGCCCTACTAGAGTAACAGTAAGTATATAGAATCTGAAATCTAACAGTCTGGGCCAAAGCCCTTTAACAGTTACATTACAGTCTACTTCAGAGCATACCTAGGTCAAAGGCCACTACAATACCATTTGGGTCAAAGCCCATAGCAGAATCAATTGGGCCTAGCCCAAACCAATAGCAGAACAAGTGGGTCTAAGCCCAGTACAGTATCAGTTCGAGCCTAAGCTCCAAAATCATGGTAATGCAAACAAAGTAATGCAAACAAATTAATACAGCCCAAACTAATCCAACCATCACACCACCCATACCAACCCTACACACCATGTGGGGACCAAGTCAACCTACCCAGCCCTACACATGAAGAGCGCAGCAAAGCTGCCAATAACAGTATACGTGGCTGAGCCACCAAAGTCAGTATATCGTGACAGGGCCACTGAATCAGTATAATATGGCATAGCCACCAGTGCAGTACTTCCTCCAAATAAGCAACCCAACCCAATGCAGTGTGTCCTGTATGTCATGCTCAATCATTACACGTCTATGTAAAATGGCCATGCTTAGTAACAGTCATTTCAACACATATTAACAGCAAATCAGACACACGCCCACAATCAACTTGGTTAAAACACCGTAATACAATCACAGTCAAATCATGGCACAAAATCAATCTTTTACCCTCAGGGGCAAAATAGTCTGTTTTACCCTATAAGGGTATTTCGGTAATCCTACCCTACAGGGGTAATTTGGTAATTCTACTCATAACTAATCCATGTATGCAGTGCATCTCAAACATAATCAATCATACAATTAACACATACAACACTAGTACTACCACGAGGGTACAACGGTCATTTAATCAGTTAGGGGTAAAACGGTCATTTTGCCCCGTAAGGGCATCTCGGTAATTTTACCCATCGAGGGTATTTCGGCAACGTTACCCATAAAGGGTATTCGGTAACTTTACCCATAGAGAGTATTTTAGTAATTTCACAAACCAGGGGTATTTTGGTAATTTCGCAAATCGGGGTATTTCGATAATTCTATAAATCTGAGGGTATTTCAATAATTTCACAAATCATGGGTATTTCGGTAATTTAGCAATCTGAGGGTATTTCGGTAATCTCACAAATTAGGGGTGTTTTAGTAATTTTGCAATATCAGGGTATTTTGGTCATTTTGCAAACCAAGGGTATTTTTGTAATTTCACAAATCGGGGATATTTCGGTAATTTCACAAATCGGGGGTATTTCGGTAATTTCACAAATCGGTGTATTTCAGTAATTTCGTAAATTAGGGTATTTCGATAATTTCACAAACTGGGGGTATTTCAGTAATTTCATTAATCAAGTGTATTTCAACCGGGGGTACTTCGGTAATTTTACAAGTGGAGGGTATTTCAGCAATTTTGTAAACCAAGGGTATTTCAGCAATTTTGTAAACCAATGGTATTTCAGTAATTGAGTAAACCAAGGGTATTCTAAACAGAGATAACGATGCGAATGGGCCTAGAGCGCATTCTCGGACCAAATGGGACCACACGCTCGTGTGGCCCATTCAGCCCAAATCTATCCATAGATATGAGATTCACATAGACCAGTTCACTATCTACTACACAATCATACAATTTATTCATATGGGCCCACGAGCCCATTGGGCCCACTAACAGCATCAACCCACAAGAATACTAATGGTGGCCTCAACTATCGGGTCGAAGCTCCCACACGTGCGCTCACACGCTCGTGTGGCTACCATCGCTATGTGACCGGCATTTCAGCAGTTGCCGCTCTACAACTAGAGTAGTACGAAATACACACCTGATAGGAATCTGGAGTTAATCCGCGCTCCGACCACTCCTGTGCCCAAACGCCAAGAAAGGTGTGCTTACTCTCCTCATAGATTGCTCTATTTAAAGCCAGCTTCTCACCTTCCCTCTTGCTAGCTTCTTGGTGTGGGATCCCTCCTTCAGCAGAGTTTAATTCCAACACAAGCTCTGGCCGTCCCAACTTCGCAAAATAAATATCCCTTTTTGCTTACGATTGGATTCGAACTCAGGCTCCCTTGTAACATAATCAATGCCGCTAGCCACTTGGCCACAAGCTCCTCTTGTGTCTAAACTCATGCGCAACTAATTATAAGTCTATGGGCCAATGTCTAAGTTCACTTAAATATAAATCAAAATGAAATGCAAGCGCCAAGACTTGAACCTTGGACCCCTTGCTTCCTTCTGTGGCGTCATTCCCTTGTCTCCTATGTGGAGCCATTTGCCACTAGACCACAACTCTTTTTGTGTCATTTTTCTCCATATTTTATTCTTAAAGCCTATTTACTAACCCCCAAGGTTTTACTCACCTAAAACCAAAATTTTCCTGAAGCCCAGGTTTGATCCCGGGACTTCATAGAAGCCCCCTAACCTACCAAAATCACGCATCTAATAGGACCAACTTGCATTAGTGTCATTCTCTGTTCTCAAAAATTTCAAACACTCCCCTGGTCATGGTAATGCAAACAAAGTAATGCAAACAAATTAATGCAGCCCAACCCAATCCAACAATCACACCACCCGTACCAACCTTACAAACCATGTGGGGACCAAGTCAATCCACCTAGCCCTACACACCAAGAGCGCAGCCGAGCTGCCAATATCAACGCAGTAAAGCTGCCAGTAACATTATACGTGGCTGAGCCATTAAAGTCAGTATATCGTGGCAGAGCCACTGAATCAGTATAACGTGGCATAGCCACCAGTACAGTACTTCTTCCAAATCAGCAACCTAACCCAATGCAGTATGTCGTGTATGTCATGCTCAATCATTACACGTGTATGGAAAATGGCCATGCCTAGTAACAGTCATTTCAACACATATTAACAGTAAATTAGACACACACCCACAGTCAAGTCGTTTAAAACACCGTCATACAATCCCAGTCAAATCATGGCACAAAATCAGTCTTTTACCCTCAGGGGCAAAATAGTCATTTTACCCTATAAGGGTATTTCTATAATCCTACCTACAGGGGTAATTCGGTAATTCTACTCATAACTAATCCATGTATGCAGTGCATCTCAAACATAATCAATCATACAATTAACACATACAACACTAGTACTACCGCGAGGGTACAACGGTCATTTAATCGATTAGGGGTAAAACGGTCATTTTACTCCTAAGGGCATCTCAGTAATTTTACCCGTCGAGGGTATCTCGGCAATTTTACCCATCGAGGATATTTCGGTAACTTTACCCATAGATGGTATTTTAGTAATTTCGCAAACTAGGGGTATTTTGGTAATTTTGCAAATTGGGGTACTTTGATAATTCTGTAAATCTGAGTGTATTTTGACAATTTCACAAATCATGGGTGTTTCAATAATTTAGCAATTTGAGGGTATTTCGGTAATCTCACAAATTAGGGGTGTTTTGGTAATTTTACAATATGAGGGTATTTTGGTAATTTCTCAAACCAAGGGTATTTTGGTAATTTCACAAATTGGGGGTATTTCGGTAATTTCACAAATTGGGGGTATTTCGGTAATTTCGCAAACTAGGGTACTTTGATAATTTTACAAGTCGAGGGTATTTCAGTAATTTTGTAAACCAATGGTATTTCAGTAATTAAGTAAACCAAGGGTATTCTAAACAGAGATAACGATGCGAATGGGCCTATTGCCCATTCTCGGCCCAAATGGGCCCACACGCTCGTGTGGGCCATTTAGCCCAAATTTATCCACAGATATGATATTCACATAGACCAGTTCACTATCTACTACACAATCATACGATTTATTCATATGGGCCTACGAGCCCATTGGGCCCACTAACAGCATCAACCCACAAGAATACTAATGGTGGCCTCAACTATCGCGTCGAAGCTCCCACACGTGCGTTCGCACGCTCGTGTGGCTACCATCGTCGTGTGACCGGCATTTCAGCATTTGCCGCTCTACAACTAGAGTAGTGCGAAATACACACCTAATAGGAATCTAGAGTTAATCCGCGCTCCGACCAGTCCTGTGCCCAAACGCCAACCAAGGTGTGCTTACTCTCCTCATAGATTGCTCTATTTAAAGCTAGCTTCTTACCTTCCCTCTTGCTAGCTCCCCGATGTGGGATCCCTCATTCAGCAAAGTTTAATTCCAACACAAACTCTAGCCGTCCCAACTTAGCAAAATAAATATCCCTTTCTGCTTGCGATGGGATTCGAACTTAGGCTCCCCTGTAACATAATCCACGCCGCTACCCACTAGGCCACTAGCTCCTCTTGTGTCTAAAATCATGTGCAACTAAATATAAGTCTATGGGCCAATGACTAAGTTCACTTAAAAATAAATCAAAATGAAATGCAAGCGCCAAGACTTGAACCTTGGACCCCTTCCTTCTTTGTGTGGCATCATTCCCTTGTCTCCTATGTGGTGCCATTTGCCACTAGACCACAACTCCTTTTGTGTCATTTTTCTCCACATTTTATTCTTAAAACCTACTTACTAGCCCTCAGGGTTTTACTCACCTGAAACCAAAATTTTTCTAAAGCCCAGGTTTGATCCCGGGACTTCATAGAAGTCCCCTAACCTTCAAAAATCATGCACCTAATAAGTCCAATTTGCATTAGTGCCATTCTCTTGTTCTCAAAAATTTTAAACATTCCCATAGTCAAGGCCCAATAAGCCCAATTCTACTAGGCCCAAATTCGGGTCGTTACAAGAACACTCCAAATTCGGAAGAAGGAAATAGTGAACAACAGATAGCTATTGGATCTTCGAATATGTCGGAGACAATTGACAAGCTTGCTGAATTTCAAAGTAATGTTAAGTTTATTTTACATGCGTATTGACTTTTATTATTGCTCGTATTTCTCAATTTCAATATAATAATATATTATTTCCAGCTGAAAGTGGTGGACGCGCAGAGGTCGAGGACGTACACTACTTAAAGATTTATACAACTTAAATCCTGTCGAGCGTGTCAAAGTAAGTAGAAACAGTCATGGTCAGCCTGTTGGATCAAAAGCTCGACTTTTAGCAGGCTATTTGAACATTATAGCACGAAATGCCAATATGTTGCCCATCAACTACGAATCATGGCATCACATGCCTAATAGCAGCAAAAATCAAGCTCTCGATAATATTAAGGTAACAAAACGTGAATGTAATTTATAATACTTTGGTTTAAGTTTCATTTATATTTACTTTCTAAACTTGTGTTTTTTAGGAGAGATTTGCTTTACAGGTCTCAAATGCCTATATCACGAAGGCATTGGGTAAAAAATGGAGAGACCATAAAAGGACTTTGAAAAAAATATTATTTTAAGAAAGACATAAGCCTCAAAGAAAAATTGCAAAATGTCTCGCCGGGAATGCCGAGGTACCAATGGGAAGATGCAGTTAGATTCTAGAATTCAAAGAAAAGAGAGGTATTACGTACTTCTAAACTCTTATAAATTTTTCAGTTTATAATATTTACAATATACGTAATAATAATTTCATTATGTAGGACCGTGAGCAAGTTGGAACAAGTAGCAGGCAAAAACAAAAATTCACGCACACTGTAACATCCAGGATTTAGAGGTTGTGTGTTAATTTATAATTCGTGTGATAGAGGGCTTAGTGTGTGTTTGGATATGTTTTAGGGGTTCCCAAAACCCTAGGATGTAGGAGAGTGCCTTAGAAAAATATTCGACTTCAAGCTTAGAAAGGGGAGCTACAGGAGTTAGGCCTTAAAGGAATAAATGGTGGAGTTTAGGACACAAGAAATTAAGCAGTAAAGTGGCAAGGGACGCCACCTAAGGTGCATGGAAGGTTGCGTCAACTAGGGGTGCCAGTGGAGGAGGTTCGAGTCGCGCAGACAACAAGGGAGTGTTGTTTTATTTTGCTTTTTTGCGTCAGAAGAGGGGGGAGGTATTGGATGGCATTTGGACTTTAAAAGATGAGGATGAGACTTGGTCTTCCTCTTTTAAAATTCGGCTAAGGTGAATGGATGGAGGTTGGACTCATTCAAACTTTTTAAATGAGAGGCAGTGAGGGAAAATAGGAGAAAAAAATGGGATTTGAGAAGGGGATGAGAGTTGGCCAGATAAGGGGCTCGTAGAATGCCAATTTCGGTCATGCAAAAAGGGGGGCTAGTTGCCAAATTTTAGTTTATCAAGGTGCCGAATTGGTCTTTTCTCTCTAGCCGAAATTAGTTCATTTTTCTACCTAGTCTCTTTCTTTTCTTCTTACCGAAATATTATGGTGATCAACTCTCTTTCTCTTTTGATTAACTTGGCCGAAACCTCAAAGAACATTAAGGGCATTGCTTGAATTTTCTTCTCTTCTTCCTCTCTACTTCTTGGCCGAATCTACCTTTCTCTTCCTACCTCTCTCTTTTATTTCTTTGGTAGTCTTAAAGCCGATACCTATTCCTTTGTGATAGCCGAATATTTCATCTCCATTTGGGAGCCTACCCGAATCTTTTAGCCCGATATTCTCTCTTCTTTGTCGCAAGTCTTAAAAGCTGAAACATTTAGCCGAAACCTTTTCACTTCTAGTCTTCGCAAGCAACGTAGGTGGTAAGTACCCTCCTTTTAGCAACCGGTTTTATCTTTTCTTCATGGGTGTGCCGAAACCAATGGTTGGGCCTTGGTTATATGGATGGCCGAATATTCATAGGGCCATAATATTCTGTTTCTTTGTTTGTAGCTAGTGTGAAGGAGCATCAAGGGATCCTTTTGGGTTCGATTCATCAAGGTAAGGTAGTAGTGGTATTCAACCAAAGGCCATTTTCATAGATTTATGTATTAAAGTCGATTCTAACAGTTGATTAGTAGGGGATTTCGACAACTTCAGGAACAAGTGACGGTTTCGTGATTTAGATAAGCAAGGTAAGAGCAGTGTGGCATTCGGCCAAAGGCCATCTATTTTGTTAAGGTTGGCCGAATCGATTATGGCTTTTAGGGGCAGATCGACAGTGGTTAAGAGGAGTTTCCGGGATTCTGATTCATATTCGGTAAGGGTATTCAGTGAGTTTAGATCTGGTTTGTTTAGTTGTTAACGCTATCGATTAACCGTTTGATTCTGATTAAGTATTGTTGATGGAGGCGAATACCAGTCAAGGAGGGAAAGAGGTAGCCCCTATCCCTAAGTTTAAGAAGAGATCGGTCTGCAGATGCGGGATTGGCTACAGGGGAGTGCGGGCAACGATGTAAGCGGGATTATAGGCAGATAGCAGTAGTTTTGATTAGTGACAGCAACGGTATTGAGAGCGTAACGCTTCAGGTTATCAGGTGTGTGATTAACCCACAATGATTAAGAATGATAGCTTCTGAAATGGCTTACACCTTTAAGTTTCTTTTTGGTTTTCCCATTGGCTTGGGTTGAACCACCTTAGTTTATGGGCTATAACTATTGCATTTATTTATTGCTTTATTTATTCATGTATGAGATGCTATGGATGTCTAAAGCATGCCAATTTTTTTATATATATTAAAATTTGAAGATAATAAACCCTATTAATTGATGAGATAGATTAGAAGACTAAATGGGCTGAAATAGACCGTAATTGGTGAGATGCAACAACCTTAATAAAATCCCTCTATTAAAATATTAAGTCAGCATGGCCTTCCAATTTTGCCCTCGTTAAGGCCTCGATCAATACTATGTAGGTTCTGCCAAAGCGAAGTACTAGTATTTATCTTGGTTAAACGCGAAGAATAAACAAGTGATATTCGCTGGTTAAAAATTGGTTAATGACTTAACTAGGTTACTCTAATAGGATTAGAAACCTAGAGGCAAGTAAATTAGATAAATCATAAGATGATTAGAACAAGAGTTGTTCACCAAATATTAGGAGTTACATATGATGTAATTAGCAAATGTTGCTTACCTAAATAACCATAATCTTAAGAGTAAAGCCAAAGCTGACTTAAGAGGTGGTGAAATATGGATCCTTAACCTACTAGAAATACTTTTGAGAAAGATTTTCCAAAATTAATATCTGAGGGTTATTAATTTTGAAATAAAATAGTGGGAATATCATTTAATAAAGTCTTTTTAATGATTGATATAAAAATGGTAAATTTACTCACATGCATATTTAATTGTTGTAGATATATTATGGCCGCAAACACTAGCACACTCTCATTGCGATCGGTCCTTGAGAAGGACAAATTGAATGGTTTGAATTTTCTTGATTGGTTCCAGTAACTTGAGGATTGTCCTTAAACAAGAACGGAAATTATATGTCATTGAACAACCACTTCCTAATGAACCACCCGCTAATGCCTCGAGGACCGATAGAGATGCTTACAAGAGGTATCTCGATGACATGATAGATGTTGGATGTCTTATGCTTGCCACTATGAATCTCGAACTTGGAAGCAACATGAGGACATGGTTGCTTATGATATGATCGAGCACCGAAAAAGAACTTTATCGTGGGCAAGCACGGCAAGAGAGGTTTGATATCTCTAAAGCCCTATTCCAATGTAAGTTGGCTGAAGGAAGCCCAGTAGGACCTCATGTCCTTAAGATGATTGGCTATATTGAAAGCCTATCTAAGCTTGGGTTTCCATTGAGCCAAGAGTTGGCCACTGATGTTATTTTACAATCGTTGCTTGGATAGCTACAGACAGGTTGTCCTCAATTTCAATATGAATGAAATTGACAAGACTCTACCACAATTGCTCAGTATGTTACGAACTGCTGAAGGCAACTTGAAAAGGTTGGACCCAAGCCCATACTGATGGTCCGTAATAACAAGGGCAAGGGAAAGGCCAAAGTTCAAACAAAGCCTAAGGGCAAAGGTAAGCCCAAATTTGGAAAAGGAAAGGCTACACTGAAACCTAAAGGTGGGGTGTCTAAGGAAGGAAACTGTTTTCATTGTGGTGTGACTGGACATTGGAAACGGAACTGCCCTGTCTATCTTGAAGAAGTCAAGAAGGCTAAAGCAAGCGGAATGTCTGCTTCAGGTATTTATGTTATTGATATTAATTTATCAACTACTACTTCTTGGGTATTAGATACTGGTTGTGGTTCTCATATTTGTACTTCTGTACAGGGGACTACAAAGGAGTAGGACTTTGGCTAGAGGAGATGTGGACCTACGAGTTGGAAATGGAGCAAAAGTTGCTGCATTAGCTGTGGGAACATATACTTTATCTTTGCCTAGTGGACTTGATTTATGTTTAGAGGATTGTTATTTTGTGCCCAGTTTGACTAAAAACATTATTTCAATTTCTTGTTTAGACAAAATTGGTTTTGAGATAATTATTAAGAATAATTGTTGTTCATTTTATCTCAATAATGTTTTCTATGGTTCGGCACAATTAATTAATGGCCTCTATATTTTAGATCAAACGAATCCCATTTACAACATAAATACTAAAATATCTAAAATAAATGACTCAAATCAAACTTATCTTTGGCATTGTCGTTTGGGCCACATAAGTGAGAAACGCATATCCAAACTCCATAAAGATGGTCTCTTGAATTCATTTGTTTTTGAACAATTTGAAGTATGTCAATCTTGCTTATTAGGAAAAATGACTAAATCTCCTTTCACTGGTAAAAGTGAACGAGCTAGTGATTTATTAGACCTAATACATTCTGATGTATGTGGACCAATAAATACACAAGCCGAGGGTGGATTTCACTACTTCATTACTTTCACTGATGATTTCAGTAGATATGGGTATGTTTATCTCATGCGCCATAAGTCTGAGTCCCTTGAAAAGTTCAAGGAATTCAAAAATGAAGTACAAAATCAACTAGGCAAAACTATCAAGTCACTTCGATCCGATCGAGGTGGAGAGTATGAGCCTAGAGTTTGATGATCTTTTGAAAGAATGTGGGATTGTCTCACAACTTACTCCTCCCGGTACTCCTCAATGGAATGGAGTATCCGAGAGAAGAAATCGAACTTTGTTAGACATGGTTCGATCCATGATGAGTCATGTTGATCTACCAACTTCCTTTTGGGGATATGCACTTGAGACAGCTGCTTTCACATTAAATCGTGTTCCATCTAAATCGGTTCAAAAGACGCCATATGAGATGTGGACTGGGAAACGTCCTAGTATGTCTTTTATGAAAATTTGAAATTTTGTGAAAGCTTATGTTAAACGTCGACGCCTACTAAGCTTGAACCCGATCTCGAAAAGTGTATTTTTGTGGGGTATCCAAAAGAAACCAAAGGATATTATTTCTTTAATCCTACTGAGAACAAAACATTTGTTGCTCGGACTGGTGTTTTCCTAGAGAGAGAATTTACTTCTAGAAAAGGAAGTGGGAGAAAGATTGAACTTGAAGAAATTCGAGAATCACAAGATACCACCAACCAGAGATTGAACAACGACAAATTCCACAAGAAATTGAGGAACAAACAACTCATCAGAGAAACACAACCACCACTGCAGATCTTTAAGAGAACGCCGTGCACCGAGAGATATGGATTTCTCGTTACAACGCATGGTGACGTTCTTCTTATAGATCAAGATGAGCCTAGGACTTATCAAAAGCGGTGACAAGCCCGGACTTTCGAGAAATGGCTTGAGGCCATGAGATCTCGAGATGGATTCCATGTATGAAAACCAAGTATGGACTTTGATTGATCCACCAAGGGGTTAAACCTATAGGGTGCAAATGGGTTTTCAAAAAGAAAAGCGACATGGATGGTAACGCACAAACATACAAAGGGCGATTAGTCGCTAAAGGTTTTCGCCAAATTCATGGTGTTGACTATGATGAAACCTTTTCTCCTGTAGCTATGTTTAAATCCATCGAGATCTTGCTCGCCATAGCGCATTTCATGATTATGAAATCGCGGATGGATCGTCAAAACAGCTTTCCTTAACGGAAACTTGAAGAGGATGTGTATATGATACAACTTTGAAGGTTTTGTAAATCCAAAGGATGCTAGAAAGATATGTAGTTGCAAAGATCCATTTATGGATTAAAGCAAGCTTCTCGAAGTTGGAATCTTCGTTTTAACGATGCAATCAAAGAGTTTGGTTTTGTCAAAAATGAAGATGAACCATGTGTTTACAAGAAAGTTAGTGGGAGCACTATCACATTCTTGGTACTATATGTGGATGACATACTTATCATGGGAAATGACATACCTACTTTGCAGTCTATTAAGACTTGGTTGAGAAGTTGTTTTTCTATGAAAGACTTAGGGGAAGCCACTTATATCTTAGGAGTCAAGATCTATAGAGATAGATCAAGGCGACTACTAGGTCTAAGCCAAAGTACATACATAGATAAAGTACTGAAAAGGTTCAGTATGAAAGAATCTAAAAGAGGATTTCTACCTATGAGACATGGTATTTCTCTCTCGAAGGAAATGTGTCCTTCAACTCCACAAGAGAGAGAACGTATGAGTAAAATTCCATATGCTTCCGCTATTGGATCTATCATGTATGCTATGTTATGTACCCGTCCAAATGTATCGTATGCCTTAAGTATGACAAGCAAGTATCAAGTAGATCCCGGTGAAGGTCACTGGACCACAGTCAAGAGTATCCTTAAGTACTTAAGAAGAACTAAGGATACGTTCCTATTATATGGAGGTGAGGAAGAGTTAAGTGTAAAGGTTACACGATGCCGCTTCCAAACCGACAAGGATGATTCTCGATCGCAATCGGGTTTTGTGTTTTGCCTTAATGGTGGTGCTTTGTGAGTGGAAGAGTTCAAAGCAAAGTACAAGATGTCGATTCTACAACAGAGGTTTGAGTATATTGCGACCGGTGAGGCGACAAAGGAAGCGGTTTGGATCAAGAAGTTCATTCTTGAACTAGGTTTGTGCCTAGCATATGAGATGCTATAGAGCTCCGATGTGATAACAATGGAGCTATTGCACAAGCTAAGGAACCCGGATCTCACCAAATGATCCAAACATATACTTAGACGCTACCATCTTATTCGAGAGATTATCGATCGAGGGGATGTAGAGATATGCAGAGTACCTTCAGATGATAACATTGTTGATCCCCTGACCAAGCCTCTGACACAGCAGAAGCATGATCGTCACACTAAGTCACTTGGTATTAGATATATGAGTGATTGGTCTTAGTGCTAGTGGGAGATTGTAAGAGTATGCCCAAAGACCAATCATGAGATGGTTGTAATAACATACTTAATTTACCATGTTTATTAATATAAAGCGTTGTCATTATTATTTCAGTTTTTCTTTCTGTGTGTATAAATAAACTGTTTTATAATAATGTCCTAAGAATAATATGATTATTCTTAAAAGATCCTTAGTCGAGTATTATTGTTGACTAGACAACAATAATGCATTAAGACTAACATGTAGTTGATTGATGATAAAGAGTTGTCATTGATGTGGATTGTCAAAATCAATGCATGAATATGTGTGTTAGAGAACAACATATTCGATTGACCCGTTATGAGTATGTTTATTGGATTATTATGTAATTGTCACAACATTACTCATAGTGATTAATATGTATATGATCCTCAGACTTGAGATAATTATTATCTCAACATCGTGAGTTGTATATTTTGATACAGTCAAACGTACACCGTAATTGGTTGTTCTATAAAGACGATGTTGGATATACCACAATCTATGTAGAGGATATGGTTGATCAATATAGGATAAGTCCTCCTACATAATGGGAGTAATATCTTAGGCCACTTGATTGAGTGAGACTAGAAATGCATGGCCATGCTCAAATAAGTTGACATGAGATGTCATACTAATTTTTATATCATAGTCTACTCAAGATATCAAGAAACATGGGATGGACTATACAAGTGTGACTATTCCATGACTTGTGTCCATTCCAGAGATAAAGGACTTAAGGATTAATGTATGAAAGGTTAATCACAAAAAGTTATGTGGAATCATGACTTCTTGTAACTTAGGTAGCAATGATGCATTGCTAGATGCCCCTCATTGTTTGTGACATTAGAATCGTTCTATTATTACTGCTAACGTTGCAAGAACCTACAGGGTCACACCCTATGGTTTAAATGAACGGAATAAAATATAATTGGTATTGTTTTTAGTTGTCACATGAATTAAATTAATTAAACAATTAATTTAATTGGGCAATCAAATATTGAACATACTATATGTACAAGGATGTTGTACACATAATGACAACATAATTCTATTAATATATGAATTTGATTCATATATAAATTTAAATAAATATAGTTTACCGAAATCCTTATTATAATTAATGTAATTATAATTTTCGGATATAATTAATCTAATTATAATTTTCGGTTAAAAACTTTATTATATTTATTTAATCTTATGATACATTCAAGAGATACCAATTATAAAAGGGTATTAAAAGGATACCTAATAATGGGCCCAATGAAAAAGATACCCATTATAAAAGGCCCAATTAAAAGGATACCCAATATAAAAGGTATTTAAAAGAGGCAAAGCTTATGGAAAACCCTAAGAGATTGCTTGTTAGGTCTAGCAGCCGTCAAGCAAATAAACCTCCAAAATAGTTTTGGAGATTTCTTCCGTTCATAGTCAAACCGGGTGGATCACGTAGAGGCCGACATCGGAAAAGGTTGTGGCTTGATTCGACAGTAGATCAAAACTCTTGTTGCCAAGGCATCGCTGTCTACTCAGATTGAAGTTTTGGTAATTTCGAAACCTTTATTTCACCCCGATTCGTTCCTCACACATGGATCCATGGTTCGGATCGCCGGATCTAATTTTATTCTGCTGCGCCATGGGGTATCGGCGTTCCAACAATGTTTGCATGTGTTATGCATATCTGATCAATGCAGTGGAAATAATGAGATGGGTACTCTTGAGTGAGTATGTCGATAATCAGGTCAGTATTAAATCTGATAAAATTGTGGTTATTGGTGTATATTGTGTGGTATGCCGAATAACATGTTCATGCATTATTTATCATGACACTATCGTATGTTGCATGTGCATGGGGTGGGATTGTATATGAAAGAAGGACAGGGTGTACAATTATGTACGTGGTTTAGTGAGAGCTACGAGCCTCACGTGGATTGATGATTGGCTCTGTGCCTCATCGTGATTGGTATCGGCTTTGTGCCATATCGTGGTCGGTGACGACTATGTGCCTCATTGTGGTTTGATGTTAGCTACGAGCTACATCATGGATTGACGTTGACTAAGGTCGCGTTGTGGATTATTTGTGATTTATTTCACGTGGACGACATTGATTGCCAAATTGGTGTGTAGAGGTTGGAGGGTTGATTTAGTAATCCCCTGGTGTGTGGTGGCTGGATACGGGGGTGTGTAGAGGATGGACCCTAGGCTGGGTTGGGTGCACTTTGCATAATCATGTGTGGTGTGTGGATTGGTGTGGATATGGGCCAAGCCCATTTGTGGACTTATGTGGTTAATTGCATTGTTATCTGATATGTGGTTTGGTGTGGTTGTGGGCTAAGCCCATGTGTGGAAATCTGTGGACTAATTACACACTGAGTCGGTTTGACTCGCCCAATTTTTACCAACATCGCAGGTGATACATGATGCTTGGACCGGGTTGGAGCGGATACGAGGTGGCCATGTAGGAGATATTTTATTTAATTCATGCACTTTATATTTTCAGTATTTTTGGATAATTATTTATTGTAATAAGGGCCACTTAAAGTATTTGGGATTTTTAATATGTTTAAGTTGGATTGACGATCAAAATTAGTTCTTGGGAATGTTTATTTATATATTTTTTTAAAAAGCAATTTATATCGTAAAACCTTACATCCAAGTTTTAAATTCGGAAACTTTTAACAACATAATTTTACGTATAATTTTAAATATACAATGTTTTACAACTGAAAACAAATTGTTATGTTCTCACCCTTATGTCAAACTCTTTTCAAACTTTTTCCTCAGTAGCATTCTAAATTCAGCCGTGGTGTTTGCGCCGGGTTTGGGGTGTTACACACAGGGCAGGGTTGAGAAGTTTTGCTTGTGTAGCTGAGGCCTAGGTATTATGAATTTATTAAATCTGTCAAATATTAATTACTTTCTACTATTAAATAATATTTTTACTATTATATTTTAGGAAGCATCAGCTGGTCAAAAAGTTGGACGCCTTCAGCTTTTGACATTACGCATAGGAAGAAAGATAGATCTCCGATGACATCCGAAGTTGCAAAAATTATGGTATATTTACTTAATAAAATTTGATTTATTATAAATATTTATAATGTTTAATTATAATGGTTTAATTCGTCTTTAGTAGTTTTAAATAATTTTAAGTTATGTTGCATTCTTTTTTTATTATATATTTCGTTTTTAACTCTTTAATTGATTTATTCGGAGAAACTAAAAGATAAGAAGGCGGAGTATGAAGCGATTGCTTCGGCTGATAGTTCTGTTAATTTGAGGACATTGATAACAAAATTATTAATGAAGTTTTGGGTCCTGAAAGGTATGGTCGTGTTCGATTTCAAGGATCTGGTGTTAACCCGACCTAATATTTTGGATCCAGCTCGCAGCAATACGTGCCTTCCAGGAGTCAAGCTCAAGCTGAAGTTCAGAGGTTAAGAGACCAGATATATCAGATGCAAGGGAGCACAGTTGAGCAAATTTCTCAACTTAAAACAAAGGCAGCAGCGAGAAAGGCAGAGTAAAATAGGAAGTATGATGAACTCCACTTCAGGCTGTCAGTCATGATGAAGATGTTCCAGCATTCGCAAATGCCGCCATCTTAGACATTTTTTTCTTGTATCTTTAACATTATTGTAAGAAAATTTTGAATTATACTTCATTTATAATTTATATCATATATCTTTCGTATAATTTTGTATCATTTAGATTTGCTGTTTTTGGTTGGATTTCATGCTATATTTGCTGTTTTTGGTTGGATTTCATGTAGGAAGAGTTGGAAATTGGTGAAAAATGTATATTGCAAATCTGCCCAAATTAGTGGCATTTTTAAAAAAAGCGCCACAAAAGACAACTACTTCTAGCGGCGTTTTCTACAGAAGTGCCGCTAAAGACCAGGACTTTTAGTGGGGTTTTTTATAGAAGCGCCGCTAAAGACAACTACTTCTAGCGGCGTTTTCTATAAAAGTGCCGTTAAAATCCTGGTCTTTAGCGGCATTTTTTTCAAATAAATGCCGCAAATTTTAGTGGCGTTGTCTATAGCGGCGTCTTTTGCGGTGCTTGTGAAAGCGCCACTAATGGCCAAAAAAAAATGCTACAAAAAGTATGTTTTCCTGTAGTGAATTTAGAACCTTAATTATATTATTAATGAACCACATCAAAGTTAACCAATCACCATTTTTTAGTTATTTATGAGTTTCATAATTTTGCATCATTTACGATTTAGTCCTTCAGGTACTTAATAGATAATTATTGTAATCACTCTTCATTTTTTGATTTTTCGTAATATAACTTTTAGAGATTAGTTGTTTCGACTCCCTATTTTATATGCTCTTAGCTTAACTGCCTCCTCCCCTGGGTTCGACCCCTTGGAATACTTCGTGTTCTATCGAAACTATAAATATTACACTGACATTGTACGCTTGTAGTTGAAACCTCTCTTCAAAAATAGTTTTTCCAAAATCATTTATTTTAACTCGCATATATGCGCATGGTCATATGCCAATTTAAATAACTACATAACTATCCCGTCAACACAATCCCAATAACACCGTGAGTTTAACAATATGATACATTAACATTTCAGATTGTACCATACAATTCCATTCAAAACCAATCTATTAAACCATGTCTCAAGTTCATCATTTGCATTTTTTTCAATCACATATATAAATAAAATTCTATCATAAATGATATCATTATACATTTTTCACCTTTTCATTAGCATTTTAGCCTGATGAACTATAATAATTAGATACGGATACACAAGTAACCACCAAAACACACCTGATTGCGCATATGAGCAAAAACTCCCATACATACTTGAGCATTGAAGTCCTAAGCCTATAGGCACATGTCATAAGACATCACATCCCTCCTGAACATAACAAGGTCTCTAAAGAGACAAATAGTAATAGTGGTCTCCATAGAGACTGTAACACCCCCAGACTCGGCCCAGACGTTATGGCCATATCCGAGAATACCACATCAAAGGCATAGTTCAAAACGATTTTGCTAAGTTAAAGCTTAAGACCCAAAAGCCCAAAATCCTTGAGTCTTGTTAAGTAGTGATAAAATCCCATTTAATTATTTTAAGTATTCTGAAAACCATGTTTAAACATAAGAAATTTACTCAGGTTTAGTAATTAAGTAAACATTTGAATCAATAATAACAAAACTCAAAATCTAAAGTCAAATTGGAGTACAAGGCCTTATTACATCCAATGAAAATAAGCAATTAAAACTATGTCTCCTGAAACAAATAAATAAAAGTTTAAACATCTTGTAGTGTGGCCATCTTCGAGTCCTCTCCCACGTCGAGCCATTTACTGAGGATCTCCTGAAACATTAAATAAAGGGTGTGAGTTTCGAAACTCAGTTTGTACAACCCATGGCATTCAATTCAATATATAATTATTCACATTGGGCCTAAGCCCTATCAAAATAGCTGGTCTTGGGCCTTGGCCCACAATGACCTCATATCACATCATATCATATCATATCATATGCAAAACAAGGTAATGCAAAACCCTCCCAAAAAATCCATCCGCTACACACCATTTCCCTTCCAACCCTACACACCTGCGGAGATTTCTAAATCAACCCACCCATCCTCTACACACCAAAGGTAGCACTCACAGCGGCACTACTCAACGTTGTAGCAAAGCTGCTAATCATGTAATGGGCTTAAAGCCACCGGTGGATCCATGATCGTCAAGCGACTATGCGATCCTCAAATCTTCCTCCGTACCATAATTCTCACCCATATGCATCCTAATCAAAATATCATATGAATGCAACATGCACATGAGTAACATCCACAAAACTCATACTCATCATATAGGGGTATTTTCGTCTTTTCACAACCCAAGGGTATTTTTGTAAATCTACTCTATATGGTAATTTTGTAAAACAGATGTACTTTAGAAATTTTGTAAATCAGGGATGTTTTGGTAATTCTGCAAACCAAGGGTATTCTGGTAATCTCAAAATTTGGGGCTATTTTAGTGATTTGACAAATCTAATGATGTTTTGGTAATTTTTAAACTAAGGGTATTTGGGTTATTTTCAAATCTAGGGGTATTTTGGTCCCTCTCGGGTTTTAGTTATGAACTTTGGCCCATTAACAAGTCCTTACGGCTAAAGTGAACAGACACTATGCACCAGGTAGGATTCTAAAGAAAATGAGGTAGTCCACTAGGACCGCTTAAGTACCAAGCTCTCCTTAGATCCAATCCTAGACATGCACATGCCCGTTACCACACTCTAACCTAGCGACTTGTCGACAGACATGTTTAATTATTAGAAAGTCTTATGCGGTTTAAGAGTTGTTTAGTACTAAGCCAAAAGTCCATAAAACCCTAGCATACTAGTCCACGTCCCCATAAAGCCCATCAACCCATTTCACGTTCATATAACCCATAATTGCCACATCACATTCTTATGGCCCACTAGGCCCAAATCTCAGTCATATGACCCATTAGGCCCAAAACAAATCCAGATCATGTAATATGCATGCCTAACCCAACTAATATAATCAAATCAATCCATTTAATCAAACTTAGCCTTAAGGCCCACCGGGCCTATTTAGCCACTTTGGCCTTTCGGCTTTCCAGCGTTGCCGGTATGTGTGTGTAGTGTTTGTACACACCTGGTAACCACGCGTACTGCAAACCCCTTTATCGCGAACCTACAATCGACAACACCTAACGATTAATCATAACTTAATGTACACTATATCTGAAACTGAAACCTCACCGTAACCTTACCGTGTGCCACACGTTCTAGTAGCCCTTCCTTAGCTACTTTTTTTTATTATCCTTTAGATCTGCACCCAAACATACATTGTCAAAATCAAGTGACCCATATTCCACATAATTCACTCCTATGAGCCATAATACATTCGGCCATTTACTAAACCACCACTGGGACGAGTGCACTTGCCTCTTACTAACAATCTTTACCTACCACGCTTGTGATTATTGAACCTTACCCTTGTTAATACAAAGGTAACGACAATGAGGGGTTAGATAGCCCTTCATCTTTTAACAAAACACACTAAAAAGATCAACTAAGCACTTGCCAAAATCATCCTTTGATCTCGCGGCTTAAATTCGGCTTTTGAGATTAGTATTGTAACACCCCTTACTCGGGACCATCGCCGGAATTAAGTAAGAGGCATTACTAGACTTGACTACAAGTTCAAAACATGAAAATCTTAAAGCTGTCAAACTGCGTTGTGCCGACTAATTTGGCTATAACTCGAGTTACAAAATTCGAAATTCAGATCCGTAAATTTTCCTTGAAAGTATACTCATATATCTATTCACCATAATTTTTCTAGAATTTTTCATGTGGCCAATTTGTACAGTTTATTCTTCAAAGTTACCCTTATTACACTGCTGGACAGTTCTGACCTGTCCCTATAAAACTGCAGTTATCAGATTGCACAATTTTCCAATGGTGTTCTTATTTATACCAATGAAAAGTAGACTCATTTAGGATTCCACACATATAAACCATGCTTCTTGATTATTTTTATACAATTTATGGCAATTTTTCCAAAACTGAACAGTGACTCACGAATGCATTCAGAGCAGGTTTCACTAGAACTCAATTATCTCATAATATATAAATCGTTTGCGTACTCTATTTCTTTCATATAAAAATAGACACAATAAGGTTTAATCTCATATCTCATTCACTTTCAAATTCAATGTACCCAATTTTTAGTGATTTTTCTAATTTACATCAATGCTGCCACTACAAGCTGTTCTGCTAAATTTTATGAAAGTTAAACTTCTAGCCGAACCTACCTACTTCCCAAATTCAAGGATTTATATGTATGCAAATGTTTCTTAGCAAAAACGATTAAACCTGGATTTAAAATTTCATGAACATTGCCGTCATGTACCAACATACATATCGTAACACAACATCATATTTACTAAGAAAAATTGTAGCCATTCTCGCATGGCTATCATAAACACTTACAAGGTTAAGTATCGCATATTTCTAAGACTTCATCTAGCCTATACATGCCTTCTAATTCGTGAACCAAAATTCAAAATACCAAAGGAAGGCGATAGTGTGATGAGCTTCTTGACGATCCTTCACGAGCCCGCTACGTAACCAAAATCTATAAAACAAAGGAATCATTCCACACGATAAGCTTGCTAGCTTAGTAAGTCCTAATTAAACATATACTTATTTAAGTAAAATACATACAACCATTCGAATTAATATCTTCTATCACTAATCCGAACATAAATAATACATAACCTCTTTTATTTATAAAGCCAAAACAACTTAATATCATTGATGCACTTAATACTAAGCTTTACCTTTCTTATTCACATACATCAATCATCAAGTATATCACAGACTTATGTACATATCATATGCTTATCCAATCAACTAAATACATTCATGCTTCCAAATATTTACTATCACATGATATGATTTGCGTATACATATTCATTCATCTCTAATAAAATAATGTATAAAACTTTCACTTACTCGAATACTTGTTTGTCATTTTATTGAGTAACACAATTATAAAATACATACCTCTCTCGTCGAATTTATACGAATCATGCTTCTAAACCGAAATTTCTTGATATGTTCATAACTTGATTTTCATGCACTTAGAGCTCAAATACATTCACCGGCACTAGGCCTCTTTGGACTTAAGGTCCGAAGTATATCACCGGCATTAAGCCCGCTAGGCAATAAGCCCGAATTGTTTCACCGCAAGACGTGGCCTGCTAGGCTAAAAGCCCGAATTATTTCACCAAGCACAAAGCTCGCTAGGCTCAAAGCCCGACTACTCACCGGCTCAAGGCCTGCTAGGCTCGGCCCGAATTACAACATAATTAAACCTTCAATACATATTTATTAATGCTAACATCACAACCAAATCATATACATCATATTACATTCACATATCATATCGAAAACATATACTTGTTCAAATCACATTAACAAAATATATTTAACCCAATTTAGCACCTTTACATTCGGCTAACACAAAGTTTTATAGTCAACATTATTAAATTTCATCCTTTAACATGTTCATAATAACTCTTTAACATATAAGTACTTAAGGACTTACCTCGGTTGTCGATAAGCCGTGCAAATCGGCTACTCGATAATCTTTGCTTTTCCTCGATCTTGATCTCTCTTTTTGTTCCCGATCTAATTTGATTCAATTTTAACCAATTAACTACACTTCCATTCAATTCAAGAGCAAAATCATAAAATACATAATTTCAAGACATAACAATGTGCATTCGGCCTACATCCCCTACTTTGTTCAAGTGCATTCAATTTATTAGGAAACACTTTGGCGATAATTCCCTTGATGCGTTTTAACTTACAACTTACCTTCTTATCTAACCGCACCTTAACTTTATATAATTACACATATATAATCAAACACATTAGCTCAAATTCATTTTCTATTATGGCCGAATGTACTACTTCCATACCCTTGCATTTTTCTTCAACATACAACCAAGAAACAAGCTAATAACCACATCTAATTCAAGCATTCAACTAATCCAATTTCCTATTGAACACCACAATAAAAATTTCAAACCATTTGGGTTGCTTCTACATGGCCGAATGGCCCTTAGGTGCTTAGGATTCTCTATAACTCTTCCATCCATCAAATTTACCCCCTTGCACTAGTTTACTTCAATTAATCAATTTTTAAACTTAGTTCACCCCATAACTTAAACATCACATATAACAATCTTATATGGTAACTTCATCATAAGGAAATGGCCGAACATCAAGATACAAGAAGAAATTATTTTCATGAATGTCCAACCCAATATTCGGCCAAACATGAAGGTATCTTCAAGCCAAAAATCGACAAAGCTTTCTTACAAGTTCAAGCTATTTCTTCTCTTACCATTTAAGTTTATTTTCAGCTCAAATCATAAACCCCCATGGTCGAACTTCATCATGCATGGCATTTCAAATCTCTACTTGATTTTTCAATGTTGATCAAGGAAATCAACCTATTTCAAAGAAGGATTGTTAAACTAGAGTTTGAAATATCACCTTGCTCAACACATGCAATAGCCGATTGAAGAAGAGGAATTTCTTCTTCTCTTGATGATAGCTTCGGGTGGGTGAGGAGGAAGAAGAAAGATGAAATTGATTTTTCTTTTTTTTTTTTTTAAAAATTATCTACACATTATTATTATTATTTTAGCATGCTTATGACAATTTAATACTTTAAAATAGAAAATGCATAGAAAGCATCTTAGTCTTGCATGCTTGCCGTCCACCTTATTAATATGGGGATTTGACATGCAAATCCCCATGTTTTATGGGCAATTCACTTAGCTCCCTTTTCATTAATGCCCACTACCTTAATCCTTCTTGCAATTTAAGCCTTCTTAGCAAATTAAGCACTTAGATAGCTAAAATTTTCTACGAAATTTTTACACTCACTAAAAACACACATAATAAACACAAAACATAATATTATAATATCCCACAGGCTCGGATTCGTGGTCCCAAAACCACCGCTTCGATTAGGGTCAAAATTGGTCTCATTACAACTCTCCCCTTTAAGGATTTTCGTCCCCGAAAATCTTACCGTTAAATAAGTTCGGATATTGTTGCCTCATTGACTCTTCAGGCTCCCACGTAGCCTCTTCAATTCCGTGACGATTCCATAATACTTTCACTAATGGAATCCTCTTATTTCTCAATTCTTTCATTTCCCGAGCTAAAATACGGATCGGTTCCTCATCATAGGTCAAATCAGATCGAATTTCAATCTCGACGGGGTGATCACATGGGACGGTCCGATCCAGATCTGCGAAGCATCAAACGTGAAACACATTGTGTATCTTTTCTAAGTCAAGGGCGCTTTCAATCGATAAGCAACAGGCCCTATTCGCTCGATGATTTCATATGGTCCAATAAATCTCGGACTCAACTTGCCTTTTCGCCAAATCGAGTATTTTCTTCCACGGAGAAACCTTTAAGAACACCCGATCTCCGACACGAAATTCAATATCCTTACGCTTCAAATCAAGATAGGACTTCCGACGATCCGGCGACTTTCAAGTTATTTCTAATGAGTACATATACGCTTACTCGCTTCTTTAATCCAATCAACCCCGTATCTTATTTTCACGAGTTCACCCAATACAATGGTGTGCGACATTTTCGACCATATAAGGCTTCATAAGGCGCCATTTTTATACTAGATTGGAAACTATTATTGTAAGCAAATTCAATCAAAGGTAGGTATCGTTCCCACGCACCTTCAAACTCGAGAACGCAATACCTCAACATGTCCTCAAGTGTCAAAATAGTTCGCTCGGTCGACCGCCCTGCTTTGCGGATGAAAGGTCAGTACTAAAATGTAGTTTTGTACCTAATGCCTCTTGCAACTTCTTCCGTAATCGCGAGGTAAATCTTGGGTCTCTATCTCAAACAATGGAACTCGGTACACCGTGCAATCTTACAATCTGCGACACATACAATTCGGCGAGTTTGTCAAGTGAATAGTCGATGCGCACTGGGTACAAAATGAGCTGATTTTGTCAATCACAACGATAACCCACACGGCATCTTTCTTACTAGGTGTCATAGGGAGACCGGATACAAAATCCATGGTAATTCTATCCCATTTCCATTCGTGTATCATGATTGGTCAAGTAAACCGGATGGTACCGATGCTCCGCTTTCACTTGTTGATGATTAAACACTTGGAGACAATTTCGGATATATCTCGTTTCATGCCGTGCCACCAATAAAATCTGCTTCAAATCATTATACATTTTCGTACTACCCGTGTGTATCGACATTCGGCCATTATGGGCCTCGTTCGTAATCATCTCAGATCAAATCGAGTTCTTAGGAACACACAATCGGCCTTTATAATTCAAACAATCATTCGCATCGATCCAAAAATCTGATTACGCCGTATTTTCACACCGAGTCCGAATGGCAACTAACCTTTCATCAACTTTCATGCGTCACAAACTTGCTGAATAAACATTGGTCTTGCTTGTAACTCGCCATGATCGAACCATCATCGACACATAGTCACCCGTGCATTTAGTGCACGAAGAGTAAATAATGACTTTCGACTTAACGCATCCGCAACAACATTAGCTTTTCCCGATGGTAGTCAATCACTAATTCATAGTCTTTTAGCAATTCCAACCATCTACGTTGTCTCAAGTTTAAATCTTTACGAGTCATCAAATACTTCAAACTTTTGTGATCTGAATAAATGTGACATTTTTCGCCAAATAGATAGTGACGCCAAATTTTTAAGCGAATACAATGGTCATTAACTCCAGTCGTGAGTTGGATAATTTTTCTCGTCATGGCTTCAATTGCCTCGAAGCGTAGGCTATCATCACCTTGCCCTCTTGCATTAAAACACAACCCAGCCCATTAAAGGAAGCATCACTAAAAATAGTAAATTCTTTACCCGTTTCAGTGAGAGTTAATCACATCGGGCTTCGGTAAAAAGGCTTTCAACCGCTCAAACTTTTCTCGACATTTCTCTCGACCACTCAAATTTGATATCTTTCTGTAGTAGTCTCGTCAACGGTGTAGCTATAACAAAAAACCTTTTACAAACCGCTTTGTAATATCCTCGCTGTGCCTAGGAAACTTCGAATCTCTAAAACATTCTTTGGTGGTTTCCAATCGAGTATGGCTGCTTATTTTGTTTGGATCCACCCGAATACCTGACACCGAAACCACATGACCCAAGAAGCTGACTTCGTTCAACCAAAACTCACACTTACTGAATTTTGCATATAAACGATGATCTCTCAAGGTTTGTAGTACTACTCTCAAGTGCTCAACGTGTTCCGCTTCATTTTTGGAGTAGACCAATATATCATCGATAAACACTACTACAAACCGATCCAAGAACTGTCGGAAGACTCGGTTCATTAGATCCATAAAGACAGCAGGTGCATTAGTGAGTCCAAAAGGCATAACCAAAAACTCATAGTGCCCGTACCTCGTTCGAAATGCCGTCTTTGGCACATCTGTATCTCTGACTCGCAACTGATAATAGCCCGATCTCAAATCTATTTTCAAAACACTTGAAGCCCCTTCAATTGGTCAAATAAATCGCCAATCCGAGGTAATGGGTACTTATTCTTTATGGTTACCTTATTTAGTTGTCGGTAGTCGATACACATTCGCATAGTTCCATCTTTCTTTTTCACGAATAAAACCGGTGCACCCCACGGAGAGAAACTCGGTCGCGCGAAGCCCTTATCTGTCAACTCTTGCAACTGCGCTTTCAATTCTTTTAGCTCAATAGGTGCCATTCGGTACGGAGCTATCGAAATCGGAGCCGCTCCCGGTACTAACTCAATACCGAACTCAATCTCTCGTACTGGGGGTAAGCCCGGTAGCTCTTCAGGAAACACATCGGTGAATTCACATACAACGATACCGATTCCATTTGTTTTTCTGACATTTTATTTCCCGAAAGACATAAGCCAAATAAGCTTCACACCCTTTTCTCACATACTTTTGGGCTACCATTGAAGATATTATCGTAGGCAACCCATTTATGTCACAAGATTTAATTCGATCGTTTCACCGTTTTCGACATTTCAAGTCAATAAGCTTTCTTTTACAATCCACTATTGCCTCATGTGAAGTTAACCAATCCATACCCAGGATGATATCGAATTCGTCAAAGGGCAACAACATTAAATCAGCTGGGAAGCAATAATCTCGAATCATCAACGGGCAACTTCTACACACTTTATTAACAAGCACACATCTACCCAAAGGGTTGGACACTCGAATTACAAACTCGGTAGACTCGACCAGCAGAGTCTTGCCAAATTTTAAATTTTCACACACATAAGAATGAGTCGAACCAGGATCAATTAGTGCAATCACAGTAGTATCATAAAGAGTGAAAGTACCGATGAATGACGTCGGGGAGGAAGCATCCTCTCTAGCTCGTGCAAAGATAAGCTCTAGCTGGAGCTCTAGCCTCAGATCGATCTGTAGTGTTCTTTGTTCCTTTCTGACTACCACCTACATTGCCCGAATGTCTGGGTGGTCTACCTCGCATTGGCACTTTGCTCGGTGTAGTGTTCTGGATTGCATTCTGCTCAGTTAACTTCGGACACTCTCTGATAAAATGATCTGACGACCCACATTTATAGCAAGACCGATCACGGAATCTACAACTCCCGGAGTGCCATTTCCCACAGTACTTGCATTCGACTCTACTTTGTGGAACATTTCCAACATCAAGCATCGAGGTAGCTCGGGGAGCTCATAGGAGGTCGATCTTGTCTAGGCTGATCTGTAGCGACTTTCATCGATCGTAGTCATCTCCGGCTTCTTGTTCGTGGAATGAAAGACTTTACCCGAAGATCTTTTACGAAAGTCTCTAGCTTCTCTCTCTCACCTTTCTTTTCTCCTTCCCGAGCTCTTTCTGGCTTTGCAAGCTCTCTCAACTAAGGTCACAAACTCTTGAATTTCAAGAATGCCAACAAACATCCTTATATCTTCATTCAAACCATCTTCAAATCTTTTACACATCATCGCTTCGGTGGTAACACACTCTCTGGCATATCTGCTGAGCCTGACAAATTTTCTTTCATACTCCGTTACAGTCATTCGTCCTTGTTTCAGCTCAAGGAACTCTTTTCGCTTTTGATCAATAAATCTTTGGCTAATATACTTCTTGCGGAATTCAGTTTGGAAGAAATCCCATGTCACTTTTTCTTTCTAACCACTGATACTAGTGTATTCCACCGTGATATCACGGTGTCCGTAGTAAGGATATAGTACATTTCAAGCATTCATCCGGAGTACAAGACAGCTCACCAAGTACCCGAATAGTGTTATCGAGCCACATTTCGGCTCTCTCAGCATCATCATCGTCATTGGCTTTAAATTCTTCGGCCCCATATTTTCGAATTTTGTCAACTGGGGGCCTACTAGATCTCATTGGATCTATTACTGGGGGAGCTAGAGGATCCGAGTTGGATTATTCTCGGGTGGAGGTTGGGGCATATTCGGGTTATTCTGAATAAATTGGGCAAACCAATCATTCATCATCCGATAAAAGGCTTGCTTTGTCTCTCCTTCGTGGCTACCCGAAACAGGTCGAGAGTCTATCGGCGCTGATCCGTGGGTACGGTCAGCGCCACGCTCTCTCCATCATCGACCACGACTCTTTACGGTTCGAGTCCATTTGCTATATAAAACAAAATTCAGTGTCGAAAGTCACCACACTATCAACATATAATAAGGCATGTATAGCTAGACTCGCACGCTTACGGTAGTCCTAGAATCGACTAAACCGTAAGCTCGATACCAATCAAATGTAACACCCCTTACTCGGGACCATCGCCGGAATTAAGTAAGAGGCATTACTAGACTTGACTACAAGTTCAAAACATGAAAATCTTAAAGCTGTCAAACTGCATTGTGCCGACTAATTTGGCTATAACTCGAGTTACAAAATTCGAAATTCAGATCCGTAAATTTTCCTTGAAAGTAGACTCATATATCTATTCACCATAATTTTTCTAGAATTTTTCATGTGGCCAATTTGTACAGTTTATTCTTCAAAGTTACCCTTATTACACTGCTGGACAGTTCTGACCTGTCCCTATAAAACTGCAGTTATCAGATTGCACAATTTTCCAATGGTGTTCTTATTTATACCAATGAAAAGTAGACTCATTTAGGATTCTACACATATAAACCATGCTTCTTGATTATTTTTATACAATTTATGGCAATTTTTCCAAAACTGAACAGTGACTCACCAATGCATTCAGAGCAGGTTTCACTAGAACTCAATTATCTCATAATATATAAATCGTTTGCGTACTCTATTTCTTTCATATAAAAATAGACACAATAAGGTTTAATCTCATATCTCATTCACTTTCAAATTCAATGTACCCAATTTTTAGTGATTTTTCTAATTTACATCAATGCTGCCACTACAAGCTGTTCTGCTAAATTTTATGAAAGTTAAACTTCTAGCCGAACCTACCTACTTCCCAAATTCAAGGATTTATATGTATGCAAATGTTTCTTAGCAAAAACGATTAAACCTGGATTTAAAATTTCATGAACATTGCCGTCATGTACCAACATACATATCGTAACACAACATCATATTTACTAAGAAAAATTGTAGCCATTCTCGCATGGCTATCATAAACACTTACAAGGTTAAGTATCGCATATTTCTAAGACTTCATCTAGCCTATACATGCCTTCTAATTCGTAACCAAAATTCAAAATACCAAAGGAAGGCGATAGTGTGATGAGCTTCTTGATGATCCTTCACGAGCCCGCTACGTAACCAAAATCTATAAAACAAAGGAATCATTCCACACGATAAGCTTGCTAGCTTAGTAAGTCCTAATTAAACATATACTTATTTAAGTAAAATACATACAACCATTCGAATTAATATCTTCTATCACTAATCCGAACATAAATAATACATAACCTCTTTTATTTATAAAGCCGAAACAACTTAATATCATTGATGCACTTAATACTAAGCTTTACCTTTCTTATTCACATACATCAATCATCAAGTATATCACAGACTTATGTACATATCATATGCTTATCCAATCAACTAAATACATTCATGCTTCCAAATATTTACTATCACATGATATGATTTGCGTATACATATTCATTCATCTCTAATAAATTAATGTATAAAACTTTCACTTACTCGAATACTTGTTTGTCATTTTATTGAGTAACACAATTATAAAATACATACCTCTCTGTCGAATTTATACGAATCATGCTTCTAAACCGAAATTTCTTGATATGTTCATAACTTGATTTTCATGCACTTAGAGCTCAAATACATTCACCGGCACTAGGCTCTTTGGACTTAAGGTCCGAAGTATATCACCAGCATTATTAAGCACGCTGGGCAATAAGCCCGAATTGTTTCACCAAGCACGTGGCCCGCTAGGCTAAAAGCCCAATTATTTCACCGGCACAAAAGCTGCTGGGCTCAAAGCCCGAATTACTCACCGCTCAAGGCTCGCTAGGCTCGAAGCCCGAATTACAACATAATTAAACCTTCAATACATATTTATTAATGCTAACATCACAACCAAATCATATACATCATATTACATTCACATATCATATCGAAAACATATACTTGTTCAAATCACATTAACAAAATATATTTAACCCAATTTAGCACCTTTACATTCGGCTAACACAAAGTTTTATAGTCAACATTATTAAATTTCATCCTTTAACATGTTCATAATAACTCTTTAACATATAAGTACTTAAGGACTTACCTCGGTTGTCGATAAGCCGTGCAAATCGGCTACTCGATAATCTTTGCTTTTCCTCGATCTTGATCTCTCTCTTTTGTTCCCGATCTAATTTGATTCAATTTTAACCAATTAACTACACTTCCATTCAATTCAAGAGCAAAATCATAAAATACATAATTTCAAGACATAACAATGTGCATTCGGCCTACATCCCCTACTTTGTTCAAGTGCATTCAATTTATTAGGAAACACTTTGGCGATAATTCCCTTGATGCGTTTTAACTTACAACTTACCTTCTTATCTAACCGCACCTTAACTTTATATAATTACACATATATAATCAAACACATTAGCTCAAATTCATTTTCTATTATGGCCGAATGTACTACTTCCATACCCTTGCATTTTTCTTCAACATACAACCAAGAAACAAGCTAATAACCACATCTAATTCAAGCATTCAACTAATCCAATTTCCTATTGAACACCACAATAAAAATTTCAAACCATTTGGGTTGCTTCTACATGGCCGAATGGCCCTTAGGTGCTTAGGATTCTCTATAACTCTTCCATCCATCAAATTTACCCCCTTGCACTAGTTTACTTCAATTAATCAATTTTTAAACTTAGTTCACCCCATAACTTAAACATCACATATAACAATCTTATATGGTAACTTCATCATAAGGAAATGGCCAACATCAAGATACAAGAAGAAATTATTTTCATGAATGTCCAACCCAATATTCGGCCAAACATGAAGGTATCTTCAAGCCAAAAATCGACAAAGCTTTCTTACAAGTTCAAGCTATTTCTTCTCTTACCATTTAAGTTTATTTTCAGCTCAAATCATAAACCCCATGGCCGAACTTCATCATGCATGGCATTTCAAATCTCTACTTGATTTTTCAATGTTGATCAAGGAAATCAACCTATTTCAAAGAAGGATTGTTAAACTAGAGTTTGAAATATCACCTTGCTCAACACATGCAATAGCCGATTGAAGAAGAGGAATTTCTTCTTCTCTTGATGATAGCTTCGGGTGGGTGAGGAGGAAGAAGAAAGATGAAATTGATTTTTCTTTTTTTTTTTTAAAAATTATCTACACATTATTATTATTATTTTAGCATGCTTATGACAATTTAATACTTTAAAATAGAAAATGCATAGAAAGCATCTTAGTCTTGCATGCTTGCCGTCCACCTTATTAATATGGGGGATTTGACATGCAAATCCCCATGTTTTATGGGCAATTCACTTAGCTCCCTTTTCATTAATGCCCACTACCTTAATCCTTCTTGCAATTTAAGCCTTCTTAGCAAATTAAGCACTTAGATAGCTAAAATTTTCTACGAAATTTTTACACTCACTAAAAACACACATAATAAACACAAAACATAATATTATAATATCCCACAGGCTCGGATTCGTGGTCCCAAAACCACCGTTCCGATTAGGGTCAAAATTGGTCTGTTACAAGTATGGTAACAGAGACAATTCGGCACCACTCGGGAGAAGAAGAGGGGAAGTGATAGGCTAGAACTAGAGGTGGACAAGAGAGGGAATTTAAGAAGAGAAGGTATGGGAAATTCGACTAGAGAGGAAATTGAAATTTCGACAAATGACTGATGGGGGTTTTTTTCAGCAATTGGAAGAATTCGGCTAAGGGGGAGAAAAACAAAATTCCAAGAACCTCACAAAGGGATTCGACACCCTCCTCTTATAGCCAACAGCTGAACTTCCTGCCCCCAGAGTCCCATTTGGCCCCATCACTTCCATACTCCACATCTCCTAACTTTTCTCTATGATAATCCCTCCATCTCATCTAAATTTTCCTCCTCTATCAGCTCACAAGACCAAGTCAAACTTTTCCAACGAAAGAGTTCTAATTCCCTACAACTCTGGCCGTCCACTATGCAAAATAAACACTCCCAAAAGACCTTAACCCTACTCGAACCTTGGACCTCTTCACACCACCTTTTAGCCCCCAAGTGATGCCATCTTGCCACTAGGCCACAGGCCCACTTGTGTCATATTTTCCTTTTAACCTGAGACTAGGGTCCACTAAAGTAAGAAAAATAATTTTTTCCTTATGGTCTCCCCTATAGGCTTCAAATAATCCCGATAATACCTTAAAATTAATATTCTAAGTGCTACTCAAACATACCAACCTCAATGAACAGAAATTTAAAGTTTCGGGATTTTTGGGGCGTTACAGAGACAAACTCGGTAATCCGCAACAAATGTTGGATTCCAATTTAAACAGTGAATTCTCTATACATCAGTATCATCTCATATCATATCCTATAGAGCGCGCAAATAACCTTATTGTCATGCCAACTGTATCCTATCCTAAAAAATGTTCATTCGGGCACTTTAACACATTTAATAATTTCTTTACAGTTCAGTCCATTGTCACCTTTTGTACCATTTTGAATACAATTCAAAATATGGTCACATAATGTAATTTAACAATTCAAACACATACATTACACATATAAACATAACTACACCATATGAACTTACTATACAAAAACAACAATAGATGAGGTATCGAGGACTAATTTGTAATTTTCTCTTTTCTTCGATTATCTACCAGTTGGTCCAAATCTTGATCTATAAAATAATGAATTTCAAATTATTAGTTCCAAACACCTTGAATCATCTTTTTTAATGCATATGACTACTTATTTCCATTTTTTACAATTTCCTTAAAGTTTCACATTTTATTCAATTTAGTCCTTAAAACTATAACTATCATAACTTTCACATTTAGGCATCGTTTTTCAATCCATTTTCAACTAATCCCCTTATAACCCTCTAGAATCCATAACTACAAAAAATTTAACCCACTATTCAAAATTTTATGCCTTAGTCCCTGCGTTCAAAAACTAACATTTATCTTTACAATTTAGTCCCTTTTTCATTTCTAACTCATCATCTAACCAATCTAATATTAAAAGCTTTAAGAAACAAGAATGGTAATCACAGTGATCTCAAAAACATAAAATTTATGAAACCGAGCTTTAAAAATGCTTACATGCAAGGACTATGTAACACCTCTAACCCCTATCCATCGCCGAAATAGAGTCACGGGGCATTACGGAGTTTACAGATCAATTATAGGCAATTTCATATCATTTACTATTCATATCCAAAATCAATCATACTGTCCCATAATTGGGCCCTCAAGGCCCAAAATACACGTTAGAATCAAATCAAGACTAAACCGGAATCTTAAAAAAAATTTCGCAAAGTTTCAAAAATTTTCTTAGGTGCAAGGGCGACACGCCCATGTGGCTCACGGTCATGTCCCAGTTCGTGTTCAAATTAGGGTAGTTACTGACTTGGGTCACATGGCCAGCCACACCCTGTGTGCTAGGTCGTGTGGACAATTTAATTATCGAAAATTAGGTTTAGGATTCACACTACCAAGACACATGCCCGTGTGATGGGCCGTGTGTTTCACACGATTGAGACACACGCCCGTGTCTCTGCCCCTGTGACCAATTTTGAGCATTTTGTTTCTTAATTTTTAAGATGCAGGGGATACACGGCCAAACCACACGCCTGTGTGCATGGCCGTATGTTACACACGGTTGAGATGCATGCCCGTGTGTCTACCCATGTGGACAAAATAAGGCCATTTCCAAGCCGTATTTCTCACCCGAATTTTACCTTGTACCTACAATATTACTTGCATACATATACCAACCAATTCAAAACATTAAAACCAAGCCAACATTAACATTATACATGATATATCATCACATGTATTCAAACTTACCTTTTGTAAGACATATATGTTTACCATAATTCAATCTAGTCATATCAAGCACACATAAATTAACCATATTATAACCTCATATATATATATTCACTAAACATACCATCACTAGCCATTCTAATGGGTATATTAGAATTAACCATTTAAATGCCAACACTGGCCAAGATAGCCTATACACGCCATTATACCAAAATAAGTTTGCTATTTATACCAAAACGAGCTGAAGGATAGTATGATGGTGCTCCGACCGATTTCAACCTTTACGAGATTCCGAGCACTATAAAACAGAGGAAAATAAGACAAGGTAAGCATTTAATGCTTAATAAGTTTGCATAATGAGAATTTAACTTACCCTTCATTTACATTTAAGGTAAGCATACAAAAATGCATCCAAGCAATTTAGTTAACAGCCTAAAATACACAACTTCATCAAACATGTTAGTCATTATTCCACATAAATTTCAAGAATCAAAGATGAGCTCATCATATAGTAACTTTCATATTACATGTACATTTCCATGACAGATCATTTCAAGTTCAATTTAGCCATGTCAAAACTTTACCATTGAATTTATTTGAAATATCGAAGGATACGCTCATGTAGTACACTTATAGTGTACAAAATGGAAAATCTGTCAGCTCATAGCCAGGGGAACCCATTAGGGCTCATAATCAGGAAGCACTCTCTCGAGCCATATAACAGGTTGCTCATATGAGCCATGTAATAAGAAACTTATCTAGGCTATAACAAGAAACTCATAATAGTTCAAAACAGGGAGTTTATTGAGCTTAACAGGTAACTCTGAAGAGTTATTAGCAGGGAGCTCTAGATAGCCATCTAACAGGAAGTTCAAGTGAGCCATATCAGGAAGCTTAAGAAGAGCCTATATCAAGATGCTGATAAAGAGCTGCGTTTGTGTCTGCAACATATGCAGGATCACAACCGATCGTATAACAGGATGCTTACAAAGAGTTGTGGTAGTCCGTAACACATGTAGGATCACTACCGATTAGGATGCTCGCAGGAACCATGTAACAGGAAGCTCAAGAAGGCTTATAGCAGGATGCTCTTTTGAGTTAAGCTGTGTCTGCAACATATGCAATACCACAACCAATCGAAATATCCTGTATCTATCGAATTCTATCTATTCAAATGATAATTATACTTATCGAGCAATATCAGTGTAACATCCTAAAATAGGGGTTATTTGTGTTTGAATTAATTTGCTTGTGATTGAATTGCTGTGGTGTTATTCATAGTGTAAGAAGGCTTAATTAGGGGTCTTGAGTAAGCTCAGAATAGTAGAAAATTTTATTTGGAAGCTTTAAAGGTAGGGAGCCTTAGTAAGTAGGGGTTACAAGAATAAAAGAAGGAACATTTGACACTAAAAAGGCCTTAGAAATGTGGCAAAAGGGAGGCCACTTAAGGGCTGGGGATGACGCCACAGGGGGAGTAAGGGGAGCTTGTGTTCGAGTTGCGGAGCCCTCTTTTTACTCTTTATTTGGACGGCATAGGGGGGAGAGATTTTCTCTTTTTAAACTCCTTTAAAGTTTTAATTAGATATTATGTGAATAATCTAAAAAGGTTGACAAGGAGGAAAAAAAGGCATTTGAGTGTTCAAATTATTTTGAATTGGTTTAAACTATTGGCCAGAGAAAATTTAGGCATGTGAATTATTCCAATTTATTTGAATTGATTCAAATGGTTGGTCAAGAGCAATTCAAGAAAGTTGCCGAAATTTTGAACTCTTCATGGGAAGAGTGGACGGCAAGCATAGGGGAGGGAGATGCTGAAATTTCCTTAAAGGCTATTCATCTTTTTTTTTTTTCTTCTTTTCTTCATTTACAAGTAGCCAAAATTCTCTCTTTGATTTTTCTTTCTTTCTCAGTCTTTCAAAACCGAAAGAAAATCCTTCTCTTCTCCTTAGACCTTGGCCGAATCCTCTACACCCTCACCTTTAATCTATTTTCTTTTCTTTTCTTCTCAAAATCGAACCCCTATCTCCCTTTTCTCACTAATTTCTTTCCACTCAAGCCGAATCTCCCTGCTATTTCTTTAGTAGCCTTGGCCGAATATTAAAGTGGGATAGATCTCTTCAGATTTACGTTGACAATCGATTTGGCAAAGGTGAGTAGTCATAGCCGAATGCTATTTTTCTTCTCTTCTGTCTTCCTGTCGATTTTTACAAAGGGTGAAGGCCGATTCCGGCAATTGATGGCAAGGGTGTTATTTACCCCTCTTTGAAACCGTTTTATTATAGGGTTTCCGGGACTTGGAAGAAATCAAGCGTAGCCTTCTTTCTCTATTGATTAGTAGGTAAGAGGAGGTAAGGATTTATTATAGCAATCCATTCTTTTTAGTGTGCAAAGCCGAAGGCTATTAAGTGGCTACTAATGGTTGCCGATTGTAGGGTGGAAGCAGAGGTGTAAAAGGTGTACTGAAGTTAGTACTCAAAGGCATTAGGTAAGGTTTTCGGGTTCAATAATTAACCCTTTGGATATTATGGTTTGGCCGGATAGGCCATGTCATTAAACTTTTGTGTTTGGCCGATTATAGGTCAAGGGATTTAACATCGTAGATCGGATCTTTGGGATCTAGGAATTTCGGTAGAAACAGGTGTGTACATACACACTTTATGACTAATTAAATGCTAAGTATTCTGTGTATGCTAAATCTGATTTGTAGATTAGGGGATTTAATACCATAAATGGTATAAGCAAGGAATTCAGGTAAGTCCTTATTGTTATGATACTTTTGGGAAGCATGAAATATGTGGTATATGTGGCATATAATATATGGTTGTTTATAAATCTATTCGATGATTGATTAGTAAACTATGAGCATGAGATCTATTATATGCATATGTATGATTGATGTGGGATGTATGAGTGGAGGGGGGAAGTGATATACGTGTCGACGGACACCAGTGGTTTGGTACCACATTTTGTGACTACGGTCACCAGAGGTTTGGCACCTCCAGAGGTTTGGCACCTCATAGCGTCTCGTCCCAGTGGCTTAGCACCACAGTGGGTTGGCCCCACAGTTTATATTAAGGGATTGACGCCAGTGATTTGGTATCACACGATGGGTTGGCCCCATCATTGGATTGTGACTTCGGGTCACTAGTGGTTTGGCACCACAAGTATTGACGGATATCGTGACTATAAGTCACCAGTGGTTTGGCACCACCAGTGGTTTGGTACCACACGGGTAGAGAAAGGTGTTACGGATGGTTAGGTTGGGTGCATGATTTAGTGCATGTTAATTTGTTATAAACTGTGTATGATGTGGCATTAAACCGGGGGAAGGGTTACACATTGAGTCTTGGTGACTCACCTTCTCTTTTAATTTTTCAGGCGACTCGTAGTTCGCGGATGAGGAGCCGGATGGACTCGAGGTGGCCATGCAGTGAAATTATGGATTTAATGAACTTTGAATTTTATTTATTTTTCTGTTGGTTTTATTTTAATCAAGTTTTAATAAGGCCTCCTAGAATTATTTTTATTATTTATATTTTACATGTTTTGAATAATTTGGTTAAACTATTTTCATGATATTAAAATAAGTACACATGTTTTCTCAAATTCAAACGAAAAATGTTTTATCGTGCCATCGGGTGCTTTTGAAATCGGTAACAACCTGATTTAACAAATATTTGTTTTTAAACAAAACTAAGTATGGTTTTAACAAGACAATTGAAAATGAAAGGTTTTCGACGAAATTTAAATCGGCTTAAAGGGATTTCTCAAAACGTTTTCCTCTGTAACAAACCAAAATCAGTCGTAATGTTTGGTCTGGGTTTGGGGTGTTACAAAATTGGTATCAGAGCCCAATTCAAAGCTCGACTGTGGGGCCCAAGGCCCAAAAATGATTTGGTAGGCCTTTTTAAAATATTTTTGGTTTTGGAACAGCATGGCACCGAGTCTCCGTGACAGAATCCGCCTGTAAGTACCTCTAACTTTTGTATGAATTATTACTTGTAGAAAGGGTAGGAATGGAACGTAGAATAGTCATATAGGAACCTGAACCCTAGGATTAGATTACTCCAACACAAAAACCAAACATAAGCTTTAATGAACTAAACCAACCTATGGCTAAGTCACTGAGCTAGGGTGTGGTAATCCCATGACGCATGTCTAGGATTGGATCCTAAGAGCACAGTATTTAAGCGGTCCAAGTGACTCACCTCCTCTTCGCAGTATCCTGCCCGTGCGTGCGTTCCAGTTCACCCTAACTCGGAGGGGGCTCGGTGGTGTGGCAACCTCAAATGCATGTCTAGGAATGGTTTCGGTGGGAGCTTGGTATTTAAGCGGTCCGCGTGACTCACCTCCTCTCTACTCGAATCCTGCCTGGTGCATAGCTTTGGTTCACCCTGACCAAGAGGGCTCTGTCATAGGCTAAACATAATGACTAAAACCCGAAAGGGAACTAGCCATGTTTTTTTGAAAAAGAAGAAAACAACAAAACTCTAGCTTTTCAAAACTTTTAAAATCACTCTTTCAAAGTTGAGAACAACCATCTTTACAACATTTTCCAAAAAAAAAAATCTGATTTGTGGAAATTACAAAAATGCCCCTAGGGGAAAATTACCAAAATGCGGGCGTGGCACCCTGTGCGGCGGAATACTGGTTAGAATCGACTGAGAGAATCATGGATGATCTCGATCTGGCCAATGAGGAGAAGTTGAAAGGAGCGGTGTCACTTCTAAAGAATGAGTCATATCAATGGTGGCTCACGGTTCGAGATGGTGCTACGGCAGATGATCTGACTTGGAGGTACTTCAAAACTGCTTATCAGAAAAAGTATGTGGGCACCAGCTACACTGATGCTCAAAGGAAAGCGTTTCTGGGTTTAGTACAAGGAAATAAGTCAGTATCTGAATATGAAGTGGAATTCTTGAGGCTGAGCCGCTATGCGCGGGGAATCGTGTCAACTGAGCATGATCGTTGTGTCCGCTTTGAAGACGGACTTAGGGATGAGTTAAGGTTGCTGATAGCTCCACAGAGGAGCGGGAGTTTGCGGTTTTGGTGGAAAAGGCTAAGGTGGCCGAGGGAGTCAAGGAGTCTGTGAAACAGAACTATGATAGGAATAAGCAGAAAAGAGGCTTTGGGTCAGCTGGAACGGGTAGTAATGTTCAGAAAAGGGCTAGGCAAAGTGGGCCAAATCAGACAGGGGGGCCCATGGGTACTAATCAGAGACCAGCTCAGTGTAATCGTTATGGGAAGTCACATTGGGGAGGTTGTTGGACCGGTGAAGGGGATGTTTTGAATGTGGATCTTTGGATCACCGTGTAAGGGACTATCCTCGGAAGATAGCTAAGAATCAGCCAGAGGGTCAGAATCGTGCTCCGGTTAGGAATGTAGGACCACCACAGAGGGGTAGTGGTAATGGTAGAGGAGGTAATGGTGCTAATCGGGGTCGCGGAACTTCGGGCAGAGGTGCAGGCAACACCGAAGCAAGACAACCTAGTTTAGTCTATGCAGCGAGGTGTCGCGAGGAGGGTGACGCACCGGACGTCATAACCGGTACGTTCCTAATTTTTGGTCTTCCATATGTTGCATTAATTGATGTGGGTTCGACGCATTCATACGTTGCTAGTAGTGTGGTAGAGACTTTGAACTTAAACTTTGAGACTGCTTCTAGGGAGATGACTGTAATTAGCCTTTAGGACACTCTGTAGTCGTAAACAAGCTTTATAGAGATGTACCCTTAGAACTCCAAGGGGTAGTGTTTGTGGCTGATCTGATGGAACTGCCATTTGAGGAGTTTGATTTGATCCTTGGAATGGACTGGTTCGTTAAGTATCAGGCAAGGTTGGATTGCGTTGCTAAGCGCATGGTTCTTAAGATGGCTGAGGGCGATAAGGTGGTCATGATAGGTAATAGAAGAGATTACCTATCCAACGTGGTGTCTGCCTTGAAGGCTGAGAAGATCGTCAAGAAGGGTTGTGAGGTGTTTTTGGTTCGAATTTGTGCTTTGGAGGCTAACGAGTCAGCAGTTGTGAAGGTCCGAACGGTAGAGGAATTCATGGATGTGTTCCCAGAAGAACTCCCAGGTCTGCCTCCAGATCGGGAAGTTGATTTCAGTATAGACTTGTTACCTGGAACGGCACCTATGTCTATAGCACCGTATCGAATGGCACCAAAGGAATTGGTGGAGCTGAAGGCTCAAATTCAGGAGCTATTGGATAGAGGGTTTATTCGACCGAGTATATCTCCTTGGGGAGCACCTTTGTTGTTTGTCAAGAAGAAGGACGGTTCAATGAGGATGTGTATCGATTACCGCCAGCTAAACAAGTTAACGATCAAGAACAAGTATCCGTTACCTCGGATTGACGACTTGTTTGATCAACTGAAGGGTGCATCGGTGTTCTCGAAGATAGACCTTAGGTCGGGTTATCATCAACTTAAGGTGAAGGAGGTTGATGTTCACAAGACAGCATTCCGAACTCGGTATGGGCATTACGAGTACCTAGTGATGCCATTCGGGTTGACCAACGCACCGGCAGCATTCATGGACTTAATGAATAGGGTGTTTCAGCAGTACCTGGATCAGTTTGTCGTGGTGTTTATAGACGACATATTGGTTTACTCAAAGACGGAGGAGGAGCATGATGTGCATTTGCGTATAGTTCTACAAGTTTTGAGGGAGAAGCAGTTATATGCCAAATTCAGTAAGTGCGAATTTTGGCTTAGGGAGGTGGCTTTCTTAGGTCACGTAGTATCAGCTGAAGGGATTAGAGTGGACCCTCGCAAGGTTGAAGCGGTGTTGGATTGGAAACCGCCTAGGTCAGTGGCAAAAATTCAAAGTTTTCTGGGTCTAGCGGGGTACTATCGGAGATTTGTGGAGGGATTTTCCTTAATCGCAGCGCTGTTGACTAAGTTATTAAGGAAGGGAGTCCCATTTGTATGATCGGAGAAGCAGCAAGAAAGTTTCGATAAGCTTAGGAAGATTCTGACGGAAGCTCCAGTTCTGGTACAGCCTGAGGCAGGGAAGTCGTTTACGGTTTATTGTGATGCATCCCATACTGGTTTGGGATGTGTGTTGATGCAGGAAGGGAAGGTAGTGGCCTATGCATCCCGTCAGTTAAGACCGTATGAGGTTAACTATCCAACTCACGACTTGGAGTTAGCGGCAGTAGTCTTCACTCTAAAGATATGGAGGCATTACTTGTATGGGGAGAAGTCGATAGTCTACATGGATCACAAAAGTTTGAGGTCTCTTTTGACTCAGAAGGATCTAAACTTGAGGCAGCGCCGGTGGATTGAACTGTTGAAGGACTACGACTGTTCAATTGAGTACCATCTGGGTAAGGCTAACATAGTGGCGGATGCGTTGAGCCGGAAGGTCGTGATGGACTTAAGAGCGATGTTTGCTCACCTCAGTCTATACGACGATGGAAGTCTTTTGGTAGAGCTGCAAATTAAGTCGACCTGGATCGAGGAGATTAAGGAAAAACAGTTGGTGGATGACCGTTTAAATGCGCGAAGGTCGCAAGTGCAGGATGGTGGTTTGGAAGGGTACAGTTTGTCTAGTGATGGAGTGTTATGTTTTCAAGGACGAGCTTGTATGCCGAAGGATGTGGAGTTGAGACAAAGAATTCTCCAAGATGCACATAGCAGCCCATACGCTATGCATCCTGGAGGTAGCAAGATGTATGGGGATTTACGGAAACAATTCTGGTGGCCAGGGTTGAAGCGTGAGGTAACTGAATTCGTGGGAAGTAGTCGGCGTGTCGCCAGTGAAGGTCGAACACCAGTTGCCATCAGGGTTACTTCAACCAGTGAAGATCCCTGAGTGGAAATGGGAGAGGATCACTATGGATTTCGCCGGGTGGGCTACCCTCACGCCCGGCAAGAAGGTCACGCTTTGGGTAATTGTGGACCATCCGATTAAATCACTCACTTCATACAGGTGAGAATGGATTATTCCCTTCAGAGGCTAGCAAAGTTGTATGTGGCTGAGATAGTAAGATTGCATGGTGTGCCAGTATCAATTATCTCGGATAGCGATCCGAGGTTCACGTCAAGGTTCGGAAAGCATTGCATCGGGCCTTGGGTACACGATTGATTTCAAAGATCTGACATTCCATCCACAATCGGACGGCGATCGAGAAAGGGTCATACTGATTTTAGAAGATATGCTAAGAGGATGTGTTTTGGATTTCAGTGGTAGTTGGGAGGAGTACCTACCGTTGGCTGAATTCGCTTATAACAATAGTTATCAAGCAAGTATTCAGATGGCTCCATACGAAGCACTGTATGGATGGAAATGCCGTACTCCTACGTGTTGGACAGAGTTGGCTGAACGACAAGTTTTGGGTCCGGAGTTGCTGACAGAAACTAAAGATAAAGTTAAGGTGATTCGGGCTCGTCTCAAGGAAGCCTCAGACAGGCAGAAGTCTTATGCTAATCTCAAGCATAAGGAAATGGAGTATGCGGTAGGAGATAAAGTCTTTCTAAAAGTGTCACCTTCGAAGAAGGTATTGAGATTTGGAAGGAAAGGGAAGCTAAGCCCAAGGTTCATCGGGCCATATACGGTGTTAAAGCGAGTGGGACCGGTAGCTTATCAGCTCGAGCTACCGGCAGAGTTAAGTCAGATTCATGACGTCTTTCATGTGTCGATGCTTAGACGGTATCGGTCAAATCCATCACACATTGTACCAGAGGCTGAAATTGAGGTAAACTCAGACTTATCCTTCGAGGAGGAGCCAGTTCGGATCTTAGATTGAGATATCAAAGTTCTGCGTAGGAAGTCAGTGCCTTTGGTGAAAGTGCTATGGTGAAACCATGGTGTAGAGGAAGCTATGTGGGAACCCGAGGATGTGATGTGGCAGCAATACCCCCATCTCTTCTGATCAGGTAATTTCGAGGCCGAAATTATTTTTAAGGGGGTAGAACTGTAACATCCTAATTTAGGGGTTATTTGTGTTTGAATTAATTTGCTTGTGATTGAATTGCTGTGGTGTTATTCATAGTGTAAGAAGGCTTAATTAGGGGTCTTGAGTAGGCTCGGAATAGTAGAAAATTTTATTTGGAAGCTTTAAAGGTAGGGAGCCTTAGTAAGAGGGGTTACAAGAATAAAAGAGGGAACATTTGACACTAAAAAGGCCTTGGAAAAGTGGCAAAAAGGAGGCAACTTAAGGGCTGGGGATGCCGCCACAGGGGGAGTAAGGGGAGCTTGTGTTCGAGTCGCGGAGCCCTCTTTTTACTCTTTATTTGGACAGCATAGGGGGGAGAGATTTTTTCTTTTTAAACACCTTTAAATAATAAGGATATTATTAAGTTTTAATTAGATATTATGTGAATAATCTAAAAAGGTTGACAAGGAGGAAAAATAGGCATTTGAGTGTTCAAATTATTTTGAATTGGTTTAAACTATTGGCCAGAGAAAATTTAGGCATGTGAATTATTCAAATTTATTTGAATTAATTCAAATGGTTGGTCAAGAGCAATTCAAGGAAGTTGCCAAAATTTTGAACTCTTCATGGGAAGAGTGGACGGCAAGTATAGGGGAGGGAGATGCCGAAATTTCCTTAAAGGCTATTCATCTTTTATTTTTTTCTTCTTTTCTTCATTTGCAAGTAGCCGAAATTCTCTCTTTGATTTTTCTTTCTTTCTCAGTCTTTCAAAACCGAAAGAAAATCCTTCTCTTCTCCTTAGACCTTGGCCGAATCCTCTACACCCTCACCTTTAATCTATTTTCTTTTCTTTTCTTTTCAAAACCGAACCCCTATCTCCCTTTTCTCACCAATTTCTTTCCACTCAGGCCGAATCTCCCTGCTATTTCTTTAGTAGCCTTGGCCGAATATTAAAGTGGGATAGATCTCTTCAGATTTACGCTGACAATCGATTTGGCAAAGGTGAGTAGTCATAGCCGAATGCTATTTTTCTTCTCTTCTGTCTTCCTGTCGATTTTTACAAAGGGTGAAGGCCGATTCCGGCAATTGATGGCAAGGGTGTTATTTACCCCTCTTTGAAACCGTTTTATTATAGGGTTTCCGGGACTTGGAAGCAATCAAGCGTAGCCTTCTTTCTCTGTTGATCAGTAGGTAAGAGGAGGTAAGGATTTATTATAGCAATCCATTCTTTTTAGTGTGCAAAGCCGAAGGCTATTAAGTGGCTACTAATGGTTGCCGATTGTAGGGTGGAAGCAGAGGTGTAAAAGTGTATCTTTGAAGTTAGTACTCAAAGGCATTAGGTAAGGTTTTCGGGTTCAATAATTAACCCTTTGGATATTATGGTTTGGCAGAATAGGCCATGTCATTAAACCTTTGTGTTTGGCCGATTATGGGTCAAGGGATTTAACATCGTAGATCAGATCTTCGGGATCTAGGAATTTCGGTAGAAACAGGTGTGTACATACACACTTTATGACTAATTAAATGCTAGGTATTCTGTGTATGCTAAATCTGATTTGTAGATTTGGGGATTTAATACCATAAACGGTATAAGCAAGGAATTCAGGTAAGTCCTTGTTGTTATGATGCTTTTGGGAAGCATGAAATATGTGGTATATGTGGCATATAACATATGGTTGTTTATAAATCTATTCGATGATTGATTAGTAAACCTATGAGCATGAGATCTATTATATGCATATGTATGATTGATGTGGGATGTATGAGTGGAGGGGGAAGTGATATACGTGTTGACGGACACCAGTGGTTTGGTACCACATTTCGTGACTACGGTCACCAGAGGTTTGGCACCTCCAGAGGTTTGGCACCTCATAGCGTCTCGTCCCAGTGGCTTAGCACCACAGTGGGTTGGCCCCACATTTTATATTAAGGGATTGATGCCAGTGATTTGGTATCACACGATGGGTTGGCCCCATCATTGGATTGTGACTTCGGGTCACTAGTGGTTTGGCACCACAAGTATTGACGGATATCGTGACTATAAGTCACCAGTGGTTTGGCACCACCAGTGGTTTGGTACCACATGGGTAGAGAAAGGTGTTACGGATGGTTAGGTTGGGTGCATGATTTAGTGCATGTTAATTTGCTATAAACTGTGTATGATGTGGCATTAAACCGGGGGAAGGGTTACACATTGAGTCTTGGTGACTCACCTTCTCCTTTAATTTTTCAGGTAACTCATAGATCGCGGATGAGGAGCCGGATGGACTCGAGGTGGCCATGCAGTGAAATTATGGATTTAATGAACTTTGAATTTTATTTATTTTTCTGTTGGTTTTATTCCAATCAAGTTCTAATAAGGCCTCCTAGAATTAATTTTATTATTTATATTTTACATGTTTTGAATGATTTGGTTAAACTATTTTCATGATATTAAAATAAGTACACATGTTTTCTCAAATTCAAACGAAAAATGTTTTATCGTGCCATCGGGTGCTTTTGAAATCGGTAACAACCTGATTTAACAAATATTTGTTTTTAAACAAAACTAAGTATGGTTTTAACAAGACAATTGAAAATGAGAGGTTTTCGACGAAATTTAAATCGGCTTAAAGGGATTTCTCAAAACGTTTTCCTCTATAACAAACCAAATTCGGTCGTAATATTTGGGCTGTTACAATCAGGCATGTAATTAATTTTATACATTAAACTTTTTTTACAATTCACACATATTGAACATTCAAGTCGAAACATATTAATATACATAATCTAGTTACATGAACTTACCTCGAAAAACATTCGTATACAAGGATCAACTAATCTAATACGTTTTGTTTTCCCTGATCCAACCGTACTAGGTCTATTTGGGTCTATATAAATGAATTTAACATCAATTTAATACATTTCATTATCAATTTAATTCAAAACACATCCTATGCAAAATTACCATTTTGCCCCTATAATTTTTATAAATGATGATTTTGTCCCTAAGCTCGAAAAATGAAATTTGTGCCATTTAATACTTATTCCAAGCCTAATCAATTTTTTTACACATAACATTTACAGCACATATATTTCATAAAAATAAGAAATTTTCCACGAATTTTACACCTTTACAATTTAGTCCCTACATCACAATTTCATGAAAATTCACTTTACAAAAGTTGTTTATCTATCAACAACCTTTCATTTTCTACCATAAATTTCAAAATTTCAACATATTCATCAATGTAAAAATTTTAATACTTTGATAACTTTACAAATTGATCCCCAAAACATCTAGATTTGGTTATTCCGATCTAAAAAATATAAAAATTACTAAAAATGGGACAAGATTACTTACCTAATTGTATGGTTTCCATAGAATTTGGGGAAGAAGATGATATAAAATGATGGTATTAGATATTTATTTTATTTATCATCTTTTATTTATTTCAATTTCTAATTTAGTCCTTTTCTTTTTCTAATTTTTCATGGATGAATCATCAAAAATATCTACTAACTTCTCTTAATGGTCTAATTACCATACAAGGACCTCAAGTTTTGGATTCCATAGCTATTTGATACTTATAGCTACTAGAACTCAAATTTTTCATTTTATGCAATTTGGTTCTTTCCATAATTAAACATGAAATCGATAAAATTTTATTATCAAAATTTTCATACGTCTTCCCTATCATAGTGCAAACGATGCAACAATATTAAAATAAATTTTCTTTCTGACTCATATTTTTGGTTCCGAAACCACTGTTCTGATTTCATTGAAAACGAGATGTTACAACTCTCCCCTCTTAAAGAATATTCGTCCTCGAAAATCTTACCAGTAAAGAGGTTCGGATATGGCTTTCTCATGGTATCGTCCGGTTGCCAGGTAGCTTCTTCAATCCTATGTCGTCACCAAAGAACTTTTACTAAAGTTACATTTTTATTTCTTAATTCTTTTGTCTCTCGTGCTAAGATTTTAATCGATTCTTCATTGTAAGTCATGTCAGGCTGAATTTCCACTTCTATTGGAGAGATAACGTGGGAAGGATTTGACCGATACCTTCGCAACATAGACACATGGAAAACATTATAAATTCTGTCAAGCTCCAGTGGTAATGCCAATCAATATGAAACTGGTCCAATTCTTTCAATAACTTCATATGGTCCGATGAACTGTAGACTCAATTTTCCTTTACGGCCAAACTGGAGAACTTTTTTCCAAGGTTATACTTTTAAGAATACCTTTTCAGCAACTTGAAATTCTATCTCTTTTCATTTAAGATTGGCATAAGAATTTTGATGATCAGTGGCAGCTTTCAAACTATCCCGAATCACATTTACCTTTTCTTCAGTTTCACAAATCAAATAAACCCTATGTATCTTTTTCTCACTGAGTTCCTTCTAGTACAATGGAGTTCTACAGTTACGACCATACAGATCCTTATACTGTGCCATTTTAATACTTGACTGATTGTTATTATTATATGCAAATTCAACTAAAGGGAAATATTTTTCCTAATTACCTTCAAATTCCAAAACACAACACCGAAGCATATCTTCTAAAATTTGTATCACACGTTTGGATTGTCCATCAGTCTGAGGATGGAAAGTAGTGCTGAAATGTAACTGTGTACCCAGAGCTTCTTATAATTTACTCTAGAATCAGGATGTAAATCGGGGATCTCTATCAGAGATAAGGGAGACTGGCACTCCATGTAGTCTAACAATTTCAGCAACATATAATTCAACCAATCTATCCAGGGAGAAATCCATACGTACCGAAATAAAGTGTGTAGACTTTGTTAATTGGTCAATGATTACCCAAATGATATCTTTTTTTTTTTGGGAGATAGGGGTAACCCTGATACAAAGTCCATAGTAACTCTTTCCCGTTTCCATTCCAGTATCGTAACTTGCTGTAATAATCTTGAAGGTACATTTTGTTACTCCCTGGATGAACAGACATAACACCATTGTGAGCTTCGTAAAATATCTTCTATACAAGTTTTGAATTCTTTGGTACACATATTCTGTAACACCCCCAGACCCGACCCAGACGTTATGGCTGAATTCGGTGATGTCACATCAAAGGAATAATTCAAAATGACTTCGCTTATTTAAAACTTAAGTTTAAAGCTTAGAAACCCAAAATATATGCAACTTGTTAAGTAATGATAAAAGCCCATGTTATAGGTATTTCAAAAACCATGTTTAAACTTTAGAAATTTATTCAAGTTTAACAATTAAACAGTTAAAAACATAAGAAAACTCAAATGTAAAGTCAAATTGGAGATACAAGGCCTTATTACAAACGAAACAAGTCATTCGAAAACTTCTAAGCAACTTGTAGTGTGGCCATTCGGCTTTTTGGCTTTTTCTGGCATTTCGTGTTGTTGCCGGCGCCAACCTTTCGGCTTTTTGGCTTTTTCTGACATTTCAGCTTTTTGGGATTTCGGCTTTTGCCGATTTGTCATGTGTGAAGCGTATGTACACACCTGGTTACTGTGATGTGCTACACTATCCACAGCCTTGAACCTACAATCAATACCAATCTCCAATCAATACTCACTTAACTATAGTATTTACCCAAAAAACTGAAGCCTTACCACAACCTTACCGTGTGCCACCAGTTCTAGTAGCCCTTCCTTAGCTACTATTCATGATTATCCCTTAGATCTGCACCCACACAAATACTATCAACAATCAAGTGACTCATATTCCACACAAGTCACCCCTATAAGCTATTCTTACATTCAGCCATTCACTAAACCACAACTGAGATGAGTACACTTACCTTTTTGCTAACGATCTTTATCAAACTTGCAATCTTTGAACCCTACCCTTGTTAATACAAGGTTAACGGTAAGGGGATTTTAGATAGCCCTTCATATTTTAACAAAACACACTAAGGAGATTGACTGAGTACTTACCGAATCCTACCTTTGATCCTGCGGCCTAGATAGCTACTGAACAAGATCCGGCTTTTAATCACTTGATCAACAGATTTGTGATGGAGGAAAGACAACAAAGAATCGGCACAAACAGGGATTTTGGCAAATAAGGATGATGGTATTTGGCAATGGAAGAAACTAATTAAGGGGGAGAAAAGAAGAAAAAGAAAATACGAAAAGTTAAAGAACCTCGCAAGGGAATTCGGCAATGGAAGGATTCGGCAATGGGAGAAAAGAATGTGGGGAAGAAAAAGAAGAAATAATAGAACCCAAGGAACCTTTGAATGAATTTGGCACCCCCTTTTTATAGGCAAAGCTGAATCCTACCTTCCCCCACAGTCCAATTCGGCACCAACACATCCACACATCCACACATCAATCCCCTATCTTTTCTCTCTTATCTTTACCTTAAATTTCTCTCCTGAACACTCCCTTCCAGAGTCCACTCTAGTGCCATTACCTTTCTTTCATGTGGAAAAATAAAACTCCTTAATTCGCCACTCTTAAGCCTCGAACCTTGGACCTCCTCACCTACTAGTAACGGCACCTTGTAGCTCCCCAAGTGACGCCACCTTGCCACTGGACCACAGGCCCAATTGTGTCCTATTTTCCACTTAATCTATTTAAGAGGCCTAATACCTGAGACTAGGTTCCACTAAGGCAAAAATTAAAATTTTCCTATGGTCTTCCCTATACCTAAGACTTCAACTAACCCTCAAAGCCCACATGCCAACTGTCATTTTCTCGCTCACTTAAAATTTTCCTGAGACCCAAAGCCCAATATGCCCAATTCTACTAGGCCCAAATTTGGGGCTTACATATTCTGCCTTTGAATAACAAACAACCATCAGATTCAGTTTGAAATTCTAAATCAGAATTTGACTCACATTGAACCTGTTTAGCTTGTAATTCATCATCACTCTTCTAAGCTTCACAAATTTGCTATAGAAATGTTGGTCTAGCTTTTAACTCAACTATGATTGAACCATCATCAGACAAAGACAACTAGTGTTCATTGCTCGCAAGGCAAACATGGATTTTTTGCTCAGAGCATCTGTAACTACATTGGGTTTTTCTAGATGATAATCAATAACCAGATCATTATCTTTTAATAACTCAAGCCACTTGCGTTGTCTCAGATTCAAGTCTTTTTGCGACATTAAATACTTCAAACTTTTGTGGTCGGTGAATATATGACATTTTTTTCAATGCAAACACAATGGCTGCCAATTTTAGATCATGTTTCTGATAGTTCTTTTCATATGGTTTTAGCTGTCTAGAACCATAGGCTATAACTTTACCTTCTTGCATCAAGACACAACCCAAACCATTTAATGATGCATTACTGTAAATTATAAATTCTTTACCCGATACAGGCTGAACCAGAACTGGTGCTTCGGTCAACGAGGCTTTCAACCGATCAATGCTTTGCTAGCATTTGTTGGTCCATTCAAAATTCACATCTTCTTGTAATAGTCGTATGATCGATGAAGCTATCATAGAAAACCCTTGTACAAATCTCCAGTAGTAACCGACTAATCCCAGAAAACTTCTGACGTATTTTTTGGTGGCTTCCAATTAACAATAGCTGAAATTTTATTTGAATACACCGTGATACCTTCTGTAGATACTATATGTCTAAGAAAACTGACTTCCGAAAGCCAAAATTCACATTTACTAAATTTGGCATATAGTTGTTTTTCACATAGAGTTTGCAACACAATTCTCAAATGATCAGCATGCTTATTTTCATCTCAAGAATATACCAGGGTATCATCAATAAATACTGCCACAAATCTGCCGAGATACGGTCTAGAAATTCTATTCATTAAATCCACAAATACTGCAAGTGCATTAGTCAAGCTGAATGGCATCACAAGAAATTCATAGTGCCCGTGCCTGGTTCTGAAGGATGTCTTTGGTACAGCTGAATCTTTCACCTGTAACTGATAATAACCGGAACAGATATCTATCTTTGAAAATACAGTCATCAATACGTGGCAATGGATACTTGTTCTTTATTGTGACTTTGTTGAGTTATCTGTAATCAATACATAACCTTAATGATCCATCTTTCTTTTTAACAAACAAAACCGGTGCACCCCAAGGTGATTAGCTGGGTCAAGCAAAACCTTTATCAATCAATTTTTGCAACTTTGCTTTCAATTCATTTAATTCTGTCGGAGCTACAGATATTGGATTTGTCACTAGAACAAGATCTATAGAAAATTCCACCACTCTCACTGGTGGTAATCTATGTAATTCTTCCGGGAACACATCAGGAAACTCACAAACAAACGAAACTGACTTAATCTTCAACTCAGATACTTTAGTGTCCAACACATATGCAAGATAAGCATCATACCATTTTTTGATATATTTTTATCTTGATATCGCTGAGGTTACATTGGACAATCCATCCAATTTATTACATTCAATACAAAGCAATTCACCATTCTGACATTTTAACACAATGTACTTCTATTTACAATTTATACTGCATCATATTGAGTTAACCAGTCCATACCCAGAATTACGTCAAATTCATCAAATGGAAACAACATTAAATTGGTCAAGAAATAATAACCCCGTACCATTAACAGATAATTTTTACAAACTTTATCCACCATCACATACTAGCCCAGGGGGTTCGAAACTTTAACCACAAATTCAGTGGACTCAACAGGTAAATTTTTAACAGACACTAAATTCATGCATATGTATGAATGTGTTAAACCAGGATAAGTTAAAGCAGCAATATCAGTATCAAGAAGAGAGAATGTACCAGTAATAACATCAGGTGTAGAAGTATCCTCTCGTGCACGTATAGCATATTTTTTCACTGGTGCTCGTACTTCATATTTAACTGTTTAGTCTTTTGTAGCACCTCGGCTACCACTAACATTGCCAGAGTAACGGGGTGGTCTACCTCTCAAGCCAGGGTTACTTGGCTTCGAAGTCTAAATAGTATATTTTTCAAGCCTTTCTGGACAATCTTTAAGATAGTGGTCGAGAGAACCACATCTATAACAACCTCCGCTTCTCATACGACACTCTTTAAAATGAAATTTATTACAATGTTTACATCTAGGTGTGGGATTACCAACACTTCTAGCACTTGCTATTGATGGAGTCAGAGATCTCAGATTAGAACGTTGAGAGCCTCGATCTTTTCCAGAATACCCCATAGATGAGATAGAACGATCATGATATTTCTTTGATTTCTTTGAAGCTGATGATTATGGCTTGCCCATAAATCTTTTACTTGAAGATCGGGCTTTCATCTTTGCTTGCCTCTTTTCTTTATTTAGTTCTTTTGCTCTATGTGCTCAGTCAACCAGTACAACAAATTCTTTTGATTCCAAAATTCCAACTAACATCTTAACATCTTTATTTAATCCCTCCTCAAGCCGTTTACACATAACAACTTTAGTCGGGATACACTCTCTGGCATAGTTGCTTAACAAAAAAATTCTTGTTCATACTCGGATACTGTCATATTCCTCTGTTTAAGCTCTAAAATTTCATTCTTTTTCTGATCAAGGAATCTCTGACTAATATACTTCTTTTTGAATTCTATTTGGAAAGATTCCCAAGTAACATTTTCTCTCGGTACAACAGAAATCAAGGTATTCCACTACTAATAGGCTGAGTCTTTTAGCAAAGATACAACACATTTCAAACATTCTTCAGGAATGCAAGACAATTCATCCAAAACCCTGATGGTATTTACTAACCAAAATTCAGCCCTTTTCAGATCGTCATCAGCTATTGGTTTGAAATCTTCTGTCCCATATTTACAGATTTTATTTACCGGAGGTTTACCAGTTCTACTAGGCTTTGTGCCTGTGGCATATCTGGAACCGATTGACGAACATGAGGGGGAGGTTGTTGTACCGCAGGATTTACCCTTAAGAATTCTGTGCACCATTAATTCATCATTTGAATGAAGGCTTCTTTTGCCTCTTCAACTCGACCATTAGATTTGGGCCTTCTACTATTACTAGAAGCAACTCTTTGAACTAAAGCTGGAGCATTGCTTTCAGCTTCCTCACATTCAGCTCTAGCTCGGTTGGACGACATTACTATATGAAAAACACATTTAAAATGGTCAGGAGATATCACACTAGCACAAGTTATATAATGATATGTATAACTAAACTCGTACTTACTACGTTAGTTTGAGAATCGGATAAACCGCAGCTCTGATACCAATAAATGTAGCACCCCTAATCCTATCCATCGTCGGAACCGAGTCACGGAGTGTTATAAGAGTTTACAAATCAATTACAAAAAATTTCATATCATTTACTATTCATATTCAAAATCAATCATATCGCCCCTTAATTAGGTCCTCAAGGCCCAAAATACACGTTAGAATCAAATCGGGACTAAACCGAAAACTCAAATTTTTTTTCGCAAAATTGGAAAATCTTTCTAAGGTGCAGGGGACACATGCCCATGTGGTTAGGCCATATGGCTCATAAGGCCAGGTGACACGCCGGTGTCTTAGGCCATATGGGTATTCGATGTGAGGCACACGGTCGTGTCCCAGCTCCTGTTCAAATTAGGGTAGCTACTGAATTTGGTCACACGGCCAGCCACACACCTGTGTGCTAGGCCGTGTGGACAATTAAATTTTTGAAATTTAGGTGCAGGATTCACATGGCCAAGAACGATGTCCGTATGTTTGGCCGTGTGTTTCACACGGTTGAGACACAGGCCTGTGTCTGTGCCCATGTGACCAATTCTGAGCATTCTATTTCTTAATTTTTAAGAAGCAGGGGACACATGGCCAAACCACACGCTCGTGCGTATGGCCGTATGTCACACACGGTTCAGACACATGCTCGTGTGTCTACCCGTGTGGAACAAATAAGGCCATTTCCAAGCCTTATTTCTCACCCAAATTTTGCCTTGTACCTATATTATTACTTGCATACATATACCAACCAATTCAAAACATTAAAACCAAGCCAACATTAACATTATACATGATATATTATCACATGTATTCAAACTTACCTTTTATAAGACATATATGTTTACCATAATTCAACCTAACCATATCAAGCACACATATTTTAACCATATTATAACCTCATATATATATTCACTAATCATACCATCACTAGCCATTCCAATGGCTATATTACAATTAACCATATAAGTGCCAACACTGGCCAAGATAGCCTATACATACCATTATACCAAAATAAGTTTTCTATTTATACCAAAACGAGCTGAAGGATAGTGTGATGGTGTCCGATCGATTTCAAACTTTACGAACTTCCGAGCACTATAAAATAGAGTAAAATAAGACAAAGTAAGCATTTAATGCTTAATAAGTTCACATAATCAAACTTAACACATATTTGAACCTACATTTTACATGCAATTAATCAAATCATATACATTCCATTCACAATTAAACAATTTGTCCCTATTACGAACATACAAGGCCTTAAACATGTATTAGGAGTGGTTCGAGAGTAAATCGATAACTTAGGAAACTTTTTGAACACGTAGAAAATTTTCTCAAAAACAGGGGACACACGCCTGTGTGGCCCGGCCGTGTCCCTCACATGGCCAATGACACGCCCGTGTCATAGGCCGTGTGGACATTTGAAATAGAAGCACATGGCTATGTCCCAGCCCATGTTCGACCTCGTGTAACTCTCTGACTTGAGTCACACGGCCAACACACACGCCCGTGTGTCAAGCCCATGTGCCCTAAAAATGGCCATACATGTCCGTGTGTCATACTGTGTGCTAGGCCGTGCCAAACCTGTAGGGTATACTGACTTATGACACTGCCAAGTCACACGTTCGTGTGTGAGGCCGTGTCGAGCATACTGACTTGATTTTAATTTCAACACCAAGGGACACACGACCGTGTAACATAATTGTGTGTCACACATGGTTGAGACACTTGCCCATGTCTCTGCCCGTGTACACAAAAATAGGCTATTTACGAAGCCAATTTGCCACATAAACTTGTGCACATCTACACCCAATTCAAATGGTACAAACATAGCATAAGTTGGCATCCAATTCAACCACAATCAAGACTAAAACATACCATTTCAATACTAACAACTAAGATGCTTATAATCCCATGTTTTACTCATTCAAAACATACCAACTTCACATATTCAAATCAACTAATTAAACTTTTCCAAACATGCATAATCATGCACCAATTCACTAGCACATAGCTTCTCAATTATCAACCATTTGAAATCTATAAAACTTACTATTGAAAAGCATCACATAATTAACCTCAATCACACCACATTGATCATTTGTATATATATATAAATATAGCCAAATCAACAAAAATAAGCCAACTCACATGGCCAAATATACAAACCAAAACTTAGACATTTACAAACCAATTCACATGGCTAATTTCATAAGCATCACATTTATCAAAATGACCAAAGTCTCTATACATGCCATATGACCCAAAACTTAATTTCAGAAGTACCAAGTGATAGTTGGATAGTGTGAAGCGATCTTCGACGGTTCCCAAATGCAAGCTAGCTTTCAAAACACTATAAAACACAGAGAAATACACAAGGTAGGCTTTATAGCTTAGTAAGTTCGTATAGCATTTATATCAACTCATCATATAAACTCAAATTAAACCAAAAACATAACATAACATATCTCATAATATATCACCAACCTACATCAATTTAGATGTAATTTCCCTAATTTTTCATCATTTCAGTGTATTACTCGGTTCATATACATCCGTTAAACCATTCAGAATATTTTTGGATACTTAGAAAACTCGCAACAAAGTGCCACATAAATAGTCATACCTGTATTAATTTCGCACACTAAGTGCCAATGTATATATATAGCAGAAGCTATCTCAATCTTGCACACTAAGTGTAAATATATAACCGAAGCTATCTCGATTTCACACACTAAGTGCCTATAATTAACCGAATTGTTGTCAAACACGACTATAGTCTCATATACACAATTTGTACAATAACAAAGCATTTAAAGCATAATTATAGCAATGCTTATTACATACGAACTTACCTCGGATGTAAAAACAGCTAAATGAGTTAACTATTTCGTAACCTTGTTCTTTCCCCGATCTTGATCTGAGTTTCACTTTTCTTGATTTATATGTAATCAAAATCAGCCTATTTAATTATGTCACTATTCAAGTTAGTCCAAAATTCAGTTTAAGACATTTTTAAACAATTGCCTCTAATGTTTCACAACTTTTATAATTTAGTCCTTATTTCATAAAAACACAAATTAATACAATTTAGGACTAACCCAAGATAGCCGAATTTCTCTAGTACTCATATCAGCCCATATTTTTCATTTATTTTAGAAATTACCCACAAACTTTTCACATTTCTCAATTTAATCATTAATTTGTATTTTCACTAAAAATCACTTAACAAAACTTGTATATCTATCAACAAGCATTCATAATCTATCAAGAAACTTCAAAACTCATGCTTATTCATCAATGGCAACATTTAAAATCTTTAACAGTGTTACAAAATAATCCCTGGGCTAGCTAGACCTAGTTGCAATGATCTAAAAACCGTAGAAGTCTTTAAAAACCGAGTCAAAAATCTTACCATGCAAAGGACTTGAATGGCTGAATGTTTTAAGCTCCTTCAATGGAGTTTTCTACTTGTATTTTTTGTTGGAAGATAACATTAGAAAGATGATACATTGTTTTTGTTTATTTTAATTTACTTTATTTACTTATTTACATTTTTAACCTTAATTAATAACCATCAAAACTCATAATAATATGCCCATAAATGTCCACTCAATTTAAATATGGTCTAATTACAACAAAAAGACCTTCACTTTTATAATCCATAGCTAATAGATACCTTTAACTATTAGAGCAACACTTTTACACTTTACGCGATTTAGTCCTTTTTATCAAATTAACTAATCAAACGATAAAATTTCTTAACAAAATTTTCACACAATCATTAAATCATGCTAAAAACATTAAAATAATAATAAAGTAAAAATTATGAATTCAGATTTGTGGTCTCGAAACCACTATTCTAAATTGACTAAAAACAGCCTATTACACCAAGAGCTTACTATGGTTACATCAATAGTGGTTTCCTCTACCACAACACTTAATTTATCAAACATATTACATGAAACATAAGAATGGGTGGATCCTATTTCAATTAAGTCAAAGTAAGAGATTGAATTAATGGTAAAAATACTTGTGATGACATCAGACGCATCCCTCTCCTCACAACTTCTAACGACGTTAAACAAGGGTTGGTTGCCTAGCCTCGGTTCTGTTCATGCCTATTGTTACAGTATTTGCCGCCTTATTTTTTAAACGGCCCCTCAAAGGTAGCTAGTCCACTCCCTGGTATTTCAAGCAAGCACCCATTTTCTTTGAACAGTCTCCTAGGTGGCACTTTCCACAATATTTACAGTGGTAAAACTTACCACTAGAGTTAGTTTTTGCTCCCTTTGTCTCCAGTCTACCATCTCTATTTCATTTTATAGGATGAGAGTTTGAACTAGTGGAACCCAAATCTCTTTTAACCAAGACCTTACTTTTCTCTCGCTGTTTGTGATTCTCTAGTTTAATCTCTTCCACTATTTTGACTTTCTCCAATAGGGTCTAAAACACCCATTATTGGTGTGGATAAACTTGAATCTTGAGGTCAAAACGTATTCCATTTTCAAACCTCAATCATTTATCCTGCTTCGTGGTAACCATACCTTTAGCATATCGGTTGAGCCTCAAGAATTTAGCCTCATATTATGCAACATACTTGTCTCCTTGTTTTACCTTGATAAATTTAAGCCTACAAGCCTTCGCATACTTAGTGCCCACATACTTTTTTCTGGAAGGGCTCTTGAAAGTATTCTCAATTTATGCGGTAAACTTGCATACATCTTACGACAAACTACTACCAACAATATGCCTCATCTCTTGTCGAGGACATAGTGCTCTTCAACTTCTACTCTGGAGTATAGTCTAAATCCTTCACAATTCTCTCCATCGACCCCATCCAGTACTCAACCACTGTTGGATTCGTTCTAGTAATGCCTTTGAACATTTCTATCTCATTCGATTGGAGCCTCTCCGCAACGGATCCCTGGCTTCCCAATCCTTTTTGGGCTCCAGCAACCCTTTGTAAAACCCTCAACATCACCTAGGTCATCGTGTCGTCACCGTTTTCATTTTCAACATAGTCCTCCTCAGGTATTGGGTTTTCTCCCTAGAGAATGGGTAACTCTATAGGTGCAGCCCTACGTGGCCTACCCGTACGACGTATGCCTTGGGTGTTCATAGTGATCTTTCAAAAGTTTTAAATCTAAAGTATATCTACAGTTTTCAAACAAAAGTTCAAACATTATTTATCCTCCTAAATGTTCACAATATAAAGTTTACAATTTATCTAAATTTTTAACAATAATCTCGGATTTAATTTCCTACAGAAAAATAAATTTGTCGAAAATCTTCTGGCATGGTTTTTCCCAAAATACCCCTTTTTCATGCATGCATGCAAACATATTTCAAAATTTCACTGTCCAAGTTTAGAAAACCTAGGCTCTGATGCCACCAAATGTGACCTCCCCAACCCTACCTGGACGTTAGACTTGAATTCGAAAGATTACATTAGCGACCAAAATGGCCTAGTAAGCTATCGAAGTTTCTAAAACAAATATTTTTAAACATTTGTTTAGCTTTAGAAGAAAACTTAGTTTATGTTACTCAAAATTTTAGTATTGTTTAGTATGTGAATTATTGATGTGTGTTTTCTTGTGTTGTGTACATGTGTATTTACTGAGCTTTCCCAAGCTAATCTCTTTACTTTCTTCTCCCTTCATGATAAGTAGTGTGTGGGATAACAAGAAGGGCAGTAGTTCAATGATCCATCGCACAAACTTTCTTTCTACAATATGTGAGCCGAGCTTATGAGGATCGTACCCAAGAGATTGCAGTTTGAGGAAAATTGTTATCAAGCCAATTACTATAATTAATTACTAATCTACTTGAGTCTCGAATTATTAGTGTTAATATAGATGCAAGCTGATAATAATAAAACCCTAAGAAGGCAATGTGGGACATTTTCAGGCTAAAGACTTGGAACGAGACTTAGATAATTTTTGAGAATTTAAAAACAATTTTTAGAGGTTGTAATTGGATTTTTTGTTCTATTTTATTTTTTGGGATTTTTTTAAACTTCGTGTTTACTTGTTTTGTTGAATTTGCTGTTTGAATTATATGATACTGCCCATATGAACTAATGAGACATTTTGCAACTAGTAAAGCTTGCCAAAATCTAGGTACGCCTTATTCCACTTATTATATGACTTATAGTTTGTTTTACAAAAGCATGCTCTTAGGAGTAAATGCTTGTATGAAATATTTTGTATATGTATGGTGAGTATGGATGGTTGGTGTGACTTGTGGTAGTTTTTCAGAGAGTCACCTCGGCGGCTAATGTGTCGCTCAAAATTTGGGTTGAATCGTACTGGCCGAGTTTGGGGTGTCATATAGATCTTTAATCAACTAATCAAAATCGGAGCCTGATTTAATTTTTTTTACCATAAAAGGTCATATTAGTTTAAGTACTAACTTTTCTCAATTTAATCCTTAAATTTAGATTCCACTAAAGTATACTATGATATTATTAAATTGTGCTATGCCATCACCTGATTTTTTTAATTAATATTTTAATATATTTATTGTATTTTTTAGATTTTAAAATTTTAGGTGATGGGGTTGTATATTAAAAGTGTTACATTATTCGAATCCAAATTCATGACACAATTTCCCAATTTTGTCAAAGACAGATGTGGACCATGATGAAAAAAATTTCTTTCATTTAGGACTAAAAATTGGTTTATCCCATCTTAGTAACCTCAATGAAAATATTGTTGCTTTGTTGATTGCAAGTTCGGTGAGATTATCGTGTCTGCAATTCAGAAACATGAATTGCATGAGAAACCTTATCATAACAGGATTACACTCTTCTTAGGGATTTCCATCCCTCAATTCTTCAACCAATATTGGAACCCATCCCATCATGGCCTCGCTCACACTGATGCAACCTGAGTAACTATTTTTATTTTTATTTTTAAAAACTCCAATCCCATAATCTTCAAAGATAAAATAGGGTAAAAAAATGTGAATGAGTTTTGTAGTTCAACACATTCATGAACATCGTGTTCTCACCACCGATAATGGTGATTGACAGTGGCGGTGATCTTAGACAACACGATAGGAGTGGAGAAATTGAAGAAAGATACAGGGATGCCATGGTGGCTTAATTTTAGATCATTTAAAGGAGATAATAGGATTGAAGAATTTTATACTTTGCCTTTTAATCTTAAAAGGTTTTTTCCACCAACCTATATTTCCCAATATTAGGCTTGGTAATTGCATATATTTTACCAGTTTTTCCTTTAGTAAATATGGGTAGTAGTAAACGACAATTCGTGTAATTTTTTAAAATAATTTATAAATTATTAATTAATTTATATTATTTATATTATTATTTTTTATAAATATTTTTTTATTAGTGGCAATAGTAATTTAAATATGAATTTTTAATGTTTTCAACATTGCTATTAAAGTAAGGCCTTAACCTTTCGGCTGGCAGTGTGGTTGTTGACGATTATATGGCCGAAAATCAACCCTCTCTTCCCCCTCTATCTTCCTTCTCATTTAATTTTGTATTAGCTGACATAGTATCAGCCTGTGGACTCCAATGATTTGCGGATGAGCATCCTCTTTTCGGACATGATAATGCATTACTTGGCTCCTCTACTAAGGTTTCGATTTCCCATTTTTGGGAGCTCTCGGGCATCTTTAGTTTTCATATTTTTGCTTGAGCTTTTCGCATTTATTGGGTGCTTGAGGTGTGTCCATTGTAACAATAGTAAGGCATGATAAAACTCTACACATCAAGGTCTAACCTTCTTAGCCCTAATGACTAAACACCAACCTATGATAGAGTTTTCAACTTGATTTAAAAAGAGTATGATTTTCTTTTGTAATTAATTTTTTATTTACATCTTATTTTGTACATTTATTCGAGATTTGATCCTCACTTGTATTTTTTTTTTCATTGAATGGATATTATTTATAAAAAAACCCTACCATTTAGTTGAAATGAAATAAAAGCATACTTGCATATTATGTTTATTCTTTATAAAATGAAAAACAAAGATACTTAGTAGCATTATAACACACTTGTAGACCATTGCTGATACATGAAATAATTATATGAAATTGCAATGAGACTTTGAATCCAGGTAATCTACCCAATAAAGTTGGTGCCCCTTGGCTTGTGACACCAACTCAATCAAGGGAGGCTGTGTTTGTTTCATTGAAAATGGTTTTTTGAAAAATATTTTCTACATTTTCCTGTGCTTATTTCATGGAAAATAGTTTGGTTAATGGAAAATCCAAGTCAACGAAAAATAAGCCCTTTTTTCCCTCTAGAATGACTTACCCTTTATGGGTGATTTTATTTTTATATAAAAATTAACTTAAGTCAAGCTTAATATTATTACATTATTAATAAATTTTTATTTTTAAAAATATTTAAAATTAATAAAATATTATAATTTTCAATATTATTAAACATACATATTTATTTATCTATATCTAACTATATAATCAATTATTAATATTATATAGAAAATAAATTAATAATAGATAATTTTATTCATCGTTTTTTAATACAATGCCTAGAACTACTTATATCTCTTCCCTAACCCTTAACATAGGACAACATTAATGCCCTTCAACATGCTCGAACCCACAGTCTCCTGCATGTGCAACAATGTCGATGCCAATCGAGCTAAGTCGGTAATTTTATTCATCATTTTCATTTATATATAGAAACCTTAAATAGTTATATTAAGTCACGTGTTAGTTAATTATTTTTACTATATCAAGTTTGTTGGAAATTAACGAGCTAATTCCATTCCAAAAAGAAAAAGAAGTTGTAACACCCCAAACCCGGCCCAAACATTACGACCGAATTTGGTATGTTACAGAGGAAAATATTTTGGAAACCTCTTTTAGCTGATTCAAGTTTTTGGTAAAAACGTTTCACTTTAAATAGAATATTGGTCTTGTTTAAAACCATTGAGGTGTATGAATAAAACAATACTTAACTTAGTTGTTAAAAATTTATTAAGTCAGATGGTTACCGATTTCAGATGTACCCGATGGCACAGAAAACATTTACGTTTGAATTTAAGAAAACTTGTGTAATCATTTTAAAGTCATTAAGTAGTTTAAACAAATTATCCCAAAACATGTGAAATAATAAAAATAAAATCTTAGGAGGCCTTATTACAACTTGAACAAATAAAACCAACAATAAAATAAAATAATTCAAAGTTCATTAAGTCCACATTTTCACTACATGGCCACCTCGAGTCCATCCGGCTCCACATCCGCGATCTACGAGTCACCTGAAAAAGTTAAAGGAGAAGGTGAGTCACCAAGACTCAATGTGTAACCCTTCCCCCGGTTTAATGCAACATCATACACAATTTATAACTAAGTTAACATGCACTAAGTTTAACATGCACCCAACCTAGCCATCCAAAACACCTTTCTCTACCCTGTGTGGTACCAAACCACTGGTGGTGCCAAACCACTGCTGACTCAAAGTCACGATATCCATCAATATTGTGGTGCCAAACCACTGGTGGTGCCAAACCACTGGAGACCCGAAGTCACAAATAATAAGTTGTGGGGCCAACCCACATGTGATACCAAATCACTGGCGTCAATCCCATAATATTAACCATGGGGCCAACCCACTGTGGTGCTAAGCCACTGGGACAATACGCTATGAGGTGCCAAACCTCTGGTGACCGTAGTCACGAAATGTGGTACCAAACCACTAGTGTCCGAAGACACGGATATCACTTCCCCCTCCACTCGTTTAACCTACATCAATCAATGACATGCATTTAACAGAAATCATGCCAACATGTTTATTTAACAACATACACTGGTTTTATCAACAGCCATATATTTATATGCCACATATACCAAATATGTCATGCTTTCCAAAAGCATTATAACGAAAGCTCATAACAACAAGGACTTACCTGAATCCTTGCTTATACCTTTATGGTATAAAATCCAATCTACATCAATCTAGTTTAGCATACACAATGTATTTAGCACAGTTATTAGTTATAAAGTGTGTATGTACACACCTGTTTCTAACGATAGCTCTAAATCCCGAAGAATCAATCGGCCACACTAGACTTCCTTGCCCCTATATTCGGCCATACATGAAAGTTAGTGTCCTTGACCATTCGGCCACACCAAAATAATTCAAAAGGGTTTCACATGAACCCGAAACCTTACCTAAATGCCTTTTGATTATCAACCACCACACACTATGTGTTTCTGCTTCCCTACAATCGACAACCATCCTTATTAATAGCCTTCGGCTTTTCGATCACTAAAAAAATATAGTCTATTAAAGTAGATCCTTACCACCACTTACCAACCGATTGCTGACGAATAAAATTGGTTTCAACACAGATTAGCCACCAACATATTTCGGCTTTTCCCATTCATCCAAGTCGAAAAAAGCAAAAGAATATGGGAAGAAAGTTTCGGCTATTGCTTACCTTCACAATCGATTGGACAAAGAAATCCCGAAGAGACTTATGCTACTCTTAGTATTCAGCCAAGGTGAGTTTAATAGGATGAAAAGAATTTTCGGCACAAAGATAGGGAGTAGATTCGGCTAAATAGAGAAAGAAAATAATAAGAAAAGGAGATAGAGTTTCGGCAGCAAGAGTGGAGGATATTCGGCCAATAGAGAAGGAAAAAAAGAAGGGGAAAAGAGGATGGGGATTCGGCAATAAAAGCGTAGAGAGAGTTTTGAAAACAAAAGAAGAGAGGTAAGGAATTAATGGTGAATTTGGTTTTGATAAAAGATGAAAAGAAAAGGAAAAAGATTTGAAAGATGGGAAAATGCCTAGCCGAAATTGTCAAGTGAGTGACTAAGAGAATTCGGCCTTCCCCCCTTCACCTATTCTCCTTGCCGTCCACTCCTCTCCAAGGAGTTCAAAATTCGGCCACTTCCTTGAATTACTCTTGGCCACTAATTCAAACAAATTTGAATTAGTCAAAAGCCTATATTTTCTCTCTGCCAACTATTAAAGATTATTGACATAAAATCCAATTAAATCCTAATAATATCCTTATCATCCTAAAGTTTAAAATTGAGCATTTCTCTCTCTTCCTTGCCAAAAATAAAGTGCAAAAAGGAGAATTCATGACTCGAACATAGGCTCCCTTGCTCCCTTGTGGCGTCAATTCCAGCTCTCCTAAGTGGCCTCCTTTGCCGCTTTTTCCAAGGCCTTTTTAGTGTCTAATATTCCCTCATTTATCTTGTAACCCCTAATTACTATGGTCCCCTATCTTTAAAGCTTACAAATAAAATTTTTCCTACTATTCGAGTCTACTCAAGATCCATAATTAAGTCCTATTATACTATGAATAACATCACAGCAATCCAATCACAAGCAAAATAATTCTATCACAAATAACCCCTATTTTAGGATGTTACAGTTCTACCCCCCTTAAAAATAATTTCGGCCTCAAAATTACCTGATCAGAAGAGATGGGGGTATTGCTACCGCATCACATCCTCGGGTTCCCATGTAGCTTCCTCCGCACCATGGTTTCGCCATAGCACTTTCACCAAAGGTACTGACTTCCTACGTAAAACTTTGACATCTCGATCTAAGATCCAAACTGGTTCCTCCTCGAAAGATAAGTTCGAATTTACCTGAATTTCTGCCACTGGCACAACGTGTGATGGATCTGACCGATATCGCCTAAGCATTGAGACATGGAAGACGTCATGAATCTGACTCAACTCTGCCGGCAGCTCGAGCTGATAAGCTACCGGTCCCACTCGCTTCAACACTGGCGTATGGCCCGATGAACCTAGGGCTCAGCTTCCCTTTTCACCCAAATCTCAATACCTTTTTCCAAGGCGACACCTTCAGAAAGACTTTATCTCCTACTGCATATTCCATTTCCTTACGCTTAAGACCAGCATAAGATTTCTGCCTATCTGACACTTCCTTGAGACGAGCCCGAATTACCTTAACTCTATCTTCAGTTTCTGTCACTAACTCCGGACCCAAAACCTGACGTTCACCCAACTCTGTCCAACACGTAGGAGTACGGCATTTTCGTCCATACAGTGCTTCATATGGTGCCATTTGAATACTCGCTTGATAACTATTGTTATAAGCGAATTCGCATAACGGTAGATACTCTTCCCAATCGCCATCAAATCCAAAACACAACCTCTCAAAGATATATCTTCCAAAATCAGATGACCCTTTCCGATCGCCGTCGCCGATCGTGGATGGAATGTCAGTCTCAAATCCAATCGTGTACCCAAAGCCTGATGCAACGCTTTCCAGAACCTTGACGTGAACCTCGGATCCCATCCGAGATAATTGATACTGGCACCCCATGCAATCTGACTATCTCGGTGACATACAATTTCGCTAGTTTCTGAAGAGAACAGTCCACTCTCACCGGTAATAAATGAGCTGACTTGGTTAGTCGATCCACAATTACCCAAACCGAGTCCTTTTTACTAGGTGTGAGGGGTAGCCCGCTGACAAAGTCCATGGTGATCCTTTCCTATTTCCACTGAGGAATCTTCACCGGTTGAAGTAACCCTGATGGCAACTGATGTTCAGCCTTAACCTGCTGACACGTCAGATACCTTCCCACAAATTCAGTTACCTCACGTTTCAACCCCGGCCACCAGAACTGTTTCCGCAAATCTCTATACATCTTGCTACCTCCAGGATGCATAGCGTATGGGCTGCTATGTGCATCTTGAAGAATTCTTTGCCTCAATTCCACATCTTTCGGCATACAAGCTCGCTCTTGAAAGCATAATACTCCATCACCAGACAAACAATACCCTTCCAAACCACCATCTTAAACTTGCAACCTCTGCGCATTCAAACTGTCATCCACCAATTACTTTTCCTTAATCTTCTCGATCCAAGTCGGCCTAACTTGTAGTTCTTCCAAAAGACTTCCATCGTTATACAGACTGAGGTGAGCAACCATCGCTCCTAAGTCTGTCACGACCTTCCGACTCAAAGCGTCAGCTACCACGTTAGCCTTGCCCAGATGGTACTCAATTGAACAGTCTTAGTCCTTGAACAGCTCAATCCATCGGCGTTGCCTCAAATTCAAATCCTTCTGAGTCAAGAGATACCTCAAACTTTTGTGATCCGTGTAGACTATCGACTTCTCCCCATACAAGTAATGCCTCCATATTTTCAAAGCGAAGACTACTGCCGCTAATTTCAAGTCGTGAGTTGGATAGTTAACCTCATGCGGCCTTAGCTGACGGGATGCATAGGCCACTACTTTCCCTTCCTGTATCAACACACATCCCAAACTAGTATGGGACGCATCACAGTAAATCGTAAACAACTTCCCTGCCTCAGGCTGTACCAGAACTGGAGCTTCCGTCAGAATCTTCCTTAGCTTGTCAAAACTTTCTTGCTGTTTCTCCGACCATTCAAATGGAACTCCTTTCGTTAATAACTTAGTCAACGGTGCTGCGATTAAAGAGAATCCTTCCACAAATCTTCGATAGTACCCTGTCAGACCCAGAAAACTTCGAATTTCTGCCACCGACCTAGGCGGTTTCCAATCCAACACCGCTTCAACCTTGCGAGGGTCCACTCTAATCCCTTCAGCTGACACCATGTGACCTAAGAAAGCCACCTCCCTAAGCCAAAATTTGCACTTACTGAATTTGGCATATAACTGTTTCTCCCTCAGTACTTGTAAAACTATACGCAAATGCCTGTCATGCTCCTCTTCCGTCTTTGAGTAAACCAATATGTCATCTATAAACACCACGACAAACTGATCCAAGTACTGCTGAAACACCCTATTCAATAAATCCATAAATGCTACCGGTGCATTGGTCAACCCAAATGGCATCACTAGAAACTCGTTATGCCCATACCGAGTACAGAATACCGTCTTGTGCACATCAACCTCATTCACCTTAAGTTGATGATAACCCGACCTAAGATCTATCTTCAAGAAAACTGATGCACCCTTCAGTTGGTCAAACAAGTCATCAATTCAAGGCAACGGATACTTGTTTTTGATCGTTAACTTGTTCAGTTGGCGGTAGTCGATACACATCCGCATTGAACCGTCCTTTTTCTTGACAAACAACACAGGTGCTCCCCACGGAGATATACTTGGTCGGATAAACCCTCTGTCTAAGAGCTCCTGAATTTGAGCCTTCAGCTCCACTAATTCCTTTGGTGCCATTCGGTATGGTGCTATAGACACTGGCGCTATTCCGGGCAATAAGTCTATACCGAACTCAACTTCCGATCGGAGGCGCACCGGAAGTTCTTCGCTACACATCATCGAATTCCCTACTGCTTCGGACCTTTTCAATCACGACTCTTAGCCTCCAAGGCACATATATGCACCACATATGCTTCATAGCCCTTCCTGACCATCTTCTCCGCTTTCAACGCAGACACCACGTTGGATAGGTAATCTCTTCTATTACCTATCATGACCACTTCATCACCCTCAGCCATTTTTAGAACCATGCGCTTAGCAGCGCAATCTAACCTTGCCTGATACTTAACCAACCAGTCCATTCCAAGAATTAGATCGAACTCCCCAAACGGCAGTTCCATCAGATTAGCCACAAACACTACCCCTTGGAGTTCTAGGGGTACATCTCTATATAGCTTGTTTACAACTACAGAGTGTCCTAGAGGGCTAATTACTGTCATCTCCCTAGAAGCAGTCTCAAAGTCTAAGTTCATAGTCTCTACCACGCTACTAGCAACGTATGAATGCGTCGAACCCACATAAATTAATGCAACATATGGAAGACCAAAAATTAGGAACGTACCGGTTATGATGTCCGGTGCGTCACCCTCCTCTCGACGCCTTGCTGTGTAGACTAAACCAGGCTGTCTTGCCTCTGTGTTGCCTGCACCTCTGCCTGGTGTTCCGCGACCTCAACTAGAATCACTGCCTCCTCTACCATTACCACGACCTCTCAGTGGTGGTCCCTCATTTCTAACATGAGCACGGTTCTGACCCTCTGGCTGACTCTTAGCTATCTTCCAAGGACAATCCCTTACACGGTGATCCAACGATCCATATTCAAAGCATCCTCTTCCACCGGTCCAACATCCTCCCTAATGTGACTTCCCACAATGATTACACTGAGCCGGTCTCTGGTTAGTAACCATGAGCCTCCCTGCCTGATTCGGCCCACACTGCCTAGCCCTTTTCTATGCATTATTACCCGATCCAGATGACCTAAATCCTCTTTTCTGCTTGTTCCTATCATAGTTCTGTCTCACGGACTCCTTGACCCCTTCGGCTACCTTAGCCTTTTCCACCAGAACAGCAAACTCACGCTCCTGCTGTGGAGTAATCAGCAACCTTAAATCATCCCTAAGCCCGTCTTCAAAGCGGACACAACGATCATGCTCCGTTGACACAATTACCCGAGCATAGTGGCTCAGCCTTAAGAATTTCGCTTCATACTCCGATACAGACTTATTGCCTTGTACTAACCCCAGAAAAGCTTTCCTCTGCGCATCAGTGTAGCTGGTGCCCACATACTTTTTCTGATAAGCAGCTTTGAAATAATCCCAAGTAAGATCATCTGCCGTAGCACCATCCCGAACCGTGAGCCACCACTGATATGACTCATCCTTTAGAAGTGACACCGCTCCTTTCAGCTTCTCCTCATTCGTCAGATCGAGATCATCCATGATCCTCTCAGTCGATTCTAACCAATATTCCGCCGCACTGGGTGCCACTCCCGATACACCCCGGAATACCTCAGCTCCGCTGGATCGGAGTCGCTCGGGAACAGATTTCTGAGCTCTCATACCTCCACTAGCCCCAGCCACCATCTCAAGGACTCGTAACACAGCTTGCGATACTGTCTCACCTCCCGTCTGATCCTGCTCCTTAGCTCCAAAAGTTGGAGGTGGTGGGGGCGATGGTACCTCATTCTTAGACCCCTGACCCGACCTAACGGGTTTTGACACGGTCATCCTGCCCCTACAATGTCCACGACGGCCACGTCCTCTAGAGCTCATTCTAACTATTGCGCTTTAATCTGATTAAGAAATTTTTATTGATTAGTACTTGTTTCACTTGGTTATCCGCGAAGGAATTTTATGAAGAGAGTTTAATAGAGATTCTTTCGATCAATCAAAGTTTTAAGTCTTCTATCCTAGTTCACACAGAAAAGCACATCCATTCCCTAATACCTTTCATACACATTCACTCTTCGGACATTTTTGTCCGTTTCTATCCCAGGGGTATTTTCGTCAATTTCCTACATGGGTATTTTTGTAATGAATCGGGAAAAATTTTAAAACTTTTAATAAATCAGGACACTTTGAAATTTCCCAAAACTGGAGGGTATTTTCGAAAATTTCTCAAATTAAAGGTATAGCAAAATTTTGTGAACCAGGGGTATTTCGGTAATTTTGTCAATCAGGGGTAATTTTTTGTAAATTTCTAAAGTCAGGGTATTATTTTGAAATTCAGAGTTTTTGAATACTTTTGCAAAGTAAGAGATTTTATTAAAATCGGGGTAATACGGTAATTTTAAAAACCAAGGGCATTTTCGTAATTTTGCCACTAAGGGCATTTTGGTAATTTTGTAAATCGAAAGTATTTTGAAGATTTTCCAAAAATAACTTTTTGCTACTATTTAAAGAGGTACTTTAGTGATTTCAAAACTAGAATTTTCATTAAAACATGGCTAATCCCTTTCGGGTTTTATTTATTGTGTTTAGCCTATGACCGAGTCCTCTTGGTTAGGGTGAACCGAAGCTACGCACCAGGTAGGATTCCTGCGAAGAGGAGGTGAGTCACGAGGACCGCTTAAGTACCAAGCTCTTCCGGATCCAATCCTAGACATGCGCACCAAGGTTACCACACCCTAACTCGGCGACTTGGTCCTAGGTTTGTTTAATTAGGCATTTAAAGTCTTATGTCTTTTGTTGGGGTAGCTAGTCCTAAAGTTCAAATACTTATCCTACTATCTACGTTCCATGCCTACCCTTCTATAGATAATAATTCATACAGAAGTTAAAAGTACTTACCTGGGCGGATTGGTGCCGGAGACTCGCTGTCATGCTGTCTAAAAACAAAAACCATTTTCACAAAGGCCTACCAAAACATTTTGGGCCTTGGGCCCCCACAGCCGAGCTTTGAACTGGGCTCTGATACCAATTTTGTAACACCCCAAACCCGGCCCAAACATTACGACCGAATTCGGTATGTTACAGAGGAAAATATTTTGGAAACCTCTTTTAGCTGATTCAAGTTTTTGGTATAAACGTTTCACTTTAAATAGAATATTGGTCTTGTTTAAAACCATTGAGGTGTATGAATAAAACAATACTTAACTTAGTTGTTAAAAATTTATTAAGTCAGATGGTTACCGATTTCAGATGTACCCGATGGCACAGAAAACATTTACGTTTGAATTTAAGAAAACTTGTGTAATCATTTTAAAGTCATTAAGTAGTTTAAACAAATTATCCCAAAACATGTGAAATAATAAAAATAAAATCTTAGGAGGCCTTATTACAACTTGAACAAATAAAACCAACAATAAAATAAAATAATTCAAAGTTCATTAAGTCCACATTTTCACTACATGGCCAGCTCGAGTCCATCCGGCTCCACATCTGCGATCTACGAGTCACCTGAAAAAGTTAAAGGAGAAGGTGAGTCACCAAGACTCAATGTGTAACCCTTCCCCCGGTTTAATGCAACATCATACACACTTTATAACTAAGTTAACATTCACTAAGTTTAACATGCACCCAACCTAGCCATCCAAAACACCTTTCTCTACCCCTTGTGGTACCAAACCACTGGTGGTGCCAAACCATTGGTGACTCAAAGTCACGATATCCATCAATATTGTGGTGCCAAAGCACTGGTGGTGCCAAACCACTGGTGACCCGAAGTCACAAATAATAAGTTGTGGGGCCAACCCACATGTGATACCAAATCACTGGCGTCGATCCCATAATATTAACCGTGGGGCCAACCCACTGTGGTGCTAAGCCACTGGGACAAGACGCTATGAGGTACCAAACCTCTGGTGACCGTAGTCACGAAATGTGGTACCAAACCACTGGTGTCCGAAGACACGGATATCACTTCCCCCTCTACTCGTTTAACCCACATCAATCAATGACATGCATTTAACAGAAATCATGCCAACATGTTTATTTAACAACATACACTGGTTTTATCAACAGCCATATATTTATATGCCACATATACCAAATATGTCATGCTTCCCAAAAGCATTATAACGAAAGGCTCATAACACAAGGACTTACCTGAATCCTTGCTTATACCTTTATGGTATAAAATCCAATCTACATCAATCTAGTTTAGCATACACAATGTATTTAGCACAGTTATTAGTTATAAAGTGTGTATGTATACACCTGTTTCTAACGATAGCTCTAAATCCCGAAGAATCAATCGGCCACACTAGACTTCCTTGCCCCTATATTCGGCCATACATGAAAGTTAGTGTCCTTGACCATTCGGCCATACCAAAATAATTCAAAAGGGTTTCACATGAACCCGAAACCTTACCTAAACGCCTTTTGATTATCAACCACCACACACTATGTGTTTCTGCTTCCCTACAATCGGCAACCATCCATATTAATAGCCTTCGGCTTTTCGATCACTAAAAAAATATAGTCTATTAAAGTAGATCCTTACCACCACTTACCAACCGATTGCTGACGAATGAAGGCTTGGCTGAATACTTCAAAACCCCGGAGTACCTAGATAAAATCAGTTTCAACACAGATTAGCCACCAACATATTTCGGCTTTTCCCATTCTTCCAAGTCCACAAAAGCAGAAGAATATGGAAGGAAAGTTTCGGCTATTGCTTACCTTGACAATCGATTGGACAAAGAAATCCTGAAGAGACTTATGCTACTCTTAGTATTCGGCCAAGGTGAGTTTAATAGGAAGAAAAGAATTTTCGGCACAAAGATAGGGAGTAGATTCGGCTAAATAGAGAAAGAAAATAATGAGAAAAGGAGATAGAGTTTCGGCAGCAAGAGTGGAGGATATTCGGCCAATAGAGAAGGAAAAAAGAAGGGGAAGAGAGGATGGGATTCGGCAATGAAAGGGTAGAGAGAGTTTTGAAAACAAGAAGAGAGGTAAGGAATTAATGGTGAATTTGGTTTTGATAAAAGATGAAAAGAGAAGGAAAAAGATTTGAAAGATGGGAAAATGCCTAGCCGAAATTGTCAAGTGAGTGACTAAGAGAATTCGGCCTCCCCCCTTCACCTATTCTCCTTGCCGTCCACTCCTCTCCCAGGAGTTCAAAATTCGGCCACTTCCTTGAATTACTCTTGGCCAATAATTCAAACAAATTTGAATTAGTCAAAAGCCTATATTTTCTTTCTTCCAACTATTAAAGATTATTCACATAAAATCCAATTAAATCCTAATAATATCCTTATCATCCTAAAGTTTAAAATTGAGCATTTCTCTCTCTTCCTTGCCGTCAAAATAAAGTGCAGAAAAGGAGAATTCTGCGACTCGAACATAGGCTCCCTTGCTCCCCTTGTGGCGTCAATTCCAGCTCCTAAGTGGCCTCCCTTTGCAGCTTTTTCCAAGGCCTTTTTAGTGTCTAATATTCCCTCATTTAACTTGTAACCCCTAATTACTATGGTCCCCTATCTTTAAAGCTTACAAATAAAATTTTTCCTACTATTCGAGTCTACTCAAGATCCATAATTAAGTCCTATTATACTATGAATAACATCACAGCAATCCAATCACAAGCAAAATAATTCAATCACAAATAACCCCTATTTTAGGATGTTACAGAAGTGCTAATTATAGTAAGTAAAACTTGGTCATATTATTTACCCACGCTAATTAAAATAGAAAATGTTTAATTGGTTGTAATTTGGCCTTACTCTCTCTATATAAGATGGTTTGAAACAAAACAAAAGGCAGAAATCATTCTCTATTTGAAGTAAATAAAAATAAAGTATGGCTATTCAATTTAATTTTTTCATCCATGTTAATACTAGTACTTTTATCCATATCATCTGTTGAAGGTCAAGGAGGAGGAGGAGGTGGTGTTATTGATGTTGTTGCAAAGTTTGGTGCAAAGGCTGACGAGAAAACAAATTTGAGTAAGGTAAGCAAAATATCATATAAATTTATAGTCAGTAGATAAAAGTATGCAAAACTATTTTTCAAATCTCTTATCTTTATATGTATCTTTTTAATTTTTTTATCTGGTTTTAGCCATTGTTGGATGCTTGGAAAAAAGCATGTGCCTCGACACCTCTAGCAAAAATTGTGATTCCTAAAGGGATATATTTTTTAAGTATAGCTACCTTAGATGGTCCTTGCAAGGCTCCTATTGAGCTTCAAGTTGAAGGCATTGTGAAGGCTCCGGCAGACCCTGATGCTTTCAAGGAGCCTAAATTGATTGCCTTCAATAGAATTGAAAATTTCAAATTGTCTGGTGGAGGAGTTTTCGACGGCTAGGGAACCACTGCTTATAAAAGGGAACCACTGATTATTGTGGTTCACTTCCTATTGTAAGTTATTTTCTTATTGAGAAGTTATGACTTTTGTTTTTATAAATAGAATTAAGTAATAATTATTTTTTGTTTCATTATGGAATTAAACAGAACCTAAGGTTTGATTTTTTAACCAACGCAATGATACAAGATATAACTACTAAAGACAACAAGCAGTTCTACGTTAAGGTTCTAGGATGCAAAAACATTACTTTCGAACATTTCACCGTGTCTGCACCTGGAGAAAGCCCAAACACAGATGGGATTCACATTGGGAGATCAGATGGGGTCAATGTTCTTAACTCGGAGATAAAGCTGGTGATGATTGTGTTTCAATTGGGGATGGTTCCAAAAATTTGGTTATCAATGGAGTAACTTGTGGACCAGGACATGGTATCAGTATTGGTAGTCTCGAATTGTTAAAAAATGAAGAACCCGTTGATGGAGTTACAGTAAAAAATTGCACTATGACTAATACTTCCAATGATGTTAGAATGAAAAGTTGGCCAGGTGCTGAACCCGGCACTTGTTCGAACATTCACTTTGAGGATATTACCGTGATCAATGCCAGTTCTCCTATTATAATTGATCAGAAATATTGCCCATGGAACAAATGCAAAATAAGTGTATGTACATATTTATCAAAATCGTAAGAGAGAAAAAATAGTTGATCGGTCATTGAATCATTATTTTGTTAATGCAGGAACAATCAAAAGTCAAACTAAGCAATATTAGTTTCAAAAACATTCATGGCACTTCTGCGCTTCCAGAAGCTATCAAGATTATTTGCAACGCTACTTTATCTTGTGAAAATGTGGAACTTGCCGACATTGAAATTACGCACAGTGGACTAGATGGACCTGAAGTATCACAATGTTCGAATGTGAAGCCTAAAGTTAGTGGCAAACAAAATCCAGTTGCATGTTCCGCCCCTATCCCAACAAAACCTACCCCGGCCGCTTAATCAATAGCATATGTATAAAATTTTTTGATGAGGTTGTAACTCCTATAATTATATTTGTTTTGCAGACAAATTTTGTTTTGTTTTACATTTTATGTTATTAATAATATTTTTCTTAAACTTAATTATTTTAAAAAATACACTTCAACAAAAAAAATTGCAATGTGATAACATTTTATGCATTTAGGCTTATGATATAATTATTTTTAAAATACTGAACCATATACTATTTAATTATTTTGCTTTTTATTTATATAATTTTTTTTGTTTTTTATTTATAAAATTGGCATAGTAAAAATTTTAATAATCAATATTTATACATTGTATCAATCTAGTTTTGATTCTAAAAATAACCTTTTAACTTTTACACCTTGTATAATTTGATTTTTTTATAGCTTTGTTTTTTTATGACTCTTTCACCTTAAAAGCTAAAATAATAAATTTATCAATTAAATTTGATCCAAAATATATTAAAATTAAAAATATAATAATTTTATCTTTTCTTATTATTTTAAATTTAACCTTGAATGTTACAAATAAAAGCAAAACTATAAAAAAATACAAAATTGCACTATATAAATGTTAGGGAATGAAATTTGTTAGAATCAAGATTAAATTGACACAATGTATAAACGATGAGAGCTAAAATTACTATTATGTCAATATTAAAAGCTATTAATGTTTTATAAAATGTTTGGCAATGGAATCCATCAAAGTAGTTGAATAAAAAATCGATGGTTTAACTTGTTCAACCACTTGTTCAATTATTGACACTGAATGTAATCAACGCTTGAAAATTTATATAATATTTCTAAATTTTAAATAATAATACCTTAAATTCAAAGACCAAAAGGAATTTAATTGTCAAATTCAAGTGACAAAGTGGATAAAAAAAACCCTAATATGCTAAAAAGAATTAAAAATTCAGGTAATATAAAATGTTAAATTACTTTTTGAGATCTGAACTTGACAAATTTTCCCATATTGTGGAACCCTAAACCTTAAATTTGACAATTGATTCTAGTTTGGGGCTTGGATTTTTTAATCTAAATTAAACCTTGAATTTTGCAGTTTTTCTCACAATGGGGTTTGAATTTTCTTTGTTCAAGTTAGTCCATAAAAACCCTATAGTTTAGGCCCAAATGTGGGAACAATTTTCAAGTTCAAGGACTAACTTGGACAAAAGATTTCAAGCCCCAAAGGGGGAACGATTACCTACTTCAAGTCTTAGTGTAAGAACAATTTAATAAGCTCAGAACCTAAATTTGGCAAAAACAAAAGTTCAGACTCCAATGTAAAAAAGTTATTTACTTAGCTCCAAATAGTGATTTAGTCTTAAGATATATGATATTTTGTGTAGGAAAATTTGGAGCAGTGTTTGTATCCATTCCTTTCCCCATCTTTGCAGCACTTTATTGTATACTTTTCGGCCTTGTAGGTATGTATTATTTTTAACCATACCTACCCATTTTTATGCTAACCTTAGATTGTCACACCCTAGAAACCAGGCCGATGGTATTAACATTAAATTATAGATTAAAAATAGTGTAAATAGAAATCACGTTACTAATTAGGACTAAATAGGAATAATAGCAAAGTAGATAACATAAATAGGTAAATTAGGAATAATGTTAGTGGGGGATTTGTAACATCCTGAATTTATGGGCTTGTGCATTTTGTGTAATGTGTGCTTAAAATATTAATTTGAGGATTTGAGGTACTAATTGGGCTCAGGAATGGGCTGAGACCTTAATCAAAATATTCTGTTTGGGTATTATAAGGTTTAAAAGTAGGTATCTATGTTGAAAATGTCAAATTGGGTTTGGGGCCCAAAGTTAGGAGGCGCCACAAGGAAGGAAGAGGGTGGCGTCACTAGGGTATGAGGAAGGCCCAAATTGTGGTTGCTTGAAGCCCAAGTTATAAGGCTAAAATTCGGCACTTAAAAGAGTAAGGGGGGATGGCACAAGGCTATTATTTAGAGGTTTATTTGATGTGGATAAGAAGCAGATAAAGGCTATTTTTAAGGAGATAACAGATTAAGATAAGGGAAAAGGATAGGAGCTATCATGTGTTGCAATGTTGGCCAAAAATCAATCTCTGCTAAGGGAAGGAATCGATTTTCTATATGCAGGGGGGTGCCGAAATTTACTGCTAAAGCTCTCATCTTTTCTCTTTTCTCTGTCGAAGTTTCTACTTTATTCTCCCTCTCCTTTCTTTTTCTTCAGTTGGCCGAATTCTCTCTTTCTCTCATCCCTTTGAGACACCTTAGCCGAATCATCAAGCCTCTCTTCACTCTCTTCTCACTTTCCCTTGTTAGCCAAAACATACCACCTAGATCTTTTAAAAGAAAAAGCCGAAAACACCATAGTTTATCTTTTTTGGGATTTTTCATAAAAGCCGGAATCGTGAGATCTAGTTTTCTGTGTGTGTCGAAATCACTCTAGGGTGCCTACTTGTGCCGAAATCTGAAGGAAACTTTAGCTAAGTGTTGATTTGAGAAAACCAAATCTTCTTCGGCTTTTCAAAGTCCCTAGCCGAATGGCAATTTAGAAACTAATCTCTTATTTCTCTCTTATTTTCGACATTCCGGGATCTGAAGAGGAGTCAATCGCGTGGATCTCTAAGTCATAAGTTCAGTAACACTTGAATAGTGTTACTTTTGGGATTTCAAGGTAAGGAGATCTATTGATTTTTAACATGTAAATTTGGGTATTTATTAACCCTTGGCCGAATGTAGGGGAGGTCAAATCTTCGTGATTTTCTGACTTTTGTTGTTCCAAGTTATAAATCCGGATAGCAAGGATACCGACTAAGAGTTTAGTACTTCATGATATCAGGTGTGTAACTTCTCACACCATTAGATTGATTGCTAATATATATTTATATATATATGAAATATATCTACTATACTCTGTTAAATGCCGAAATCCTGCACAACGTTTAAAAACCCGAGAAGGGTAAAGGTTAAATAACATGTTAGTGTTTTCTGCCATTCCTCAGTGAATGTTTCTGTTAAAAATGATATGTTTTATACATCGATTTCTATGTATGATTGGGGTTGGGTGATTGATGAAAGGGGAAGTGATATGTTCTGGTGGCTTATGCCATTTCATCCTGGGGACTCTGTCACAACTCTGTTTCTGGTGGCTTTTGCCATTTCAGCCTGGTGACTCTGTCACAACTTGACGATGAGCAGCTTACTGCAGCATGACTGCCATCGGTGGTGTGTAGCGGTGTGGGTTGATTGTAGAAATCCCCAATGGTGTGATTGGCAAGTAAGGGTGGTGTGTAACGGATGGAAACCTAGGATTGGGTTGGGTTTTATGTATGTTATCTTTTACATTATGTTTTATATTCTGATCTATGGGCTAAGGCCCAGTCTGATGGTGCACGACGGTTGCACACTGAGTTTCGCGACTCAACCTATTATTTTAACAATTTCATGTAGCACTTAGTGCATCGGACCGGGCTGGAGAGGAGAGCAAGGTGACCATGCAAAAGAACATTGGGTTTCAGTAAAAAGACTTTAGATTATTATTTTATATTTTTATTTAATGGGTTTTAAATCTCATTGTAATAAGGCCATGGGCCATTAGACTATTTTTTATGTTTTTGGGTTTATGTTGGGTTTTATTACTAGACATTTTAACTCTATGTTTAAGATTAAGCTAAAACATGTATGAAATTTCAGTTTTTATTTAAAATTCACCAAGGCAATTTATAACTTTATAGCTTATATGACTTAATAAATTATTAAGTTTTCGGTATTAATGATTAAACCTAGTAACAACTTTTCCAAAATGCGACATGCTTTGTAAAAATTCCTTAGTGACATACCAGATCTGGTTCTAGTGTTTGGGCCGGGTTTGGGGTGTTACAGGATTTATTAAAACAAGGGTAGAATTAGTAGGGATCTATAGGATAAATAAACTATGTTAATAAATGAATTTGCCTATATAAGCCGTCACTGCTCATTTGCTTCTCATGTTTTAATTTTATTTTTTTATTATCTTCTTTCTTTTTACACTTTCTTCATTTCAAAAGCTGTTGCATCTGGTAGTTAATTTTCCTTCAAAATTTTCTTGTGCGTTACATTTATTAAGCAACCTAGCACCTTTTTCTTCTTTAAATTCTCAAGTAAAACACCAACTTATTCTTCTTAAACTTTGGTTCGGTTATTGAGCGGACCACCTGAGAGTCATGAAGGATACCAAAACCCAAGGTAAACAATCTATTTTCATATCAAATATGCATGAAATGCTTTTGACTAAAGTATCTACGGTTTAGTTAGAAAATATAAATAATCTTTTTTTTATGATTTGGCTTCATGAAAGTGGTGGATTGAAACTAGCGAAGCTAAGAAATGTTGTTTAAATATGTTTTGTTCTTAAGGAAGACGATGAACAGTGATTGATTCTTAAAGTAAAGAGCTGGTGAGATTAACATTTAATTAATAGTCTAGATCTAGAAATATATATACGTTAAAAATGTTAAAAGTTAGGAAATAGGGTAAGTATTAGAACAATAAAAATCTGCAATAGATAACGTAAGTAGTGGGCTGTTGTTGAGTAGAGAATGAATTAAATTGTTTTAGAAAATATGTGATTTGAATGACTAGCAAAGTTGAAAATACCGAAGGAGCATCGACTAGCAAAGACAAAGGGAAAGAAAATGTCACATAATTGACATTGTGGTGAACAAGGTGAGTACACTATATACTGCACTTATATGGTGACTTGAATGACTCTATGTGTAACACCCCAAACCCGGCCTATGCGTTAAGGCCAGATTTGACATGTCACACAAAATAAATGTACATTGATTTACTTTTTAAGGAAAACAGATTTCAAAACTTTTTACGAAGTATTTATTGAGTAAAAGATTTGATTGATAAATCGACAATTTGAGATGTAAGATCTTATAAATTGTAACTTTGATAATATCATTAAATATTATTAAAGGAAGTATGGCACCACGGGTATCCGGCACCAAGTGAAATAAGTGTATGTCATTGTATGATTATGATTATTGTGATATGACTAAAGGAACACTCTAGAAGTTTTAGTTTTAGGTGTTGAAACTATAGGGATTGAGACTATAGGATGCGTTACAAAAATGACTCTACTTCTTATATTTCATAAAATATCGTTAATAAACACTGAAATAGTATATTGATTCATAAAACTTGTAATCAGATTAAATCGAAATAGTCAATATGAGCGCTAGAGGACGTCACCCAAAAACAATGCAACACATAAAATTTCAAATTTTAGGATGTTACACTATGAGTCTTAGGGTGTGTTTTAAGAGAGACGTTTATCCAATGAGTATATTATTTAATTATGTTTCATTTTCATGAATTGCCAATATATGACTTGTAACACCCTAAACTCGGCCTAGACGTTATTACCAGATCTAGCGTGTCACATCAAAATGATGTTTGAAAACTATGCTTTCATCAAAAACCCTTCTTACAATTTAAAACCTTCTACCATTTAAAACCTCGGATTTCGTTGCTTACTTTTGAAAACATGATTTACTCAAAGACATTCTCACGCAGAATATTACTATTTTTTTAAAGCCTTGTTTGTTGCAGAAGTTTAATTCAAAACAGTCACGAATACGTGATATTTTGAAAATAGTAGTTAATGTTTTAAAATCCCATGTTTAACAGACTATGAGGTTGAAACTTAAAGAAACACCATATAAAAGTTAAAAATCCCAAAATGGCCTTATTACAAAAAGTATTAACCCAATAAATTAAACTAAAATTAAATAAGGTTGCTAGGTTTAACTTTAAAGCCAATCGGACGTGTGGCCACCTCCGAGTCCCTCGCAGCTCTAAATCCTCTAGGGCTGGGGATTACCTGCACAGATAAAGGGAAAGTGTGAGTTTCGAGAACTCAGTGTATAATCCCGTAATACGGTCACAGTCTAGGCCTGAACCCATATGGTATCAGTCTGGGCTTAAGCCTTAAATCATATCAATGCAAACAGACATGTAACCCAACCCTTAAAAGCCAACTCACCACCTATACCAACCATCTCTCCATGTGGGGACCAAGTCGACCCACCCAGCCAACTCTCCACCCGTACCAACCAGCTTTCCATGTGGGGACCATGTCGACCCACCCAGCCAACTCTCCAATAATGCAGCCTAGCTGCTTACAATGATATATGTGGCTGAGCCACCAGGATCAAAATATGTGGCGATGCCACTATAACGGTACTTCCTCCAAATCAGAAAAACCCACCCCAATGCAGTATGTCATGTTATAACTAATCCATGTATGCAGTGCATCTCAATCATAATCAATCATGCAATTAATACAAATACCACATTGATACTACCACTAAGGGTATGACGGTCATTTAGACTGTTAGGAGTAAAACGGTCATTTCACCCCTTAAGGGCATCTCGATAATTTTATCCATCGAGGGTAATTCGATAATGTTACCCATCGAGGGTATTTCGGTAACTTTACTCCTAACTGCCTTTTTGAAGGCCTACAGTCACCTCGAGTGACACAGATGCTCTTTTTGATTGAAACAGTGTAATTGGGCCCAAGCCCAATTTTCGACCCAGGTGGGCCCACACACTCGTGTGGCCCATTCAGCTCATTTTCGGCTACAGTTCTGCAAACCTCGCAGCCACATCTATTTTCTGGAACTTACCATAGATTTCACCGCTATTGGCCCATCAGCCCATTGGGCCTATTCAGCCCACTATGGCTCAATAAGGCCCATTACGGCCTAAGCCCACGAGAAAGTTCGTGGCACTCCCAAAGGTCTATTGTCAATGTTTGTGGCTCGATTTATCACTGTAAGCGCTCGCACTCTCGAGTGATCTCGGATGCCTAAGTCTCAACTTATCATTTTTGGGCTTTTATCGGTATACAGTAGCACGGAAGTGAGAACAACTATATTTTGTTTTTGAACAGTATGGAAATAGGTGTACGATTACACACCTGTTATGAGTTGTGGTTTGAACTACTTCCAAAACACCTATGATAACAATTGACCATTAGTTAGTCTCAACTTTTGGTAATCCATAACATTGGATCACTCCACTCTACTAACTTCACTTACCACGAGACGCGATCTCCTACGGTGTAACGGTAATCGACCCTATCCATTGGCTAAGGAAAACAAGTCCCTAGCAATGATTGATGAACAAAAGAGTGTTAGTAAACATCCAACATTCGACCCCACACAGAGAAAAGAGAGAGACCGAAGTTAACTCATGCAGTCACAAGGATTCTAACTAATAACGAATTAAGAGAGTATTTGTATTACTCCATTCTTACCAACACCAATGAGCGACAACAATCGACAATTGTCTAACAACAGGATTCGGCCCCAACCAGCAAGAACGAAAAGATTCAAAATGAAGGGAGTATTAGATTCGACTTACAAGGTTCAGCCAGCAAAAGAAGAACCAACACTTTAAGAAAAAATGTATTCGGCTTAAGGAGAAATCATAAAGGGAGGAGTGTAGCTACTTCTTAGAGGCAAAGAAAAGAAAACGGATGATTAGGAAGAAGAGTAATGAGAAGAAGGAAGAAAAGAAGGTGAGAGTAAAGGCTTACCAATTCGGCACTTAGCAGAAAAAATGAAGGAGGAAGAGAAAGAATAAGAACAAGGTGAATTCGACAGAAGTCAAAAATGAAAAGAAAGAACTAAGACATCCAAAGGTACCAAAATGTAGACACTCCCGTAAAAAAATCCAAAGAAAATTCGGCACCCTCACCCTAACACAAAACTGAATATGCACTCCCTAAATGAAAACCCTTGGCCGAAATTTCCTATTCAACTTCCCCACATTCAACTAACCCTCCCTCACACATCCATCCCATCGATTTTCTCCACCGAATCCTCCTTAAAACACACTCAGCCTCCTATTCGAAATTCTTGACCAAGTCTTCAACTTCCTTTGCAGAGTTTGATCCAAACTCTACCTCTTACTCCCTCAAGACATAAAATAAAAGTCACCCTTTTACTACTTATGGGATTCGAACCCCACACCTCCCTGCTATCCCAGTGACGCCATACCACCAAGACATAAGCTTCTCTTGTGTCACTTAAACACACACAAATAGACTTAAGTCCTATAGCTAACAATCTTCTTTACTTTAGGGCCAAAAACTAAAATTTTTCCAAGGCTCAGACTCGAACCCAAGCCTCCTCTGAACCCCCAAATACACTCAAATAGTTAGTGCTCAAGCACAACATAAATTTTAAGCAAAATTACAGCCCCTAATTTTTAGGACGTTACAACTCTACCCCCTTAAAGAAATTTCGGCCTCGAAATTTACCTGATCAGAAGAGGTGATTGTATTGCTATCGCATTGTCTCCTCCGGCTCCCGCGTGGCTTCCTTTGAACTATGATTACGCCGAAGCACCTTGACTAATGGGATAGATTTTCTTCTTAACACCTTAACATCACGATCCAGTATTTGTACCGGTTCTTCCTCAAAAGTCAGATCAGGTCTTACCTCGATCTCCTCCACTGGCACTATATGAGAAGGATCAAAACGGTATCGCCTCAGCATAGAAATGTGGAACACATTATGTATACAATCTAACTCAGGAGGCAGCTCCAGTTGATAGGCAACCGGTCCCACACGTTTTAATATCTGGTAAGATCTGATGAATCTAGGGCTCAGCTTGCCTTTTCTCCCAAATCTTAGAATCTTCTTCCATGGTGAGACCTTTAAGAAAACATAATCTGCTTATCAGATGCCTCTTTACGCTTTAAATCAGTATTCAACTTCTACCTATCAGATGCCTCTTTTAACCGATTACAGATCAATTTCACTTTTTCCTCACTTTCTCACCCAATTCTGTCCAACAAGTAGGGGTACGACACCTATGACCATATAATGCCTCGTATGGTGCCATCTGAATAGTGTATTGATAGCTGTTGTTGTAAGGGAATTCTGCCAACGGCAAATAGTCTTCCCAACTGCCTTTAAAATCATTCACACAGCTTCTTAGCATGTCTTCCAAAATCTATCTTACCCTCTCCGATTGACGATGAGAGTGAGGATGAAATGACGTGCTGAAATCTAACCTCCTACCCAAAGCTTCGTGTAACACTTTCAAGAATTGAGATGTGAATCTAGGGTCCCTGCCTGAAATGATAGACACTGGTACCCCGTGTAACCTCACAATAGTAAGAAGATATATGAGTCTAGTTTCAAGGAAAATTTACGGATTTAGATTTCGAGATTCCTAACTCAAGTTATAGTCAATTTAGTCAATACGACGCAGATGGACAGTTTTAAATTGTTATGTCCAAATTAGTAGTTAAGTCTATATTACGACATTATCGAATTACCCTTAGTGGGTAAATTATCGAATTACGAAATTGCCCTTTTGGGCCGAATTATGGAAATGCCCTAAAGGGCTGAAATACGAAATTGCTTATGGGCCGAAAGGACATATTGATTAATTGGCCAATCTGATATTTTGCTAAATGGGCCAATCTGATATTTTGCTATGTGGGCCAAATCGATATATTTGCTATGTGGGCTAAATCGATAAAATTGCTATGTGGGCCAACTCGATATATTTGCAAAATGGACCAAGATGATATTCTGCTTAATGGGCCAAGTTGATGGGCCATAAAATTTTTAAGAAATATTTGAATACATTGTTATGAATTGTTATGCATTATATACATGTTTTGCATGGGATTGGATAATGATGAAGAGAAGTTCTGGTAGCTCTGCTACATAAATCTGGTGGCTCTGCCACAAATCTGAAAAATGGCAATGCCATGTAAATTCTGTTAATCTGGTGGCTTGTCCACAAATTTGATATAAATGGCTTAATGCCTACGTTTGGTGTGTTGGCGGGGTGGGTTGACTAAAGATCACCCACAGGTGTGTTGGTTGGTACGGGTGGTGTGTAGCGGATGGAAAACTAGGTTTGGTTTGGGAATTGCATATCATATGCATATTATTTATGATACATTTATATTATTGTAAATGGGCTTTGGCCCAAATAATTACTTAATGGGATTTTGGCCCAGTGGACAACGGTAAGGGGATTTCACACTGAGTTCTTGTAGCTCACCCCCTTTCTCTTAACCCTTATAGGTAATGCTTGATGATATGGACTTGGGCTATGGATGACTCGAGGGAGGCCATACTTCAGAAATGGTTTATTTGGACTTTAGACTTCTTTCTCGTTTATTTTATTACTTTACTTTTTTGGGTTAAATGTTGTAATAAGGCCTCTGGACTATTTTTATTTTGCTTTATGGTTGGGAAGTTTTTATTATTTTTCTTAAATGGTTTAAAAAGGGAATTTTCTAAAAACTTAAATAATGGTTTCCAAAATCGATTAACAAATGGATTTCAAAATAAACTTTTACAAATACTTTTAATACGGACATTTTCTCTCGAACTATTAATGATATTTTCAAAAGACTCGGACTCTCTTTCAAATTTTCAACGTCGTTTTCAAGGTCACGGTTTTGTAAGATCATTAGTTCAAATTTATCAATTTATCAATCAAATCTTTCAGGTTAGTAGTATTTTATCAAATCAAACTTGTTTTCTTGATTTTAACAAAGCAATATTTTAGTACGAATAAAAAGGGTTTAACATGTTTTGCTCGTGTGACATGCCAAATCCGTTCATAATGCATGGGCCGGGTTTGGGGTGTTACATTTTGCTAGCAAAATGCACACTTATTTCCTTAAATCTTGATGCCACTTACCTTCTCTCCTTAAAGTACTTAAACATAAAATTTTTGCTAAGGCCCAATTTGAACCCAGAACTTCCTAGAACCCCGTAACTTTCCACAATAACCTTCCTAATAAGTCCAACTTGAAATAATGCCTTCTCAAATTCCCAAAATTTTAAAATGCTTCTACGCTTAAGGCCCAATGGGCCCAATCCTACTTGGCCCAATTTTGGGTCGTTACACGGAACCATAGCAAAGAGGACACCACATGAGAATCGGAAGACATATTTCGTCAATAATATCCTCACCTATTCGAACTAGGTAAATTTTTAGGATTGTAACATCCGAAAATATATAGGGTTGGATGAAATCAATAAGCAAGAAATGACTTAGTCTTGGTGGTAATGTAGTTAATGCACTCCTTAGAGATCCTCGGTTCTATCCACTCCTCTCTCATTTCTTTTCTTTTTATTTTTAGCAAACTAGGATGAAAGCCACTCTAAAATAAATATTAATTGGAGCAAAAACTTAACAAGTATGGGTAGAAGCCCAATGCTTAAGCCTTTTGCATTTCCCCCTTATATTCCTAAGTTGAAGTCACGTTAATCTTCATTTTTCTTTTAATTTTAATAGCATGGGTAAATTACCATGAGACCTCTTTAAAGTTTGTAAAACCTAGCTATTTACTTCAATCTTTCTTATTTAGACATAGTTTTTTATAATTTCGTTTCAAACCCTAATTGGAATTCTTTTTTTATTTTAAACTATGGCATAGAATTTAGGGTTTAGGTTTTGTTTTATATATTGCATGACACATAAATTGAATTTAAGGATGTCACTATATATTAAGTATAAACCCTCGATTTTTACTAAAAATAAGTACTATTATAACTTTTCCAGTGCTAAAAGAGATGAGCTTGGGAAAGCTCAGTGAATACACATGTACACAACACAAGAAAACACATCATACTAAACAACTCACTTATAGACAGATCGCGTAAAAAAGTTCGCACATAAACAGTTCTACACGTAGGTGGTTTGCATACAATCGGTTCGCATGTCATTAATTCACATATAATCAACCCCTTTTAGTTTAGTGATATATTGGCAATTCGTGAAAATGAAACATAATTAAATAATATACTCATTGGATAAACGTTTCTCCTAAAACACACCCTAAGACTCATAGAGTCACTCAAATCGCCATATAAGTGCAGTATATAGAGTACTCATCTTGTTCACCACAATGTCGATTATGTGACCTTTTCTTTCCCTTTGTTTCTGCTAGTCGATGCTCCTTCAATATTTTCAACTTCGCATAAAAAATACACATCACATATTGTCCAAAACAATTTAATTCATTCTCTACTCAACAACGGCCCACTACTTGCGTTATCTCTTGCAAATTTTTATTGTTCTAATACTTACCCTATTTCCTAACTTTTAACCTTCCTAACGTACATATATTTGTAGATCTAGACTATTAATTAATTGTTAATCTCACCAGCTCTTTACTTTAAGAATCAGTCACTGTTCATCGTCTTCCTCAAGAACAAAGCATTTTTAAACAACATTTATTTGCTTCGCCAGTTTCAATCCACCATTTTCATGAAGCCAAATCATAAAAAAAACAAAGATTATTTATATTTTCTAACTAAACTGTTGATACTTTAGTCAAAAGCATTTCATGCATATTTGATATGAGAATAGGTTGTTTACCTTTGGTCTTCGTATCCTTCATGACTCTCGAGTGGTCCACTCAATAACCAAACCAAAGTTTAAGAAGAAAAAGGTGTTGGGTTGCTTAGAAAATGTAATGCGCAAGAAAATTTTGAAGGGAAACTAACTACCAGATGCAACAGCTTTTGAAATGAAGAAAGTGTAAAAGAAAGACAATAAGAAAAAAAGGAAATTAAAACATGAGAAGCAAATGAGCAGTGACGGCTTATATAGCTAAATTCATTTATAAACTTAGTTTATTTATCCTATAGATGCATCCTAATTCTACCCTTGTTTTAATAAATCCACCACTAACCATTAGTCCTAATTTACCTATTTAAGTTCTCTACTCTGCTATTATTCCTATTTAGTCCTAATTACTAACGTGATTTCTATTTACCCTATTTTTAATCTATAATTTAATGTCAATACCATCGGCCTAATTTCCAAGATGTGACAATCTAAGATTGGGATAAAAATGGGTAGATATGGTTAAAATTAATATATATCTACTGTAACATCCTGAAAAGGGCCTATGCATTTTCGGTTTAATTGTACGAAATGACATGTCTTATGTGTTATGAACATTTTGGAAACACCGAAATGTATGGAAATGTTAGGTTTAAAGAGGAAAGTGAACATTTTTAGAAACACTGGAAATGTAAGGAAGTGATTTAGAAATGATTCAAAAGAGGAAAGTGAACATTTCTGGAAACTTGGAAATGTAAGGAAATGTCAAGTTTAAAGAGGCAAACAAAAATTTTTGGAAACTTAAAAATGACTTAGAAATGTCGAGTTTTAAAGTTTAAAAGAGGAAATTAAGGCAAGGTGGCCTTAAGAGAAAAAGTATGTGAAATTTGACACGCAAACAGGCTTGGAAAAGTGGCCTGGAGATGCCACTTAGGGCCTCTGGAAATGGCGCCACATGCAAGGGGATTGGGCCTGAGTTCGAGTCACAGGGAAAGCAAATAAAAGAAATTTTATTTTGCTTCCAGAAGAAGTGAGGTGGACGACACAAGGCTATAATTTAGGAGCCTTTATTCTTTTATTTTTAAGAGATAAATAGTGGATAAATAAGGGATAAATAATGGATTTATTTTAGATTATTTTCAAGAGATAAATGAGGAATTATTCTTTAATTAGGAAAATAAGGGAGAAGTGATGGCCAAGTAAGGGACTTTGAGTTTAATAATTTCGGCTAAGTAAGGATAGTTGCTGAATTATCTTTTATTTTAGGAGATAAGTAAAGAGATAAAGCTATTAAAATAGAAGAATGATGGCCAAGTAAGGGATTCTAAGTTAGTAAATTCGGCTATATAAGGAAAAGAGGGCCATTCATCATTCTTTCTCTCAACCCTTCTCTCTGCCAAATTTCCTAGAGCATTTGTTCTTCTTCTTTTTGTTAGCCAAAGCCGAAAATTCAAGATATCACCATTAGCCAATTTCTTTTCTTTCCAATCCATCAAAAGCCGAATCTTTGAGGGGCTTCAAGCATAGGTGCTGTCGATTTCTTCAAGAAAGAGATTCTTTCGGAATTTTTGCCATAGTCGACTATAAAGGAAAAGATCTTCGGGATTTGACCATCAAGGGATTTCGACAGAAGCTATAACCAAGGGACGATTTCGGGATTTAAGATCCTTAAGTGATTAGCCGATTTCAAAGGGGAAGAATACAAGTTTTTGGGATTTGATTAATTATCAAATCGGCAACAAGGGATTAAGGATCTAAGTGGTAGATCAGATTACGAGATCTTAAGGAATTTGCTAAGCTAATCAGGTGTGTACCCCACACTATTTCATAATATGTTTTATGGCTATGTTTATTTTTTTATATGTGATATTAAGAATGTGAATATGGCTAAGGTACCATAATGTGGTACAAAGTACTCAGGTACGTTTCCTACTCCTACTAGGAATATGAAATATGTTATTTGTAACATGAGAATAAGAATGTGAACTTTGGCATATTAATGCATATTACAAAATGGGGCATATGGGTTATTGAAAGGGGAAGTGAATGTGGTGACCTAAGACCACGAACACGGTGACCTAAGACCGTGGTATCTGAATGTGGTGACCTAAGACCACAGTAATCTGAATGCGGTGACCTAAGAACGCGATATCTGAATGTGGTGACCTAAGACCACAAATGCGGTGACCTAAGACCGCGATATGGAGTGTAGCGGAACGAGGGTCGACTTAGTAGTCCCCACGGTGTACAGGTTGGTATGGGGGAGTGTAGCGGATGGCTTGTTAGGTTTGGGTTTGGGAAAGCATCATAATTTGTATGCTATGATATGCATGTGTAATATTTGTTATGCCTGATTCTATTATGATTTAGTGTTGTGTACACATTGAGTCTCATTGACTCACCCCGTTGAGGACCATGTTTCGTGATGAACAATAATGGACCGGGACGGCAGAACTTGTGGTGGCCATGCTCAACATGAAGTTTTTATTTTTATGGACTATTAATTTTTAAATACTCCGAATTATTTGGATTTACTTGATGTAATAAGGCCATAAGGCCATAGTGCACTATTTTATTTCTGTTTTTATTTATTATGTTACAAAATTTTTATTAAGTTAAAGATTAAGTAATTTACTTTAAATGTATTCTATATGTTTTATCACCTAAAATTTAAAAGGGTTTGCATTATAAAACGATTTTGTTTTCTACTTGAGCCCGACCCAAAACAATATTTCTTTCAAAACACACTATTTTCCCAAAGTAACAAAAGAACTTTGAACCGGTTTACTTGAGGAACATACCAGATCCGGTCCAGGCTCGTGGGTCGGGTGTGGGGTGTTTCATCTACAAGGCCGAAAAGTATACAATAAGTGCTACAAAAATGGGGAAAGGTATGGATGCAAACACTACTCCGAATTTTCTTGCACAAAATATCATATATGTGAAGATTAAATCACTATTTGGAGCTAATTTAATAACTTTTTTACATTGGAGTCTGAACTTTTGTTTTTGCCAGAGTTAGGTTCTGAGCTTATTAAATTATTCTCACACAGAGACATGAAGTAGGTAATTGTTCCCACTTTGGTGCTTGATCTTGAAAATTGTTCCCACACTTGGGCCTAAACTCTAGGGTTTTTATGGACTAACTCGAACAAAGAAAATTCAAACCCTATCGTGAGCGAAATTGCAAAATTCAAGGTTTAATTTAGATAAAAAAGTCCAAGCCCCAAAGTAGAATGAATTGTCAAATTTAAGGTTTAGGGTTCCAAAATATGGGAAAATTTGTCGAGTTTATATCTCAAAAAGTAATGTAACCCTTTATATCACCTAAATTTTTATTTCTTTTCAACATATATTCAGATATGAATATAAGTATGATTATTTAAATATATATAAAAAGATCGAGCATATCAATGTTGGACATACACCAAATATAGAGAAAAACATCATGAAGCCAGCAGTTATCTAATCAACTTGGTGACTTCCAACTCGGGTTAATCCTAAGAGTCTAATGTTTTCTCTGAAACATAACTATGATATTGCCAATGAGTGATTGGTCCTTATTGTAAGGCCAACGAGGCCTTAAGTTGGAGTTTCATAATGTTTGAGTTTAATCTAAGGAGGATTTTCTTCGGTTATACGATGGTTTTTGGGTAACTTGTTCTCGATTTTTCCTTGGGAAAGGCTTACTTGATTCATAATTATGTTAAACTGTCGTACCTTCCAGCCACTGCCATGACTTAGTACGTAAATAGGAGGAGGAGTCACTAATTCGTTGTAATGACGGGGCGTTTATTATGTAGGCTATTGGGATAACATAAGCATAAGACCCTCCAATAACTGCTGGCAACCATTTTCCATAAAGTGCATGGAGAATCGTGTTATCATTTAAAAATTCGACTATTAGGTTTATTTTTTATCCACTTTGTCACTTGAATTGCAGGTATTATCATTTAAAATTTAGAAATATTATATAAATTTTCAAGCGATGACTACATTCAGTGTCAATAATTGAACAAGTGGTTGAACAGGTTAAACCATCGATTTTTTATTAAACGAGTTTGATGGATTCCATCGCCAAACATTTTATAAAACTTTGACAGCTTTTAATATTGACATAATAGTAATTTTAGCTCTCATCGTTTATACATTGTGTCAATTTAATCTTGATTCTAAAAAATTCAACTCCCTAACATTTATATAGTGCAATTTTGTATTTTTTTTATAGTTTTGCTTTTATTTGTAACATTCAAGGTTAAATTTAAAACAATAAGAAAATATAAAATTATTATATTTTTAATTTTAATATATTTTGGATCAAATTTAATTGATAAATTTATTTTTTTAGCTTTTAAGGTGAAAGAGTCATAAAAAAACAAATGTATAAAAAAATTAAATTATACAAGGTATAAAAGTTAAAAGGATATTTTTAGAGTCAAAACTAAATTGATACAATGTATAAATATTAATTATTAAAATTTTTATTATGCCAATTTTATAAATAAAAAAATTTATATAAATAAAAAACAAAATAATTAAATAGTATATGGTTTAGTATTTTAAAAATAATTATATCGTAAGCCAAAATGCATAAAATGTTATCACATTGCAATATTTTTTGTTGAAGTGTATTTTTTAAAATAATTAAGTTTAAGAAAAATATTCTTAATAACATAGAATGTAAAACAAAACAAAATTTGTTTGCAAAACAAATATAATTATAGGAGTTACAACCTCGTCAAAAAAATTTATACCTATGCTATTGATTAAGTGGCCGGGGTAGGTTGTGCTGGGATAGGGGCGGAACATGCAACTGGATTTTGTTTGCCACTAACTTTAGGCTTCACATTCGAACATTGTGATATTGCAGGTCCATCCTGGTCCATCAGGCGTAATTTCAATGTCGGAAAGTTCCACATTTTCACATGGCAAAGTAGCGCTACAAATAATCTTGATAGCTTCTGGAAGCGCAGAAGTCCCATGTATGTTTTTGAAACTAATGTTGCTTAGTTTAACTTTTGATTCTTCCTGCATCAACAAAATAATGATTCAATGACCGATTAACTCTTTTTGCTCTCTTACGATTTTGATAAATATGTACATACATTTATTTTGCATTTGTTCCACGGGCAATATTTTTGATCAATTATAATAGGAGAACTGACATTGGTCACGGTAATATCCTCAAAGTGAATGTTCGAACAAGTGCCAGGTTCAGCACCTGGCCAACTTTTAATTCTAGCACCATTGGAAGTATTAGTCATGGTGCAATTTTTTACTGTAACTCCATCAACGGGTTCTTCATTTTTAAATAATCCGAGACTGCCAATACTGATACCATGTCCTGGTCCACAAGTTACTCCATTGATAACCAAATTTTTGGAACCATCCCCAATTGAAACACAATCATCACCAGTTTTTATCTCCGAGTTAAGAACATTGACCCCATCTGATCTCCCAATGTGAATCCCATCTGTGTTTGGGCTTTCTCCAGGTGCAGATACGGTGAAATGTTCAAAAGTAATGTTCTTGCATCCCAGAACATTAACGTGGAATTGCTTGCTGTCTTTGGTAGTTATATCTTGTATCATTGCGTTGGTTAAAAAATCAAACCTTAGGTTCTGTTAATTCCAAAATGAAACAAAAATTAATTATTACTTAATTCAATTTATAAAAACAAAAGTCATAACTTCTCAATAAGAAAATAACTTTAACTTCTCAATAAGAAAATAACTTACAATAGGAAGTGAACCACAATAATCATGACTTTTGCAACCTTCCCTTTTATAAGCAGTGGTTCCCTGGCCGTCGAAAACTCCCCCGCCAGACAATTTGAAATTTTCAATTCTATTGAAGGAAACCCATTTAGGCTCCTTGAAAGCACCAGGGTTTGCCGGAGCCTTCACAGTGCCTTCAATTTGAACCTCAATAGGAGCCTTGCAAGGACCATCTAAGGTAGTTGTACTTAAAAAATATATCCCTTTAGGAATCACAATTTTTGTCGGAGATGTCGAGGCACATGCTTCTTTCCAAGCATCCAACAGTGGCTAAAACCAAATAAAAAAAATTAAAAAGATACATATAAAGATAAGATTGTTTTAAAATAGTTATGCATACTTTTATCTGTTGACTATAAAGTTATATGGTATTTTACTTACCTTACTCAAATCTGTTTTCTCGTCTGCCTTTGCACCAAACTTTGCAACAACATCAATAACACCATTGCCTCCTCCTCTTCCTTGACCTTCAGCGAATGATATGGATAAAAGTTCTAGTATTAACATGGATGAAACAAAATTAAATTGAATAGCCATACTTTATTTTTATTTACTTCAAAGAGAGAATGATTTCTGCCTTTTATTTTGTTTCAAACCATCTTATATAGAGAGAGTAAGGCCAAATTACAACCAACTAAATATTTTCTATTTTAACTAGGGTGGGTAAATAATATGACCAAGTTTTATTTACTATAATTAGCACTTCTTTTTCTTTTTAGGCGGGGATTAACTCGTTAAGTTGCCAACAAACTTGATATAGTAAAAATAATTAACTAACACGTGACTTAATATAACTATTTGAGGTTTCTATATATAAATGAAAATGATGAATAAAATTGTCAACTTAGCTCGATTGGCATCGACATTGTTGCACATGCTGGAGACCGTGGGTTCGAGTATGTTGAAGGGCATTAATGTTGCCCTATGTTAAGGGTTGGGGAGGTGATATGAGTAGTTCTAGGTATTGTATAAAAAAACAATGAATAAAATTATCCATTATTAATTTATTTTCTATATAATATTAATAATTTATTATATGGTTCGGTATAGATAATTAAATATGTATGTTTAATAATACTGAAAATTATAATATTTTATTAATTTTAAATATTTTTAAAAATTTAATAATGTAATAATATTAAGCTTGACTTAATTTTTATATAAAAATAAAATCTCCCATAAAGGGTAAGTCATTCTAGAGGAAAGAACGGACTTATTTTTCGTTGACTTGTAAGTTATTTTCCATTGACCAAACTATTTTGCATGAAATAAACACAGGAAAATGTAAAAAATATTTTTCGAAAACCATTTTCAATGAAACAAATAGAGCCTCCCTTGATTGAGTTGGTGTCACAAGCCAAAGGGCACCAACTCTGTTAGGTAGAGTATCTGAATTCAAAGTCTCATTGCAATTTCATATAATTATTTCATGTTTCAACAATGGTCTACAAGTGTAGTTATAATGCTACTAAGTATCTTTGTTTTTCATGTTTTAAAGAATAAACATACTATGCAAGTATGCTTTTATTTTATTTCAATTCAATGGTAAGGTTTTCTTTCTCTTTTTTAAAAAATAATATCCATTCAACGAAAAAAAATTACAAGTGAGGATCAAATCTCGAATAAATGTACAAAATAAAATGTAAATAAAAAATAAATTACAAAAGAAAATCATACTCTGTTTGAATCAAGTTGAAAACTCTATCATAGGTTGGTGTTTAGCCATTAGGGCTGAGAAGGTTAGACCTTGATGTGTAGAGTTTTGTCATGCCCTCACTGTTGTTACAATGGACACACCTCAAGCACCCAATAAATGTGAAAAGCTCGACCAAAAATAGGCAAACTAAAGATACCCGAGAGCTCCCCAAAATGGGAAATTGAATCCTTAGCAGAGGAGCCTAGAAATGCATTATTATGTCCGAAAAGAGGATGCTCATTCGCATCTCATTGGCGTCCACAGGCTGATACTATGCTGGCTAATACAAAATTCAATGAGAAGGAAGATAAAGGGGGAAGAGAGGGTTGATTTTCAGCCATATAATCGTCAACAACCACAGTTCCAGCCAAAAGGTTAAGGCCTTACTTTAATAGCAATGTTGACAACATTAAAAATTCATATTTAAATTACTCTTGCCACTAAAACAAAAATATTTATAAAAAATAATAATTTAAATAATATAAATTAATTAATAATTCATAAATTATTTTGAAAAATTACACGAATTGTGGGTTACTACTACCCATGTAACACCCCAAACCCGGCTCAAACACCATGACCGGATCTGGCAGAGAGAAAATAAAAAGAAGAAAAGATGATTCTAGTTGCCGAAAAAAGAGAAAAAAACATGAGGCTGTTCTCAGAAAACACAATGAAAAATTCGGCACACCCCCTTTGCCTATACTGAACCGATTTTCCCCCCTCTCCTGTGTTTGATTTTCGGCCAACTCTGCAACCAAGAGATCACTCTTATCATTCTATCCCTTATCCTTAACAGAACACTCATCCAACAGAGACTTATACCACATCACTACTTCCCCTTTATCAGCATTATATCCACATAATTTAAAACATAAAATCCCCTATTTTGTAGCCACATTGCCGTCCCCCCAGCTCTCCTTGGGCTGCCGAATTTAGCCCAATTTCTTGGGCTCCAAGCGGCCACACTGAGGCCCCCTTATTTTACCTATTGGCGCCACTTATAGCTCCCTCCTACTACACCTCTTGTTCCTGGGCCACAAGCTCATTATGCCTATTTCACTCTCAATATTTTATTTAAACCCCATAGTCCCTAAACGAAATATTTAGCCAAGACCTCGGCCCATTCCTGAGCCCAATTCGCACTTCTAATTCTCAAACTAACCCATTAAACATACGGCACACCAAAATGCACAGGCCCATTAATCCAGGATGTTACAACCCATATTTATCAGAGGAAAAACTCGTAAAATATATGCAATTACCAAGCCTAATTACGGGAAATTTAGGTTGGTGGAAAAAACCTATTAAGATTAAAAGGCGAAGTATATAATTCTTCAATCCTATTATCTCCTCTAAATGATCTAAACCCACCATGGTATCCCTCTATCTTTCTTCAGTTTCTCCACTTCTATCGTGTTGTCTAAGATCACCGCCTCTGTCAATCCCACCAATACATGCGGTGAGAACACGGTGTTCACGAATGCATTGTGTTATAGGCCCATTTTGCCCGGGCTGAAATAAACCAAAATAAAAATAATAAATAAAGTCCATTTTTTTTAAGTCCATTTACAACGAAAAGCCCAAATCCTAAGCAGACTACCTGACCATTTACACCCTTAGCCCAAAACAAATGACTCAGACCTAACCTACCCAGACCCAACCAAGCCCAATGGCCCAGTGACTAAATTGAAACCTAGGGTTTCCTGACACCCTCGCGCCGCAAGCGTCCCAGTAGGATCCAGCCTTAGCGCTGCAATCCTCGCGTGAGTAACACCCTTCACTGCCACAATCTTCGTCGACTGCCTCAACAAGAAAGGAAAGCAATAGCACAAAAATGGCAGAATCTTCATTTTTCGTTTTATTTTATTTTATTTCGGGTTATAAAAACCCAAAAACCTGTAAATGAAAGGGAAATATGGACACAAAAAAAAAAAAAGAGAAAACAGAGAATACAATAATACGAGTTTTTTCACAGAGGTGATTATTTTCTTTTTTTTTTATTTCTTTTATATTCCATTCATGCATGTTTTTAAACAAAATAGTACTAAAATAAAGGAGGGGTGAGTTCACCTTTTGATGGTGCTTAAAATCGAAGTTTTGGCCTCCGATCGCCGCCCATGGAGGCGCGTGGGGTGCGTACGACGCAAAGCCCCAAGGCCCTAGCAATCGGAACCCTAGACGAACCTGGAGAGCATTTTATTTTGTTTTTAAAAAAAAAAACTGATGCCAAATGAGTTTTTTTTGCTTGAAAATTGTTATATAGAGTATTTAAAAAACGACGCCGTTTTTGTTTAGGCAAATAAGTGTTGAAACGACGCCGTTTAGCAGACTAGATCCGCGCGTTGACTCGACCCAGAAAAGGATCCGCGCGTTTTCATTTAATGGCCTAATTTCCATTTTAGTCCTCCCTCATTTTTATTATTTTTAATTCTTTTTATTTTAAATTCTTTTTAGTTTTTAATTTGGCCCAAAACTCATATTCTGTTTTAATCTGATCCTTCGGGTTCTTCAAAGGCTAAATTCAAAACATTGTCGTTTTTAAATCTGGTATAATTTCCATATTAGTCCCCATGGTTTAACGCACTTTTTAATTTAATTTTTTATTAATTTTATTACTATTTTAATCCTTATTCTTTTTAAAACCTTTTTATTTTATTTTTTTAAATATTCTAATACTATACTTAATTAGTTTATTATATTAAACTGTTTTATTGTTTTATTTTAATTAATTTTGTTAATAGTATGAAATGCATATATATATGTTTATATATATTTTTATGTATCACCTTTATACATATTAAATTATTATTTATTATCTATTATTTTATTTGGTTTAAATATTATTTTTATATTATGATTTATATATTAATTATTATATTATGCTCTTCTAATTTGTATATTACATAATATTATATCATATATTATTTTTTTAAAATTTTATTTTTATAAAATTTATTTATATTATCTAACCTATTTTGTTTACATATGTAGTAATGTTTTTTATGATTAGTGTATTATATATATTTTTATAAAATTATTATATACTGTTTATTAATTGTTTTTATTATGTATAATTGTTTATATGTATTTAATTAGATATTTATTATAAATATTCTTATTTTTTATACTCTAAATTTTTATTCATTTTTTGTTGTTTATATATATATTAAATCATTTTAAAAATCATCACTTTCCTTTTTAGGTTTAAATATATTATTCCCTTTCCATTTAATTTTATTATTTCGTGGAAGTTTTAATTTATTTTATATGTTCATCTATTTATGTCCCTTTTAATCGATGTCTCAGACAAGGTCTCACATGTAAAGCTCATATTGATGCCAACGTCCCAGACGAGGTCTTACATGAAATCTCAAATCAACGCCAACGTCCTAGACGTGGTCTTACATGATAAAACAGAACTGATACCTATGTCATGACATAGCTAATCCTATCTATTCTTAGGTTTGTACGGGACTTCTCGGATATTGTCACTAAGTAATCCTTATCCCGGAATTCATGAACAGATCATATCATAAGTATTCATCGATAACAATAGTCTTAAGAACATACATAATTCAATACGAATACGTTTATTTGCATAATGACTTACCTCGGATTCGGTTTAGCTGAAACGGAAACGGCTACTCAGTTAATTTCGTCTTCCCGCGATCTAAGTCTGTTTTCTTCGGTTCTTGATCTGAATATATTCAGAATTAACCCTTTTCTTCACTAACTCATTCAATTCAATCCAAAGACACACATTTAAGGCTATTTACAAATTAACCCTCACATTTGCACAATTTATCAATTTAGTACTTTTTTCTCAAAACATCAAATTCACAAAATCATCACACATCCAAGCTTAGCCGGATGCACATATATATCATACAAGCCCATACTTTCCATTAAATTTGCAATTTAGTCCCTCAAATTGCTATTTTCTTAATTTAGCCATAATTAGCTAAATTCATAAAAAATCCAATAACAAAGTATGCTCATCTAGCTCCAAACATTCATTTAACACCATAAATCACCATAAAGCTCAACATATCATCAATGGCATATCACACACACATATCAATTCACAAAATTAATACATGGGTTTTGTAGCTCTCAAAGCAACGATTGCAAAAACGTAGAAATTATCAAAAACAGATCGAAAACTAACCTTGAATCAGACCAAAACTATGGCCGAACCCTTGCTTAGGTTTTTCTTTTCTTTCCTTGCTTATTTCGGCTAACAAAGGATGATAATGTGGCCATTTTCATGTTTTTATTTATCATATAATCATTTAATACATAAAAGACATTTTTAACCTTTAATCAAATATATTAAAACATATAATTCAAGGCCATTTATGGCCTTAGCTGTCCACTAACTATGATAGTGGCTTAATTGCCACATGAATCCTTTCTCTTAAAAAGACATAACAAATAAGCATCCTTTCATAAAACATGCAAATTTACATTTTAATGCAATTCAATCCCTTTGTCAAATTAAACACGCATACAGACAAATTAGCTCACGAAAATTCACCACATGCTTAGTCACATATCAACGGCACAGAAAATAATATTAAAATATTATACATACTCAGATATGTGGTCCCGAAACTACTGTTCCGACTATGGTGTAAACTGGACTATTACAATTCTCCCCCCTTAGGGATTTTCGTCCCCAAAAATCTTACCGTTAAACAGATTCGGATATTACTGTCTTATTGAATCTTTAGGCTCCCACGTAACCTCTTCATAAGACATATCAGATCAAATTTTAATTTCAGATGGGGCAATCACATGTGAGGGATCGGATCGATATCTATGGAGCATCGAAACATAGAATACATTATAGATCTTTTCTAATTCAGAGGGCAAACTTAGTCTATATGCAATAGGCCCAACTCGTTCAATGATCTCATATGGTCCAATGAATCTCGGACTTAACTTGCATTTATGTCCAAATCGGAGTACTTTTGTAACATCCTGACAAGGGCCTATGCATTTTCGGTTTTATTGTACGAAATGACAAATCTTAAGTACTATGAATGAATTTTTGAATATTTTGGAAACCTAGAAATGCATGGAAATGGAAATGAACATTTTGGAAACTCAAACATTTTTGAAACTCTGAACATTTTGGAAACTTGAACATTTTTGAAAACTCAACATTTTTGGAAATGTTTCCAAAAATGGAAAGTAAACATTTCTGGAAACCTGGAAATGTAAGAAAAATGGCAAGTTACAGAGCCGATCGAAAATTTTAGGAAACTTAGAAATAATCGAAAAATGTCAAGTTTTAAAGTTTAAAATAGGAAATTAAGGCAAGGGGGCCTTAAAAGTAAAAGTCGGTAAAATTTGACACACAAACAGGATTGGAAAAGTGGCCTGAAGATGTCACTTAGGGCCTAGAGAAATGGCGCCACATGCAAGGTGTTGGGCCTGAGTTCGAGTCACTTGGGAAGCAAATAATGAAGGTTTTATTTTTGCTTCCAAGGCTAAGGGGTGGACGGCACAAGCTTTCTAGAAAAGGAGGCGTTTTAATTCCATAAATATGTGAATAATAAGTGATAAATAAGGGATTTTTATTAAATTTGATTATTGAGGAGATAAATTGTAACAACCCAAACCCGGCCCAAACACTATGGTCGAATCTGGATCGTTACGGGGAAAAGCTTTTCGAAAACCATTTTGGAAACCCATTAAAACTTTGTTGAAAAACTTCTCGGATTTGATTATCTTGATAACAAAGAAAGAAAAATTCATACTTAGTGTTTATTTAAAAAAACATTTTTAAGTCGAGTTATAAAACAAATTCCAAATGTGCTTGATGGCACGTTAAAAACAATTTTCGTTTTAACTTGGAATACATGTGATTTTAATTTAATTTTAATAATATAGTTTTAAACAAATATCCAACATATGAGAAAGATAACAAAAATAAAGTTTGAGGAGGCCTTATTACATCCAAAATAAAATAAACCAATAATAAAATAAAATAACTAAATTTGAAGTTCATTTAGTTCAAGTCCACTGCATGGCCACCTCGAGTCCATCCGGCTCCACATCCGCGTCTATGTATCACCTGAAAAATAGAGGAGAAGGTGAGTCACCAAGACTCGATGATGTAACCCTTCCCCCGATTTAAGTAATTTCATACACAACATGTAACAAATAAATGTGCATAATATCAAGTACCCATCCTAGCCAACCATACGCCACTGTCTACCCCGTTGTGGTACCAAACCACTGGTGGTGCCAAACCACTGGTTTAACTTTAAAGCCAATCAGACGTGTGACCACCTCCAAGTCCCTCGCAGTTCTAAATCCTCTAAGGCTAGGGATTACCTGCACGGATAAAGGGAAAGTGTGAGTTTCGAGAACTCAGTGTATAATCCCATAATACGGTCACAGTCTGGGCCCGAACCCATATGGTATCAGTCTGGCCTTAAGCCTTAAATCATATCAATGCAAACAGACATGTAACCCAACCCTTAAAAGCCAACTCACCACCTAGACCAACCATCTCTCCATGTGGGGACCAAGTCAACCCACCCAGCCAACTCTCCACCCGTACCAACCAGCTCTCCGTGTGGGGACCATGTCGACCCACCCAACCAACTCTCTAATAATGCAGCCTAGCTGCTTACAATGATATACGTGGCTGAGCCACCAGGATCAAAATATGTGGTGATGCCACTATAACGGTACTTCCTCCAAATCAGAAAAACCCACCCCAATGCAGTATGTCATGTCATAACTAATCCATGTATGCAGTGCATCTCAATCATAATCAATCATGCAAGTAATACAAATACCACATTGGTACTACCACTAAGGGTATGACGGTCATTTAGACTGTTAGGAGTAAAACGGTCATTTCACCCCTTAAGGGCATCTCGGTAATTTTATCCATCGAGGGTAATTTGATAATGTTACCCATTGAGGGTATTTTGGTAACTTTACTCTTATAATGACCTTTTTGAAGGCCTACAGTCACCTCGAGTGACACAGATGCTCTTTTTGATTGAAATGGTGCAATTGGGCCCAAGCCCAATTTTCGGCCCAGGTGGGCCCACACACTCGTGTGGCCCATTCAGCTCATTTTCGGCTACAGTTCTGCGAACCTCGCAGCCACATCTATTTTTTGGAACTTACCATAGATTTCACCGCTATTGGCCCATCAGCCCATTGGGCCTATTCAGCCCACTATGGCTCAATAAGGCCCATTACGGCCTAAGCCCACGAGAAAGTTCGTGGCACTCCCAAAGGTCTATTGTCAATGTTTGTGGCTCGATTTATCACTGTGAGCGCTCGCACTCTCGAGTGATCTCGGATGCCCAAGTCTCAACTTATTGTTTTTGGGCTTTTATCGGTATACAGTAGCACGGAAGTGAGAACAACTATATTTTGTTTTTGAACAGTATGGAAATAGGTGTACGATTACACACCTGTTATGAGTTGTGGTTTGAACTGCTTCCAAAACACCTATGATAACAATTGACCATTAGTCAGTCTCAACTTTTGGTAATCCATAACATTGGATCACTCCACTCTACTAACTTCACTTACCACGAGACGCGATCTCCTACGGTGTAACGTTAATCGACCCTATCCATTGGCTAAGGAAAACAAGTCCCTAGCAATGATTGATGAACAAAAGAGTGTTAGTAAACATCCAACATTCTACCCCACACAGAGAAAAGAGAGAGACCAAAGTTAACTCATGCAGTCACAAGGATTCTAACTAATAACGAATTAAGAGAGTATTTGTATTACTCTATTCTTACCAACACCAATGAGCGACAACAACCGACAATTGTCTAACAATAGGATTCGGCCCCAACCAGCAAGAACGAAAAGATTCAGAATGAAGGGAGTATTAGATTCGACTTACAAGGTTCGGCCAGCAAAAAAAGAACCAACACTTTAAGAAGAAATGTATTCGGCTTAAGGAGAAATCATAAAGGGAGGAGTGTAGCTACTTCTTAGAGGCAAAGAAAAGAAAATGGATGATTAGGAAGAAGAGTAATGAGAAGAAGGAAGAAAAGAAGGTGAGAGTAAAGGCTTACCAATTCGGCACTTAGCAGAAAAAATGAAGGAGGAAGAGAAAGAATAGGAACAAGGTGAATTCGGCAGAGGTCAAAAATGAAAAGAAAGACCTAAAACATCCAAAGGTACCAAAATGTAGACACTCCCGCAAAAAAAAAAATCCAAAGAAAATTCGGCACTCTCACCCTAACACAAAACCGAATATGCACTCCCCAAATGAAAACCCTTGGCCGAAATTTCCTATTCAACTTCCCCACATTCAACTAACCTTCCCTCACACATCCATCCCTTCGATTTTCTCCACCGGATCCTCCTTAAAACACACTCAGCCTCCTATTCGAAATTCTTAACCAAGTCTTCAACTTCCTTTGCAGAGTTTGATCCAAACTCTACCTCTTACTCCCTCAAGACATAAAATAAAAGTCACCCTTTTGCTACTTATGGGATTCGAACCCCACACCTCCCTGCTATCCCAGTGACGCCATACCACCAAGACATAAGCTTCTCTTGTGTCACTTAAACACACACAAATAGACTTAAGTCCTATAGCTAACAATCTTCTTTACTTTAGGGCCAAAAACTAAAATTTTTCCAAGGCTCAGACTCGAACCCAAGCCTTCTCTGAACCCCCAAATACACTCAAATAGTTAGCGCTCAAGCACAACATAAATTTTAAGCAAAATTACAGCCCCTAATTTTTGGGACGTTACAACTCTACCCCCTTAAAGAAATTTCGGCCTCGAAATTTACCTGATCAGAAGAGGTGAGGGTATTGCTGTTGCATTGTCTCCTCTGGCTCCCACGTGGCTTCCTCTGAACTATGATTACGCCAAAGCACCTTGACTAATGGGACAGATTTTCTTCTTAACACCTTAACATCACGATCCAGTATTTGTACCGGTTCTTCCTCAAAAGTCAGATCAGGTCTTACCTCGATCTCCTCCACTGGCACTATATGAGAAGGATCAAAATGGTATCGCCTCAGCATAGAAACGTGGAACACATTATGTATACGATCTAACTCAGGAGGCAGCTCCAGTTGATAGGCAACCGGTCCCACACATTTTAATATCTGGTAAGGTCTGATGAATCTAGGGCTCAGCTTGCCTTTTCTCCCAAATCTCAGAATCTTCTTCCATGGTGAGACCTTTAAGAAAACATAATCTGCTTATCAGATGCCTCTTTATGCTTTAAATCAGTATTCAACTTCTGCCTATCAGATGCCTCTTTTAACCGATTACAAATTAATTTCACTTTCTCCTCACTTTCTCACCCAATTCTGTCCAACACGTAGGGGTACGACACCTATGACCATATAACGCCTCGTATGGTGCCATCTGAATACTGTATTGATAGCTGTTGTTGTAAGGGAATTCTGCCAACGGCAAATAGTCTTCCCAACTGCCTTTAAAATCATTCACACAGCTTCTTAGCATGTCTTCCAAAATCTATATTACCCTCTCCGATTGACGATAAGAGTGAGGATGAAATGACCTGCTGCAATCTAACCTCGTACCCAAAGCTTCGTGTAACACTTTCAAGAATTGAGATGTGAATCTAGGGTCCCTGCCCGAAAAGATAGACACTGGTACCCCATGTAACCTCACAATAGTAAGAAGATATATGAGTCTAGTTTCAAGGAAAATTTACGAATTTAGATTTCGAGATTCCTAACTCAAGTTATAGTCAATTTAGTCAGTACGACGCAGATGGACAGTTTTAAATTGTTATGTCCAAATTAGTAGTTAAGTTTAGATTGCGAAATTATCGAATTACCCTTAGTCGGTAAATTACCGAATTACGAAATTGCCCTTTTGGGCCGAATTATGGAAATGCCCTAAAGGGCTGAAATACGAAATTGCTTATGGGTCAAAAGGACATATTGATTAATTGGCCAATCTGATATTTTGCTAAATGGGCCAATCTGATATTTTGCTATGTGGGCCAAATCGATATATTTGCTATGTGGGCCAAATCGATAAAATTGCTATGTGGGCCAACTCGATATATTTGCAAAAATGGACCAAGATGATATTCTGCTTAATGGGCCAAGTTGATGGGCCATAAATTTTTAAGAAATATTTGAATACATTGTTATGAATTGTTATGCATTATATACATGTTTTGCATGGGATTGGATAATGATGAAGAGAAGTTCGTAGCTCGCTACATAAATCGTGGCTCGCCACAAATCAAAAATGGCAATGCCATGTAAATTTCGTTAATCTGGTGGCTTGTCCACAAATTTGATATAAATGGCTTAATGCCTACGTTTGGTATGTTGGCGGGGTGGGTTGACTAAAGATCACCCACAGGAGTGTTGGTTGGTACGGGTGGTGTGTAGCGGATGGAAAACTAGGTTTGGTTTGGGAATTGCATATCATATGCATATTATTTATGATACATTTATATTATTGTAAACGGGCTTTGGCCCAAATAATTGCTTAATGGGATTTTGGCCCAGTGGACAACGGTAAGGGGATTTCACACTGAGTTCTTGTAACTCACCCCCCTTTCTCTTAACCCTTGTAGGTAATGCTTGATGATATGGACTTGGGCTATGGATGACTTGAGGGAGGCCATACTTCAGAAATGGTTTATTTGGACTTTAGACTTCTTTCTCGTTTATTTTATTACTTTACTTTTTTGGGTTAAATGTTGTAATAAGGCCTCTGGACTATTTTTATTTTGCTTTATGGTTGGGATGTTTTTATTATTTTTCTTAAATAGTTTAAAAAGGGAATTTTCTAAAAACTTAAATAATGGTTTCCAAAATCGATTAACAAATGGATTTCAAAATAAACTTTTACAAATACTTTTAATACGGACATTTTCTCTCGAACTATGAATGATATTTTCAAAAGACTCGGACTCTCTTTCAAATTTTCAACGTCGTTTTCAAGGTCACGGTTTTGTAAGATCATTAGTTCAAATCTATCAATTTATCAATCAAATCTTTGAGGTTAGTAGTATTTTATCAAATCAAACTTGTTTTCTTGATTTTAACAAAGCAATATTTTAGTATGAATAAAAAGGGTTTAACATGTTTTGCTCATGTGACATGCCAAATCCGCTCATAACGCATGTGCCGGGTTTGGGGTGTTACATTGTGCTAGCAAAATGCACACTTATTTCCTTAAGTCTTGATGCCACTTACCTTCTCTCCTTAAAGTACTTAAACATAAAATTTTTGCTAAGGCCCAATTTGAACCCGGAACTTCCTAGAACCCCGTAACTTTCCAAAATAACCTTCCTAATAAGTCCAACTTGAAATAATACCTTCTCAAATTCCCAAAATTTTAAAACGCTTCTACGCTCAAGGCCCAATGGGCCCAATCCTACTTGGCCCAATTTTGGGTCGTTACACAGAACCATAGCAAGGAGGACACCACATGAGAATCGGAAGACATATTTCGTTAATAATATCCTCACCTATTCGAACTAGGTAAATTTTTAGGATTGTAACACCCGAAAATATATAGGGTTGGATGAAATCAATAAGCAAGAAATGACTTAGTCTTGGTGGTAATGTAGTTAATGCACTCCTTAGATATCCTCGGTTCTATCCACTCCTCTCTCATTTCTTTTCTTTTTATTTTTAGCAAACTAGGATGAAAGCCACTCTAAATTAAATATTAATTGGAGCAAAAACTTAACAAGTATAGGTAGAAGCCCAATGCTTAAGCCTTTGCATTTCCCCCTTATATTCCTAAGTTGAAGTCACGTTAATCTTCATTTTTCTTTTAATTTTAGTAGCATGGGTAAATTACCATACGACCTCTTTAAAGTTTGTAAAACCTAGCTATTTAGTTCAATCTTTTTTAATTAGACATAGTTTCAAACCCTAATTGGAATTCTTTTTTTATTTTGAACTATGGCATAGAATTTAGGGTTTAGGTTTTGTTTTATATATTGCATGACACATAAATTGAATTTAAGGATGTCACTATATATTAAGTATAAACCCTCGATTTTTACTAAAAATAAGTACTTTTATAACTTTTCCAGTGCTAAAAGAGATGAGCTTGGGAAAGCTCAGTGAATACACATGTACACAACACAAGAAAACACATCATACTAAACAACTCACTTATAGACAGATCGCGTAAAAAAGTTCGCACATAAACAGTTCTACACGTAGGTGGTTTGCATACAATCGGTTCGCATGTCATTAATTCACATATAATCAACCCCGTTTAGTTTAGTGATATATTGGCAATTCGTCAAAATGAAACATAATTAAATAATATACTTATTGGATAAACGTTTCTCCTAAAACACACCCTAAGACTCATAGAGTCACTGAAATCGCCATATAAGTGCAGTATATAGAGTACTCACCTTGTTCACCACAATGTCGGTTATGTGACCTTTTCTTTCCCTTTGTCTCTGCTAGTCGATGCTCCTTCAATATTTTCAACTTCGCATAAAAAATACACATCACATATTGTCCAAAACAATTTAATTCATTCTCTACTCAACAACGGCCGACTACTTGCGTTATCTCTTGTAAATTTTTATTGTTCTAATACTTACCCTATTTCCTAACCTTTAACCTTCCTAACGTACATATATTTGTAGATCTAGACTATTAATTAATTGTTAATTTCACCAGCTCTTTACTTTAAGAATCAGTCACTGTTCATCGTCTTCCTCAAGAACAAAGCATTTTTAAACAACATTTCTTTGCTTCGCCAGTTTCAATCCACCATTTTCATGAAGCCAAATCATAAAAAAACAAAGATTATTTATATTTTCTAACTAAACTGTTGATACTTTAGTCAAAATCATTTCGTGCATATTTGATATGAAAATAGATTGTTTACCTTTGGTCTTCGTATCCTTCATGACTCTCGAGTGGTCCACTCAATAACCAAACCAAAGTTTAAGAAGAAAAAGGTGTTGGGTTGCTTAGAAAATGTAATGCGCAAGAAAATTTTGAAGGAAAGCTAACTATCAGATGTAACAGCTTTTGAAATGAAGAAAGTGTAAAAGAAAGACAATAATAAAAAAAGGAAATTAAAACATGAGAAGCAAATGAGCAGTGATGGCTTATATAGCTAAATTCATTTATAAACTTAGTTTATTTGTCCTATAGATCCATCCTAATTCTACCCTTGTTTTAATAAATCCACCACTAACCATTAGTCCTAATTTACCTATTTAAGTTCTCTACTTTGCTATTATTCCTATTTAGTCCTAATTACTAACGTGATTTCTATTTACCCTATTTTTAATCTATAATTTAATGTCAATACCATCGGCCTAATTTCCAAGATGTGACAATCTAAGATTGGGATAAAAATGGGTAGGTATGGTTAAAATTAATAAATATCTACTGCAACATCCTGAAAAGGGCCTATGCATTTTCGGTTTAATTGTACGAAATGACATGTCTTATGTGCTATGAACATTTTTGGAAACCTGGAAATGTATGGAAATGTTAGGTTTAAAAGAGGAAAGTGAACATTTTTGGAAACACTGGAAATGTAAGTAAGTGATTTAGAAATGATTCAAAAGAGGAAAGTGAACATTTCTGGAAACTTGGAAATGTAAGGAAATGTCAAGTTTAAAGAGGCAAATGAAAATTTTTGGAAACTTAGAAATGACTTAAAAATGTCGAGTTTTAAAGTTTAAAAGAGGAAATTAAGGAAAGGTGGCCTTAAGAGAAAAAGTATGTGAAATTTGACACGCAAACAGGCTTAGAAAAGTGGCTTGGAGATGCCACTTAGGGCCTCTGGAAATGGCGCCACATGCAAAGGGATTGGGCCTGAGTTCGAGTCACAGGGAAAGCAAATAAAAGAAATTTTATTTTGCTTCCAGAAGAAGTGAGGCGGACGGCACAAGGCTATAATTTAGGAGCCTTTATTCTTTTATTTTTAAGAGATAAATAGTGGATAAATAAGGGATAAATAATGGTTTTATTTTAGATTATTTTCAAGAGATAAATGAGGAATTATTCTTTAATTAGGAAAATAAGGGAGAAGTGATGGCCAAGTAAGGGACTTTGAGTTTAATAATTTCGGCTAAGTAAGGATAGTTGCTGAATTATCTTTTATTTTAGGAGATAATTTAAGAGATAAAGCTATCAAAATAGAAGAGTGATGGCCAAGTAAGGGATTCTAAGTTAGTAAATTCGGCTATATAAGGAAAAGAGGGCCATTCATCATTCTTTCTCTCAACCCTTCTCTCTGCCGAATTTCCTTGAGCATTTGTTCTTCTTCTTTTTGTTAGCCAAAGCCAAAAATTCAAGATATCACCATTAGCCAATTTCTTTTCTTTCCAATCCATCAAAAGCCGAACCTTTGAGGGGCTTCAAGCATAGGTGCTGTCGATTTCTTCAAGAAAGGGATTCTTTCAGGATTTTTGCCATAGTCGACTATAAAGGAAAAGATCTTCGAGATTTGACCATCAAGGGATTTCGACAGAAGCTATAACCAAGGGATAATTTCGGGATTTAAGATCCTTAAGTGATTAGCCGATTTCAAAGGGGAAGAATACAAGTTTCCGGGATTTGATTAATTATCAAATCGACAACAAGGGATTAAGGATCTAAGCGGTAGATCAGATTACAAGATCTCAAGGAATTTGCTAAGCTAATCAGGTGTGTACCCCACATTATTTCATAATATGTTTTATGGATATGTTTAATTAATATATGTGATATTAAGAATATGAATATGGCTAAGGTACCATAATGTGGTACAAAGTACTCAGGTACGTTTCCTACTCCTACTAGGAATATGAAATATGTTAGTTGTAACATGAGAATAAGAATGTGAACTTTGGCATATTAATGCATATTACAAAATGGGGCATATGGGTTATTGAAAGGGGAAGTGAATGTGGTGACCTAAGACCACGAACACGGTGACCTAAGACCGTGGTATCTGAATGTGGTGACCTAAGACCACAGTAATCTGAATGCGGTGACCTAAGACCGCGATATCTAAATGTGGCGACCTAAGACCACAAATGCGGTGACCTAAGACCGCGATATGGAGTGTAGCGGAAGGAGGGTCGACTTAGTAGTCCCCACTGCAGTGTGCAAAGTTGGTACGGGGAGTGTAGCGGATGGCTTGTTAGGTTTGGGTTTGGGAATGCATCATAATTTGTATGCTATGATATAAATGTGTAATATTTGTTATGCCTGATTCTATTATGATTTAGTGTTGTGTACACATTGAGTCTGTTGACTCACCCCGTTGAGGGACCATGTTTCAGGTGATGAACAGGAATGGACCGGGACGGCAGAACTTGTGGTGGCCATGCTCAAGATGAAGTTTTTATTTTTATGAACTATTAATTTTTAAGTACTCCGAATTATTTGGATTTACTTGATGTAATAAGGCCATAAGGCCATAGTGCACTATTTTATTTCTGTTTTTATTTATTATGTTACGAAATTTTTATTAAGTTAAAGATTAAGTAATTTACTTTAAATGTATTCTATATGTTTTATCACCTAAAATTTAAAAGGATTTTCATTATAAAACGATTTTGTTTTCTACTCGAGCCCGACCCAAAACAATATTTCTTTCAAAACACACTATTTTCCCAAAGTAACAAAAGAACTTTGAACCGGTTTACTTGAGGAACATACCAGATCCGGTCCAGGCTCGTGGGCCGGGTGTGGGGTGTTTCATCTACAAGGCTAAAAAGTATACAATAAAGTGCTACAAAGATGGGGAAAGGTATGGATGCAAACACTACTCCGAATTTTCTTGCACAAAATATCATATATGTGAAGATTAAATCACTATTTGGAGCTAATTTAATAACTTTTTTACATTGGAGTCTGAACTTTTGTTTTTGCCAAAGTTAGGTTCTGATCTTATTAAATTATTCTCACACAGAGACATGAAGTAGGTAATTGTTCCCACTTTGTGCTTGATCTTGACAATTGTTCCCACACTTGGGCCTAAACTCTAGGGTTTTTATGGACTAACTCGAACAAAGAAAATTCAAACCCCATCGTGAGAGAAATTGCAAAATTCAAGGTTTAATTTAGATAAAAAAGTCCAAGCCCCAAAGTAGAATGAATTGTCAAATTTAAGGTTTAGGGTTCCAAAATATGGGAAAATTTGTCGAGTTTAGATCTCAAAAAGTAATGTAACCCTTTATATCACCTAAATTTTTATTTCTTTTCAACATATATCCAGATATGAATATAAGTATGATTATTTAAATATATATATATAAAAAGATTGAGCGTATCAATGTTGGACATACACCAAATATAGAGAAAAACATCATGAAGCCTGCAGTTATCTGATCAACTTGGTGACTTCCAACTCGGGTTAATCCTAAGAGTCTAATGTTTTCTCTGAAACATAACTATGATATTGCCAATGAGTGATTGGTCCTTATTGTAAGGCCAACGAGGCCTTAAGTTGGAGTTTCATAATGTTTGAGTTTAATCTAAGGAGGATTTTCTTCGGTTATACGATGGTTTTTGGGTAACTTGTTCTCGATTTTTCCTCGGGAAAGGCTTACTTGATTCATAATTATGTTAAACTGTCGTTCCTTCCAGCCACTGCAACGACTTAGCACGTAAATAGGAGGAGGAGTCACTAATTCGTTGCAATGACGGGGCGTTTATTATGTAGGCTATTGGGATAACATAAGCATAAGACCCTCCAATAACTGCTGGCAACCATTTTCCATAAAGTGCTTGGAGAATCGTGTTATCATTTAAAAATTCGACTATTAGGTTTATTTATTATCCACTTTGTCACTTGAATTTCAGGTATTATCATTTATAATTTAGAAATATTATATAAATTTTCAAGCGATGATTACATTCAGTGTCAATAATTGAACAAGTGGTTGAACAGGTTAAACCATCGATTTTTTATTAAACGAGTTTGATGGATTCCATCGCCAAACATTTTATAAAACTTTGACAGCTTTTAATATTGACATAATAGTAATTTTAGCTCTCATCGTTTATACATTGTGTCAATTTAATCTTGATTCTAAAAAATTCAACTCCATAACATTTATATAGTGCAATTTTGTATTTTTTTTTTATAGTTTTGCTTTTATTTGTAACATTCAAGGTTAAATTTAAAACAATAAGAAAATATAAAATTATTATATTTTTAATTTTAATATATTTTGGATCAAATTTAATTGATAAATTTATTTTTTTAGCTTTTAAGGTGAAAGAGTCATAAAAAAACAAAACTATAAAAAAATTAAATTATACAAGGTATAAAAGTTAAAAGGATATTTTTAGAATCAAAACTAAATTGATACAATGTATAAATATTAATTATTAAAATTTTTATTATGCCAATTTTATAAATAAAAAAACAAAAAATTTATATAAATAAAAAAACAAAATAATTAAATAGTATATGGTTTAGTATTTTAAATATAATTATATCGTTAGCCAGAATGCAGAAAATGTTATCACATTGCAATATTTTTTGTTGAAGTGTATTTTTTAAAATAATTAAGTTTAAGAAAAATATTCTTAATAACATAGAATGTAAAACAAAACAAAATTTGTTTGCAAAACAAATATAATTATAGGAGTTACAACCTCATCAAAAAAATTTATACCTATGCTATTGATTAAGTGGCCGGGGTAGGTTTTGCTGGGATAGGGGCGGAACATGCAACTGGATTTTGTTTGCCACTAACTTTAGGCTTCACATTCGAACATTGTGATATTGCAGGTCCATCCGGTCCACTGTGCGTAATTTCAATGTCGGAAAGTTCCACATTTTCACATGGCAAAGTAGCGCTACAAATAATCTTGATAGCTTCTGGAAGCGCAGAAGTCCCATGAATGTTTTTGAAACTAATGTTGCTTAGTTTAACTTTTGATTCTTCCTGCATCAACAAAAAAATGATTCAATGACCGATTAACTCTTTTTGCTCTCTTACGATTTTGATAAATATGTACATACATTTATTTTGCATTTGTCCCACGGGCAATATTTTTGATCAATTATAATAGGAGAACTGACATTGGTCACAGTAATATCGTCAAAGTGAATGTTCGAACAAGTGCCGGGTTCAGTACCTGGCCAACTTTTAATTCTAACACCATTGGAAGTATTAGTCATGGTGCAATATTTTACTATAACTCCATCAACGGGTTCTTCATTTTTAAATAATCCGAGACTGCCAATACTGATACCATGTCCTGGTCCACAAGTTATTCCAATTTTTGGAACCATCCCCAATTGAAACACAATCATCACCAGTTTTTATCTCCGAGTTAAGAACATTGACCCCATCTGATCTCCCAATGTGAATCCCATCTGTGTTTGGGCTTTCTCCAGGTGCAGATACGGTGAAATGTTCGAAAGTAATGTTCTTGCATTCCAGAACATTAACGTGGAATTGCTTGCTGTCTTTGGTAGTTATATCTTGTATCATTGCATTGGTTAAAAAATCAAACCTTAGGTTCTGTTTAATTCCAGAATGAAACAAAAATTAATTATTACTTAATTCAATTTATAAAAACAAAAGTCATAACTTCTCAATAAGAAAATAACTTACAATAGGAAGTGAACCACAATAATCATGATTTTTGCAACCTTCCCTTTTATAAGCAGTGGTTCCCTGGCCGTCGAAAACTCCCCCACCAGACAATTTGAAATTTTCAATTCTATTGAAGGAAACCCATTTAGGCTCTTTGAAAGCACTAGGGTTTGCCGAAGCCTTCACAGTGCCTTCAACTTGAACCTCAATAGGAGCCTTGCAAGGTCCATCTAAGGTAGTTGTACTTAAAAAATATATCCCTTTAGGAATCACAATTTTTGCCGGAGATGTCGAGGCACATGCTTCTTTCCAAGCATCCAACAATGGCTAAAACCAAATAAAAAAAATTAAAAAGATACATATAAAGATAAGATTTTTTTAGAATAGTTATGCATACTTTTATCTGTTGACTATAAATTTATATGGTATTTTACTTACCTTAATCTGTTTTCTCGTCTGCCTTTGCACCAAACTTTGCAACAACATCAATAACACCATTGCCTCCTCCTCTTCCTTGACCTTCAGCGAATGATATGGATAAAAGTACTAGTATTAACATGGATGAAACAAAATTAAATTGAATAGCCATACTTTATTTTTATTTACTTCAAAGAGAGAATGATTTCTGCCTTTTATTTTGTTTCAAACCATCTTATATAGAGAGAGTAAGGCCAGATTACAACCAACTAAATATTTTCTATTTTAACTAGGGTGGGTAAATAATATGACCAAGTTTTACTTACTATAATTAGCACTTCTTTTTCTTTTTAGACGGGGATTAACTCGTTAAGTTGCCAACAAACTTGATATAGTAAAAATAATTAACTAACACGTGACTTAATATAACTATTTGAGGTTTCTATATATAAATGAAAATGATGAATAAAATTGTCAACTTAGCTCGATTGGCATCGACATTGTTGCACATGCTGGAGACCGTGGGTTCGAGCATGTTGAAGGGCATTAATGTTGCCCTATGTTAAGGGTTGGGGAGGTGATATGAGTAGTTCTAGGTATTGTATAAAAAAACAATGAATAAAATTATCCATTATTAATTTATTTTCTATATAATATTAATAATTTATTATATGGTTAGATATAGATAATTAAAAATGTATGTTTAATAATACTGAAAATTATAATATTTTATTAATTTTAAATATTTTTAAAAAATTAATAATGTAATAATATTAAGCTTGACTTAATTTTTATATAAAAATAAAATCTCCCATAAAGGGTAAGTCATTCTAGAGGAAAGAACGGACTTATTTTTCGTTGACTTGTAAGTTGTTTTCCATTGACCAAACTATTATCCATGAAATAAACACAGGAAAATGTAGAAAATATTTTTTCGAAAACCATTTTCAATGAAACAAATAGAGCCTCCCTTGATTGAGTTGGTGTCACAAGCCAAAGGGTCTACAAGTGTAGTTATAATGCTACTAAGTATCTTTGTTTTTCATGTTTTAAAGAATAAACATACTATGCAAGTATGCTTTTATTTTATTTCAATTCAATGGTAAGGTTTTCTTTCTCTTTTTTAAAAAATAATATCCATTCAACGAAAAAAAAATTACAAGTGAGGATCAAATCTCGAATAAATGTACAAAATAAAATGTAAATAAAAAATGAATTACAAAAGAAAATCATACTCTATTTGAATCAAGTTGAAAACTCTATCATAGGTTGGTGTTTAGCCATTAGGGCTGAGAAGGTTAGACCTTGATGTGTAGAGTTTTGTCATGCCCTCACTGTTGTTACAATGGACACACCTCAAGCACCCAATAAATGTGAAAAGCTCAAGCAAAAATAGGCAAACTAAAGATGCCCGAGAGCTCCCAAAAATGGGAAATTGAATCCTTAGCAGAGGAGCCTAGAAATGCATTATTATGCCCGAAAAGAGGATGCTCATTCGCATCTCATTGGCGTCCACAAGCTGATACTATGCTGGCTAATACAAAATTCAATGAGAAGGAAGATAAAGGGGGAAGAGAGGGTTGATTTTCAGCCATATAATCGTCAACAACCACAGTTCCAGCCAAAAGGTTAAGGCCTTACTTAAATAGCAATGTTGGCAACATTAAAAATTCATACTTAAATTACTCTTGCCACTAAAACAAAAATATTTATAAAAAATAATAATTTAAATAATATAAATTAATTAATAATTCATAAATTATTTTGAAAAATTACACGAATTGTCGGTTACTACTACCTATGTAACACCCCAAACCCGGCTCAAACACCATGACTGGATCTGGCAGAGAGAAAATAAAAAGAAGAAAAGATGATTCTAGTTGCCGAAAAAAGAGAAAAAAACATGAGGCTATTCTCAGAAAACACAATGAAAAATTCGGCACACCCCCTTTTCCTATACTGAACCGATTTTCCCCCCTCTCCTGTGTTTGATTTTCGGCCAACTCTGCAACTAAGAGATCACTCTTATCATTCTATCCCTTATCCTTAACAGAACACTCATCCAACAGAGACCTATACCACATCACTACTTCCCCTTTATCAGCATTATATCCACATAATTTAAAACATAAAATCCCCTATTTTGTAGCCACATTGTCGTCCCCCAGCTCTCCTTGGGCTGCCGAAATTAGCCCAATTTCTTGGGCTCCAAGCGGCCACACTGAGGCCCCCTTCTTTTACCTATTGGCGCCACTTATAGCTCCCTCCTACTACGCCTCCTGTTCCTGGGCCACAAGCTCATTATGCCTATTTCACTCTCAATATTTTATTTAAACCCCATAGTCCCTAAACGAAATATTTAGCCAAGACCTCGGCCCATTCCTAAGCCCAATTTGCACTTCTAATACTCAAACTAACCCATTAAACATACAACACACCAAAATGCACAGGCCCATTAATCCAAGATGTTACAACCCATATTTATCAAAGGAAAAACTCGTAAAATATATGCAATTACCAAGCCTAATTTCGGGAAATTTAGATTGGTGGAAAAAACCTATTAAGATTAAAAGGCAAAGTATATAATTCTTCAATCCTATTATCTCCTCTAAATGATCTAAACTTAACCCACCATGGTATCCCTCTATCTTTCTTCAGTTTCTCCACTTCTATCGTGTTGTCTAAGATCACCGTCTCTGTCAATCCCACCAATATATGCGGTGAGAACACGGTGTTCACGAATGCATTGTGTTATAGGCCCATTTTGCCCAGGCTGAAATAAACCAAAATAAAAATAATAAATAAAGTCCATTTTTTTTAAGTCCATTTACAACCAAAAGCCCAAATCCTAAGCAGACTACCTGACTATTTACACCCTTAGCCCAAAACAAATGACTCAGACCTAACCTACCCAGACCCAACCAAGCCCAATGGCCCAGTGACTAAATTGAAACCTAGGGTTTCCTGACACCCTCGCGCCGCAAGCGTCCCAACAGGATCCAGCCTTAGCGCCGCAATCCTCGCGTGAGTAACGCCCTTCACTACCACAATCTTCGTCGACTGCCTCAACAAGAAAGGAAAGCCATAGCACAAAAATGGCAGAATCTTCATTTTTCGTTTTATTTTATTTTATTTCGGGTTATAAAAACCCAAAAACCTGTAAACGAAAGGGAAATATGGACACACAAAAAAAAAAAAGAGAAAAAACAGAGAATACAATAATACGAGTTTTTTCACAGAGGTGATTATTTCCTTTTTTTTTTTATTTCTTTTATATTCCATTCATGCATGTTTTTAAACAAAATAGTACTAAAATAAAGGAGGGGCGAGATCACCTTTTGATGGTGTTTAAAATCAAAGTTTTGGCCTCCGATCGCCGCCCATGGAGGCGCGTGGGGTTCGTACGACGCAAAGCCCCAAGGCCCTAGTAATCGGAACCCTAGACGAACCTGGAGAGCATTTTATTTTGTTTTTTTTTTTAAAAAAAACTGATGCCAAATGAGTTTTTTTGCTTGAAAATTGTTATATAGAGTATTTAAAAAACGACGCCGTTTTCGTTTAGGCAAATAAGTGTTGAAACGACGCCGTTTAGCAGACCAGATCCGCGTGTTGACTCGACCCAGAAAAGGATCCGCGCGTTTTCATTTAATGGCCTAATTTCCATTTTAGTCCTCCCTCATTTTTATTATTTTTAATTCTTTTTATTTTAAATTCTTTTTATTTTTAATTTGGCCCAAAACTCATATTCTGTTTTAATCTGATCCTTCGGGTTCTTCAAAGGCTAAATTCAAAACATTGTCGTTTTTAAATCTGGTATAATTTCGATATTAGTCCCCATGGTTTAACGCACTTTTTAATTTAATTTTTTATTAATTTTATTGCTATTTTAATCCTTATTCTTTTTAAAACCTTTTTATTTTATTTTTTTAATTATTCTAATACTATACTTAATTAGTTTATTATATTAAACTGTTTTATTGTTTTATTTTAATTAATTTTGTTAATAGTATGAAATGCATATATATATGTTTATATATTTTTTTATGTATCACCTTTATACATATTAAATTATTATTTATTATCTATTATTTTATTTGGTTTAAATATTATTTTTATATTATGATTTATATATTAATTATTATATTATGCTCTTCTAATTTGTATATTATAAAATATTATATCATATATTATTTTTTTAAAATTTTATTTTTATAAAATTTATTTATATTATCTAACCTATTTTGTTTACATATGTAGTAATGTTTTTATGATTAGTGTATTATATATATTTTTATAAAATTATTATATACTGTTTATTAATTGTTTTTATTATGTATAATTGTTTATATGTATTTAATTAGATATTTATTATAAATATTCTTATTTTTTATACTCTAAATTTTTATTCATTTTTTGTTGTTTATATATATATATTAAATCATTTTAAAAATCATCACTTTCCTTTTTAGGTTTAAATATATTATTCCCTTTCCATTTAATTTTATTATTTCGTGGAAGCTTTAATTTATTTTATATGTTCATCTATTTATGTCCCTTTTAATCGATGTCTCAGACAAGGTCTTACACATAAAGCTCATATTGATGCCAACGTCCCAGACGAGGTCTTACATGAAATCTCAAATCAACGCCAACGTCCTAGACATGGTCTTACATGATAAAACAGAACTGATACCTATGTCATGACATAGCTAATCCTATCTATTCTTAGGTTCGTACGGGACTTGTCGGATATTGTCACTAAGTAATCCTTATCCCGGAATTCATGAACAGATCATATCATAAGTATTCATCGATAACAATAGTCTTAAGAACATACATAATTCAATACGAATACGTTTATTTGCATAATGACTTACCTCGGATTCGGTTTAGCTGAAACAGAAACGGCTACTCGGTTAATTTCGTCTTCCCGCGATCTAAGTCTATTTTCTTCGGTTCTTGATCTGAATATATTCAGAATTAACCCTTTTATTCACTAACTTATTCAATTCAATCCAAAGACACACATTTAGGGCGATTTACAAATTAACCCTCACATTTGCACAATTTATCAATTTAGTACTTTTTTCTTAAAACATCAAATTCACAAAATCATCACACATCCAAGCTTAGCCGAATGCACATATATATCATACAAGCCCATACTTTCCATTAAATTTGCAATTTAGTCCTTCAAATTGCTATTTTCTTAATTTAGCCCTAATTAGCTAAATTCATAAAAAATCCAATAACAAAGTATGCTCATCTAGTTCCAAACATTCATTTAACACCATAAATCACCATAAAGCTCAACATATCATCAATGGCATATCACACAACATCATCAATTCACAAAATTAATACATGGGTTTGTAGCTCTCAAAGCAGCGATTGCAAAAACGTAGAAATTATCAAAAACAGATCGAAAACTAACCTTGAATCAGACCAAAACTATGGCCGAACCCTTGCTTAGGTTTTTCTTTTCTTTCCTTGCTTATTTCGGCTAACAAAGGATGATAATGTGGCCATTTTCATGTTTTTATTTATCATATAATCATTTAATACATAAAAGACATTTTTAACCTTTAATCAAATATATTAAAACATATAATTCAAGGCCATTTATGGCCTTAGCTGTCCACTAACTATGATTGTGGCTTAATTGCCACATGAATCCTTTCTCTTAAAAAGACATAACAAATAAGCATCCTTTCATAAAACATGCAAATTTACATTTTAATGCAATTCAATCCTTTTGTCAAATTAAACACGCATACAGAAAAATTAGCTCACGAAAATTCACCACATGCTTAGTCACATATCAACGGCATAGAAAATAATATTAAAACATTATACAGACTCAGATATGTGGTCCCAAAACTACTGTTCCGACTATGGTGTAAACTGGACTGTTACAATTCTCCCCCTTAGGGATTTTCGTCCCCAAAAATCTTACCGTTAAACAGATTCGGATTTTGCTGTCTCATTGAATCTTCAGGCTCCCATGTAACCTCTTCATAAGACATATCAGATCAGATTTTAATTTCAGATGGGGCAATCACATGTGAGGGATCGGATCGATATCTATGGAGCATCGAAACATAGAATACATTATAGATCTATTCTAATTCAGAGGCAAACTCGTTCAATGATCTCAAATGGTCCAATGAATCTCGGACTTAACTTGCATTTATGTCCGAATCGGAGTACTTTCTTCCACGGTGATACTTTCAAAAATTATTTGTCGCCGATCTCAAATTCTATATCTTTTCATTTCAAGTCTGCATAAGACTACTCACGATCAGATGTTGCTTTCAAACAATCTCGGATCAGTTTCACTTCCTGTCCTGAATCTTTTATCAAATCAACCCCATGTAGCTTATTTTCATTGAGCTCAGTCCAATACAGAGGTGTACGACATTTACGTCCGTACAAAGCTTTATAAGGTGCCATTTTGATACTTGACTGAAAATTGTTATTGTATGCAAATTCAATCAATGACAAATACTGTTCCCACATACCGTTAAACTCAAGTATACAACATCTTAACATATCTTCAAGAATCTGAATGATCCGTTCAGACTGATCATCTGTTTGCGGATGAAAAGCTGTACTGAAGTGTAATTTGTGCCCAAAGCTTCTTGCAACTTCTTCCAGAATCGCGGTGCGAATCTCGAGTCTCTATCTGACACAATGGATAGTGGCACCCCGTGCAATGTCACAATCTCAGAAATATAAAGCTGGGCTAATCTCTCAAGTGAGAAATCAGATCTTATCGGAATAAAACAGGCAGATTTCGTCAATCGGTCAACTATGACCCAAATCGCATATTTCTTTCTCAGAGTCTAAGGCAAACCAGAAACAAAATCCATTGTCACTCTATCCAATTTCCATTCAGGAATCAGAATTGGCTGTAGCAAACTAGACAGAACTTGATATTCGGCTTTCACTTGTTGACAGATTAAGCATTTTGAAACAAAGTCAGAAATGTCTCATTTCATACCAGACCACCAATAGCGTTGCTTCAGATCATGGTACATCTTTGTACTTCTCGGATGAACAGATAGACGACTGTTATGTGCTTCACTTAAAATCAGCTGAATCAACTCCGAATTTCTCGGAACATAGATACGACCTTAGAAATTCAAGCAATCATCAACAACCCAAAATTCAGATTCAGAATTTGAATCACACATAACTCGTTTAGCTAATAACTCATTATCAGATTTCTAAGCATCACATATCTGCTGTATAAACAATGGTTTCGCTTTTAACTCAGCTAACACAGAACTATCATCAGACAAATCTAATAGAGCCTTCATAGCACGGAGTGCAGACAATGATTTTCTACTTAAAGCATCAGCAACAACGTTTGCTTTACCCGGATGATAATCGATCACGAGCTCATAATCTTTTAACAACTCTAACCATCTTCTTCGACGCGGGTTCAAATCTTATTGAGTCATCAAATATTTCAGACTTTTATGATCTGGAAACACATGACATTTCTCACCATACAGATAATGGCGCGAAATCTTAAGTGCAAACACAATCGCAGCTAGCTCAAGGTTGTGAGTCAGATAGTTCTTTTTATGTGGCTTCATATCTCGAGGCATAAGCTACAACTTTGCCTTCCTGCATCAAAACATATCCCAGACCATTTAACGAAGCATCACTGTATATAACAAATTCTTTACTCGATTCTGGCTGTACTAACACTGGAGCTTCTATTAACAAAGTTTTCAACTAATCAAAACTTTTCTGGCATTTATCTAACCATTCAAATCTAACATCTTTATGAAGTAATCTAGTCAACGGAGTAGCTATCACTGAAAGTCCTTTTACAAATCAATGATAATAACCAGCAAGTCCTAGAAAACTACGGATTTCAGACACATTCCTTGTAGGTTTCCAATCCAGAATAGCAGAAATCTTACTCGGATCCACTTAAATTCCAGAAGCTGACACATTATGCCCCAGAAAACTAACCTCGTGCAACCAGAATTCACATTTACTGGAATTCACATACAATTGCTTTTCTCTCAGAGTTTGCAACACGATTCTCAAATGTTCAGCATGCTCATTTTCATCACGAGAATAAATCAAGATGTCATCGATGAACACCACAACAAATAGATCTAGGTACGGTCTAAAAATCCTGTTCATCAGATCCATAAAAATAGCAGGAGCATTGGTTAGTCCAAATGGCATAACTAAAAACTCATAATGCATGTACCTCTTTTTGAAAGCAGCCTTCCAAATGTATGAATCTTTAACTCTCAACTGTAGTATCCCGATCTCAGATCAATCTTGGAAAACACAGTAGCTCATTTTAACTGATCAAATAAATCGTCTATTCGGGGCAACGAATATTTATTCTTTATAGTCACCTTATTCAATTGACAATAATTGATGTACATCCTTATTGTGCCATCTTTCTTTTTCACATATAGAACGGGACCTCCCCAAGGCAAAAAACTCGGTCTAGTAAACCCTCTATCTCTCAATTCTTGCAACTGTGACTTTAACTCTTTCAACTCTGTTGGTGCCATTCTATACGGAGCTATGGATATAAGTGTAGTACCAGGCAATAGATCAATACCAAACTCAACTTCCCAAATCAGAGGTAAACCCGATAATTCTTCAGGAAATACGCCAGAAAACTCACAAACAATACGCACTGATTCAACTTTCGTCTGAGATACTTTCGAATCAATCACATAAGTGAAATGTGCCTCATAACCCTTTTTCATATAACTTTGAGCTTTCAAAACAGATATCACAGTAGGCAACCCATTCAAATCATTAGACTCAACTCGTACAATCTCATCATTCGAACATCTCAAATCAATACTCTTTCTTTTACAGTTCACAACAGCATCATGCAAAAACAACTAATCCATACCCAGAATAATATTAAACTCATCAAATGGCAAAAGCATCAGATCAGTAAGGAAACAGATATCTCAAAACATTAACGGGTAGTTCTTGCATACTTTGTCAACAATGACACTTTTACCTAAGGGGTTCGATACTTTTGTAGCAAACTCAATAGACTTTACAGGCAAAGTCTTGCTGAATACTAAATTCATGCATATATACGAATGCGTAGAACCAGGGTCTATCAATGAAATCACAGAAGTATCATAAAGAGTAAAAGTACCCGTTATAACATCTGGAGATGAAGCTTCCTCTTAAGCTCGGATAGCATACGCTCTGGCAGTCGCTCTAGCTTCAGACTTGGCAACATTGTCTCTCGTGGTTCTCTGACTACCATTAACATTTCTTACATTCTTTGAAGGTCTACATCTCACAAGTGCATGATCGGATCTCAGATTCTGAATAGTCTCTAGCTCGACAGACTCAGGGCAATGACGGATAAAATGATCATGTGATCCATATCTGAAGTAAGCTCTGTCATTAAGTCTACAGCTTTCCGGATGCCTTTTTCCATAATGTTTACATTCAGGTCTCTCAGTCCAGACATTACCAACATTGGCCATTGAAGTTGCTGGGGTTTTGGCACTCATTTGCAGTCTGGATTGATTTCAATTCGAATGTCCCACATTATCTCTGGAACAACTTTGATTATCTCTGAATCTTTTCAGAGTAGACTGAAATGATTTACTCTGAAATCTCTTTCTCATATCTCGAGCTTCAGACTTAGCTTTTCTTTTATCTTTCCCGAGTGTCTCAGCTTTGCACGCTCGATCAATGAGTGTAACAAACTCCTTTATTTCTGAAATCCCGACTAACAAATGAATGTCTTCATTAAGACCATCTTGGAACCTTTTGCACATTATCACTTCAGATTATACACATTCCCGAGCATGCTGACTCGCTTCATATTATACACATTCCCGAGCATGCTGACTAAGTCTCACGAACTCTCGTTCATATTTCGAAATAGTCATTCAGCCTTGTTTTAGTCCCAAAAATTCCATTCGTTTCTGATCGACGAATCTTTCACTGATGTATTTCTTTCGAAACTCGATCTAAAAGAAGTCCCATGTAACTCGCTCTTTCGGAACAACAAAAATCAAAGTTTTCCACCATTGATAAGCTACATCTCGGAGTAATGATACAACACACTTTATGCATTCTTCCGGAGTCAAAGACATTTCGTCAAATACCCGGATCGTGTTTTCTATCCAGAACTCAGCTTTTTCAGCATCATCATCATTAGTAGCTCAGAACTCTTCAGCCCCACACTTAAGGATCTTGTCAACTGGAGGCTTATTCCACGGATTCAGATTTACAGTCAGAGGTATATCAGATGCTTGAGGGGGATTAATCGGGGGCGGGGTTGCGAAACAGTTGGGTTATTCTTTACAAATTGAGTGAACCACTCACTCATCATCTAAAAGAAAGCTTGTTTAGCTTCTCTCTCTTGATCACTCGTAGCAGGTCTCGAATCAGAGGGCGTCGTCCCTTGCGCGGGAGCAGGCGCATTACTTTCTACATCATCAGCTACGGCTCTTTTGGGATCCATTACTATATGAAAATTGCATTTTTACACATCAGGATTCATCACACTATCACAGTTTAGATATATGGAATGTATAGCTAGACTCTAACACGCTACGTTAGTTTGAGAATCGGCTAAACTATAGCTCTGATACCAACCAAATGTAACACCCCTAATTCGTATCCGACATCGGACTAGGGTTAAAGGTATTACAAGACCGATCGAAAACATTTTCAGAAGTTCATACATTCATCCATCAATCTCAAACATAATGCCCCTTAATACGATCAACGAGACCTAAAACATGCTTATACATCGGGTCAGGACTAAATCGAAACACATACAAATATTCTCGAAAATTTAAAGCTTTTCTAAGTTTCAGGGGTTACACGCCCGTGTGGGCAGGCCATGTGCCTCCCATGGCTGCTAGACACCCCCGTGTGTCCTCCCATGGTCGAGACTGACTTATCTTCCACGGCCACTAAGCACGCCCTTGTATCCAGGTCGTGGTCGATCCTGTAAAATCACACGACTACTAGGCAGCAGACACTTTCGTTTGCCAAGGCCGTGTACTCTTGTGCTAGCTATTACTTAGGCCACGGTCACTAGGCACGCCCGTGTGCCACGACCGTAAGACATTATAGGCCATTTTCAAGGCCAAAATGCCACCCACTAAGGTCATACCTACAAGCAAGATTTAGCAACACATTACATGCATACTAGACAACCAAAACTACCATTCAATATAAACATTCAGTATCCATTTCAACCATGCCAACTTCCAAGACTAAAACATAGGTATATCAAGTATAATTCATCCAAATGCTTACCCAAAAACTTCACCAATTCACATGCTTCAACCATACCAAAATATACTTCATATACCACATTAATTTAAACATAATACCAACATATAACTAGCCAAATCACATGGCTAAATTCACTTCATTTACAGATACAAAAGACTAGCCTAAACATGCCATATCTAGCAAAATATATCTCCAAAATGTACCAAACAAAACAAGTTGAATACTGTGATGACGATCCTTGATGGTCTCGAGCCTTCAGTAGTTTTGATGGCCTATAAAATAGAGAAATCACACACACGGAGTAAGCTTTCCAAAAGCTTAGTAAGTCATAATACAAATAAACTTAACATGTAAAACATTTAAGCATATAAAGACATCGGCACAATTCCTATTCATAATGTATTTATCACATATATGCATTAAACCTATCCTTGGCCATAATTGCCACATTCATCAATTCAAGAATCACATGTATACACAAATCTCTTACATAACTATTCTTGTGTCTCATTCACATTCTCAAATTCAATTGTACATTTCCTCCAATCAAAAATCAGTTAGGTACTTACCTTTTTATACACATTTACTGTACGTATGAAATGTACCTGAAACGAACATACATTCACGTATTTATTCTTACCTTGGAATTGGAATTCGTATCATAGACTTGCCCATTGAACCGTTAGGAATCTAGTAGGATACTCAAAAAGCTCGGAATAGTCGTACAATGCCAACGTCCCAGACGAGGTCTTACATGCACTCAGATATCGATGCCACTATCCCAGACAGGGGCTTACACGAATCAATACGATGCCGATGTCCCAAAAATGGTCTTACACGTAAAGCTCATATTGATGCCAACGTTCCAGATGAGGTCTTACACGAAATCTCAAATCAACACCAACGTCCCAGACGTGGTCTTACATGATAAAACATAACAGATACCTATGTCATGACATAGCTAATCCTATCTATTCCTAGGTTCGTACGGGACTTCTCGGATATTGTCACAAGTAATCCTTTTCTCGAAATTCATGAACAGACCATATCATAAGTATTCATTGATAACAATTGTCTTACGAAATACATAATTCAATACGAATACGTTTATTTGCATAATGTCTTACCTCGGATTCGGTTTAGCTGAAGCTAAAACTGCTATTTAGTTAGTTTCACCTTCCCGCGATCTAAGTCCGTTTTCTTTTGTTCTTGATCCAAATATATTCAAAATTAACCCTTTTATTCACTAACTCATTCAATTCAATCCAAAGACACACATTTAGGGCTATTTACAAATTAACCCTCACATTTGCATAATTTATGAATTTAGTCCATTTTTCTCAAAACATCAAATTCACAAAATCATCACACATCCAAGTTTAGCCTAATGCACATATATATTATACAAGCCCATACATTCCATCAAATTTGCAATTTAGTCCCTCAAATTACTATTTTCTCAAATTAGCCCTAATTAGCTAAATTCATCAAAAATCCAATAACAAAGTATGTTCATCTAGCTCAAAACTTTCATTTAACACTATAAATCACCATAAAGCTCAGCATATCATCAATGGCATATCACACAAACATCATCAATTCACAAAATTAATACATAGGTTTTGTAGCTCACAAAGTAATGATTGCAAAAACGTAGAAATTATCAAAAACATGTTTTAATATATTTGATTAAAGGTTAAAAATGTCTTTTATGTATTAAATGATTATATGATAAATAAAAACATGAAAATGGCCACTAACTATGATGGTGGCTTAATTGCCACATGAGTCTTTACTCTTAAAAAGACATAACAAATAAGCATCCTTTCATAAAACATGCAAATTTGCATTTTAATGCAATTCAATCCTTTTGTCAAATTAAACACACAGACAGACAAATTAGCTCACGGAAACTCACCACATGCGTAGTTACATATCAATGGCACAGAAAATAATATTAAAATATTATACGGTCTCAGATTTGTGGTCCTGAAACCACTGCTCCAATTAGGGTGTAAACTGGACTGTTACAATTCTCACCTTTATGGCAAGGCGTGGTGTTGGAACTAAAGAGCAGAAGGTTATTATACTCACCAATCACTTCCAAGTGAGCGTGGGAAGTACGGACGGACACTTCTACCATTATAGCGTTTCTCTTTCATATGAAGATGGTCAGCCTGTGGATGGTAAGGGTGTTGGAAGGAAAGTGATTAACAGAGTGCATGAGACCTACAAAAATGATTTGGATGGAAAGAATTTTGCCTATGACGGTAAAAAAGGTTTATTTATTTTAGGTCCGCTAACAAACTTCTCGGCTCCTCGTTGAGATCCAAACAACATTGCAAGGGATTTGATTCGTTGTGGAGAAATAAAAGGAATTCGTATTGATCCCCCATTTGATATATTCAATGAGATGAACCAGAATAGACGCCTTTCACCTGTAGTTAGAGTTCAAAAAATGTTTGAACATATTCAATCTAAACTCCTTGGAGCTCCGCAGTTCCTTCTTTGTCTGCTTCCTGATAAGAAAAACTCTGATCTTTATAGGCCATGGAAGCTGAAGAATCTCTCTGAGTATGGCACCAGCTAGGGTGAATGATCAATACTTTTTTGAAGATCGATACTAAGCTTGGACGGTCTCTTCATCACCATCGAAGCCATAATTACGCAATCGGGTTAAAGTCAAGCATGAACAAGATCAAGGAAATGAAGAGTAAAATTGAAAAGTTAGAAGCAATATTGTATAGTTGTGAACTTCAGATCGAGCTTCTTGAAACAACAGAAGGGCATTGGAAGGAAGAGCTTCATCATTCCCATGACCAAGTTAGAAGTCGGGATTACCTCATGGGTGAAGCAATAGTTCAGATTCGAGAGGTAGCTGATCATCTACGGATTTTGGCATCATAGGCTGATACGTTGAGCATAAAATATGAGCTACAGTCAGATCGTGGTCAGGAGCTAATCCCTTTATTTTGGAAAATAAAAACTTTAGGACTTAGAGCGAAAGCATGTTTGTAGTTCGTTTTATGTAAAGGATTTTGTTTTCTAATAAAGTTTTCTAAAATGAAGTTGAATCAGAATCGATACCTCTTTGCATTCATGCATTTGCATTACATCATATCATATGCATTTAAGTTTATAGAGAGAGTCTAATTAGTTGAAATTAACACAGAGAGAGAAAGAGAGAAAGAGAAGGGAAATCTAGAAGCTGAACACCCTTACGGAACACGTGCCAAGTCAAAGAAAATGGATCAAAGACTTGAACAATTCCAAAGAGATATGCAAGACCAGATGTAAGAGTAAATGGCAAAGCTCCAACAAGAAATGAGGGACCAAATGTTGGAAGCTCAAAGGGTATGATGGCTCAAATGGCCCAAATGCTAAGTGGGGCAATGGACAAAGGGAAGGGTCCCATAGTTAACGCTGATGACAATGAGGATTTTCCTCGAGGTTTCACCCTACCGCATGTACAACCTAAGGAGTATCCCCAAAGGCCACCTGTCACAATTAGGCCTCAACAAGGGCAAGCTGATACTAGACCACCTATGAACTTCAAGGTCGGCTCAGGATCTAACCCAGGAGATAACCCTACCAATCCTGTTATCCGTGATTTAGACATAGCACAGAGAGAGGGAATGAGAATTGAATCTTCAAGGAAGTTGGAGGATTGCTGTAGATGGTTAGAAGAAAAGTTTCAGGCTTTGGAAAATGCTGATCATCACCATGGTATTGATGCAAAAGACTTAAGTTTGGTTCCAGATTTGGTGCTTCCTCATAAATTCAAGATGCCAAAGTTTGAGAAGTACAACGGGACTAGCTGCCCTGAAGCCCACATTACCATGTTTTGAAGACGCATGACCGGCTATGTTAACAGTGATCAACTATTGATTTATTATTTCTAAGACAGTTTGGTAGGGGCAGCGTCTAGGTGGTACAATCAACTCAGACGCGCTAACATTAGCTCCTGGAGAGACTTAGCTCATGCCTTCATGAAGCAATACAACTATGTCACGGACATGACGCATAATAGAATCACTTTGCAAAACATGAAGAAGAAACCAAATGAAAGCTTCAGGTAATATGCACAAAGATGGAGAGAAGTCGCCATGAAAGTTTAGCAACCACTCCTAGAAAAGGAGACTACAATGCTCTTCATCAATACCTTGAAGGCTCCATTCATCACTCATATGATAGGAAGTACTACTAAGAGCTTTATGGATATAGTGATGGCAGGAGAGATGATTGAAAATGCCATAAGGGGCGGCAAGATTGAAGCAGGGGAAACAACTAGAAGGTCTACTCCTAGGAAAAAGGATGACGAGGTGAATAATACGAGTACATACAACAAAAGGTACTCAAAAGCAATTACAGTTAATCAACCAAAGGTAATCACTGCTGGGCAACAAGGGTCGACAAGACAAGAATCAGGCTCCAGGGAAAACTCTGAAAGGCTCCAATGTACGCCAATCCCAATGACGTATAAGGAGCTATATCAAAGTTTGTTTGATGCACACGTGGTGTCTCCATTTTATTTGAAACCGTTGCAACCTCCGTTCCCAAAATGGTATAACGAGAATGCCCAATGCGAGTACCATGTGGGAATAAAGGGTCACTCAATTGAAAACTATACTACATTTAAAAAGTTGGTTGAAAGGTTCATTAAAATGGGAATTTTGAAGTTTGACGATTCATCAAAACCTGATCACTTTGACGAGGTAGTAAATATGATAATTGAAGGAGGAGACAATAAAGTTGTGATCCCTTGAAGAAATCGAAAGCGAAGAGGGAATCGGGGAACAATGTTTCCAAACCTTGCGTACTTAGGAGTGTGTTGAATAATGGGATCGTGGAAAAGATCCCTGTATTTTTAGAGCTGATTTATAGTAATGTTCAAAACATGCTTGTTGCCTTAAGCCTAGAGGCAATAAGAACCCTTTTGTGAAATAGGCTTATGTCTAAAATTTTATTTCAATAAATTGCATTTTTTTAAGCGAATATTTTTTTCATTCTTCATACTTTACATTTCCTTTTTACAATATTCTTTCATTCTTTATTCATGACCATACCATACAAATAATTATCGTTAGAATCATTTATTCTTTGGATTTGTTTGCCTTCATACCTAGGTACCCAGATATCAACGACATGAGCGATGTTGCTACTGACTCCCTTTTTGAATGAGATATGGGTTTAGGGGATCTCAAGACTTTGAAGATGACAGAGATTGTAACATATCTTCTGATTTGTTAAGAATGGTTTAGCAAGATGAAAAATAGACCTTACTCAAACAAAGGGTCGGCGGATATTATGAGCCTAGAAAAAGGGTGAAGATCGAAGCCCAGCTCACCATAGAAATAATGCGAGACATCATTAAGTTATTTTCAAGAATTCAATGATGTTTTTGCACGATCATATCAGGACATGCCTGGGTTAATAAGAAGTAAACAAGAGGATCGGGCACTGTTGGTCTACCATGGAAGGGGATTACATCAGTCATACTGCAAATACTGAATTGAAGAAGACAATATTTATGTGACTCTTCTATTTTCTTCACAGAATTTTCTATATGTGGGGCATGGATATTATGGGGCCAATCTTATCAAATGCTTCTAGTTGGCATCGATTCACTGTCATGGTTGTCGTTTACTTCACTAAAAGGGTGGAAGTAGCTTCATATGCTAATGTTACAAGGTCAAAGTCATTAATTAAAAAAACAAAAAAAAAAGATCAGATGCCAACAAAGAATGCATAACTGTACAAAGTCAAAGTTTACAGTTTGTCCAAAGATCAGGCAGTATATCACAGCGCAGCAAAAGTTGCCAAAAAAAATGAAAGGTGGCTAAGACTTGTAAAGATTGGCATAAGAAGCTATCACTACTCTCTATGATTATCGAACGTTGGCCAGGACCTTTGTCGGGGCAACATCTTACACATTGGTTTATAGATTTGAAGCGTTTTAATCAATTAAACCTAATCGAAGGAAAGGTTAAAAAACGTTTTGTCACGGCTAGGGGATGTGAGGTTACGTTAAAAAAGCTCTTCTTAGGGAATTCCAAGAAGGAGCCTGATGTTGAAGAGGATTTTTCTTCTACAAAACGATTTTAAAGGAAAGCATATGCCAAACTGGGAAGGACTTATTTAGGATTTGTTTTATAGGAGCATTGATATTGACCGAGACGAATGGTGAAGACTTGCCTAATCCAATGAATTCAGGTTTAGTCAAGAGGTATTCTACCTGAAAGAGGAAAGACCAAGGTGAAAACCCGTAAAGGGCGCCTCAAAAAAAAATGAAAGGAGAGGCCAAGGCAAAAACCCGAAAAGGGCGCTTTGAAACCAAAGGGGATTTGAGTTGAAAACCTGAAAAGGGCGGCTCAAATTTTGACCAAAAAGTGGGGCATACAGTAGTCTTACTACGTCAGAATTAGCAATGAGGAAGTATGTTACATCTTGGGGCGCTGACAAAGTACTCCGGATTCCTTAAACACATATTGAGCTTAAAATAGTCCTCAAGAAGTTTGAACAGAGAACCTCAGGCTGCGATATCTGGGGCACCTAGCTTCTATCTTACTCATTTTTTTAATTGGTTATCTTTGATTGCTTTATTCTTTTCAAGATACACCCAAATCAAATTTCTTTTATTGCCTGGGTTTTCTTTGATTAAATTATTTTTCTGAGCTATGCTCCTGACTAATTTCTTTCTCATGGCATTTTATATTGAAATAATGATTTATGGACTAATAAAACTTTCATAAAAGGAGTTTTGCATATTACTCTAGAAGCTTCTAAATAATATGAGGAATCTGAAACATGACTATTATTCAGAACTCACCAAGCCTAAAGGCTGGAAACATCGAAAAATGATTAACTCTTCGGATTCTTATTGGATAAGACAATTTCATTGGTGATATCATATCGGCAAATGATGAACAAGGTCTAACCAAGTGTAAAAGGGATCATTTTTGAGATACCTGCATTCATACATCTGTTATTACACCCAGGGAATGGTGTAACAAATCAAATTGATTGAAAGTGATACAAGTTTTGTACCCTTGAGTGGTAACAGAAAGATGGAAGAAACCAAATGTTATTCCCCTGAAGTTGCAGTGGGAGATACCAACTTCATGTCCCTGAAGTTGAAGGGAGCAGATTAAACTAGCAGATTGGGCATTCTTGAAGTTGCAGGAAGCACATCGAAGACATTAGTCTAGTGATCCTTGAAGTTGTAGGGAGCAGATTAAGATAGCAGATTTGGTATTCCTGAAGTGGCGGGAAGCAGATCGAATCCCTAAAATTATAGGGAGCAGATTAAAATAGCAGATTTGGCATTCTCGAAGTTGCAAGAAACAAATTGAAGACATTAGTCTGGCGATCCCTGAAGTTGCAGGAGCAGATTAAAATAGTAGATCTGGCATTCCTGAAGTTATAGGAAGTAGATTGAGGACATTAGTCTGGCAATCCCTAAAGTTGCACGGAGCAGATTTGGCATTCCAGAAGTTGCAGGAAGTAGATCGAAGACATTAGTCTGGCGATCCCTGAAGTTGTAGAGAGCAAATTAAAATAGTAGATTTGGCATTCCTGAAGTTGCAGGAAGCAGATCGAATACATTAGTCTGGCAATCATTGAAGTTGTAGGGAGCAGATTAAGATAACAGATCTGGCATTTCTGAAGTTACAGGAAGCAGATCGAAGACATTAGTCTGGCGATCCCTGAAGTTGCAGGGAGTAGAGTAAAATAGCAGATTTGGCATTCCTGAAGTTGTCGGAAGCAGATCAAAGACATTAGTCTGGAGATCTTTGCAGTTGCAGGGAGCAGATTTGGCATTCCGGAAGTTGCAGGAAGCAGATCAAAGACATTAGTCTGGCGATCCCTGAAGTTGTAAGGAGCAGATTAAAATAGCAAATTTGGCATTCCTGAAGCTGCAGGAAGCAGATCGAATACATTAGTCTGGAGATTAAAAATTGATTCGTTCAGACTTGTACCATCTCTGCCATGTTAGTAGGGAGATTCGGGGTATCCACACGGCCACGGCCATGGCCGTGTAGCTTGAAATTCTATACTTCTGGTTAGTTTACAGTTAGGTGCTATAAGGAAAGAATAAAATAAAATAAATAAGATTAAAAAATGTAGAAATTAATGTGGTTAGTACTCGGGTTGCCTCCCGAGAAGCGGTCGTTTAAAGTCTTAAGCTAGACTCACCCTATTTTCATTTCTAAAAGAAGGTTCACGGAGCTGAAGCTCCTCTCTTAATTCCTTGAAATCTTCACCATTATAAAGTTTCAGTCGATGGCCATTTACCTTAAATGTTCCATGAGATGGATGGGTTACCTCGATTGTACCGTAAGGAAAAACATTAACCACCTTAAAAGGGATTTCTTTGTTTGTGTTAGGGTAATGGGGACGTATTCATAGGTCTGCTTTATCTAGTAATACCTGATCTTCGATTTTGAACTTGTCTGTCTCATAGAGTGGCTTTGGTTTTGTTTCATGTATCCCTAGTTTTTCTTTGAGATGCGTCTTCCACTCTTCTAGTTCATCGATCTGAATCCCTTGTTCCTCATGAGTTATTTCTTTGTTGGCACGGGGTCTAGGATCGATTTCAGTTGTGTTCTGCTGTGGTGCTTCCTAAGAAGAAGTGTTAACCGAGTGGATATCAATAGAATTTACTTTCTCACCTTGATTATTCGATGTCCTTGCTGAATCGAGAGCTTAAAAAGTGACTATCTCGTCACCTACACAGAGTATGAGTTCACCTGTGTTGACATCAATTTTAGTTCTGGCGGTTACCAAGAATGGTCTTCCTAAAATTAGGGGGATCGTATTGTCCTCATCCATGTCTAAAACGACGAAGTCTACTGGGAATACGAATTTATCAATTGTCACGAGTACATCTTCGATTATACCCCTAAGAATTCTAACAGTTTTATCAGCTAATTGAACGCTCATCCTAGTTTGTTTGGGCTTTCCTAGACCTAGTTGTTTAAACATTTTATAAGGCATGACATTTATGCTTTCCCCTAAATTAGCTAACGCATTATCAATAGATAGACTACCAATTAAGCACGGAATTGTAAAACTCCCTGGATCTTTTAATTTTCGTGATAGTTTATTTTGCAACATTGCTGAGTACACTGCATTTAGTTCCACATGTGATTCCTCATCTATCTTCCCTTATTTGTCAATAGCTTCTTTAAAAATTTCCTAGAATCTGGCATCTGCGAAAGTGCTTCAAGAAACGGTATGTTAGTATGTAATTTCTTTAAAAGTTTAAGAAACTTACTGAATAGTTCCTCTGTGTCATCTTCTTTATTGCTTTGGGATATGGTATGCGAGGTTTGTACTCTTTGATTACTGGTTTTGGTTTTACCTCAACCTTACCTTCTTCTTCCACATTCTCTTACCTTAAATTGGGCTCGTCTAACCCTTCACTATCCTGAGCTGTTATGGCTTGAATTTGCTCATTTTGGTTAACCTCGGTGTTGCTCGATAGTCTTCCCTATGGTCTCTCAGAGATCTGCTTAGCAAGTTGCCTGATTTCATCCTTGAGCTCCTGTGTCGATGTCTCTAGTTTATTTTTAAGGGTTGTCTCAGTATTTTGAAAACGTGTTTGCTATGACTTTGGTTAGCATCTCCTCGAGGTTTGACTTCTTTTCCTGTGGGTAGGGCTGTTGTTGGAAGTTTTGGGATGGTTGTTGTCTTAGATTTCCCTGACCACCCCATGAGAAATTGGGATGGTTCTTCCAACTTGGATTATAAGTATTACTATGAGGGTTATTGTTAGATCAGAAATTATTACCCATATAGTTCATTTTTCCGCTCTCCACGCCCTGTCCGTAAAGTGGGTACTCAGGATTCGCTACTCCTCCACTTGTGTCGCACTGCATAACTGGATGTTCCTGTGAAGAACCATATAAACCATCAATTTTTTTTATGTAACAACTCTACCTGATTTGATAGCGTGGTTACTGCGTCAAGGTTTAAAACTTCGACTGCTTTGGCTGGCCTTGTCCTTATAACTTGCCACTGATAGTTATTCAGTGACATCTCCTCTATAAATTCGTAGGCCGCTTCAGGAGTTTTGTTATTCAGAGTTCTGCCGGCAGCTGAATCGATTAATTGCCTTGTTAAAGGGTTCACACCATTGTAAAAAGTTTGGACCTGTAGCCACAAAGGTAATTCATGGTGTGGGCACCTTCTTAACAAATCTTTGTATCTCTTATGCATCGTAAAGTGTCTCTAATTCCATCTGCACAAAAGAAGATACATCATTCCTTAACTTGGCCGTTTTGGCCGGTGGAAAATATTTTAATAAAAAAATTTCGGTCATTTGATCCCATGTAGTGATTGACCATCGTGGAAGAGAATGCAACCACTATTTGGCTATATTTTTTAAAGAAAAGGGAAATAACTAAAGACGGATGGCATCATCAGAAACGCCATTTATTTTGAAGGTATCACAGAATTCTAGAAAATTTGCTAAGTGTGTTAGGATCCTCATCCTGCAAACCATCAAACTGAACAAACTATTGTATCATCTGTATAGTGTTAGGTTTCAGTTCAAAATTATTTGCAGCAATAGTAGGCCTAACAATACTTGACTCAAGTTCTGTTAAACTAGGTTTAGCATAATCACACATAGTTTGAGGAGCATGATGTTCTGCCGCCTCCGGAGGTAGCGGATTATTCTCAGCCATCTCGTCGGTGGTATTAATTTCGGCTTCTTGCTCTTCTTCTATGTAGTTTAAGCTTCGCCTTATCTCTCTGCGATTTCTGTGAACGGTACCTTCAATATCATAGTCGTAAACTAGCCTCTAGTTTATTAAAATTTAATTGCAAAAATAAAATAATTATGGCTAAAGTAATAAAAATTAAGCGTTCTTAATATTTCAGTTCCCCGGCAACGGCGCCAAAAACTTAATCATTGTTTTATGCAATGTCAATGTCTTAAAATTTATATAATGAATGATCGAACCTGGAAACTAACTATGACAGCGATTTGAGGCAAGCACAACTGTCGAACAGTAGTATAGTTAAGGCAAGACCAGGATGTCGAACCCAAAGGAACAAAAAAGTACTAATACTAACTCTCTTTTTATTATTTAGCCTAAGAATTAAATGAATTTTTATCTAATCTAAAATTAACTAACAACTAAACTAAAGACTCTAAGACAAAGAAGAATGGAATTGGGAAAATAACTTTGAGGAAAAACCAATTGATTAAGATGATACCCAAGGAAGAATCCACCTAGACTTCACTTGTTATCTAACTCTGAACTAGACGATTTATTCATTTGACCTGATCCGTAAGATTCCCTAAGTTATATTAATCCCTCTCTCGAGGCGTCTAACGTCTAGCCCTAGGTTGATTAATTGAAATCTCTTTCTAATTAAAACCCCTAGAATTGTATTAACTCGATCTATGGACTCCCATATTAGGTTTCACCCTAATTCGGCAAAATCTCGTCACCCTATCTCTAGGCGCGCGATCAACTCCACTTAATTATGCTACATCTACTTTTAAGCAGGGATTTTTGCTCCTCCACCTAAGCACATCACACTGAATTAATATCCCAGAAATATCAACACAAGAATTAAGAACACATAATTAAGAACAAGTCAAATATTTATCATGTAGTTCAGCAAACGATAACAAGATTCATCTTAGGTTTCATCCCCCTCAAGTATCTGAGGGTTTAGTTCATAATAATAATAGAATACATATCAAAAGAAACGATAAAACAAAACATAAAAAATCCCTAAAACCCCCTGAAGGAATTGAAGGAGAGATCCTCCGTCTTGAGTATGATTACGGCTTCTTGAGATGAATCAACTGGCTATCTTCGAGTAAATCCCCACAAATCTACCCTCTTTGGCCTAGCTGGACGCCCCCTAACTAAAGCCTTGGGTTCCGGCTTCTGCCGAACTCACCTCTTAAGTTGCCCCCTAGGATGTTTATATAGGCTTTGAGATGCCTTACTTGGCCTCCAAGTATCCTAATCCGAATAGGATTCCTATTTGGGTGTTTATATAGAGTTTGGACTATGTTTCGTTGCCTCCAAGTGTCTTATTCTGAGTAAAACTCATCTTGGCCGCAGCAGGGACACGCCCATGGCACACTCCCGTGAAAGTCGTGGCCAAGCCGTGTTCGAGACTGTTGAATGGGGCACGGCTGTGTGGGTTTCGTGATATGGCCCATTTACTCCGTTTTGGGCCCATTTTTCGTTCTTTTCTTCATCCGGTGCTCTTCTGAGTATAAAACATGAAAACAAAAGATTAAGAGCACCAAATTACATAATTCAAGGCTTAAATCATACAAAAGCATGCTAAATTGGCCTTAAAATATGTTACTTCTACGATTTATCAATAATAGAATTTAATAATATCATTTTAGTATACTTTAATGGAATCTAAATTTAAGGATTAAATTAAGAAAAGTTATCAAGTTCTTAAACTAATATGACCTTCTATGATAAAAAATATTTTAAATCGGGCTCGAATTTAGATTTGTTGAGTAAAGATCTATATGACACCCCAAACTTGGCCAGGACGATTCGACTTGAATTTCGAGCGACAAATTAGCCATCGAGGTGACTCTTTGACAAACTGCCATAAATCACACCAACCATCCATACTCACCATACATATACAAAATATTTCATACAAGCATTTACTCCTAACAACATGTTTTTCTAAATCAAACTATAAGACATATAATAAGCGGAATAAGGCATACCTGGATTTTAGCAAGCTCTACTAGTCGTAAAATGTTTCGTTAGTTCATATGGGCAGTATCATATAATTCAAACAGCAAATTCAACCAAACAAGCAAGCACAGAGATTAAAAAAATCCCAAAATTTAAAATAGATAAAAAAATCCAATTACAACCCTCTAAAAAATTGTTTTTAAATTCTCTAAAATTATCTAACTCTCGTTCCAAGTCTCTAGCCTGGAAATGTCCCACATTGCCTTCTTAGGGTTTTATTATTATTATCATCTTGCTTCTATATTAACACTACTAATTTGAGACTCAAGTAGATTAGTAATTAATTATAGTAATTGACTTGATAACAGTTTTCCTCAAACTGCAGTCTATTGGGAACGATCCTCATTAGCTCGGCTCACATATTGTAGAAAGAAAGTTTGTCTGATGGATCATTGAACTGCTGCCCTCCTCGTTATCTCGCACACTACTTATCGTGAAGGGAGAAGAAAGTAAAGAGATTAGCTTGGGAAAGCTCTGTCAATACACATGTACACAACACAAGAAAACACACATCAATAATTCACATACTAAACAATACTAAAATTTTGAGTAATAAATAAATCGATCATAAACTAAGTTTTCTTCTAAAGCTAAAAAAATGTTTAAAAATATTTGTTTCCAAAACTTCGATAGCTTACTAGGCCATTTTGGTGGCTAATGTAATCTTTCGAATTCAAGTCTAACGTCTAGGCCGGGTTGGAGAGGTTACATTTGATGCCATCAGAGCCTAGGTTTTTTAAACTTGGACAGTAAAATTATGAAATATGTTTGCATGCATGCATGAAAAAGGAGTATTTTGGGAAAAACCATGCCACAAGATTTTTGAACAATTTATTTTTCTGTAGGAAATTAAATATGAGATTACTGTTGAAACTTTAGATAATTTGTAAACTTTAGATTGTGAGCATTTAGGAGGATAAATAATGCTTGAACTTTTGTTTGAAAACTGTAGATATTCTTTAGATTTAAAACTTTGGAAAGATCACTATGAACACCCAAGGTAGACGTGGTACGGATAGGCCACGCAGGACTACACCTAGAGTGTAACGACCCGAATTTGGGCCTAGTAGAATTGGGCCTATTAGGCCTTGGGCTAAGGAGCGTTTAAAATTTTTGAGAATAAAAGAACGACAATAATGCAAGTTGGACCTATTAGGCGAGTGATTTTGGAGGGTTAGGGGGCTTCTATGAAGTCCCGGGATCAAACCTGGGCTTTAGGAAAAATTTTAGTTTTAGGTGAATAAAATCCTAGGAGTTAGTAAGTAGGCTTTAAGAATAAAATGCGGAGAAAAATGACACAAAAGGAGTTGTGGTTTAGTGGCAAATGGCACCACATGGGAGACAAGGAAGTGACACCATAGAGGAAGCAAGGGGTCCAAGGTTCAAGTCTTGGCACTTGCAATTCATTTTGATTTCCTTTTAAATGAACTTAGACTTTGGCCCATAGACTTATATTTAATTGCTCATGATTTTAGACAAAAAGTAGCTTGTGCTCTGGTGGCATGTAGCATCTGGAGCATAGGAGAGGGCAAGGGTTCGAATCTCATTACAAGCAAAAAGGGATATTTATTTTGCTAAGTTGGGACGGCAAGTGGTTGTAATGGATTTAAACTCTACTGAAGGAGGGATCCCACATCGGGAAGCTACCATGAGGGAAGGTGAGAAGTTGGCTTTAAATAGAGCAATCTATGAGGAGAGTGAGCATACCTTGGTTGGAGTTTGGCATAGGAGTGTTTGGAGCTTAGATCAACTCCAGATGTGTATTTCGCACTACTCTAGCTGTAGAGCGGCAAATGCCAAAATGCCGGTCACACGGCAATGGTAGCCACACGAGTATGCGAGCGCACGTGTGGGGGATTCAACGCGATAGTTGAGGCCATCATGAGTGTTCTTATGGGTTAGGCTGTTTGGGCAGAAATGGGCCATGTGGGGAAAATGGGCCCGTCGGCCCATATGAATAAATTGTATGATTGTGTAGTAGATATTGAACTGGTCTATGTGAATCTCATATCAATGGCTAGATTTGGGCTAAATGGGCCACACGAGCGTGTGGATCTATTTGGGCCGAGAACGGGCCCTAGGCCCATTCCCATCGTTATCTTTATTTAGAATACCCTTGGTTTATAAATTACCAAAATACCCCTAATTTGTGAAATTACCAAAATACCCTCAGATTGTAAAATTACCGAAATACACTTAATTTGTGAAATTATCGAAAGACAACTGATTTATGAAATTACTAAAATACCCTTAGATTGTAAAATTACCGAAATACCCCTGATTTATGAAATTACCGAAATACCCTCAAATTGTAAAATTACTAAAATATCCCTGATTTGTGAAATTACCAAAATAACCCTGGTTTACAGAATTATTGAAATACCCTAGTTTTTAAAATTACCAAAATACCCCTGGTTTAAAAAATTACTAAAATAGCCTCTATGGGTAAAGTTGTCGAAATACCCTTTATGGGTAAAGTTAGCGAAATACCCTCGATGGGTAAAATTACTGAGATTTCCTTACGAGGCAAAATGACTGATTTACCCCTAACTGATTAAATGACTGTTGGACCCTCGTGGTAGTACTAGTGTTGTATGTGTTAATTGTATGATTGATTATGTTTGAGATGCACTGCATATATGGATTAGTTATGAGTAGAATTACCAAATTACTCCTGCAGGTTAGGATTACCGAAATACCATTATAGGGTAAAATGACTATTTTGCCCCTGAGGGTAAAAGACTGATTTTGTGCCATGATTTGACTGTGATCGTATGACTGTGTTTTAACTAACTTGACTGTGGTCGTGTGACTGATATGCTTGTAATATATGTTTTAAATGACTGTTACTGAGTATGCTCATTCTGCATTTACCTGTGATAATTGAGCATGATATACACGACATATTGCATGGGGTTGGGACAAAGTTACGGAGGAAGTGTACGGCCCATTGCCGTTCTGTACAAGGCTTTTAGCCTTTCTGTGATAAATATGGCTCTGTGCCATCTTGATTATGGCTTTGTGCCAACTGTATTTACCCGTGGGTATGTGCTTAACAAATATATTGATGACTCTGTGTCGATCATAATTACCCGTGGCTGTGTGCTGATTATATTACCGTCGCTGATGGCTATGTGCCAAACTTATTACAGTCACTGATAGCTTTGTGTCATCTTGATTATGGTTTATAACCATTCTACTTACGACTTTTAGCCGTTTTGGTAACCGGCAGTGATGCTGCGATATTTATGGCTTTTAGCCATTCTGTCTACCGCGCCGAGCCATCCTGTCGACTTAGTGCCGCAACCAGTGCTAAGCTTGGTGTGTTGGCTGGGTGGGTTGACATGGTCCCCACATGAAGAGACTGGTTGGTAAGGGTGGGTACATGTTCATTGCATTGATATGATTTTGGGGCTCAGGCCCAGATTGTTACCAAATAGGGCTTAGGCCCAGATAGGTACCGAATAGGGCTTAGGCCCAGACTGTTATCAAATAGGGCTTAGGCCCAGACTGATACCATATGGGCTCGGGCCTAGACTGTGACTGTAATAGGGGATTACACATTGAGTTTTCGTAAACTCACCCCATTTTTTTCACTATGCAGGTAATCCTCAGCCTTAGACGGTTCGGATTTGCGAGGGACTCGGAGAAGACCACACACTGCTTATGCTTTCTGTTTTTTATATTTACTTTTAAATATTTGATTTGGGTTGTAATAAGGCCTCTCTATTGTTAACTTATTATCTGTGATATTTATTTATGATGTTTTCTAACTGCTAAGAGTGGAATACGATTTCCAAAACGACAACTGTCTTCAAAACATTACATTTTCGCAACATTTTCAAGATGCTTCTGCAACTCAATTTTTAAACATCACCTTTTCGTAGATTGTCTATTTTAAATATGCTTCCACAACAGATAATGTTTTAAAAGTAGTTACGTTTTCAAGTTGACAACAATTGGTTAAGTAAGTTTCTTTTTAACAAAGAGGTTTTAACTCTCAAACAAGTTTTAACAACAAGAAATATGATTTTGGAAAAAACACTTCCATGTGACACGCCATATTCGGGCTTAACTTCTAGGGCAGGTTTGGGGTGTTACATATAGAGTTACCTATTGTCCAGGGAGAAAACCCAATACTAGAGGAGGACTGTGTTGAAAACGAAAAAGGTGATGACAAGATGGCCCAGGTGATGTTGAGGGTTTTATAAAGGGTTGCTGGAGCCAAACAGGATCGGGGAGCCTGGGATCCATTGCGCAGAGGCTCTAATTGAATGAGTTAGAAATGTTCAAAGGCATTGCTGGAACGAATCCAACGGTGGCTGAGTACTGGATGGAGTCGACGGAGAGAATTGTGAAGGATTTAGACTATACTTTGGAGCAGAAGTTGAAGAGCACTATGTCCTCACCAAGAGAGGAGGCATATTGTTGGTGGTATTTTGTCGTAAGAGGTACACAACTTGACCGCATAAATTGAGAATACTTTGAAGAGGCTTTCCAAAAAAAGTATGTGGGCACTACGTATGCGGAGGCTTGTAGGCTCAAATTTATCAAGCTAAAACAAGGAGACAAGTTCGTAGCATAATATGAGGCTGAATTCTTGAAGCTTAGCCGATATGCTAAAGGTATGGTCACCATGAAGTAGGATAAATGCTTGAGGTTCGAAAATGGGATGCATTTCGATCTCAAGATTCTAGTTGATCCACACCAAGAACGGGTGTTTTAGACCCCAGTGGAGAAAGCCAAAATAGTGGAAGAGATTAAACTAGTGAATCACGAACAAATGGAGAAAGGTAGGGTCTCGGTTAAAAGAGATTTGGGTTCCACTAGTTCAAGCTCTCATCCTGTAAAATGAGTTAGAGAAGGTAGATTGCAGACAAGTGAGCTAGCTACCTTCGAGGGGCTATTTGCAAAATAGGGCTGCAAATACTGTAACAACAGGCACAAACAGAATCGAGCCTAGGCAACCAACCCTTGTTTAACGTCGTTAGGAGTCGTGAAGAGAGAAATGTGTCTGATGTCATCACAAGTATTTTTACTATTAATTCAATCTCTTACTTTGACATAATTGAAATAGGATCGACCCATTTGTATGTTACATGTAATCTATCTGATAAATTAGGTGTTGTGGTAGAGGAAACCACTATTGATGTAACCATAGTAAGCCCCTAGGGATAGTCAGTTATTGTAAGTAAAATCTATAGGAGATGTCCATTGGAGGTTTAAGGGGTAGTGTTTCCAGTAGGCCTTATGGAGTTACCTTTTGGGGAGATTAATTTAATTATAGGTATGGATTGGTTATCAGAACACCAGTACCCTTCTGGGTTGTTACAACCTATCAAAATACCATAGTGGAAGTGGGAGCGAATAACGATGCACTTTGTTAGTGGGTTACCCTTAACACCCACTAAGAAATATTCAATTTTGGTAATAGTAGACTGATTGACTAAGTCAACACACATCTTACCTGTCCGTAAAGATTACTTATTGAAAAACTTGGTTAAGTTCTATATTTCTAAGATAGTGAGGTTGCATGGGGTGCCCATATTGATTATCTCCGATCAAGATCCCTATTTTACATCTTGATTCTTGAATAAGCTACAAGAGTCACTAGGTACTCATTTGGATTTTAGTACTTCTTTCCAGTCGAAAACTGAAAAGCAATCCAAATGGGATATACAAATATTTGAAGAAATGTTAAGAGGCTACATCATCGAATTTCGAGGCAGTTAGGAAGAGCATTGGACTTGAGCCAAATTTTCCTACAATAATAGCTTCCAATCGAGTATCCTTTTGGCACCTTATAGGGCATTGTATGGTCGTAAATGCTAAACACCTTTGTGTTGGACCGAACTGGGTGAAAGGAAAGTTTTGGGTCCCAAGTTAGTGCAAGAGTCTGAGGGGAAAATCAAACTGATTCAGGATAGACTAAAAGTGGTTTATGATAGATAGAAGTCATATGCAGATTTAAAAGGAAAGACATTGAGTACAGTGTCGGTGATCAAGTCTTCTTGAAAGTGGCCCCTTGGCGAAAGGTGTTAATATTCTAGAGAAAGGACAAGTTAAGTCCTAGGTTCATAGGACGTTATAAAATCCTTAAAAGAGTCATTTCAGTTGCGTATCATTTAGAATTACCTCCAAAGCTGGATCGAATTCTTGACGTTCTCCATGTTGAGACAACACAGATTCGACCTTCCCACATTGTTCTAATCAAATAGAATGAGGTACGACCAGATTTTTCATTTAAGGAGGAACTTGTGCAAATTCTAGATCGTGATGTAAAGATTCTAGGAAGGAAACGAATCCCTTTTGAGAAAGTACTGTGGCGGAACCATCGTTACGGCTGGTTCTGGTATATTACATGAAGAAAACGAATAAAGGAAATGTGATTTTCACATGAAGAAAGCGTAAAACATCTTGTGGTTCTTACTAAAATAGGTGTTATTTGGTTGTGTTTAAGTAAACAAGTTTTAGATGTAAATATTTGATAAAATCCAGCTATTTTATTGAGAGGTTGTTTTGATGAATTAAAATCAAGGTAGTGAACTTTAAAACCATGACTTTTGAAAACGACGTTGAAAATTCGAAAGAGAATCCAAGTCTTTTGAAAATTTTGTTGATAATTCGAAAGAGAATTTCCGTGTTAATTTATTTGTAAAAGTTTGTTATGAAATCCATTTATTAATCTATTTTGGAAAAACCTTTATTATGATTTTAGAAAATCCCCATTTAAAACAATTCAAGCAAAATAATAAATACACCAAAACATAAAGCAATTTAAAACATCCCAGTGGCCTTATTACAACTTTAAAACCTGAAATAGTAAAAGCGACGAAATAATACAGAAAAGAAGTTTACTAAAGTTCGAAATTCACAATCCAAAAGTATGGCCTCCACCGAGTCATCCATGGACCCAAGTCCTCGTTACTGAGCATTACCTACAAGGGCTAAGGAAAGGGGGTGAGTTACAAGAACTCAGTGCATAATCCCCTTACCGTCATCCACTCGGCCTGAACCCACTTAGAAATATCTTGGGCCTAAGCCCATTCACAAAATAATAAATAAATGAAATGAATGCAACCCATCCCATTCAGCCAATCTCTCCCCCGACCAGCCAATCTCTCCTGTGGGGATCAAGTCAACCCACCCCGCCAGTCTCTCCAATTTGCAGGCAAGTTGCCTTTTCATAATATATTTGTGGTAGAGCCACCAGAATAACAGAATATACGTGGCATAGCCACTATTGACGGTAATAAAATCGGCACACAGCCTTGGGTAAATATGATCGACACAGAGTCATTGATTCATATGCTATGCACATAGCCACTATCAGAATTTGTGCCAGGGCCACCAGGCTACACTTCTCTTCATTAAATTTTCCCATCCCATGCAATATATAGAGATGCAACATACACAATAACATAAAATATCACATACATATATATATATTAACAACCATTAATCTATTGAATACTTTTTATGAATCAGCCCATTAAAGCAATATAATAATTCGGCCCACTAAGGCATTTAAACAATTCGGCCCATAGGGGCATTTCGGTAATTTAGCCCATAAGGGCATTTTAGTAAGTCAACACTTTAAAGGTAATTAAGCAATCTGGCCCGTTAAGGCATTTTGACGACCCATTGAGGGTATTTTCATAATTCACAACCCCAGACTTAAATACTAATTGGGGCATAAAAATTGAAACTATCCATCTGTGTCATATTGACTAAATTGACTATAACATTAGTTAAGAAACTTGAAATTTAGATCCGTAAATGTTCCTTGAAGCTAGACTCATATATCTTCTTACTATAAATTTTCCAGAATTTTTGGCTTAGTCATTTAGTACAGTTTATTCATTAAAGATTACCTTGTTTCACTGACTAACGGTTCTGACCTCTCTTACCCTAAATTCTAATATCCCACTGTACGGTTTTCATATGTTGGTCCCACTTATTTCTACTAAAAATAGGCTCACTAAGTAATCTATACATATATCTTATAACTCATAATTCACTTTGTACAATTTTAAACGATTTTTTCCAAGATAGAACAGGGAACCACGAAGTCAATCAGAACCAGTCTCACTAAAATTAAAATATCACAGAATATAAAATTTCTCTTCCTCCTCTGTTTCTTTCATATAAAAATAGGCACAGTAAGCTTTAATTCAACATCTTATTCACTTTCTAATTCCCTTTCTCCTATTTTTCATTTTTTCAAAATCACGTCACTGTTGACCAAACAGTTTCATTGCAGAATATGATTACTACTACGAACATACGTACACCCGAGTGGTCACAGATGTCTGTTTCTGGTTTTTCGATATTTCGACCAAATCATAGAACATTTCATGCAACGTTCAAGAGGTATGAGATTACACACCATTTCCAAACATGTATTCGGAAGGGTAAGGGATTACACACCTGATTTGGATTTCCTAAAAAACCACTCTTCGTTGACCCAAGAACAATACCAACCAAAAGTTAGCCTCGGATTTCCAAAAGATTTCATACCCAATGTATTACTTACATTTGAATCACTTACCACTATATCCGAAGGATTAGCAAATAGAATGTATCGACTGATTTCGTCCTTAAAACATAATCGATTAGTCGAAACCTCGATCCGATTTGCAACATAGCCAAGTAGAGATCTAACGAAAAATCCAAAAATGAACCCCTTACCTTAATGATGATATATCCGACTTCAATCAATTGACTTAAGACTAGAGAGGAATCGGCAAGAATGTGCTTTTCGACCACACACTAGAACACTACGAAAGGAAAGATGATCACGTTTAGAGAGAGTAGAAGAAATGATGTTTTTGGTTAAGAAAACCATCCCAGGACAAGGGCACAAATCCGACATGAAGAAAAGAAAATACAATGATAGAATAGAGCCACTTACCGATTCGATTAAAGAAGATGTGTTCAACTTGCAAGATAGAGAAGAGAAGATGATAGAAATTCAGCTATTGATAAGAAAAGAATTATGAAGGTTCGGCCAAACGAAGTTGTGTCGATTAGAGAGAAAAGGAGAAAGTTGAAGAATTGGTAAAAAGAAAAGAAGAGATGGAGGATAGTACTAGATGGTTTTGGCTATCAAAGAGAAAAACACCTCTCATGCACCAAAACTAGCAAAATGATCCTAGCAAATTCGGCTCCCACTATTCCCTAACCAAAACCGTGTGTAACTCTTGCCAAAAAGATGGATGTTGACCAAAAAAAAAATCTTTCCAAAACATCACCCACGTAAAAGGCCAACATGTTCCCTACTCTTGCCTTTTTCTTTTGATTCTTTCCTTCATTATCCCTTATCTTCCTCCTTACCATAATCCTTAGTCACCTTTCCATAATTTAAAAAGTTTTACTTGCCTTAAATACCACCATGGCTGACACTATGGAAAGAAAGCACAAAAATAAATCCAAAATTGCAATAGATGGGATTCGAACCTCAGACCATTAGTACACTCTATACGCCACTTTCCACCTTTACCAATAGAGTCCTTGTGCTAGCAAAATGCACACTTATTTCCTTAAGTCTTGATGCAACTTACCTTCTCCCCCTTAAATGCATAAACACAAAAATTTTCCTATAGCCTAACTTGAACCCGAAGCTTCCTACAACCCCGTAAATTTCCAAAATCACCTTCCTAATGAGTCTAACTTGAAATAATGTCGTTCACTTATTCTCAAAAATTTTGAACACTCCTACGCCCAAGGCCCAATGGGCCCAATCTTACTAGGCACAAATTCGGGTCGTTACACAACATTTCTTTGCTTCGCCAGTTTCAATCCACCATTTTCATAAAGCCAAATCATAAAAAAAAATAAAGATTATTTATATTTACTAACCAAACCGTAGATACTTTAGTCAAAAGCATTTCATGCATATTTGATATGAAAATAGTTTGTTTACCTTTGGTCTTGGTATCCTTCATGACTCTCGAGTGGTCCACTCAATAACCAAACCAAAGTTTAAGAAGAAAAAGGTGTTGGGTTGCTTAGAAAATGTAATGCGCGAGAAAATTTTGAAGGAAATCTAACTACCAGATACAACAGCTTTTAAAATGAAGAAACTGCAAAAGAAAGAAAATAATAAAAAAAGAAAATTAAAACATGAGAAGCAAATGAGCAGTGACGGCTTATATAGCTAAATTCATTTATAAACTTAGTTTATTTATCCTATAGATCCATCCTAATTCTACCCTTGTTTTAATAAATCCACCACTAACCTTTAGTCCTAATTTACCTATTTAAGTTCTCTACTTTGCTATTATTCCTATTTAGTCCTAGTTACTAACGTGATTTCTATTTACCCTATTTTTAATCTATAATTTAATGTCAAAACCATTGGCCTGGTTTCTAAGATGTGACAATCTAAGGTTGGGATAAAAATGGGTAGGTATGGTTAAAATTGATACATACCTACAAGGCCGAAAAGTATAAAATAAAGTGCTACAAAGATGGGGAAAGGTATGGATGCAAGCACTGCTCCGAATTTTCTTGCACAAAATATCATATATGTTAAGATTAAATCACTATTCGGAGCTAATTTAATAACATTTTTACATTGGAGTCTGAACTTTTGTTTTTGCCAAAGTTAGGTTCTGAGCTTATTAAATTGTTCTCACACAGAGACATGAAGTAGCTAATTGTTCCCACTTTGGTGCTTGGTCTTGACAATTGTTCCCACATTTGGGCCTAAACTCTAGGGTTTTTATGGACTCACTTGAACAAAGAAAATTCAAACCCCATGTTAGAAAAATTGCAAAATTCAAGGTTTAACTTAGATAAAAAAAATCCAAGTCCCAAAGTAGAATCAATTGTCAAATTTAAGGTTTAGGGTTCCAAAATATGGGAAAATTTGTCGAGTTCAGATCTCAAAAAGTAATTTAACCCTTCATATCAGCTAAATTTTTATTTCTTTTCAACATATATTCAGATATGAATATAAGTATGATTGTTTAAATATATATATAAAAAGATCGAGCGTATCAATGTTGGACATATACCAAATATAGAGAAAAAACATCATGAAGCCAGCAGTTATCTGATCAACTTGGTGACTTCCAACTCAGGTTAATCCTAGGAGTCTGATGTTTTCCCTGGAACATAACTATGATATTGCCAATGAGTGATTGGTCCTGATTGTAAGGCCAACAAGGCCTTAAGTTGGAGTTTCATAATGTTTGAGTTTAATCTAGGGAGGATTTTCTTCGGTTATACGATGGTTTTTGGGTAACTTGTTCTCGATTTTTCCTCGAGAAAGGCTTATTTGATTCATAGTTATGTTAAACTGTCGTACCTTCCAGCCACTGCCACGACTTAGTACGTAAACCGAAGGAGGAGTCACTAATTCGTTGCAATGACAGGGCATTTACTATGTAGGCTATTGGGATAACATAAGCATAAGACCCTCCAATAACTGCTGGCAACCTTTTTCAAAAAAAGTGCTTGGAGAATCGTGTTATCATTTAAAAATTTGACTATTAGGTTTTTTTTTTATCCACTTTGTCACTTGAATTTGACAATTAAATTCCTTTTGGTCTTTGAATTTTAGGTATTATCATTTAAAATTTAGAAATATTTTATAAATTTTCAAGCGATGATTACATTCAGTGTCCATAACTGAACAAGTGGTTGAACAGGTTAAACCATAGATTTTTTATTAAACGAGTTTGATGGATTCCATCGCCAAACATTTTATAAAACTTTGACAGCTTTTAATATTGACATAATAGTAATTTTAGCTCTCATCGTTTATACATTGTGCCAATTTAATCATGATTCTAACAAATTCAACTCCCTAACATTTATATAGTGCAATTTTGTTTTTTTTTTAACAGATTTGCTTTTATTTGTAACATTCAAGGTTAAATTTAAAACAATAAGAAAAGATAAAATTATTATATTTTTAATTTTAATATATTTTGGATCAAATTTAATTGATAAATTTTTTTTTTTTTTTTTAGCTTTTAAGGTGAAAGAGTCATAAAAAAACAAAACTATAAAAAAATTTAAATTATACAAGGTATAAAAGTTAAAAGGTGATTTTTAGAATCAAAACTAAATTGATACAATGTATAAATGTTAATTATTAAAATTTTTATTTTGCCAATTTTATAAATAAAAAAAAACAAAAAATTTATATACATAAAAAAACAAAATAATTAAATAGTATATGGTTTAGTATTTTAAAAATAATTATATCGTAAGCATAAATGCATAAAATGTTATCACATTGGAATATTTTTTTGTTGAAGTGTATTTTTAAAATAATTAAGTTTAAGAAAAATATTCTTAATAACATAGAATGTAAAACAAAAAAAAAAAAAAACGTTGTTTGCAAAACAAATATAATTATAGGAGTTACAACCTCATGAAAAAATTTTATCCCTATGCTATTGATTAAGCGGCCGGGGTAGGTTTTGCTGGGATAGGGGCGGAACATGCAACTGGATTTTGTTTGCCACTAACTTTAGGCTTCACATTCGAACATTGTGATAATGCAGGTCCATCCGGTCCACTGTGCGTAATTTCAATGTCGGCAAGTTCCACATTTTCACACGGCAAAGTAGCGCTGCAAATAATCTTGATAGCTTCTGGAAGCGCAGAAGTGCCGTGAATGTTTTTGAAACTAATGTTCCTTAGTTTAACTTTTGATTCTTCCTGCATCAACAAAATAATGATTCAATGACCGATTAACTTTTTTTGCTCTCTTACGATTTTGATAAATATGTACATACATTTATTTTGCATTTGTTCCACGGGCAATATTTTTGATCAATTATAATAGGAGAACTGACATTGGTCACGGTAATATCCTCAAAGTGAATGTTCAAACAAGTGCCGGGTTCAGCACCTGGCCAACTTTTAATTCTAACACCATTGGAAGTATTAGTCATGGTGCAATTTTTTACTGTAACTCCATCAACGGGTTCTTCATTTTTAAATAATCCGAGACTGCCAATACTGATACCATGTCCTGGTCCACAAGTTACTCCATTGATAACCAAATTTTTTGAACCATCCCCAATTGAAACACAATCATCACCAGTTTTTATCTCCGAGTTAAGAACATTGACCCCATCTGATCTCCCAATGTGAATCCCATCTGTGTTTGGGCTTTCTCCAGGTGCAGATACGGTGAAATGTTCGAAAGTAATATTCTTGCATCCCAGAACATTAACGTGGAATTGCTTGCTATCTTTGGTAGTGATATCTTGTATCATTGCGTTGGTTAAAAAATCAAACCTTAGGTTCTGTTTAATTCCAGAATGAAACAAAATTTAATTATTACTTAATTCTATTTAAAAAAACAAAAGTCATAACTTCTCAATAAGAAAATAACTTACAATAGGAAGTGAGCCACAATAGTCATGATTTTTGCAACCTTCCCTTTTATAAGCAGTGGTTCCCTGGCCGTCGAAAACTCCCCCGCCAGACAATTTGAAATTTTCAATTCTATTGAAGGAAATCCATTTAGGCTCCTTGAAAGCACCAGGGTTTGCCGGAGCCTTCACAGTGCCTTCAACTTGAAGCTCAATAGGAGCCTTGCAAGGACCATCTAAGGTAGCTGTACTTAAAAAATATATCCCTTTAGGAATCACAATTTTTGCCGAAGATGTCGAGGCACATGCTTCTTTCCATGCATCCAACAATGGCTAAAACCAAATAAAAGAAATTAAAAAGATACATATAAAGATAAGAGATTTGAAAAATAGTTATGCATACTTTTATCTGTTGACTATAAAGTTATATGGTATTTTGCTTACCTTACTCAAATCTGTTTTCTCGTCTGCCTTTGCACCAAACTTTGCAACAACATCAATAACACCACTGCCTCCTCCTCCTCCTTGACCTTCAGCGAATGATATGGATAAAAGTACTAGTATTAACATGGATGAAACAAAATTAAATTGAATAGCCATACTTTATTTTTGTTTACTTCAAAGAGAGAACGATTTATGCCTTTTATTTTGTTTCAAACCATCTTATATAGAGAGAGTAAGGCCAAATTACAACCAACTAAATATTTTCTATTTTAACTAGGGTGGGTAAATAATATGACCAAGTTTTACTTACTATAATTAGCACTTCTTTTTCTTTTTAGACGGGGATTAACTCGTTAAGTTGCCAACAAACTTGATATAGTAAAAATAATTAACTAACAGGTGACTTAATATAACTATTTCAGGTTTCTATATACAAATGAAAATGGTGAATACAATTGTCCACTTAGCTCGATTGGCATCGACATTGTTGCACATGCTGGAGACCGTGGGTTCGAGCATGTTGAAAGGCATTAATGTTGCCCTATGTTAAGGGTTGGGGAGGTGATATGGGTAGTTCTAAGTATTTTATAAAAAAACAATGAATAAAATTATCCATTATTAATTTATTTTCTATATAATATTAATAATTTATTATATGGTTAGATATAGATAATTAAATATGTATGTTTAATAATACTAAAAATTATAATATTTTATTAATTTTAAATATTTTTAAAAATTTAATAATGTAATAATATTAAGCTTGACTTAATTTTTATATAAAAATAAAATCTCCCATAAAGGGTAAGTCATTCTAGAGGAAAGAACGGACTAATTTTTCGTTGACTTGTAAGTTATTTTCCATTGACCAAACTATTTTCCATGAAACAAACACAGGAAAATGTAGAAAATATTTTTCGAAAAACATATTCAATGAAACAAATAGAGCCTCCCTTGATTGAGTTGGTGTCACAAGCCAAAGGGCACCAACTCTGTTGGGTAGATTACCTAAATTCAAAGTGTAGTTATAATGCTACTAAATATATTTGTTTTTCATGTTTTAAAGAATAAACATACTATGCAAGTATGCTTTTATTTTATTTCAATTCAATGGTAAGGTTTTCTGTTTCTTTTTTAAAAAATAATATCCATTCAACGACAAAAAATTACAAGTGAGGATCAAATCTCGAATAAATGTACAAAATAAAGTGTAAATAAAAAATGAATTACAAAAGAAAATCACACTCTGTTTGAATCAAGTTGAAAACTCTATCATATGTTGGTATTTAGCCATTAGGGCTGAGAAGGTTAGACCTTGATGTGTAGAGTTTTGTCATGCCCTCACTGTTGTTACAATGGACACACCTCAAGCACCCAATAAATGTGAAAAGCTCTAGCAAAAATAGGCAAACTAAAGATGCCCGAGAGCTCCCAAAAATGGGAAATTGAATCCTTAACAGAGGAGCCTATAAATGCATTATTTTGTCCGAAAAGAGGATGCTCATTCGCATCTCATTGTCGTCCACAGGCCGGTACCATGCTGGCTAATACAAAATTCAATGAGAAGGAAGATAAAGGGGGAAGAGAGGGTTGATTTTCAGCCATATAATCGTCAACAACCACATTGCCAGCCGAAAGGTTAAGGCCTTACTTTAATAGCAATGTTGACAACATTAAAAATTCATACTTAAATTACTCTTGCCACTAATACAAAAATATTTATAAAAAATAATAATTTAAATAATATAAATTAATTAATAATTCATAAATTATTTTGAAAAATTACAGGAATTGTCGGTTACTACTACCCATATTTATCAAAGGAAAAACTCGTAAAATATATGCAATTACCAAGCCTAATTTTGGGAAATTTAGGTTGGTGGAAAACACCTATTAAGATTAAAAGGCAAAGTATATAATTCTTCAATCCTATTATCACCTCTAAATTATCTAAACTTAACCTACCATGGCATCCCTCTATCTTTCTTCAATTTCTCCATTTCTATCGTGTTGTCTAAGATCATCGCCACTGTCAATCCCACCATTACCGGTGGTGAGAACACAGTGTTCACGAATGCATTGTGTTATAGGCCCATTTTGCCCGGGCTGAAATAAACCAAAATAAAAATAATAAATAAAGTCCATATTTTTTTTAAGTCCATTTACAACCAAAAGCCCAAATCCTAAGCAGACTACCAGACCATTTACACCCTTAGCCCAAAACAAATGGCTCAGACCTAACCTACCCAGACCCAACCAAGCCCAATGGCCCAGTGACTAAACAGAAACCTAGGGTTTCCTGACACTCTCCCGCCGCAAGCGTCCCAATAGGATCCCGGCCTTAGAGCTGCAATCCTCGCGTGAGTAACGCCCTTCACCGCCGCAATCTTTGTCGACTGCATGCACAAGAAAGGAAAGCAATGGCACAAAAATGGCAGGATCTTCGTTTTTCCTTTTATTTTATTTTATTTCGGGTTATAAAAACCCAAAAACCTGTAAACGAAAGGGAAATACGAACACAAAAAAAAAGAGAAAACAGAGAATACAATAATACGAGTTGTAACACCCCAAACCCGGTCTATGCGTTAAGACCAAATTTGACATGTCACACGGAAGGAATATACATCTAGTCTTTTAAAGATTTTAAGAAATTAGATTTTTAAAACATCTTGACGTGAAGTTTATTGAAAATTTATGGTTGGTTGATAAATCAACCAATTTGATACATAAGAATTTATAAATTGAAACTTTAAAAAGAAATTAATTTAATATTTCGAGAAAATTTAATAGGGTTTGAAAATGGTTTTGAAAACAAAATTTTGAAGAACGTTGTTAACAGAAAATTTTCCGAGTTAAAATATTTAAGAATGAAAACCCTTTTTGCATGTTAATTTAGAGAAAATTATTTATTTATTTTTTAAAAAATCCCACTTAAAGTATTCAAGCAAATTATAAATTCTATCAAACATGAAACAACATTAAAATTTATCCAAAGGCCTTATTACAAGTTAACTTAAAATAGCAAAATAACAAAAATACTTAAAAGAAAACCAAAGTTCAAATAACCCATTATTCTTAGTATAGCCTCCACCGAGTCGTCCACAGCCCAAGTCTCCGTCACTGATCATTACCTGAGAAGAGTAAGGAAAATGGGGTGAGAGTTACTTAGAACTCAGTGTGTAAACCACTTACCATTGTCCACTGGGCCAAAATCCAATTTAGCATTTATTGGGCCAAAGCCCATTACAAATATAACACAATAACTTGTATAATATGAATGTGATATGCAATTGCCAAACCAAACCTAATTTCCATCCGCTACGCACCACCCGTACCAACCAGCACACCTGCTGCAGCTTTAGTCACCCACCCCACCAACACACCAAAATAGGCATTAAGCCGTTTATCAATTTGTGGACAAGCCACCAGATTTACAGAGTTTACATGGCATTGCCATTTTTCAAATTTGTGGCAGAGCCACCAGAATTCTGTAGCAAAGCTACCAGAACTTCTCTTCGTCAATTTCCCAACCGATGCAAATCATGTATATAATATGCATATTCATTTACAACAATATATACATATAATTATGACGAACAATATGGCCCATAATAAAATTTTTCTCAAGCTGGCCCATATCACATTTTGGCCCATATATCAAATATCACATTTGGCCCATATATCAAATATCACATTTGGCCCATATATCAAATATCACATTTGGCCCATTTGTCAAATATCACATTTGGCCCATTAAGGGTAATCTCATAATTTTCACAATCTTAATACCGATTTCATAGTCTTTACCATTTTAGTGATAATTATGCCATTTTACCCGATGTCACTAACATGCGATTTAATCAAACAATTAACATGATATAATTATCTAACCCATGGAATACGGTGTGGGATTACACACCTGATTACGGTAAGCACTACACTTTCCTGATCGTCAACACCTAAAAATATTATAAATTAGATCATTAACACTTATAATAAATCTATTCTAAGATAAATGGTCTAGATTTTTACCCTTGGAATCTCGAATAACTACTATTTGCCGGTTCTCCCCGGTTGACGGTTCACAACCCGGTGGAAAATCCCGGATCGTTGATGGCTCACAATTGCGAACAACCTCGAATAGTTGATTTTCTCCAGATGCGGGTCCACAACCCGGTCGAAAATCCCGGATCGCCGAAACAGCCCTTCGTTTGAATCTAGAGGGGATCACGAATCCGCTCCTTTTCTGATCACTATTCACCACTCCTTTTGATTCGCTTGTTTACCTCCATTGACAATTGAATATTAGTCCAAACTAATATTTTGTAATTTAAAACGATTGGTCTTATGAGCGAAGTCGGCTTACCACAAAATCCTTACGTTTACAGGATGAAAATCGAACGATAGAGTCCCTAAGATAAAAATCGGTTAATCACCCTATCTTTAATAAGTAATATGGAATCCTCGAAAGAAATCCTTACCTTAGATTTTTGGACCGAATCCCAATGATAACACGATGACTTCGGACACTCCAAGTTTCGGCCTTCCATTAAATTTCTATGACAGAGAAAAGAGATTCGAATAAGATATGGTATGATGATGGTATCGATCCAAAACGGCCATCCTATATCAACATTTAGATTCGGCACAAAGGAAAGGGAAAAATAATAATACCAAAATGTTGTAACTAGCCACTTACCGATTGATCAAAGTGTGAGTAGAAAATGATTTGAGAAGGAAATATGTATGTAGTAGGAGATTCGGCTATGGTGAAAAATTGGAGAGGATGATGCTTAATGACATTCGGCCATGGTGAATATTAAGGAGGGAATGATGTTTGAGAGATTTTTACAAAAAGAAGAAGAAAGGTATAAGAAAATAAGGTGTTTAGGTTTCGGTTCTTTTCAAGAATGGAAGATGAACAAAGAAGAAACTTTGAGACTAGTGTGCATTCAGCAAAGAAGGAAAGGAGAGAAAAGAAAAATGGCCCTTCAAGGTTATGTGGTTTCAGCACAAAGAGAAAAAATGGTTTGGAGAGAATGAACAAATAAGACCGAAATGGTCAAAAATAAAATGGCCAAAAGAAAGCAAATGTTTACCTATTGCTCAAGGCACATCCGGCTAGGGAGAGGAAATTAGAGAGAAAATTGTAGAAAAGAAAAGCTATTGACAACACCAAATGCCAAAATGAAAAAGTGACCAACTAGCACATAAACTTTACCAAAAGCCAACAAAAATTTGGCCACCCCCTAGCCCAAAAACCTTCCAAGTGCATGGCCAAATGGTCAAAGTTTAGCCATCCAAACTTTCCAAAACATCTCCCTTGTTATAACCCTTATGTTCCCCTACATGCCTTTTCCAATTGATTCCTTTCCCTAAGTTCAATCTTGCCTTTTCTCTTAGCCATCTTGCCATAAAAATAAAAGTCCAACTTACCATAAGTTCAATGCTTGGCCGACACTATAAGGAAGGGAAGCAAAAATAAAATTCACACATGCACACAAAGGGATTCGAACTCCTTCCCTCAAGGTAACACATATGGCGCCATATCCCTTTTACCAATTGCTCATTTATGCTAGCTACTCACTCAATTATTTCCATATGCTTCAGGGTCACTTACTCCATTTCCTTAAAGTGCTAAATAACAAAAATTGTTACTAGGTCCAAATAAACCCGGAGCCTTCTCAGGACCTCCTAAACATATACAATTAATAATTAAACAAGCTTAACACCAAAAACAATGCAACACATAAAATTCCAAATTTTTAGGATGTTACAATTTCATTCTCCTTAAAGAAAATTTCATCCTCGAAATTTACCTAGTTAAAATAGGTGAGGATATTGCTGTCGAAACACGTCCTCAGGCTCCCATGTAGCTTCCTCTGATCTGTTATTACGCCATAGAACTTTGACTAACGGTACTGACTTCCTTCTCAGCACCTTAACATCTCGATCTAAAATTTGCACTCGCTCTTCCTCAAACGACAAGTCAGGCCTTATCTCAATTTCTTCTATCGGTACTATATGAGATGGATCCGATCGGTAATGCCTTAACATTGACACGTGAAATACATTATGTATCTAACTCAACTCCGTAGGTAACTTAAGCTGATAAGCCACTGGCCCAACACGCTTCAATACACGGTACCGTCTGATGAACCTAGGGCTCAATTTGCCCTTCCTTCCAAATCTGAAGATCTTCTTCCAAGGTGAGACCTTTAGAAAAACTTGATCTCCCACCACAAACTCAATATCCTTACGCTTCAAATCCGCATATGATTTCTATCTATCTGAAGCTTCCTTTAATCGTGCCCGAATTACCTTTACCTTTTCCTTCATTTCCGATATCAGCTCAGGACCCAATAACTGTCGCTCCCCCAATTTAGTCCAACAAGTAGGAGTACGGCACCTACGACCATACAATGCCTCGTAGGGTGCCATCTGGATGCTGGATTGATAGCTATTGTTATAAGCAAACTCTGCCAACGGTAGGAAATCCTCCCAATTACCCCTAAAATCAATCACCCAGCCCCTTAACATGTCTTCCAAAATCTGGATTACTCTTTTCGACTGACCATCGAATTGAGAATGAAATGCCGTGCTGAAACATAACTTTATTCCCAAAGCCTCATGTAAAGCTTTCCAAAATCGTGATGTAAACCTAGGGTCCCTGTTCGATATAGTAGACACCGGTACCCCATGTAACCTCACGATCTCTGCTACGTACAACTTGGCCAACTTCTGCAATGAGTAATCCATACGAACAGGTAGAAAATGGGCAGTCTTCGTCAACCGATCCACTATTACCTAGACGGAGTCTTTCTTAGTAGGCGATAAGGGTAACCTACTAACAAAGTCCATCGTTATCCGTTCCCATTTCCATAATGGTATATTCACCGGTTGCAGCAATCCCGTCAGCAATTGATGTTCCGCCTTCACTTGCTGACACGTCAAACACCTACTTACAAAATCCGTAACCTCCCGCTTCAACCCTAGCCACCAATACTACTCACGGAGATCTCGAAACATTTTATTTCCCCTGGGGTGCATAGCATAAGGACTACTATGCGCCTCGCAGAGAATCAGTTGTCTCAATTCTGAATCTTTGGGCATACAGGTTCTTCCGCGGAAACACAATACTCCACCATTATTCATTTCAAAATCCCCATTTACACCACTTTCCAACTGCTGAAGTAAGGAACCCAACTTTTCATCTGATAACTGCTTTTCCTTAATCTGGCCTAACCACACAGGCTTCACCTGAAGTTCGGCTAGTAGACTACCGTCTTCATACAGATTGAGATGAGTGAACATCACTCTTAAATCCGATATCACCTTACGACTCAACGTGTCTGCCACCACATTTGCCTTTCCAGGATGATACTCAATGGAGAAGTCATAATCCTTCAACAGTTCTATCCACCTCCGATGTCTGAAGTTCAACTCCTTTTGGGTAAGGAGATACTTTAGACTCTTATGATTCGTATAGATGATCGACTTCACACCGTACAGGTAGTGTCTCTAGATCTTCAAAGCAAACACCACTGCAGCCAACTCAAAATCATGAGTAGGATAATTCACTTCATGCGGCCGGAACTGACGAGATGCATAAGCCACCACTTTCCCGCTTTGCATCAACACACATCCTAAGCCCATGTGTGACGCATCGCAATAAACAATAAACTCTTTTCCTACCTCAGGTTGAATCGATCTTCGGAGCTTCCGCGAATCTTTTCAATTTCTCAAAGCTCTCTTGCTGCTGATCTGACCATAGCAATGGTACTCCCTTGTGCAACAGTTTGGTTAGAGGTGCAGCAATCAACGAAAACCCTTCAACAAAACGCTGTACTAACTAGCTAATCCTAGGAAACTCTAAATTTTGGCCACTGACTTCGGTGGTTTCCAATCCAATACAGCCTCTACTTTTTGAGGATCAACTCTGATTCCTTCTGCTGACACAACATGCCCCAAGAAGGTCACTTCCTTCAGCCAAAATTCACACTTACTGAATTTGGCATAAAGTTGTTTTTCCCGCAATATTTGTAATACTATCCGCAGATGTGAATCATGCTCTTCTTTATTCTTCGAATATAGCAAGATGTCATCTATGAACGCCACCACAAACTGGTCTAAGTAGGGTTGAAAGACTCGGTTCATCATGTCCATAAATGCAGCTGGTGCATTGGTCAATCCAAACGGCATCACCAAGAACTCATAGTGTCCATAACGAGTTCGAAATGCCGTCTTACGAAAATCCGCCTCCTTAACCTTGAGTTGGTGATAACCCGATCTCAAATCTATTTTGGAGAAAATCGAAGTTCCTCTCAATTGGTCAAACAGATCATCGATTCTCGGCAATGTATACCTATTCTTGATTGTCAATTTATTCAACTGTTTATAATCGTTGCACATACGCATCGACCCATCCTTCTTCTTGACGAACAAGACCGGTGCTACCCACGGTGACACACTCGGTCGGATGAATCCCCAATCCAACAACTCCTAAATTTGAGCCTTAAGCACCGCTAACTCCTTCGGCACCATCCTATAAGGAGAAATGGACACCGGAGCCATTCCGGGCAAAAGTTGAATGCCAAACTCTACTTCCAGGACTGGAGGTAAACCTAGAAGTTCCTCGGGAAAAGCATCCCAAAACTCCTTCACCGTTCTAACACCTTCCACTGACAATTCCTTGACATCCAAAGCATAAATGAAAGCTAGGAATGCTCCACACCCTTTTCGCACCAACTTTTCTACCTTTAAAGCAGATACCACATTTGCTAAATAATTTCTCCGCTCGCCTATCATCACAACTTCCTTATCTTCCAAAGTCCTTATCGACATCCGCTTTACAGCACAATCCAAGTGCGCACGGTGCTTTACCAACCAATCCATGCCCAAAATAAGGTCAAACTCACCGAAAGGCAGTTCCATCAAATCCGCCAAAACTATTTCTCTTTGAATTTCTAAGGGCACGTCTCTAAACAGTTTATTCACTGTCACAAATTATCCTAAGGGACTAATTACTATCATCTCCCTATCAGTGATCTCAGATCTAATATTCAGATTTCCAAATATAGTGCCAGCAACGTATGAATGGGTAGATCCGATATCAATCAAAGTAGTAACGGGTACATTAAAGATGAAGAACGTATCGGTTATCACATCAAGTGCATCACCGTCCTCTCTGTAACATCCCAAAATTGGGCTTAGGAGAATTGAGCCCAATAGGCCTTAGGCGTAGTAGCGTTTGAATTTTTAGAGAATAAGAGATCGGCTTAAATGCAAGTTAGACCTATTGGATAAGTGATTTTGGAAGGTTAGAGGGCTTCTATGAAGTCCCGGGATCAAATATTGGCTTTGGGGAAATTTTGGTTTTAGGTGAAAAAAACCCTAGAAGTTGGCAGATAGGCCTTAAGAATAAAATATGGAGGAAAATGACACAAGTGGAGTGTGTGGTGTAGTGGCAAAGTGACGCCACATAAGAGACAAGGGAGTGACACCACAAGGAAGGAAGGAGGTCCAAGGTTCAAGTCTTGGCTTTTGCATTTTGGTTTCTTTTTGCTTGGACCTTAGAATTTGGACCATAGTTTATATTTAGTTGCGCATGGTTTAAGACACAAGAGGAGCTTGTGGCCAAGTGGCTAGCAGCGTGGATTATGTTGCAAGGGAGCCTACGTTCGAATCTCATGAAAAGCAAGGGAGTATTTATTTTGCGGATTGGACGGCAAGAGTTTTAGTTGAATTTAAACTCTACTGAGGAAAGGATCCCACATCGGAAAGACACAAAGAATGAAGGTGAAGAGCTAGTTATATAAGGAGCATCCTAGAAAGAGAGTAAACACATCTTGGGGGCGTTTGGGCACAAGAGTGGTCGGAGCGCGGATTAGCCCCAGAGTCCTATTAGGTGTGTAACTCTCTCTACTCTAGTTGTAGAGCGACAAAATGCCGAAATGCCAGTTACATGGCATTAGTAGCCACACGAGCGTGCAAGCGCACGTGTGGGGCTTCGACGCGATAGTTGAGGCCATCAGTAGTATTCTTGTGGGTTGGGCTGCCTGGGCCTCGATGGGTCGAAGTGGGCCTAATGGGCCCGTGGGCCCATATGAGTAAATTACATGATTGGTTAGTATATGTTGAACTAGACTAGGTGGAACTTATATACGTGGCTAGATTTGTGCTAGGTGGGCCACACGAGCATGTGAGCCCAGATGGGCCGAAATCGAGTTTTAGGCCCAATCATCCGGTACGACCGGAAATGGTAGCTGAGTCGCTAGTGGCGACATTAGGCCTTCGGTAAGGCCATTGCAAGTGTGAATTTACGAAAATACCCTTGGTGGGTAAATTACAAAAATACCCTTAGTAGGTAAAATTACGGTTATACCCTTAGAGGTTGATTAGCATGATTATGTTGTTTAGTTCTGGCCGATTGTAGGGGAAGGCTTGATCTCGCATATCTCGGGTTGTGGCTAGTGCTCGAAAAGTGTTAAGGAAGGGGGATCTAGTGCATTAGATCTTGATCTACGGGATTTGATAGTCGCATTAGGAAACAGGTGTGTAAACTAACACGCTTCTTACTTTGTATATGTTTGATAAACTGATTGATTGGTAAAACCGAAACAGTATGGTTGAGTGATATGATACCCTATGGGGTATGTGCACGGATTCAGGTAAGTCCGTTTCATTATGAGTACTGTTATTGATACATGATGTCATGATTTATGATGTATGTGCTATGAGATGCAACGTTAAACATGTTTGCATGATTTGAATACTATACATGAGTTGGTATGATGATGGGTGATATGAGAGGAGGGGGAAGTGATATTTGTGTCGACGGACACCAGTGGTTTGGTACCACATTATGGCTACGGTCACCAGAGGTTTGGCACCTCCAGATGTTTGGCACCTCATAGCGTCTCGTCCCAGTGGCTTAGCACCACAGTGGGTTGGCCCCACAGTTTACATTATGGGATTGACGCCAAAGATTTGGTATCACACGATGGGTTGGCCCCATCACTTGATTCGTGACTTCTGGTCACCAAATGATTTGGTATCACATTTGTGTCTTTGGGACACCAGTGGTTTGGCACCACAAGTATTGACAAATATTGTGACTTTAAGTCACCAGTGGTTTGGCACCACCAGTGGTTTGGTACCACACGGGGTAGAGAAAGGTGTTTGGAAGGCTAGGCTGGGTGCATATCGTAACTTGTGCATGTTAAACCTGTTTATGATTGGTGTATGATGTTTTACTAAATCGGGAAAAAGGGCTACACACTCGAGTCTTGGTGACTCACCTTTTTCCTTTAACATTTTCAGTGATGCGTAAAGATGGACCGGGTTCGAGAGAGGACAAGGTGGCCCATGCAAAAGAAGATATTTGGATTATTTTAAGCATTTTTAATATTGAGTATTTTATTTTAAGTATGGGTTGTAATAAGGGCCTTACTATTATTTTGGTATTATTTTAATTATGGCTTGATTAAATGAACCACTATGTGAAGAGGATTTTATCTTAGCAACTTTGCTTATTCAAAATAGTATTTAATAAAGTTTAAATTCAGACAATTTTATAACACTAAGGTTTTTCATATTACTTTAAATGGACATGGTTTTCAAAAGTTAACAAACTTTCATGATTATTCCAAGTCAAAAAGATTTTCAACCGTCTTTCCGCAGTGACATAACCTGATCCGGTCAAGGCTCATGGGCCGGGTTTGGGGGTGTTACACTCTCGATGTCTAACTGCATAAACTAACCCCGGCTGCCTCGCCTCCGCGTTACCTCTGAAGCCATTACCTCTACCTGGTGCACCTTGACCTCGACCTGTGCCATTACCACCTTGACCTAGTCCACGACCCCTCGGTGGCTGCTAGGCGCATCTAGCTGGTTGTGTATCATGATTACGAGCTTCTTGAGTTGAAGTAGTCCGTCGAGGACAATTCTTAAGCTGATGATCCTTAGAACCACATTTGAAACACCCACCGGTTCTCTTCTAGCATTCATTGGGGTGTCGTCTTCCACAGTTAGCACATGGTTGAATCTGATTAGTAGCAGCAGGTGCTCTAGCTTGAGCTGGCTCATCATTCCTCGGCCTCTTTTTGAATCTTTTAGCAGGGCCCGAGTACTTAAAGTCTCTCTTGTTCCTACCTTTATCTCTTTCTCGATTTTGTCGCTCCGAGTTCTTAGCCTCCTTAGCTATTTTAGCTTTCTACACAAGAGTAGCAAAAGTCCTTTCTTGTTGTGGGGCTATCAGTACCCTCTACTCATCATTCAACCCGTTCTCAAAATGCACAAAGCGTTCATGATTAATTGGCAACATAGTTCGAGCATAGCGACTCAAACGTAGAAATTCTGCTTCATAAGCTGCCACAGTATTATTTCCTTGAACCAGATTTAGGAACTCTTTCCTTCGGGCATCCATATAGCTTGCCCTGACATACTTTCCTTGAAATATAGTTTTGAAGAAATCCCAGGTAACACGATTAGCCTGAGTGCCATCCCGAACAGTGAGCCACCATTGATACACCTCGACCCTCAACAGGGACACAGCTCCTCTTAGTTTCTACTCGACGGTACACTATAGGTCGTCCATGATCCGCTCCAAAACCTCGAGCCTATACTCCGTGACATTTGAGGCTACTCCCGAGATACCCCTAAAAGTCTCAACACCATTTGATCTGAGTCGCTCCGATATTGATCCACGAGCTACTGGCCCTGATCTAGCCCTAGCAACCATTTTCAAGACTCGTAACATTACTTGGGATAGAGCAATGTCTTCTCTCATACGGTCATGTGATCCATTATCCGACAGAGGTGACGCCGGTGCGTCCATTTTCGGCATATGTCCCGATGCCTCAGACACAACTCTAGCACCTCAGCCTCTACCACGGCCACGTCTACCACGACCACATCCTCTAGCGCTCATATTGACTATTTCGTTTTAATCTGATTACAAGTTTTATGAATCAGTATACTATTTTAGTGTTTATTAACGATATTTTATGAGATATAAGAGGTAGAGTTGTTCTCGTAAACGCATCCTATAGTCTCAATCTCTATAGTTGCAACACCTAAAACTAAAAGTTCTAGAGTGTTCCTATAGCCATGTCACAACAATAATAATTAAATTCGCATACACTTACTTGACTTGGTGCCAGATACTCGTGGTGCCATACTACCTTTAAAAACACAAGTTATATAATTCAAAACAGTTTTGAACAAATATGTTTTAGAACCCAAACCACAGTCGAGTTTTGAATCCAGCTCTGATACCATATAATGTAACACCCCAATCCCGGTCTATGCGTTAAGACTAAATTTGACATGTCACACGGAAGGAATATACATCTAGTCTTTTAAAGATTTTAAGAAATCGGATTTTTAAAACATCTTGATGTGAAGTTTATTGAAAATTTATGGTTGGTTGATAAATCAACCAATTTGAGACGTAAGAATTTATAAATTGAAACTTTAAAAAGAAATTAAATTAATTTTTCGAGAAAATTTAATAGAGTTCGAAAGTGGTTTTGAAAACAAAATTTTGAAGAACGTTGTCAACAGAAAATTTTCCGAGTTAAAATATTTAAGAATGAAAACCCTTTTTGCATGTTCATTTAGATAAAAACACTTATTTATTTTTTTAGAAAAATCCCCTTAAAGTATTCAAGCAAATTATAAAATCTATCAAACGTGAAACAACATTAAAATTTATCCAGATGCCTTATTACAACTTAACTTAAAATAGCAAAATAATAAAAATACTTAAAAGAAAACCAAAGTTCAAAATACCCATTATTCATAGTATGGCCTCCACAGAGTCGTCCACTGCCCAAGTCACCGTCACTAATCATTACCTGAGAAGAGTAAGGAAAACGGGGTGAGTTACTTAGAACTCAGTGTGTAAACCACTTACCATTGTCGACTGGGCCAAAATCCAACTTAACATTTATTGGCCAAAGCCCATTACAAATATAACACAATAACATGTATAATATGAACGTGAAATGCAATTCCCAAACCAAACCTAATTTCCATCCGCTACACACAACCCGTACCAACCAGCACACCTGTGGGGAGCTTTAGTCACCCACTCTGCCAACACACCAAAATAGGCATTAAGCCGTTTATCAAATTGTGGACAAGCCACCAGATTTACAGAGTTTACATGGCATTGCCTTTTTTCAGATTTGTGGCAGAGCCACCAGAATTTTGTAGCAAAGCTACTAGAACTTCTCTTCGTCAATTTCCCAACCCATGCAAATAATGTATATAATATGTATATTCATTTACAACAATCCATACATATAACTATGACGAACAATATGGCCCATAATAAAATTTTTCTCAAGCTGGCCCATATTACATTTTGGCCCATATATCAAAAATCACCTTTTTGGCCCATATATCAAATATCACATTTGGCCTATATATCAAATATCACATTTGGCCCATTAAGGGTAATCTCGTAATTTTCACAGTCTTAATATCGATTTCATAGTCTTTACCATTTCAGTGATAATTATGTCATTTTACCTGATGTCACTAACATGCGATTTAATCAAACAATTAACACGATATAATTATCTAACCCATGGAACACGGTGTGAGATTACACACCTGATTACTGTAAGCACTACACTTTCCTGATCGTCAACACCTAAAAATATTATAACACTCAATTAGATCATTAACACTTATAATAAATCTATTCTAAGATAAACGATCTAGATTTTTACCCTCGAAAATCTCGAATAAATACTATTTGCTGGTTCTCCTCGGTTGACGGTTCACAACCTCGTGGAAAATCCTGGATCGTCGATGACTCACGACTGTGAACAACCTCGAATAGTTGATTTTCTACGGATGCGGTGTAACACCCCTTACCCGAAACCTTGGCCGGAGTCGAGTATGTGGCATTACTAGACTTGACTACTAATTTGGGGCATAAAAATTTAAAGCTGTCTAACTGCGTCATGCTGACTAAATTGACCATAATTCGAGTTACAAAACTCGAAATTTAGATCCGTAAATTTTCCTTGAAACTAGACTCATATAAATTTTTACCATAAATTTTCCAGAATTTTTCATTGGCCAATTAGTACAGTTTATTCATCAAAGTTACCCCTATTTCACTGTTTGATAATTCTGACCTATCTTTACAAAAACTCAGTTATCTCATTGAACAAAATTTCAATAATGTTATTGTTTATTCCAATCAAAAATAGACTCATTAAGGATTCTAAACATATAAACTATTCTCCATAATTATTTTTTTACAATTTTTAACAATTTTTCCAAGACAGAATAGGGACTCACGAATTCATTCAGAAAAAGTCTCACTAAAACTTAAATATCTCATAATATATAATTCCTTTGCCTACTCTATTTCTTTCATGTAAAAATAGACACAATAAGATTTAATTCTATATCTTATCCATTATCTAATTCAATTTATCCTATTTTTGGTGATTTTTCAAAATCACATCACTGCTGCTAACTAAAAACTATTTCATTGCAAAATATGATTAACTAGTTTATAACCGAACATACCCACATACAACTCATACTGTCCATGCATTTTAATCATTTATACAAATTAACCTATACCTAAAACATTTACATAATATCCTAACATCATCGATGTATTAACAAAACACAACTATGGTTCCATATAATCGAGTGTACCATTGGTTACTTACCACGATACCTATTTCAAAGATTCATTTCGTAGACATACATTTCCTTATCAAAAACAATTAAACTTCGATTAAAAAAATGCACAAACATTACCAACATAAACCGACATTTGTATCAAAAGCACAAAAAGCATACTTAACTAGAAATTTAGCCATATTCGCATGGCTATTATATACATATGTCCAACTCAATTGGGCTCGCGCACATTTAAACAATTAAAATCATTATACGATCCAACAATTTACACCACATAACCAACTTTAATCATCAAGCTAGTATACTTACATACACTCGGCCATGATATAAACGAGTACTAAAATTCATCAATTTTTATAATTTAATATAATCAAAATTTATTCTTTGACATATTTTAGCTAAAGGACTTACCTCGGTTGTCGATAGTCCGTGCGAATCGGCTATTCGAGAACCTTCGTGTTTCCCCGGTCTAATTCCGTTTTTCTTTGCTCTTGATCTTAATCAAGCTTTCTAACTTGCTGAAACTTGAAGCTTTAACAATGGTGTTTTCTATCCTAACATTCAGCTAGGAGAGAATGAAAGAGATGATGGCTTTATTTTTATGTTTGTTTTATATAAATGCATTAACATTATTATAATATATAAACATAACCTTATAAAAAAAATTTAATATAACTAAACTAACATATATAGGTAGCTAATTTGGCCCATTGCCGTCAGTTAATATGGTTAATGGGCTAATTGCCCTTTTGGAACACCCACTTAAAAAGCCACAAGCAAATTAGTACATTACACCTTAGCATGCAACTTTTACGCTTTTCACGATTAAATCCTTTTTATCAAATTAAGCACTTAAACGATAAAATTTCTCTACGAAACTTTCACAGATTTTATTTCACATATAATAGACATAGAATAAATTATTAGAATATTACTCGGGCTCGGATTCGTGGTCCCGAAACCACCGTTCCGATTAGGGTCAAAATTGGTCTGTTACAACTCTCCCCCTTAAGGATTTTTTGTCCTCGAAAATCTTACTGTTAAATAAGTTCGGATATTGTTGCCTCATTGACTCCTCAGGCTCCCACGTAGCCTCTTCAACTCCGTGACGATTCCATAGAACCTTTACTAATGGAATTCTTTTATTTCTCAACTCTTTTATTTCCCGAGCTAAAATACAGATCGGTTCCTCATCATATGTCAAATCAGATCGGATTTCAATCTCTATCGGTATAATCACATGAGACGGATCAGATCTATACTTACGAAACATCGAAACGTGAAATACGTCATGCATCTTTTCTAACTCAGAGGGCAATCTCAATCTATAAGCAACCGGCCCAATACGTTCAATGACTTCGTACGGTCCGATAAATCTCGGACTCAACTTGCCTTTCCGACCAAATCGGAGTACCTTTTTCCATGGAGAAACTTTTAAGAACACCCGATCTCTGACCTGAAATTCAATGTCCTTACGTTTCAAATCAGCATAAGACTTTTGACGATTCGAAGCGGCTTTCAAATTACTCCTAATAACAACCACTTTCTGTTCTGTTTCTTTAATCCAATCAACCCCGTGTATCTTATTTTCACTGAGTTCAGTCCAATATAACGGCGTGCGACATTTTCGCCCGTACAAGGCTTCATAAGGCACCATTTTTATGCTAGATTGGAAGCTATTATTGTAAGCAAATTCAATCAAAGGTAGGTATCATTCCCACGTACCTTTAAACTCGAGAACGCAACACCTCAACATGTCCTCAAGTATCAAAATAGTTCGTTCAGACTGACCGTCTGTTTGCGGATGGAAGGCTGTACTGAAATAAAGTCTAGTGCCTAGGGCATCTTTCAATTTCTTCTAGAACCGCAATGTGAATCTCGGGTCCCTATCTGAAACAATGGAACTCGGTACACCGTGTAACCTTACAATCTGCGACACATACAATTCGGCAAGCTTATCAAATGAATAGTTGGTACGTACCGGCACAAAATAAGCTAATTTAGTCAGTCTATCAACGATAACCCATACGGCATCTTTCTTACTCGGTGTCATAGGAAGACCGGATACAAAATCCATTGTAATTCTATCCTATTTCCATTCGGGTATCATGATTGGTTGAAGTAATCCGACGGTACACGATGCTCAGCTTTCACTTGTTGACAGATTAAGCACTTGGAAACAAACTCAGATATGTCCCGTTTCATGCCAGGCCACCAATAGAACTGCTTCAAATCGTTATACATTTTTGTGCTACCCGGGTGTATCGATAGTCGACCACTATGGGCCTCACTCAGATCATCTCAGATCAAATCGAGTTATTTGGAACACACAATCGGCTTTTATAATTCAAACAATCATTTGCATCAATCTGAAAATCTGATTCTGTACCGTTTTCACACTGAATCTGGATAGAAATCAAATTTTTGTCAACCTTCTGTGCATCACGAATTTGCTGAATAAACATCGGTCTTGCTTATAACTCGGTTATGATCGAACCATTATCAGACATAGCTAACCATGCGTTCATTGCACGAAGAGAAAACAATGATTTTTGACTTAACGCATACGCAACAACATTAGCTTTCCCTGGATGGTAGTCAATCACTAATTCATAGTCTTTCAGCAATTCTAACCATCTGCGTTGTCTCAAATTTAGATCTTTCTGAGTCATCAAATATTTTAGACTTTTATGATCTGAATAGACTTTACATTTTTCGCCGAATAAGTAGTGACGCCAAATTTTTACTGCGAACACAATGGCTGCTAACTTCAGATCATGAGTTGGATAATTCTGCTCATGCGGCTTCAATTGTCTCGAAGCGTAGGCTATAACCTTGCCTTCCTGCATTAAAACGCAACCCAACCCATTCAAGGAAGCATCACTAAAAACAATAAATTCTTTACCCGATTCAGGCTGAGCTAACACTGGAGCTTCAGTCAAAAGGGCTTTCAACTGCTCGAAACTTTTCTGACACTTTTCTGACCACTCAAATTTGACATCTTTCTGTAGTAGTCTTGTCAAAGGTGTAGCTATAATAGAAAAACCTTTTACAAATCGTCTGTAATATCCCGCAAGGCCTAGGAAACTTCGGATCTCGGAAACATTCTTTGGTGGTTTCCAATCGAGTATAGCTGCTATTTTGGTTGGATCCACCCGAATACCTGACACCGAAACAACATGACCCAAGAAGCTGACTTCATTCATCCAAAACTCACACTTACTGAACTTTGCATACAATCGTTGATCTCTCAAAGTTTGTAGGACTACTCTCAAATGCTCAGCATGTTCGGTTTCATTTTTGGAGTAGATTAGTATATCATCAATAAACACTACTACAAACCGGTCCAAAAACTATCGGAAGACTCGGTTCATTAGATCCATAAAAACAGCAGGTACATTAGTGAGTCCAAAAGGCATAACCAAAAACTCATAATGTCCGTACCTCATTCGGAATGCAGTCTTTGGCACATTTGTATCTCTCGACTCATGGCCCGATAATAACCCGATCTCAAATCTATCTTTGAAAACACCAAGCCCCCTTCAACCGATCAAACAAATCATCAATTCGAGGTAACGGTACTTATTCTTTATGGTTACCTTATTTAGTTGCTTGTAGTCGATACACATTCGCATGGTCCCATCTTTCTTTTCACGAATAAAACCGGTGCACCCCAAGGAGAGAAGCTCGGGTCGTGCAAAGCCCCTATATGTCAACTCTTGCAAATCTCGTGCTTTCAATTCTTTTAATTCAAAGAGGTGCCATTCGATGCGGAGCTATCAAAATCGGAGTCGCATGCTTGCACTAACTCAATGCCGAACTCAATCTCTCGTGACGGGGTAAACCCTGTAGTTCTTCTCGAAACACATCGGGGTATTCACATACAAGCGATCTGATTCGATTTGTTTCTCGACATTTTATTATCCAAAGACATAAGCGGATAAGCTTCACACCCTTTTCTCACATACTTCCGGCTAACATTGAAGATATTACTGTAGGCAACCCATTTACATCACAGGATTTAATTTTGATGGTCTCACCGTTTCGACATTTCAAATCAATAAGCTTTCTTTTACAATCCACTATTGCCTCATGTGAAGTTAACCAGTCCATACCCAGGATTATATCATATTCGTCAAAGGGCAACAACATTAAATTAGCTGGGAAGCAATAATCCCGAATCATCAACGGGCAACCTCTACATACTTTATTAACAAGCGCACATCTACCCAAAGGGTTGGACACACGAATCACAAACTCGGTAGACTCAACTAGCAGAGTCTTGCCAAATTCTAAAGTTTCACACACATAAGAATGAGTCGAACCAGGATCAATTAGTGCAATCACAGTAGTATCATAAAGAGTGAAAGTACCGGTAATGACGTCAGGAGAGGAAGCATCCTCTCTGGCTCGTGAGCATAAGCTCTAGCCGGAGCTCTAGCCTCAGATCGAACTATAGTGTTCTTCACTCCTTTTTGACTACCACCTACGTTTCCTGAATGTCTGGGTAGTCTACCTCGCACTGACGTGTTGCTCGGCTTAGTGTTCTGAACTGTATTCTGCTCAGCCAACCTCGGACATTCCCTAATAAAATGATCTGACGACCCACATTTAAAGCAAGACCGATCATGAAATCTACAACTCCCTGAGTGCCATTTTCCACAGTGCTTGCATTCAACCCTATTCTGTGGAACGTTACCAACACTGGCTATCGAGGTAGCTCGAGAGCTCATAGGAGGTCGATCCCGTCTAGGTGGATCTGTAGTAGCTTTATGTCGGCTGTAGTCATCTCTGAACTTCTTGGATGTGGAATGGAAGACCTTACCCGAAGACCTTTTACGAATGTCTCTAGCTTCTGTATCAGCCTTTCTTTTCTCTTTCCCGAGCTCTTCAGCTTTGCAAGCTCGCTCAACTAGAGTCACAAACTCTTGAATTTCAAGAATGCCAACAAACATCTTTATATCTTCATTCAGGCCATCTTCAAATCTTTTACACATAATAGCTTCAGTACACTCTCTAGCATATCTGCTAAGCCTGACAAATTTTCTTTCATATTCCGTCACGGTCATTCGCCCCTGTTTCAGCTCAAGGAACTCCTTTCGTTTTTGATCAATGAATCTTTGACTGATATATTTCTTGTGGAATTCATTCTGGAAGAAGTCCCATGTCACTTTTTCTTTCGGAACTACTGATACTAGTGTATTCCACCAGTGATATGCAGTGTCCCGCAAGAAAGATATAGCACACTTCAGGCATTCATCTGGAGTACAAGATAGCTCATCAAGTACCCGAATAGTGTTATCAAGCCACATTTCAGCTCTCTCTACGTCATCATCATCATTGGCTTTAAATTCTTCGGCCCCAAATTTTTGGATTTTATCAACTGGGGGCCTACTAGATCTCACCGGATCTATCATCGAAGTCTTTGAAGGAATCGGAGTTGGATTATTCGGGGGTGGAGGTTGGTGTACAGCCGGGTTAGTTTGAATAAACTGGGTAAACCACTTGTTCATCATTTGATAGAAGGCTTGCTTAGTCTCTCCCTCATGACTACTCGAAACAGGTCGAGAGTCTACCGGCACTGATTCATGTGCACGGCTAGGTGCTACACTTTCTACATCATCCGCTACGGCTCTTTCAGGATCAGTATCCATTTACTATATAAAACAAAGTTCAGGCTGTCAGAAGTCACCACACTATCAATAAATGATAAAGGCATGTATAGCTAGACTCACACGCGCTACGGTAGTCCTAGAATCGACTAAACCGTAAGCTCTAATACCAATCAAATGTAACACCCCTTACCCGAAACCTTGGCCGGAGTCGAGTATGTGGCATTACTAGACTTGACTACTAATTTGGGGCATAAAAGTTTAAAGCTGTCCAACTGCGTCATGCTGACTAAATTGACCATAATTCGAGTTACAAAACTCGAACTTTAGATCCGTAAATTTTGCTTGAAACTAGACTCATATAAATTTTTACCATAATTTTTCCAGAATTTTTCATGTGGCCAATTAGTACAGTTTATTCATCAAATTTACCCCTATTTCACTGTTTGATAATTCTGACCTATCTTTACAAAAACTCAGTTATCTCATTGCACAAAATTTCAATAATGTTCTTGTTTATTCCAATCACAAATAGACTCATTAAGGATTCTAAACATATAAACTATGCTCCATAATTATATTTTTACAATTTTTAACAATTTTTCCAAGACAGAATAGGGACTCACGAATTCATTCAAAACAAGTCTCACTAAAACTCAAATATCTCATAATATATAATTCCTTTGCCTACTCTATTTCTTTCATGTAAAAACAGAAACAGTAAGATTTAATTCTATATCTTATCCACTATCTAATTCAATTTATCCTATTTTTGGTGATTTTTCAAAATCACATCACTGCTGCTAACTAAAAACTATTTCATTGCAAAATATGATTAACTAGTTTATAACCGAACATACCCACATACAACTCATACTGTCCATGCATTTTAATCATTTATACAAATTAACCTATACCTAAAACATTCACATAATATCCTAACATCATCGATTTATTAGCAAAACACAACTATGGTTCCATATAATCAAGTGTACCATTGGTTACTTACCACGATACCTAATTCAAAGATTCATTTCGTAGACATACATTTCCTTATCAAAAACGATTAAACTTCGATTAAAAAAATGCACAAACATTACCAACATAAACCGACATTCGTATCAAAAGCACAAAAAGCATACTTAACTAGAAATTTAGCCATATTCGCATGGCTATTATATACATATGTCCAACTCAATTAGGCTCGCGCACATTTAAACAATTAAAATCATTATACGATCCAACAATTTACACCACATAACAAACTTTAATCATCAAGCTAGTATACTTACATAACTCGGCCATGATATAAACGGGTACTAAAATCCATCAATTTTTATAATTTAATATAATCAAAATTTATTCTTTGACATATTTTAGCTAAAGGACTTACCTCGATTGTCGATAGTCCGTGTGAATCAGCTATTCGAGAACCTTCGTGTTTCCCCGGTCTAATTCCATTTTTCTTTGCTCTTGATCTTAATCAAGCTTTTTAACTTGCCGAAACTTGAAGCTTTAACAATGGTGTTTTCTATCCTAACATTCGGCTAGGAGAGAATGAAAGAGATGATGGCTTTATTTTTATGTTTGTTTTATATAAATGCATTAACATTATTATAATATATAACATAACCTTATAAAAAAAATTAATATAACTAAAGTAACATATATAGGTAGCTAATTTGGCCCATTACTGTCCATTAATATGGTTAATGGGCTAATTGCCCTTTTGGGACACCCACTTAAAAAGCCACAAGCAAATTAGTACATTACACCTTAGCATGCAACTTTTACGCTTGTCACGATTAAATCCTTTTTATCAAATTAAGCACTTAAACGATAAAATTTCTCTAAGAAACTTTCACACATTTTATTTCACATATAATAGACACAGAATAAATTATTAGAATATTACTCGGGCTCGGATTCGTGGTCCGGAAACCACCGTTCCGATTAGGGTCAAAATTGGTCTGTTACATGCGGTCCACAACCCGATGGAAAATCCCGAATCGCCAAAACAGCCCTTCGTTTGAATCTTGAGGGGATCGCAAATCCGCTCCTTTTCCGATCTCTATTCACCACTCCTTTTGATTCAATCTTGTTTTCCTCCATTGACAATTGAATATTAGTCCAAACTAATATTTCGTAATTAAAAACGATTGGTCTTATGAGCGAAGTCGGCTTACCACAAAATCCTTACGTTCACAGTATGAAAATCGAACGATAGAGTCCCTAAGATAAAAATCGGTTAATCACCTTATCTTTAATAAGTAATATGGAATCCTCGAAAGAAATCCTTACCTTAGATTTTTGGACCGAATCCTAATGATAACACAATGACTTCGGACACTCCAAGTTTCGGCCTTCTACCAAATTTCTATGATAGAGAAAAGAGATTCGAATAAGATATGGTATGATGATGGTCTCGATCCAAAAAGGCCATCCCATACCAACATGTATATTCGGCACAAAGGAAAGGGAAAAATAACAATACCAAAATGTTGTAACTAGCCACTTACCGATTGATCAAAGTGTGAGTAGAAAATGATTTGAGAAGGAAATATGTGTGTAGTAGGAGATTCAATTATCGTGAAAAATTGGGGAGGATGATGCTTAATAACATTCGGCCATGGTGAATATTAAGGAGGGAATGATGTTTGAGAGATTTTTGCAAAAAGAAGATGAACAAAGAAGAAACCTTGAGACTAGTGTGCATTCGGCAAAGAAGAAAAGGAGAGAAAAGAAAATGGCCCTTCAAGGTTATGTGGTTTCGGCATAAAGAGAAAAAATGGTTTGGAGAGAATGAACAAATAAGACTGAAATGGTCAAAAATAAAATGGCCAAAAGAAAGCAAATTTTTACCTATTGCTCAAGGTACATTCGGCTGGGGAGAGGAGATTAGAGAGAAAATTGTAGAAAAGAAAAGCTATTGACAACACCAAATGCCAAAATGAAAAAGTGACCAACAAGCACCTAAACCTTACCAAAAGCCAACAAAAATTTGGCCACCCCCTAGCCCAAAAACAGTCCAAGTGCATGGCCAAATGGTCAAAGTTTAGCCATCCAAACTTTCCAAAACATCTCCCTTGTTATAGGCCTTATGTTCCCCTACATGCCTTTTCCAATTGATTCCTTTCCCTAAGTTAAATCTTTGCTTTTCTCTTAGCCATCTTGCCATAAAAATAAAAGTCCAACTTACCATAAGTTCAATGCTTGGCCGACACTATAAGGAAGGGAAGCAAAAATAAAATTCACATATGCACACAAAGGGATTCGAACTCCTTCCCTCAAGGTAACACATATGGCGCCATATCCCCTTTACTAATTGCTCACTTATGCTAGCTACTTACTCAATTATTTCCATATGCTTCAGGGTCACTTACTCCATTTCTTTAAAGTGCTAAATAACAAAAATTGTTACTAGGTCCAAATAAACCCCGAGCCTTCTCAGGACCTCCTAAACATATACAATTAATAATTAATCAAGCTTAACACCAAAAATAATACAACACATAAAATTCCAAATTTTTAGGATGTTACACGAGTTTTTTCACAGAGGTGATTATTTCCTATTTTTTTATTTCTTTTATATTCCATTCATGCATGTTTTTAAACAAAATGGTACTAAAAAAAGGAGGGGCGGGTTCACCTTTTGACGGTGTTGAAAATTGAATTTTTGGCCACTGACCGCCGTCCATGGAGATGCGTGGGGTGCGTGTGACGCAAAGCCCGAGGCCCTAGCAATCAGAACCCTAGACGAACCTGGAGAGCATTTTAAGTTTTTTTTTAAAAAAAATGATGCCAAATGAATTTTTTTGGCTTGAAAATTGTTATATATAGTATTTAAAAAACGACTCTGTTTTTGTTTAGGCAAATAAGTGTTGAAACGACACCGTTTAGCAGACCAGATCCGCGCGTTGACTCGACCCGGAGAAGGATCCGCACGTTTTCATTGAATGGCCTAATTTAGTCCTACCTCATTTTTATTATTTTTAATTCTGTTTATTTTAAATTCTTTTTATTTTTAATTTGGCCCAAAACTGATATTCTATAACATCCCGAAATTGGGCCTAGAAGAATTGGGCCTAATGGGCCTCAGGCGTAGGAGTGTTTAAAATTTTTGAGAATAAGAGAACGACATTATTTCAAGTTGGACTTATTAGGAAGGTGATTTTGGAAATTTACGGGGTTCTAGGAAGCTTCGTGTTCAAGTTAGGCTATAGGAAAATTTTTGTATGTATGCATTTAAAGGGGAGAAGTTAATTGACATCAAGACTTAAGGAAGTAAGTGTGCATTTTGCTAGCACAAGGAGTCTATTGGTTCAGGTGGAAAGTGGTGTGTGAAGTGTAGTAATGGTCTGAGGTTCGAATCCCACCTAGTGCAAATATTTTGGATTAAATTTTTGTGCTAGATGGTAAGTGTCGGCCAAGGCTTAAATAAGGTAAGTAAGACTTTTTAAATTATGGAAAGGTGGCTAAGGATTATGGCAAGGAGGAAGATAAGGGATGATGAAGGAAAGAATCAAAAGAAAAGGAAGGATAAGGGAACATGTTGGCATATAGTGTGGAAGATGTTTTGGAAAGATTATTTTGGGTCAACATTCATCTTTTGGTAAAGATGATAAATGGTTTGGGAGGTGTGTTTAGGGAGTATATTCGGCCATTAGTATGTGAGAGTGCCGAAAGTTGTTGGCACTTTTGTGCAATTTGAGGACTTTTACTTCAAGCATTTTTGGGTTATTTTCTCTCATCTAGTGTTGTCAAACTTCTTTTTCCTTCAACCCATAACCAAAACATCAACTTCATCTCATAGCCGAAACTTGGTTTTTGTGGTTACCGAAGTTTCTTTTCCTTCACGGGTTTTCGGTGGTTGCAAGGTAGTGTTCTTCCTCTTCTTTTATTTTCTTCTTGTTTCTCTTTTACTCCCTCTTCTAAAATCGATTATTCACCCTGTTCTTTTTTCCAAGGCCGAATCTATTCCTTGCTACTTCCATCTTCTTTGTTCTCTTGCTGTGGGACGAATCAGTAGAGTGTTAGCTTACACACTTGTCATCTTTCTAGCCTTTGGCTTTCGGAAGAGGGTTGGTAAGTAGAGTCTCGAAGTACTTTATCGGAGGGCCAATCGATCACCTATCCCTCGTAATAAGATACTCGAATTGTTGGTAAGTGATATAGATTGTTAATCAATTGCAATACTTGGTTGAAGTTGTAAATTGGGCTTTGGACTAATTGTTGACCGATTGTACCTTTTGGTGCCGCAGAGAGTATCGTGTTACGGATTCCGAATAAGGTGTGTAATCTCGTACCCTTCTGAATACATGTTTGAAATGGTGTGTAATCTCATACCTCTCTGAAAGTTTGCATGAGATGTTCTGTGATTCGGTCGAAATACCAAAGAAAACCAGAAACCGGCATCCAAGACCACTCGGGCGTGCGTATATTCGTAGTGGTAACCATATTTTGCAATGAAAGAGTTTTGGTTAGCAGCAGTGACGTGATTTTGAGAAATCACGAAAAATAGGAGAAAGGGAATTAGAAAGTGAATGAGATATAGAATTAAAGCTTACTGTGTCTATTTTTATATGAAAGAAACAGAGAAGGAAGAGGAATTTTATATTCTGAGATATTTTAATTTTAGCGAGACTGTTTTTGTATGACTTCGTAGTTCCCTGTTCTATCTTGGAAAAATCATTTAAAATTGTACTAACTGAATTATGATTTATAAGTTATATGAATAGATTCAGAGCCTATTTTCAATAGAAACAAGTGGGAGCAACATATGAAAACCGTACAGTGAGATATTTGAATTTTGGTTAAGAGAGGTCAGAACCATTAGTTAGTGAATCAAGGGAATCTTTAATGAGTAAAATGTATTAAATGGCTGAGCTAAAAATTCTGGAAAAATTATAGTAAGAAGATATATGAGTCTAGTTTTAAGGAAAATTTACGGATCTAAATTTTGAGTTTCCTAACTCGAGTTATAGTCAATTTAGTTAGTATGATGCAGATGGACAGTTTCAATTTTTATGCCTCAATTTAGTAGTTAAATCTGGGTTGCAAAATTACTAAAATACCCTTGGAGGGAAAATTACCGAAATACCCCTGGGTAGCGAGATTACCGAATTACCCTTAGTGGGTAAAAATTACCGATTTACTAAAATGCTCTTATGGGCCGATTTACTAAAATGCCCCTATGGGCCGAATTGCTAGAAAGCCTTAGTGGGCCAAATTACAAAGTTTTATAATAGGCCGGTTCACCGTAATAAATCACTGTATTAATGACTGTTGTTTATATTTCTGGATATTATGTTTTATTATGTATGTTGCATTTACATAATTTGCATGGGATGGGAAAAAGGATGAATAGAAGAGTAGCCCGGTGGCTCTGCCACAATCTGATTCTGGTGGCTCTCCCACATATTCTGGTGGCTCTCCCACAAATTCTGACAATGGCTGTGTGCCTAATATATGAATTGACGACTATGTGTCGATCATATTTACCCAAGGCTGTGTGCCGGTTATATTACCGTATATGATATTCTGGTGGCTCTTCCACAATCTGTATAGTGGATATGCCACGCTTAATTATGACTCTGATGGCTCAGCCACAAATATATATTATAAATAGAAACTTGCCTGCAATTGGTGTGTTTGGCGGGGTGGGTTGACTTGATCCTGTAACATCCTGAATTTTTGGGCCCATGCGTTTAATGGGTGAATAGGTGTAATGAGTTAAGTTGAGTATTAGGGGTTCAGAATGGGCTCAGGTTTGGGCCGAGGTTGTAGTTAAAATTCTTGTTTGAACACTTTAGTGGAAAGCTTATTAAGTTAGGGCATAAAAGATATTAGCTGGGTTTTAAAACACAAGATGGGCTTGTGGCCCAGTGGTTAAATGGCGCTAAGAGGGAAGGAAGTTGGCGTCAATTGAGGTCCAAGGTTCGAGTCGCATTACCCATCTATTTTAATTAATTTCAGCGTCAAGGGAGAGCAGAGTTGGAGTCAGTTAGAATGCTTGAAATTAGGAAGATTAATTGATGGATAATGTGGATAATATGGATGATAAAGTAACTGACAAAGGAAGGAAGAGGTGGTGTTATCTAGGCTTCTTCTAAAGGTGTGAATGGATTAAGATAGAGGAGAAAAGATAGGAATTATCTACTAAGTGCAGTGTTGGCTGAATTTCCATCTCTTGGAGGGGTATCGAAATTTCCCCTACTATTGAATTAGTTGTTAGTTATCAGGAAGGGCACTTTCGGGTTTTGATAGGTAAGTGCAGAAATTCTCTATAAATAGGGGGGATATCTCACCAATTCCGGCATTTGAACCCTACTTTTTTCTTCATTCTTTGTGCTGAAATTCTCAGTCTCTCCCTCTGCAATTTCTGTCAACTTTCTTTCAAAATGCTGAAAACTTTCTTAAGCCATCTTTCTCTTCTTTCTTCTAAAAGCCAAAATCTCTTACTTCATTTTCTTCTTCATTTTATCCCTCTTGTGCCGATTTCTCTATAAATCCGAAATCTCCATAGTTTTTCTTTGATTGCCGAATCTCCTCTCAAGTGTTAGCCAAATTCCCTGTGTTGAGGTAAGTGTCGACTCCTGCTATTCCATTAGATTTCTTTCGGTTTTTAGGAAACAAGGCAGAATGGCCACTTGGTTTGTTAAGGCTATCGATTGAGGCTAATATTTCTCTCTTTCTGCATTTTGGGCGGCATTCTGGGATTTGAAGGAAACCCGATCGTTTAGATATAAAAGCTGAAAATTACTAGTCTCTAATTTCAGGATTTCTAGGTAAGGATTTTAATTCTCCTTAAGATGATCAACCGTTTTCTCTTCATTAGGCGTGCCTTAACCTAATGTTTCGTTACTAGCCTCTGAACAACACATTGGGCAGATAGCAGCTGTATTGACTACGGATAGCGTCAACATAAAAAGTCTTGTTCTAACGATAATCAGGTTTGTAGATCTCTAACACACTAGTTAACTATAATCTATATGTGTTATGGGCTAAAAAGTCGAAAAGTGTCTGTGTGACAGTCGAATAAAACCCTAAAAGGGTTAGGCAAGGAACGTAATCATAGAAATCTCTATGTGTATCGAAATATATGTAAGCCTGTTTTCTTAAAGATGGTATGATGTTTTCTGTGTGTATGCATGGGGTAGGATTATGACAATGAAGGGGAAGTGCATGATAGGTCACTTGGTGATCGGTGGTTAAACCACAAAATCTAAAATTTGGTCACAATAGTGATCGGTGGCTGAGCCACGTTATATTATGAGGTCACATAGTGATCGGTGGCTATGCCACGTTTAATGATTCCTGAATAATAGGAATAGGCAGTACGGCTGTCGTTATGGTGTGTAGCGGATGGAAAGATGATTGTAAAAATCCCCAATGTGTGATTGTTGGTACGGGTTGGTGTGTAGAGGATGGAATTCTAGGTTGGGTTGGGCTATGCATCATTTATTATTTATCATGTGATTATGATTGTAGCCTTTATGTATGGGCCTGGGCTCATAATGTGTTTGTGGGCCTCAGGTCATTGTGTTTCGAGATTTACACACTGAGTCTTGGTGACTCACCCTTTCATTTTCCACTACTCTTTTAGATGAGCAGTATATCGTGGACATGGGAGCCGAGACGGACTCGAGGGGCTTTATTTAAGTTATGAATTATTGGGACTATTTTTGTAATAAAGCCTCCCTAGCTTAATGTTTTGATCTATATTCGATGATGTTTACATTTATCAATTTATGTTCAAAGTTTTAATTATAAAAAGAAATAAAATGGGCTTTTCAAACAAGAAGTTTTATTAAAAAAAATGCTATAAAAGTTTTCTCCATTTATCACTTATTAAACGAATACTTCTACAAATCAACCATGATTGGAAAACCCTTTAAAGTGAAGTTTTTAACTGTTAACTCGTGGCATACCAAATCCAGTCGTGATGTTTGAGCTGGATTTGGGGTGTTACATTTTGGTATCAGAGCCCAGTTCAAAACTCGGGCTGTGAAATGGGTCTAGTAGTGTTTTGAAAATTTGATGTAAATTTGGGAAAAATGCTTTGGGGTTGAGATATGGCCTTCGAGTCTACCGGCACCCAATCCTCGCAGGTAAGTATTCTAAACTCTTGTTGTGATATACATGTGGGCTTAATGGGCTTGATGGATGTAGGCTAGTATAGTAGGCGTTGATGGACTTTAGGCTTAGTTTAAATCACTCACTAAATGCATAGGATTTAATCCAACCAAACAAACCTGTAAACAAGTCACGAGATTAGGGTGTGGCAACAGGCATACGCATGTCTAGGAATGGATTCAGGGAGAGCTTGGTATTTAAGCAGTCCTAGTGACTCACCTCCTCTTCGCTGGAATCCTATCTGGTGCGTAGTGACTGTTCACCTTAGTCATGAGGTCTTGTTAATTTATAACTAAAACCCGAAAAGGACCAGCCACTCTATTCCATAAAATTACTAAAAGTACCCCTAGTTTTGTAAAATTTCCGAGATACCCTTGATTTGTGAAAATTTCCCAGAATACCCTAGATTTGTAAAACTACCAAAATTTGTGAAATTACCAAAACAGCTCCGGTTGGCAAAATTACCCAAATACCCATGTATTGAAATTCACCCAGAAACCCCTGGATTTATAAAGGTACCCGGTTGACGAAATTGTCGAAATTTGTGAATTCCCAAAATACCCTCGTTTTTGAAAAAAAAAACCCATTTGGAAAATCACCAAGATACCCTATTTTGAGGAATTACGAAAATAACCCTGTAGGACAAAATTATGGAAAAACCCCTAGGTAGTGAAACGATGAAAAATACTCTTACTTGATGAACGTGAATTCATGATGCTATTTGCATGCTGATGTATGATGGTTGAATGTATGTGGTTCTTGGAACTAGGAGACAAACTTGAGACTGAAACCTGTAGATATGATTTCGAATTCGAAAGAACTACTCTTGAAACTACTGTCCATAAGATTGTTCGTGGTTAATCAGTGAAGGAAATTAATAATTCATAAAATTTCTAATTAGATAAACGCGAATCAGTAGAATGAGTACAAGGGGTCGTGGACGTCCGCCGTGTAGTCGTGGTAGGGGTAGAATGGCTGTGTCAGAACCAGAGTTCGCAGCAAAAGCATAGTGGTGAGACTTGGGTAGTATGATTAATAGTTAGCTGGAAATTTCGAGGATGAAATTTCTTTAAGGGGGTAGAACTGTAACATCTTGAATTTTTGGGCCCATGCGTTTAATGGGTGAATAGGTATAATGAGTTAAGTTGAGTATTAGGGGTTCAAACTGGGCTCAGGTTTGGGCCGAGGCTGTAGTTAAAATTCTTGTTTGAACACTTTAGTGGAAAGCTTGTTAAGTTAGGGCACAAAAGATATTAACTGTGTTTTAAAACACAAGATGGGCTTGTGGCCCAATGGTTAAATGGCGCCACTAAGAGGGAAGGAAGGTGGCGTCAATTGAGGTCCAAGGTTCGTGTCGCATTACCCATCTATTTTAATTAATTTTGGTGTCAATGGAGAGCAGAGTTGGAGTCAGTTAGAATGCTTGAAATTAGGAAGAATAGTTGATGGATAATATGGATGATAAAGTAACTGATAAAGGAAGGAAGAGGTGGTGTTATCTAGGCTTATTCTGAAGGTGTGAATCGATTAAGACAGAGGAGAAAAGATAGGAATTATCTGCTGAGTGCAGTGTTGCCCGAATTTCCATCTCTTGAAGGGGTACCGAAATTTCCCCTACTATTGGATTGGTTGTTAGTTATCAGGAAGGGCACTTTTGGGTTTTGATAGGTGAGTGCCAAAATTCTCTATAATAGGGGGGATATCTCACCAATTCCGGCATTTGAACCCTACTTTTTTCTTCATTCTTTGTGCCGAAATTCTTAGTCTCTCCCTCTGAAATTTCTGTCAACTTTCTTTCAAAAAGCCGAAAACTTTCTTAAGCCATCTTTCTCTTCTTTCTTCTAAAAGCCGAAATCTCTTATTTCACTTTCTTCTTCATTTTATTCCTTTTGTGCCGATTTCTCTATAAATCAGAAATCTCAATAGTTTTTCTCTGATTGCCGAATCTCCTGTCAAGTGTTAGCCGAATTCCATATGTTGAGGTAAGTGTCGACTCCTGCTATTCCATTAGATTTCTTTCGATTTTTAGGAAACAAGGCCGGATGGCCATTTGGTTTTTTAAGGCTGTCGATTGAGGCTAATATTTCTCTCTTTTTACGTTTTGGGCGGCATTCTGGGATTTGAAGGAAACCCGATCGTTTAGATCTAAAAGCCAGAAATCGCTAGTCTCTAATTTCTGGATTTCTAGGTAAGGATTTCAATTCTCCTTAAGATGATCAACCGTTTTCTCTTTATTAGGCGTGCCTTAACCTAATGTTTCGTTACCAGCCTCTGAACAACACATTGGGCAGATAGTAGCTATGTTGACTACGGATAGCATCGACGTAGAAAGTCTTTTTCTAACGATAATCAGGTGTGTAGATCTCTAACACACTAGTTAACTATAGTCTATAAGTGTTATGGGCTAAAAAGCCGGAAAGTGGCTATGTGACAGTCGAATAAAACCCTAAAAGGGTTAGGTAAGGATGCCAGGTACGTAATCATAGAAATCTCTATGTGTATCGAAATATATGTAAGCCTGTTTTCTTAAAGATGGTATCATGTTTTCTGTGTGTATGCATAGGGTGGGATTATGATAATGAAGGGGAAGTGCATGATAGGTCACTTGGTGATCGATGGTTAAACCACAAAATCTAAAATTAGGTCACAATAGTGATCGGTTGCTGAGCCACGTTATATTATGAGGTCACATAGTGATCGGTGGCTATTCCACGTTTAATGGTTCCTGAATAATAGGAATAGGCAGTACGGCTGTCGTTATGGTGTGTAGCGGATGGAGGGTTGATTGTAGAAATCCCTAAGGTGTGATGGTTGGTACGGGTTGGTGTGTAGAGGATGGAATTCTAGGTTGGGTTGGGCTATGCATCATTTATTATTGTTGCCTTTATGTATGGGCCAAGGCTCATAATGTGTTTGTGGGCCTCAGGTCATTGTGTTTCGGGATTTACACAATGAGTCTCGGTGACTCACCCTTTCATTTTCCTCTATTCTTTCAGATGAGCAGTATATTGTGGACATGGGAGCCGAGACGGACTCGAGGGGCCATCAAGTTATTTATTTCCTTAGACTATTTCGAGTGTTTATTTAAGTTATGAATTATTGGGACTATTTTTGTAATAAGGCCTCCCTAGCTTAATTTTTTGATCTATATTTGATGATGTTTACATTTATCAATTTATGTTCAAAGTTTTAATTATAAAAAGAAATAAAATGGGCTTTTCAAACAAGAAGTTTTATTAAAAAAATGCTCCAAAAGTTTTCTCCATTTGTCACTTATTCAACGAATACTTCTACAAATCAACCAAGATTGGAAAACCCTTTAAAGTGAAGTTTTTAACTGTTAACTCGTGGCATACCAGACCGGTCGTAATGTTTTGGCCGGGTTTGGGGTGTTACAGATCCCCACAGGTGTGATGGGATGGTACGGATGGTGTGTAGCGGATGGATTAGTACGATGGATTGGGTTGCATACATTGCACATATTTATATTCTGATATGTAAATGGGCTTCGGCCCAAGATTATGCTATATGGGCTCAGGCCCAAGTTATTGTTAAATGGATTCAAGCCCAGTGGTTGACGGTAAAGGGATTATACACTGAGTTCTTATAACTCACCCCCCTTTTTCTTAACCCTTGTAGGTAACGCTCAGTGGCGAGGACTTGGGGCCATTGATGACTCGGTGGAGACCATACTTTTGGAACTTTATTTTCGGACCTTAGTAAAAACTTCTTTTTCGTATTATTTCATTGCTTTTATTATTTCTGTTTTTCTTTAAAGTTGTAATAAGGCCTCTGGAGTATTTTTATTTGGTTTTATGTTTAGCCGTACTTATTATTTTCTTAAATTGTTTTAAATGGGGATTTTTTAAAAAAAAAATCATAAATAACGGTTTCCAAAATTTATTAACAAATGGATTTCATAACAAACTCGAATAAATAATTTAACTCCAATTCTCTTTCAAATTACCAATGACATTTTCAAAAGTCACGGTTTATAAGATCTCTATTTTAAATTATCGATTTATCAATCAACCTTTGAGATTAGTAGTGTTTTATCATATGTTTCAAATCAAGTTTGTTTCTTGATAATACCTATTTTAGTACGAAGAAAAAGGATTTAACACGTTTTTCTCATGTGACATGTCAGATCCGGTCATAACGCATGGGCCGGGTTTGGGGTGTTACATATTCTGTTTCAATCTGATCCTTCGGGTTCTTCAAAGGCTAAATTCAAAACATTGTCATTTTTAAATCTGGTATAATTTCCATATTAGTCCTCGTGGTTTAACGCGCTTTTTAATTTAATTTATTTATTTATTTTATTGCTATTTTAATCCTTATTATTTTAAAAACCTTTTTATTTTATTTTATTTAATTATTCTAATACTATACTTAATTAGTTTATTATATTAAACTGTTTCTATTATTTTATTTTAATTAATTTTGTTAATAGTATGAAATGCATATATATATGTATATGTTTATATATTTTTTTATGTATGACCTTTATACATATTAAATTATTATTATTTATTATCTATTATTTTATTTGGTTTAAATATTATTTTTACATTATGATTTATATATTAATTATTATATTATGCTCTTCTAATTTGTATATTATATAATATTATATCATATATTATTTTTTTTAAATTTTATTTTTTTAAAATTTATTTATATTATATAACCTATTTTGTTTACATATGTAATAATGTTTTTTATGATTAGTGTGTTTTATATATTTTTATAAAATTATTATATATTGTTTATTAATTGTTTTTATTATGTATAATTATTTCTATGTATTTAATTAGATATTCATTATAAATATTATTATTTTTTATACTCTAAATTTTTATTCATTTCTTTGTTGTTTATATATATATTAAATCGTTTTAAAAATCATCACTTTTCTTTTTAGGTTTAAATATATTATTCCCTTTTCATTTAATTTTGTTATTTTCTAGAAGTTTTAATTTATTTTATATGTTCATCTATTTATGTCCCTTTTAATCGATGTCCCAGACATGGTCTTACACGTAAAGCTCATATCGATGCCAACATCCCAGATGTGGTCTTACATGATAAAACAGAACAGATACCTATGTCATGACATAGCAAATTCTATCTATTACTAGGTTCGTACGGTACTTCTCGGATATTGTCACTAAGTAATCCTTATCTCGGAATTCATGAACAGATCATATCATAAGTATTCATCGATAACAATAGTATTAAGAACATACATAATTCAATACGAATACGTTTATTTGCATAATGACTTACCTCGGATTCGGTTTAGCTGAAACGGAAACGGCTACTCGGTTAGTTTCGCCTTCCCGCAATCTAAGTTTGTTTTCTTCGGTCCTTGATCTAAATATATTCAGAATTAAACCTTTTATTCATTAACTCATTCAATTCAACCCAAAGACACACATTTAGGGCTATTTACAAATTAACCCTCATATTTGCACAATTTATCAATTTAGTCCATTTTTCTCAAAACATCAAATTCACAAAATCATCACACATCCAAGCTTAGCCGAATGCACATATATATCATACAAGCCCATACTTTCCATCAAATTTGCAATTTAGTCCCTCAAATTGCTATTTTCTCAATTTAGCCCTAATTAACTAAATTCATCAAAAATCCAAGAACAAAGTATGTTCATCTAGCTCAAAACATTCATTTAACACCGTAAATCACCATAAAGCTCAACATATCATCAATGGCATATCACACAAACATCATCAATTCAAAAAATTAATACATGGGTTTTGTAGCTCTCAAAGCAACGATTGCAAAAACGTAAAAATTATCAAAAACGGATCGAAAACTAACCTTGAATTAGACCAAAACTCTGGCCGAACCATTGCTTAGGTTTTTCTTTTCTTTCTTTGCTTATTTCAACTAACTAATGTGGCGATTTTCATGTTTTTATTTATCATATAATCATTTAATACATAAAAGACATTTTTAACCTTTAATCAAATATATTAAAACATATAATTTAAGGTCATTTATGACTTTAGCTGTAACATCCTGAATTATTGGGCCTATACGTTTAGTGTGGGGATATGTTTAACGTGTTAATTTAAGTTTTAGTGGTCCAAATTGGGCTTAGGATTGGATTGATGCCTTGGTTAAAATCTTTGTTTGGGCACTATAGGGTTTAAAAGGTGGTATCTGTGTTTAAAATACCAAAGTTGGCTTCTGGCCCAATGTTAGGTGGCGCTGCAAGGGAGTTAGAGGGTGGCATCACTAGCAGTTGAAGAGGCCCAAGTTTTGGCCGCAAGGAGCCCATGTAATTGGGCCATTTTCGGCAATTAAAGGGAGCTAATGGGACGGCGATGGGGCTAGAAAATAGGAGGATTAAATGACATAGTTAATATGGATATTATTCTGATAATAGTAGGGAGAGGTGGTGTTATCTAGACCTCTTCTAAAGGTGTGAATAGATTGAGATAGAGGAGAAAAGATAGGAGCTATCTGCTGAGTGCAGAGTTGGCCGAAATTCAATCTCCTGGAAGGGGGTGAGAAATCGGTTTCTATTTGCCATAAGAGGCGCCGGATTTTCCCAATTATTTGTTTAATTTTTAGTTATCAGGAAGGGCACTTCCGAGATTTGATAAGTAAGTGCCGAAATTCTCTGTAAATAGGGGTAGTATCTCTTCAATTCCGGCATTTGAACCCTATTCTTTTCTTCATTCTCTGCGCCGAAACCTTCAGCCATTCTTTGTAACCTTTCCTTTTAATTTCTTCTAAAAGTCGAAACCTCATAATTTTTTCTCTACATTCTTTTCTTTTGATCTTTGCTGAAACCGAACCTACCTATAGTCTGTCGAAATTCTCTTTTCTTCTTCCTGCCAATTTCTTCATTAAAAGCCGGATCTCCATAGATTTCTTCGAATCATCTTCTCTTCCGGATTTTTGCAAAAAGCCGGAATCCTTTGGGAGTAGCCGAATCTTCTCTAGTAAGGTGAGTGTCGACTCTTGTTATTCCTTAAGATCTCTTTCGATTTTTGGAAGACAAAGCCGAAAGGCTAATGGTTTAATGGTTTTCTATATTTTCTTGTTGGGCGACATCGGGAATGGAAGAAGATCATCTAGATCTAAAAGCCGAAAATCATTAGTCTCTAATTTTGGGAATTCAAGGTAAGGGGTTCTCTTTAGATCTTCGTTAGATTCGCTATCGTATTTATGATCTTAACCATATGTTATGGTTTAAAAAACCTATTTCGTCATAGTAGTTTTGACAAGGATTTTTTGATGGAATCAAATATGGACCAGGCAAAGGAGAGGATTAGGTCCGTAAACCCAATCCCTAAGTTTGAGATACGAGTGGTGTCTGCTGTTCGAGATTGGCCACCGGGTTGTGGACCGACTTCTAAACAACACCTGAGGCAGATAGCAGTGGTGTTGGCTACGGATAGCGTCGACATAGCGTGATCATCTTGTTTGCGTGTCAATCAGCGTGAGATTGCTAACACACTAATTTATCTCATATATATATATGTTATGGGCTAAAAGCCTAAAAGGTCTGTATGGATGATCAGATTACCCAAAAAGGGTAGGCATGGGATGCCAGGTACGTAATCATAGAACCTTCTCTATGTATATTGATGTATATAATAAACTGTGATCTTTTAGGTAGTATATTGTTTTGATTCTGCATGGATGTATTCATGGGATGGGGTTAATATGATGAAGGGGAAGAGCGTGTTAATAGTTCACTTGGTGATCGGTGGTTAAACCACGAATTGTAAAATTAGGTTACAATAGTGATCGGTGGCTGAGCCACGTTATATTATGAGGTCACATAATGATCAGTGGCTAAGCCACGTTAAATTTATTCCTGATTGATAGGAATAGGCAGTATGACTGTCGATATGGTGTGTAGCGGTTGGTGGGTTGATTGTAGAAATCCCCAAGGTGTGTTGAAACAATAATAATAACTCAAAATATAAATTCAATTAGGAGTTACATGGCCTTATTGCAATCCAATGAAAAAACAAAGTATTTAAAACAAAATCATTAAAACATTTGAACAGCTTGTAGTGTGGCCATCTCCGAGTCCTCTCCCATGTCAAGCCGTCTATTCAGGATTACCTGAAATATTAAATTAAAGGGTGTGAGTTTCGAAAGTCAGTGTGTACAACCCTTGGCAATCAAATCACATACAATTATTCACATTGGGCCTAAGCCCTTTCAATATCGGTGGTCTTGGGCCTTAGCCCACAATGACCTCATATCAAATCATATCGCATCGTATACAAACAAGATAATGCAAAACCCATCCCAAAAGTCCATCCGCTACACACACCATTTCCCTTCCAACCTTATGACTCTTGTGGGGAATTCTTGCTCGTCCCACCCCTCCGCTACACACCAAGGGTAGCCCAGTTGTGGTACTACCAAACATTGCAGCAAAGCTGCTAATCATATGTTAGGCTTAAAGCCTCCGGTGGATCCATACCATACGGCCATGCGATCCTGGATCCATACCATACAGCCATGCGATCCTCAAATCTTCCTCCGTACCATAATTTCCACCCATATGCATCCTAAGCAGAATATTATATGAATGCATCAAACACACAAGTAACATATATATACTCATATTCGTCACATAGGGGTATTTCCGTCATTTCACTACCTAGGGGTATTTTTTTAATTCTACCCTACAAGGGTATTTTGGTAATTTGGCAAAATAGGGGTATCTAGGCAATTTTGCAAAACGGCGTATTTTGGTACTTTCACAAAACAGGGGTATTTTGGGTAAATTTGCAAAACATGGGTATTTTGGTAATTTACCAAACTAGGAGTATTTTAGTAATTTTACGAGGATAGGGTATTTTGTCCCTTTCGGGTTTTAGTTATGAACTTTGGCCCATCAACAAGTCCTCGCGGCTAAACTGAACAGACACTACGCACCAAGTAGGATTCCAGAGAAGAGGAGGTGGGCCACTAGGACCGCTTAAATACCAAGCTCTCCCTAGATCCAATCCTAGACATGCGTATGCCCGTTGCCACACCCTAACCCAGTGACTTGTTCACAGACATGTTTAATTAAATTAAGTCTTAAATAATTTCAAAGTTTTTTAAACTAGTCCTAAAGTCCATTAACCCTAACATATTTGTCTACGTCCCCGTAAGCCTATCAAGCCCAAATCACACTTATGGCCCATTAGGCCCAAATCTGATCATATGACCTATTAGGCCCAAAACATATCCAGATCGTGTATCAAGCATGGCTAACTTAATTTGTATAATCAACCAAACCATTTCATTAAACTTAGCCTCAGGGTCCACCGGGCCCATTTAGCCACTTTCAGCTTTTTGGCCTTTGGGCATTGCCGATATTGTGTATGTAGTGTTTGTACACACCTGGTAACCTCGCTTGTTGCGAACCCCTTAGTCACGAACCTACAATCGACATTACTAGCGATTAACCAAAGCTTTAACATATACTGACCAAAAACCAAAAACTCGCTGTACCCTTACGTGTACGTCACGTTCTAGTAGCCCTTCCTTTGCTACTATTGGCGATTATCCTCTAGATTTGCACCCAAACACCTATATCATCAAAACCAAGTGATCCATATTGATCATAAATCACCCCTATGAGCCACAATAGATTCGGCCATTTACTAAACCCTAATTGAGTCGAGAATACTTACTGCCTTGATAACAATCCTTACCTACCACGCTTGCGATTGTTGAGTCTTACCCTTGTTAATACATGTTAACAAAAAGGATTGGGTTAGATAGCCCTCCGGCTTTTAACAAAACACACTAAAAAGATCAACTACGCACTTACTGAAATTCTCCTTTGATCCTGCGGCTTAGATATCTACTAAACAAGACTCGGCTTCCAAACATGACTAAGAGTAGATAATAATCGATTGAAGTGGAGGAACAACAACAAAGAATAGGCATAAACAGGGGTTTCGGCAAACAGGAATTTAGGCAAACAGAGATTTCGACAAACAGGGATTTCGATAAACAGGGATTTTGGCAGACAGGGATTTTGAAAAATAGGGATTTCGGCATATAGGGATTTCAAAAAACAGAGATTTTGGCAAACAGGGATTTTGGCAAATAGAGATTTTGGCAAACAGGAATTTCGACAAACAGGGGTGGTGGCATTCGGCAATGGAAGAAAATAAGGACGAGGGAAAAAAAAAAGAAAGAAAGATGGAAACTCCAAGAACCCCTTCTAAGGATTTTGGCACCCCCCTTTTATAGCCAAAGCCGAACTACCTTCCCCTCACAGTCCTATTCGGCCCCAACACTGCACCCTTATCATCTCCTATCTTTTCTCTCTAATAATACCTTAATCTTATCCAAAATATCCTCCGCATCCATCAGTCCTGCTTACTACAAACTCTCCATGAAAATAGTACAAAACAAACACAACTCTTGCCGTCCACCTATGCAGATAAAACACTCCAAAATACACTCCTCCTGCTCGAACCCTAGACCTCTTCAGCTTTCACACACGCCAGCTCATAGCTCCCAAGTGACACCACTTTCCACTGGACCACAAGACCATTTGTGTCCTATTTTCACTTAATCTACTTAAGAGGCCTTATGCTTAAGACTAGGGTCCACTAAGCAAGAAAAATAAAATTTTCCCTACGGTCTCCTCTATCTCTAAGGCTTCAAATAAACTCGATAGTACCTTAATATTATTATTCTATGAGCTACACCTATCTCAAATTTTTTTTTAAAAGCTCCCATTCCCAAGGCCCATGGGCCCAATTCTTTTAGGCCCAAAATCGGGGCATTACAATCACTGTATATAACCAATTCTTTACCCGATTCTCGCTGTACTAACACTAGAGCTTCTGTTAACAAAGTTTTCAACTGATCAAAACTTTTCTGGCATTTATCTGACCATTCAAATCTAACATCTTTATAAAGTAATCTAGTCAACGGAGTAGCTATCACTGAAAATCATTTTACAAATCGACGATAATAACCAGCAAGTCCCAGAAAACTACAGATTTCAGACACGTTCCTCGAAGGGTTCCAATCCAGAATAGCAGAAATCTTACTCGGATCCCCTCGGATTCTAGATCCTGACACAATATGCCCCAAAAAACTAACCTCGTGCAACAAGAATTCACATTTGCTAAATTTCGCATATAATTGCTTTTCTCTCAGAGTTTGCAACACGATTCTCAAATGTTCAGCATGTTTATTTTCATCACGAGAATAAATTAAGATGTCATCTATGAACACCACAACAAATCGATCTAGGTACGGTCTGAAAATTTTGTTCATCAGATCCATAAAAATAGCAGGAGCATTGGTTAGTCCAAATGGCATAACTAAAAACTCATAATGCCCGTACCTCGTTCTGAAAGCAGTCTTCGAAATGTCTAATTCTTTAACTCTCAACTGGTAATATCCCGATCTCAGATCAATCTTGGAAAACACAGTAGCTCCTTTTAACTAATCAAATAAATCGTCTATTCAGGGCAACGGATATTTATTCTTTATAGTCACCTTATTCAATTGATGGTAATCGATATACATCCTCATTGTGCCATCTTTCTTTTTCACAAATAGAACAGGAGCTCCCCATGGTGAAAAACTCGGTCTAGCAAACCCTCTATTTGTCAATTCTTGCAACTACGACTGTAACTCTTTCAACTCTCTTGGTGCCATTCTATACGGAGCTATGGATATAGGTGTAGTACCAGGAAATAGATCAATACCAAACTCAACTTCCTGAATCAGAGGCAAACCAAGTAATTCTTCAGGAAATACGTCAAAAAATTCACAAAAAATAGGCACTGATTCAACTTTCTTCTCAGATACTTTCGAATCAATGACATAAGCGAAATATGCCTCATAACCCTTTTTCACATAACTTTGAACTTTCAAAACAGATATTACAGCAGGCAACCCATTCAAATCATTAGACTCAACTCGTACAATCTCATCATTCGAACATCTCAAATCAATAGTCTTTCATTTACAGTTCACAACAGCATCATGCAAAAACAACTAATCCATACCCACAATAATATCAAACTCATCAAATGGCAAAAGCATCAGATCAGCAGGGAAACAGATATCTCGAAACATTAACAGACAGTTCTTGCATACTTTGTCAACAAGGTCACTTTTACCTAAGGGGTTCAAAACTTTTATAGCAAACTCAATAGACTCTACAGGCAAAGTCTTGTTGAATACTAAATTCATGCATATATACAAATGCGTAGAACCAGGGTCTATCAATGCAATCACAGAAGTATAATAAAGAGTAAAAGTACCCGTTATAACATCTGGAGATGAAGCTTCCTCTAGAGCTCGGATAGCATACGCTCTGGTAGGTGCTCTAGCTTCAGACTTGGCAACATTGTCTCTCGTGGTTCTCTGACTACCACTGACATTTCTTACATTCTTCGAAAGTCTACATCTCAGAGGTGCATTATCGGATCTCAGATTCTGAACAGTCTCTGGCTCAACAGACTCAAGGCAATCACAGATAAAATGATCAAGTGATCCACATCTGAAGCAAGCTCTATCATTAAGTCTACAACTTCTAGGATGCCTTTTTCCATAATGTTTACATTCGGGTCTCTCAGTCCAGATATTACCAACACTTGCCACTGAAGTTGCTATGGTTTTGGAACTCATTTGCGTTCTAGATCGATTTCAATTCGAATGTCCCACATTATCTCTGGAACGACTTTGATTATCTCTAAATATTTTCAGAGTAGACAAAAATGATTTACTCTGAAATCTCTTTCTCATATCTCGAGTTTCAGACTCAGCTTTTCTTTTATCTTTCCCGAGTGCCTCAGCTTTGCACGCTTGATCAACGAGTGTAACAAACTCTTTTATTTCTAAAAGCCTGACTAACAAATGAATGTCTTCATTAAGACCATCTTCGAACCTTTTGAACATTATCGCTTCAGATGATACACATTCCCGAGCATACTAACTCAGTCTCACGAACTCTCGTTCATATTCTGAAACAGTCGTTCGGCCCTGTTTTAGTTCCAAACATTCCATTCGTTTCTGATCGACGAATCTTTCACTGATATATTTCTTTCGGAACTCAATCTGAAAGAAGTCCCATGTAACTCGCTCTTTCAGAACAACAGAAATCAAAGTTTTCCACCATTGAAACACTGCATCTCGGAGTAATGATACAACACATGTAATATCCGGGAATTAGGGGTTGTGCATTTTTAACTTGTATTTGTGTGTCAATGTGCTCCGCATGTTATTTAGAGGTATTCTGGGGTTTCGGGAAACCATGGGCTTGGGTAGAAGCTGTAGGAAAATTCTTGCTATGAGCTGAGCAAAGAGGAGTTAGAGGAGCTAGGCTTTAAAAGAAATTCTGTGTGGAACTTGACAAAAGAAATCAAGCAGTAAAGTGGCAAGGGGCGCCACCTAAGGTGCAGAAAAGGTTGCGTCAACAAGGGGTTCCAGGGGAGGAGGTTCGAGTCATGTTGACAACAAGGGAGTGTTGCTTTATTTTACTTTTTGGCGTCAAGAGATGGAGGAGGTGTTGGATGGCACTTGGACTTTGAAGGGTTAAGGGTGGACTTGGTTTAAGTGTTTGGATTGAAGGAAGAGAGCTTTTTGAAGAGTTTGACTCATTCAAATGGGTTTGAATGAGAGGAGGGGAGGAAAAATAGGAGCAAAATAAGGTGACTCTCTGAATTAGGTTTTTTGAGGGGTATCTGGGGTGGCTCCGAATGTAGCGGAGTATTGGTTAGAGGCAGTCGAAAGGATCATGGATGATTTGGACTGCACTGTAGAGGAAAAGCTGAAAGGTTCTGTTTCGCTACTCCGGGATGAGGCCTATCGGTGTTGGCTCACTGTCAGAGAGGGTACCCCTGCAGATCGAGTGGATTGGGGGTATTTTAAGGTTAATTTTGAAGGGAAATACGTTGGAGCTAGTTACCTAGACTCGCAGAGAAAAGCATTTCTATACTTGGTACAAGGAAGTAAGTCAGTAGCAGAGTATGAAGCAAAATTTCTGCGGTTGAGCCGGTACGCCAAGGGGATCATGGCTACTGATTATGAAAGGTGTGTCAGATTCGAAGATGGGTTGTGGGATGAGCTGCGGGTATTGATTGCTCCGCAGAGAGAAAGGGACTTTGCTATTCTAGTGGAGAAAGCTTGGATAGCTGAAGAAGTTAAAAGGACTGAGAGACAGAACTGAGATAAGGATAGGAACTGGAACAAGAGGAGTTTTGGACCGTCAATATCATCTGGGGATTTACAGAAAAGACCAAGGATTGAGAATTCTGTACGCGCACCTGTACCAGTTGTTAAGAATCAGAGTCGTCCGTGTGCTCTGTGTGGGAAAGCTCATGCAGGAGAGTGCTGGGGAAATAGTAAGGAATGTTTCCGGTGTGGGTCTAAGGCTCATTTGGTTAGGAATTATCCTCAGGAGATGGATAGGGCTCGGAGAGTAGGCCAGGGTTATGTGTAGCCAGGCGGAGGTGGTCAGCAGGCGACGAGGGGTCGTGGTCCGAATCAGGGAGGAAATGGTTCCGGCCGAGGTCGTGGAGCACCAGGCAGAGGTGCTGGGGGTACAGATGCGAGGCAGCCAGGGTTGGTGTATGCATTCAGACGTCGTGAAGAGGGAGATACACCAGATGTTACCACGGGTACGTTCCTTATTGATGGATTACCCTTATAGCTTTAATAGATATAGGGTCAACACATTCTTATATTGCTAGTGAAGTATCTGGAACCTTGAAACTTTGAAACTATATCTAGGAAGATGACCGTACTTAGTCCTTTAGGGCAATCAGTGGTAGTAGACAAACTTTTTAAGTAAGTGCTTTTAGAGGTTCAGGGAGCAGCAGTACCCTCACTTAGTTTAGCCAGGTAATTTCGAGGTCGAAATTATTTTTAAGGGCGGTAGAACTGTAATATCTGGGAATTAGGGGTTGTGCATTTTTAACTTGTATTTGTATGTCAATGTACTCCGCATGTTATTTAGAGGTATTCTGGGGTTTCGGGAAACCTTGGGCTTGGGTAGAAGCTGTCGGAAAATTCTTACTATGAGCTGAGCAAAGGGGAGTTAGAGGAGCTAGGCTTTAAAAGAAATTCTGTGTGGAACTTGACACAAGAAATCAAGCAGTAAAGTGGCAAGGGGCGCCACCTAAGGTGCAGAGAAGGTTGCCTCAACAAGGGGTTCTAGGGGAGGAGGTTCGAGTCATGTTGACAACAAGGAAGTGTTGTTTTATTTTGCTTTTTGGCGTCAAGAGAGGGAGGAGGTGTTGGACGGCACTTAGACTTTGTAGGGATAAGGGTGGACTTGGTTTAAGTGTTTGGATTGAAGGAAGAGAGCTTTTTGAGGAGTTTGACTAATTCAAATGGGTTTGAATGAGAGGAGGGGAGGAAAAATAGGAGCAAAATAAGGGATGGGGGGTGAGGTTGAAGAGTTGGTCGAACATGCGGCTTTGAGGGATGGCAAATTCAGTCATGTAAAGGGGGAGTAGATGCCGAAATTGTCTTTATGAGTGTGTCCATCTTTTTGTTTCTCCTTTAGTCTCCTAGTCGAAATTTTTAGCCAAGAGAATTCTTTCTTTTTTCTCTCTTTTCTTGGAAGCAAGAATCAAAAATTTAAGTAACCATTTGGGGCATTTTGTGCATTTTCTTTACCTTTCATTTTCTTTTCCCAAAGCCGAACCTCATAGTCCCTCTTTTCCTTTTCCTTTTCGCACATCCTTAAAGCCGAAACACCATAGCCGCAACTCCCTACACTTACCTTTCTCTTCCACCGATTTCACCATAATCAAAAGCCGAAATACCTTTTGTGTTAGCTGGAACCTTTCTCTTTGGATTCAAAAGCCAAAGGTGATAGACTAGTTTTTTCTTCTTTCTTTGTTCTTTTGTACCAGCACTTTTCCCGAAACTATTCTTTTTCTGTCATTCTCTAAAACCAAATCTATTGGATGTAGTGACTGTTCGTTTGGCAACCTCTAAAGATAAGGCCGTCGGCCATCTTTTCCTAGTCTTAATCATGTTTGGTGGTAAGTATCAATCTCCTTAGCAATCGGGTTCTTCTCTTCTTCACTTGATGTGCCGAAATCAAATGATTAAGCCTTCGTTTTAGGGATGGCTGAATATTCATAGGGCCATAATATTGTGTTTCTTTGTTTGTAGCTAGCGTGAAGGAGCATTAAAGGAGTCTCTTCGGTTTGATTACTCAAGGTAAGGGTATAGTGTTTGGCCAAAGGCCACTTCCATAAGTGTCAATGTGTTGAGGCCGAATCTGATTTGGGTTGTTTAGGGATTTTGACAGATTGGAAGTAAAGCAAAAGTCTTCGGATCTCAGGATCATTTCGGTAAGGGTACTCTATAAATTTGGATTTAGTTGTTTAGACTATAACATGAGTGATTAACCAAATATTCTAATTAAGTGACTTTCGATGGATGTGGGTACCAGTCAGGGAGAGAAAGGGGTAGTCCCTACCCCTAAGTTTAAAAAGCGATCAGTCTCTGCGGTACGGGATTGGCCACCGGGGTGTGGGCCAGCAGCAGGGCAGGAGTATAGTCAGATAGTGGTAGTTTCGACTAGTGACAGCATCATTATTTAGAGCGTAACACTTCAGGTTATCAGGTGTGTGATTGATTCGCAGTTTCCCGGTTATGTTTAATAATAGTATGAGTTATGAACATGATGATTAATGCAGTGGAAATAATGAGATGGTTACCCTTAGGAGGGGTATGTCGATAATCAGGTCAGTGATAATCCGATAAAGTTGTGGATATTATTGTATATAAGTGTTGCATGCCGATTAACATGTCTATCCATTATTTTAGCATATCACTATCGTATGTTGCATAAGCATGGGGAAGGATTTGTATATATGAAAGAAGGACGGGTTGTACATTTATGTACGTGGTTTAGTGATGTCTACGAGCCTCACGTAGATTGATGATTGGCTATGTGCCTCATCGTGGTTGGTATCGGCTTTGTGCCATATCGTGGTTGGTGATGGCTATGTGCCTCATCGTGGTTTGATGCTAGCTACGAACTACATCGTGGATTGACGTTGACTGAGGTCACGTTATGGATTATACTATGATTTATTTCATGTGGACCAGTGGCTAGACAACTTGGTGGATGGCATTGATTGCCAACTGGTGTGTAAAGGTTGGAGGGTTGATTTAGTAATCCTCTGGTGTGTGGTGGCTAGATACGGGGGTGTGTAGAGGATGGACCCTAGGTTGGGTTGGGTGCATTTTGCATTATTATTTGATATGTGGTTTGGTGTGGTTGTGGGCTAAGCCGATGTGTGGAAATCTGTGGACTAATTACACACTGAGTCGATTTGACTCACCCAATTTTTATGAAACAATGCAGGTGATACATGATTCTTGGACTGGGGTGGAGCGGATACGAGGTGGCCATGCAGAAGATGTTTTTATTTATTTCATGCACTTTACATTTTCAGTACTTTTGAATAAATATCTATTGTAATAAGGGCCACTTAAAGTATTTGGGGATTTTTATTATGTTTAAGTTGGATTGATGATCAAATTTAATAATTGGGAATGTTATATTTTTAAAAAAACAGTTTACATCCGGAAAATTTGTAACAACATAATTTTACTTAGAAATTTAAATATACAATGTTTGATAAATGACAGAAAATTTTTATGTTTTTACCCTTATGTCAAATTCTTTTCAAACTATTTCCTCAGTAGCATTCTAAATTCGGCCGTGGTGTTTGGGCCGGGTTTGGGGTGTTACAACACACTTTATGCATTCTTCAGGAGTCAAAGACATTTCGTCGAATACCCGGATCATGTTTTCTAACCAGAACTAAGCATTTTCAGTATTCATCATTAGTAGCTCAGAACTCTTCAGGCCCATACTTACAGATCTTGTCAACTGGAGGCTTATTCCACGGATTCAAATTTGCAGTTAACGGTATATTAGATGCTTGAGGGGGGATTAACCGGGGGCGGGGATTGCGAAATAGTCGGGTTATTCTTTACAAATTGAGCGAACCACTCACTCATCATCTGGAAGATAACTTGTTCAGATTCTCCCTCTTGACCGCTCGTAGCTGGTCTCGAATCAGAGGGCGCTGTCCTGTAACATCCCGAATTTGGGCCTAGTAGGAATTAGCCCGGGCCTTGAGTGTAGTAGCGTTTAAAATTTTTGGAGAATAAGAGATCAACTTTAGTGCAAGTTGGACCGGTTGGATAAGTGATTTTGGAATGTTAGAGGGCCTCTATGAAGTCTCGGGATCAAACTTTGGCTTTAAGGAAATTTTGGTTTGCTTTTTAAATGGACTTTAGAACTTGGATATAGATTTAAAATTATTGTGCATTGTTTAAGATACAAATGGGCTTGTGGCCCAGTGTCAAAGTGCCGCCACTTAAAGAGCAGGGAAGTGGCATCAACTGAGGAAGCCCAAATTCAAGTTGCATGAAGCCCAATTATTTTAATTAAAATTTTTGCATTAGGGTTTTATTCTCCCATTCTCTTCTTTATTTTTGGCATTTAGGGTTTTCATCTTCTCTCTTTTCCTTCTTTTCTGAATAAGAGCCGAAAACTCCCTTAAACATTCTTTCTTTTCACATTTGTCTACCATAGCCGAATCTGCCCTAGCCTTGCCAAAATTCTTCTTTTTCCTATACCGTTCCTATCACTTCTTTACGTTTGATATTACTCTTTTCTCTCAATCATCTCCTTCTAGAAAGCCGAAACTTTATAGATCTTTTGAAATCATATTTTCTGTTTGATCTTATCAAAAACTGAAACTTTATAGATCTATTGAGATCATCTTTTCTTTTTGATCTTCTCAAAAGCCGAAACTTCATAGATATCTTGATATCATCTTTTCTTTTTGGTCTTCTCAAAAGCTGAAACTTTATAGATCTCTTGAGATCATCTTTTCTTTTTGATCTTCTCAAAAGCCGAAACTTTATAGATCTCTTGAGATCATCTTTTCTTTTTGATTTTCGCAAAGAGCCGAAATCTTCTAGGAGTTGCCGAATTCTCTGTAAAGGTAGGTGTCGATTTCTTCTGATCTATTCTTTTCCTCTTTCAGTTTTTAGAAGACAAAGCCGAAAGGCTAATGGATTGTTGGTTTCTTGTGTTTACGTGTTGGGTGACATTCGGGAATTGAAGTAGATCACTTAGATCTAAAAGCCGGAACCGCTAGTCTCTGAACCTCATATATCTCATTTCGGGATTTCAAGGTAAGGGGTTCTCGTTAGATTTTTGCTAGGTTCATTTTCGTAATTGTGATTTTGACCCTATGATATGGATTAACAACCATATGTTGTGATGGTAGCAACTGATAAGGTCTTGTGATGGAATCACATGTCGTTCAGGCAAAGGAGGGGATTTGATCTGTAAACCTAATCCCTAAGTTTAAGAAACGAGTGGTGTCAGTAGTTCGGGATTGGCCACCGAGTTGTGGACCGGCGTCAGAACAAAATCTTAGACAGTTAGCAGTCGTATCAGCTTCTAATAGTGTCGACATAGAAGGTCTTGTCTTGACTGTAATTAGGTGTGTAGATCTCTAACACAATAACTAATCTGTATTATATATGTTATGGGCTAAAAGCCGAAAAAAGACTATTTAGACAGTCGGATTACCCAAAAAAGGTAGGCAATGGATGCTAGGTACGTAATCATAGAAACTTCTCTATGTGTATCGATGTATGTAATAAATTGTGATCTTTTAGGTAGTATATTGTTTTCATTCTGCATGGATGTATGCATGGGATGGGGTTAATATGATGAAGGGGAAGAGCATGTTAATAGTCACTTGGTGATTGGTGGTTAAACCACAAATTGTAAAATTAGGTCACAATAGTGATCGGTGGCTGAGCTACGTTATATTATAAGGTCACATAGTGATCGGTGGCTAAGCCACGTTAAATTTATTCCTGACTCATAGGAATAGGCAGCATGAATGTCGATATGGTGTGTAGCGGTTGGTGGGTTGATTGTAGAAATCCCCAAGGTGTGTTGGCTGGTACGGGCTGGTGTGTAGAGGATGGACTTTTAGGTTGGGTGTAACACCCCAAACCCGGTCCGAACACCACGACCGAATCTGGTATGTTACGGGGAAAACGGGTTTGAAAATTTCGAATTTGTACTAAATAGAATTGATAAAACTTTGTTTCGTTTGAGAAACGGTGGTTTAATTTTGTTACTAAAACATTTAGACTTAGTAAAAATTTGCGTTCAAGTTTGAAAACCATTGATTTTCATATGCTTATAAAATCGATCACGATACCGATGGTATAGTTTAAAAACACTTTGCGTTATAATTTGAAATCATTATCTTTCCAAGTTTTAGTAAACTTCATACCAACTTATTTATTAAGGCTTATTAAAATCAAACTTAAAACATAATATCAAAAGGCAGAATTTAAAGGCTTTTTTACAAATCCTGAAATAAACCCAACTGAAAGTAAATTACTAAAGTACCCAAAACATAACATCTGAGTAAAACTTTTATTCCACATGGCATGAGCACCCCGAGTCCATCCCGGCTCTATGTCCGCGTCTACGAGTCACCTGAAATGTCAAAGGAGAGGGTGAGTCGAGTGACTCAGTGTGTAAATCCCGCTCCCGATAAAACAACATGCTAACACACATCATACATAGCAACATAATTAATGCAACCCGATCCTAACCATCCATACACCTTTTCTACCCCGTGTGGTACCAAACCACTGGTGACGTATAGTCACAATGTGTTACCAAAACACTGGTGTCCCAAAGACACATTATCTATCAATGTGGTCCCAAACCACTGGTGTCCCAAAGACACAATTGTGCTACCAAAGCACTGGTGACCGAAGTCACAAATCCAAAGATGAGGCCAACCCATCGTGTGTTACCAAAACACTGGCGTCAATCCCGTATAATCATCTGTGGGGCCAACCCACTGTGGTACTGAGCCACTGGGACGAGACGCTGAGGTACCAAACCTCTAGAGGTGCCAAACCTCTCGGTGACCCAAAGTCACAAAGTGTGCTACCAAAGCACTGGGTGCTCACAAGACAATATATCACTCGCTCCTCCTCTCGTATCACCCATACATATCATACTCATGGGGTTATGCATCTCATACAAGCCACGCATATCATGCTAACATATCAAGCATTACAACTCATAACATGTATAACATAAATCATGATATCATGTATTATCATTAATACTCATCATAGAAACGGACTTACCCGAATCGTACACAATCCCCTTTTGGGTAATCCATTATCCTTCTCACTGTTTCAATCTTATTAAGCAATCAAGTTTATTAACAACGTTACTAAGTAGAGGGTGTGTTAGTTACACACCTGATAATACGAGTCCAAAGATCCCTACGAACGATTTATGCCCTTCGATTGTCAAGCCCCTAAAACAATCGGCCAACATAGGATTTAAGCACTAAGACCATTCGGCCAAAGACATATAAACCCAAAGGGGTTAATTTCAATCCTTTACCTTGAAGGTGATTTGGTTTCCTACCAAATCCGAGTCAAGCAGTGATTCCTCTTCCAACAATCAGCACCCTAATAAACCAATAGTTAATCACTAATCACTTTAAACTTAATCGAAATCAACTGACCATAATCGGCCCTTAACCAACCAAACGATCAAGAATAGAACAAGAGAAGAAATGGCCATTCGGCCAAAAGCTTACCACCACCAACGATTGAAGCAAGGACCCCAACCCTTTACTGCTATTCGGCCAAAAGAGACTACTAGGAGAAGGAGAATATTCGGCTATGTTGGAACCATTAGAAAAAGAAATCGGCACTAGGAGTTTAACTTTTCTATTTTCGGCTTTGAGGGAAACAATGTGAAATGGGAGCAGAGTTTCGGCAATTAAGCTTAGGAAAAGAAAATGGAATTTGAGAAGTAAGATGATGGTAGTTTCGGCACAAGAGAAATGGGGAGAGCAAATGGGTGATTCGGCTAACACGGTTTCAAGAAGAAAAGAGAGTTGAAGTAAGGAAGAAACAAGTTTCGGCTCACTAACACCAAAAGGTAAAACAATTTCGCCAAGGAGAGCTTATGTTTCGGTTTGCAAAAGAAAAGATGGAGTCACTCACTTGGATTTTTGGTTTCAAGAAGTAAAGAAAATGAGAAGATACCTTGGAGAAAATTCGGCTACAAGTATCAAAAGGGACTTTTTCTATACCAAAAGTGACCGAAAATGCCAAAATTTCCAAATGAAATTCGGCACTCCTCAACTCCTCACACTACTATGCCGTCACTCCCCTCCCTACTCCCTAAAATTCGCCATAATCCCACCAATTGCTCACCTCCATTCATTCAAAATTGGTTGAACAAGTCAACCTCCTAAAATCACTCCCCACCTATCATTCGAATGTGAAGACCAAGTCAATGGCAGAGTTTGAACTGCCACAAACTCCTTCCTCCATGCCGTCAAAAAGAGTGCCAAAAGTGGCCACTTCATGGCTCGAACACAAGGCCTCCACCTTGCTTTAGGCGTTACCCACTCCAAGCCTTAGTGGCGCCTTCATTGCCACTCCACCAACTTGTTTCTTGTGCTAACAAACACCCAAAATAAATTTAAAAGCCCCAGCTTCCTCAGCTCCTAATACCTTAGCTCAAAAACTAAAATTTTCTACCTACTCAGGCTTACTTCTAGCCTACAATTAAACCCCTAGTACAACACAAACAACAACGCACAGATACCAAACACATGCAAAACATGCAACAACAAAAATAGCCCCCTAACCCGGATATTACGATTCTACGCCCCTTAAGAATAATTTCGGCCTCGAAATTACCTCGTCAAAAGAGTTGCGGTATTGCTTTGTCTCATCGTATCCTCGGGTTCCCACGTGGCTTCTTCCACGCCATGATTCCGCCAAAGAACCTTAACCAAAGGCACGGACTTTCTACGCAGGACCTTGGCGCCTCGATCTAGAATCGCACCGGTTCTTCCTCTATGGTCATATCTCGGGTTCACCTCGATCTCTTCTATCGCTACTACATGTGATGGATCTGAACGATACCGCCGAAGCATCGAAACGTGAAAAACATCGTGAATCTGGCTAAGCTCCGCTGGCAACTCAAGCTGATACGCCACTGGTCCAACACGTCTCAAAACCTTATACGGCCCAATAAACCTCGGACTTAGCTTGCCTTTTCTGCCAAACCTCAAAGACCTTCTTCCAAGGTGAGACCTTTAAGAAAACACGATCTCCCACAGTGAACTCTATATCTCTTCGCTTAAGATCGGCATAAGACTTTTACCGGTCCGAAGCTTCCTTCAAACCAGACTGAATCAACTTAACCTTGTCTTCTGTCTCAGCAACCAACTCGGGTCCCAACAACTGACGTTCACCTAACTCTGTCCAACATGTAGGTGAGCGACACTTCCTACCATCTGACGCCTCATATGGTGCCATTTTGATGCTTGCTTGGTAGCCGTTGTTATAAGCGAACTTCGGCTAAACGCGAAACTCTTCCCAACCGCCTCTCAAGTCCGAACACAACCTCTCGGCATGTCTTCTAAGATCTGAATGACCCTTTACGATCGCCGTCGATCGCGGGTGAAAAGCCGTCTTTGAAATCCAAGCGCAGCGTGCCGAGCTCGATGCAACGCTCTCGTAACCTCGACGTAAACTCAGGATCCCTATCCGAGATTATCGAAATGAACGCCATTTGTGTAGCCTTACTATCTCGACACACAAAAGCTTCGCCAATCTCACGAAGTGAATAGTCCACTCACCGGAATGAAATGGGCCGACTTAGTCGACGGTCCACGATAACCCAAATCGAATCTTTCTTGCTTGGCGTGGCGGTAAACCACCGACGAAATCCATAGTTATCCTTTCCCACTTCCATCGAGGAATCTTCACAGTGAAGCAAACCCGCTTGCGATGGCGATGTTCGCCTTGACCTGTGACAAGTCGACACTTCCCAACAAACTCTGTCTTCTTTCTTCAAGCCAAGCCACCAAAATCGCTCTTTAAGATCCCTATACATTTTGCTACCTCCGGGATGCATAGCATAAGGATCGCTATGTGCGTCTGAATAATCCTCTGCCTCGACTCAACATCTTTAGGCATACAAGCCTTCCCTTGAAAACACGAACCTCATCACTAGACAAGTTGTACACCTCCAAACCACCATTCTCACGCACTTGTAACCTTCGCGCTTTCGTAACCTCATCCTCCAATCTGCTTCTCTTTGATCCGCTTAACCCAAGTAGGCTTAACTCGCAGCTTTCGGCGAATACTCCGTCGTCATACAAACTTAAATGGGCAAACATCGCTCTTAAGTCCGAAACAACCCTACGGCTCAACGCGCGTCGCCACCACGTTAGCCTTGCCCCGATGATACTCGATCGAACGATCGTAATCCTTGAGCAACTCAACCCATCTACGCCGCCTCAAATTCGGATCCTTCGAGTCAATAGGTACTTCGGACTCTTATGATCTGTGGTAGACGATTGACTTCTCCCCGTATAAGTAGTGCCTCCAGTTTTTAGAGCGAAGACTACACACCGCCAAACTCTAAATCGTCGTCGCGTCGGATAGTTGACCTCGTGTGGCCTCACCGCCGAGAAGCGTAAGCCACCACCTTACCCTCCGCATCGATCAACACACAACCCAAACCCGTATGTGATGCGTCGCAGTACACTGTGAATTCCTTACCAGCCTCAGGTTGAATTAAAACAGGAGCCTCAGTCAAGATCCTCTTCAACTTATCAAAACTCTCCTGCTGTTTCTCAGTCCAAACGAACGGAGCTCCCTTCCTTAACAGCTTAGTCATCGGTGCTGCAATTAACGAGAAACCCTCAACGAATCTTCGGTAGTATCCTGCCAAACCCAGGAAACTCCGAATCTCAGCGACTGACTTAGGAGGCTTCCAGTCCAAAACTGCCTCAACCTTCCGAGGATCTACTCTAATCCCCTCAGCTGATACTACATGACCCAAAAACGTCACTTCACTAAGCCAGAACTCGCACTTACTGAACTTAGCATAGAGTTGCTTCTCCCTCAAAATCTGCAACACCACTCTTAAGTGTGCATCATGCTCCTCTTGTGACCTTGAATATACCAAGATATCGTCAATAAAAACCACGACGAAACGGTCCAGATACTGCTGAAACACCCTATTCATCATATCCATAAAGTCACGGAGCGTTAGTCAACCCGAACGGCATTACGAGAATTCGTAGTGCCTGTCATCGAGTCCAAACGCCGTCTTATGGATATCCGCTTCCTAACTTTCAACCGATGGTACCTGGACCTCAAATCGATCTTGAAAACACCGATGCACCTTTCAGCTGATCAAACAAGTCATCTATCCGTGGTAACGGATACTTGTTTTTAATCGTCAGCTTATTCAGTTGGCGGTAATCGATACACATCCGCATCGTGCCGTCCTTCTTCTTGACGAATAATACCGGCGCTCCCCACGGTGAAACACTTGGCCTAATGAAGCCTCGATCCAACAGCTCTCACGAATCGAGAGCCTTAAGCTCCACCAATTCCTTTGGTGCCATCCTATATGGAGCAATAGACACCGGCGCGATCCACGGTAGCAGATCTATCCCAAACTCTACCTCACGATCCGGTGGCAAACCCGGAGCTCCTGCTGAAACACATCCACAAATTCCTTAACGATGCGAACCTTCTCAACAATGATTCTTTAGCCTCTAAGGCATACACATGAACCACATACGCTTCACAGCCCTTCCTGACCATCTTTACAGCTTTTAATGCCGACACCACATTGGATAAGTAATCTCTCCTATTACCTATCATAATCACTTCATCTCCCTTATCCGTCGATAGAACCATGCGCTTGACCGCGCAATCCACCTTAGCCCCGGTACTTAACCAACGGTCCATTCCAAGGATCGATCGAACTCCCCAAACGGCGGTTCCATCGGATCAAGAAAGAAAATGACCCCTTGGAGTTCTAGGGTACATCCTTATACAACTTATCTACGACTACGAGTGACCTAGAGGGCTAAAATGCGGTCATCCGTCTAGAAGCGCCGAGTCTAAGTCCATGGTCTCAACTATACTACTAGCAACATACGAATCGTGGAACCCAAATCAATTAAAGCGGATAGGGAGAACCAAAAATCAAAAACGTCTCGGTGATTACGTCCGGTGGGTCGCCCTCTCTCGCGGCGCCTAGCCGCATACACCGCACCAGTGTCGTGCCTCGTAACTACCCGCACCTCTGCGGGTGCTCCACGACCTCGACCAAATCCATTACCACCTGCCCATTACCACGGCCCCTCTCTCCGGTGGCGGTCCATTACCTCTCGAACCGACACGGCCGACTCTCGGATCGAATCCCGCCATCCTACGCGGACACGATCCCTAATGCGATGATCCGAGAACCACACTCGAAGCAACCTTTTCCACCAGTCCAAACAACCACCCCAATGAGATTTCCCACATCGACATTACCGCTGCGGCGGTCCGCGCTGTAGCAACAAAACCTAGCAGATGATTACGCCCACTCGGTCTAGCCCTCTTCTCATGCGGGTTACGGATGATCCGTAAGACCCAAAGCTCCTCTTAAGCCTACTCCTGTCCATGCTCTGTCTTACCGACTCTTTAACACCCTCGGCTACCTTAGCCTTCTCGACTAAGACAAAGAAACTCGCGCCTCTGCGTGTGGAGCAATCAAGCGACCTCAACTCGTCTCGCGAGACCATCCTCGAAACGAACACACCTCTCATGCTCGGTGGCTACAATGCCCCCGGCATACCTACTCGGCCAGAACTCACCCTCGTGCTCGAAGAATCGATTTACTCCCTGAACAAGCCTCGAAATGCCTTTCATTGGGAGTCGATGTAGCTAGTCCCAACGTATTTCTTTTGATATGCGACTCAAATAATCCCATGTCGATTCTCACCGCCACACCGTCCCCGAACCGTGAGCCACCACCGATATGACTCATCCCGAAGAAGCGTCGATGCCCTTCAACTTCTCTTGACCGTCAAGTCCGGATCATCCATGATCCGCTCGCTTGCCTCCACCAATATTCAGCGGTTTCTGAGCAACACCCGATACACCTCGGAAGAACTCGGCCCCATTAGCCCGAGTCGCTCAGAACGATTTCCTAACTCCTGCACCACCACCTCGCCACCTACTCTTTCCAACACCCGCAAGCGCTCGCTGTGACACTTTGCATCGTCTCGGTCGATCTTGGAACTCACCACCTCCACCGGTGGCGGAATCCCAATCTCTCATTTTCGACCCTTGACCAGATCCTACGGGTTCGAACTGTCATCCTACCTCGACCTCGACCACGAGTATTACGGCCACGCGTCCTCCTCGAGTACTCATGACTAACGATCTACGTTTACGATTAAGAAGATTTTTATGCATTAGTATCGTTCCACTTTCTTAACCGCAAAGAAATTTTATGGATGGAGTTTATTCGGGGTTCTTTCGAGCAACCAAGGTTTCAATCTTCTATCCTATTCACCCAAAAGAGGTCATACATCCATTCCTTAACCCTTTCCATACCTATTCACTCTTCTGACATTCTTTGCCCATTTCTAGCCCAAGGTATTTTCGTCATTTTCCTACAGGTATTTTTCGTAATTAAAAGATATTTTAAACTTTAAGAAAAACGGTCAATTTGAAATTCCAAAAATTTGAGAGTGTTCTTTGAAAATTTTGTAAAATACTTCGTTTTGGAAACCAGGGTATTTTAGTAATTTTCACAAACCAGAAGCGTTCTTGTAAATTTTCCAAAATCAAAATTTCCGATTGATATTTTGTAAAACAGAGTGTTTGAATTTCATAACATCATTGAAATTTTGGGCAAAATCATTGAGTTGCTATTTTAATAACCGAGGGCATTTTAGTAAATTTACCCCTAAGGGCATTTTTGTAATTTTCCATAAATCAGGTTTTTCAAGAAAATTGTTGTAAAAGTGACATTCTCAATTTTGAAAGAGTTTATCGCAAAAAGTTTGAAAACATTAGAGTTGTTGTTGTATTTTTCAAAACATGGCTAATTCCCTTTTGGGTTTTAGTCGTTAGGTTAAGTCTATGACTCGAGCCTTCTTGGTCGTGGTGAACTCGGACTCACGCACTGTGGGATACTGCGAAGAGGAGGTGAGTCACGAGGATCGCTTAAATACCAAGCTCTTCCTGATCCTCTTCTAGACATGCGTCACGGAGTTACCACACCCCAGCCCCGTGGTGAGTCATAGATTGGTTTAGTGCTTTAAGTCTTATGCTTTAGTTCGAGTGTTTGAGTGATCTAATCCTAGGGTTCAAGTCCTATAAATCTAACTACGTTCCATATCACCTACCCTTCTACAAATAATAATTCACGAAAGAGTTTAGAATTACTTACAGGCGAATCGTGTGCCGGAGACTCGGTGCCATGCCTTGTAAACCATGTATTCAACCCCAAAACACTTAAAACAAATTTTGAAAACAATTTGGGCCTCGTGCCCACAAATGAGCTTTTGAACTTGGCTCGATACCAAACTTGTAACACCCCAAACCCTATCCAACACCACGACCAATCTAGTATGTTACTGGGGAAAACGGGTTTGAAAATTTCAATTTGTACTAAATAGAATTGATAAAACTTTGTTTCGTTTGAGAAACGGTGGTTTAATTTTGTTACTAAAACATTTAGACTTAGTAAAAATTTGCGTTCAAGTTTGAAAACCATTGATTTTCATATGCTTATAAAATCGGTCATGATACCGATGGTATAGTTTAAAAACACTTTGCGTTATAATTTGAAATCATTATCTTTCCAAGTTTTAGTAAACTTCATACCAACTTATTTATTAAGGCATATTAAAATCAAACTTAAAACATAATATCAAAAGCGAATTTAAAGGCTTTTTACAAATCCTGAAATAAACCCAACCGAAAGTAAATTACTAAAGTACCCAAAACATAACATCTCGAGTAAAACTTTTATTCCACATGGCATGAGCACCCCGAGTCCATCCCGCTCCATGTCCGCGTCTCACGAGTCACCCGAAATGTCAAAGGAGAGGGTGAGTCGAGTGACTCGATGTGTAAATCCCGCTCCCGATAAAACAACATGCTAACACACATCATACATAGCAACATAATTAATGCAACCCGATCCTAACCATCCATACACCTTTTCTACCCCGTGTGGTACCAAACCACTGGTGACGTATAGTCACAATGTGTTACCAAAACACCGTGTCCCAAAGACACATTATCTATCAATGTGGTCCCAAACCACCGGTGTCCCAAAGACACAATTGTGCTACCAAAGCACCGTGACCAAAGTCACAAATCCAAAGATGGGGCCAACCCATCGTGTGTTACCACAACACTAGCAGACGATCCCATATCTCAAGTGGGGCCAACCCACGGTGGTCAAACCACAGGGACTAGTCGCAATGAGGTGCCAAACCTCTGGTGTCCCAAAGACACGATGTGCTACCAAAGCACTGGTGACCGTAGTCACAAATCTGGTGATGGGGCCAACCCATCGTGTGTTACCAAAACACTGGCGTCAATCCCGTATAATCATCTGTGGGGCCAACCCACTTTGTGAGTGGTACCGAGCCACTGGGACGAGACGAGGTACCAAACCTCTGGAGGTGCCAAACCTCTGTGACCCAAAGTCACAAAGTGTGCTACCAAGCACTGGTGCTCGTCGAGACAATATATCATCGCTCTCCTCCTCTCGTATCACCCATACATATCATACTCATGGGGTTATACATCTCATACAAGCCACGCATATCATGCTAACATATCAAGCATTACAACTCATAACATGTATAACATAAATCATGATATCATGTATTATCATTAATACTCATCATAGAACAGACTTACCCGAATCGTACACAATCCCCTTTTTGGGTATCCAATTATCCTTCTCACTGTTTCAATCTTATTAAGAAATCAAGTTTATTAACAACGTTACTAAGTGGAGGGTGTGTTAGTTACACACCTGATAATACGAGTCCAAAGATCCCTACGAACGATTTATGCCCTTCGATTGTCAAGCCCCTAAAACAATCGGCCAACATAGGATTTAAGCACTAAGACCATTCAGCCAAAGACATATAAACCCAAAGGGGTTAATTTCAATCCTTTACCTTGAAGGTGATTTGGTTTCCTACCAAATCCGAGTCAAGCAGTGATTCCTCTTCCAACAATCAGCAACCTAATAAACCAATAGTTAATCACTAATCACTTTAAACTTAATCGAAATCAACTGACCATAATCGGCCCTTAACCAACCAAACGATCAAGAATAGAACAAGAGAAGAAATGGCCATTCGGCCAAAAGCTTACCACCACCAACGATTGAAGCAAGGACCCCAACCCTTTACTGCTATTCGGCCAAAAGAGACTACTAGGAGAAGGAGAATATTCGGCTATGTTGGAACCAATAGAAAAAGAAATCGGCACTAGGAGTTTAACTTTTCTATTTTCGGCTTTGAGGGAAACAATGTGAAATGGGAGCAGAGTTTCGGCAATTAAGCTTAGGAAAAGAAAATGGAATTTGAGAAGTAAGATGATGGTAGTTTCGGCACAAGAGAAATGGGGAGAGCAAATGGGTGATTCGGCTAACACGGTTTCAAGAAGAAAAGAGAGTTGAAGTAAGGAAGAAACAAGTTTCGGCTCACTAACACCAAAAGGTAAAACAATTTCGGCCAAGGAGAGCTTATGTTTCGGTTTGCAAAAGAAAAGATGGAGTCACTCACTTGGATTTTTGGTTTCAAGAAGTAAAGAAAATGAGAAGATACCTTGGAGAAAATTCGGCTACAAGTATCAAAAGGGGACTTTTTGCTATACCAAAAGTGACCGAAAATGCCAAAATTTCCAAATGAAATTCGGCACTCCTCAACTCCTCACACTACTATGCCGTCACTCCCCCTCCCTACTCCCCTAAAATTCGGCCATAATCCCACCAATTGCTCACCTCCATTCATTCAAAATTGGTTGAACAAGTCAACCTCCTAAAATCACTCCCCACCTATCATTCGAATGTGAAGACCAAGTCAATGGCAGAGTTTGAACTGCCACAAACTCCTTCCTCCATGCCGTCAAAAAGAGTGCCAAAAAGTGGCCACTCCGCAGCTCGAACACAAGGCCTCCACCTTGCTTTAGGCGTTACCCACTCCAAGCCTTAGTGGCGCCTTCATTGCCACTCCACCAACTTGTTTCTTGTGCTAACAAACACCCAAAATAAATTTAAAAGCCCCAGCTTCCTCAGCTCCTAATACCTTAGCTCAAAAACTAAAATTTTCTACCTACTCAGGCTTACTTCTAGCCTACAATTAAACCCCGATACAACACAAACAACAACGCAGCATACCAAACACATGCAAAACATGCAACAACAAAAATAGCCCCTAACCCGGGATATTACATTGGGCTGGGCCATGTTGCATGTAAATATTTTGTTGCCATTGTGTATGCGCCAAGGCCCGTAATGTGTTTGTGGGCCTCAAGCCTTTTATATGTTTCGGGATTTGCACACTGAGTCTTGGTGACTCACCCCTTTATTTTCCCTGACTTTTTGGATGAGCAGTAGATCGTAGACATGGGAGCCGAGGCAGACTCGAGAGGTCATCAAGTCTTTTTACTTTCGTAAACTATTTTCGGTTTTTCTTTAAGTTTAAATTTTGGGACTATTTATGTAATAAGGCCTCCATAACTTAGGTTATCAATTTATAATTGTTAATGTCTTCATTTATTTTTTTAAATTTATGTTCAGCAAAAGAGCAAAGGTTTTCTTCCAATATCACTTACTTAGCGAATACTTGTATAAAGAAACTAAATTTCCAAAGATCATCCAAGTGAAGTTTTTAACGTAAACCCCGTAGCATACCAGATCCAGTCGTAGCGTTTGGGCCAGGTTTGGGGTGTTACATGTCCCTTGCGCGGGAGCAGGCGCATTACTTTCTATGTCGTCAGCTACGCTCTTTAGAGATCCATTAATATACAAAAATCGCATTTTTACACGTCAGGGATTCATCACACTATCACAGTTCAAATATATGGCATGTATAGCTAGACTCTGACACGCTACGTTAGTCTAAGAATCGTCTAAACTATAACTCTGATACCAACCAAATGTAACACCCCTAACCGTATCCGGCATCGGACTAGGGTTAAAGGCACTACTAGACCTATTAGAAACATTTTCAGAAGTTCATACATTCATCCATCAATCTCAAACATAATGTCCCTTAATACGATCAACGAGACCTAAAACATGCTTATAAACCGGGTCGGGACTAAACCAAAACACATACAAACACTCAGAGTGGGTTACATGCCCGTGTGGGCAGGCCATGTGCCTCCTATGGCTGCTAGACACCGCCATGTGTCCTCTCCGTGGTCGAAATTGACTTATCTTTCACGGCCACTAAGCACTCCCGTATACCCAGGCCGTAGTGGATCCTGTCAAAAATCACACGCCTACTAGGCAACAGACACGTCCGTGTGCCAAGGCCGTGTACTCTTATGCTAGCTATTACTTAGCCCACGGTCACTAGGCACGCCCGTGTGCCACGACCGTGTGACATTATAGGTCATTTTCAAGGCCAAAATGCCACCCACTAGGGTCATACCTACAAGCAAGATTTACCAACACATTACATGCATACTAGACAACCAAAACAACCATTCAATCTAAACATTCAATATCCATTTCAACCATGCCAACATCCAAGACCAAAACATATGTGCATAGTATAATTCATCCAAATGCTTACCCAAAAACTTGACCAATTCACATGCTTCAACCATACCAAAGTATACTTCATATACCACATTAATTTAAACATAATACCAACATATAACTAGCCAAATTACATGGCTAAATTCACTTCATTTACAAATACAAAAGACTAGCCTATACATGCCATATCTAGCAAAAAAATATCTCCAAAATGTACCATAAAAATAAGTTGAATAGTGTGATGACAATCCTTGATGGTCCCGAGCCTTCAGTAGCTTCGACGACCTATAAAACAGAGAAATCACACACACGGAGTAAGCTTTCCAAAAGCTTAGTAAGTCATAATACAAATAAACTTAACATTTAAGCATATAGAGACATTGGCACAATTCCTATTCATAGTGTACTTCTCACATATATGCATTAAACCTATCTTTGGCCATAATTGCCACATTCATCAATTCAAGAATCACATGTATAGACAAATCTCTTACATGACTATTCTTATATCTCATTCACATTCTCATATTCAATTGTACATTTCTTCCAATCAAAAATCACTTAGGTACTTACCTTTTTATACACATTTAGTGCACATATGAAACATACCTGAAATGAACATACATTCATGTATTTGTTCTTAGCTCGGAATTGCAATTCGTATCATAGACTTACCCGTTGAACCGTTAGGAATCTAGTAGGATACTCAGAAAGCTCGGAATAGTCGTACAATGCCAACATCCCAGATGAGGTCTTATATGCACTTAGATATCGATGCCACTGTCCCAGACAGGGTCTTACACGAATCAATACGATGCTGATGTCCCAGACATGGTCTTACACGTAAAGCTCATATTGATGCCAACACCCTGGATGAGGTCTTACACGAAATCTCAAATCAACGCCAACGTCCCATACATGGTCTTACATGATAAAATAGAACAGATACCTATGTCATGACATAGCTAGTCCTATCTATTCCTAGGTTCGTACGGGACTTCTCGGATATTATCACTAAGTAATCCTTGTCTCGGAATTCATGAACAGATCATATCATAAGTATTCATCGATAACAATAGTCTTACGAACACACATAATTTAATACGAATATGTTTATTTGCATAATGACTTACCTCGGATTTGGTTTAGCTGAAACGAAAACGGCTACTCAGTTAGTTTCACCTTCCAGCGATCTAAGTCCGTTTTCTTCGGTTCTTGATCTAAATATATTCAGAATTAACCCTTTTATTCACTAACTCATTCAATTCAATCCAAAGACACACATTTAGGGCTATTTACAAATTAACCCTCATATTTGCACAATTTATCAATTTAGTCCATTTTTCTCAAAACATCAAATTCACAAAATCATCACACATCCAAGTTTATTCGAATGCACATATATATCATACAAGCCCATACTTTCTATCAAATTTGTAATTTAGTCCCTCAAACTGCTATTTTCTCAATTTAGCCCTAATTAGCTAAATTCATCAGAAATCCAATAACAAAGTATGTTCATCTAGCTCAAAACTTTTATTTAACACCATAAATCACCATAAAGCTCAACATATCATCAATGGCATATCACATAAACATCATCAATTCAAAAAATTAATACATGGGTTTTGTAGCTCTCAAAGCAACGATTGCAAAAACGTAGAAATTATAAAAAACGGATCGAAAACTAACCTTGAATTAGACCAAAACTATGGCCGAACCCTTGCTTAGGTTTTTCTTTTCTTCCTTTGGTTATTTCGACTAACAAAGGATGCGAATGTGGTCATTTTCATGTTTTTATTTATCATATAATCATTTAATACATAAAAGACATTTTTAACCTTTAATCAAATATATTAAAACATATAATTCAAGGTCATTTATGACCTTAGCCATCCACTAACTGTGATAGTGGCTTAATTGCGACATGAGTCCTTACTCTTAAAAAGACATAACAAATAAGCATCCTTTCATAAAACATGCAAATTTGCATTTTAATGCAATTCAATCCTTTTGTCAAATTAAACACACAGACAGACAAATTAGCTCACGGAAATTCACCACATGCTTAGTCACATATCAATAACACATAAAATAATATTAAAATATTATACAGACTCAGATTTGTAGTCCCGAAACCACTATCCCGACTAGGGTGTAAACCGGACTGTTACAATTCTCCCCCCTATGGCAAGGCGTGGTGTTAGAACTAAAGGAAAGAAGGTTACTATACTCACCAATCACTTCAAAGTGAGCGTGGGAAGTACAGATGGACACTTCTACCATTACAGTGTTTCTCTTTCATATGAAGATGGTCGCCCTGTGGATGGTAAGGGTGTTGCAAGAAAAGTGATTAGCAGAGTGCATGAGACCTACAAAAATGATTTGGATGGAAAGAATTTTGCCTATGATGGTAAAAAGGTTATTTACTATAGGTCCGCTAACAAACTTCTCGGCTCCTCATTGAGATGCAAATAACATTGTAAGGGATTTGATTCGTTGTGGAGAAATAAAAAGAATACGTATTGATCCCCCATTTGATATATTGAATGAGATGAACCAGAATAGACGCCTTTCACCTGTGGTTAGAGTTGAAAAAAGGTTTGAACAGATACAATCTAAACTCCCTAAAGCTTCGCAGTTCCTTCTTTGTCTGCTTCCTGAAAAGAAAAACTCTAATCTTTATGGGCCATAGAAGTGGAAGAATCTCTCTGAGTATGGCACTAGCTAGGGTGAATGATTAATACTTTTCTAAAGATCGATGCTAAACTTGGACAGTCTCTTCATCACCATTGAAGCCATAATTCTGCGATCGAGTTAAAGTCAGGCCTGAACAAGATCGAGGAAATGAAGAGTAAAATTGAAAAGTTAGAAGCAACATTGCACAGTTGTGAACTTCAGATCGAGCTTCTTGAAACAAGAGAAGGGCATTGGAAGGAAGAGCTTCATCATTCCCATGACCAAGTTAGAAGTCAGGATTACCTCATGGGTGAAGCAATAGTTCATATTCGAAAGGTAGCTGATCATCTACAAATTTTGGCATCATAGGCTGATATGTTGAGCATAAAATATGAGCTACGGTCGGATCGTGGTCAGGAGCTAATCCCTTTATTTGGGAAAATCAAAACTTTAGGACTTAGAGCGAAAGCATGTTTGTAGTCCATTTTATGTAAAGGATTTGTTTTCTAATAAAATTTTCTAAAATGAAGTTGAATCAGAATAAAAATAATAAATAAAGTCCCTTTTTTTTAAAGCCAATTTACAACCAAAAGCCCAAATCCTAAGCAAACTACCTGACCAATTACACCCTTAGCCCAAAACAAATGACTCAGACCTAACCTACCCAGACCCAACCAAGCCCAATGGCCCAGTGACTAAATAGAAACCTAGGGTTTCTTGACACCCTCGTGCCGCAAGCGTCCCAGCAGGATCCCAGCCTTAGTGCCGCAATCTTCATCGACTGGGTTATAAAATGGCAGAATCTTTGTTTTTTCCTTTTATTTTATTTTATTTTGGGTTATAAAAACCTAAAAACCTATAAACGAAAGGGAAATACAGACACAAAAAAAGAGAAAATAGAGAATACAATAATACGAGTTTTTTCACAGATGTGATTATTTCCTATTTTTTTTAATTTCTTTTATATTCCATTCATGCATGTTTTTAAACAAAATAGTACTAAAAAAAAGGAGGGGTGAGTTCACCTTTTGACGGTGTTGAAAATCAAAGTTTTGGCCTCTGACCGCCGTCCGTAGAGGCGCGTGGGGTGCGCGCAATGCAAAGCCTCGAGGCCCTAGCATTCGGAACCCTAGACGAACCTGGAGAGCATTTTAAATTTTTTTCAAAACAACATGGATGCTGAATGAGTTTTTTGGCTTGAATTTTGTTATATATAGTATTTAAAAAATGACGCCATGTTCTTTTAGGCAAATAGGTGTAATATCCTTCAAATATTAGAGTATCATCTTGTTACTTGTGTTAGCTCGGATATGATCTTTATTGTGTGCTTAGTATATTTGTGTGAAGGCTTGGAATTATTAGCTAAGCTAGAATAATTTTTAGTATGGTTTATTTAGTGTAGTGGATTAAGTGAGCTTGACACTTAAGTTAATTTAAGTGTTAAGTTAAAGCATAAGGGAGTTAGTGGCATAGTGGATAAGAAGCTTGAAATGTTGCTTGTGGGAAGAGGTTCGAGTAGCATGATTAGCATTTTGAAGACTTTATTTTTTGTGTATCCTAGCATTAATGGAAGGTCAAATTCTAATTATGATAGGTTGGATCTTAAGTTTTTGGTAAGTTGAATATTGGTTTAAGGAAAGCTTGAAATAGGGGATAAGAATCTTAAGGTTATGGAAGGTTGGGGAGACAAAAGGCTTGGCTTAAGGATGATGTTTTGGAAACTCTTTCAAGACCTTTAATGCATGTATGTGGACGACAAGTGTGGCTAGGGGGGTGGCCGAATGTTGTTAGGTGGGTTGGGGGAGAATATTTGGTCAACTTTTGCATTTGTGCATCTTTTGGGCAATTGTTTTCTTTCTCTCCAAAAACTCCCCTCCTTGGTCGAATGTTATTGTGCATTTTGTGCAAATTTTGCTTTTGGTTTAGCCTTCATTTTGTTTGAACCAAATTGTTATTTTCTTTCTCTCATCTTTCTTTTGAAACCGAAACCTCACTTGTCATTTGTGCACTTTTCTTTTCGGCAAATAGAGTGTTTGGCCGAACTTCTCTCTCCTATATTTCTCTTTTCTTCTCTTGATATTGGTTCATAATCACATTTTCTTTTTACACTCTCTTGGCCGAATCCTTCTCCTTCTCAAATCCTATTTCTTTTTCATTTGCTTAAAGCTAAAAACATCCACATCCATTCTATTTTTCTTTTCTTTTTACTCCACCATAGCCGAATCTTCTTCCCCTCTTTTGGAGTTATTTTGGCCGAATATTCAAGGGTAGATTCTCTTTGGTTTTCTTCAATCGATTTTGGATAAAAAGGTAAGTGTTCAGTGCCGTTTTTCCTTCTTTCTTTCTCTTTTCTATGTCGTTTTCTTGTGGACAAAGGCCGAATCTTTGGGCATTGTTTGCAAGGTTCTAACTATTATTAGAAACCGATTTTCATTTAGGCTCTTTGGGACTTTGGAAGCAATCGATTTAAGTCATTCCATTAGCCATCGAAGTTGGTAAGTCAAGTGGAAAGGATTCAATATTCCTTAAGTTGGTTGAGAAAGCCTAAGGCTATTGGGATTTAGATGTGATGTTGGCCGAATGGTCTTGATTAAAATATTGTGGTTTGGCCGAATGTAGGACAAGGTGATCTAGTGCGATAAATAAGATCTCCGGAATTGGTATTTGCGTTGGTGAAAGGTGTGTACCTTACACACTTTATAGCTCGGTTATGTATATGTATTTATAATATTAATTTACTAATCATATTATCAAAGTGGGAAAACGATGAGATCTTGATATGATACCATGATGGTATGAATAAGGATTCGGGTAAGTCCGTTTCTATATGTTGTTAATACATGTGGATTGAAATCATGATCTACGATTTATGATATATTTGTTATGTGATTCATAATAAAGTATGTTGACATGATTTGCTCAAATATTGCATTATGATGGGTGATATGAGAGGAGGGGGAAGATTGATATTTGTGTCTTCGGACACCAGAGGTTTGGTACCACCAGTGATTTGGTATCACATTTGTGTCTTTGGGACACCAAAGGTTTGGCACCTCATAGCGACTTGTCCCTGTGGTTTAATATCACCGTGGGTTGGCCCCACTTTTGAGATATGGGATTGTCGCCAGTGATTTGGTATCACAAGTGGGTTGGCCCCACAATCTGATTATATGTGACTTTGGGTCACCAGTGATTTGGTATCACAATATTGAATATCGTGACTTTGGTCACCAGTGGTTTGGCACCACCAGTGGTTTGGTACCACACGGGGTAGAAAAGGAGTTATGGATGGCTAGGTTGGGTGCATTATACATATATGTTGCTTTGTTATAATTTGTGTAAGTACGTGGCTATTACCCGGGAGAGGATTTAGCACTTGAGTCTTGGTGACTCACCTTCTCCCTTATCATTTCAGGTGATTCGTGAGAACGCGGATGAGGAGCCGGATGAGCTCGAGGAGGCCATGCAATAAAGTTTGATTTTTCATGAACTTCCATTTGGGTACTTAAATTTATTTTTATTTGGTTTTTGATTTAATTTGGGTTTGTAATAAGGCCTCTTTAATTATGGTTTTTTGGGATTATTTATATGCTTTAGACTTGTTTTAAATATGGCTTATAAATTACATGATTGTTATAATAATTTGAGCACAAAGATTTCTAAACTACAAAACGCAATGGTTTTTTTTAAATGTTACCATCGGGTAACTTAATTCATTTGATAGTTTTAACAACTTAAGTATTTTCGATAATTAATACTAATATTTTCCAAAACTCAAGTTTCCAAATTTTCATTTGATACAGATTTCAACCTAATCACTTTGGTTTCTTTTAAACTATAAAAGGTTTTCTAATCTATGGTTTTGCAACTAAGTTTTTAAGATTTATTTATGAGATTTCAAAGTAAATTGTTAGCTTTCAATTTATTATACACTTGTTTTCTACAAACATAGAACAACAAAGAGTTTTTCACAAAAATTTAATTGTTCACTCGATTTTCTTCACAACGTTTTCCTCTGTGGCATGCCAGATTCGGTCATGGCGTATTGACCGGGTTTGGGGTGTTACAATAAGTGTTGAAACGACGCCGTTTAGCGGACCAGATCCGCGCGTTGACATGACCCGGAGAAGGATCCGCGCGTTTTCATTGAATGGCCTAATTTCCATTTTAGTCCTCCCTCATTTTTATTATTTTTAATTCTGTTTATTTTAAATTCTTTTTATTTTTAATTTGGCCCAAAACTCATATTTTGTTTCAATCTGATCCTTTGGGTTCTTCAAAGGCTAAATTAAAAACATTGTCGTTTTTAAATCTGGTATAATTTCCATATTAGTCCCCGTGGCTTAACGCGCTTTTTAATTTAATTTGTTTTATTTATTTTATTGCTATTTTAATCCTTATTCTTTTTAAAACCTTTTTCTTTTTTTAATTATTCTAATACTATACTTAATTAGTTTATTAAATTAAACTGTTTTATTATTTTATTTTAATTAATTTTGTTAATAGTATCAAATGCAAATATATGTGTTTATATATTTTTTATGTATCACCTTTATACATGTTCAATTATTATTATTTATTATCTGTTATTTTATTTGGTTTAAATATTATTTTTATATTATGATTTGTATATTAATTATTATATTATGCTCTTCTAATTTGTATATTATATAATATTATATCATATATTATTTTTTTAAAATTTTATTTTTTTATAAAATTTATTTATATTATATAACCTATTTTGTTTTCATATGTAATAATGTTTTTTATGATTAATGTGTTATATATATTTTTATAAAATTATTATATACTGTTTATTAATTCTTTTTATTATGTATAATTATTTATATGTATTTAATTAGATATTTATTATAAATATTCTTATTTTTTATACTCTAAATTTTTATTCTTTTTTTTGTTGTATATATATATTAAATCATTTTTTAAAAATCATCACTTTCCTTTTTAGGTTTAAATATATTATTCCCTTTTCATTTAATTTTGTTATTTCGTGGAAGTTTTAATTTATTATATATGTTCATCTATTTATGTCCATTTTAATCGATATTATTGCTTCACATAATTCTTTGTATATTCTTTATTGTTATATTCTTTTATTATTTACTGTTAGTATAATTCGTAGACATGTAGAATTGCTATTAAATATATGTTGTAATGCATTCATGCAATGTTTTATTCAAACCATTTTTCTATAAAAATACATTTTAAATTGATGCATTTATTTCAAATAGTTTTAAAAAAAAGGTGATATTTAATGTTTGGAAGTCCGAGAAATTGTGCCCAAACGTGCTGGGTTTCGGTTTTTCGTTCGTCCAAATAACTAAATATCCTTTTAATGAATTTTGTAAATCATGAGATGATTTTGATTACGAGGGTTTAAAACATCATGTCCTAACCTGCTCGAGGTGATGTTTATATGCTATCAGAACAAAGGAATCTCCAATTCTAATTCAAATTGTTTGAGTTTTTAAAGAAATTATGTTTTTAAATCTCTTCGAATTTTTGACATTAGGACATGAGATTATCAATTCAGTACCAAATTTTGGGCGTTCCGAGGGTGCTAATCCTTCCTCATACGTAACCGACTCCCGACCCATTTTCTTGTATTTCGTAGGCCAGAATCAATGTTTTGAAATAAAATATTTTATAAGGTGATCCAGTCACACCTAAGTAAAAAAAGATTGGTGGCGACACCATTTTCGTTTTAAGGTCGATCCCCGTTTTTAAATCAAACCTTAAAATTGGTTTCGACACATTGAACTGCAAAAATCATTCATGTCGTTTTACCCCTTTCTATCGTTGAAGACTATAGGATTGGAGTTTTTTTTTTTAAAAAAAAACACACTTAATGTGGTTGCATTGGTTTGAGCAAGGCCATGATGGGATGGGTTCCAATATTGGTTAAAGAATTGAGGGATGGAAATACCTAAGAAGAGTGATAATCCTGTTATGATAAGGTTTTTCATGCAATTCATGTTACTGAATTGTAGACACGATAATCTAATGGAACCAGCAATCAACATAGCAACAATATTTTCATTAAGGTTACTAAGATGGGATAAACCAATATTTAGTCCTAAATGAAAGAAATTTTTTTCATCTTGGTCCACATTTGTCTTTGAAAAAAATTGAGAAATTTTGTCATGAACTTGGATTCGGATGATGTAACACTTTTAATCTACAACCCCATCACCTAAAATTTTAAAATATAAAAAATACAAGAAATATATTAAAATATTAATTAAAAAATCAGGTGATGGCATAACTGATCGTTGTTTTATGCGAACTTGGAAACTAACTGTGACAACGATTTGAGGCAAGCGCACCTATCGAACAGTAGTACAGTTAAGGCAAGACAGGAATATCGAACCCAAAGGAACCAAAAGTACTGATACTAACTCTCTTTTTATTATTTAGCCTAAGAATTAAATGAATTTTTATCTAATCTAAAATTGACTAACAACTAAACTAAAGACTCTAAGACAAAGAAGAATGAAATTGGGAAAATAACTTTGAGGAAAAAACAATTGATTAAGACGATACCCAAGGAAGAATCCACCTAGACTTCACTTGTTATCTAACTCTGAACCAGACGATTTGTTCAATTGACTTGATCCATAAGATTTCCTAAGTTATATTAATCCCTCTCTCGAGGCAACTAATGTCTAACCCTAGGTTGACCTATGGATTAACTCGACCTATGGACTCCCATATTAGGTTTCACCCTGTTCTGGCAAAATCTCGTCACCCTATCTCTAGACGCGCGATCAACTCCGCTTAATTATGCTAGATCTACTCTTAGGCAGGGGCTTTTGCTCCTCTACCTAAGCACATCACACTTGAATTAATATCCCGAAAATATCAACACAAGAATTAAGAACACATAATTAAGAACAAGTCAAATATTTATCATATAGTTCAGCAAACGATAACAAGATTCATCTTAGGTTTCATCCCCTCAGGTATCTAAGGGTTTAGATCATAATAATAATAGAATACATCTCAAAAGAAAAGATAAAACAAAACATAATAAAACCCCTTGAAGGAATTGAAGGAGAGATCCTCCGTCTTGAGTATGATTCCGGCTTCTTGAGATGAATCAACTGGCTATCTTCGAGTAAATCCCCACAAATCTGCCCTCTTTGGCCTAGCTGGACGCCCCTTGACTAAAGCCTTGGGTTCCGGCTTCTGCTGAACTCACCTCTTAAGTTTCCCCCTATGATGTTTATATATGCTTTGAGATTCCTTACTTGGCCTCCAAGTATCCTAATCCGAATAGGATTCCTATTTGGGTGTTTATATAGACTTTGGAATATGTTTCTTTGCCTCTAAGTATCCTATTCCGAGTAAAACTCCTCTCGGCTGCAGCGGTGACTCGCCCATGGCACACGCCCGTGTAAGTCGTGGCTAGGCCGTGTTTGAGACTGTTGAATGGGGCATGACTGTGTGGTCTTGGGCCCAGGCCGTGTAACAGTCCAGTTTATACCCTAGTGGGAACAGTGGTTTCGGGACCACGAACCTGAGTCCAAATAATATTTTAATATTATTTTCTGTGTCGTTGATATGTGACTAAGCATGTGGTAAATTTTTGTGAGTTAATTTGTCCATCTGTGTGTTCAATTTGACAAAAGGATTAAAATGCATTAAACGTGAAAGTTTCTTTCTATTTGTTAAAGTGCTTAAGTGATGTGGCTTTTAAGTGTTAAGGACTTATGTGGCAATTTAACCACTATTTTGGTTAGTGGATGGCATGGGTAATGAAATATGTATATATATATGTTTATATATATATATATATTAAATGTTATAAGTTAATGTTTATATTATATATATTATATAGTTATATTTTTATAATGAAAACAAAAAGGAGGCATTATCATCATTTTATCATCTCATTGCTAAAAACACCAAAAGAAAAGAAAGAAAACTTTGGCTAGGCATTCGGCCCTTGCAAGCCAGAATTAAGGTATGATTTGGGTTCGGTTTTTGATAATTTCTACGTTTTTGTAATCGTTGGTTCTCCTACTATCAAACCCATGTTTTAATTTTGTGAAATGATGATGTTTGTGTGAGATGCCATTGATGATATGTTAAGCTTTTTGATGGTTTTTGGTGTTAAATGAAAGATATGAACTAGATGAACATACTTTGTTCATGAATTTTTGATGAATTTAGCTAAATAGGGCTAAATTGAGAAAATGGTAAATTAAGGGACTAAACTGCTAATTTGATGAAAAATGTGGGCCTGTATGTGATGTATATGTATTCGGCCAAACATGTATATGTGTGAATTTTGTGAATTTGATGTTTTGAGAAAAATGGACTAAATTGATAAAATATGCAAATATGAGGGCTAATTTGCAAATAACCCTAAATGTGTGTCTTTGGGTTGAATTGAATGAATTAGTGAATAAAAGGGTTAATTCTGAATATGTTTAGATCAAGAACCGAGGAAAACGGATTTAGATCACGGGACAACAAAAGTAAACGAGTAGTCATTTTCATTCCGATAAATGGAATCCGAGGTAAGTCACTATGCAAATAAATGTATATGTATGCATTTGTAAATGTTCACATGATTAATGATGTAATGAATGTTTATGAGAGGTTATGTATTTGAATTCTGAGATAAGTTCGATATAGTGATTAAGTCCGAGAAGCCCCGTACGAACCTAGGAATAGATAGGATTGGCTTAATCATGTCATAGACATCAGTTCTGTTTTTATCATGTAAGACCATGTCTGGGACATTGGCGCTGATTTGAGACTCATGTAAGACCCTGCTCGGGACAGTGGCATCGATATTTGATTATGTGTGAGACCACGTCTGGGACGTTGGCATCGTTATAATCTTTACGCGTAAGACCATGTTTGGGACATTGGCATCGTATTGATTCGCGTAAGACCCTGTCTGGGACAGTGGCATCGATATCTGAGTGCATGTAAGACCTCGTCTGGGACGTTGGCATTGTAGGAATATTTCGAGCTTTCTGAGTATCCTACAAGATTCCTTATGGTTCAGCGGGCAAGTATGTGATACGAATTGCAAATTCGAGCTTTGATAAATTAAGTGAATGAATATCCATTTCAGGTACGCTGATTATACACTAATTGTGTATACAAGGTAAACATCTAAATGACTATACTATGATAATATGTATATGGAATTTATGAGATGAAGAGGATTGTGTGGATAGATGAGTTATGTGTTTATATTATTATTGAATGGTGAAAATGGCTAAGTGATTGATATGTGCCAATGTATTTATCTGTAAATATGCTTTCCATACCAATTTTATTTGTATATGACTTGCTAAGCTTTTGGAAAGCTTACTCTGTATGTGTGTTTAATCTATTTTATAGGTCGTCAAAGCTACTGAAGGCTCGGGACCGTCATGAATCGTCATCACACTACTAAAACTTATTTTGGTACACTTTGAAAATGTATATAGCTCAATATGGCATGTATAGGCTAGTCTTGGTATAACTTGTAAGTGAACCTAGCCATGTCATTTGGCTAGATATGTTTTGATATATGCTTAAAGAAGTATGATATGTGAAGTTGTTTTGGTATGATTAGTAGATATATGAAATGGTTTTGAAATGGTAAGTATTTAGATGATTGGTGCTTGAGCATAATTGAGATTTGATCATGCAAATTGGTATGTTTGGAATTGGTTTGAATGGTTAGATTGAATGAATATTGAATGGATTGTAATGTGATTACCTTAGTTGACAAATATGCATGATTTGGTTGGTTATTTGGTATGTTTTGGTTGTTATATGTGAATGAAATGGGATAATATACGTGGCTTGTAGGTATGACCCTTATGGGTGGCAATTTGGCCTTGTAAATGGCCTATAATGTCACACGGTTGTGGCACACGGGCGTGCCTAATGACCGTGGGTGTATATCAGGATACAGTTTAGTAACCCACAGCCTTAACACGGGGGTGTCATCTAGCCGTGGTGTAAAAGTCAGTAGCTAGCCACTGCCATGGTACATAGGCGTGCTTGGTGGCTGTGGGGACCAAGTTAGTATATCACCACAGGAAAGACACACGGGGTTGTTTAGAAGCCATGGAGGACACAAAGTCTCCTTCCACGGGCGTGCTTCCCCTGTAGTTTAGAAAAGTTAAAATTTTCCATGAAATTTTGTATGTGTTTCATTTGAGTCCCGACTCGATTTATAAGTATGCATGAGGTCTCGATGACTCATTCAAGGGACACTATGATTGTTAATGATGAATGTATGTATGAAATGTTATGTAAGTATCCGATCTGTCCGGTAATACTCCTAACCCTAGTCCAGCGTCGGTTATGGGTTAGGGATGTTACATTTGATTGGTATCAGAGCTACAGTTTAGCTGATTCTCAAACTAACGTAGCGTGTCAGAGTCTAGCTGTACATGCCATATATCTGAACTGTGGTAGTGTGATGAATCCTGACGTATAAAATGTGATTTTCGTATAGTAATGGATCCCGAAAGAGCCGTGGTGGCGACGTGAAAGTAATGCACTGCTCCCGCGCGCAAGGGACAAATACTCTAAATCGAGACCACCACTACGAGCGGTCAAGAGGGAGAAGCTAAACAAGCTTTCATCCAAATGATGAGTGAGTGGTTCACTCAATTTTTTAAGAATAACTTGCTTGTTTCTAAACCCCTGCCCCCGGTTAATCCCACTCAGACATCTGACATACCTCCGACTGCAAATTTGAATCTGTTAAGTAAGCCTCCTGTTGACAAGATCCGTAAGTATGAGGCCAAAGAATTCTGAGTTACTAATGATGATGATACTGAGAAGGCCGAGTTCTGGATTGAAAATACTATCCGTGTATTCAATGAAATGTCTCTGACTCCAGAAGAATGTATAAAATGTGTTGTATCATCACTTCGAGATGCAGCATATCAATGGTGGAAAACTCTAATTTCTGTTGTTCCGAGAGAACGAGTCACATGGGATTTGTTTCAGATCGAGTTTTGGAAGAAATATATCAGTGAGAGATTCGTTGATAAAAAACGGAAAGAATTTTTAGAACTTAAACAGGGTCGTATGACTGTTTGAGAATACGAACGAGAATTTGTGAGACTGAGTCAGTATGCTTGAGAATGTGTATCATCTGAAGCTATAATGTGCAAAAGGTACGAAGATGGCCTTGATGAAGACATTCGTATGTTAGTCGGGATTTTAGATATAAAAGAGTTTGTTGTACTCTTTGATAGAACGTGTAAAGCTGAGGCACTTGAGAAAGATAAAAGAAAAGCTGAATTTGAAGCCCGAGATGTGAGAAAGAGATTTCAAAATAGATCATTTCAGTCTGCTTCGAAGAAATTTAGAGACGATTAAAATCGTTCCAGAGATAATGTGGTTCATTTGAATAAAAATCGAGCTAGATCACAAATGAGTTCCAAAACTCCAGCAACTTCAGTGGCCAGCGTTGGAAATGTTCGATCCGAGAGACCTGAATATAAAAATTATGGAAAAAGATATCCGGGAAGTTGTACATTAAATGAGAGAGCTTGCTTCAGATATGGATCACTTGATCATTTTATACGTGATTGCCCTGAGTCTGTCGAACCAGAGATTGTTTAGAATTTGAGATCTGATAATGCACCTGTGAGAGGTAGGTCATCAAAGAATGTCAGAAATGTTAGTTGTAGTCAGAGAACTACGAGAGACAACGTTGTCATATCCGAAGCTAGAGCGCTAGCCAGAGCTATGCTATCCGAGCCCGAGGGGAAGCTTCGTCACCAAATGTTATAACAGGTACTTTTACTCTTTATGATACTTCTGTGATTGCTTTGATAGACCCTAGTTCTACGCATTCATATATTTGCATGAATTTAGTATTCAGCAAGACTTTGCCTGTAGAGTCTACTGAGTTTTCTATAAAAGTATCGAACCCCTTAGGTAAAAGTGTCATGGTTGACAAAGTATGCAAGAACTGTCCGTTAATGTTTCCAGATATATGTTTCCCTGCTGATCTGATGCTTTTTCCGTTTGATGAATTTGATATTATTCTGGGTATGGATTTGTTGTTTATGCATGATGCTATTGTGAACTGCAAAAGAAAGACTATAGATTTGATATGTCTGAATGATGAGATTGTACGCGTTGAGTCAAATGATTTAAATGGATTGCCTACTGTGATATCTATTTTGAAAGTTCAGAGTTATGTGAAAAAGGGATATGAGGCATATTTTGCTTATGTGATTGATTCGAAAGTGTCCAAAAAGAAAATTGAATCAATGCCTGTTGTCTGTGAGTTTTTTGATGTATTTCCTGAAGAGTTACCGGGTTTACCTCCAATTCGTGAAGTTGAGTTTTGCATTAACTTGTTACTTGGTACTACACCTATTTCGATAGCTCCGTATAGAATGGCACCAATAGAGTTGAAAGAATTAAAGTCACAGTTGAAAGAGTTGACAGATAGAGGGTTCGCTAGACCGAGTTTCTCGCCTTGGGGTGCTCTGGTTTTGTTTGTGAAAAAGAAAGATGGCACAATAAGGATGTGTATTGATTATCGTCAGTTTAATAAAGTGACAATAAAGAATAAATATTCATTGCCCCGTATAGACGATTTATTTGATCAGTTAAAAGGAGCTACTATGTTTTCAAAGATTGACTTGAGATCGGGATATTATCAATTGAGAGTTAAAGATTTAGACATTCCGAATACTGCTTTCAAAACAAGATATGGGCATTACGAATTTTTAATTATGCCATTTGGATTAACCAATGCTCTTGCTGTTTTTATGGATTTGATGAACAGAATTTTCAGACCGTACCTAGATCGATTTGTTGTCGTATTTATTGATGACATTTTGATTTATTCGCGTGATGAGACTGAATATGCTGAACATTTGAGAATTGTGTTGCAAACTCTGAGAGAAAAGCAGTTGCATGCGAAATTCAGGAAATGTGAATTTTGGTTGCACGAAGTTAGTTTTCTAGGACATATCGTGTCAGCTTCCGGAATCCGAGTGGGTTCGAGTAAGATTTCTACTATTTTGAATTGGAAACCTCTGAGAAATGTATCAGAAGTCCATAGATTTCTGGGTTTAGCTGGTTATTACCGTAGATTTATAAAAGGCTTTTCGACCATAGCTACTCCATTGACTAGACTGCTTTAGAAATATGTCAAATTTGAATGGTCAGATAAATGTCAGAAAAGTTTTGATCAGTTGAAAACTCATAATGTAAGCTCAGGTGTTAGTACAGCCAGAATCGGGTAAAGAATTTGTTGTATACAGTGATGCTTCGCTAAACGGTCTGGGATGTGTTTTGATGCAAGAAGGCAAAGTTATAGCTTATGCCTCAAAACAATTGAAGCCTCATGAAAAGAATTCTTCAACACACGACCTTGAATTAGCTGCAATTGTGTTTGCGCTTAAAATTTGGCGCCATTATCTGTACGGTGAGAAGTGTCACGTATTTTCGAATCATAAAAGTCTGAAATATCTGATGACCCAGAAAGATTTGAACCTGCGTCAGAGAAGATGGCTTGAGTTGTTGAAAGATTATGAAGCTTGTGATAGATTATCATCTGGGTAAAGCAAATATGGTTGCAGATGCTGTGAGTAGAAAATCGTTGTTTGCATTACGAGCTTTGAATACTCAGTTGGATTTCTCCGATGATTATTCTATGATAGCTGAATTAAAAGAAAAGCTTTTGTTCTTACAACAGATATGTGGTGCTCATAAATATGATAATGAATTGTTATTGAAACGAGCTCAGTGTAAAGTGAATCCCTGAATCTGAATTTCAAATTATTGATGATTGTTTGAGATTCTGAGATTGTATCTGTGTCCCGAGAAACCTAGAATTGATTCCGTTGATTTTGAATGAAGCACATAAAAGTCATTTATCTGTTCATCTAGGAAGTATTAAAATGTATCATGATTTGAAATGATATTACTGGTGGTCTAGTATGAAACGAGAAATTTCTGACTTTGTTTCGAAATGTTTAGTCTGTCAGCAAGTGAAAGCCAAACATTAATTTCCATCTGGATTGCTTCAGCAGATTTTGATTCCAAGGTGGAAATGGGATAGAGTAACAATGGATTTTGTTTTTGGTTTGCCTCAGACTCCGAAAAAGAAAGCAATTTGGGTCATAGTTGATCGATTGACGAAATCTGCCCATTTCATTCCGGTAAGATCTGATTACTCACTTGAGAGATAAGCTGAGCTTTATACTTCTGAGATTGTGAGATTGCACAGGGTGCCATTATCTATTGTGTCAGTTAGGGATTCGAGGTTCACATCGCGGTTCTGGAAGAAACTGCAAGAAGCTTTGGGCACGAAATGACACTTTAATACAACTTTTCATCCGCAAACAGATGGTCAGTCTGAACGAATTATTCAGATTCTTGAAGATATGTTTAGATGCTGTATACTTGAGTTTAATGGTTTGTGGGAATAGTATCTACCGTTGATCGAATTTGCGTATAATAACAGTTTTCAGTTGAGTATCAAAATGGCACCTTATGAAGCTTTGTACGGACTTAAATGTCGCACACCTCTGTATTGGACCGAACTTAATGAAAATAAGCTTCACGGGGTTGATTTAATAAAAGATTCAGAACAGAAAGTGAAACTGATCCGATATTGTTTGAAAGCAGCATCTGATCATCAAAAATCGTATGCAGATTTGAAACGAAAAGATATAGAATTTGAAATCGGCGACAAATTATTTCTGAAAGTGTCTCCGTGGAAGAGAATGCTTCGATTTGAACGTAAAGGCAAATTAAGTCCGAGGTTCATCGGACCATATGAGATCATTGAAAGTGTCGGGCCTGTTGCATATAGATTAAAGTTTACTTCTGAGCTAGAAAAGATACACAACGTATTTCATGTTTCGATGCTTCGTAGATATCGATCCGATACGTCACATGTGATTGCCCCATTTGAAATTGAATTACGATCTGATATGACATATGAAGAGGAACCGATCCGTATCTTAGCTTGTGAAGTGAAAGGGTTGAGAAATAAGAAAATTCCGTTAGTAAAAGTACTTTGGAATTGACATGGAGTAGAAGAGGCTACGTGGGAGCCTGAAGATTCATTGAGGCAGCAATATCCGAATTTGTTTAACGGTAAGATTTTCGGGGATGGAAATCCCTAAAGGGGGAGAATTGTAACAGTCCGGCTTATACCCTAGTCGGAACAGTGGTTTCGTGATCACGAATTTGAGTCCAAATAATATTTTAATATTATTTTCTGTGTCGTTGATATGTAACTAAGCATGTGGTAAATTTCCGTGAGTTAATTTGTCCGCCTACAGCCAAAGCAAAAGGGGCAGGGGATTGTCTGTGTGTTCAATTTGACAAAAGGATTAAATTGCATTAAACGTGAAAGTTGCTTTTTATTTGTTAAAGTGCTTAAGTGATGTGGCTTTTCAGTGTTAAGGACTTATGTGGCAATTTAGCCACTATTTTGGTTAGTGGACGGCATGGGTAATGAAATATGTATATATATATGTTTTTATATATATATTAAATGTTATAAGTTAAAGTTTATATTATATATATTATATAGTTATATTATTATAATGAAAACAAAAAGGAGGAATTATCATCATTTTATCACCTCATTGCCGAAAATACCAAAAGAAAAGAAAGAAAACTTTGGCTAGGCATTCGGCACTTGGAAGCCAAAATTAAAGTATGATTTGGGTTCGGTTTTTGATAATTTCAATGTTTTTGTAATCGTTGTTTCTCCTACTATCAAACCCATGTTTTAATTTTGTGAAATGATAATGTTTGTGTGAGATGCCATTGATGATATGTTAAGCTTTTTGATGATTTTTGGTGTTAAATGAAAGATATGAGCTAGATGAACATACTTTGTTCTTAAATTTTTGATGAATTTAGCTAAATAGGGCTAAATTGAGAAAATGGTAAATTAAGGGACTAAAATGCTAATTTGATGAAAAATGTGGGCTTGTATGTGATGTATATGTATTCGGCCAAACATGTATATGTGTGAATTTTGTGAATTTGATGTTTTGAGAAAAATAGACTAAATTGATAAAATATACAAATATGAGGGTTAATTTGCAAATAGCCCTAAATCTGTGTCCTTGGGTTGAATTGAATGAATTAGTGAATAAAAGGGTTAATTCTAAATATGTTTAGATCAAGAATCGAGGAAAACAAATTTAGATCGCGGGAAAGCAAAAGTAAACGAGTAGCCGTTTTCATTCCGATAAACTGAATCCGAGGTAAGTCACTATGCAAATAAATGTATATGTATGTATTTGTAAATGTTCTTATGATTAATGATGTAATGAATGTTTATGAGAGGTTATGTATTTGAATTCCAAGATAAGTTCGATATAGTGATTAAGTACGAGAAGCCCCGTACGAATCTAGGAATAGATAGGATTGGCTTAATCATGTCATAGACATCAGTTCTGTTTTTATTATGTAAGGCCATGTCTGGGACATTGGCGTTGATTTGAGACTAGTGTAAGACCCTGTCCGGGACAGTGACATCGATATCTGATTACGTGTAAAACCACATCTGGAATGTTGACATCGTTATAATCTTTACGCGTAAGACTATGTCTGGGACATTGGCATCGTATTGGTTCGTGTAAGACCCTGTCTGGGATAGTGGCATCGATATCTGAGTGCATGTAAGACCTCATCTGGGACGTTGGCATTGTACAAATATTCCGAGCTTTCTGAGTATCCTACTAGATTCCTTATGGTTTAGCGGGCAAGTCTATGATACGAATTGCAAATCCGAGCTTTGATAAATTAGGTGAATGAATATCCGTTTCAGGTACACTGATTGTACACTAATTGTGTATACAAGGTAAGCATCTAAATGACCTTACTATGATAATATGTATATGGAATTTATGAGATGATGAGGATTGTGTAGCTAGATGAGCTATGTGTTTATATGGTTATTGAATGGTGAAAATGGCTAAGTGATTGATATGTGGCAATGTATTTATTTGTAAATTTGCTTTTCATACCAAGTTTATTTGTATATGACTTGCTAAGCTTTTGGATTATTTATTTCCATACCAAGCTTTTATATTTATTTGTATGTGTGTTTAATTTGTTTTATAGGTCGTCAAAGCTACTAAAGGCTCGGGACAGTCACGGATCGTCATCACACTACTAAAACTTATTTTGGTACACTTTGAAAATGTATATAGCTCAATATGGCATGTATAGGCTAGCCTTGGTATAACTTGTAAAGTGAACCTAGCCATGTGATTTGGCTAGATATGTTTTGATATATGCTTAAAGAAGTATGATATGTGAAGTTGTTTTGGTATGATTAGTAGATATATGAAATGGTTTTGAAATGGTAAGTATATAGATGATTGGTGCTTGAGCATAATTGAGATTTGATCATGCAAATTGGTATGTTTGGAATTGGTTTGATGGTTAGATTGAATGATTATTGAATGGATTGTAGTGTGATTACCTTAGTTGACAAATATGCATGATTTGGTTGGTTATTTGGTATGTTTTGGTGGTTATATGTGAATGAAATAGGATAATATAAGTTGCTTGCAGGTATGACCCTTATGCGTGGCATTTTGGCCTTGTAAATGGCGTATAATGTCACATGGTTGTGGCGCATGGGCGTGCCTAATGACCGTGGGCGTATATCAGGATACAGTTTAGTAACCCACGGCCTTGACACGTAAGTGTCATCTAGTCGTGGTGTACAAGTCAGTAGCTAGCCACGGCCATGGCACACGGGCGTGCTTGGTGGCCGTGGGGACCAAGTCAGTATATCACCACGGGAAAGACACATGGGGGTGTTTAGAAGCCGTGGAGGACACACAGTCTCCTTCCATAGGCGTGCTTCCTCTGTAGTTAAGAAAAGTTAAAATTTTCCATGAAATTTTGTATGTGTTTCAGTTGAGTCCCGACTCGATTTATAAGCATGCCTGAGGTCTCGATGACTCATTCAAGGGACAATATGATTGTTAATGATGAATGTATGTATGAAATGTTATGTAAGTATCCGATCTGTCCGGTAATACTCCTAACTCTAGTTCGACGTTGGTTACGGGTTAGGGGTGTTACAGGCCGTGTGGATTTTGTGATATGGCCCATTTACTCCGTTTTGGGCCCGTTTTTGGTTCTTTTCATCATCTGGTGCTCTTCTGAGTATAAAACATGAAAACAAAGGTTTTCGGGCCATAAATGTATGACTTTGATTGTTCCAAATTACCTAAGGGGAAACACCAAATTACCTTACGTGCCATAAATTTATCTAGCTAAATTAAGGTATGTGATTACTTCGGTTTATGTTAATTTTTACGTTTTTGAGATCGTTGCTTCGAATACAAGTCGACCCATTTTAGAATTTTTTGAATTTGAGCATGTTTGATTTTCGGCCATGGATAGATGTTTGTGATTTGTATTATTTGATGGAAAAATATTAAAAGTATGTTTGAAATTAATATGTTTTGAATTGGAAATTTTGGTGAATTTGAGTATTTTGGGCTAAATTCAGAAAATAAATCTTTGAGGGGTTAAAATGCAAAATAAATGAAATGTAGGGACTTGTAGGAGCATGGAGAAGATTCGGCCCTTAGGGATTGAGTTCAAATTATGTGTATTTTGTGTTTTGTGCAATAGGGACGAAATTGTAAAAGTTGTAAATGTCAGGGGTAAAACGGTAATTTACCTATTTATGTGTTTTGGGATTAAATTGAAATGAAATGTGTTTGAATGAGCTCAAATTGAATGTTTTTAGATCAAGAACAAAGAAAAACGGACTTGGATCGGGGAAACGCAAAAGTTATTGAATAGCCGATATTTGCTGTCCGACGATTTCCAAGGTAAGTCTTTAAGCAATTTAATACCGTTAATATTAATTACAGCCTCGGTTACATGCTGAATTTTTGAAATTATAAGGGTGAAATTGACCAAAGCCGAAAGTGATAATTGATTTTTAATAATGTAATATAGTTAAATTTATTTGAATTTGATATGTGATAGTACTATGAATCATAGGTGATATATTTGATATTGGTATTATGAAATGTGTATGAAATGGTTTAATCATATTGATACTCGGGCTTCGAGCCTAGCAGGCCTTGTGCCGGTGATCTATATCAGGCTAAATGCCTAGCAGGCCTTGTGCCGGTGAATTATATCGGGCTTATTGCCTAGCAGGCTAAATGCCAGTGTTTAAATCTCAGACCTTGGGTCTAGCAGGCCTAGTGCCGGTGTGTGTGATTCGGGCTAATGCCTAGCAGGTTTTATACCAGTGAGTTGCAATTTTCGAGCTCAGGCTATGGATTAATAAAGTCATGAAGCAAATTAAGTAAGCCTAAGCTTTTGAAAATGAATCTTGTTAATTCGGCTGTAAGGTATGTGTTTTTCATACTTATGTGTTATATACATGATGCTAATGAGCAAATAAAATGATGAAAGAAATGTATTGTACATTGGGTTGTTGGAATGTGTATATAAACTATGCTATGTGGATATTGGTTACTTGATAATATGAGAGTGGTTAAAGATGTTCATATAGGTATATCTATATACATAGATATGTGTATATATATTCGGTAAATGGTGTACTTTGGTAAGAAAATGAAAATTGTTAGGTTAAGTGAGGTAATGGTATTCGGCTATGGTAAATTTATAAGTTAAATTATTTATATGCAATGCCATGAACCGATTGTTTAAAAATGCTTGGATGCGTGAATGTTATAATATAGTTGCTTAAGACTTACTAAGCTAGTTAGCTTACTCTGTATGTTTTCACTCTATTTTATAGATTTTGATCAGGCTACGAGCTCGGGGAATCATTGTTGAAGTCATCCACACTATCGACTTATTTTGGTACTCTTAGAAGTTGAATTTTAAGCATAAGGCATGTATAGGCTAGCTTAATATTTTGAATGATATTTTGTTAATGTTTATAGCCATGCAAAAATGGCTTGTCTTTTATTAATTAACCTAAGGTTATGCAAATCTTGATTTTGGTAAAAGTGCAAGTTTACTTGGATAATGATTATGGATGTGTTTTAAATCATGCTAAGCAAAATGTTTGAATATGTATGTTTGATTTGTAATCACATAAATGAATCATTAATAGCCCTTTCGAATGTGAATATGTGTGGTAGTTTAATAAGTTTGGACTAAGATTCGGTATACATTATTTTGATGTGTAATTTGGAAGCATGAGTTAACTTTGTAAACTTTGTATTAGGCAATATGGGAAACTAATGGACATGTACTTGAGTAGCATCTTCGATTATGAAAGTCATAGGTGCATGTGTATCAAATTCATTTTATGTGAATTAGTAATGAAATAGCCAAATGATGGTAATGTGGTCTTGATGGTATTCGACCATGTGCTTTAACATTATAAAATTCCAATCGATAATATATGTATGTAGGTGTTGGTAGTTTAATTGATTTTTCTGAGTCTATTATGTCGTGCATAACATTTAATAAATTGTCATTTTAGAAGTTGATCTTATTATGCATATTGAGACAAAATAGGTTGTAACACCCCTAATCCATATCTGTCGCCGGATTAGGATTAGAGGCATTACCGATCAAACACAGCTTAGAACATACATTTATTTCTTTTCATGCTTCGTAAATAACCATACTAAAACAATTTTTCTTAGTCAAATTTCGAAATTTAGTACACCTATATTCATCTCATTTACATATTAAATGAATCACATTACATTACAAAACATATATCAAGCATCTCTTAAAACCAACTTTTCAGAAGTTGATTACATAACATAGAACTTAAATACATGAGTATATTAAACCAAATATTTCACATCATATTGCTTATTGACCTTTATCAAATTTGGCGTAAATGACTTCACCAAATGGTCAAGTATAGATCTTAAACATCATAGTCATATGCGCTTTTTACAAGATCAGAAATGAGCCTAATTAACTAACTCCTCAAGCATAATATATATTTATTTTCCAAGTCAAACCTAATCAAAATAACCAACCCACAAACAATTATATCATATGCATATACATTTAATTCACTAAAGATTAACCATTATAATCATGCATTGTATAGCCTAATTCTTATCTCGCGAAATGACTAAAACAATTACATATTCATAAGATATACACGTTACTTAACTAATATATTACATACCATGATTTAATCATGTATCCATCATTTACCCCATTGCTTATGCCGAATGATATACTATGCTTACCATTTCCTAATGCCGAATTCATATGGATTCAATACACTCCATCAAACCAATGTACACCCTAATAAATTTGCATGCACATAATCGAACCAAAAATGATCATATAACTTATTCATTAGTCAACATTCACCATCTTTCCTAATTAGCAAACCAATTGGCATATCATGTGAGCATACATTCATTTTACAATTGAATCGAAACATCCAAAACAAAATTGAATTTATAATGTTCATTTTTATCCCATTAACTAAGTGAATTTATACCATACGCAAAGACAAAACCGTACTAATCATCAAGATCATAAAAAATACTCTAGTCATAAACTATCCACATCATTTCCAAATCAAGCCATATAAGCAATATATTATACCACATGCTATGTAATATAGTTACCCAAAAGAGCTTATAAGATGACCGAATATGTATATACTAAACTAGCACCATATTCAAGCCATTTTCGCATGGTTATATATATATAAGAACAAATTCATAGCTCAAAACATAGTCTAGCCTATACATGCCTTTAGTTCAAAAATCCAAACTAAAAGGTACCAAAATAGGTTGATAGTGTGGATGACTTCGTCGACGATCCCCTGAGCTCGTAGCTTGATCAAAATCTGTAAAACAGAATGATAAACATACAGAGTAAGCTAATCTAGCGTAGTAATTCTTAAGCAATTAAAAGTGATTCAATTTAACACTCAAACACTTCGAATCATATACTTAGTAACAATTAAACTTTAACAAACACATATAGTATCTCATTGCCGTACTTCAATACCTTATATAATTTAACACTGTTCCTTATCTTACCTTCAACAAATAAATCATTATCTCAGTTCAAGATTCAAATGGTAAATATTAATTTCCAATCATACACTCATTTCATATACACTTCATTCATTAGAATCACATACAAGAACATATATATATACATATACACTTATCCATTAAACATTTCATAACTCTAAGTATTCAATATCCACATAATGATAATATGATCACATAACTAAAAAGGGCGCGTATACATATATAAATCATAAATCACATTCCTGTCCAACAGAGCTCACATATATGCTTCCCTAATTGATCGTTCATAGAAACTCAATTAATTAGTTCATAGGCATTTACCTGTACGGCCAAGTAGATTAATTCACATAAATAAACTTTAGTTGGTTCTTTTGGCACCATAACTCCAGCATTTTATATGCATAAGCTGATATTAAAAATCACCGGCATTAAGCCTGCTAGACCGAGGTGTGAATTTTTAATCACCGGCATTTAGCCTGCTAGGCAAAAAGCCCGATACCTTTCACTGGCACAAGGCCTGCTAGGCAATAAGCCCGATACATTTCACCGGCACAAGGCCTGCTAGGCTCGAAGCCCAAATATTCATATTACCGAGCCAACTCATTCACATTACACATTAGCAATATCACATATCTCACATATAATTCACATCGCTTTCACATAGTGAAATCAATTAATCCTACTACATTTCATTTCTAAATTACCTTAACATATTCAGCATTGTCATATTTCAATTCATAAACTCATAATTTAGCATGTATACTAAGTTATAATCGATAATTACGATATTAACTTGCTTAAAGACTTACCTCATATATCGTCGGACGTCGAGTACCGGCTATTCGTTAACTTTCATCTTTCCCCGATCCAAGTCCATTTTTCTTTGTTCTTGATCTAAACGCATTCAATTTGAGCTCATTCAAACATATTTCATTTCAATTTAATCCCAAAACACATAAATAGGAAATTTACCATTTTACCCTGACATTTACAACTTTTACAATTTAGTCATTATTACACAAAACACAAAATACACATAATTTGAATTTAATCCCTAAGGACCGAATATTCCCCATGGTCTTACAAGTCCCTACATTTCATTTATTTTGCATTTTAACCCCTCAAAAATTTATTGTTGCAATATAGTCCAAAATATTCAAAATCACCAAAAATCTCAATACAAAACATATTAATCTAAAACATATATTTCATATTTTCGCAATTAATAACAAGAATCAGAACTAACCATCAATGACATGTCAAAAATCTTCATTAAATTCTAAAATTAGGGCATAGGTTTGATAGTATATCCAGCAATGATCTTAAAAACGTAAAAATTATCGAAAACTAAATAAAATACATACCCTAATTTAGCTTCCTTGTTTGCCGAAACTTGGAGCTTCAACTATGGTGTTTTTCTAACCTTATATTCGGGCAAAGAAGAAAGGTAATGCATGTGCCTTTATTACAATTTTTTTTTTATACTTTTATCATATAATATAATATATAAGTTTACTTATAATATAAATAATTAAATATATAAAACATTTTAATGCACACTTAAACATTCATGCCGTCCACTAAGGTTCTAAATGGCCATTTTGCATCCTAAGGCCTCATTCAAAAGAAAACAAATCAATTTAACCTCTTAAATGAATAATTGGCCACTTTTACCACTTACGTGATTTAGTCCTTATTGGCTAATTGAGCACACAGACAATCAATTTTTTATACGAAACTTTCACACATAATAATTCAGATATAATAAACACCGAAAATAATATTTAAAAATTTTTTGGACTCGGATTCGTGGTCCCGAAACCACCGTTCCGATTAGGGTCAAATTCAGAATGTTACAGAGGTTGCATTTAGGAAATTAGTATATGCGAATTTGCATTAAGAGGGACTTTGATTGATAAATGATCAATTTGATTATACGTAATTTAGCATGTCTAGTTATATATATATACATACTTAGTTTTGATATTTGTTATTTTGTTTACTATTTAGTTGTAATATATATGTTTATTCAGTCATTGAAGAATAGGTGACTAAATGATTTATAATATGTATTTGTAAATGTTTTAATATTTCATGAAATTACATCACATTTTATGTATTCGATTATGTTTGTTCGATCTATAAATAATTGACATGTTAAGTACTTTTCATAGTAATGCCCTTTCACCCTAATTCGGTGACGGACACGGGTTAAGGGTGTTACATTTGATTGGTACCAGAGCTTACGGTTTAGTTGATTCTAGGACTATAGTAGCGTGTGTGAGTCTAGCTATACATGCCTTAAATTTTATAATACGATAGTATGGTGACTTCTGACATTTAAATTATGTTTTATATAGTAAATGGATCTCGACAGAGCCGTAGCTGATGATGTAGAGAGCATAGCGCCTGATCTCGCACATGGGTCAGCGCCGGTAGACTCTAGACCTATCTCGGATAGCCATGAGGGGGAGGCTAAGCAAGCCTTCTACCAGATAATGAATGAATGGTTTACCCAATTTATCCGGACTAATCCGGCTGTGCAACAACCTCCACCCCTGAATAATCCAACTCTGATACCTTCAGCACCTCCGATGATAGATCCGATGAGATATAGCAGGCCTCCCATTGATAAAATCAGGAAATAAGGGGCCGAAGAATTTAAAGCAAATGATGATGACGACCGGAGATGTGGCTTGATAATACTATCCGTGTGCTTGATGAGCTGTTATATACTCCAGACGAATGCTTGAAGTGTGCTATATCCTTACTACGGGACACCGCATATCACTGGTGGAATACACTAGTATCGGTGGTTCCGAGGGAGAAATTGACCTGAGAATTCTTTCAGATAGAATTTCGTAAAAAGTACATCAGTCAGAGATTTATTGATCAGAAATGAAAAGAATTTTTGGAATTGAAACAGGGTCGAATGACCGTGACTGAGTATGAACAGAAATTTGTCAGACTGAGCAGATATGCCAGTGAATGTGTGTCAACTAAAGCCAATATGTGTAAAAGATTTGAAGATGGTCTGAATAAAGATATTAAGTTGCTAGTTGGCATACTCGAGATTAAAGAGTTCATGGTATTTGTCGAACGAGCCTGCAAAGCCGAAGAGCTTGGAAAAGAGAAAAGAAAAGCCGAGTTTGAAGCTAGAGATATTCGAAAAAGATCATCGAGTAAGACCTTTCATTCTGCATCAAAGAAGTTTAAAGATGAATCCAGTCGACAAAAAGGCTACTTCAAACTTATCTAGACGAGATCGACCTCCTGTGGGTTCTCGAGCTACTTCGATAGCCAGTGTTGGTAATGTCCAGCAAAATCGGGCTGAATGCAAGCATTATGGTAAATGGCATTCTGGGAGTTGTAGTTTTCGTGACCAATCTTGCTTGAAATGTGGATCGTCGGATCATTTTATTCGAGAGTGCCCGATGCTAGTCGAGCAAAATACTGCTCAGAATACAAGACTGAGTAATGTATCAGTGCGAGGCAGACCACCTAGGCGTTTGGGAAATGTAAGTGGCAGTCAGAAAGGGACCAAAGACACTGCAGTTCGATCAGAGGCTCGTGCACCTGCTAAAGCATATGCTATACGTGCCAGAGAGGATGCTTCTTCCCCAGATGTTATCACCGGTACTTTCACTCTTTATGATACTACTGTGATTGCATTGATTGATCCTGGTTCGACTCATTCATATGTATGTGAAAATTTAGTATCCAGTAAGACTCTGCCTGATGAGTCTACTGAGTTTGTGATTCGTGTATCAAACCCTTTGGGTTGATGTGTTCTGATCGATAAAGTGTGTAAAAGTTGCCCGTTGATGATTCGGGATTCATGCTTCCCAGTTGATTTAATGTTGTTGCCTTTCAACGAGTTCGATATAAATTTGGGAATGGATTGGTTGACTTTGAACGATGCTATTGTTAATTGCAAAAGAAAGACCATTGATTTGAAATGTCAGAGCAGTGAAATTATCCGAATTGAATCTAATGACCTGAACGGGTAACCGACAGTAATATCCTCGATGTTAGCTCATAAGTATGTGAGAAAAAGGTGTGAAGCTTACTTGGCTTATGTGTTGGATAGTAAAGTTACTGAGAAGCAGATTGAATTCGTTCCAGTCGTGTGTGAGTATCCAGATGTCTTTCCTGAGGAATTACCGAATTTGCCACCTATTCGAGAGGTAGAGTTTGGTATTGTGTTAGTATGGGGGACAACTCTGATTTAGATAGCTCTGTATCGGATGGCACCTACAGAATTAAAAGAGTTGAAAGTACAGTTGCAAGTGTTAAAAGATAGGGGCTTTGCACGACCGAGCTTCTCTCCTTGGAGTGCACGAGTTTTATTTGTGAAAAAGAAAGACGGGACTATACGAATGTGCATCAATTACCGACAGCTCAACAAGGTAACTATAAAGAATAAATACCCGTTGCCACGGATTGACGACTTGTTTGATTAGTTGAAAGGGGCTTCAGTGTTTTCAAAGATAGATTTGAGATCGGGCTATTATCAGTTACGAGTCAGAGATTTCGATGTGCCAAAGACTTCTTTTCGAACGAGGTACGAACATTATGAGTTTCTGGTTATGCCTTCTGGGCTTACTAATGCACCTGCTATTTTTATGGATATGATGAATAGGATTTTCAGACAGTATTTGGATCAAATTGTGGTAGTGTTTACAAAAGATATTCTTATCTACTCCAGAGTTGAAACCGAGCATGCTGAGCATCTGAGACTGGTACTACAAACTTTGCGAGATAAGCAGTTGTATGCGAAGTTTAGCAAATGTGAGTTCTAGTTAAGTGAAGTTAGTTTTTCGGGCCATGTTATTTCAGCATCAGGTATTCGGGTTGATCCGAATAAAATATCGGCTATACTCAATTGGAAACCCCCGAAGAATGTTTTCAAAATTCAAAGCTTTCTGGGACTTGCTGGTTGCTACAGATGATTTGCGAAAGGTTTTTCTATAATAGCTACCCCGTTGACAAATCTATTACAGAAAGACGCTATATTTAAATGGTCGAAAAAGTGTCAGAAAATTTTGATCAGTCGAAAGCCCTTTTGATCGAAGCTCCAGTGTTAGTTCAGCTTGAATCGGGTAAAGAATTTGTTGTTTATAGTGATTCTTCTTTGAATGGTTTGGGTTGCGTTTTGATGCAGGAAGGCAAAGTCGTAGCCTACGCTTCGAGACAATTGAAGCCGCATGAAAGAAATTACTCGACGCATGATTTAGAGCTCACAGCCATTGTGTTCGCGTTAAAGATATGGCATCATTATCTGTTTGGTGAGAAATGTCATGTTTATTCAGATCACAAGAGTTTAAAGTATTTAATGACACAAAGAGATTTGAACCTGAGACAGCGTAGATGGTTAGAGTTGTTGAAAGATTACGAGTTAGTGATTGACTATCATCCGGGGAAAGTTAACGTTGTTGCTGATGCTTTAAGTCGAAAGTCATTATTTACTCTTCGTGCGTTGAACGCACATATGGCTACTTCTAGTGATGGTTCGATAATAGCCGATTTAAAATCAAGACTATTGTTTATTCAACAAATTTGTGATGTTCAGAATGTTGACAAAGATACAATGGCAAGACGAGTTTAGTGTGAAAGTGATGCAGAGTCTGAGTTTCGAATCGATGAAAAGGACTGCTTGAATTTCAAAGGCCGAATATATGTTCCGAGAAATGTGGATTTGATTCAGATGTTATTTAATGAGGTTCATAATAGTCGATTGTCGGTACATCCGGGTAGCACGAAAATTTATAATGATTTGAAATAGTTCTATTGGTGGCCTGGTATGAAACGGGACATATCTGAATTTGTCTCAAAATGCTTAATTTATCAACAAGTAAAAGCCGAACATCAGATGCCTTCTGGGTTACTTCAGCCGATCATGATACCCGAATGGAAATGAGATAGAATTACTATGGATTTTGTATCCGATTTTCCTTTGACACTGAGTAAGAAAGATGCAATTTGGGTTATAGTGGATAGAATAACCAAATCAGCTCACTTTGTTCCAGTTCGTATAGATTATTCGTTTGATAAGCTTGCTGAGTTGTATGTATCTCCAATTGTGAGATTGCATGGTGTGCCAATTTCCATTGTTTCAGACAGAGACCCGAGATTCACGTCACGATTTTGGAAGAAATTGCAAGATGCTTTAGGTACCAAACTACATTTTAGCATAGCTTTTCATCCGCAGACAGACGGTCAGTCAGAACGAACCGTTCAGATACTTAACGATATGTTGAGATGTTGCATCCTCAAGTTTGAAGGTACGTGGGAATAATACTTACCTTTGATTGAATTTGCTTACAATAATAGTTTTCAATCTAGTATCAAAATGGCACCCTACAAAGCTTTATATGGCCGCAAGCGTCGTAAACCATTGTACTGGACCGAGCTCAGTGATAACAAGGTACACGGGGTTGATTTGATTAAAGAGACTGAATAGAAAGTGGCAGTAATCCGAGATAGTTTGAAAGTTGCATCAGATCACCAAAAGTCATACGCAGATTTGAAAAGTAAAGACATTGAGTTTCAGGTCGGAGACTGAGTATTTTTGAAAGTTTCTCCGTGGAAGAAAGTACTTTGATTTGGTCGAAAAGGCAAATTATGTCCGAGGTTCATCGGACCGTATGAGATCATCGAACGTGTTGGGCCTGTTGCTTATATATTAAAGTTGCCCTCTGAATTAGAAAGGATACATAATGTATTCAATGTTTCGATGCTTCATAGATATAGATCAGATCCGTCACATGTGATCGCCCTGTCTGAGATTGAAATCCAGTCTGATATGATGTACAAGGAAGAATCGATCCGTATTTTAGCTCGTGAAATGAAAGAATTGAGAAACAAGAAAATTCCGTTACTAAAAGTACTATGGAATTAACATGGAATAGAAGAAGCTATATGGGAGCCTGAGGAGTCAAGGAGGCAACAACATCCGACTTTGTTTAACAGTAAGATTTTTGAGGACGAAAATCCCTAAGGGGGAGATTTGTAACAGTCTGAATTTGACCCTAATCGGAACAGTGGTTTCAGGACCACGAACCCGAGTCCGAAAAATTGTTAAATATTATTTTTTATGTTTATTATATGTGAATTATTATGTGTGAAAGTTTTGTATTAAAATTTGATTGTTTCGTGTTTAATTTAACAAAAGGACTTAAATGCGTAATGTGCAAAAGTTACAAACTATAGTGAAAAGTGCCCAATTGTTAGTGGTTTCTTAATATGGGGTCCTTAAAGGGCAAAAAGCCCATTTTCTAACTTAGTGGCCGGTTATGTACACAAATGACCTTAAGTAATAATATTAGTTATTTTATAAAGGAAGGTTAAATTAGTAATTAAATAAATAGTTAATATATATGTTAATTAAAACACAAAATAGGCCATGTTTTGTTCATCTTTCTTTGGCCGAATGCATGCAATTGAAGAAAAGAAAATAGCTAAGCTTAGTTCGGCATTTCTAGCTAAATTAAGGTATGTGATTAGTTCGGTGTAAGATAATTTTTACGTTTTTGAGATCGTTGCTTTGAATACAAGTCGACCCATGTTAGAATTTTTGAATTTAAGCATGTTTGATTTTCGGCTATGGATAGATGTTTGTGATTTGTATTATTTGATGGAAAAATATTAAACGTATGTTTGAAATTAATATGTTTTGAATTTGAAATTTTGGTGAATTTGAGAATTTTGTGCTAAATTGATAAAATAAATCTGAGGGGTTAAAATGTAAAATAAATGAAATGGAGGGACTTGTAGGAGCACGGGGAAGATTCGGCCCTTAGGGATTGAGTTCAAATTATGTGTATTTTGTGTTTTGTGTAATAGGGACTAAATTGTAAAAGTTGTAAATGTCAGGGGTAAAACGGTAATTTGCCTATTTATGTGTTTTGGGATTAGATTGAAATGAAATGCGTTTGAATGAGCTCAAATTGAATGTGTTTAGATCAAGAACAAAGAAAAACGGACTTGGATCGTGGAAAGGTAAAAGTTATTGAATAGCCGATTTTTGCTATCCGACGATTTCCGAGGTAAGTCTTTAAGCAATTTAATACCATTAATATTAATTATAGCCTCGATTACATGCTGAATTTTTGAAATTATAAGGGTGAAATTGACCAAAGCCTAAAGTGATAATTGATTTTTAATAATGTAATGTAGTTAAATTTATTTGAATCTGATATGTGATAGTACTATGAATCATAGGTGATATATGTGATATTGGTATTATGAAATGTGTATGAAATGGTTTAATCATATTGATACTCGGGCTTCGAGCCTAGCAAGCCTTATGCCGGTGATCTATATCGGCTAGCAGGCCTTGTGCCGGTGAATTATATCGGGCTTATTGCCTTGCAGGCTAAATGCCGGTGTTTAAATCTGAAACCTTGGGTCTAGCAGGCCTAGTGCCGGTGTGTGTGATTCGAGCTAATGCCTAGCAGGTTTTATACCGGTCAGTTACAATTTTCAAGCTCAGGCTATGGATTAATAAAGTCATGAAGCAAATTAAGTAAGCCTAAGCTTTTGAAAATGAATCTTGTTAATTCGGCCATAAGGTAGGTGTTTTTCATACTTATATGTTATATACATGATGCTAATGAGCAAATAAAATGATGAAAGAAATGTATTGTACATTGGGTTGTTGGAATTTGTATATAAACTATGCTATGTCGATATTGGTTACTTGATAGTATGAGAGTGGTTAAAGATGTTCATATAGGTATATCTATATACATAGATATGTGTATATATATTCAGTAAATGGTGCACTTTGTTAAGAAAATGAAAATTATTAGGTTAAGTGAGGTTGGATGCGTGAACCGATTGTTTAAATTATTTATATGCAATGCCATGAACCGATTGTTTAAAAATGCTTGGATGTGTGAATGTTATAATGTAGTTGCTTAAGATTTACTAAGCTAGTTAGCTTACTCTGTATGTTTTCACTCTGTTTTATAGATTTTGATCAAGCTACGAGCTCGGGGAATCATCGTTGAAGTCATCCACACTATCGACTTATTTTGGTACTCTTAGAAGTTGAATTTTAAGCATAAGATATGAATAGGCTAACTTAATATTTTGAATGATACTTTGTTAATGTTTATAGCCATGCGAAAATGGCTTGTCTTTTATTAATTAACCTAAGGTTATGTAAATCTTGATTATGGTGAAAGTGCAAGTTTACTTGGATAATGATTATGGATGTGTTTTAAATCATGCTAAGCAAAATGTTTGAATATGTATGTTTGATATTGTAATATCCTGAAACTGGGCTTGTGCATTTTTGCTTAAATTATAAGAAATAGTATGTCTTTATGTGTTATGGATGTGTTGTGTGCATTTTTAGAATCTTGGAAATGTAAGGAAATGCCTTAGAAATGGTAAGTTTTAAAGTTTAAAAGAGAAAACTAAGGCAAGGTGGTCTTAAGAAAATTTATAGAGGAGATATGACATGAAATTGGGCTTGGAAAAGTGGCTTGGAAGTGCCACTTAGGGCTCTGGAAATGATGCCACATGCTAGGGGGAAGGACTGTGTTCGAGTCACGTGGGAAGCAAAATTTTAAGGAATATTTTTGCTAAGTGGCGTCAATGTGAGGGAGTAGGGAGGACGGCACTTGGGCTAAATTCTAGTAGTTTTTATCCTTTTATTTTTAAAGGTAAATGGTGGATAATTGAAGGATTATTTCTATTAATTTTTAAATGAAGTGATAAAGATATGAGAAGTAATGGCCAAGTAAGGGACTTTAAGCCTAGTAATTTCGGCTAAGCTAGTAAAAGGGGTATAGCCGAATTCTCTAGCCATATTTCCTCTTCTCTTTTAATTTTTCCAAAACCGTCATCTTCTCTTCTTTTTTTCTTTAGTCGAAATATTCTTCTCCCTAATTCACCATTGGCGATTTTCTCTAAGCCTCATACACTCTCTTCTCCTCTCCTTTTTGATTCTCCAAAAGCTGAATCTCAAGGTACCCTAGCCGATTATTCTCCAAGCCTTAAGCCGAATCTTTGAGGACTCAAGCAAGGGAGCCGTCGGTTACAAAGTTAAGGGTAAGAACAAAATTCAGGTTCCATTCTTTTATTTTTAGACTTGTCGAAAACAAGGTATTAATGCTATTAGTGTTCTTTGGCCGAAACATTGAAGGGTTCTCCGGGATTTCTGCCAGTGTCGACATCTCCATAGTCAAGTAGCAATTTCGGGATTTAGATCCACAAGGTAAGTGCTTATGATGTTCAGCCAAGGCATAGTTAGTGTGTTAGATACTATTTCTTACTTATTCAAAAGCTGAAACTAATCAGTTAAAGTGATCTAGTGTTAGCCGATTACAAGGGGGAAACATCACGGCATTTCGAGATTTGTTTAGGAATCAAATCGACAGCAAGGTAAGATTTAGATTGTGATAAACCCTTCGGGATTTAATCTTATAGCCGAATAGGTTTTTACTCAACATTGAGTGATTGACCGAATGTAGGGATTAAGGATCTAAAGTAGTAGATTGGGAGTTTCGGGAAACCAGTGAACTTGCTAAGTGAATCAGGTGTGTACCCCCCACACTATTTCTTATTAGATTTATGGCACATAATTAAAGTATATGTGTTTATAATAATGAGAATAGGGCTAAGGTACCATGCAATGGTACAAAGTACTCAGGTACGTTTTCCTACTCCTACTAGGATTATAATAAGAATGTGAATAAGGGATATGAAATGAATAATGAGTATTTGCATGACATGGGCATATGGGATATTATGAAAGGGGAAGTGAATGTGGTGACTTATGTCACGATATCTGAATGTGGTGACTTCGGTCACAATTATCTGAATGTGGTGTCTCATGACACAAAATATTATCTGGTGGCTATGCCACAATATTTATAAGGGCGATGAGCACATCGAATGCAGCGACTGCCTTCGATGGTGTGTAGTGGATGGAGGGTTGACTTAGTAGTCCCCACGGTGTGCAGGTTGGTACGGGTGATGTGTTGTGGATGGCATCTAGGTTTGGGGTTTAGGTTTGCATCATATTAATTAAATGCTATTTGTGTACATGTATGATTTGATATGCCTGAATCTGTTAGGACTTAGTGTTGTGGTTACACATTGAGTCTATTGACTCACCCCGTTGTGGGATTATTTTACAGGTGATGATCAGTGATGGACCGGGTCGGCAGGAGCTTAGGGGTGACCATGCTCAGCAAGGAATTTATTTTTATTTGAACTTTTTTTTATTTTATGTACTTTGAATTTAATTTGGGGTTTATTTTGATGTAATAAGGCCATAGTTGAATACTTTATTCTTACCTTTATTTATTTCACGAAATTTTTATCAAATAAAGATTAAGTAGATTTCTTTTAAAAATAAACTCTAAAGGTTTTGTCACCTAAAATAAGGGATTTCAATATAAGATAAACTTGTTTTCAACTCGAGCCCAACCCAAACACAATCTTTCTTTCAAAACACACAGTCTTTCCAAAGTAACAAAAGAATTTTTAACCGGTTTACATCGAGGAACATACCAGATCCGGTCAGGGCTCACTGGCCGGGTTTCGGGTGTTTCAGATATGTAATCACATAAATGAATCATTGATAGCCCTTTGGAATGTGAATATGTGTGGTAGTTTAATAAGTTTGGATTAAGATTCGGTATACATTATTTTGATGTGTAATTTGGAAGCATGAGTTAACTTTGTAAACTTTGTACTATGCAATATGGGAAACTAATGGACATGTACTTGCATAGCATATTCGATTATGAAAGTCATAGGTGCATGTGTATCAAATTCATTTTATGTGAATTAGTAATGAAATATCCAAATGATGGTAATGTGGTCTTGATGGTATTCGGCCATATGCTAGAACATTATAAAAGTCCAATCGGTATTATATGTATGCAGGTGTTGGTAGATTGGTTGATTTTTTTGAGTCTATTACGTCGTGCATAACATTTACTAAATAGTCATTTTAGAAGTTGATCTTATTTTGCATGTTGAGACAAAAGAGGTTGCATTTGGGAAATTAGTATATGCGAATTTGCATTAAGAGGGACTTTGATTGATAAATGATCAATTTGATTATATAGAATTTAGCATGTCTAGTTATATATATATACATACTTAGTTTTGATATTTGTTATTTTGTTTACTATTTTGTTGTAATGTATATGTTTATTCAGTCATTGAAGAATAGGTGACTAAATGATTTATAATATGTATTTGTAAATGTTTGAATATTTCATGAAATTACATCAATTTTATGTATTCGGTTATGTCTGTTCGATCTATAAATAATTGACATGTTAAGTACTTTGCATAGTAATGCCCTTTTTTTCCGTAATTCGGCGATAGACATGGGTTAAGGGTGTTACAAGAGTTGTAACGGGGCTTAGGTTTAGGGTATGGATATTGGCTGAATTAGAAGGTTAGAATCGAGATTGACCTAACAGTTTACCTGGCTAGAATAGTAAATTAATCCTAAATAATTACCTCAATTGAAAACGAGCATTTTCTTTAAGATTTGGACTTTTTCGTATAAGCTCAATTACATAATACAAATACTGAATATACTTCGTTTTTTTAAGAACACGTCAAATGATGAATTTACTACTGAAATAAAATAATTAGGCAACCGATCAAATTAAATCTTGATATAAGGGTAGTCAAAAAGAATGGTGATAACAAATACAAAGGGTTTAGGGGGAGTATTAGTGGGTATGTTAATGAAAAGGGTTGTTAGGATCAACGGGGTTCACTAGGGGTTAATTATGGAGATAGGCTTTTCAGTGGAGTAAGTGGGTTAAATCCTAAGTGCCTTTATCATCTCTGTATATCAAAGCAAAGGTGTGGTCTTGACATGTATAATCGAAGCAAGTTCTAGAATAACAGATCAATGTTGACGCACTCATAATAAAAAGTGAGCACGAAAGAATGTATGCTCTTATAAGGCTCAAAATCTCACAAAAATTATGGGTTTTTGATATCAAGCTTGTAAATTTCAAACTTCAAAGTAATATTCAAATTCAGGTCAACAATCTAGAAAAATTTTTAATTTTGAAAAATAGACTTATCATGCTTGACTCTTTAGTATCTTAAAGTTTAATTATCAATTCACAATTATCAATGACTTAATCCAAAACATATCAATAACCATCATAAATCAAAGGAGATTTCATTCTCATCATAATATGAAAAAAAATTACTTAAAGTCAGGATATCATTCATGGCATAATTTAGGGATTGGAGAATAATGAAGAAAGTTAGGCACTTTCTCGGAATAAATATTCACCCCCCACACTTAAGATGTACATTGCCCTCAATGTACAAAGAAGTATATGAAATTTAAGAGAGAGGGAGAGGTGAAACTTCCTGAATTTTGATGGTTTCCTTGAGTTGGGAGTCCTGAGGTGTGGTGGCTGCTACCAAGCTCTGCGCTAGATGAAGAAATTGGGAAGCTCGTAGAGAATTAGCCAGGAAATATTAAGAGACATTTAAAATAAATGAAATATATATTTAAAGACAATAAGGATAAAGAGAAAGAAAATAGAAATGTAAATAAAATTAAAATGAAAGTTGAATGGACCGAAGAGTCCTTATTGTTGGATGGTTTACGAGGTGGATGTGACTTCTAAGGCTGTAATGGGGTGGTGGTCGTGGTTCCGGTGTGATTCCCTAGCAGCCTTTAGGACCTAAATCAAAGAAACTAAGATAAAATAAACTAATATAAGCATTAGATAGTCAAAGAGGAGAAAAATAAAGGAAAAGAGTAAAGAAGAAGAAAAATTAAATGGCCTCAAAGATCCTTGGCTTGTCGAGTGGATGACGCGGCTGCCTTGAACTTATATAGATAGGTCTCACAACGGGAGACTGTGCCAGGATCCTTCTGCTTCTTTGTCATAGATGTGGTGTAGCTAAAGGCTTTGGGTAATAGCTAAAGAAGAAAATGTGTGGGGAGGGGGATATCTGAAGGATGAGATGGGAGAAAGGAGATGGGAAGTAGGTAAGGAGAAAATGGGGGGGTTAAATAGAATTTTCAAGTCTTGTACGTCCCCACGCCCGTGTACCGTGGGCATTTTGTGTCACACGGCCGTATCGCGCGGCCGTGTTATGCTTTGTTCGCTTCTCCCGCGCCCATTTTCTAGTCTCCACGCCCGTGTATGATCTAACAGTGTCGACCACAGCTGCATCGCATGGCCGTGGCGTGGTAGTTGGAGTCAGTGACTTGAAGATTGATTCGTTCTGACTCGTACCATCTCTGCCATGTCAATACAGAGATTCGGGGTATCCACACGGCCATGGCCACTGCCGTGTGCAAGGCCGTGTGGCTTGAAATTCTGTACTTTTAGTTAGTTTACAGTTAGGTGCTATAAGGAAAGAATAAAATAAAATAAATAAGATAAAAAAATGTAGAAGTTAATGGGGTTAGTACTCGGGTTGCCTCCCGAGAAGTGCTCGTTTAAAGTCTTAAGCTAGACTCACCATGTTATCATTTCTAAAAGAATGTTCACGGAGCTAAACTTCCTCTCTCAATTCATTGAAATCTTCACCATTATAAAGTTTCAGTCGATGGCCATTTACCTTAAATGTTCCTTGAGTTGGATGGGTTACCTCGATTGTACCGTAAGGAAAAACATTGACCACCTTAAAATGGATTTCTTTGTTTGTGTTAGGATCGGGGGAGGTATTCGTGGGTCTGCTTTATCTAACAATATCTGATCTCCGATTTTGAACTTGTCTGTCTCGTAAAGTGGCTTTGATTCTATTTCATATATCCCTAGTTTTTCTTTGAGATGCGTCTTCCTCTCTCCTAATTCATCGATCTGAATCTCTTGTTCCTCATGAGTTATTTCTTTGTTGGCACGGCGTTTAGGATCGATTTCAGTTGTGTTCTGCTCTGGTGCTTCCTAAAAAGAAGGGTTAACCGAGTGGATATCAATAGAATTTACTTTCTCACCTTGATTATTCGATGTCCTTGCTGAATCGAGAGCTTGAAAAGTGACTATCTCGTCACCTACACAGAATATGAGTTCACCTGCGTCGACATCAATTTTAGTTCTGGCGGTTGCCAAGAATGGTCTTCCTAAAATTAGGGTGATCGTATTGTCCTCATCCATGTCTAAAAAGATGAAGTCTACTGGGAATACGAATTTATTAATTTTTACGAGTACATCTTCGATTATACCCCTAGGAATTCTAAACGTTTTATCAGCTAATTGAATGCTCATCCTAGGTTGTTTGGGCTTCCATAGACCTAGTTGTTTAAACATTTTATAAGGCATGACATTTATGCTTGCCCCTAAATCAGCTAATGCATTATCAATAGATAGACTGCCAATTAAGCATGGAATTGTAAAACTCCCTGGATCTTTTAATTTTCATGGTAGTTTATTTTGCAACATTGCTGAGCACACTGTATTTAGTTCCACATGTGATTCCTCGTCTATCTTCCGCTTATTTGTCAATAACTTCTTTAAAAATTTCCTACAATCTAGCATCTGCGAAAGAGCTTCAAGAAACGGTAAGTTAATATGTAATTTTTTTAAAAGTTTAAGAAACTTACCGAAATGTTCCTCTGTGTCGTCTTTCGTTATTGCTTCAGGATATGGTATGCGAGGTTTGTACTCTTTGATTACCGGTTTTGGTTTTACCTCAGCCTTACCTTCTTCTTCCACATTCTCTTGCCTTAGATTGGGCACGTCTAACCCTTCACTATCCTGAGTTGTTATGGCTTGAATTTGCTCCTTTGGGTTAATCCCGGTGTTGCTCGATAGTCTTCCCTGTTGTCTTTCAGAGATCTGCTTAGCAAGTTGCCCGATTTGATCCTTGAGATCTTGTGTCGATGTCTCAAGTTGATTTTTAAGGGTTGTCTCAGTATTCTGAAAACGTGTTTGCTATGACTTTTGTCAGCATCTCCTCAAGGTTTGGCTTCTTTTCTTGTGGGTAGGGCTGTTGTTGGAAGTTTTGGGATGGTTGTTGTCTTTGATTTCCTTGACCACCCCATGAGAAATTGGGGTGGTTCTTCCAACCTGGATTATAAGTATTACTATAAGGGTTATTATTAGATCGAAAATTATTACCTATATAGTTCATTTGTTCGCTCTCCATGCCCTATCCGTAAGGTGGGTACTCAGGATTCGCTACTCCTCCACTTGCGTCGCACTGCATAACTGGATGTGCCTGTGAAGAACCATATAAACCATCAAATTTTTTTATGTAACAACTCTACTGATTTGATAGCGCGGTTACTGCGTTAAGGTTGAAAACTTTGGCTGCTTTGGCTAGCCTTGTCCTTGTAACTTGCCAGTGATAGTTATTCAGTGACATCTCCTCTATAAACTCGTAGGCCACTTCAGGAGTTTTGTTATTCAGAGTTCCACTGGTAGCTGAATTGATTAATTGCCTTGTTGAAGGGTTCACACCATTAAAAAAAGTTTGGACCTGTAGCCACAAAGGTAATTTGTGGTGTGGGCACCTCCTCAACAAATCTTTGTAATCTCTTCCATGCATCGTAAAGTGTCTCTAAATCCATCTGCACAAAAGAAGATATATTATTCCTTAACTTGGCCCTTTTGGCCGGTGGAAAGTATTTTAATAAAAAATTTTCGATCATTTAATCCCATGTAGTGATTGACCATCGTGGAAGAGAATGCAACCACTGTTTGGCTTTATTATTCAAAGAAAAGGGAAATAACCAACGACGGATGGCATGATCAGAAACGCCATTTATTTTGAAGGCATCACATAATTCTAGAAATTTGCTAAGTGTGTGTTAGGATCCTCATCTTGCAAACCATCAAACTGAGCAAACTGTTGTATCATTTGTATAGTGTGAGGTTTCAGTTCAAAATTACTTGCAGCAATAGTAGGCCTAACAATACTTGACTTAGTTCCTGTTAAACTAGGTTTAGCATAATCACACATAGTTTGAGGAGCATGATGTTCTGCCGCCTCTGGAGGTAGCAGATTATTCTCAACCATCTCGTCGGTGGTATTAATTTCGGCTTCTTGCTGTTCTTCTATGTAGTTTAAGCTTCGCCTTATCTCTCTGCGATTTCTGTGAACGGTACCTTCAATAACACTGTCATAAACTAGGGGTCCTGTCGGGTTTCTTCTAGTCATAAACTAGAGGTACTTGAAAGGAGTGAAAGAAGAAAAATTAGAAAAACAAAAATAAAATTTAATTGCAAAAATGAAATGATTATGGCTAAAGTAATAAAAATTAAGCGTTCTTAATATTTCAGTTCCTCGGCAACGACGCCAAAACCTTAATTATTGTTTTATGCGATGTCAAAGTCTTAAAATTTATATAAAGAATGATCGAACCTAGAAACTAACTATGACAACGATTTGAGGCAAGCACACCTGTCAAACAGTAGTATAGTTAAAGCAAGACCAGAATGTCGAACCCAAAGGAACCAAAAGTACTAATACTAACTCTCTTTTTATTATTTAGCCTAAGAATTAAATGATTTTTATCTAATCTAAAATTAACTAACAACTAAACTAAAGACTCTAAGACAAAGACAAATGAAATTGGGAAAATAACTTTGAGGAAAAACCAATTGGTTAAGACGATACCCAAGGAAGAATCCACCTAGACTTCACTTGTTATCTAACTCTGAACCAGACGATTTATTCATTTGACTTGATGTGTAAGATTCCCTATATTATATTAGTCCCTCTCTCAAGGTGTCTAACGTCTAACCCTAGGTTGATTAATTGAAATCTCTTTCCAATTAAAACCCCTAGAATTGCATTAACTCGATCTATGGACTCCCATATTAGGTTTCACCCTAATTCGGCAAAATCTCGTCACCCTATCTCTAGGAGCGCGATCAACTCTGCTTAATAATGCTAGATCTACTCTTAGGCAGGGGCTTTTGCTCCTCCACCTAAGCACATCACACTTGAATTAATATCCCGAAAATATCAACACAAGAATTAAGAAAACATAATTAAGAACAAGTCAAATATTTATCATATAGTTCAACAAACGATAACAAGATTCATCTTAGGTTTTATCCCCTTCAGGTATCTGAGGATTTAGTTTATAATAATAATAGAATACATCTCAAAAGAAAAGATAAAACAAAATATATTAAATCCCTAAACCCCCCTAAAGGAATTGAAAGAGGGATCCTCCGTCTTGAGTATGATTGCAGCTTCTTGAGATGAATCAACTGGTTATCTTCGAGTAAATCCCCACAAATCTGCCCTCTTTGGCCTAGCTGGACGCCCCCTGACTAAAGCCTTGGGTTTCGGCTTCTGCCAAACTCACCTCTTAAGTTGCCGCTTAGGATGTTTATATAGGCTTTGAGATGCCTTACTTGGCCTCCAAGTATCCTAAATCGAACAGGGTTCCTATTTGGGTGTTTATATAGACTTTGGAATGTGTTTATTTGCCTCCAAGTATCCTATTCCGAGTAAAACTCCTCTTGGCCGCAATAGGGACACGCCCATGGCACACGCTCGTGTAAGTCGTAGCCAGGCCGTGTTCGAGACTATTGAATGGGGCACAACCGTGTGGTCTTGGGCCCAGGCCATGTGGATTTCGTGATATGGCCCATTTACTCCTTTTTGGGCTCATTTTCTATTCTTTTCATCATCCGGTGCTCTTTTGAGTATAAAACATGAAAATAAAGGATTAAGAGCACCAAATTACATAATTCAAGGCTTAAATCATCCAAAAGCATGCTAAATGTGGGCTTACAATATGTTACTTTTACGGTTTATCAAAAACAGAATTTAATAATAACATTTTAATATACTTTAACGGAATCTAAATTTAAAGATTAAATTGACAAAAGTTATCAAGTTCTTAAACTAATATGACCTTCTATGGTAAAAAGTTTTTTTAATCAGGCTTGAATTTAGATCTGTTGAGTAAAGATCTATATGGCGCCCCAAACTTGGCCAGGACGATTCGACTTGAATTTCAAGCGACAAATTAGCCATCGAGGTGACTATCTGAAAAACTGCCACAAATCACACCAACCGTCCATACTCACCATACATATACAAAATATTTCATACAAGCATTTACTCCTAACAGCATGCTTTTCTAAATCAAACTATAAGACATAATAAGCGGAATAAGGCGTACCTGGATTTCGGCAAGCTCTACTAGTTGCAAAATGTTTTGTTAGTTCATATGGGCAGTATCATATAATTCACACAGCAAATTCAACCAAACAAGCAAACGCGAAGATTAAAAAAATCCCAAAATGTAAATAGACAAAAAAATCTTACAACCCTCTAAAAAATTGTTTTTAAATTCTCTAAAATTATCTAACTCTTGTTCCAAGTCTCTAGCCTGGAAATGTCCCATATTGCCTTCTTAGGGTTTTATTATTATTATCATCTTGCTTCTATATTAACACTACTAATTCGAGACTCAAGTAGATTAGTAATTAATTATAGTAATCGACTTGATAACAGTTTTCCTCAAACTGCAATCACTTGGGAACGATCATCATAAGCTCGGCTCACATATTGTAGAAAGAAAGTTTGTGCGATGGATCATTGAACTGCTGCCCTCCTCGTTATCTCGCACACTACTTATTGTGAAGGGAGAAGAAAGTAAAGAGATTAGCTTGGGAAAGCTCTGTGAATACACATGTACACAACACAAGAAAACACACATCAATAATTCAAATACTAAACAATACTAAAATTTTGAGTAATAAATAAATCGATCATAAACTAAGTTTTCTTCTAAAGCTAAAAATGTTTTAAAATATTTGTTTTCAAAACTTCGATAGCTTACTAGGCCATTTTGTGGCTAATGCAATCTTTCAAATCAAGTCTAACGTCTAGGCCCAGGTTGGGAGGTTACATTTGGTGCCATCGAGAGCCTAGGTTTTCTAAACATGGACAGATAAAATTTTGAAATATGTTTGCATGCATGCATGAAAAAGGGTATTTTGGGAAAAACCATGCCACAAGATATTTGAACAATTTATTTTTACAGAGGAAATTAAATCTGAGATTACTGTTGAAACTTTAGATAAATTGTAAACTTTAGATTGTGAACATTTAGGAGGATAAATGATGCTTGAACTTTTGTTTGAAAACTGTAGATATACTTTAGATTTAAAACTTTGGAAAGATCACTATGAACACCAAAGGTAGACGTGGTAGGGTAGGCCACGTAGGACTGCACCTATAGTGTAACGACCCGAATTTGGGCCTAGTAGAATTGGGCCTATTAGGCCTTGGGCTTGGGAGCATTTAAAATTTTTGAGAACAAGAGACCGGCACTAATGCAAGTTGGACCTATTAGGTGAGTGATTTTGGAAGGTTAGGGGGCTTCTATGAAGTCTCGGGATCAAACCTGGGCTTTCAGAAAAATTTTGGTTTTAGGTGAATAAAACCCTGAGAGTTAGTAAGTAGGGTTTAAGAATAAAATGTGGAGAAAATTGACACAAAAGGAGTTGTGGTCTAGTGGCAAATGGCGCCACATGGAAGACAAGGAAGTGACACCATAAAGGAAGCAAGGGGTCTGTAACACCCCAAACCCGGCCCATAAGTTTCGACCAGATCTGGAATGTTATGGGTTTGATGTTGAAAACAAAGTTCTTTACCGATTTTAGAAATCACAAATTAATTAGACAATATTTGAATAAATAAGTGATATTTGAAGAGAAAACCTTGTATTATTAATATTTTGAATAATTGAACCTTTAACAAAGTTTCATAAGTTGCAAATATTAAAAACTATGTAGTGAAATATAAAGTATAGGGCCTTATTACATAAATATTTCCAAAATTAAAATCTTAAGGAAAAAAAACCGAAATAATCTATAGAAATAAAAACTTGATGGCCCCTCGAGCCCGTCTCGGCTCCCATCTCCACGATCTACTTCTCATCTGAAAGAGTAGAGAAAAAAATGAAAGCGTGAGTCACCAAGACTCAGTGTATAGATCCCGAAACACACAACGACCTGAGGCCTACAAACATATTATGGGCTTTGGCCCATACATTATGGCAACAATTATAATTATATGATAAATAATAAATAATGAATAGCCCAACCCAACCTAGAATTCCATCCTCTACACACTAACCCGTACCAACCATCACACCTTGGGGATTTCTACATTCAACCCTCCATCCGCTACACACCATAACGACAGTCGTATTGCCTATTCCTATTATTCAGGAGTCATTAAACGTGGCATAGCCACCGATCACTATGTGACCTAACATTGAAATCTTATGGTTTAACCATCGATCACCAAGTGACCTATGATGCACTTCCCCCTTCATTATCATAATCCCACCCCACGCATACACACATAAAGAAAACATCATACAGGCTTTCATATATTTTGATACACATAGAGATTTCTATGATTACATACCTGGCATCCTTGCCTAACCCTTTTAGGGTTTTATTTGACTGTCTACACAGCCACTTTCTGGCTTTTTAGCCCATAACACATAAATTACAGTTAAAGAGTGTGTTAAAGATCTACACACCTGATTACCGTTAGAATGAGACCCTCTATGTCGATGCTATCCGTAGCCAACACCATAGCTATCTGCCTACGGTGTTGTTCAGAAGCCGGTCCACAACCCTGTGGCCAATCTTGAACAGCAACACTGCTCATTTCTTAAACTTAGGTATCCTCTCATTTGCCTGATCCATATTCGTTTCAATCAAAAGTCCTTATCAGAACTACTATAACGAAATAGGGTTGTTAAATCATAACCTATATTTAAGATCACCGGTATGTTAGTGAATCTAATAGAAATCTAAAGAAACCCCTTACCTTGAAATCCCAAAATTAGAGACTAGCGACTTTCGGCTTTTAGATCTAAACGATCAGGTTTCCTTTAAATCCCGGAATGCCGCCCAAAACGCGAGAAGAGAGAAAATATTTGTAACACCCCAAACCCGGTCCAAACACCACGACCGAATCTGGTATGTTACGAGGGAAAACGTATTTGAAAACTTTGAGGTTGTACTAGTAGACTTGATAAAACTTTGTTTCTTTTCAAAACGAGTTGTTGAACATTGTTACGAAACATTCGATCTTAGAAAAATTTTTGGTTTCAAGTTTGAATCCGATTGTTTTTCATTCAATTATAAAAACGGTGTGATACCCGATGGTATAGTTCAAAAACATATCGCTTTGTTGGTTTGAAAACATCGTCTTTCCAAATTTTAATCAAAATTCGCACCAAGTTATTTTAAATTCTGACATATTAAAATCTAATGTAAAAATATAAACATCATAAAGCACATTTTAGAAAGCTTTTACAAATCCAAGATAAACCCAAATAAAAATAAATAAACTAAAGTGCCCAAATGCAATAAATCGAGCAAAACTTTTATTAGAGCATGGCATGTGCACCCCGAGTCCATCCTACTCCAAGTCCGCGTCTCACGAGTCACCGAAAATGTCAAAGGAGAGGGTGAGTCGAGTGACTCGATGTGTAAACCCGCTCCCGATAAAACAACATGCTAACACACATCATACATAGCAACATAATTAATGCAACCCGATCCTAACCATCCATACACCTTTTCTACCCCGTGTGGTACCAAACAACTGGTGGTGCCAAACCACCGGTGACGATAGTCACAATGTGTTACCAAAACACCGGTGTCCCAAAGACACATTATCCATCGATGTGGTCCCAAACCACTTGGTGTCCCAAAGACACAATGTGCTACCAAAGCACTGGACCGTAGTAGTCACAAATCGATGATGGGGCCAACCCATCGTGTGTTACCAAAACACTAGCGAGCGATCCCCCATATCTCAAGTGGGGCCAACCACGGTGGTCAAACCACGGGGACTAGTCGCAATGAGGTGCCAAACCTCTGGTGTCCCAAAGACACAATGTGCTACCAAAGCACCGGTGGCCGTAGTCACAAATCGGTGATGGGGCCAACCCATCGTGTGTTACCAAAACATCGGCGTCAATCCCGTATAATCATCTGTGGGGCCAACCCATCGTGGTACTGAGCCACTGGGACGAGACGAGGTACCAAACCTCTGGAGGTGCCAAACCTCTGTGACCCAAAGTCACAAAGTGTGCTACCAAAGCACCGGTGCTCGTCGACACACATATATATCACCGCTCCCTCCTCTCGTATCACCCATCCATCTCATACTCATGTAATCATGCATCTCATGCAAGTCATGCATATTATGCCAACATACCAAGCATTATCTCTCATAGCATACATACAAAACATAAGTCATGATATTATACTTCATTAATAGCACTCATAATAGAAACAGACTTACCCGAATCGTATTACACATACCCTATTTGGGTATCCCATTGTCCATCACATCGTTATAACTTTTAACATGCAAATAGGTTTATTAATAATCTTACTAAGTATCGGTGTGTTAGTTACACACACGGTGATCACGAGTCCAAAAATCCCACGAGAACGATCTAAGCCCCTCGATTACAAGATCCTATAATCGGTCAAACATTGGGGTTAGGCACTAAGACATTCGACCAAGGACACTTAATCAAAGGGGTTAATGTCGAACCCTTACCTTGAAGGTGATTTGGTTTCCTACCAAATCCGAACCACAATGGCCTTCTAAGACACTCACGGCCTTCACCTTGAAAAGAATAACAGTTTAATCCTTTATCATTCATGCCTTAATCGAAACCGTAAGATCAAACTAACAACAACCAATCACTTACCCCTTACTTACCAACAAAGATTCGGCTAACCACACTAGGAGAGAACCACCAAAGATTCGGCCAAGGAGACTACTAGGAGAAGAGAAGATATTCGGCTACAATGAGAGCAAAAAGAAAGAAGGAGATTTCGACAACACTGAGGGGATTTCTATTTGTCGACCTTGAAAACAAAACAAAGGAGTGTGGTTTAAGAAAAGAAGAGAAATCGGCCACAAGTTGCGGGGAGGATTCGGCTTCACCCAAAAGAAGAGAACACAAGAGGAAAATGAATAGAAAAGGGGTTGATATTCGGCCAAAAGGGTCACAAGAAGAAAAGAAATGAAAGCAAGTAAAATGGTGACACAAAAGGGCATTCGGCTATTAAGAGAACTAATCAAGAATGAAGCAAATTCGGCATGTGTTGCTTGGGCTTTGGGTTCAAGGAAGAAGAATTAGAAGAAACAAATGAGGTTTCGGCTACTAAGGTTTCAAGAGAAGAAAGGAAGAGAGTATGAAAAGAATGGGTGCTAGTTTCGGTTTCCAAAAGAAAATAGAAGAATTGCTTTTGACAAAGAGTGGCTTAAATCACCAAAAATGCCAAATGCATTTTCGGCACACACACCTTCCCTTACCAAGCCGTCATTCTCCCACTCCACACTCCCCCAAATTCGGCCCAAAATCCTCCAAAGGCTCTCCACCACTCATTTCAAATGAGTGGACCAAGTCTTCCTCCACAATTTGCTCTCCCCTTTCATTTGAAATTGAAGACCAAGTCCAAGTAGAATTTCACTTGTCTTTTACTTCTTCCTCCATGCCGTCCAAAAAGGAGCAAAAAGGAGAACTCTGCAGATTCAACACTGGACCTCCTCTCTCCTGGAGATGACGCCACATCAAGCTCCCCCATGTGGCGCATGCTTTGCCACTCCACCAGCTCCTCTTTTGTGCTCAGAAACACAACATAAAATACACATCCCTCAGCTCCATCCGCTCCCCTGACTTAACACCCAAAAACCAAAATTTTTCCATACACTCAGGCACACACCTAGGCTACAATTAAGCCCCTAAAACACCGAAATAGCAACACAACACACAAAACCCATGCAATATCATGCAACACAAAATAGCCCCTAACCCGGGATATTACAGTTCTACCCCCCTTAAAATAATTTCGGCCTCGAAATTACCTGGTCAAAAGAGTTGCGGGTATTGCTGTCTCATCGTATCCTCGGGTTCCCACGTAGCTTCTTCCACATCATGATTCCGCCAAAGTACCTTAACCAAAGGCACAGACTTCCTACGTAGAACCTTGACATCTCGATCTAGAATGCACTCTGGTTCTTCCTCTATGGTCATATCTGGATTTACCTCGATCTCTCCATCGCTACTACATGCGATGGATCTCAACGATACCTCAAAGCATCGACACGTGAAAAACATCGTGAATCGACTAAGCTCTGCGCAACTCAAGCGATACGCCATCGGTCCAACTCGCCTCAATACCTTATACGGCCCAATGAACCTCGGACTTAGCTTGCCTTTTTCGCCAAACCTCAAAGACCTTCTTCCAAGGTGAGACCTTTAAGAAAACCCGATCTCCCACAAATAACTCTATATCTCTTCGCTTAAGATCGGCATAAGACATTTGCCGGTCCTGAAGCTTCCTTCAAACGAGATCAATCAACCTAACCTTGTCTTCTGTCTCTCAAGAACCAACTCGGGTCCCAACAACCGCGTTCACCTAACTCTGTCCAACAAGTAGGTGAGCGACACTTCCTACCATACAACGCCTCATATGGTGCCATTTTGATGCTTGCTTGGTAGCCGTTGTTATAAAGCGAACTCGCCAACGGCGAAACTCATCCCAACGCGCTCAAGTCCGTAACACAACCTCTCAACATGTCTTCCAAGATCCGAATGACCCTTTTCGATTGCCCGCCGATCATGGGTGAAAAGCCGTCTTTGAAATCCAAACGAGTACCCAGAGCTCGATGCAACGCTCTCGAAACTCGACGTGAACCTCGGATCCCTATCCGAGATTATCGAAACTGAACGCCGTGCGCCTCACTATCTCGACACACATAGAGCTTCGCCAATCTCTCAAGTGAATAGTCCACTCTCACCGAATGAAATGGGCCGACTTAGTCGACGATCCACGATAACCCAAATCCCGAATCTTTCTTGCTTGGCGTGGCGCGGTAAACCACCGACGAAATCCATAGTTATCCTTTCCCATTTCCACCGAGGAATCTTCACAGTGAAGCAAACCCGACGGCAAAGCGATGTTCGACCTTGACTGACTGACAAGTCGGACATTTTCCAACAAACTCTGTCACCTCTTTCTTCAAGCCGTGCCACTAAAATCGTTTTTAAGATCCCTATACATTTTACTACCTCCGGGATGCATAGCATAAGGATCGCTATGTGCGTCTGAAGAATCCTCTGCCTCGACTCAACATCTTTAGGCATACAAGCCTTCCCTTGAAAACACGAACCTCATCCCTAGCCAAGTCAGTAACCCTCCAAACCACCATTCTCGCACTTGTAACCTTCGCGCACTCGTAACCTCATCCTCCAATCTGCTTTCTCTTTGATCTGCTCAACCCAAGTAGGCTTAACTCGCAGCTCTGCGCGAATACTCCGTCGTCATACAAAACTCAAATGGGCAAACAAAGCTCTTAAGTCCGAAACAACCCTACGGCTCAACGCGTGCGCCACCACGTTAGCCTTGCCCTGATGATACTCGATCGAACGATCGTAGTCCTTGAGCAACTCAACCCATCTACGCCGCCTCAAATTCGGATCCTTCGAGTCAATAGATACTTCAGACTCTTATGATCCGTGTGAGGCGATTGACTTCTCCCGTACAAGTAGTGCCTCCAGATTTTTAGAGCAAAGACTACACCGCTAGCTCCAAGTCGTATGCGTCGGATAGTTGACCTCGTGTGGCCTCACCGCCGAGAAGCGTAAGCCACAACCTTACCCTCCCCGCATCAAGACACAACCCAATCCCGTATGTGATGCGTCGCGATGACAATCGTGTAATTCCTTACCACCTCAAAGTTGAATTAACACAGAGCCTCTGTCAAGATCTTCTTCAACTTATCAAAACTCTCCTGCTGTTTCTCGGTCCCAAACGAACGGAACTCCCTTTCTTAACACTTAGTCATCGGTCTTTGCAATTAACGAAAAACCCTCAACAAACCTTCTGTAGTATCTCGCCAAACCCAGAAACTCCGATCTCAAAGAATCGACTTAGGAGGCTTCCAATCCAAAACCGCCTCAACCTTTCGAGGATCTACTCTAATCCCCTCACCGATACTACATGACCCAAAAACGCCACTTCACTAAGCCGTAACTCACACTTACCGAACTTAGCATAGAGTTGCTTCTCCTCAAAATTTGCAACACCACTCTTAAGTGTGCATCATGCTCTTCTTCCGACCTTGAATATACCAAGATATCGTCAATAAAAACCACGACGAACCGATCCAGATCTCACTGAAACACCCTATTCATCATATCCATAAAAGTCGCGGAGCGTTAGTCAACCCGAACGGCATTACCAGAATTCGTAGTGCCCGTGCGAGTCCAAACGCGCCGTCTTATGGATATCCGCTTCCTTAACTTTCAACCGATGGTACCTGGACCTCAAATCGATCTTGAAAACACCGATGCACCTTTCACCGATCAAACAAGTCATCTATCCGTGGTAACGGATACTTGTTTTTAATCGTCGGCTTATTCGGTTAGGCGGTAGTCGATACACATCCGCATCGAGCCGCCCTTCTTCTTGACGAATAATACCGCGCTCCCCACGGCGAAACACTTGGCCTAATGAAGCCTCGATCCAACAACTCCTCGAATCGAGCCTTAAGCTCCACCAATTCCTTTGGTGCCATCCTATATGGAGCAATAGACACCGCGCAGCCACGGTAGCGAGATCTATCCCAAACTCTACCTCGCGATCCGTGGCAAACCCTAAGCTCCTCTGAAACACATCAACAAATTCCTTAACAAGATCTGAACCTTCTCAACAATGGACTCTTTAGCCTCTAAGGCATACACATGAACCACATACGCTTCACGACCTTCCCGACCATCTTTACGACTTTTAGTGCCGATACCACGTTGGATAAGTAATCTCTCCTATTACCTATCATACTCACTTCATCTCCTTATCCGTCGATAGGACCATGCGCTTAGCCGCGCAATCCACCTTGGCACGGTACTTCACCACCAGGTCCATCCCGAATCGATCGAACTCCTCAAACGGCGGTTCCATCGGATCGGCAAAAAAAACTACCCCTTGGAGTTCTAGGGGTACATCCTTATACTGACTTATCTACCACTACTGAGTGACCTGAGAGGCTAAAAATGCGGTCATCCGCCTAGAAGATATCTCGAAATCTAAGTCCATGGTCTCAACTATACTACTAGCAACATACGAATCGTGGAACCCAAGTCAATTAAAGCGGTATAGGGAGAACCAAAAATCAAAAACGTCACGGTGATTACGTCCGGTCGCGTCGCCCTCTCTCGCGGCGCCTAGTCGCATACACTGCACCAGCCGCCGTGCCTCGTAACTACCCGCACCTCGCCGTGCTCCACGACCTCGACCAAATCCATTACCACCTCGCCATTACCACGGCCCTCTGCGGTGGCGGTCCATTACCTGCATCGCGATTACGTACCGACTCTCGGGATCAATCCTCGCCATCCTACGCGGGCGGTCCCTAATGCGATGATCCGTAGAACCACACTCAAGCAACCTTTTCCACGGTCCAACAACCACCCCAATGAGATTTCCCACACGCGATAACATCAAGCGGCGGTCCCCGCCTAGCGGCAACAAACCTAGCAGATCGACTCGCCCCACTCGGTCTAGCCCTCTTCTCTCGCGGATTGCGGGCGATCCCGAAGACCCAAAGCTCCTCTTAAGCCTACTCCTGTCCATGCTTTGTCTTATCGACTCCTTAACACCTTCGGCTACCTTAGCCTTCTCGACTAAGACAAAGAAACTCGCGCTCCTGCCGAGGAGCAATCGGCACTTCAACTCGTCTCGGCCCGCCCTCGAAACGAACACACCTCTCATGCTCGGTGGCTACAATGCCCTCGGCATACCTACTCACCGCCGGGGAACTTCACCTCGTACTCGACAGCGATTTACTCCTCGAACGAGCGAGCCTCGAAATGCCTTTCTCACGGGAGTCGATGTAACTAGCCCCGATGTATTTCTTTTGATATGCGGCTCTAAAATAATCCCATGTCGGATCCTCACCGCCACACTGCATCCCGAACCGTGAGCCACCATTGATATGACTCATCCCGAAGAAGCGATCGATGCCCTTCAACTTTTCCTCGATCGTCAAGTCCAGATCGTCCATGATCCGCCTCCGTTGCCTCCACCAATACTCGGCGATGCTAGAGCAACACCGATACACCTCGGAAGAACTCGGCCCCGTTAGCCCGAGTCCTCAGAATGCATTTCCTAACTCCCGCACCACCACTTACACCACTACCCTTTCCAACACCCGCAAAGATCGCTCGTGACATCGCATCGTCTCGGTCGATCTCGAACTCACCACCTCCACTGGTGGCGGAACCGGCATCTCATTTTCTTGACCCTTGACCAGATCCTACGGGTTCAAAAACCGTCATTCTACCCCTACCTCTACCACGAGTATTACGACCACGTCCGCCTCGAGTGCTCATGTCTAACGATCTACGTTTCGATTAAAAAGATTTTTATGCATTAGTATCGCCCCACTTTCTTAACCGCAAAGAAATTTTATGGATAGAGTTTATTCGGGGTTCTTTTTCGAGCAACCAAGGTTTCAATCTTCTATCCTATTCATCCAAAAGAGATTATACATACATTCCTTAACCCTTTCCATACCTATTCACTCTTCGGACATTGCTGCCCATTCTAGCCCAAGGGTATTTTCGTCATTTTCCCTACAGGGTATTTTCGTAATAAAAGATATTTTAAACTTTCGTAAAACCGGTCAATTTGAAATTCCAAAAATTTGAGAGTGTTCTTTGAAAATTTTGTAAAATACTTCGTTTTGGAAACCAGGGGTATTTTAGTAATTTTCACAAACTGAGGGCGTTTTCATAAATTTTCCAAAATCAAGATTTCCGATTGATATTCTGTAAAACAGAGTGTTTGAATTTCGTAACATCATTGAAATTTTTGGGCAAAATCATTGAGTTGCTATTTTATAAACCGAGGGCATTTTAGTAAATTTACCCCTAAGGGCATTTTTTGTAATTTTCCCATAAATCAGGTTTTTCGAGAAAATTGTTGTAAATGTGACATTTTCGGTTTTGAAAGAGTTTATTGCAAAAAGTTTGAAAACATTAGGGTTGTTGTTGTATTTTCGAAAACATGGCTAATTCCCTTTTTCGGGTTTTAGTCGTTAGGTTAAGTCTATGACTGAGCCTTCTTGGTCGTGGTGAACTCGAGCTACGCACTGTGTGGGATACTGCGAAGAGGAGGTGAGTCACGAGGACTGCTTAAATACCAAGCTCTTCCGGATCCTCTCCTAGACATGCGTACGGGAGTTACCACACCCTAGCCCCGTGGCTGAGTCATAGATTGGTTTAGTGCTTTAAGTCTTATGCTTTAGTTCGAGTGTTTGAGTGATCTAATCCTAGGGTTCCAGTCCTATAAATCTAACTACGTTCCCATATCACCTACCCTTCTACAAATAATAATTCACGTAAGAGTTTAGAGTTACTTACCCGGCGACCGTGCCTGGAGACTCGTTGCCATGCCTTGTAAACCATGTATTCCATCCCAAAAACACTTAAAACAAACTTTTGAAAACAGTTTGGGCCTCAAGCCCACAAACAGCTTTTGAACTTAGCTCGATACCACAATTGTAACACCCCAAACCCGGTCCAAACACCACGGCCAAATCTGTATGTTACGAGGAAAACGTATTTGAAAACTTTGAGGTTGTACTAGTAGACTTGATAAAACTTTGTTTCTTTTCAAAACGAGTTGTTGAACATTGTTACGTAACATTCTAGTCTTAGAAAAATTTTTGGTTTCAAGTTTGAATCTGATTGTTTTTCATTCAATTATAAAACGGTGTGATACCCGATGGTATAGTTCAAAACATATCGCTTTGTTGGTTTGAAAACGTCGTCTTTCCAAATTTTAATCAAAATTGCACCAAGTTATTTTTGTTACAGCATATTAAAATCTAATGTAAAAATATAAACATCATAAAGCACATTTTAGAAAGCTTTTACAAATCCAAGATAAACCCAAATAAAAATAAATAAACTAAAGTGCCCAAATGCAATAAACTGAGCAAAACTTTTATTAGAGCATGGCATGTGCACCCCGAGACCATCCTTACTCCAAGTCCGCGTCTACGAGTCACACCAAAATGTCAAAGGAGAGGGTGAGTCGAGTGACTCGATGTGTGTAAACCCCGCTCCCGATAAAACAACATGCTAACACACATCATACATAGCAACATAATTAATGCAACCCGATTCTAACCATCCATACACCTTTTCTACCCCGTGTGGTACCAAACCACCGGGTGGTGCCAAACCACCGGTGACGTATAGTCACAATGTGTTACCAAAACACCGGTGTCCCAAAGACACATTATCCATCGATGTGGTCCCAAACCACCGGTGTCCCAAAGACACAATGTGCTACCAAAGCACCGTGACCGTAGTCACAAATCGATGATGGGGCCAACCCATCGTGTGTTACCAAAACACTAGCGAGACGATCCCATATCTCAAGTAGGGCCAACCCACGGTGGTCAAACCACGGGGACTAGTCGCAATGAGGTGCCAAACCTCCGGTGTCCCAAAGACACAATGTGCTACCAAAGCACCGGTGACCGTAGTCACAAATCGGTGATGGGGCCAACCCATCGTGTGTTACCAAAACACCGGCGCAATCCCAGTATAATCATCTCATGTGAGCCAACCCATGTGGTACTGAGCCACTGGGGACGAGACGCCGAGTACCAAACCTCTGAGGTGCCAAACCTCTGTGACCCAAAGTCACAAAGTGTGCTACTAAAGCACCGGTGCTCGTCAACACAATATATATCATCGCTCCCTCCTCTCGTATCACCCATCCATCTCATACTCATGTAATCATGCATCTCATGCAAGTCATGCATATTATGCCAACATACCAAGCATTATCTCTCATAGCATACATACAAAACATAAGTCATGATATTATACTTCATTAATAGCACTCATAATAGAAACAGACTTACCCGATCGTATACATATACCCTATTTGGGTATCCCATTGTCCATCACAATCGCTATAACTTTTAACATGCAAATAGGTTTATTAATAATCTTACTAAGTATCGGTGTGTTAGTTACACACCGTGATCACGAGTCCAAAAATCCCACGAGAACGATCTAAGCCCTCGATTACAAGATCCTATAATCGGTCAAACATTAGGGGTTAGGCACTAAGACATTCGACCAAGGACACTTAATCAAAGGGGTTAATGTCGAACCCTTACCTTGAAGGTGATTTGGTTTCCTACCAAATCCGAACCACAATGGCCTTCTAAGACACTCACCTTCACCTTGAAAAGAATAACAGCTTAATCCTTTATCATTCATGCCTTAATCGAAACCGTAAGATCAAACTAACAACAACCAATCACTTACCCTTACTTACTTACCAACAAAGATTCGGCTAACCACACTAGGAGAGAACCACCAAAGATTCGGCCAAGGGAGACTACTAGGAGAAGAGAAGATATTCGGCTACAATGAGAGCAAAAAGAAAGAAGGAGATTTCGACAACACTGTGGGGATTTCTATCGACCTTGAAAACAAAACAAAGGAGTGTGGTTTAAGAAAAGAAGAGAAATCGCCACAAGTTGCGGAGGATTCTGGCTTCACCCAAAAGAAGAGAACACAAGAGGAAAATGAATAGAAAAGGGGTTTATATTCGGCCAAAAGGGTCACAAGAAGAAAAGAAATGAAAGCAAGTAAAATGGTGACACAAAAGGGCATTCGGCTATTAAGAGAACTAATCAAGAATGAAGCAAATTCAGCATGTGTTGCTTGGGCTTTCGGGTTCAAGGAAGAAGAATTAGAAGAAACAAATGAGGTTTCGGCTACTAAGGTTTCAAGAGAAGAAAGGAAGAGAGTATGAAAAGAATGGGTGCTAGTTTCGGTTTCCAAAAGAAAATAGAAGAATTGCTTTTGACAAAGAGTGGCCGAAATCACCAAAAATGCCAAATACATTTTCGGCACACACACCTTCCCTTACCAAGCCGTCATTCTCCCACTCCACACTCCCCCAAATTCGGCCAAAATCCCTCCAAAGGCTCTCCACCACTCATTTCAAATGAGTGGACCAAGTCTTCCTCCACAATTTGCTCTCCCCTTTCATTTGAAATTGAAGACCAAGTCCAAGTAGAATTTCACTTGTCTTTTACTTCTTCCTCCATGCCGCCCAAAAAGGAGCCAAAAGGAGAACTCTGCAGTTCGAACACTTTGGACCTCCTCTCCCGGAGATGACGCCACATCAAGCTCCCCATGTGGCGCATGCTTTGCCACTCCACCAGCTCCTCTTTTGTGCTCGAAACACAACATAAAATACACATCCTCGGCTCCATCCGCTCCCGACTTAACACCCAAAACCAAAATTTTTCCATACACTCAGCACACACCTAGGCTACAATTAAGCCCCTAAAACACCGAAATAGCAACACAACACACAAAACCCATGCAATATCATGCAACACAAAATAGCCCCTAACCCGGGATATTACAATATTAGTCTCAACTGACAGCCTTAACAAACCAAGTGGACATTCGGCCTTGACTCTTAAAAACCAAAAGAGAAATTAAAAAGATAGGAAAATCGGCACTCACCTTAACACAAAGATTTCGACTACCCCTTAGAGATTCTGGCTTTTTGAGAAGATTAGAAAAAAAGTTGTTAGGAAGGAGTCTATGTAGATTTGACTTTTAATGAAGAAATCGACGAAAGGGAATAGGGGTATTCGACTATGGAGATGAGAAGAGAGTTGAGGGTTTCATCTTTTAAAAGAAAAGATGTTGAGAAAATTGGGAGGTTTCTGCTTCTGAAGAAATCAAAAGAAAAGAACTTGCGGAGGAAGAATGAGAATTTCGACACATGGAAAGAAGAAAAGAATAGGGTTCCAAATGCCAAAATTAAAGAGATATCCCCTCTATTTATAGAAGTTTTCGGCACCTACTGCTTAAAACCGAAAATGCCTTTCCTAATAACTAACAACTAATCAAATAGTAGGGGAAATTTTGGCACCCGTTTGCCATAAAGAAACTGATTTCTTCCCTCCTCTAGGTGATGGAATTTCGGCCAACACCTAGCCTTGCAGATAGCTCCTATCTTTCCTCCTTTTATCTTCCATATTATCAACTATAATATCCACATTATCCCGTTCACATAAATCCTCCTATTTTTGAGCCTTGTTGCCGTCCACTCCACCTAACTCTAGTGCTGAAAATTAGCTAACTTAAATTAAAATAATTGGGCTCCATAAACCTTAAATTTGGGCCCCTTACTCCATTGTGTGGCGTCACCTCCTTGCTCTCTAAGTGGCGCTACAGACCAGTGGCTTCCTCCGGTTCCCAAGTGGCTTCCTAAGAACTGTGATTCCGCCATAGAACTTTAACCAATGGAACCGTCTTCCTACGCAACACCTTAACATCACGATCCAGAATTTGCACTAGTTCCTCTTCGAAGGATAGATCAAGTCTTACCTCGATTTCCTCTACAGGTACAACATGGAACGGATCCGAACGATAACGTCTTAGCATAGAGACGTTAAATGCATTGTGAATTTGACTTAACTCCGGAGGTAACTGCAGCTGGTAGGCTACTAGTCCTACTCGCTTCAACACCCGATATGGTCCGATGAAACCTTTTCGTCCAAATCTTAGCACCTTTTCCACGGCGACACCTTGAGAAATACCTTGTCACCCACTAAAAATTCGATGTCCCTACGCTTTAAATCAGCATAAGACTTCTGCCTATTCGACGCTTCCTTTAACCGAGCCTAAATTAACTCAAACTTCTCTTCTGTCTCGGTTACCAACTCCGGACCCAAAATCTGATGTTCCCCTAATTCCGTCCAATAAGTTGGAGTACGACACTTCTGCCCGTACAAAGCTTCATAGGGCGCCATCTGGAAACTAGACTGGTAGATGTTGTTGTAAGCTAACTCTGCTAACAGTAAGAACTCTTCCCAACTACCTCTGAAATCAATGACACATCCTCTCAACATGTCCTCCAAGATCTCAATTACCTGCTTCGCATCGGCCCATCATGGTGCGAGGATGGAACGCTATACTGAAATCCAACTTCGTACCCAACGCTTGATGCAACGCCTTCCACAAACATGAGTTGAACCTAGGGTCCCTATCGGATATGATCGATACTAGCACTCCATGCAACCTTACCACGTCCGCTATGTACAACTTAGCCAATTTTTGTAAGGAGTAATCGACCCGTACTGGTATGAAGTGAGCAGACTTCGTCAAACGATCCACAATTACCCAAACTGAATCTTTCTTAGTAGGCGTGAGGGGTAGCCCACTGACAAAGTCCATTGTGATCCTTTCCCACTTCCATTGCGGAATCTTTACCGGCTGCAATAATCTTGATGGTAACTGATGCTCTATTTTTACCTGCTGACAGGTCAAACACTTCCCTACAAACTCGGTTACCTCTCGTTTCAAGCTCGGCCACCAAAACTGCTCTCTCAAATCCTGAAACATCTTACTACCTCCAGGGTGCATAGCTTATGGACTACCATGCGCTTCTTGAAAAATCCTATGTCTCAACTCAGGGTCCTTTGGCATGCAAATTTTCCCTTGAAAAGATACCAATCCTTCCTCATTCATATTGAATTCCGTTAGCTCATTACTAGAAATCAACTGTAACTTCTCTCTAAGCAACCAATCGGTCTCTTGCTTCTCATTAACTTGACTGATCCAAGAGGATTTCACTTGAAGTTCAGCTAATAGACTTCCATCATCATACAAGCTAAGGTGGGCAAACATTGCTCTCAAGTCAGTGATCATGTTACGGCTTAGAGCATCCGCCACCATTTTAGCCTTACCCGGGTGATACTCAATCGAGCAGTCATAATCCTTTAACAACTCAATCCACCTCCTCTACCTTATATTCAACTCCTTCTAAGTCAAAAGGTACTTTAAACTCTTATGATCCATGTAAATGATAGATTTCTCCCCGTACAAATAGTGCCTCTAAATTTTTAAGTCAAACACCACTGTCGCCAACTCCAAATCATGGGTGGGATAATTCGATTCATGCGGTCTTAACTGCCGAGATGCATATGCAACAACCTTCCCACATCCTAACCCCGTGTGTGAAGCATCACAGTCGATTATGAACTCTTTCCCAGCCTCCGACTGAATCAACACTGGGGCCTCCGTCAAAATCCTTTTCAACTTCTCAAAACTCTCTCGTTGCTTGTCAGACCAAACAAACGGAACTCCTTTTTGTAGCAACTTAGTCAATGGTGCCGCAATCAGAGAAATCCTTCAACAAATCTTCTATGGTACCCAGCTAACCCAAGAAAACTCCAAATTTCTGCTACCGACTTAGGCGGCTTCCAATCCAACACCGCTTCAATTTTTCGAGGGACAACATGCCCTAGAAAAGTAACCTCATTCAGCCAAAATTCGCACTTACTGAATCTGGCATACAACCGCTTCTCCTTTAGAATCTGCAAAACCAATCGTAAATGTGAGTCATGCTCCTCTTTCGATCCTGAATAAACCAGGATATCATCTATAAACACTACGACGAACCGATCCAAGTAGGGTTAGAATACTCGATTCATCATGTCCATAAATGCTGCTGGCGCGTTGGTCAACCCAAATGGCATCACCATGAATTCGTAGTGACCGTAGCGAGTCCTAAATGCTATTTCATGAATATCGGCCTCCTTGACCTTAGGCTGATGGTACCCAGACCTCAGATCTATCTTTGAAAAGACTGAAGCCCTTTTCAACTGATCAAACAAGTCGTCGATCCTAGGCAACGGGTATTTGTTCTTGATGGTTAACTTATTCAGCTGGCGATAATCAATGCACATACGCATTGATCCATCCTTCTTCTTAACAAATAACACCGACACTCCCCAAGGAGACACACTTGGTTGAATAAACCCTCTATCCAGCAACTTCTGAATCTGCGCTGTTCCCGGAAGAAGATCAATTCCAAACTCCACTTCACGATCCAGGGGTAATCCCGGAAGCTCTTCTGGGAAAACATCAGGAAATTCCTTCACCGTCTTAACCTCTCCGACAGTTAGTTCCTTGGCTTCCAGAGCCCGAACAAACATTAAAGTTGCCTCGCATCCTTTCCTCACCATACTTTCTGCCCTTAGGGCAGTCACCACATTTGACAGACAGTTCCCCCTTTCTCCTATCACCAACACTTCATCACCCTCGAGGGTTCTTAACACCAGACGCTTGGCTACACAATCTAGATTAGCTTGATACTTCACAAGCCAGTCCATGCCTAAGATTAAATCAAACTCCCCGAATGGTAACTCCATTAGATTCGTTCGGAAGACTATCCCCTGAACTTTTAGAGGTACTTCCTGATAGAGTTTATCCATTACTACAGATTGTCCTGACGGGCTAACTACAGTCATTGCCCTAGGGGTAATTTCAGATTCTAAACTTAAAGTTCCAAATACACTACTAGCTACATACGAATGCGTTGACCCTATGTCAATCAATGCAGTTTAAGGCATGCCAAAAATTAAAAACGTACCGGTTATGATATCTGGTGCGTCAGCCTCTTCTCGACGTTTGACAGCATAAACCAACATTGGCTGTCTCGCCTCAGTGTTTCCTGCCCCTTGGCCTGGTGCTCCATGACCCCAACCAGTACCATTACCACCTCTAGCTGCACCACGACCTCTCTGTGGCTACTGACCTCCTCTGCCAGGCTGAGCATTCCCTCAACCCGTGGGCCTTTCACTGTCCCGCTGCTGCGGACAGTTTCTAACTTGGTGGCCCGTAGATCCACACCTAAAACACTTCCCACTGCCTGCCCAACACTCACCGACATGAAATTTGCCATATCGAGCACACTTTTGTGTCTGGTTAGCAGCAGCAGGTCTTTCCTCCCGTTTCAGTCCATCGAACCTCGGCCTTTTTTGAGTACGCCTAGTTGCTCTTGATGATCCAACATTCCTCTTATTCCCACTCATATCTCTATCCCGATTTACTTTTTTGGTTCGCTTTACCTCCTCGGCTATCTTAGCCTTTTCTACTAGGACAGCAAATTCCCTCACCAGCTATGGGCCTATCAAGACACGCAAATCATCCCTCAAACCATCTTCGAACCGAACACAACGTTCATGTTCTGTGGCCACAATCCCTCAGGCATATCGGCTAAGGCGTAAGAATTTAGCTTCATACGCAGCCACTGACCTACTCCCTTGAACCAGATTAAGAAATGCTCTACGCTGCGCGTCCACATAACTTGTCCCAATGTACTTACTCTGGAACGTCGTTTTGAAGAAATCCTAGGTGATACGGTCAGCCACCAAACCATCCTTAACCGTAAGCCACCATTGATAAGCGTCGTCTCGCAGGAGAGATACGACTCCTTTCAGTTTTTCCTCCTCCGTAAAAACTAGATCATCCATGATGCGTTCCACCGCCTCCAACCAATACTCAACTGAGCCCGGGGCTATAACAGAAACTCCTTCAAACACTTCTGCCCCGTTGGCTCTAAGTCGCTCCGGCACAGATTTTCGGGCTTCTGTGCCTATGCTTGCCCCAGAAACCCTTTCTAAAACCCTTAACATCGCCTGAGATACCGCATCATCTCCGGCAATCTGGTCCTAAAATTCCTCCTCCGTAGCTGGTGGAACTGGCACCTCATTTCCAAAACCATGGCCAGATCCCACTGGTTCTGACACCGTCATCCTACCCCTACCGCGACCACGCGGCGGACGTCCTCGACCCCTTGTTTCATTCTATCGATTCGCGTTTAACTGATTAGATATTTTATGAGTTATTAGTTTTCTTCCACTGATTATCCACGAACTGTCTTATGAATAGTAGTTTTAAGAGTAGTCCTTTTGAATTCGCAATTATATCTACAATTCAGTTTCAAGTCCGCATCTTCTAGTTCTAGGAAGCACATACATTCAATCATCAAACATCCACATACTAGTAGCATCCACGAACTTACGTTCATCATGTAGGGGTATCTTCGTCAGGTCACTACCCAGGGGTATTTTCGTAATTTTCTAAAATAGGGTTCCTTGGTGATTTTGTGAAAAAAGGGTATTTTGATAATTTTACAATCCAGGGGTATTTCGGTAATTTTATAAATTAGGGATATTTTGGTCATTTTATAAATCAGGGGTAATTTGGTAATTTTGCAATATAGGATGGCTAGTCCCTTTCGGGTTTTAATTATAAATTTTGGCCCGTTAACAAGTCGTCATGACTAAGGTGAACAATCACTACGCACCATGTAGGATTCTAGCGAAGAGGAGGTGGGTCACTAGGACTGCTTAAATACCAAGCTCTCCCTGAATCCAATCATAGACATGTGCATGCCTGTTGCCATACCCCAATCTCGCGACTTGTATACAGGTTTGTTTGGATTCCTTAAGTCTTATGAATTTAAAGAGTTGTTTAAACTAAACCTAAAGTCCATCAATGTCTAATATGCTAGCCTACGTCCCTCAAGTCTATTAAGCCCAACATGTATAACACATCAAAGGTTAGAATACTTACCTACGTGGATCGAGTACCGGTAGACTCGAAGGCCATATCTTCATCCAAAACATTTTTCTCAAAATCATCTCAATTTTTTTCAAAACACAATTGGACCCATTCCACAGCCCGAGTTTTGAAATGGGCTCTGATACCAAAATGTAACACCCTAAACCCAGCCCGTAAGTTTTGACCAGATCTGGCATGTTATGGGTTTGATGTTGAAAACAAAGTTCATTACCGGTTTTAGAAATCGCAAATTAATTAGACAATATTTGAATAAATAAGTGATATTTGAAGAGAAAACCTTGTATTATTATTATTTTGAATAATTAAACCTTTGAAAAAGTTTCAGAAGTTGCAAATATTAAAAACTATGTGGTGAAATATAAACTATGGGGCCTTATTACATAAATATTTCCAAAATTAAAATCTTAGGGAAAAAAACCGAAATAATCTATAGAAATAAAAACTTGATGGCCCTCGAGTCCATCTCGGCTCCCATGTCCACGATCTACTGCTCATCTGAAAGACTAGAGAAAAAAAATGAAAGCGTGAGTACCAAGACTCAGTGTATAGATCTCGAAACACACAACGACCTGAAGCCCACAAACACATTATGGGCCTTGGCCCATACATTATGGCAACAATCATGATTATATGATAAATAACAAATAATGAATAGCCCAACCCAACTACACACCAACCTGTACCAACCATCACACCTTGGGGATTTCTACAATCAACCCTCCATCCGCTACACACCATAACGACAGCCGTACTGCCTATTCCTATTATTCAGGAGTCATTAAACGTGGCATAGCCACCGATCACTATGTGACCTAACATTGAAATCTTGTGGTTTAACCATCGATCACCAAGTGACCTATCATGCACCTCCCCATTGATTATCATAATCCCACCCCACGCATACACATATAAAGAAAACATCATACAGGCTTTCATATATTTCGATACACATAGAGATTTCTATGATTACGTACCTGGCATCCTTGCCTAACCCTTTTAGGGTTTTATTCGACTGTCTACACAGCCCCTTTCCGGCTTTTTAGCCCATAACACATAAATTACAGTTAAAGAGTGTGTTAAAGATCTACACACCTAATTACCATTAGAACGAGACCCTCTATGTCGACGCTATCCGTAGCCAACACCACCGTTATCTACCTAAGGTGTTGTTCAGAAGCCGATCCACAACCCGGTGGCCAATCTCGAACAGCAGACACTGCTCATTTCTTAAACTTAGGTATCCTCTCCTTTGCCTAATCCATATTCGTTTCCATCAAAAGTCTTTGTTAGAACTACTATAACGAAATAGGGTTGTTAAATCATACCCTATATTTAAGATCACCGGTATGTTAGTGAATCTAATAGAAATCTAAAGAAACCCCTTACCTTGAAATCCCAAAATTAGAGACTAGCGACTTTCAGCTTATAGATCTAAACCATCAGGTTTCCTTCAAATCTCGGAATGCCGCCCAAAACGCAAGAAGAGAGAAAATATTAGTCTCAACCGATAGCCTTAACAAACCGAATGGCCATTCGGCCTTGTCTCTTAAAAACCAAAAGAGAAATTAAGAAGATAGGAAAATCGGCACTCACTTTAACATAAAGATTTCGACTATCCCTTAGAGATTCCGGCTTTTTGAGAAGTTCAAAAGAAAAGTTGATAGGAAGGAGCCTATGTAGATTCAGCTTTTAATGAAGAAATTGGCAAAAGGGAATAGGGGTATTCGGCTATGGAGATGAGATGAGAGTTTAGGGTTTCGACTTTTAAAAGAAAAGATGTTGAGAAAATTGGGACGTTTCAGCTTCTAAAGAAATCAAAAGAAAAGAACTTGCAGAGGAAGACTGAGAATTTTGACACAGGGAAAGAAGAAAAGAATAGGGTTCCAAATGCCAAAATTGAAGAGATATCCCCTCTATTTATAGAAGTTTTCGGCACTTACTGCTTAAAACCGAAAATGCCCTTCCTGATAACTAACAACTAATCAAATAGTACGGGAAATTTCGGCCAACACCTAGCCTTGCAGATAGCTCCTATCTTTCCTCCTTTTATCTTCCATATTATCAACTATAATATCCACATTATCCTGTTCACATAAATCCTCCTATTTTTGAGCCTTGTTACCGTCCACTCCACCTAACCCTTAAATTAAAAAATTAGCTAACTTAAATTAAAAGAATTGGGCTCCATGAACCTTAAATTTGGGCCCCTTACTCCCTTGTGTGGCGTCACCTCCTTGCTCTCTAAGTGGCACTACTGACCACTGGGCCACAAGCCCATTTGTCTTTTAAAACACAGCTAATATCTGTTATGCCCTAACTTAACAGGCTTCTCACTAAAGTGTTCAAACAAGAATTTTAGCTACAGTCTCGGCCCAAACCTGAGCCCATTCTAACCTACTTACTTATTCTAATTTGCCTATTAAACGCATAGACCCAATAATTCAAGATGTTACAGGGTCCAAGGTTCAAGTCTTAGTAGTTGCAATTCATTTAGATTTCCTTTTAAATGAGCTTAGACTTTGGCCCATAGACTTATACTTAGTTGCGCATGATTTTAGACATAAAAGGAGCTTGTGTTGTGGTGGTATGTAGCATCTGGAGGACAGGAGAGGGCAAGGGTTCGAATCCCATTACAAGCAAAAAGGGATATTTATTTTGCTAAGTTAGGACGGCAAGTGGTTGCGATGGATTTAAAGTTTGTTGAAGGAGGGATCCCACATCGGGAAGCTAGCATGAAGGAAGGTGAGAAGCTGACTTTAAATAGAGCAATCTATAAGGAGAGTAAGCATACCTTGGTTAGAGTTTGGGCATAGGAGTGTTCAGAGTGTGGATCAACTCTAGATTCCTATCAGGTGTATATTTCGCACTACTCTAGCTGTAGAGTGGCAAATGCCGAAATGCCAATCACACGACAATGGTAGCCACACGAGCATGCGAGCGCACGTGTGGGGGCTTCGACTATAACAACTGAGAATTAGGGGCTTTGCATTTAGTATGTTTCTATATGTTGGTATGTTTTGGTTATTATTTAGTTATGTTTAGGGGCCCCAGGAAGGCTCGGGGTTAAGCCGAAGTGTTGGCTAAGAATTCAAATTTAGGCACTTGAGGAGGGAGCTAGCTGGGTCGGGCTCTAAGTATTATTGTTTGGGTTTGATGACAAAAGAAGGACAGTGGAAAGGTGGCAAGGAGACGCCACATAAGGAGCAGGTAAGGGACGCCACAGGGGAGCAGGAAAGGAGCAGGTTCGAGTCGTATAGGTTGCATTTTGGGAATTCTTTTTGGCGTCTGGTAGGGAGGTGATGGATTTGGCTAGGGACCTTGAGAAGTGAGAGTGGACTCATTCAAATAATTTGAATTGGATGCTATGAGTGTTAGGTGGAGTTTGAATTGTTCAAACTCATTTGAATGGGTGACCAAGAGTGAAAGTAGGAAGAAAATATAGGATTTGATGTTGGTGGAGTGTCGGCCGAATTTGGAAAGCTTGAAGTGGGGGTTGAGGATTCAGTTTAGTTCTAGTTTGGGGTGTGCTGAATTTAGCTTTGGTTGAGGTGAGTTTTGTTGGCATTTTCTGTTTAGGGTGTGTGTGTATGCCGTAGTGAATGTGAGCACTTTTGAGGTCCATAACCTTCTTCATCTTTGGCAAATACTTTATCCTTTATTACGCATTTCTTTTCTCTTCCATCCTCTCTAAAACTGAATCATTCTTGTGGTTGTTAGCCGAATCTCTCCTCACCATTTCGGGTTCTTGCTTGAACAGTTTTTTTTCTCTTCTTTTGTTTCCTACATTCTATTTCCCCTTACCCGAACCCCTCTTCTACTTTCTCCATTACTTCTTTTCTCTTAATTGTTTTGATAGTAGAAACTTCAACTTGCACCTGGGAGGTTCATCTTTTAGTTTCTTTCTCATCCCTTCAAAGCTGAAATATCTGTTTGCATCATTTCATCTTCATTCCTTCTAAAGCCGAAGTCTTCTTAGCCATTCTTCTTATATTTTTTTCCCTTATCCCTCTACAATGCCAAAACTTATTTCATCTACCTTTTCCCGAAATTTTCTTGTTAGCCGAATCTTTTTGAGTGTTTAAACCTCTTCATTCGTTCGGGTTTCAGTGGATGTCAGTCACTCACTCTTCTAACTGTCCCAATCGATTCCTTCTCATCTGGTGGTAAGCGTTCTTTTCCCTTTCGATTCTTTTTTCTTCCCTTGCTGATTGTTAAACTGAAGATGTTAACCTTGTACTTTGGTACAATGGCAGAATGTGGGGATTGTGTAGGGACTCAGTCGATTCTTGGTATAAGTTTGTTAGCCTTCGGGTTTTGTCGATCTAGGTAAGAGACTTCTTCGCTTGGGTATCTATTCTTTCGTTCTTTTCATTGCTTAACCTAGTTCTCTGATTAAAATCTATCATGGATTCGAATGCCAGTCAGGGGAAAGAGGAGGTTGGACTCGTAGTCCTTACCCTTCAGTTTAAGCAGCGCCCAGTTTTAGTAGTGCGTGACTTTTCACCGGTTTGTGGGCCGGCATCAGAGAGGGATAAGCAGATCGCTGTGATCCCTGCAAGTGAGAGCACTAGCGAGATCGATAGCATAGTTCTGTGTGTTTACAGGTGTGTAATTCCCACACCATTTCTGGTTGTTTCTATTTATTATATATGTTTTGTTAAATGCCGAAGTTCGGTATAGGCTGCTGGATTAGCCTTTGAGGGTAAAAGCGAGACATCAGGTTAGTTATTTCTGACTATGTTATACGAGTGACTATGTTGACATGTTTATACGCACATTCTGAATGTTTTATATATGTATGCTGAAACCTGTTGCATTCATACATCATGATTTTATGTTGCATGGAGATGGGCATATTATATTGATGAAAGGGGAAGCGTTTTGGTGGCTTTTGCCACAATCTGTTCTGGTGGCTCTGCCACGTTCGGTTCTGGTGGCCATGCCACATATCTGGTGACTCTGTCACAATCTGACAATGAGCAGCTAACTGCAGCATGACTATCATCGATGGTATGTAGTGGTGATGGTCGATTGTAGAAATCCCCATTGGTGTGATTGGCAGGTACGAATGGTATGTAGCGGATGGAAATTTAGGCTGGACTGGGTTTCGCATCATCTGGCATATGCCATTTGCTAATCTGTACTTTGGGGCTAAAGCCCAGTTTGGCTCCAAGGGGGGCTTGCGGTCCAATGATGGTGCTTGGAAAATTGCACACTGAGTCGTTAGACTCACTCTGTTTGCTTAGCATTTTTACAGGTAATACATAATGCAGTGGACCGGGTCGGAGGGGACCACGAGGTGGCCATGCACGGTTTAATTAATAGAACTTTATTTTTATTCAATTTTGGGGATTTTTTTGTAATAAGGCTACTAAGGACTTAGCTTACTTTCGATCTAAATTTTAGACATTTTGAATATAAATATTAGATAAGATGCTTTTACAAAATGCAAAAGAAAGTTTTCTCATGATTTAATTAAACGAGTTTATGAATAGGGTTCTACAACAAACTTCTAGATTAATCTAATATAACAATATGGGTTTCCAAATGTCACCTAAACATACGAATTGGGTTAATTAAAATTTTCCCTTAAATGAGCAACGAGTTTTCTGATGCAACAACTAACTTGGATTTTTAAAACAAAAGGGGATTTAAAAATTTTCTGAAGTTCGTGAGGTTTTATAAATTCTTTCCAAGTGACTTGCTAGATCCGACCGTGGTGTTTGGGCTGGGTTTGTAGTGTTACAATGTGGTATCAGAGCCTAGGTTTTAAAAGCTTGACCGTGGGTTTCTGGGTTCAAAACATTTTCCAAAATTTTGGGTTTAAGATCATTTAGAAAGAAAATACATATGTATCTATTTCCTGAAGTATGGCACCCAAGTCTCCGGCCCAAAGTCCGCAAGGTAAGTCTTGTGATTGGTTAGGTGATTTGCATGAGGTAGTTATATTATGGACATATTGTTATGAATGTTAGAACTTAGAAACTCTACAGTAGAGATGAAAGCCTTTGGGTGTACATGTGTTTGCGGAATAACTACTTGAAACTACATTCTCATAAAACTACTCATTAACAAACAGTGAAAAGAAGCACTAATGCATAAAATTTGTAAATCAGATTAAGATGAAACGTTAGACATGAGTGCTAGAAGACATGGACATGTTGCACGTGGCGCGGTGGTAGAGCTGTGGTCTTGGTGAGCTCTCGAGGCGAGGCATGAGCACAAGGTGAAGCGCCAAAGATCACCTGTGGTAGAAGTGGGGTCGCAAGATAGAACTGGTGGAGATGATGCCCTGTCTAAAGCAATGCTTCGTGTGTTAGAGCGATGGGTTGGGGTAAGCATCGGGACAGTATCTTGGAAATCTGTTCCTGAACGACTACCGGCGAACGGAGTTGAAACATTTAGGGGTATTTCTGGAGTGGCTCCAAATGTGGCTGAATACTGGCTAGAGGTAGTCGAAAGGATTATGGATGATCTAGACTGCACGGCAGAGGAGAAGCTAAAAGGAGCGGTGTCTCTACTTCGGGAGGAGGCATATCGGTGGTGGCTCACAATAAGAGAGGGTACTCCTGTGGATCGAATTGACTGGGACTTCATTAAAATGGTATTTTAAAGGAAGTACGTTGGGCCCAGTTATATGGATGCTCAGAGGAAGGCATTCTTGAATTTGGTACAAGGAAGCAAATCTTTGGCTGAATATGTGGCAGAATTTTTGCGCTTGAGTCATTACGCCCTAGGCATTGTGGCGACTAATTATGAGCGCTGCGTGTGGTTCGAAGATGGGCTGCAGGATGAGTTGAGGGTATTGATAGCTTCGCAGCAAGAAAGGGACTTCGCCGTTCTGGTTGAGAAAGTTAAAATAGCCGAAGAGGTAAAGCGGACTGAGAGGCAGAATAGGGATAAGGATCGGGGTAAGAACAAGAGAAGTTTTAGGTCATTAGGATCATCTGGGGGTTTTCAGAAAAGGCCTAGGTTTGATGGGCCAGCTCGTGTTCTGATGCCTACTGGAGGGAGTCAGGTTCGATCATGTTCTTTGTGTGGGAAAGTGCATTTTGGTGAGTGTAGGAAGAGAACAGGTGGATGTTTTAGGTGCGGATCTATGGACCACATGGTTTAGGATTGTCTACAAGTGGATCAGATGCAGCCAGTTGGACGATGTTTTGATCAGTTCAGGAGGGGTGGTCAGCAATTGCCGAGAGGCCGTGGTCCAGCTAGAGGAGGAAATGGTTTCGGTCGGGGTCGTAGAGCACCCGACAAGGGTGTTGGTAGTGCAGATGCAAGACAGTTGGGTTTAGTCTACGTAGCTCGTCGACGAGAGGATGGCGACGCATTGGACGTCATAATCGGTACGTTTCTTATAGCTGATAAGCCATTTCTTGCTTTGATTGATATTGGATCGGCCCACTCTTATGTTGCATGTTTTGTATCTGAGACTCTAAGTATAGAATCTGAACTAGCTACTAGAGAGATGACTGTGGTTAGCCCTTTAGGACAATCCATGGTAGTGAACAAACTATTTAGGGATGTGCCTTTAGAGATTCAAGGAGAAGTGTTTTCGGCAGATTTAATGGGGTTACCATTTGGGGAGTTTGATCTTATCCTCGGTATGGATTGGTTGGCTAGACATCGAGCTAAGCTGGATTGTGCGACTAAGCGAATGGTGCTAAGTACCCCAGAAGGCGAAGAGGTGGTAGTGATAGGGGACAGAAGGAATTATTTGTCTAACATAGTTTCTGCGTTGAAGACTGTTAAGTTGGTTCGAAAAGGTTGTAAAGCATTCCTAGCTTTCATTAGTGCATTGGATGTAAAAGAAGTGGTATGAGGTTAGAACAGTGAAGGAGTTCATTGATATATTTTCTGAGGAACTTCCGGGGTTGCCTCCGGATCGTGAAATGGAGTTTGGAATTGAGCTACTTCCGAGTACAGCTCCGGTGTCCATAGCTCCTTATAGAATGGCACCGAAGGAGCTGGTGGAACTTAAGGCCCAGATCTAAGAGCTGTTGGATCGTGGTTTTATTCAAATAAGTTTGTCTCTGTAGGGAGCACCGATGCTGTTTGTGAAGAAGAAGGATTGGTTAATGCGTATGTGCATTGACTACCGTTAGTTGAATAGGTTGATGATTAAAAACAAGTACCCGCTGCCGAGGATTGACGACTTGTTTGATCAGCTCGAAGGGGCTTCAGTCATTTCAAAAATAGATTTAAGGTCAGATTATCGTCAGCTTAAGGTCAAGGAAGCGGATATTCAGAAGACGGCGTTTCGAACTCGCTATGGTCATTATGAGTTCTTAGTGGTGCCGTTTGGGTTAGCGAATGCACCAGCTGCTTTCATGGATATGATGAATCGGGTATTCCAATCCTATCTAGATCAGTTCATTATGGTGTTCATAGACGACATCCTGGTATATTCCAAGACGGAAGAAGAGTACAACTTGCATCTTCGGGAGCTTTTGCGGATTTTGAGAGAGAAGCAGTTGTACACCAAATTCAGCAAGTGTGAATTTTTGTTGAAGATCATTTCTTTGGACTGACAAGCAGCCGAAAAGTTTTGAAAAGCTAATGAGGATCTTGACGGAAGCTCCGGTGTTGATTCAGCCTGAGGCTGGGAAGGAGTTCATAGTTTATTGTGATGCTTCACGTACTGGATTAGGGTGTGTGTTAATGCAGGATGGAAAGGTTGTTACGAATGCGTCTCGGTAGATAAGACCGCATGAGTTGAACTATCCCACGCATGATCTGGAGTTGGCTGCGATAGTGTTCACTCTGAAGATCTGGAGACATTATCTATATGGGGAGAAGTCCATTATTTACACCAACCACAAAAGTTTGAAATACCGCCTGACTCAGAAGGAGTTGAATCTAAGACAGCGGAGGTGGATCGAGCTATTGAAGGATTACGACAGTTCGATTGAATATCATCCGGGAAAAGCTAACATGGTGGCGGATGCACTAAGTCGAAAGGTAATATCAGATTTAAGAGCGATGTGTGCCCATCTTAGATTGTATGACAACGGAAGTTTGTTAGCTGAACTCCAAGTGAAGCCGTCGTGGGTAGGTCAGATTAAAGAGAAGCAATTGTTGGATGATGTCTTGAGTGCTCGGCTTTTGTAGGTGTAGGACGGTGGAGTGAAGGACTATAGTTTGAACAGCGAAGGGGTTTTGTGTTTCTGTGAGAGGGTTTGTATGCCAAAAGGATGTGGAGTTAAGGCGGATGATTCTTCAGGAGGCGCATAGTAGCCCTTACGGTATGTATCCTGGAGGGAGTAAGATGTATCAGGATTTTCGTGAATAGTTTTGGTGGCCTGGATTAAAGTAGGAAATTCCTGAGTTTGTGGGGAAGTGTTTAACGTGTCAGCAGGTGAAGGCAGAGCATCAGTTACCTTCGGGATTATTGCAGCCAGTGAATATTCTAAAATGGAAATGGGAGAGAATCACGATGAATTTTGTTAGTGGGCTACCTCTTACGCCTACTAAGAAAGATTCGGTATGGGTGATTGTTGATCGGCTGACGAAGTCCGCCCATTTCATACCTGTTCATGTCAATTATTCTCTGCAGAGGTTGGCGAAGCTGTATATGGCGGAGATTGTGAGGCTGCATGGGGTACCAGTATCGATCATATCGGATAGAGATCCGAGGTTTACATCGCGTTTCTAGAAGGCGCTACATCAGGCATTGGGTACAAGACTAGACTTTAGCACAACTATTCATCCACAGACTGATGGTCAATCTGAGAGAGTGATTCAGATCTTAGAAGATATACTGAGGGGTTGTGTCTTGGATTTTAAGGATAGTTGGGAAGATTTTTTACTGTTGGCAGAGTTCGCCTACAATAATAGCTACCAGACCAGTATTCAGATGGCGCCCTATGAAGCATTATATAGTCGAAGGTGTCGTACTCCTACTTGTTGGACAGAATTGGGTGAGCGGCAGATCTAGGGTCCGGAATTGGTTGTAGAGGCAGAAGAAAAAGTTCAGTTGATTCGAACTTGATTGAAGGAAGTGAGTGATAGGCAGAAATCATATGCAGATCTGAAGTGAAAGGAGATAGAGTTCGTAGTGGGTGACAGGTTTTCTTGAAGGTTTCTCCGTGGAAGAAGGTGATGAGGTTTGGACGGAAGGGTAAGCTAAGTCCTAGGTTTATCGGGCCTTATCGAATTTTGAGACGTGTGGGACCAATAGCGTATCAGCTCGAGTTACCTTCAAAATTGAATCGGATACATGATGTATTTCATATCTCGATGCTGAGGCACTATCATTTAGATCCGTCTCACATTGTGCCGGTAGAGGAAATTGAAGTAAGACTAGACCTGTCCTTTGAAAAGGAACCAGTACAAATCTTGGATCGAGACGTGAAGGTGCTGAGAAGGAAATCAGTCCCGTTGGTCAAGGTTTTGTGGCGAAATCACAGTGCAGAGGAGACCACGTGGTAGCCAGAGGATGTTATGCATCAGCAACCCCCTCACCACTTTTGACCAGCTAATTTCGAGGCCGAAATTTCTTTGAGGGGGTAGAATTATAACAACCGGGAATTAGGGGCTTTGCATTTAGCATGTTTCTGTGTGTTGGTATGTTTTGGTTATTATTTAGATATGTTTGGGGGCCCCGGGAAGGCTCGGGGTTAAGCCGAAGTGTTTGCTAAGAATTCAATTTTAAGCACTTGAGGGGGGAGCTAGCTGAGTCGGGCTCCAAGTACTATTGTTTGGGTTTGATGACACAAGAAGGACAGTGGAAAGGTGGCAAGGAGACGCCACATAAGGAACAGGTAAGGGACGCCACAGGGAAGCAGGAAGGGAGTAGGTTCGAGTCGTATAGGTTGCATTTTGGGAATTCTTTTTGGCGTCTGGTAGGGAGGTGATGGATTTGGCTAGGGACCTTGAGAAGTGGGAGTGGACTCTTTCAAATAATTTGAATTGGAGGCTATGAGTGTTAGGTGGAGTTTGAATTGTTCAAACTTATTTGAATAGGTGAACAAGAGTGAAAGTAGGAGGAAAATATGGGACTTGATGTTAGTGGAGTGGTGGCCGAATTTGGGACGCTTGAAGTGGGGGGTGAGGATTCGGTTTAGTGCTAGTTTGGGGTGTGCCGAATTTAGCTTTGGTTGAGGTTTAGGGTGTGTGCGTATGCTATACTGAATGTGAGCACTTTTGAGGTCCATAACCTTCTTCATCTTTGGCAAATACTTTCTCTTTTATCATGCATTTCTTTTCTCTTCCATCCTCTCTAAAACTGAATAATTCTTGTGGTTATTAGCCGAATCTCTCCTCACCATTTCGGGTTCTTGCTTGAAAAAAATTTTTTTCTCTTCTTTTGTTTCCTACACTCTATTTTCCCTTAGCCGAACCCTCCTTCTACTTTCTCCATTTCTTCTTTTCTCTTAATTGTTTTGATAGCCGAAACTTCACCTTACACCTGGGAGGTTTATCTTTTGGTTTCTTTCTCATCCCTTCAAAGCTGAAATATCTGTTTGTTTCACTTCATATTCATTCCTTCTAAAGTCAAAATCTTCTTAGCCATTCTTCTTATATTTTTTTCCCTTATCCCTCTGCAAAGCCGAATCCTTGTGAGTGTTTAAACCTCTTCATTTGTTCTGGTTTTAGTGGATTTCAGCCACTCACTCTTCTAACTGTCCCAATCGGTTCCTTCTCATCTGGTGGTAAGCGTTCTTTTCCCTTTCGATTCTTTCTTCTTCCCTTACTGGTTGTTAAACTGAAGATGTTAACCTTGTACTTCGGTACATTGGCTGAATGTGGGGATTGTGTAGGGACTCAACTGATTCTTGGTATAAGTTTGTTGGCCTTCGAGTTTTGTCAATCTAGGTAAGAGACTTCTTCGCTTGAGTATCTATTCTTTCGTTCTTGTCATTGCTTAACCTGGTTCTCTGATTAACATCTGTCATGGATTCGAATGCCAGTCATGGGATAGAGGGGGTCGAACTCGTAGTCCCTACCACTAAGTTAAAGCGGCGCGCGATTTCAGCAGTGTGTGACTTTCCACTGGGTTGTAGGCCAGCATCGGAGAGGGATAAGCAGATCGCTGTGATCCCTGCGAGTAAGAGCGCTAGTGAGATCGATAGCGTAGTTCTGTGTGTTTACAGGTGTGTAATTCCCACACCATTTCTGGTTGTTTCTGTTTATTATATATGTTTTGTTAAATGCTGAAATTCGGTATAGGCTGCTGGATTACACATAGAGGGTAAAATCGAGACATCAGGTTAGTGATTTCTGACTATGTTATATGAGTGACTATGTTGACATGTTTATATGCACATTCTGAATGTTTTATATATGTATGCCGAAACCTGTTGCATTCATACATCATGATTTTATGTTGCATGGGGATGGGCATATGATATTGATGAAAGGGGAAGCGTTCTGGTGTCTTTTGCCACAATTTGTTCTGGTGGCCATGCCACATATCTAGTGACTCTTTCACAATCTGACAATGAGCAGCTAATTGTAGCATGACTGCCATTGATGGTGTGTAGCAGTGAGGGTCGATTGTAGAAATCCCCATTGGTGTGATTGGCAGGTACGGGTGGTGTGTAGCGGATGGAAATTTACGCTGGGTTGGGTTTCGCATCATCTTGCATATGCCATTTGCTTTTCTGTACAGTGGGGATAAAGCCCAGTTTGGCTCCAAGGAGGGCTTAGGGCCCAGTGATGGTGCTTGAAAAATTGTACACTGAGTCGTTAGACTCACTCTGTTTGCTTAGCATTTTTACAGGTAATACATAGTGCAGTGGACCGGGTCAGAGGGGACTACGAGGTGGCCATGCACGGTTTAATTAATAGAACTTTATTTTTCTTAAATTTTCAAGATTTTGTTGTAATAAGGCCACTAAGGAATTAGCTTAATTTCGATCTAAATTTTAAACATTTTGAATGCAAATATTCGATAAGATGTTTTTACAAAATGCAAAAGAATGTTTTCTCATGATTTAATTAAACGAGTCCATAAACAGGGTTCTACAACAAACTTCTTGATTAATCTAATATAACAATATGGGTTTCCAAATGTCACCTAAACATACGAATTGGGTTAATTAAAATTTTCCCTTAAATGAGCAATGAGTTTTCTGACAAAACAACTAACTTCGAGTTTTAGAACAAAAGGGGATTTAAAAATTTTCTGAAGTTCGCGAGGTTTTATAAATTCTTTCCAAGTGACTCGCCAGATTCGACCGTGGTGTTTGGACTGGGCTTGGGGTGTTACATCGACGCGATAGTTGAGGCCATCATGACTGTTCTTATGGGTTAGGCTGTTTGGGCCGAAATGGGCCACGTGGGGCCAATAGGCCCGTGGGCCCCTATGAATAAATTGTATGAATGTGTAGTAGATATTGAACTGGTCTATGTGAATCTCATATCTATGGCTAGATTTGGGCTAAATGGGCCACACGAAAGTATGGGTCCATTTGGGCCGAGAATGGGCCCTAGGCCTATTCGCATCGTTATCTTTGTTTAGAATACCCTTGGTTTACAAATTACCGAGATACGCTTAATTTGTAAAATTACCAAAATACCCCTGACAAAATACCCTTAGATTGTAAAATTACAGAAATACCCCTGATTTGTGAAATTACCGAAATACCCTCAGATTACAAAATTAATGAAATACCCCTGATTTGTGAAATTACCAAAATACCCCTAGCTTATAGAATTATTCTAATACCACGGTTTGTAAAATTACCAAAATACCACTGGTGAACAAAATTACTAAAATACCCTTTATGGGTAAAGTTACCGAAATACCCTTTTTGGGTAAAGTTAGCGAAAGACCCTCAACAGGTAAAATTACCGAGCTGCCCTTACGAGGCGAAATGACTGTTTTACCCCTAACCGATTAAATGACCGTTGTACCCTCGTGGTAGTACTAGTGTTGTATGTGTTAATTGTATGATTGATTATGTTTAAGATGCACTGCATACATGGATTAGTTATGAGTAGAATTACCAAATTACTCTTGCAGGGTAGGATTACCGAAATACCCTTATAGGGTAAAATGACTATTTTGCCCCTGAGGGTAAAAGGCTGATTTTGTGCCATGACTTGATTGTGATCGTATGACTGTGTTTTAACTAACTTGACTGTGGTCGTGTGACTGATATGCTTGTAATATATGTTTTAAATGACTGTTATTGAGTATGGTCATTCTGTATACACATGTGATGATTGAACATGACATACACGACATATTGCATGGGGTTAAGACAATATTACGGTGGAAGTGTACGGCCCATTGCCGTTCTGTGCAAGGTTTTCAGCCTTTCTGCGATAAATATCACTCTGTGCCATCTTGATTATGGCCTTGTGCCAACCGTATTTACCCGTGGCTATGTGCCTAACTTATATATTGATGACTCTGTGTCGATCATAATTACCCGTGGCTGTGTGCCGATTATATTACCGTCGCTGATGGCTATGTGCCGATTATATTACCGTCGCTGATGGCTATGTGCCAAACTTATTATAGTCACCGATATCTCTGTGCCATCCTGATTATGGTTTATAACCATTCTGCTTACGACTTTTAGCCGTTTTGTTAATCGGCAGTGATGCTGCGATATATATGGGTTTTAGCCATTCTGTTTATGGCGCCCAGCCGTTCTGTTGACTTAGTGCCACAACCAGTGCTAAGCTTGGTGTGTTGGCTGGGTGGGTTGACATGGTCCCCACATGGAGAGACTGGTTGGTACGGGTGGAGAGTTTGGTTGGAATGGGTTGGGTACATGTTCATTGCTTTGATATGATTTTGGGGCTTAGGCCCAGATTGTTGCCGAATAGGGCTTAGGCCCATATTGTTAACAAATAAGGCTTAGGCCTGGATCATTCACCGAATAGGCGTAGGCCCGCATCATTATCGAATATGGCTTAGGCCCGGGCCGACATCTTGTATGGGCTCGGGCCCAGATTTATTACAGAATAGGGATTACACATCGGTTTTAAGTAAACTCACCCCATTTTTTTTAACTGTGCAGGTAATCCTCAGCCTTAGACGGTTCGGAGCTGCGAGGGACTAGGAGAAGAGCACACACTGCTTATGCTTTTTGTTTTCATTATTTACTTTTAAATATTTGATTTGGGTTGTAATAAGGCCTCTCTATTTTTAACTTATTATCTGTGATATTTATTTATGATGTTTTCTAACTGCTAAGAGTGGAATACAATTTCCAAAATGATAACTGTCTTCAAAACACTACGTTTCCGCAACGTTTTCAAGATACTTCTGCAACTCAATTTTTAAACATCACTTTTTCGTAAATCGTCTATTTTAAATATGCTTCTACAACAGATAAGGTTTTAAAAGTAGTTACGTTTTGAAGTGGACAACAATTGCTTAAGTAAGTTTCTTTTTAACAAAGAGGTTTTAACTCTCAAACAAATTTTAACAACAAGAAATATGATTTTGGGGTGTTACATATGGAGTTACCCATTGTCTAGGGAGAAACCCAATACCAGAGGAGCACTATGTTGAAAATGAAAAAGGTGACGACAAGATGACCCAGGTGATGTTGAGGGTTTTACAAAGGGCTGCTGGAGCCAAATAGGATTGGGGAGCCAGGGATCCGTTGCGGAGAGGCTGTAATCGAATGAGTTAGAAATGTTCAAAGGCATTGTTGGAACGAATCAAACGGTGGCTGAGTACTGGATGGAGTTGACAGAGAGAATTATGAACGATTTAGACTATACTCCGGAGCAGAAGTTGAAGAGCACTATGTCCTCACCAAGAGAGGAGGCATATTGTTGGTGGTAGTTTGTCATAAGAGGGACACAACTTGACCGCATAAATTGAGAATACTTTCAAGAGGCCTTCCAACAAGAGTATGTGGGCACTAGGTATGCGGGGGCTTGTAGGCTCAAATTTATCAGGCTAAAATAGGGAGACAAGTCCGTGGCATAATATGAGGCTGAATTCTTGAGGCTTTGCCTATATGCTAAATGTATGGTCACCACGAAGCAGGATAAATGCTTGAAGTTCGAAAATGAGATGTGTTTCGACCTCAAGATTCTAGTTGATCCACACCAAGAAGGGGTGTTTTAGACCCTAGTAAAGAAAGCCAAAATAGTGGAAGAGATTAAACTATTAAATCACGAACAACGAAAGAAAAGTAGGGTCCCGGTTAAAATAGATTTGGGTTCCACTAGTTCAAACTCTCATCCTGTAAAACGAGCTAGATAGGGTAGACTGCAGACAAGTGGGCTAGCTACCTTCGAGGGGCCATTTGCAAAATAGGGCTGCAAATATTGTAATAACAGGCATAAACAGAACTGAGGCTAGGCAACCAACACTTGTTTAACATCGTTAGGATTCATGAGGAGAGGAATGCGTTTGATGTTATCACAAATATTTTTACTATTAATTCAATCTCTTACATTGACTTAATTGAAATAGGATCTACCCATTCATATGTTACATGTAATATGTCTGATAAATTAGGTGTTGTGGTAGAGGAAACCACTATTGATGTAACCATAGTAAGCCCCTTGAGATAGTCAGTTATTGTAAATAAAATCTATAGGAGATATCCATTGGAGGTTTAAGGGGTAGTGTTTCCAGTAGGCCTTATGGAGTTACCTTTTGGGGAGATTGATTTAATTATAGGTGTGAATTGATTATCAGAACACCAGTACCCTTTTGGGTTGTTACAACCTATCAAAATACCTTAGTGGAAATGGGAGCGAATAACGACGCACTTTGTTAGTGGGTTACCCTTAATACCCACTAAAAAATATTCAACTTTGGTAATAACAGACTGATTGACTAAGTCAACACACTTCTTACCTGTCCGTAAAGATTACTTATTGAAAAACCTGGTTAAGTTCTATATTTCTGAGATAGTGAGGTTGCATGGCGTGCCCATATTGATTATCCCTGATCGAGATCCCTATTTTACATCTTGATTCTTGAATAAGCTACAATAGTCACTAGGTACTCATTTAGATTTTAGTACTTCTTTCCACTTGAAAACTGAAAAGCAATCCAAATGGGATATACAAATATTTGAAGAAATGTTAAGAGGCTACATCATCGAATTTCGAGGCAGTTAGGAAGAGCATTGGACTTGAGTCAAATTTTACTACAATAATAGCTTCCAATCGAGTATCCTTTTAGCACCTTATGGGGCATTGTATGGTCATAAATGCTAAACACCTTTGTGTTGGACCAAACTGGGTGAAAGGAAAGTTTTGGGTCCTAAGTTAGTGCAAGAGTCTGAGGGGAAAATCGAACTGATTCAGGATAAACTAAAAGTGGTTTAAGATAGATAGAAGTCATATGCAGATTTAATAGGAAAGACATTGAGTACAGTGTCGGTGATCAAGTCTTCTTGAAAATGGCCCCTTGGGGAAAGGTTTTAAGATTTTAGAGAAAGGACAAGTTAACTCCTAGGTTCATAGGACGTTATAAAATCCTTAAAAGAGTCATTTCAGTTGCGTATCATTTAGAATTACCTCTAAAGCTGGATCGAATTCTTGACGTCTTCCATGTCTCCATGTTGAGACAATACAGATTCAACCTTTCCCACATTGTTCCAATCAAATAGAATGAGGTACGACCAGATTTTTCATTTGAGGAGGAACTTGTGCAAATTCTAGATCGTGATGTAAAGATTCTAGGAAGGAAACGAATCCCTTTTGAGAAAGTATAGTGGCAGAACCATAGCACGAAGGGCACCACATGAGAATTGGAAGACGTATTTCGTCAATAATATCCTCAACTATTCGAGCTAGGTAAATGTCGAGGACTGTAACACCCGAAAATATATAGGGTTGGATGAAATCAATAAGCAAGAAATGACTTAGTCTTGGTGGTTATGTAGTTAATGCACTCCTTAGAGATCCTCGGTTCTGTCCACTCCTCTCTCATTTCTTTTCTTTTTATTTTTAGCAAACTAGGATGAAAGCCACTCTATAATAAATATTAATTGGAGCAAAAACTTAACAAGTATGGGTAGATGTAACATCCCTTAATTGGGCCTAGAAGAATTGGGCCCAATGGGCCTTGAGCGTAGGAGTGTTTAAAATTTTGAGAACAAGAGAATGGCATTATTGCAAATTAGACTTATTAGTTAAGTGAATTTGGAAGGTTACGAGGTTTCTATGAAATCTCGGGTTTAATTGGGCCTTAGGAAAAATTTGGTATTTTAGCACTTCAAGGAGAGATGGTAAGTGGCTTCAAGACTTATAGAAATAAATGAGTAATGTGCTTGTATAAATGAGCAATTAGTAAAGAGGTTATGGCATCAAGTGAAGTACCTTGAGGGAAGAGGTTCAAATCCCTTTGTGTGCAAATTTTGACTATTATTTTTGCACTCTTTCCTTAAGTGTCAGCCAAGAAGTATTTATGGCAAGTTGGACTTCTTTATTTTTGGTAAGATGGCTATGAAATAAGGAAAGGTTGAGGTGGGGCAAAGGAATCAAAAGAATAAGGCAAGTAAGGGGAACATGTGGCCTTTTTCAATGGATGTAATATGGAAAGGGTGGTTGGCAAAGTTTTGACTATTAGGGACATGAATGTGGACGGTTTTGGGGCTAAAGGGGGTGATAGCCAAATTGTGCTAGGAGTTTTTGGCAAAGCTAGTGCTTGAGAGGTTGTTCTCTTTAGTTTTTTGTATCATTCTCTTTCTCTCCAAATTTCCTCTTCTCTTTGCCGAATTTTCAAGCCTTTAGTGTGCATTTTTGTTTCTACTTTTCTTCCTTGTTGTCAAAAGTACCTAAGCCTTGGAGATCAAATTGTTCACTCGTTTTCCTTTGGAAAAACTAAACCCTTCATTTCTTCTTTATCTTTCTTCTCATCCGTAATAACACTCACTCCTTTGATCAATTGGTAAGTGGTTCTATTCAAACATTTTTATTTTTCCTTTTCCTAGCTGAATATATGTCTTGGCATGGGATGGTCCTTTTAATCGAGACCATCATTTTATTCTACCCTCTCAAACGAGATTATTTTCTCTTTTTCGTAGTATTTTAAGTGGGAGACCGTGTATTGTTCTAGCTGAAGTCAAACGGTGGAAATTGGATCCAATATCGATAAGGTAAGGGGGTTCATTTTGGATTTTTCGTTATATCTCTAATTGGCTATGTTGCAAATCGGATTGAAGTTTTGATTAATCGATTATGTTTTACTGACGAAATCACTCGATATATCCTATTTGCAAATCCGTCGGATATAGTGGTCAACGAAGAGTGGTTCTTTAGGGAATCCTAATCAAGGTGTGTAATCCCGTGCTTTAATCCTGTACTTTCCGATTACATGTTTGAAATGGTGTGTAATCTCACATCTCTCTAAAAGTTTGTATGATATGTTCTGTGATTCAGTCAAAATACAGAAGAAAACTGGAAACCGGCATCCGTAATCACTCGGGCGTGACTATGATCGTAGTGGTAAATCATATTTTGTAATAACACAGTTTCGATTAGAAGTAGTGATGTGTTTTTGAAAAATCACAAAAAATAGGAGAAAGGGAATTAGAAATGGAATGAGATGTCTAATAAAAGCTTACTGTGCTTATTTTGATAAGGAAGAAACGGAGAAGGAAAATGAATTTTATATTTTGAGATATGTTAATTTTAGTGAAACTAGTTCTAAATGACTTTGTGGTTCCCTGATCTGTCTTGGAAAAATTGTATAAATTTGTACAATGTGAATTATGAATTATAGCTTATATGTCTATTTTCGATAGAAACAAGTGGGAGCAACATATGAAAACTGTACAGTGAGATATTTGAATTTTAGGTAAGAGAGGTCAGAACCATTGGACAGTGAAACAAGGGACATTTTAAGGAATAAACTATACTAAATGGATAGGCCAAAAGTTCTGGAAAAATTGTAGTAAGAAGATATATGAGTCTAGTTTCAGGGAAAATTTACGGATTTAGATTTCGAGATTTCTATCTCAAGTTATAGTCAATTTAGTCAGTACGACGCAGATGGACAGTTTTAAATGGTTATGCCCAAATTAGTAGTTAAGTCTGGATTGCGAAATTACCGAATTACCCTTAGTGGGTAAATTGCCGATTTATCGAAATGCCCCTAATGGGCCGGTTTGTTATATTTCCTTAATGGGCTGAACTGTTATATTGCCTTAATGGACTGATTTGATAGATTGTTATAATGGGCCGATTTACCGAAATGTCCTTATGGACCGATTTACCGAAATGCCCTATGGGCCGGATGATCGTATTGCTTTAATGGGCTGATTCATAAAAGGTATTCAATAAGATAATGGATGTTATTTTTTTATATGGATCTGTTATGATTATGTATGTTGCATCTTTACATATTGCATGGGATGGGAAAATATGAATGAAGAGAAGTATAGACCGGTGGCATTGCCACAAATACCGATAAAGGCTATGTGCCAATATAAATGTGATTTGGCTTTGTGCCATCGTGATTAAGGCTATGTGCCAATATAAACGTGATTTTGGCTTTGTGCCATCATGATGAAGGCTGTCTGTCGATTATATTACCGTATATGAATCTGGTGGCTCAGCCACAAATTTGGTAAATGGCAGCTTGACTGCAAATTGGAGAGATTGGCGGGGTAGGTTGACTAGATCCCCACAGGAGAGACTGGCTAGTACAGGTGGAGAGATTGGTTCCATGGGATGGGTTGCATTCATTTCATTCAATTATTATTATTGCAAATGGGCTTAGGCCTAAATTATTTCTTAATGGGATTTAAGCCCAATGGATAACGGTAAGGGGATTTCACACTGAGTTCTTGTAACTCACCCCCTTTTCTCTTAACCCTTGTAGGTAATGCTTGATGAAATGGACTTGGGCTATGGATGACTCGATGGAGACCATACTTCAGAAATGGTTTATTTGGACTGTAGACTTCTTTCTCGTTTATTTTATTACTTTACTATTTTGGGTTAAATGTTGTAATAAGGCCTCTGGACTATTTTTATTTTGCTTTATGGTTGGGATGTTTTTATTATTTTTCTTAAATGGTTTAAAAAGGGAATTTTCTAAAAACTTAAATAATGATTTCCAAAATCGATTAACAAATGGATTTCAAAATAAACTTTTACAAATACTTTTAATACGGATATTTTCTCTCAAACTATTAATGATATTTTCAAAAGACTCGGATTCTCTTTCGAATTTTCAACGTCGTTTTCAAGGTCACGGTTTTGTCAGATCATTAGTTCAAATTAATCGATTTATCCATCAAATCTTCGAGGTTTGTAGTATTTTATCAAATCAAACTTGTTTTCTTGATTTTAACAACGAAATATTTTAGTACGAATAAAAAGGGTTTAACATATTTTGCTCGTGTGGCATACGAAATCCGCTCATAACGAATGGGCCGGGTTTGGGGTGTTACAGTAGAAGCCCAATGGTTAAGCCTTTGCATTTCCCCCTTATATTCCTAAGTCAAGTCACGCTAATCCTCATTTTTCTTTTAATTTAAGTAGCATGGGTAAGTTACCATGCGACCTCTTTAAAGTTTGTAAAACCTAGCTATTTAGTTCAATCTTTCTTAATTAGACATAGTTTTTTTTTAAATTTCTTTTCAAACCCTAAATGGAATTCTTTTTTTTATTTTGAACTATGGCATAGAATGTAACACCCCAAACCCAGCCCAAATGCCACGACCAGATTTGGTGTGCTCCGGGTTAAATGTTAAAGCTTTGCTTTGAAGGGATTTGAAATCTCAGTTTGTTTTTGTAGGTATTCGTTAAATAAGTGCTATTTGTAGAAAACCTTTGTAGTTGTTTTTTTTTTAGAACTCGTTTGAAAATCCCATTCTTTTCCTTCTTATAAATAAGTCTTCGAACATAATTTATAAAATGTAAACATTAACAAATATAAATTGATAACCTAAGCTATAGAGCCTTATTACATAAATAGTCCCAAAATTAGAACTTAAAGAAAAACTAGAAATAGTTTATGAAAATAATAGACTTGATGGCCCCTTGAGTCTGCCACGGCTCCCATGCCCACGATCTACTGCTCATCTTAAAAGTCAAGGAAAATAAAAGGGTAAGTCACCAAGACTTAGTGTGCAAATCCTGAAAACACATAAAAGGCTTGAGGCCCACAAACACATTATAGGCCTTGGCCCATACACAATGGCAACAGAATATTTAGATGCAACATGGCCCAACCCAACCTAAAAGTCCATCCTCTACACACCAGCCCATACCGGCCATCACACCTCGGGGATTTCTACAATCAACCCACCAACCGCTACACACCATATCGACAGCCATGCTGTCAGTTATAATGCCGATCACCTTGTGACCTTATAATCCACTGTGGCAGAGCCACCGATCATTGTGTGACCTTATAATCAAGTGTGGCAGAGCCACCGATCACTGTGTGACCTTATAATCAAGTGTGGCAGAGCCACCAATCACTATGGTGACCTAAATGTATATATCGTGGTTTAACCACCAATCACTAGGTGACCTATTAACATGGTCTTCCCCTTAATCATATCAACCCCATCCCATGCATACATCCATGCAGAAGCAAAATAATATACTACCTAAAAGATCACAGTCTATCACATACATCGATACACATAGAGAAGTTTCTATGATTACGTACCTGGCTTTCGGGTAATACGACTGTCCATACAACCTTTTTTCGACTTTTAGCCCATAACATATATAGTACAGATTAATTAGTGTGATAGAGATCTACACACTTGATTACAGTCAAGATGATACTTTCTATGTCAACACTATCGATAGCCGATACGACTGCTAACTGCCTTCGGTTTTGTTCTGAAGCCGGTCCACAACCCGGTGGCAATCCCTAATCACGACATGTTCGCTTTTTAAACTTAGGGATCGGGTTTACAGATCCAATCCCCTCCTTCGCCTGATCGACATTTGATTCCATCAAAAGACCTTATCAGTTGCTACCACCCACATATGGTTGTTAATCCGTAACACAGGGTTAAGACCACAAATACAATAAACAAGCCTAACGAAAACCTAAAGAGAACCCCTTACCTTGAAATCCTGAAGAGAGGTATGGGTCTCAGAGACTGGCGATTTTTCGGCATTTGGGATCTAGATGATTTGTTCTACTTCGATTCCCGAAATGTCGCCCCAAGATGAGAACACAAGAACAGTCAAAACGTTACTCCAAAGTTAATCTTATCACATCAGTTAGCCTTTCGGCTTTGGCCTCCATAAACCGAAAGAGAAAGGTGAAACATAAATGAAATCGGCACTTACCTTAACACCAACAGATTCGGCTACTCCTAACAGGTTTTGGCTTCTGCGAAAATCCAAAAGAAAGATGGTGCAAAAGGTATCTATAGAGGTTCGGCTTAATGAAGAAATCAAAAGAAAAAGATGTAGAGGAAGATTATGAGGTTTTGGTTTGTAGAAGAAAACAGAGAAAAATAATGGACATTCGGCTTTAGCAAAAAAAGGGAGATGAGAGAATGGAATTAGGGGTTTTGGCTTTAGCAGATAATGAGAGAAGAAAGATGAGAATAAAACCCAAATACCAAAAATAAAGAAGTATTCCCCTCCCCTAAAGAGAATTTCGGCTCTCACCAAAAAAATGCAGAAAATGCCTATTTTGCAAACTAAAAACCCATCCTATCAATAGGGAAATTTCGGCACCCCTTAGCCATACAAAACCGATTCCCCCTTCCCACCTAGAGTTTGAAAATTGGCCACCACTCAGCTTACCAGATAACTCCTAGATTTTTTCCGTTATCTCCATCTGGTCACTCATCCTTAAGTGGCATGGATAACACCACCTCTTCCTTCCTTTATCTGCCACATTATCAACCATATTATCCACATTATCCCACTCATTAAATCTCCCTATTTTCAAGCATTCCAGCCGACTCCAACTCCCTTTCTTTTGACGCCAAAAACATTTAAAATAAGTGGGTAATACGACTCGAACCTTGGACCCCCCTCAGTTGACGCCACCTTTTAGCTCCCTTATGTAGCGTCACCTTGCTGAGCCTTAAGAGGCGCCTCATTGCCTCTTTATCACATTACTTCTTGTGTCTTAAAATGGAAACAATATCTTTTAAACCCTAACCCAGATGGCTCTCCACTAGAGTGCCCAAACAGAAAAATTTTGACTAAGGCCTCGGCCCAACCCTGAGCCCAAACTGAACCCCTTAAACACTCTAATTAACACATTAGCATAACAAAACATTAAACACAAAGCCCCACCAATTCAGGATGTTACAGTTCTACCCCGTTAAAGAAATTTCGACATTGAAATTACCTGATCAGAATAGATGCGGGTACTGCTGCCGTTTTGCTTTCTCTGGTTCCCACGTAGCCTCCTCAGAACTGTGATTCCGCCATAGCACCTTAACCAATGGAACCGCCTTCCTACGCAATACCTTGACATCACGATCTAAGATTTCCACTGGCTCCTCTTCAAAGGATAGGTCGGGTCTCACTTCGATTTCTTCCACAGGCACCACATGGGATGGATCCGAACGATATCGTCTCAGCATAGAGACGTGGAATACATTGTGAATCCGGCTTAGCTCAGAAGGTAACTCTAGCTGATAAGCTACCGGTCTCACTCATTTCAACACCGGATAAGGTCTGATAAATCTAGGACTAAATTTACTTTCTGTCCAAACCTCAGTACTTTCTTCCATGGCGACACCTTCAAGAACACCTTGTCACCCACTGCAAACTCTATGTCCTTACGCTTCAAATCAGCATAGGACTTCTGTCGGTCTGACGCTTCCTTTAATCAAGCCTGAATTAACTCAACCTTCTTCTCTGTTTCAGTAACCAGTTCCGTACCCAAAATCTGACGTTCTCCTAACTCCGTCCAACAGGTAGGTGTACGACACCTCCTCCCGTACAATGCTTCATATGGCGCCATCTAAATACTAGACTGGTAGCTGTTGTTGTAGGCAAACTCCGCTAACGGTAAGAACTCTTCCCAACTACCCCTGAAATCAATAACACAACCTCTGAACATGTCTTCCAAGATCTGAATTACCCGTTCAGACTGTCCATCAGTGTAAGGATGAAACGCTGTACTGAAATCCAACTTCGTACCCAATGCTTAATACAACGCCTTCAAAAATTGTGAGGTGAACCTAGGGTCCCTGTCCGATATGATTGATACTGGTACTCCATGTAGTCTTACTACCTCCGCTACGAATAGCGTAGCCAATTTTTACAAAGAGTAATCGACACGTACTGGTATAAAGTGAGCAGACTTCATCAAGCAATCAACAATCACCCAAACCGAGTCTTTCTTAGTAGGTGTGAGGGGTGGCCCACTAACAAAGTCCATGGAGATCCTTTCCCATTTCCATTGTGGGATCTTCACCAGCTGTAGCAACCCTGATGGTAACTGATGTTCCACCTTTACCCGTTGACAGGTCAAACATTTACTTACAATTTCGGTCACCTCTCGCTTTAGGCCCAGCCACCAGAACTGTTCTCGCAAATCCTGATACATCTTACTCCCTCCAGGGTGCATATCACATAGACTACTATACGCTTCTAGCAGAATCGTACGCCTCAACTCAGGATCTTTCGGCATGCACACTCTCCCTTGAAAACATAATAGCCCTTCCTCAATCACACTAAATTCCATTGATCCATCACTTGATCCTACCTGAAACTTCCCTTTTAGCAACTCATTGGTCTGCTGCTTCTCCTTAACCTGTTTGACCCAAAAGGGTTTCACTTGAAGTTCGGCTAATAAACTCCCATCATCGTATAAATTGAGGTTAGCAAACATTGCTCTCAAATAAAAGATTACTTTGCGACTCAGAGCATCCGCCACAACGTTGGCTTTACCCAGATGGTACTCGATCGAGCAGTCATAATCCTTTAACAACTCGATCCAGCTCCTTTGCCTTAGATTCAACTTCTTCTGGGTCAACAGGTATTTTAAGCTCTTATGATCGGTATAAATGACGGATTTCTCCCCGTAAAGATAATGCCTCCAGATCTTTAAAGCGAAAACCACCACCACCAATTCCAAATCATGGGTGGGATAATTTGATTCATGCGATCTTAACTGCCGAGATGCGTACGCAACAACCTTCCCATCTTGCATCAACACGCATCCTATTCCCGTGTGTGAAGCATCACAGTAAATCACAAACTCCTTTCCAGCCTCTGGCTGAATCAACACCGCAGCCTCTGTCAAGATCCTCTTTAACCTCTAAAAACTCTCTTGCTACTTATCAGACCAAACAAACGGAACCCTTTTCTGTAACAACTTAGTCAACGATGCCGCTATTAATGAAAATCCTTCAACAAACCTTCTGTAATACCCGGCTAAACCAAGAAAACTTCAAATTTCTACTACCGACTTAGGCGGCTTCCAATCCAACACCGCCTCAATCTTCCGGAGATCGACTCTTATCCCTTCTACCGACACCCCGTGGCCTAGAAAAGTAACTTCACTTAGCCAGAATTTGCACTTACTGAATTTGGCATACAACCGCTTCTCCCTCAGAATCTGTAAAACCACTCAAAGATATGAGTCATGCTCCTCATCTGATCCTGAATAAACCAGGTTATTATCTATAAATACCATGACAAATCGATCCAAGTAGGGTTAGAATACTCGGTTTATCATATCCATAAACACTGCTGGTGCGTTAGTCAACCCAAATGGCATTACGATGAATTCGTAGTGACCGTAGCGAGTCCTAAAAGCCGTCTTATGAATATCCGCCTCCTTGACCTTAAGCTGATGGTACCTCGACTCGCATCTATCTTTTAAAGATCGAGGCCCTTTCAACTGATCGAACAAGTCATCGATCCTTGGCAATGGGTATTTATTCTTGATGGTCAACTTATTCAGCTAGCGATAGTCAATGCACATACGCATTGATCCATCCTTCTTCTTAACGAATAACACCGGTGTTCCTCAAGGCGACACACTCTGTTGGATAAATCCTCTATCCAGCAACTCTTGGATCTGAGCCTTTAATTCCACCAACTCCTTCGGCGCCATCCTGTATGGAGCGATAGATACTGGCGCTGTTCCCTGAAGAAGATCAATACCAAACTCCACTTCACGATCCGGAGGTAATCCCAGAAGATCTTCTAGGAAAACATCAGGAAATTCCTTCACCGTCCTAACGTCCCCGACAATTAGTTCCCTGGCTTCCAGAGCCCGAACAAACATTAGAATTGCCTCATATCCTTTTCTCACCATCCTTTCTGCTCTTAAGGCAGACACCACATTTGAAAAACAGTTCCCCCTTTCACCTATCACCAACACTTCACCACCCTCAGGAGTTTTTAACACCATACGCTTGGCTGCACAGTCCAAATTTGCTTGATACTTCACTAACCAATCCATTCCTAAGATCAAATCGAACTCCCCAAACGGAAGTTCCATCAAATCAGCCAGAAAAGCTACCCCTTGAACTTCCAGGGGTACATCCTTATACAGTTTGTTCACCACTACAGTTTGTCCTAGAGGGCTCACTACAGTCATCTTCCTAGAAGAAGTATCATGATCTAAGTTCAAAGTTCCCGTTATAGCAGTAGCAACATAAGAGCGCGCCGAACCAATGTCAATCAATGCAGTGTAAGGCAAGCCAAAAATTAAAAACGTACCGGCTATGACATCTGGTGCGTTAGCCTCCTCTCGATGTCTGACAGCATAGACTAACCCCGATTGTCTCACCTCAGTGTTTCCTACCCCTTGGCCTGGTGCTCCACGACCTTGACCGGAACCATTACCACCTCTGGCAGGACCACGACCTCGCTGTGGTTGCTGACCCCTCTTCCCGGCTGTGTATTCTTTTGACCCGTGGGCCCTTCACTGCCCCATTGCTGCGGATAGTTCCTAACTTGGTGGTCCGTAGATGCACACTTAAAGCACTTTCCACTGCTCGCCCAACACTCACCTACGTAGAATTTACCACATCGAGCACACTTCTGTGTCTAACCAGCAGCACGTCTCTCATCTCGTCTCAGCCCGTCTGACCTGGGTCTTTTCTGAATACGACCAACTGCCCCTGATGATCCAAAATTTCTCTTACTTCCACTCCTATCTCTATCCCGATTCAATTTTTTTGTCCGCTTAACCTCCTCAGCTATCTTAGCTTTTTCCATAAGCACAACAAATTCCCTCTCTTGCTGTGGTGCTATCAATACACGCAGATCATCCCTCAGACCATCTTCAAATCGAATGCAACTTTCATGGTCTGTGGCCACCATCCCTCGAGCATAACGGCTAAGGCGTAAGAATTCCGCTTCATACGTAGCCACTGACCTATTTCCCTAAACCAGATTCAGAAACGCTCTACGCTGCGCATCCACATAACTAGTCCCAATGTATTTACTTTGAAACGCCGTTTTGAAGAGATCCCAAGTGACACGGTCAGCCACCATACCATCTTTTACCGTAAGCCACCATTGATAAGCTTCGTCCCATAGGAGAGATACAACCCCTTTCAGTTTTTCCTCTTCTATGAAGTCCAGATCATCCATTATACGCTCAACCGCCTCCAACCAATACTCAGCTGTACTAGGGGCTATACCAAAAATTCCCCTAAACATTTTTGCCCCATTTGCTCGAAGTCGCTCCGACACAGATTTCCGGGCTCCTGTGCCCATGCCTGCCCCAACAACCCTCTCTAAAATCCTTAACATCGCCTGAGATACCGCATCATCCCCGACCGTCTGGTCCTAAAGTTCCACCTCCGCAGCTGGTGGAACTGGCATCTCATTTCCAGACTCATGGCCAGATCCTACTGGTTCTGACACAGCCATCCGACCCCTACCACGACCACGCGGCAGACGTCCACGATCCCTTGTACTCATTCTACCAATTCGCGTTTATCTGATTAGAAATTTTATGAATTATTAATTTCTTTCACTGATTACCTACAAACAATCTTATGGACAGTAGTTTCAAGAGTACTTCTTTCGAATTCGAAATCATATCTACGGGTTTCAGTCTCAAGTTTGTATCTCCTAGTTCTATAAACCACATACATTCAACCATCATACATCAATATACAAGTAGCATCCATAAGCTCACATTCAGCACATAAAGGTATTTTCATCATCTTACTACCCAAGGGTATTTCCGTGATTTTATCTTATAGGGGTATTTTCATAATTTCCCAAAATATGGTATCTTGGTGGTTTTTCAAAATAGAGGTATTTTGGGGTTTTTTTTTTAAAAAAAGAGGGTGCTTTGGTATTTATAAATTTTTGTTAACTTTGTAAACCGGGTACTTTTGTAAATCTAAGGGTTTTCGGGTCATTTGCAAAACATGAGTATTTGGGTAATTTTGCCAACCGGGGGTGTTTCGGTAATTTCATGAATTTTGGTAGTTTTATAAATCCAGGGTATTCTGGGAAATTTTCACAAATCAAGGGTATTTCAGAAATTTTACAAAACTAGGAGGTATTTTAGTAATTTTGCGAAATAGGGTGACTAGTCCCTTTCAGGTTTTACTTATAAATTTTGGCCCGTCAACTAGTCCTCGTGGCTAAGGTGAACAGTCACTACGCACCAGGTAGGATTCTAGCGAGGAGGAGGTGAGCCACTAGGGCCGCTTAAGTACCAAGCTCTCCCTGAATCCAATCCTAGACATGCGTATGACTATTACCACACCCTAACCAAGCGTCTTGTTTACGGACAAGTTTAGTCAGATTAAGTTTTATGAATTTACAGAGTTGTTTACACTAGGCCTAAGGTCCATTAACCCTATCATACTAGTCTACGTCCATAAAGCCCATCAGACCCAACATGCATATCAAGAGTTAGAATACTTACCTGCGTGGATCAGGTGCCGGTAGACTCGAAGGCCATATCTCAACCCAAAGCATTTTTCGCAAACACACCTCAAGTTTACAAATACCTACTAGACCTATTTCATAGCCCGTGGATTGCAACTGGTCTCTGATACCAAAATGTAACACCCCAAACTCGGCCCAAACGCCACAACCAGATCTGGTGTGCTACGGGTTAAATGTTAAAGCTTTGCTTTGAAGGGATTTGAAATCTCGGTTTGTTTATGTAGGTATTCGTTAAATAATTGCTATTTGTAGAAAACCTCTGTAGTTGTTTTTTTTTTTTTAGAACTCGTTTGAAAATCCCATTCTTTTCCTTCTTATAAATAAGTCTTCGAACATAAATTTATAAAATGTAAACTTTAACAAATATAAATTGATAACCTAAGCTATGGAGCCTTATTACATAAATAGTCCCAAAATTAGAACTTAAAGAAAAACCAAAAATAGTTTATGAAAATAAAAGACTTGATGGCCCCTCGAGTCCGGCACGGCTTCCATGCCTACGATCTACTGCTCATCTGAAAAGTTAGGGAAAATAAAGGGGTGAGTCACCAAGACTCAGTGTGCAAATCCCGAAAACACATAAAAGGCTTGAGGCCCACAAACACATTATGGGCCTTGGCCCATACAAAATGACAACAGAATATTCACATGCAACATGGCCCAACCTAACCTAAAAGTCCATCCTCTACACACCAGCCCGTACCAGCCATCACACCTTGGTGATTTCTACAACCAACCCACCAACTGCTACACACCATATCGATAGTCATGCTGTCAGTTATAATGCTGATCACCTTGTGACCTTATAATCCACTGTGGCAGAGCCGCCGATCATTGTGTGACCTTATAATCAAGTGTGGCAGAGCCACCGATCACTGTGTGATCTTATAATCAAGTGTGGTAGAGCCATCGATCACTATTGTGACCTAAATGTACATATCGTGTTTAACCACCGATCACTAGGTAACCTTTTAACATGCTCTTCCCCTTCATCATATCAACCCCATCCCATGCATACATCCACGCAGAAGTAAAATAATATACTACCTAAAAGATCACAGTCTATAACATACATCGATACACATAGAGAAGTTTCTATGATTACGTACCTGGCATCCCTTGCCTACCCATTTCGGGTAATACGAATGACCATACAGTCTTTTTCCAGCTTTTAGACCATAACATATGTAGTGCAGATTAATTAGTGTGATAGAGATCTACACACCTGATTACAGTCAAGATGATACTTTCTATGTCAACACTATCGGTAGCCGATACGACTGCTAACTGCCTTTGGTTTTGTTCTGAAGCCGATCCATAACTCGGTGGCCAATCCTGAACTGCTGACATTGTTTGTTTCTTAAACTTAGGGATTGGGTTTACAGATCCAATCCCCTCCTTTGCTTGATCGACACTTGATTCCCTCAAAAGACCTTATCAGTTGCTACCACCAACATATGGTTATTAATCCGTAAAATAGGGTTAAGACCACAAATACAATAAACAAGCCTAATGAAAATCTAAAGAGAACCCCTTACCTTGAAATCCTGAAAAGAGGTATGGGTCTCAAAGACTTGCGATTTTCGGCTTTTGGGATCTAGATGATTTAATCTACTTCGATTCCCGAAATGTCGCCCCAAGATGAGAACACAAGAACAATCAAAACGTTACTCTAAAGTTAATCTTATCACATCAATTAGCCTTTCGGCTTTGGCATCCATAAACCGAAAGAGAAAGGTGGAACATAAAAGAAATCGGTACTTACCTTAACACCAACAGATTCGGCTACTCCTAAAAGGGAGATGAGAGAATGGAATTAGGGGTTTCGACTTTAGCAGAGAATGAGAGAAGAGAGTAAGAGAATAAAACCTAAATGCCGAAAATAAAGAAGTATTCCCCTCCCCTAAAGAGAATTTTGGCTCTCACCAAACAAATGTCAAAAATGCTTATTTTGCAAACTAGAAACCGATCCTATCTATAGGAAAATTTCGGCACCCCTTAGCCATACAAAACTGATTCCCCCTTCCCACCTAGAGTTTGAAAATCGGCCACCACTCAGCTTACAAGACAACTCCTAGATTTTCTCCCTATCTCCATCTGATCACTCATGCTCAAGTGACATGGATAACACCACCTATTCCTTCCTTTATCTGCCACATTATCAGCCATATTATCCACATTATCCCACTCATTAAATCTCCCTATTTTCAAGCATTTCAGCCAACTCCAATTCCCTCTCTTTTGACGCCAAAAACATTTAAAATAAGTAGGTAATATGACTCGAACCTTGGACCCCCTCAGTTGACGCCACGTTTTAGCTCCCTTATGTAGCGTCACCTTGCTAAGCCATAAGAGGCGTCTCCTTGCCTCTTTATCACATTACTTCTTGTGTCTTAATACGCAAACAATATCTTTTAAGCCCTAACCCAGATGGCTCTCCACTAAAGTGCCCAAACAGAAAAATTTTGACTAAGGCCTCGGCCGAACCCTGAGCCCAATCTAAACCCCTTAAACACTCTAATTAACACATTAGCATAACAGCACATTAAACGCAAAGCCCCATCAATTCAGGATGTTACAGTTCTACAAATTAAGGGTTTAGGGTTTTTTTATATATTGCATGACACTTAAATTGAATTTGAGTATGTCACTATATAGTTAAGTATAAACCCTTGATTTTTATTAAAAATAAGTACTATTATAACTTTTCCACTGCTAAAAGAGATGAGCTTGGGAAAGCTCAGTGAATACATATGTACACAACATAAGAAAACACATCAATAATTCACATACTAAACAACTCACTTACAGACAGGTCGTGTAAAAAAGTTCGCACATAAACAGTTTTACACGTAGGAGGTTTGCATACAATCGGTTCGCATGTCATTAATTCACATATAATCAACCCCGTTTAGTTTAGTGATATATTGGCAATTCGTGAAAATGAAACATACGTAAATAATATACTCATTGGATAAACGTTTCTCCTAAAACACACCCTAAGACTCATAAAGTCACTCAAATCGCCATATAAGTGCAGTATATAGAGTACTCACCTTGTTCACCACAATGTCGATTTTGTGACCTTTTCTTTCCCTTTGTCTCTGCTAGTCGATGCCCCTTCAGTATTTTCAACTTCGCATAAAAAATACACATCACATATTGTCCAAAACAATTTAATTCATTCTCTTGTAACATCCCGAAATAGGGCCTAAACGAAACAGTGGTTGCGAAACCATGAATTTGAGATAGAAAAATTTATTACGATTAATTATTATGATTTATCGAGTGATTAGATGCATGTGTTAGAATATCGATAGAAAATTTCATGAATTGCATGTCTAATTTGCCTATTATGACTTAATTGCAAAAGTTGATAAATATGATTTTAAGATGTTAAAGGATTTAATTGAATAGCATAATTGAAGTAGAGGCCCTTAAATGGTAATTATACCATTAGGCTTTCATGGACAAAAAAGGACATATATAGGTAGAAAGAACCAAAGTTTTTAATGAAGGGTAATTTAGTCATTTGGTAATAAAAAGATATTAAAAGGGAAAAAGATGGCAAACTATGCTCATCTTCTTCATTAGGCCGAACTTTCAAGGGTTCACCATAGCTAGGGTTTTTTTCAAGCTTCCAAGCTCCATAGTAAGTGATTCCAAGCCCCGTTTTTAATGTTCTTTACATTTTTGAAGCCCCGGTAGCTCAGTTTAGCTTATTTTATTAATAATTCATGCTAGGGTTCATATTTGGAAAAATACCCATAGGAGAAATGTGTTTATTTTGATGTTTTATGATAGAATATGAAGTCTGAAATTATGTTAAACAACTTTTGCTAAGTGATTTTAAGTAAAAACGAGTAAAAAGGCTTAATCGGTAAAAATACCTAATGTTCATAAGTACATGTTAGAGTGAGAATTTGATGTTGTCATAGAAGGGAAAAATGATCAGCATGTCATAAAACATAAGAATAAGGGATAAAGTTTAATTTCCGAGCTTTGGGGAAAATGTGTAAATATGTAAAAGTTTAGGGGCAAAATCATAATTTTTCCAAAGTTAGAGTTAAGGACTGTTTTGGTAAATGTGAGTATTAAATAAGCTAAATTTTCTATTATAGATCAAGAAGAATGAAATCCGAAGTTAGATCGGGGAAAGAAAAAGATAGTAGGCTAAATTGATATAGTTTATCGTATTTTGTTTCGAGGTAAGATTGTTGTAAATAAATGCAATATTCTATTATTTTACATTTAATATTATTAAATTCCAGCATTTACGTATTTATTATGTAAATTTATTATTTAAAGACTCAAGCATGAATTGAAGGAGAAACAATCTCAGAAAGTTCCCGTTGAACCTTAGGAATGTGTAGGATACAAATGTCATGACATTAGGGTTTAAGGAAATCATGTAAGACCATGCCAAGGCATGGCATTGGTGAATTTATAAGGCATATAATAAGTGGAATATGGTGTACCTGGATTTCGACAAGCTCTACTAGTTGCAAAATGTTTTGTTAGTTCATATGGGCAGTATCATATAATTCAAACAGCAATTTCAACCAATCAAGCAAACACGGAGATTAAAAAAAATCCCAAATTTTAAAATAGACAAAAAAATCCAATTACAACCTTCTAAAAAATTATTTTTAAATTCTCTAGAATTATCTAACTCTCTTTCCAAGTCTCTAGCCTGGAAATGTCCCACATTGCCTTCTTAGGGTTTTATTATTATTATCATATTGCTTCTATATTAACACTACTAATTCGAGACTCAAGTAGATTAGTAATTAATTATAGTATTCGGCTTGATAACAGTTTTCCTCAAACTGCAATCCCTTGGGAACGATTGTAACAGACCAATTTTGACCCTAATCGGAACGGTGGTTTCGGGACCACGAATCCGAGCCTGTGGGATATTATAATATTATGTTTTGTGTTTATTATGTGTGTTTTTAGTGAGTGTAAAAATTTCGTAGAAAATTTTAGCTATCTAAGTGCTTAATTTGCTAAGAAGGCTTAAATTGCAAGAAGGATTAAGGTAGTGGGCATTAATGAAAAGGGAGCTAAGTGAATTGCCCATAAAACATGGGGATTTGCATGTCAAATCCCCATATTAATAAGGTGGACTGACAAGCATGCAAGACTAAGATGCTTTCTATGCATTTTCTATTTTAAAGTATTAAATTGTCATAAGCATGCTAAAATAATAATAATAATGTGTAGATAATTTAAAAAAAAAAAAAAAAAGAAAATCAATTTCATCTTTCTTCTTCCTCCTCACCCACCCGGCTATCATCAAGAGAAGAAGAAATTCCTCTTCTTCAATCGGCTATTGCATGTGTTGAGCAAGGTGATATTTCAAACTCTAGTTTAACAATCCTTCTTTGAAATAGGTTGATTTCCTTGATCAACATTGAAAAATCAAGTAGAGATTTGAAATGCCATGCATGATGAAGTTCGGCCATGGGGGTTTATGATTTGAGCTGAAAATAAACTTAAATGGTAAGAGAAGAAATAGCTTGAACTTGTAAGAAAGCTTTGTCGATTTTTGGCTTGAAGATACCTTCATGTTTGGCCAATATTGGGTTGGACATTCATGAAAATAATTTCTTCTTGTATCTTGATGTTCGCCATTTCCTTATGATGAAGTTACCATATAAGATTGTTATATGTGATGTTTAAGTTATGGGGTGAACTAAGTTTAAAAATTGATTAATTGAAGTAAACTAGTGCAAGGGGGTAAATTTGATGGATGGAAGAGTTATAGAGAATCCTAAGCACCTAAGGCCATTCGGCCATGTAGAAGCAACCCAAATGGTTTGAAATTTTTATTGTGGTGTTCAATAGGAAATTGGATTAGTTGAATGCTTGAATTAGATGTGGTTATTAGCTTGTTTCTTGGTTGTATGTTGAAGAAAAATGCAAGGGTATGGAAGTAGTACATTCGGCCATAATAGAAAATGAATTTGAGCTAATGTGTTTGATTATATATGTGTAATTATATAAAGTTAAGGTACGGTTAGATAAGAAGGTAAGTTGTAAGTTAAAACGCATCAAGGGAATTATCGCCAAAGTGTTTCCTAATAAATTGAATGCACTTGAACAAAGTAGGGGATGTAGGCCGAATGCACATTGTTATGTCTTGAAATTATGTATTTTATGATTTTGCTCTTGAATTGAATGGAAGTGTAGTTAATTGGTTAAAATTGAATCAAATTAGATCGGGAACAAAAAGAGAGAGATCAAGATCGAGGAAAAGCAAAGATTATCGAGTAGCCGATTTGCACGGCTTATCGACAACCGAGGTAAGTCCTTAAGTACTTATATGTTAAAGAGTTATTATGAACATGTTAAAGGATGAAATTTAATAATGTTGACTATAAAACTTTGTGTTAGCCGAATGTAAAGGTGCTAAATTGGGTTAAATATATTTTGTTAATGTGATTTGAACAAGTATATGTTTTCGATATGATATGTGAATGTAATATGATGTATATGATTTGGTTGTGATGTTAGCATTAATAAATATGTATTGAAGGTTTAATTATGTTGTAATTCGGGCTTCGAGCCTAGCAGGCCTTGAGCCGGTGAGTAATTCGGGCTTTGAGCCTAGCAGGCTTTGTGCCGGTGAAATAATTCGGCTTTTAGCCTAGCGGTGCCACGTGTCTGGTGAAACAATTCGGCTTATTGCCTAGCAGGCTTAATGCCGGTGATATACTTCGACCTTAAGTCCAGCAGAGGCCTAGTGCCTTGAATGTATTTGAGCTCTAAGTGCATGAAAATCAAGTTATGAACATATCAAGAAATTTCGGTTTAGAAGCATGATTCGTATAAATTCGACAGAGGTATGTATTTTATAATTGTGTTACTCAATAAAATGACAAACAAGTATTCGAGTAAGTGAAAGTTTTATACATTAATTTATTAGAGATGAATGAATATGTATACGCAAATCATATCATGTGATAGTAAATATTTGGAAGCATGAATGTATTTAGTTGATTGGATAAGCATATGATATGTACATAAGTCTCGTGATATACTTGATGATTGATGTATGTGAATAAGAAAGGTAAAGCTTAGTATTAAGTGCATCAATGATATTAAGTTGTTTCGCTTTATAAATAAAAGAGGTTATGTATTATTTATGTTCGGATTAGTGATAGAAGATATTAATTCGAATGGTTGTATGTATTTTACTTAAATAAGTATATGTTTAATTAGGACTTACTAAGCTAGCAAGCTTATCGTGTGGAATGATTCCTTTGTTTTATAGATTTTGGTTACGTAGCGGGCTCGTGAAGGATCGTCAAGAAGCTCATCACACTATCGCCTTCCTTTGGTATTTTGAATTTTGGTTACGAATTAGAAGGCATGTATAGGCTAGATGAAGTCTTAGAAATATGCGATACTTAACCTTGTAAGTGTTTATGATAGCCATGCGAGAATGGCTACAATTTTTCTTAGTAAATATGATGTTGTGTTACGATATGTATGTTGGTACATGACGGCAATGTTCATGAAATTTTAAATCCAGGTTTAATCGTTTTTGCTAAGAAACATTTGCATACATATAAATCCTTGAATTTGGGAAGTAGGTAGGTTCAAATAGAAGTTTAACTTTCATAAAATTTAGCAGAACAGCTTGTAGTGGCAGCATTGATGTAAATTAGAAAAATCACTAAAAATTGGGTACATTGAATTTGAAAGTGAATGAGATATGAGATTAAACCTTATTGTGTCTATTTTTATATGAAAGAAATAGAGTACGCAAAAGCGATTTATATATTATGAGATAATTGAGTTCTAGTGAAACCTGCTCTGAATGCATTCGTGAGTCACTGTTCAGTTTTGGAAAAATTGCCATAAATTGTATAAAAATAATCAAGAAGCATGGTTTATATGTGTAGAATCCTAAATGAGTCTACTTTTCATTGGTATAAATAAGAACACCATTGGAAAATTGTGCAATCTGATAACTGCAGTTTTATAGGGACAGGTCAGAACTGTCCAGCAGTGTAATAAGGGTAACTTTGAAGAATAAACTGTACAAATTGGCCACATGAAAAATTCTAGAAAAATTATGGTGAATAGATATATGAGTCTACTTTCAAGGAAAATTTACGGATCTGAATTTCGAATTTTGTAACTCGAGTTATAGCCAAATTAGTCGGCACAACGCAGTTTGACAGCTTTAAGATTTTCATGTTTTGAACTTGTAGTCAAGTCTAGTAATGCCTCTTACTTAATTCCTACGATGGTCCCGAGTAAGGGGTGTTACATTTGATTGGTATCGAGCTTACGGTTTAGTCGATTCTAGGACTACCGTAGCGCGTGCGAGTCTAGCTATACATGCCTTATTATATGTTGATAGTGTGGTGACTTCGACACCAATTTTGTTTTATATAGCAAATGGACTCAACCAGAGAAAGAGTCGTGGTCGATGATGTGGAGAGCGTGGCGCTGACCGTACCCACGGATCAGCGCCGATAGACTCTCGACCTGTTTCGGTAGCCACGAAGGAGAGACAAAGCAAGCCTTTTATCGGATGATGAATGATTGGTTTGCCCAATTTATTCGAGATAACCCGAATATGCCCCAACCTCCACCCCGAATAATCCAACTCCGGATCCTCTAGCTCCCCCCGCAATAGATCCAATGAGATCTAGTAGGCCCAGCTGACAAAATTCAAAATATATGGGGCAAAGAATTTAAAGCCAATGACGATGATGATGCTTGAGAGAGCCAAATGTGGCTCGATAACACTATTCGGGTACTTGGTGAGTCATCTTGTACTCCTGGATGAATGCTTGAAATGTACTATATCCTTACTACGGGACACTACATATCACCGTGGAATACACTAGTATCAGTGGTTCCGAAAGAAAAGTGACATGGGATTTCTTCCAAACCGAATTCATAAGAAGTATTTTAGCCAAAGATTTATTGATCAAAAGCGAAAAGAGTTCCTTGAGTCAAAAACAAGGACGAATGATCAGAATTTGAGTATGAAAGAAAATTTGTCAGGCTCAGCAGATATGCCAGAGAGTGTGTTACCACCGAAGCGATGATGTGTAAAAGATTTGAAGATGGTTTGAATGAAGATATAAGGATGTTTGTTGGCATTCTTGAAATTCAAGAGTTTGTGACCTTAGTTGAGAGAGCTTGCAAAGCCAAGAGCTCTCGGGAAGGAGAAAAGAAAGGCTGAGACAGAAGCTAGAGACTTTCGTAAAAGATCTTCGGGTAAAGTCTTTCATTCCACGAACAAGAAGCCCAGAGATGACTACAGTCGACAGAAAGCTGCTACAGATCAGCCTAGACAAGATCGACCTCCTATGAGCTCCCGAGCTACCTCGATAGCCAGTGTTGGAAATGTTCCACAAAGTAGAGTCGAATGCAAGTCTCGTGGGGAAATGGCACTCGGGAGTTGTAGATTCCGTGATCGGTCTTGCTATAAATGTGGGTCGCCGATCATTTTATCGAGAGAGTGTCCGGTTAATCGAAAGGAATGCAATCCGTAACACTACACCGAGCAAAGTGCCAATGCGAGGTAGACCACCCGCATATCTTCAGCAATGTAGGTGGTAGTCGAAAAGGAACAAAGAACACTACGATCGATCTCGAGGCTAGAGCTCCAATTCCAGAGCTTATGTTTGCCGCACGAGAGCAGAGAGGATGCTTCCTCCCGACGCGTCATTCGGGTACTTTCACTCTTTATGATACTACTGTGATTGCACTAATTGATCCTGGTTCGACTCATTCTTATGTGTGTGAAAATTTAAAATTTGGCAAGACTCTGCTGGTCGAGTCTACCGAGTTTGTAATTCGAGTGTCCAACCCTTTGGGTAGATGTGTGCTTGTTAATAAAGTGTGTAGAAGTTGCCCGTTGATGATTCGAGATTATTGCTTCCCAGCTGATTTAATGTTGTTGCCCTTTGACGAATTCGATATCATCCTGGGTATGGATTGGTTAACTTCACATGAGGCAATAGTGGATTGTAAAAGAAAGCTTATTGACTTGAAATGTCGAAACGGTGAAACGATCAGAATTAAATCTTGTGACATAAATGGGTTGCCTACAAAGAATATCTTCAATGGTAGCCCAAAAGTATGTGAGAAAAGGGTGTGAAGCTTATTTGGCTTATGTAATCGGGAAATAAAATGTCCGAAAAACAAATGGAATCTGTATTCAGCTTGTATGTGAATTCACCGATGTGTTTCTCAAGAGCTACCGGCTTACTCTCAAATCACGAGAGATGAGTTCGTTCTGTGATTGAGTTAGTACCGAGCGGCTCCGATTTCGATAGCTCTGCATCGAATGGCACCTATTGAGCTAAAAGAATTGAAAGCGCAGCTTGCAAGAGTTGATGATAAGGGGCTTCACGCGACCGAGTTTCTCTCCGTGGGTGCACCGGTTTTATTCGTGAAAAGAAAGATGGAACTATGCGAATGTGTATCGACTACCGACAACTAAATAAGGTAACCATAAAGAATAAGTACCCGCTACTCGGATTGACGATTTATTTGACCAATTGAAGGGGACTTCAAAGTTTTTTGAAAATAGATTTGAGATCGGGCTATTATCGGGCCATAGTCGAGATACGATGTGCCAAAGACGGCATTTCGAACGCAGGTACGGCACTATGAGTTTTTGGTTATGCCTTTTGGACTCACTAATGCACCACTGCCTTTATGGATCTAATGAACCGAGTCTTCCGGCGCTTCTTGGATCGGTTTGTAGTAGTGTTTATCGATGATATATTGGTCTACTCCAAAATGAAGCGGAACACGTTGAGCACTTGAGAGTAGTACTACAAACCTTGAGAGATCATCGCTTATATGCAAAATTCAGTAAGTGTGAGTTTTGGTTGAACGAAGTCACTTTCTTGGGTCATGTGGTTTCGTGTCGTATATTCGGGTGGATCCAAACAAAATAGCAAATTTATACTCGATTGGAAACCACCAAAGAATGTTTCCGAGATTCGGTTTCCTAGGCCCGCAGGATATTACAGAGCGGTTTGTAAAAGGTTTTTCTCATTATAGCTACACCGCTGACGAGACTACTACAGAAAAGATATCAAATTTGAGTGGTCGAGAAATGTCGGAAAAGTTTCGAGCAGCTTGAAAGCCTTTTTAACCAAGCCCCAGATTAACTCAAATGAAACGGGTAAAGAATTTACTATTTTTAGTGATGCTTCCTTTAATGGGTCAAGGTTGTGTTTTAATGCAAGAGGGCAAGGTGATAGCCTACGCTTGAGGCAATTGAAGCCGCACGAGAAAAATTATCCAACTCACGACTGGAGTTAGCAGCCCATTGTATTCACCTTAAAAATTTGGCGCCACTATCTATTTGGCGAAAAATGTCACATTTATTCAGATCACAAAAGTTTGAAGTATTTGATGACTCGTAAAGATTTAAACTTGAGACAACGTAGATGGTTGGAATTGCTAAAAGACTATGAATTAGTGATTGACTACCATCCGGAAAAGCTAATGTTGTTGCGGATGCGTTAAGTCGAAAAGTCATTATTTACTCTTCGCGGCACTAAATGCACGGTGACTATGTCCGATGATGGTTCGATCATGGCCGAGTTACAAGCAAGACCAATGTTTATTCAAAGCAAGTTTGTGACGCATGTAAAGTTGATGAAAGGTTAGTTGCCATTCGACTCTCGGTGAAAAATACGGCGTAATCGATTTTTCGATCGATGCGAATGATTGTTTGAATTATAAAGGCCGATTGTGTGTTCCTAAGAACTCAGATTTGATACAGATGATTCTGAACGAGGCCCATAATGGCCGAATGTCGATACACCCGGGTAGTACGAAAATGTATAATGATTTGAAACAGTTTTATTGGTGGCCTGGCATGAAACGAGATATATCCGAAATTGTCTCCAAGTGTTTAATCTGTCAACAAGTGAAAGCGGAGCATCAGGTACCATCCGGTTTACTTCAGCCAATCATGATACCTGAATGGAAATGGGATAGAATTACCATGGATTTTGTATCCGGTCTCCTTATGACACCTAGTAAGAAAGATGCCGTGTGGGTTATCGTTGACAGATTGACAAAATCAACTCATTTTGTATCGGTACGCACTGACTATTCACTTGACAAACTCGCCAATTGTATGTGTCGCAGATTGTAAGATTGCACGGCGTACCGAGTTCCATTGTTTCAGATAGAGACCCAAGATTTACCTCGCGATTCTGGAAGAAGTTGCAAGAGGCATTAGGTACAAAACTACATTTTAGTACAGCCTTTCATCCGCAAACAGACGGTCAGTCTGAGCGAACTATTTTGACACTTGAGGACATGTTGAGGTGTTGCGTTCTCGAGTTTGAAGGTACGTGGGAACGATACCTACCTTTGATTGAATTTGCTTACAATAATAGTTTCCAATCTAGTATAAAAATGGCGCCTTATGAAGCCTTATATGGTCGAAAATGTCGCACACCATTGTATTGGACTGAACTCAGCGAAAATAAGATACACGGGGTTGATTGGATTAAAGAAACAGAACAGAAGGCGGTACTCATTAGAAATAACTTGAAAGCTGCTTCGGATCGTCAGAAGTCCTATGCTGATTTGAAGCGTAAGGATATTGAATTTCAGGTCGGAGATCGGGTGTTCTTAAAGGTTTCTCCGTGGAAGAAAATACTCCGATTTGGCCGAAAAGGCAAGTTGAGTCCGAGATTTATTGGACCATATGAAATCATCGAGCGAATAGGGCTCGTTGTTTATCGATTGAAACCGCCTTGACTTAGAAAAGATACACAATGTGTTTCACGCTTCGATGCTTCGCAGATACGGATCGGACCGTCCCATGTGATCACCCCACGAGAGATTGAAATTGATCCGATTTGACCTATGATGAGGAACCGATCCGTATTTTAGCTCGGAAATGAAAGAATTGAGAAATAAGAGGATTCCATTAGTGAAAGTATTATGGAATCGTCACGGAATTGAAGAGGCTACGTGGGAGCTCAAGAGTCAATGAGGCAACAATATCCGAACTTATTTAACGGTAAGATTTTCTGGGACGAAAATCCTTAAAGGGGGAGAGTTGTAATGCACCAATTTTGACCCTAATCGAACGGTGGTTTCGGGACCACGAATTCGAGCCTGTGGATATTATAATATTATGTTTTGTGTTTATTATGTGTGTTTTTAGTGAGTGTAAAAATTTCAGTAGAAAATTTTAGCTATCTAAGTGCTTAATTTGCTAAGAAGGCTTAAATTGCAAGAAGGATTAAGGTAGTGGGCATTAATGAAAAGGGAGCTAAGTGAATTGCCCATAAAACATGGGGATTTGCATGTCAAATCCCCATATTAATAAGGTGGACTGGCAAGCATGCAAGACTAAGATGCTTTCTATGCATTTTCTATTTTAAAGTATTAAATTGTCATAAGCATGCTAAAATAATAATAATAATGTGTAGATAATTTTAAAAAAAAAAAAAAGAAAAATCAATTTCATCTTTCTTCTTCCTCCTCACCCACCCCGGCTATCATCAAGAGAAGAAGAAATTCCTCTTCTTCAATCGGCTATTGCATGTGTTGAGCAAGGTGATATTTCAAACTCTAGTTTAACAATCCTTCTTTGAAATAGGTTGATTTCCTTGATCAACATTGAAAAATCAAGTAGAGATTTGAAATGCCATGCATGATGAAGTTCGCCATGGGGGGTTTATGATTTGAGCTGAAAATAAACTTAAATGGTAAGAGAAGAAATAGCTTGAACTTGTAAGAAAGCTTTGTCGATTTTTGGCTTGAAGATACCTTCATGTTTGGCCGAATATTGGGTTGGACATTCATGAAAATAATTTCTTCTTGTATCTTGATGTTCGCCATTTCCTTATGATGAAGTTACCATATAAGATTGTTATATGTGATGTTTAAGTTATGGGGTGAACTAAGTTTAAAAATTGATTAATTGAAGTAAACTAGTGCAAGGGGGTAAATTTGATGGATGGAAGAGTTATAGAGAATCCTAAGCACCTAAGGGCCATTCGGCCATGTAGAAGCAACCCAAATGGTTTGAAATTTTTATTGTGGTGTTCAATAGGAAATTGGATTAGTTGAATGCTTGAATTAGATGTGGTTATTAGCTTGTTTCTTGGTTGTATGTTGAAGAAAAATGCAAGGGTATGGGAGTAGTACATTCGGCCATAATAGAAAATGAATTTGAGCTAATGTGTTTGATTATATATGTGTAATTATATAAAGTTAAGGTACGGTTAGATAAGAAGGTAAGTTGTAAGTTAAAACGCATCAAGGGAATTATCGCCAAAGTGTTTCCTAATAAATTGAATGCACTTGAACAAAGTAGGGGATGTAGGCCGAATGCACATTGTTATGTCTTGAAATTATGTATTTTATGATTTTGCTCTTGAATTGAATGGAAGTGTAGTTAATTGGTTAAAATTGAATCAAATTAGATCGGGAACAAAAAGAGAGAGATCAAGATCGAGGAAAAGCAAAGATTATCGAGTAGCCGATTTGCACGGCTTATCGACAACCGAGGTAAGTCCTTAAGTACTTATATGTTAAAGAGTTATTATGAACATGTTAAAGGATGAAATTTAATAATGTTGACTATAAAACTTTGTGTTAGCCGAATGTAAAGGTGCTAAATTGGGTTAAATATATTTTGTTAATGTGATTTGAACAAGTATATGTTTTCGATATGATATGTGAATGTAATATGATGTATATGATTTGGTTGTGATGTTAGCATTAATAAATATGTATTGAAGGTTTAATTATGTTGTAATTCGGGCTTCGAGCCTAGCAAGCCCTTGAGCCGGTGAGTAATTCGGGCTTTGAGCCTAGAGGCTTTGTGCCGGTGAAATAATTCGGCTTTTAGCCTAGCAGGCCACGTGCCGGTGAAACAATTCGGGCTTATTGCCTAGCAGGCTTAATGCCGGTGATATACTTCGGACCTTAAGTCCAGCAGGCCTAGTGCCGGTGAATGTATTTGAGCTCTAAGTGCATGAAAATCAAGTTATGAACATATCAAGAAATTTCGGTTTAGAAGCATGATTCGTATAAATTCGACAGAGAGGTATGTATTTTATAATTGTGTTACTCAATAAAATGACAAACAAGTATTCGAGTAAGTGAAAGTTTTATACATTAATTTATTAGAGATGAATGAATATGTATACGCAAATCATATCATGTGATAGTAAATATTTGGAAGCATGAATGTATTTAGTTGATTGGATAAGCATATGATATGTACATAAGTCCGTGATATACTTGATGATTGATGTATGTGAATAAGAAAGGTAAAGCTTAGTATTAAGTGCATCAATGATATTAAGTTGTTTCGCTTTATAAATAAAAGAGGTTATGTATTATTTATGTTCGGATTAGTGATAGAAGATATTAATTCGAATGGTTGTATGTATTTTACTTAAATAAGTATATGTTTAATTAGGACTTACTAAGCTAGCAAGCTTATCGTGTGGAATGATTCCTTTGTTTTATAGATTTTGGTTACGTGAGCGGGCTCGTGAAGGATCGTCAAGAAGCTCATCACACTATCGCCTTCCTTTGGTATTTTGAATTTTGGTTACGAATTAGAAGGCATGTATAGGCTAGATGAAGTCTTAGAAATATGCGATACTTAACCTTGTAAGTGTTTATGATAGCCATGCGAGAATGGCTACAATTTTTCTTAGTAAATATGATGTTGTGTTACGATATGTATGTTGGTACATGACGGCAATGTTCATGAAATTTTAAATCCAGGTTTAATCGTTTTTGCTAAGAAACATTTGCATACATATAAATCCTTGAATTTGGGAAGTAGGTAGGTTCGGCTAGAAGTTTAACTTTCATAAAATTTAGCAGAACAGCTTGTAGTGGCAGCATTGATGTAAATTAGAAAAATCACACTAAAATTTGGGTACATTGAATTTGAAAGTGAATGAGATATGAGATTAAACCTTATTGTGTCTATTTTTATATGAAAGAAATAGAGTACGCAAACGATTTATATATTATGAGATAATTGAGTTCTAGTGAAACCTGCTCTGAATGCATTCGTGAGTCACTGTTCAGTTTTGGAAAAATTGCCATAAATTGTATAAAAATAATCAAGAAGCATGGTTTATATGTGTAGAATCCTAAATGAGTCTACTTTTCATTGGTATAAATAAGAACACCATTGGAAAATTGTGCAATCTGATAACTGCAGTTTTATAGGGACAGGTCAGAACTGTCCAGCAGTGTAATAAGGGTAACTTTGAAGAATAAACTGTACAAATTGGCCACATGAAAAATTCTACAAAAATTATGGTGAATAGATATATGAGTCTAATTTCAAGGAAAATTTACGGATCTGAATTTCGAATTTTGTAACTCGAGTTATAGCCAAATTAGTCGGCACAACGCAGTTTGACAGCTTTAAGATTTTCATGTTTTGAACTTGTAGTCAAGTCTAGTAATGCCTCTTACTTAATTCCGGCGATGGTCCCGAGTAAGGGGTGTTACAACGATCCTCATAAGCTCGGCTCACATACTGTAGAAAGAAAGTTTGTGCGATGGATCATTGAACTGCTGCCCTCCTCGTTATCTCGCACACTACTTATAGTGAAGGGAGAAGAAAGTAAAGAGATTATCTTGGGAAAGCTCTATAAATACACATGTACACAACACAAGTAAACAGACATCAATAATCCACAGACTAAACAATACTAAAATTTTGAGTAATAAATAAATCGATCATAAACTAAGTTTTCTTCTAAAGCTAAACAAATGTTTAAAAATATTTGTTCTCAAAACTTCAATAGCTTACTAGGCCATTTTGGTGGCTAATGTAATCTTTCGAATTCAAGTCTAACATCTAGGCCGGGTTGGGGAGGTTACATTTGGTGGCATCAAAGCCTATGTTTTCTAAATTTGGACAAAAAAATTTTGAAATATGTTTGCACGCATGCATGAAAAAGGGGTATTTTGGGAAAAACCATGCAACAAGATTTTTGAACAATTTATTTTTCTGTAGGAAATTGAATTTGAGATTATGAACATTTAGAATATGAACATTTTAGAGGATAAATAATACCTGAACTTTTGTTTGAAAACTCTAGATATACTTTTGAATTAAAACTTTCGAATGATCACTATGAACACCCAAGGCATATGTGGTACGAGTAGGCGATGTAGGGTTGCACCTATAAAGTTACCTATTGTCCAGGGGGATGAGGAGGACTATGTTGAAAACAAAAACAGTGACGACACGATAACCTAGGTGATTTTAAGGGTTTTACAAATGGCTGCTAGAGCCAAATAGGATCGGGGAGCCGAGGATTCGTTGGGGTGAGGCTCCGATCGAATGAGTTAGAAATGTTCAAAGGTATTGTTGGAACAAAGCCAATGGTGGCTGAGTACTGGATGGAGTCGATGGAGAGAATTGTGAAGGATTTAGACTATACTTCGGAGTAGAAGTTGAAGAGGATTATGTCCTCGTCAAGAGATGAGGTATGTTGTTGGTCGTAGTTTGTCGTAAGAGGTATGCAAGTTGACCGTATAAATTGAGAATACTGTAACACCCATAACCTGCAATGTAGCACCCCTAACCCGTAATCATCACCGTTTAGGGTTAAGAGGCATTACCAGACAATTGAAAACTTTTACGAATATTTCATAACTAAATTTAACATATCACGTCAAAGTGCCCCTTAAATAGGTCCATGAGACCTTAAACATGATTTAGAATAGGGTCGAGACTAAACCGAACACATACGAATATTTTTAGAAATTTAAAATTTTTTCAAAGTTACCGAGGTCACACGCCCGTGTGGTAAGGCCGTGTGCCTCCCATGGCCTCGGACACACCCATGTGTCCAAGCCGTGTCAAAACAGGGCATACATACTGACTTGTTCACACGGCCTGAGACACGCCTGTGTGCCCCACTCGTGGTCAAAACTGTCTTGCACCGCACGGCCAGTCACACGCCCGTGTGTCCAGCCCGTGGTCGCTACTGACTTGATCCACACGGCCAGTTATACGCCCGTGTGTCTTACTCGTGGTCAAGTCTGACTTGTTTTGAAATAAAACCACGAGGGACACGGTCGAGCCACATTCCCGTGTGCTCCACTGTTTGGGTAATTATAGGTCATTTTTAAGGCCAAATTGCCACCCTTACTTGGGTCATCCCTACAAACACATTGAAGTATATTTCTAAACACAACTGGCAACCAAAAACACACCAAATGGTCATCATAATATCCCGTTCAATCTCATTTCTAAGCATACCGACTTATATGCCAAATAGATCAACTAATTTACAAATGAACTAAGCATGATTCATCCACAACTTACCACTTTATCATAACCATTGTTCATCAAACCCACATACTCACTTTTCATCAATAAGCTTACCATTACCTGTACTATTTCATAACTATGGAATCATACCAAAACCAAACATCATAAGACATGTCTAGTCATTCATAACACAACCATATATCTAGCCGTATCACATGGCCATGTACATATACCAATCCTATCCCAAAACAACTAGCCTATACATGCCATATTTAGCTATATACACAATCAAAAGTACCAACATATAGATTGATAGTGTTGTGATGATCCTCGACGATTGCCGAGCCTTTCGTAGCTTTGACGATCTGTAAAAAAAATGTAAACACACACAAAATAAGTTTTCCAAAAGCTTAGTAAGCCATATACAAATAAACTTAACATGTAATTCACATTATCATATCAATACATAAATCATTAATATATCTCAATAGCAAATTCATAATCCTTCATTGGCTCATTATTTAGCCTTTGCTTATCAACCATATAACTCATTTGCTCTTATCACATTCATTCATATATTGCATTTTAGCTCATTGCATATATGTACGTATTTACTCACCTTTCATGCCTATTTAAAGCATATACATCAACATACCTGAAACAGATATACAACTCTAATCATTCCTTTCTCGGACTTGCCCGTTGAACCATTCGGAACTAAATAGGATACTCAGAGTACATTGAGTAATCGTACAATGCCAACGTCCCAGACGTGATCTTACAAGTACTCAAATGTCGATGCCACTATCCCAGACAGGGTCTTACAGAAATCAAATACGATGCCAATGTCCCAAACATGGTCTTACGCGTAAATCTCATATCGATGCCAATTTCTCAGATGTGGTCTTACACGAAATCTTGAATCAATGCCATCCCAGACGTGGTCTTACATGATCTCACATATCGAAAATCTATGTAATGACATGTTAATCCTATATATTCCTAGGTTCATACGGGGCTTCTCTGACATTGATACATTATTGATACTTCCTCGGAATTCATATATTATCATTGTCGTATACATTCATCACAATGAGGTTTCATGTGAACATCCATAAATCAATACAAATACATTTATTTGTATATAAACTTACCTCAGATTTGAGTAAACGTATGGATTCGACTATTCAATTACTTTCGACTGTCCGCGATCTAAGTCCGTTTTCTTCGGTTCTTGATCTATACATATTCAAATTTAACTCATTATTAACCAAATCATTCAATTCAATCCAAAAACACATATTTAGGGCAGTTTCCAAATTAGCCCTCACATATTCACATTTTGACATTTTAGTCCCTATTTCACAAAATCACAAAATACACAAAATCTCAATACACCCCTGCTTAGCCAAATTTTATATAGGTCCTTAGAAACCCATATTTTTCATTTATTTCACAATTTAGTCCCTCAAAATATTATTTCCTCAATTAAGTCCAAATGACTCAAAATCATCAAAACTCCAAAGACAAAACATGTTAGTCTAACACATATATCACAATTTTCAGCATCAAACATCACAAAACTCATGTGTTCATCAATGGCACATTTCAAAACTTCCATCAATACACAAAATTAAAGCATGGGTTTCAAAGTATACGAAGCAACGATTACAAAAACATAGAAATTATCAAAAACCAAAGGAAAACATACCTTGAATCAAGCTAAAAAATGGTCGAATGCCCTAGCTTAGTTTTCTTTCGTTTCTTTTCTTCAAATTCGACAATATGGATGATGATAATGACTTATTTTATACCTTTGTCTTATTATAACTTTACTTATTATTTCATTTACCATGTTAACCTTATAACTAAACATATAAAACATATAAATACAAGGCCATTAATGTCCATTAACCATGTTTATGGTTAAATTACAACATAAGGCCACCAACTTTATAAAGACATGACACTTCAGTGCTTTTAACATATGACATGCTAATTTAGCATCTTTCACAATTAAATCCTTATGTCAAATTAAGCACACAAACGAACAAATAAATTCACAAAACTTTAACACATGCTTAATCACATACAATAGACACAAAAAATAATATTAAAATATTTTTATGACTTGAATTTGTGGTCCCAAAATCACTATTCTTACTAGGGTCTAAACCAGACAGTTACAATTCTCCCCCCTAGGGATTTTTATCCCCGAAAATCTTACCGTTAAATAGGTTCGAATATTGTTGTCTCATTGAATCTTCAGGCTCCCACGTAGCCTCTTCAACTCTGTGTCGATGCCATAACCCTTTCACTAACGAGATTTTCTTATTTCCCAATTCTTTCACTTCATGAGCTAATATACTAATCGGTACTTCTTCGTAAGTCATATCAGATCGAATTTCAAGCTCAGATGGAGGAATCACATGTGATGGATCAGATCTGTATCGACGAAGCATTGACACATGAAATACATTATGTATCTTTTCTAATTTCGGTGGCAACAACAATTTATACACAATATGTAACATCCTGGAAATGGGCCTATGCACTTTTGATTTAATTATACGAAATGGCATGTCTTATGTGTTATGAATGTATGGTGAACATTTTTGAAACTTGGAAATGTAAGGAAATGACTTGGAAATGTAAGGAAATGTCTTGTCTTGGAAATGTAAGAAATGACTTGAAATGGAAGGAAATGTCTTGTCTTGAAATGTAAGAAATGACTTGGAAATATAAGGAAATGTCTTGTCTTGAAATGTAAGGAAATGACTTGGAAATGGAAGGAAATGTTTTGTCTTGGAAATGTAAGGAAATGACTTGGAAATGTAAGGAAATGACTTGGAAATGTAAGGAAATGTCTTGTCTTGGAAATGTAAGGAAACGTCTTGGAAATGTAAGGAAATGTTTTAGAAATGTAAGGAAATGCTTTAGAAATGTCAAGTTTAAAGTTTAAAAGGGGGACATGAAGCAAGGTGGTCTTAAGAGAAAATGTATGTGAAATATGACATACAAATAGCCTTGCTAAAATGGCTACAAGGCACCACTTAAGGGCCTAGCAAGTGACGCCACATACATAGACAAATGGGCCAAGGATCGAGTTGCATGGGAAGCAAATAAATAATTTTATTTTTTCTACAAGGAGCAGAGCGGTGGACGGCATTAAGGCTCTTAAAAGAGGAGTTTTATTCTCTTTAAAATTCGACAAATATATATAATGATGGGTTATTATTAGTATTATTTTTATTAAGAGATAAGAGATAATTGATGGATTAAATTCTTTTAATTTGAATATATTGATAATTAAATAGATAAAGCTATCAAAATAGAAAAGTGATGGCCAAGTAAGGGATTCTAAGTTAGTAATTTCAGCTACTAAAGGAAAAGAGGGCCATTCATTCTTTCTTTCAACTCTCTCTCTGGTGAATTCTTTCTAGCAAATAACTCCTCTCTTCTCTTTTATTTTTGCCAAGCCGAAATACCTTGTGCTCTAGCTGAATCCTCCATCTTTATTCTTCTTTCTCTTTTCTTTCTACCAATCAAAAAGCCAAAATCAATATCCTTCGAGCCAATATAGCCGAATATTGTAAAAAGTTCAAGCAAGGATTGCCGATTCCTAAAGTAAGGGTAAGATCTCATTCAGTTTCATCCTTTTTTCTTTTAAGATTTGCCGAAATCTAGGACTAACCCCATTAATATCTTGTTGTCGAAACTTTGAAGAGATCTTTCGGGATTTACTAAGTGTCGACTACAGGGAAGGAGAAGTTCTTTTCCTGAAGGTACACCATAGGCCGCATGTTCCCTAGTTATTCGGTGAGTTTCGAGATTTAAAATCCACAAGGTAAGTGTCTATAGCATTTGGCCAAGGCCATGTTTGGTAAATATATGTGTTCATTAATCATTCAAAAGCCAAAACTAATCTATTCAAGTAATCTGGTGATTGCCGATTTCAAGAAAGAAGGATAAAAAGTTTTGGCATTTGATTAGACATCAATCGGCACCAAGGTAAGTTTTGAGTTACAACAATCCTAATAGGATTTGGATTTATGGCCGAATGGCTTTTTATTAAATATTCCTAGTGTTGGCCGAATATAGGCATTAAAGACCTAAAGCAGTGAGATCGTATTTTCGAGATTTGAAGTGAAGTTGCTAAGTTAATCAGGTGTGTACCCTACACTAATCTTAATAGATTTATGGCTTAAACTTGATATATGTGTTAATATGAAAGTGCAAGAATGTGGCTAAGGTACCATGTTATGGTACAAAGTGCTCAGGTACGTTTCCTACTCCTACTAGCATTATGAAATATGTTATATTTAACATGTGATAAGTAATAAGAATGTGAAATTTGGCATGTTAATGCATAATATGTATGATATAGGGCATATGGGTTATTGAAAAGGGGAAGTGAATGTGGTGACCTAAGACCACGATATTTGAATGTGGTAACCTAAGACCACGATATCTGAATGTGGTGACCTAAGACCACGATATCTGAATGTGGTGACCTAAGACCACGATATCTGAACGTGGTGACCTAAGACCATGATATCTGAGTGTGGTGACCTAAGACCACGAATACTCATAAGAGCGATGAGCACGTCGACTGCAGCGACAGCCTTCGATGATTTGTAGCGGATGGAGGGTTGACTTAGTAGCCCCCACGGTGTGCAGGTTGGTACGGGTGATGTATAGCGGATGGCATCTAGGTTTGGGTTTTGGTTGCATCATTTTAATTTAATGATATATGAATTTGTATGCTATGAAATGCCTAAATTTGTTAAGACTTAGTGTTGTGTTACACATTGAGTCTGTTGACTCACCCCGTTATGGGAACATTTTTCAGGTGATGATCAAGAATGGACCTGCCTAAGCTTAGGATGCTTAGGGATGTGCTCTCAAGAAGAAATTCATTTTATTTGGACTACTTTATTTTAAGTACTTTGGTTTTAATTTTGGGATTTATTTGATGTAATAAGGCCATAGTTGAATTACTTTAATTTTTCTTTTAATTACTATGTACGAATTTTTACCAAGTGAAGTTGAAGTAGATTTATTTTAAAACAAAGCCTAAACGTTTTGTCACCTAAAGTAAAGGATTTTAATAATGAAATAAACTTGTTTTCAACTCAAGCCTGACCCAACACAATCTTTCTTTCAAAACACACAAGTTTGTCCTAAGTAACAAAAGAAATTTTAACCGGTTTACTTCGAGGAACATACCAGATCCGGTCCAGGCTCGTGGGCCGGGTATGGGGTGTTTCAGTTTGGTATCAGAGCCCGTTTCAAACTCTCGACCTGAGGTTTAAGGCCCAAAACATTTTCAAATCGAGCCCAAGTAAGTTTTATGAAAATATTTTTTGGGAAATAAGCAGGTTTTTTTGGCATGGCACCTAAGTCTCTGACCCGCAGTCCACCAGGTAAGTACTTCTATCCATTTGTGTGGCTTAAGGTATGAACTGTAGAAGAGTAGAAATGGATCGTAGAAATAGTATGATAAGCACTTGAACCCTAGGACTAGTTTACCCCAACACTTACATAAGACTTTAATGCCTAATTAAACAAACCTATGGTTAAGTCACCGAGTTAGGGTGTGGCAACCATTATGCGCATGTCTAGGATTGGATCCGAAAGAGCCTGGTACTTAAGCAGTCCTAGTGACTCACCTCCTCTTCGCAGGAATCCTACCTGGTGCGTAGTAACCGTTCACCCTAACCAAGAGGACTTAGTCATCGGCTAAACCAATGATTAAAACCCGAAAGGGACTAGCCATGCAGTTTTATAAAAACCCTAGTTTTTAAATCACTAAACTACCCTTTTTGATTTGTACAAACTATTTTGAAGACATTTCTCGAAATATTTCTGACTTACAAAATTATGAAAATACCCCTGGTTGTAAAATTACTAAAATGCCCTTGGTTTCTAAAATTTCAATACTACCCTCGACTTTTGCAAAGATATTTTTGCTTTACCAAAATACCAAAAACCTTATTTTGTGAAATATTGAAATACCCTGATTTGGAAAATTATTGAATTACCCCTGACTTACCAAAATTTCTAGAATGACCCCGATTTCTGAAATTTCTGTAACACCACTGATTTGGAAAAAAAAAAATTTCAAGATAACCTCGAGTTTTAGTAAATTTTGAAATATCGTTGATTTGTAAGGATTTTCAAATTGACCCTGATTTATTACCAAAATACCCTATAGGACGAATGACGAAATTACCCCTGGGATAGGAATAAGGTAAAGAGTGTTCGGATAGTGAATGTGGGCGGTAGATACCACTGAATAAATATGTCTATGTTGATGAATGAATGTGCCTCTATTGAGGAATGAAGGTGTCTCTGTTGATGAATGTGAATGTGATTCTCTAAATTAGAGTAGTGAACTTGAACTGAAACTTTGTGTGATCGAAAGAACTACGTCTAAATATATTTATTTCATAAAATTGTTCACGGTTAATAAGTGGAACAAAATTCTGATGCATAAAACTTTTTAATCAGATTAAATCGCGGCGTTAGAAATGAGTTCTAGGGGACGTGAACTTAGAGATTGTGCCTAGGAAGTATGATGGTTCTATTAAGATCAGAGTGCGCAGCATAAGCGTAGTGCGGTGAGTTAAGATGTACGATTATTCGTTAGTAAGTAATTTCAAGGACGAAATTATTTTTAAGGGGGGTAGAACTGTAATATCCTGAAAATGGGCCTATGCATTTTTGATTTAATTATACGAAATGGCATGTCTTATGTGTTATAAATGTATGGTGAACATTATTGGAAACTTGGAAATGTAAGGAAATGATTTGGAAATGTAAGGAAATGTCTTGTCTTGGAAATGTAAGGAAATGACTTGGAAATGGAAGGAAATGTCTTGTCTTGGAAATGTAAGGAAACGACTTGGAAATGTAAGGAAATGTCTCGTCTTGGAAATGTAAGGAAATGACTTGGAAATGTAAGGAAATGTCTCGTCTTGGAAATGTAAGGAAATGACTTGGAAATGGAAGGAAATTTATTGTCTTGGAAATGTAAGGAAATGACATGGAAATGTAAGGAAATGTCTTGTCTTGGAAATGTAGGGAAATGTCTTGGAAATGTAAGGAAATGTCTTAGAAATGTAAGGAAATGCTTTAGAAATGTCAAGTTTAAAGTTTAAAAGAGGGACATGAAGCAAGGTGGTCTTAAGAGAAAATGTATGTGAAATATGACATACAAATAGCCTTGCTAAAATGGCTACAAGGCGCCACTTAAGGGCCTAGCAAGTGACGCCACATACATAGGCAAATGGGCCAAGGATCGAGTCGCATGGGAAGCAAATAAAGAATTTTATTTTTGCTATAAGGATCAGAGAGGTGGACGGCATTAAGGCTCATAAAGGAGGAGTTTTATTCTCTTTAAAATTCTGCAAATAGATAGATAATGATGGGTTATTATTAGTATTATTTTTATTAAGAGATAAGAGATAATTGATGGATTAAATTCTTTTAATTTGAATATATTGATAATTAAAGAGATAAAGCTATCAAAATAGAAGAGTGATGGCCAAGTAAGGGATTCTAAGTTAGTAATTTCAGCTACTAAAGGAAAAGAGGGCCATTCATTCTTTCTTTCAACTCTCTCTCTGCCGAATTCTCTCTAGCAAATAACTCCTCTCTTCTCTTTTATTTTTGCCAAGCCGAAATACCTTGTGCTCTAGCTGAATCCTCCATCTGTATTCTTCTTTCTCTTTTCTTTCTACCAATCAAAAAGCCAAAATCAAGATCCTTCTAGCCTACATAGCCGAATACTGTTAAAAGTTCAAGCAAGGATTGCCGATTCCTAAAGTTAGGGTAAGATCTCATTCAGTTTCATCCTTTTTTCTTTTAAGATTTGCTGAAATCTAGGACTAACCCCATTAATATCTTGTTGTCGAAACTTTGAAGAGATCTTTCGGGATTTACTAAGTGTCGACTACAAGGAAGGAGAAGTTCTTTTCCCGAAGGTACACCATAGGCCGAGTGTTCCCTAGTTATTCGGTGAGTTTCGGGATTTAAAATCCACAAGGTAAGTGTCTATAGCATTCGACCAAGGCCATGTTTGGTAAATATATGTGTTCATTAATCATTCAAAAGCCAAAACTAATCTATTCAAGTAATCTAGTGATTGCCGATTTCAAGAAAGAAGGATACAAAGTTTCCGACATTTGATTAGACATCAATCGGCACCAAGGTAAGTTTTAAGTTACGACAATCCTAATAGGATTTGGATTTACAGCCAAATGGCTTTTTATTAAATATTCCTAATGTTGGCCGAATATAGGCATTAAAGATCTAAAGCAGTGAGATCGGATTTTCGGGATTTGAAGTGAAGTTGCTAAGTTAGCCAGGTGTGTACCCCACACTAATCTTAATAGATTTATGGCTTAAACTTGATATATGTGTTAATATGAAAGTGTAAGTACTCAGGTACATTTCCTACTCCTACTAGGATTATGAAATATGTTATATTTAACATGTGATAAGTAATAAGAATGTGAAATTTGGCATGTTAATGCATAATATGTATGATATGGGGCATATGTGTTATTGAAAAAGGGGAAGTGAATGTGGTGACCAAAGACCATGATATTTGAATGTGGTGACCTAAGACCATGAGATCTGAATGTGGTGACCTAAGACCATGATATCTGAATGTGGTGACCTAAGACCACGATATCTGAATGTGGTGGCCTAAGACCACGACATCTGGGTGTGGTGACCTAAGACCACGAATACTCATAAGGGAGATGAGCACGTCGACTGCAGCGACTGCCTTCGATGGTGTGTAGCGGATGAAGGGTTGACTTAGTAGTCCCCACGGTGTGCAGGTTGGTACGGGGGATGTGTAGCGGATGGCATCTAGGTTTGGGTTTGGGTTGCATCATTTTAATTTAATGATATATGAATTTGTATGCTATGAAATGCCTAAATTTGTTAAGACTTAGTGTTGTGTTACACATTGAGTCTGTTGACTCACCCCATTGTGGGAACATTTTTCAGTGATGATCAAGAATGGACCTGGTCTGTGGCTAGGGATGGCCATGCTCAAAGAAGAAATTCATTTTATTTGGACTACTTTATTTTAAATACTTTGGTTTTAATTTTGGGATTTATTTGATGTAATAAGGCCATAGTTGAATTACTTTAATTTTTCTTTTAATTACTATGTACGAATTTTTATCAAGTGAAGTTGAAGTAGATTTATTTTAAAACAAAGCCTAAACATTTTGTCACCTAAAGTAAAGGATTTTAATAATGAAATAAACTTGTTTTCAACTCAAGCCCGACCCAACACAATCTTTCTTTCAAAGCACACAAGTTTTTCCTAAGTAACAAAAGAACTTTTAACCGGTTTACTTCGAGGAACATACCAGATCCGGTCCAGGCTCGTGGGCCGGGTATGGGGTGTTTCACAATAGGTCCAATACGCTCGATAATCTCATACGACCCTATGAACCTCGTACTCAATTTACCTTTACGTCCGAATCTGAGTACTTTTTTCCACGGAGATACTTTTAAAAATACTTTATCATTGATTTCGAATACAATGTCTTTTCTTTTCAAATCTGCAAAGGATTTTTGATGATCCGATGCAGGTTTCATACTATCACGGATCACTTTTATAACACCCCAAACCCGGCCCATGCGTTATGACCGGATCTGACATGTCACATGAAGAAAGCGTAAAACATCGTGTGATTCTTACTAAAATAGGCGTTACTTGGTTGTGTTTAAGTAAAAAAGTTTTGTATGTAAATATTTGATAAAATATAGCTATTTTGAAAGATCGTTTGATGAGTCGAAAATCGAAGTAGTGAGCTTTAAAACAGTGACTTTTGAAAATGTCGTAGATAATTTTGAAAGAGAATCCAAGTTAAATCAATTGTAAAAGTTTGCTATAATGTCCATTTATTAATCAATTTTTGAAACAATTATTTATAATTTTAGAAAATCCCCATTCAAAACAATTTAAGAAAAAAAATAATACGTCCTAACACAAAGCAAATTAAAGTTTATCCCAGAGTCCTTATTACAACTTTAAAACCCGAAATAGTAAAGGTACGAAATAATACGGAAAAGTAGTTTACTAATGTTTGCAAACATCATTTATGAAGTATGGCCTCCACCAAGTCATCCATGTGTAAGAGTATGCACAAAGATCAATCATGAGATGGTTGTAATAACATACTTTATTTACCATATTTATTAATATAAAGCATTGTCATTATTATTTCAGTTTTTCTATCTGTGTATACAAATAAACTGTTTTATAATAATGTCCTGAGAATAATATGATTATTCTTAAAAGATCCTTAGTCGAGTATTATTGTTGACTAGGACAACAATAATGCATTAAGACTAACATGTAGTTGATTGATGATAAAGAGTTGTCATTGATGTGGATTGTCAAAATCAATGCATGAATATGTATGTTAGAGAACAACATATTGGATTGACCCGTTATGAGTATGTTTATTCGGATTATTATGTAATTGTCACAACATTACTCATAGTGATTAATATGTATATGATCCTCAGACTTGAGACAATTATTATCTCAACATCGTGAGTTGTATATTTTGATACATCAAACGTACAATTGTAATTGGTTGTTCTATAAAGGCTGATGTTGGATATACCACAATCTATGTAGAGGGATATGGTTGATCAATATAGGATAAGTCCCTCCTACATAATGGGAGTAATATCTTAGGCCACTTGATTGAGTGAGACTAGAAATGCATGGCCATGCTCAAATAAGTTGACATGAGATGTCATACTAATTTGTATATCATAGTCTACTCAAGATATCAAGAAACATGGGATGGACTATACAAGTGTGACTATTCCATGACTTGTGTCCATTCCAGAGATAAAGGACTTAAGGATTAATGTATGAAAGGTTAATCACAAAAGGTTATGTCGAATCATGACTTCTTGTAACTTAGGTAGCAATGATGCATTGCTAGATGCCACTCATTGTCTGTGATAATAGAATCGTTCTAGTATTACCGCTAACGCTGCAAGAACCTACAGGTCACACCCTATGGTTGAAATGAACTAATAAAATATAATTGGTATTGTTTTTGGTTGTCACATGAATTAAATTAATTAAAGAATTAATTTAATTGGGTAATCAAATATTGAACATATTATATGTACAAGGATGTTGTACACATAATGACAACATAATTCTATTAATATATGAATTTGATTCATATATAAATTTAAATAAATATAGTTTATCAAATCCTTATTATAATTAATGTAATTATAATTTTCGGATATAATTAATGTAATTATATTTTCTGTAAAAAACTTTATTGTATTTATTTAATCTTATGATACATTCAAGAGATACCAATTATAAATGGGTATTAAAAGGATACCAAATAATGGGCCCAATGAAAAGATACCCATTATAAAAGGCCCAATTAAAAGGATACCCATTATAAAAGGTATTTAAAAGAGGCAAAGCTTATGTGAAAAACCTAATAGAGTGTTTGTTAGGTCTAGCAACCGTCAAGCAAATAAACCTCCGAGAAAAGTTTTGGAGATTTCTTCCGCTCATAGTCAAACCGGTGGATCACGTAGAGGCCGACATCGAAAAGGTTGTGGCTTGATTCGACAAGAGATCAAAACTCTTGTTGCCAAGGTGTCATTTGCCTACTCGTATTGAAGTTTTTGGTAAATTTCAAACCTTTATTTCACCCCGATTCGCTCTCTCACACATGGATCCATGGTTTGGATCACCGGATCTAATTTTATTCTCACGCGCGCCATGGGGTTTCAGGCGCTCCAACAATGTGGTATCGAGCCACTTGTGTGATACTGAACTTCGGGTTTAAATACTTGGGTGATGCAATTGTATGAGATGCATGTTTTGATCTTATTGTATTTTCGATTGTTTAAATCGTTTAAGCATAACCTCGATAATCGTTCTTTCGATAACCGATTAAATGTTAATCATGGTGTTGTGGCTTATTCAATTTTATGTTATTATTGTTAACAAATCCGTAATGATGCGACGATGGTATTTACAATTTCCAAAGAAGAGTTAACCCAGCTAGTGGAACAAGGGTTGTTCCGATATGAAACCTCAAGGATTAAAATCCTAAAAACACGATTCTCGTTGATAAAAGTTATCAAATCGTGAGGATTCATTTGACCGGGATATGCGGTTTGTACTTGTGGGGCTCCGCCCCGCACTTCCAACTCCTACCATGATATCCCATCTCTTATTTTGGGGATGGGGATGAGAGCGCTCGCCGCGGGCCTTCGGCCCGCTTCCTCCGACCGCCACTTTCCCATCTTCTTATTATAGTATATTTTGTTAATAAAAGACATTTATAAACTTGATGGGCCACAAAAAGGTTGAAAGGATATTTTATAATTCACCTTAAAAAAAAAAAAAAAAACATTGAATTATGTATGCTATTTTTGACATGCACTGTTTGAAATGCATAGTTATAGCCCAATGACCCATTCGAGAAAAAGGTTGTATTTTTAAAAAAAAAAACGGCTGCGTGTCGTGCGTGCCTTACTATTATTCTCTTGTATTTCTCTTCTCATCTTATTCCTCGTATGTAAAACGAGTTTTACTGATATTGTAATTTGGAAAAGTTGCTGGGGGCCAAACAAGAAGGAAGGTGGGACAATGATTGTGAATGATAGCTTGTGAAATGGCTTACACCTTTAGGGTTCCTTTGGTTCTCCCATTGGCTTGGGTTGAACCACCTTAGTTTATGGGCTATAACTATTGCATTTATTTATTGCTTTATTTATTCATGTATGAGATGCTATGGATGTCTAAAGCATGCCAATTTTAATATATTAAAATTTGATGATAATAAACCCTATTAATTGATGAGATCGATTAGAAGACTAAATGGGCTAAAGTAGACCATAATTGGTGAGATGCAACAACCTTAATAAAATCCTCTATTAAAAATATTAAGTCAATATGGCCTTCCAATTTTGCCCTCGTTAAGGCCTCGATCAATACTATGTAGGTTCTGCCAAAGCGAAGTACTAGTATTTATCTTGGTTAAACGCGAAGAATAAACAAGTGATATTCGCTGGTTTAAAAATTGGTTAATGGCTTAACTAGGTTACTCTAATAGGATTAGAAACCTAGAGGCAAGTAAATTGGATAAATCATAAGATGATTAGAACAAGAGTTGTTCACCAAATATTAGGAATTACATATGATGTAATTAGCAAATGTTGCTTACCTAAATAACCATAATCTTAAGAGTAAAGCCAAAGCTGACTTAAGAGGTGGTGAAATATGGATCCTTAACCTACTAGAAATACTTTTGAGAAAGATTTTCCAAATTAATATACGAGGGTTATTAATTTTGAAATAAAATAGTGGAATATCATTTAATAAAGTCTTTTTAATGATTGATATTAAAATGGTAAATTTACTCACATGCATATTTAATTGTTGTAGATATATTATGGTCACAAACACTAGCACACTCTCATTGCGATCGGTCCTTGAGAAGGACAAATTGAATGGTTAGAATTTTCTTGATTGGTTCCAGTAACTTGAGGATTGTCCTTAAACAAGAACGGAAATTATATGTCATTGAACAACCACTTCCTAATGAACCACCCACTAATGCCTCGAGGACCGATAGAGATGCTTACAAGAAGTATCTCGATGACATGATAGATGTTGGATGTCTTATGCTTGCCACTATGAATCTCGAACTTGGAAGCAACATGAGGACATGGTTGCTTATGATATGATCGAGCACACTGAAAGAACTTTATCGTGGGCAAGCACGGCAAGAGAGGTTTGATATCTCTAAAGCCCTATTCCAATGTAAGTTGGTGAAGGAAGCCAGTAGGACCTCATGTTCTTAAGATGATTGGCTATATTGAAAGCCTATCTAAGCTTGGTTTTCCATTGAGCCAAGAGTTGGCCACTGATGTTATTTTGCAATCGTTGCTTGGGATAGCTACAGCTGCTTTTGTCCTCAATTTCAATATGAATGAAATTGACAAGACTCTACCACAATTGCTCAAGGTATGTTACGAATGCTGAAGGCAACTTGAAAAAGGTTGGACCCAAGCCCATATTGATGGTCCGTAATAACAAGGGCAAGGGAAAGGCCAAAGTTCAAACAAAGCCTAAGGGCAAAGGTAAGCCCAAATTTGGAAAAGGAAAGGCTACACTGAAACCTAAAGGTGGGGTGTCTAAGGAAGGAAAGCTGCTTTCATTGTGGTGTGATCGACATTGGAAACTGAATCGCCTGTCTATCTTGAAGAAGTCAAGAAGGCTAAAGCAAGCGGAATGTCTGCTTCAGGTATTTATGTTATTGATATTAATTTATCAACTACTACTTCTTGGGTATTAGATACTGGTTGTGGTTCTCATATTTGTACTTCTGTACAGGGACTACAAAGGAGTAGGACTTTGGCTAGAGGAGATGTGGACCTCCACGAGTTGGAAATGGAGCAAAAGTTGCTGCATTATTAGTGTGGGAACATATACTTTATCTTTGCCTAGTGGACTTGATTTATGTTTAGAGGATTGTTATTTTGTGCCCAGTTTGACTAAAAACATTATTTCAATTTCTTGTTTAGACAAAATTGGTTTTGAGATAATTATTAAGAATAATTGTTGTTCATTTTATCTCAATAATGTTTTCTATGGTTCAAAGACAATTAATTAATGGCCTCTATATTTTAGATCAAACGAATCCCATTTACAACATAAATACTAAAAGATCTAAAATAAATGACTCAAATCAAACTTATCTTTGGCATTGTCGTTTGGGCCACATAAGTGAGAAACGATATCCAAACTCCATAAAGATGGTCTCTTGAATTCATTTGTTTTTGAACAATTTGAAGTATGTGAATCTTGCTTATTGGGAAAAATGACTAAATCTCCTTTTTCTGGAAAAGGTGAACGAGCTAGTGATTTATTGGGCCTAATACATTCTGATGTATGTGGACCAATAAATACACAGGCCAGAGGTGGATTTCACTACTTCATTACTTTCACTGATGATTTCAGTAGATATGGGTATGTTTATCTCATGCGCCATAAGTCTGAGTCCCTTGAAAAGTTCAAGGAATTTAAAAATGAAGTACAAAAAATCAACTAGGCAAAACTATCAAGTCACTTCGATCCGATCGAGGTGGAGAGTATTTGAGCCTAGAGTTTGATGATCTTTTAAAAGAATGTGGGATTGTCTCACAACTTACTCCTCCTGGTACTCCTCAATGGAATGGAGTATCTGAGAGAAGAAATCGAACTTTGTTAGACATGGTTCGATCCATGATGAGTCATGCTTTGATCTACCGACTTCCTTTTGGGGACATGCACTTGAGATCGCTTTCACACTAAATCGTGTTCCATCTAAATCGGTTCAAAAGACGCCATATGAGATGTGGACCGGGAAACGTCCTAGTATGTCTTTTATGAAAATTTGGGGTTGTGAAGCTTATGTTAAACGCCGACGCCTACTAAGCTTGAACCCAAATCTGAAGGTGTATATTTGTGGGATATCCAAAAGAAACCAAAGGATATTATTTTTTAATCCCACTCGAGAACAAAATTTTTGTTGCTCTGATGGTGTCTTCCTAGAGAAAGAATTTACTTCTAGAAAAGGAAGTGGGAGAAAGATTGAACTTGAAGAAATTCAAGAATCACAAGATACCACCGAACCAGAGATTGAACAAAACCAAATTCCACAAGAAATTGAGGAACAAACAACCGCTATAGAAACACAACCACCACGCAGATCTTTAAGAGAACGCGTCGTGCACCGAGAGATATGGATTTCTCATTACAACGCATGGTGACATTCTTCTTATAGATCAAGATGAGCCTAGGACTTATCAAGAAGCGGTGACGAGCCCGGACTCGAGAAATGGCTTGAGGCCATGAGATCTCGAGATGGATTCCATGTATGAAAACCAAGTATGGACTTTGATTGACCCACCCGAAGGGGGTTAAACCTATAGGGTGTAAATGGGTTTTCAAAAGAAAATAGACATGGATGGTAATGTACAAACATACAAAGGGCGATTAGTCGCTAAAGGTTTTCGCCAAATTCATGGTGTTGACTATGATGAAACCTTTTCTCCTGTAGCTATGTTTAAATCCATCAGATCTTGCTCGCCATAGCCGCATTTCATGATTATGAAATCGCGCGGATGGATCGCCAAAACAACTTTCCTTAACGGAAACTTGAAGAGGATGTGTATATGACACAACCTCAAGGTTTTGTAAATCCAAAGGATGCTAGAAAGATATGTAAGCTACAAAGATCCATTTATGGATTAAAGCAAGCTTCTCGAAGTTGGAATATTCGCTTTAACGATGCAATCAAAGAGTTTGGTTTTATCAAAAATGAAGATGAGCCATGTGTTTCAAGAAAGTTAGTGGGAGCACTATCACATTCTTGGTACTATATGTGGATGACATACTTATCATGGGAAATGACATACCTACCTTGCATCTATTAAGACTTGGTTAAGAAGTTGTTTTTCTATGAAGGACTTGGGCGAAGCCACTTATATCTTAGGAGTCAAGATCTATAGAGATAGATCAAGACGACTACTAGGTCTAAGCCAAAGCACATACATAGATAAAGTAATCAAAAGGTTCATATGGAAGAATCTAAAAGAGGATTCCTACCTATGAGACATGGTATTTCACTCTCGAAGGAAATGTGTCCTTCAACTCCACAAGAGAGAGAACGTATGAGTAAAATTCCATATGCTTCCGCTATTGGATCTATCATGTATGCTATGTTATGTACCCGCCCGGATGTCTCGTATGCCTTAAGTATGACGAAGCGGTATCAAGTAGATCCCTGAAGGTCACTGGACCATATCCAAGAGTATCCTTAAGTACTTAAGAAGAACTAAGGATACGCTCCTATTATATGGAGGTGAGGAAGAGTTAAGTGTAAAAGGTTACACCGATGCCGCCTTCCAAACCGACAAGGATGATTCTCGATCGCAATCGGTTTTGTGTTTTGCCTTAATGGTGGTGCTTTGTAAGTCGAAGAGTTCAAAGCAAAGTACGATGAGCCGATTCTACAACAGAGGTCGAGTATATTGCAAACCAAAGTGAGGCAAAGAAAAGAAGCGCTTTGGATCAAGAAGTTCATTCTTCGACTAGGGGTTGTGCCTAGCATATCGATGCTATAGAACTCCGATGTGATAACAATGGAGCCATTGCACAAGCTAAAGAACCCGTGATCTCACCAAATGATCCAAACATATACTTAGGCGCTACCATCTTATTCGAGAGATTATCGATCGAGGAGATGTAGAGATATGCAGAGTACCTTCGGATGATAACATCGCCGATCCTCGACCAAGCCTCCGACACGCCAGGCATGATCGATCACACACTAAGTCGCTTGTATTAGATATATGAGTGATTGGTCTTAGTGCTAGTGGGAGATTGTAAGAGTATGCACAAAGATCAATCATGAGATGGTTGTAATAACATACTTTATTTACCATATTTATTAATATAAAGCATTGTCATTATTATTTCAGCTTTTCTATCTGTATACAAATAAACTGCTTTTATAATAATGTCCCGAGAATAATATGATTATTCTTAAAAGATCCTTAGTCGAGTATTATTGTTGACTAGGACAACAATAATGCATTAAGACTAACATGTAGTTGATTGATGATAAAGAGTTGTCATTGATGTGGATTGTCAAAATCAATGCATGAATATGTATGTTAGAGAACAACATATTGGATTGACCTGTTATGAGTATGTTTATCGGATTATTATGTAATTGTCACAACATTACTCATAGTGATTAATATGTATATGATCCTCGACTTGAGACAATTATTATCTCAACATCGTGAGTTGTATATTTTGATACAGTCAAACGTACACTGTAATTGGTTGTTCTATAAAGGCTGATGTTGGATATACCACAATCTATGTAGAGGGATATGGTTGATCAATATAGGATAAGTCCCTCCTACATAATGGGAGTAATATCTTAGGCCACTTGATTGAGTGAGACTAGAAATGCATGGCCATGCTCAAATAAGTTGACATGAGATGTCATACTAATTTGTATATCATAGTCTACTCAAGATATCAAGAAACATGGGATGGACTATACAAGTGTGACTATTCCATGACTTGTGTCCATTCCGAGATAAAGGACTTAAGGATTAATGTATGAAAGGTTAATCACGAAAGGTTATGTCGAATCATGACTTCTTGTAACTTAGGTAGCAATGATGCATTGCTAGATGCCACTCATTGTCTGTGATAATAGAATCGTTCTAGTATTACTGCTAACGTTGCAAGAACCTACAGGGTCACACCCTATGGTTGAAATGAACGGAATAAAATATAATTGGTATTGTTTTTGGTTGTCACATGAATTAAATTAATTAAAGAATTAATTTAATTGGGTAATCAAATATTGAACATATTATATGTACAAGGATGTTGTACACATAATGACAACATAATTCTATTAATATATGAATTTGATTCATATATAAATTTAAATAAATATAGTTTATCAAATCCTTATTATAATTAATGTAATTATAATTTTCTGATATAATTAATGTAATTATATTTTCTGTTAAAAACTTTATTGTATTTATTTAATCTTATGATACATTCAAGAGATACCAATTATAAATGGGTATTAAAAGGATACCAAATAATGGGCCCAATGAAAAGATACCCATTATAAAAGGCCCAATTAAAAGGATACCCATTATAAAAGGTATTTAAAAGAGGCAAAGCTTATGTGAAAAACCTAATAGAGTGTTTGTTAGGTCTAGCGGCCGTCAAGCAAATAAACCTCCGTAAAAGTTTTGGAGATTTCTTCCGCTCATAGTCAAACCGGGTGGATCACGTAGAGGCCGACATCGAAAAGGTTGTGGCTTGATTCGACAGTAGATCAAAACTCTTGTTGCCAAGGTGTCGCTGTCTACTCAGATTGAAGTTTTTGGTAAATTTCGAAACCTTTATTTCACCCCGATTCGCTCCTCACACATGGATCCATGGTTTGGATCGCCGGATCTAATTTTATTCTGCTGCGCCATGGGGTTTCGGCGCTCCAACACCATGGCCCCAAGTCTTCGTCACTGAGCGTTACCTACAAGGATTAAGAAAAGAAAGGGGGTGAGTTACAAGAACTCAGTGCATAATCCCCTTACCGTCATCCACTGGGCCTGAACCCATTTAGCAAAATTTCGGGCCTAAGTCCCTTTTACATAATAACGTATCAAATAAATGAAATGAATGTAATGCAACCCAACCCAACCTAATAATCCATCCGCTACACACCACCCGTACCATCGCATTACACCTATGGGGATCAAGTCAACCCACCCCGCCAAACACACCAATCGCAGTCATTTTGCCATTTATAACAAATTTTGATTGTAGCCAAGCTACCAGAATCATAGTGAATCATATTAACAAACATTTTTGTGGCAGTGCCAACGGAATCACTTCTCTTCAACAATTTCACATCCCATGAAAAATTATGTAAATACAACATACGTAGTAAATCATGATATTTACAATATAAACAACAATCATTGATTCAGGGATTCATTACAAAAATTCGGCCCATTATAACACTTTGCAAATCAGCCCATTAGGGAAATATATCAAATCGGCCCATTAGGGGCATTTTCGTAATTCGGCCCATTATAGCAATCTTATCAAATCAACCCATTATGGCAATCTTATCAAATCGGCCCATTATGGAACTTTGTAATTCGGCCTGCTAAGGTATTCTAGCAAATCGGCCCATAGGGACATTTTAGTAAATCGGCCCGTAGGAGCATTTTCATAATTCAAAAAATTTACCCACTAAGGGTAATTCGATAATCTCGAAACCCAGGGATATTTCGGTAATTTTCCCTCCAAGGGTATTTCGTAATTTCGCAACCCCGGACTTAACTACTAATTTGGGGCATAAAAATTGAAACTGTCCATTTGCGTCATATTGACTAAATTGACTATAACTCGAGTTAGGAAACTCAAAATTTAAATCTGTAAATTTTCCTTGGAAATAGACTCATATATCTTCTTACTACAATTGTTCCAGAATTTTTGGCTTAACCATTTAGTACAGTTTATTCCTTAAATTTTCCCTTGTTTCACTGACCAACAATTCTGACCTCTCTTAACTTAAATTCAAATATCTAAACTGTACAGTTTTCTTATATTGTTACCACTTGTTTCTATTGAAAAGAGGCTCAATAAGGAATCTACACATATAAATTATAATTCATAATTCACTTTGTACATTTTTAAATGATTTTTCCAAGACAAAACAGGGAACCACGAAGTCTATCAGAACCAGTCTCACTAAAATTAAAATGTCATAGAATATAAAATTCCTTTTCCTTCTCTGTTTCTTTCATATAAAAAATAGACACAGTAAGATTTAATTCGATATCTTATTCACTTTCTAATTTCCTTTCTCCTATTTTCTGTGATTTTTCAAAATCACATCACTGTTGCTGACCAAACTGTTTCATTGCAAAATATGGTTACTACTATGAACATAAGCACGCCCGAGTGGTCACGGATGCTGGTTTCCTATTTTTTTCAGTCTTTCGACCAAATCATAGAACATTTCATGCAAATATTCAGAGAAGTGTGAGATTACACACCATTTCACACATGTATTCGGAAGGGATAGGATTACACACCTGATTATGGTAAGGACTAGGCCTTCTTGATCGTCGACACCTAAGATATCATAACACTCTGTAACACCCTGGTTTTAGGGGATAGATTTTTGGTGCTTAAGCTCGGGTGTTGGCACACTTCAGTGTGTGTTTGGGTAAGTTTTAGGGGTCTTGAGAACTTTTAAGGGTAGTGGAATGCCTTAGAAAATTTTTGGTTTTTAGTGTTGAAAGGGGGAGCTTGGCAAAGAGGGGACTTAAGAGAATTTTTTGGGAGTTTTTGTCACAAGAAAGGAGCTGATGGAGTGGCAGGATGGGCGCCACTAAGGCCTTGTGGGTATGACGCCATTTGCAGGGGAAAGGGGTCTCAGGTTCTATTCGCATGGGCAGCAGGTGAAGCCTTGTTTTTGCGTCATTAAGGATTGGTGGTGGACGGTTTTGAAAGGCTTAAAAAGTGGAGAAGACTTGGTCAATTTTTTTTAAATTTTGGCTAGAAGGTTTGACCCATTCAAACTATTTTGAATGGATGGTGGGGAGGTATTTTAGGAGAATTTTAGGGATTATTTTTGGGGGGTTGGAGCTTGGCTTTTTAGTATAAATAGGGGAGGTGTTCATTTATTTTCACCATTTGTTTTCTCTCCTTGTCGAATTTTGTTTCCCAAAATTCCTTTGGTTCTTAGAAACTTCCTTCTCCAAATTCTTTTGCTCTCACATTTTTTCCAAGTGGCCGAACCCTTCACTCTCCCTATTTCCTTCCTTTTCACTTCAAAAACCGAAAGTGCACCCTATACCTTTCTTTCTCTTCTCTTTGGCCGAAACCACTGCTTCCCCTACCCCTTGATTTTATAGATAGCCGAATCTACATCCACCACCCTTTGCCGAATTTCTTTCTCTCAACTTGTTAGCACTTTGGCCGAATGTTAGCATAGATCTCTTGGGTTTCATTCTTTGAGATACTCTGAAGTTTTAGTGGTTAGCCAAGCCTCCTTTTGTTAGCAATCGAAGTTGGGGGAGAAGAGCCTATCGCAGAAACTTTTCGAGAGTCGGTGAGTCGGCGTTGAGTAAGCGTTTAGAGAGTAGGACCGTGGTGCTATTGAGGTGCGTAATCAACGCACTATTTCTTCTTCGATCTTTGGTTTGTTAAATGTGTTTACATATGCGTGATATGTGATGGCCGATTATAGTGGCTTGAATGGTGAGTTATTTATGATATATACATGATATGATAGTCCACATGTGATGCTTACTCTTTTGTTAATCGACATGTTGAACTTATGCATGCATACATGGGATTTGGGCTTGATTCGATGAAGGAGGAAGAGTACACAAGTTGTACGTGGGTCTAATGATAGCTCCGCTACATTAGCGCTTGATGGTTAGCTTTGTGCTACCTCAAGGGAGGTGTGGCTCTCGGTGCCCATCTCGGCGGTTGATGGCTATGTGCATCACCGTAGACGGTTTACGATATTGGATCACTTGGGTTGATCGGTGGCTCACCACGGCCTTGAGCAAATGAGCTTGCCAAGGTAAGATGTTATGGATCACTATGTGATCGGTGGGAGTTTCCCACGCCTTAGGCGGGAGTCCGCTAAGGTTGGTGTCACGGTTGGACAATGGGTTGGGCTGAGATGCATTCTTGCATGATTTGTTTCGATGGCTGTGTGGGTATGGGCCAAGCCCATACGGATGAAATTATGTGGTGGTTATGCACTGAGTCAGTGGACTCACCCTTTTATTTTTTTAACCATTTGTGTAATGAGTAAAATCGGACCGGATCGGAGAGGACACATGGTGGCCCATGCAAAAGAAGATGTTTAATTATTTTAAGTTTTTTTTTTTATAAAAGTATTTTGTTTTAAGTAATGATTGTATTAAGGGCCTTTTATGGTTGGCATTATTTATTTATTTATTATTATTATGTTTGGTATTATTTTAATTATGGTTTGGTTAAAATTTAATCAACAGATAAAAGATGATTTTATTTTTAGCAATCTGATTATTCAAATATATTTATACACTAAAGTTTTAATATGGACTATTTTTAATAACAAAGATTTATTTATTTACTTTGGAAATTACCTAATTATTACTTTTACTATTTTATTTTAAATTGATTATGACTTGGAAAAGATTTAATTATAAGTTTGTGTAAATAGTTTTACTCGAATTATTCATGAGTTAATAAAGTGCTTTAAAATGGACACTTTTATTTAATTTCAAAGTCCAAAAGTATAGTGTTAAAAGTACACGAGTTACCAGAAAGATAGTAAATTTTTCGTGTTTTAAATTCTAAGTAAAGAAAAATATTTTCACTAACATAACCAGATTCGGTCGTAGTGAATGGGCCGGGTTTGGGGGTGTTACAGATTGGTATCAGAGCCCGGTTCAAAACTCGGCTTTGAGGGTTTTGGGCCCGAAACAGTTTTCAAAATGGGTTTTTGGAATGTGGGCTTTTATAAACAATATTTTTCAGGCATGGCACCTGTACCTCCGACCCGAAGTCCACCAGGTAAGTGCTTCGAACTTTTAAATTGTGTTGTTTTGTTTGTATGAATTGATTTGGGCTTAGTTTGGGCTCGTAGATTAGAAAGTTAGGACTATTGGACCCTAGGACTAGACTACTCAAACATGTGCATAAAACTTAAATCTCTTAAACAAACTCGTGAAGTAAGTCGCGAGTTAAGGTGTGGTAACCCCACATGCACGCATGTCTAGGAGTGGAACCTAAGAGCCTGGTATTTAAGCGATCAGTGTGACTCACTCTCCTCTTCGCAGTATCCTACAGTGCGTAGCTACTGTTCACCTTAACCAAGAGGACTTGTTCATAGGCTAAACCAATTATTAAAACCCGAAAGGGATTTGACTGATTGTTTTAATATCTTTCGTTTAAAATTTTTCAAATTTACCCCTTTTGGTTTGTAAACCCTAATTTCGATTTCAAAAACGCTTTTCTCGACTTACAAAATTACCAAAATGCCCCTAGTGGCAAAATTACAAAAATACCCTTGAGTTATAAAATTTTCAGACTACCCTCAACTTTTGATAAAATGATTTTTACCTTGTAAAATACCAAAATTTTGCGGTTTCGAAATATTAAGATATCTTGGTTTGTGAAAATTTACGAAAAAACCCCTAGTTAATAAAATTACCAAAATGCCCCTGGTTTCTAAATTTTCAGATTTCTCTCGACTTTTACAAGAAGTATTCCTATTCCACTAAATATCAGAAAATTCTATTCTGTAAAATGTTGTGACATTTCGATTTTTGAGGATTTACGAAAAGGCCCATGATTTCCAAAATTACGAAAATGACCCTACTTTCTGAAATTTGTGCAACACATTTTGTTTGAAAAACAAAATTTTCAAGATGACTCCTGAGATTTGCAAATTTTGAAATATCTTTAAGTTGGAAAACTATTTTCAAAATTGACCCAGAGTTATTACCTATATACCCCTATAGGAAAATGACGGAATTACCCCCGGGTAGGAAGAAAACTTTGATTGCTAGAAAGAACTACTCTCGGAAACTTCATTGCATAAAATTGCTCGTGGTTATAACAGTGAAACAATAATTTCTAATGCATAAAACTTTCTAAACAGACTGAATCGAGGCGCTAGATATGAGTTCTAGGGGGCGTGGTCGCAGTACTTGTGGACGTGGTAGAGGCAGTTTTGGTGACTGTTTGTTTTGTTGCTCGTAAAGTATGTTAGCTCTTGGAGATCAGAGTGCGCAGCCATAGCGTAGTGGGAGGAATTGGACTGTTAGTTTAGACAAGTAATTTCGGGGACGAAATTATTTTAAGGAGGGTAGAATTGTAACACCCTGGTTTTAGGGGATAGATTTTTGGTGCTTAAGCTCGGGTGTTGGCACACTTCAGTGTGTGTTTGGGTAAGTTTTAGGGGTCTTGAGAACTTTTAAGGGTAGTGGAATGCCTTAGAAAATTTTTGGTTTTTAGTGTTGAAAGGGGGAGCTTGGCAAAGAGGGGACTTAAGAGAATTTTTTGGGAGTTTTTGTCACAAGAAAGGAGCTGATGGAGTGGCAGGATGGGCGCCACTAAGGCCTTGTGGGTATGACGCCATTTGCAGGGGAAAGGGGTCTCAGGTTCTATTCGCATGGGCAGCAGGTGAAGCCTTGTTTTTGCGTCATTAAGGATTGGTGGTGGACGGTTTTGAAAGGCTTAAAAGTGGAGAAGACTTGGTCAATTTTTTTAAATTTTGGCTAGAAGGTTTGACCCATTCAAACTATTTTGAATGGATGGTGGGGAGGTATTTTAGGAGAATTTTAGGATTATTTTTGGGGTTGGAGCTTGGCTTTTTAGTATAAATAGGGGGGGAGGTGTTCATTTATTTTCACCATTTGTTTTCTCTCCCTTGCCGAATTTTGTTTCCCAAAATTCCTTTGGTTGCCGAAACTTCCTTCTCCAAATTCTTTTGCTCTCACATTTTTTCCAAGTGGCCAACCTTCACTCTCCCTATTTCCTTCCTTTTCACTTCAAAAACCGAAAGTGCACCCTATACCTTTCTTTCTCTTCTCTTTGGCCGAAACCACTGTTCCCTACCCCTTGATTTTATAGATAGCCGAATCTACATCCACCACCCTTTGCCGAATTTCTTTCTCTCAACTTGTTAGCACTTTGGCCGAATGTTAGCATAGATCTCTTCGGGTTTCATTGCTGAGATACTCTGAAGTTTTAGTGGTTAGCCAAGCCTCCTTTTGTTAGCAATCGAAGTTGGGGGGGAGAAGAGCCTATCGCAGGAAACTTTTCGAGAGTCGGTGAGTCAGCGTTGAGTAGCGTTTCGAGAGTAGGACCGTGGTGCTATTGAGGTGCGTAATCAACGCACTATTTCTTCAGTCTTTGGTTTGTTAAATGTGTTTACATATGCGTGATATGTGATGGCCGATTATAGTGGCTTGAATGGTGAGTTATTTATGATATATACATGATATGATAGTCCACATGTGATGCTTACTCTTTTGTTAATCTGACATGTTGAACTTATGCATGCATACATGGGATTTGGGCTTGATTCGATGAAGGAGGAAGAGTACACAAGTTGTACGTGGTCTAATGATAGCTCCGGCTACATTAGCGCTTGATGGTTAGCTTTGTGCTACCTCAAAGGAGGTGTGGCTCGGTGCCCATCTCGGCGGTTGATGGCTATGTGCATCACCGTAGACGGTTTACGATATTGGATCACTTGGGTTGATCGGTGGCTCAATGACGGCCTTGAGCAAAATGAGCTTGCCAAGGTAAGATGTTATGGATCACTATGTGATCGGTGGGGAGTTTCCACGGCCTTAGGCGAAGTCTCGCTAAGGTTGGTGTCACGGTTGGACAATGGGTTGGGCTGAGATGCATTCTTGCATGATTTGTTTCGATGGCTGTGTGGGTATGGGCCAAGCCCATACGGATGAAATTATGTGGTGGTTATGCACTGAGTCAGTGGACTCACCCTTTTATTTTTTTTTAACCATTTCAGGTAATGAGTAAAATCGACCGGATCGGAGAGGACACATGGTGGCCCATGCAAAAGAAGATGTTTAATTATTTTAAGTTTTTTTTTTATAAAAGTATTTTGTTTTAAGTAATGATTGTAATAAGGGCCTTTTTATGGTTGGCATTATTTATTTATTTATTATTATTATGTTTGGTATTATTTTAATTATGGTTTGGTTAAAATTTAATCACTGTATAAAAGATGATTTTATTTTTAGCAATCTGATTATTCAAATATATTTATACACTAAAGTTTTAATATGGACTATTTTTAATAACAAAGATTTATTTATTTACTTTGGAAATTACCTAATTATTACTTTTACTATTTTATTTTAAATTGATTATGACTTGGAAAAGATTTAATTATAAGTTTGTGTAAATAGTTTTACTCGAATTATTCATGAGTTAATAAAGTGCTTTAAAATGGACACTTTTATTTAATTTCAAAGTCCAAAAGTATAGTGTTAAAAGTACACGAGTTACCAGAAAGATAGTAAATTTTTCGTGTTTTAAATTCTAAGTAAAGAAAAATATTTTCACTAACATAACCAGATTCGGTCGTAGTGAATGGGCCGGGTTTGGGGGTGTTACACACTCGATTAATCGACATACGTGATTTTATTAATCAAACTCTAAAATAAACGATCTAAAGTGTTTACCCTTAGAATCGTGAATGACCACGATTTGTCTATTTTCACCGGGTGATGGTCCATAACCCGGTGGAAAATCCCGAACTGTCGATACCGCCTCTCGTTTGAATTTTGGAGTAGGAATCGCTAATCTGCTCCTTTTGTGATCTCCAAATGCTTTCCCTTTCAATTCGATATCACTTGCCTCCATTGAATAAAATCTTAGTCAAAACGATATTACGTTGATATGAAATGATTAACTAAGGAAAAAGGGTTGGCTTACCACTAGAATCGTATGATCAACAAGTGAATAGATCAAGCGATTAAGTCTGTAAAAATATAATGGATTTGTCACAACCACTATTATCCCGATAACAACTTAAACGAATAAAGAACAATTTCAAATAGTCCATGAAGAACTCCTTACATTATCGATATTGGATCCAATTTCCACCATTTAACTTAAGGCTAGAATGATATTCGGCCACCCATTAAGATCACTACAAAAGAGTATTGATCATAACATGAGAGTGATGGAGAGAGTGATGTTTCAATAAGAAACAAAGTAGACTAACTGGATAATGATGAACATTCATATTCGGTTAGGAAGAAAAAGGAAAATGAAATGGAAAGAGGGATATAAGGCCACTTACCGATTCAATTAAGAAGAGGTTTTGCCATACGATAGGGAATGAAATGATAAAGAAATAGGATGATAATGGGTTCGGCAATAGAGAAAATCGAACAATAAAATGTGATCACAAAGTGATGTCAATTAAAGAAGAAGAAAAGGTTGATGAAATGGTCAAAAGTAAAGAATGAATGGAGAAAAGTGCTTTAATAGTTTCGGCTATCAAAGGGAAGATGAGCAAAGGTGAGTGTTTCAGCCAAACAAAAGAAAAAGAATGCACAAATGTGTTAGGAGGTTTCGGCCAAAGCAAAGAGGGAGATGGATTTGAAAAGGAAACACAAATATTAAAAGAGAAAAGTGTACCTCTCATGCACCAAAAACTAACAAAATGGTCTAAAGAGAAAAGAGAAATTCGGCTCTCACTTCCCCCTAACAAAACCGTGTGAATTCTAGCCAAAAGGGTGGATGTCGACCAACAGAAATCTTTCCAAAACATCACCCATGAAAAAGGCCAACATGCTCCCTTATCTTGCCTTTTTCTTTTGATTCCTTTCTTTACCTTCATCCCTTCCTTGTTTCCTTAGCCATCATAGCATAATTAAAAAGTCCACATTGCCTTATATACCATCTTGGCTGACACTTAGGGAAAGAACACAAAAACAATAGTCAAAATTTTGCACTTGATGGGATTTGAACCCCATCCCTTAAATTCCTTCATGTGGCACCATATCCCCTTTACCATATGCTCATTTATTCTAGCAAATTACTCACCTATTTCCATAAGCCTTGATGCCACTTACTATCTCTCTTTAATAGGCTTAAACACAAAAATTTACCAAGGCTCCAACTCGAACCCGGAACTTCCTAAAAGCCTCGTAACTTTCCAAAATCATCTTCTTAATAAGTCCAACTTGAAATAATGCCGTTCTCTTGTTCTCAAAAATTTTAAACATTCCTACGCCCAAGGCCCAATGGGCTCAATTCTACTAGGCCCAATTTCGGGGTGTTACAACTTTCACTTTCTATTCTGTATATTTTATCAAATCAACCCCGTGTATCTTATTTTCACTGAGCTCACTCCAATACAGAAGTGTTCGACATTTGCGACCGTACAAAGCCTCATAAGGTGCCATTTTAATGCTCGACTGAAAACTGTTGTTGTATGCAAATTCAATTAATGTCAAATACTGTTCCCACGTACCATCAAAGTCAAGAAATCAACATCTTAACATATCTTCAAGTATCTAAATAATCCGTTCAGACTGACCATCCGTCTGCAGATGAAAAGCTGTACTAAAATGTAATTTCGTATCTAAAGCTTTGTGAAATTTCTTCTAGAATCGTGATGTAAATCTTGGATCTCTATCTAACACAATAGACAGTGGCACCCTATGCAATCTCACAATCTCAGAAATATATAGCTCAGATAACTTATCAAGTGAGTAATCGGATCGTACCGGAATAAAATGGGCGGATTTCGTCAATCGATCAACTACGACCCAAATTGCATCTTTCTCTCTTAGAGTCAATGGCAATCTAGAAACAAAGTCCATTGTCACTCTATCCCATTTCTACTCGGTAATCAAAATTGGTTGTAGCAAACCAGATGGAACCTGACAACTTTTACTTGCAGACAGACTAAGCATTTTGAAACAAAGTCAGAAATATCTCTTTTCATACTAGACCACCAATAATGTTGCTTCAAATTATGATACATCTTTGTACTACCGGATGTACAGATAGGCGACTATTATGAGCTTTATTTAAAATTAGCTGTATTAATTTCAAATTTCTCGAAACACATATTCGATTTTTGTACCTCAAACAATCATCAGTATTCACTCGAAACTCAAATTCAACTTTCAATTCATATTGAGCTCATTTTGCTAGCAAATCATTATCAACTTTCTGAGCATCACAAATTATTGAACAAATAATGGTCTTGCTTTTAATTCAGCCAGAACTGAACCATTATCAGACAAATCTAAATGAGCATTCATCACTCGCAATGCAAACAATGAGTTTTGCTCAATGCATCAGCAATGACATTTGCTTTACTTGAATGATAATCTATCACAAGCTCGTAATCTTTCAACAGCTTTAACCATCTTCTCTGTCGCAGATTCAAGTCTTTCTGAGTCATCAGGTACTTCAAACTTTTATGAGTTGAAAACACCTGTCATTTCTCACTGAAAAGATAATGACGCCAAATCATTAACGCAAACACAATCGCAGCTAGCTCAAGATCGTGTGTCGGATAGTTCTTTTCATGTGGCTTCAATTGTCTCGAGGCATAAGCTATAACTTTTCCTTCTTGCATCAAAACACATCCCAGACCATTCAATGAAGCATCACTATAAATCACAAATTTTATACCCGATTCTGGCTGTACCAGAACTGGAGTTTCGGTTAACAAAGTTTTCAGCTGATCAAAGCTTTTCTGACATTTATCAGACCATTCAAATCTCACATATTTCTGAAGCAGTCTAGTCAACAGAGTAGCTATCATCGAGAATCCTTTTACAAACCGACGATAATAACTAGGTAATCCCAAAAAGCTACGAATTTCAGAAAGATTACTTGAAGGTTTCCAATCAAGGATAGCTAAAATTTTACTCTGATCAACCCAAATACCCGATGCTGATACAACATGGCCTTGAAAACTGACTTCGCGTAACCAGAACTCACATTTATTAAACTTTTCATACAATTGCTTATGTAACACCCCTTATTCGTGTCCAACGACGAGACCGGATACGAGGTATTACCATTTTTAACCTTACTTGAACGTGTAGTAATCGGCTATAACATTTCATCCAAAACCCATTTCTTGCTCATTCTTGGTCTACGTGGCCCTAAACATACCTCTGAAAGGTTTTGAGATTTAACCGAGGACTCTTACAAACTTGGAAAACCTTTCAACAAAATAGGGGTTACATGCCCATGTTGAACTAGGGACAACGCCCGTGTGCCTCTAAAACATGCCCGTGTCTTTCACCCATGGTCGACATTAACTAATTCCACACGGCCTTAACACGCCCATGGCCCTGGCCCGTGTGCCAAACCTTGTCATTTTGACTTTTCTGCACAGCCTATACACATGCATATGTGCTCCAGTCGTGTGACGATTTAAATTTCAAATGCAATGTGCAGACTTCACATGCCCTTGGCATACGCCCATGTGCTAGCCGTGCCTCCCACATGGTCTAGACATATGCCCGTGTGTCTACCCATGTTGATAATTAGCAGGCTATCTACCAAGCCATTTTGCCACCCTACATCGCACACATGCTAACTCCCATTTAAATCATTCTAATTTTAAAAGATGACCAATTAATATCTCTAGGAATTTAAGAAATCGAGACATACACAAGAGCATATACTTCACGAAATTTACCTTCATTGAGAAAAAGGATTTGCCAAGTATTGGCCTAACTCAAGACCATTTACAAAATGACTTTAGTAACATACATAGCCAACACTTTGGCTAACAATTACAACTTAACAAAATACTAGAGTCCTATACATGCCATAATCAAACTAATTCTAAATTGTTATACAAAAGTGATGTCGATGGTGTGATTCCAAGCTCCGACATCCGATGATCCTCAAACTAACTTGGCCAAACTAAAAGGAAAAGAGGAGAGAGAGGGGTAAGCATATAGCTTAGTAATTTTGCATGAAACTCTAGGATGACAATTTACTCAAACTATAATCATTCATATCATGAATGGCGACATAGCACCAATGAATAAAAGTACTTACTCGTACTTATTCAAACTTATTATTACTTAGTCTTACCCATCTCATGTCAATATGATCTGGTAACTTTTACTTACTCAAGATACCTGTATCACTGATTCATGTAGTTTAGCACATTTGCTAACATAACTATCAACTCACATCTTTATCATTCATACCATGAACATCACTCAAGGCCATCCATAAATAGACTTGGATCTAGGCAAACTCACATACTTGACTCTTTGGCTTATGAATAAATCGGATCATCATGAATCATTCAAGCATAACATACATAAGATTTGATGCCAACGCCATATCCCATATAGGGTCTTACATGGGATCATTCCTTAGTGTCGATGCCATATCCTAGGTATGGTCTTATACGGGGTCTCATAACTCGATATCAATGCCATGTCCCAGACATGGTCTTATACGAGATCGTACTTAGATGTCAATGCCATATCCCGGATATCGTCTTACACGAGATCATTCTTTTGTGCCGAAGCCATATCCCAGATATGGTCTTATACGGGACCTTTCCTTTCTTATATGCATATGTAGGTAATATACTTACTCCGGAGCTATAACCGGAACTACAATTTAGCCTGTTCTCATCGTTTACTCGTCGAGACTTTATAGCTCAATTTCGTTCACGATAACATGCATTAACATAATAATGAATGATTTCAAATATCAAACATTATGAAATATTAATTTCATACAACTTACTTTGAATTTCAAAATGTGTCTCGGTGCTCGATTTAGTCTTCAACTTTGTTCTTGCCTCAGTTTCGATCCGGGCTTCGTGTTTCTTGATCTAGAATAATAAAATTCTCTTGTTAAACACATGCATTGACTAAATCACCTCACAATTCATATTTTGGAAAAATTACAATTTTGCCCTTAAACTTTCACATAATTACACTTTCACCCCTAGGCTCGTAAAAGGATTTTCATTTAATTTTCTTGCATTTCAAGCCTAGCCAAATCATTTTCTCAATTATAGAAACATTAAACTCCTACTGTTTCACTCATGTACAACCATTTCTATAACTTTACAAATTGGTCCTTTTCATGCATCTTTCATGAAAATCACTTAGAAAAAGATGTTTATTATAAATCAAACTTTCATATTCTTCCATAAAACATCAAAATACATGCATGTTATACATGGGTAAATTTTTGAAGATAAACCCTAGCTCAACATATGGCTAGAAATAGCTAAATCGAGCTACGAGGGTTTTAAAAATATGAAAAACATTAAAAACGGGGATAGGATGCACTTACTTTAAGCTTGAAAATGAACCAAACCCTAGCTATGGAGTCCTTGCAAATTTTGGCACCATAGGGAAGAAGATGGACATGATTTTTGGCTTATTTTCCCTTTTTATTCTTTAATTAACCAAATGACCAAAATGCCCTTAATGACCCTTTCTTAAGATTTTTCCTTCCCATGTACGTTTGTGTCCATCATCTAATATAATGGTCTAATTGCTAAATAAGGACCTCTAGGATTTTTCATAATTATATTTCATACTTGAACCTTTTAGAATCTCACATCTTCTATTCTTTGCAATTTAGTCCTATTGGACAATTTATTCACTAATTAATAAAATTTCTTCATGTGACTTTCACACAATCATGCAAATACCTCATAAGCCTTGCAAAATCATTTAAACACATATTTTCTACTTCGGATTTGTGGTCTCGCACCACTATTCTGACTAAGCCCTAAATCGGTTTATTATAAATTATCTCGCAGAGTTTGCAACACAATCCTCAGATGTTCAGCATGCTCAATCTCATTACGTGAATAAATCAAGAAGTCGCCAATGAACACAACAACAAAAATATCTAAATATGGTCTAAAAATTCTATTTTTCAAATCCACAAAAACAGCAGGAGCATTGGTTAATCCGAAAGGCATAAATAAAAACTCATAATGCCCGTACCTCATTCAAAGCGGCGAGCGCTGGATATTTGAATCTTTTAATCGTAACTGGTAGTATCCCGATCTCAGATCTATCTTTGAAAACACAGTGGCTCCTTTTAGCTGATCGAACAAATCATCGATTCTGGGCAACGGATATTTGTTCTTTATAGTCACATTGTTCAACTAACGATAATCAATGCACATTCTCATCATGCCATCTTTCTTTTTCACAAACAGAACAAGAGCACCCCACGGTGAAAAACTCGGTCTTGCAAACCCTATGTCAGTCAACTCTTGCCACTGTGACTTTAACTCTTTCAACTCTTTTGGTGCCATTGTATACGAAGTTATCGAAATAGAGTCGTTTCTCATGAACAAATCAATACCAAATTCAACTTCACATATCGGAGGTAGTCCTAGTAACTCTTCAGGGAACACATCAGGAAATTCACAGACAACTGGCACTGAGTCAACTTTCCTTTCATTTACTTTCGTGTCAAGCACATAAGCAAAATAATCTTCATAACCCTTTCTCAAATAATTCTGAGCTTTTAACACAGATATCACAGTAGGTAACCCAGTCAAATCATTAGACTCAACCCGAACTATTTCATCATTCTGACATCTCAAATCAATGGTCTTTCTTTTGCAATGCACAACAGCATCATGCAATGTTAACCAGTCCATACCCAAAATTATATCGAACTCATCGAAAGGTAATAGCATCAGATCAGCCAGAAAACAAACATCTCGAAACATCAACAGACAGTTCTTGCATACTTTATCAACCAGAACACTTTTACCTAAGGGGCTTGACACTCTAATAACAAATTTAGTAGACTCTGCAGGCAGAGTCTTACTAGATACAAAAGTTCATGCATACATACAAATGTGCAGAACCTGGGTCTATCAATGCAATCAAAGAAGTATCATAAAGAGTAAATGCACCCGTTATAACATCTGAAGATAAAGTTTCCTCACCAGTTCAGATGGCATATGCTTTGGCAGGCGTTCTGTCTTCAGATCTCGCATCTGATTCTTTTGTAGCTCTCTACCCACCACTAACATTCCTTGTATTCCGGAAAGGTCTACCTCTAGCTGAAACATTATCAGATCTCGGATTCTGAACAATCTCTTGCTCAACAGACTCTGGGCAGTCTCGGATGAAATGATCTAATGATCTGCATCTAAAACAAGCTCGATCATTCAACCTAATACTTCCCGGATGCCTTTTACCACAATGCTTACATTTAGGTCACTCGGATCGGACATTTCCAACACTGTCCATTGAAGTAGCAGGAGCTTTGAAATTTGACTGTGATCTAGCTCGATCTCTACTCGAATGTCCAACACTAGCCTTTCATCGACTTTGTTCATCTTTGAATTTCTTTGAAGCAGACTGAAATGTTTTATTCAAAAATCTCTTCCTCACATCTCTAGTTTCAAAGTCAGCTTTTCTTTTCTCTTTCTCAAGTGCCTCAGCTTTGCAACCTCGTTCAACTAGTACTACGAACTCTTTTATCTCAAGTATGCCTACTAACAATTTAATATTCTCGTTCAGACCATCTTCAAATCTTTTGCACATTATTGCCTTAGTTGATACACATTCCCGAGCATACTGACTTAATCTCACGAATTCTCTGTCATATTCGGTGACAGACATGCGACCCTATTTCAATTCCAGAAATTCTTTTCGTTTCTGATCAATAAATCTCTAACTGATGTATTTCTTACGGAACTCAGTCTGAAAGAAATCTCATGTGACACGTTCTTTCGGAATAACGGAAATCAAGGTCTTCCACCACTGATAGGCTGCGTCTCGTAGCAAGGGAACAACACACTTTATACATCCCTCAGGATCAACAACATCTCATCAAATACTCGAATAGTATTCCCTAACCAAAACTCGGCTTTTTCAGCATCATCATCGCAATTAGCCTTGAACTCTTCAGCCCCATATTTTCAGATTTTGTCGATCGGAGGTTAATTTAATAGATTTATACTCATAACCGGAGGCAGAACTGAGGTCTGAGGGGATTAGGCGGGGGCAGAGGTTGTGAAACAGCCGGATTAGTTCTTAGGTACTGAGTGAACCACTCCTTCATCATTTGGAAGAAAGCTTGTTTAGCTTCTCCCTGTTGACCGCTAGTAGTCAGTCTCGAATCAGATGGCGATGTCCCTTGAGCGGGAGCAGGCGTGTTACTTTCTACATCGTCAGCTACGGCTCTTTCGGGATCCATTACTCTACGATAAACACATTTTAAACTTCAGGATTCATCGCATTATCATATTTCATATATATGCCATGTATAGTTAGACTTTCACACGCTACGTTAGATCGAGAATCAACTAAATCGTAGCTCTGATACAAATCAGATGTAACACCCCTAACCATTGCCGGTTTTGTAACACCCCATATCTGAGTCTAAGGCTAAGACCGAATATGAGACATTACTATGCTTGAACTTTCTTAGACATACACTTACGGGCTGTAAAATTTTGTTCCAAATTAAAAACTTCTCTTTCTTAGTCTAACCATACATTTCATGGGCCTACGAGGCCTTAAACACGTATTTGAAAACTTTTGGATCTTAATCGAGAACTTTTCTTTAAAGCACAGGTTACACGCCCATGTGGCCTAGGACACGCCCGTGTACCCCTAAGACACGCCCATGTCTTCTAGTCGTGGTCGACACTGAATATATTCACACGGCCTTAACACACCCGTGTCTTCCAACCGTGGTCGACAGTGACTAAATTCACACGGCCAGGGGCACATGCCCATGTTCTGACTGTGTGTTACACACGGCTTAAACAAACGGACGTGGGTTTAACCCATAGTAAGAGGCACACGCCCGCCCGTGTCTATCCGTGTCTATCCGTGGGTTTAACCCATAGTAAGAGGCACACACGGCTTAAGGTACTAAGAGGACACACGCCCGTGTGTCTATCCGTGTGGGCACTCGAAGGCTATTTACCAAGCCAATTGCCACCCTGAAATCAAGATCAATCTCATATTCGATTCAACAACTCAAATTACTACATCTTTCATGAACAATACTACATGCTTCATTGATATCAATAAACATACATACTTAGTCAATCTTGGCCAATCACTTAGCCATATACAAAAGAATAATTAGCTTGATAGCCTATAATTTTGCTCTTCTTAAAACATATACTCAAAATGAAGTGTTTCCTATACATACCATACTTAATAAAAAACAACTTAGCTATACTAAAATAGCGATTGATAGTGTGCTCCGAGCTCCGATGACGATGATCTACGAGATTAGCTTGGCGGGACTACATGAAAAGAGAGAATAAAAGACATAAGCATTTAGCTTAATAAGTTTGCATATAATGCACATAGCAATATGTTTGTTTAACATAAACCCTTTGGCATAACAATGGCATCATAATTTCAGCTGTTTAAGCTTACTTACTCTTTAGGGTTTTAGGGTTTAGGGTTTAGGGTTTAGCTTGGCTTGGACTTACATGGGATCTCTATCTCATGATAGCTTTTCAATGCCAAGACTTGTCTTAGACATACATGACATCTTTGCTTGGAGACTCACCAGTGCCATGCCTTGGCTTGGGCTTACATGGATCTTCATCTCAAAATAACTCTTCAATTCCAAGACTTGTCTTGGGCTTACATGATAACTTTGCTTGATTGTTGATGTCATGCCTTGGCTTGGTCTTATACAGCTTTCTTATCTCATGTGGTAGATCGAGTATCATAAGTAATTCAATTTCAATCGAGACTTTCTCAGGATTAATCTCATTAATTTCTTCGTATAGAAAACCATTAAACATTCTCATGAAAGTAATGTATATTTAACAACATTACAAGAAATTCAATGAAAATATTCATGAAGCTTGGAAATCATACAAACTTACCTCGATATACAAAATGTATGTAAATATGCAATTTAGTCCTGACTTTGTTCTTGCCTCAGTTTCGATCCGGGCTTCGTTTTTCTTGATTAGCAAGCTTGAAAAATTAAAGAACCCTAGCTATGGAGTCTCTCCAATTTTCCGCACAAGAAAGAAGATGAATAAGGATTTTTATCATCTTTTTCCCTTTTTAATCATGTAATTGATAAATGACCAAAATGCCCTTCTCTTTAAAAATTCCCCATTTACTAACTCATGTCCATTTTTATCCAAAAATTATAAGTTAGGAAAATTGCTATTTAAGAACTTTTAATTAATATTATAAACCTATTTAATACAAAAAGCTTCTAGAAACTCATATTTTGCAACTTTTGCAATTTAGTCCTAATGGACCCTTTAATAGAAATTTTCATAAAATTTCTTCATGAAACTTTCATAATATCATGCAACCATCTCAAACACCTTAAAAACTCCTATTACTACTTTGGATTTGTGGTCTTGCACCACTGTTTTGACTAGGCCCTAAATCGGGCTTTTACAATTCTCTCCCTTTTGGGATTTTCGTCCTCGAAAATCTTACACAGCAAATAGGTTTGGGTACTGATTTTTCATGCTTTCTTCTGGTTCCCATGTAGCTTCTTCTATCCCATGTCGTTGATACAATACTTTCACTAGGGCAATACTTTTATATCTTAACTGATTGACTTCTCAAGCTAAAATCGTAACTGGTTTTTCACCATAAGTCATGTCAGAATGAATCTCTATCTCTGATGGGGTAATTACATGTGAAGGATCTGATTGGTAACATCTCAACATTGACACGTGAAACACATCATGTATCTTTGCTAACTCTGACGGCGAAGACAATCGGTAAGCTATCGGCCCAACTTTCTTGGTAATCTCATATGGTCTGATGGAGCGTGGACTCAACTTGCTTTTCTGGCCAAATCTTAGAACTTTTCTCCATGGTGACACTTTCATGAAAACTTTATTCCCGACTTGATACTCTATGTCTTTTTTTCTTAAATCTGAGTAGGATTTCTGTCTGTCTGTTGCAGCTTTTAAACATTCTCGTATTTCTTTCACTTTCTCTTCAGCTTCTCTGACCAAATCAACCCCGTAAATTTGATTTCTTTGAGTTCAGTCCAAAATAAAGGCGTTCTGCACGTACGCCCATATAGAGCCTCATAAGGCGCCATCTTTAAGCTCGACTGGAAGCTATTATTATAGGAAAATTCTACCAATGGGAGATACTTTTCCCAACTACCTTAGAATTCTAGAACACAACATCTGAGCATATCCTCGAGTACTTGAATTAACCTCTCCGACTGACCGTCGATTTGAGGATGAAAAGCTATACTAAAATGTGCTGACTTCGTGAGTCTATCAACTACAACCCATATAGCATACTTCTTGCTCGATGACAATGTTAAACCCGTTACAAAATCCATAGTGATACGGTCCTATTTCCACTCGGGAACCAAAATGGGTTGAAGTAAACTCGAAGGTACTTGGTGTTCAGCCTTTACTTACTGACAAATCATGCACTTGGAAACAAACTCCAAAATATCTTTCTTCATTTTCGGCCACCAATACTGTTGTTTCAAATTATTATACATCTTAGTACTACCCGGATGTACAGATAAACATTCGTTATGTGCCTCATGCAAAATTCTCTGAATAAGCTCTTCCTTTCTTGGTACACAAACTCTATCTTTAAACATAAAAAATCCATCGGAATTAATCTGAAAGTCAGATTCAATATCAGACTTGCACTGAGCTTTCTTGGCTTGCAATTCGCTATCTTCTTTCTGAGCTTCTAAGATCTCTTAGAGGAATACTGTCTAGCTCTTAACTCAGCTAGAATAGATCCATCATCGAATAAAGTCATTCGTGAATTCATTGCCCTTAATGCAAATAGGGACTTTCTGTTTAAAGCATCCGCGACCACATTCGCCTTTCCTAGATGGTATTCAATGATCAACTCATAATCTTTTATTAACTCTAACCATCTCCGTTACCTTAAGTTCAACTCTTTTTGCATCATCAAGTACTTCAAACTTTTGTGATCAGTGAAAATTCGGTACCTTTCACATATAGATGGTGTCTCCATATTTTCAATGCGAAGACTATGGCAGCCAACTCTAGATCGTGTGTCGGATAGTTCTTCTCATGAGGCTTCAACTGTCTTGAGGCATAAGCAATCACGTTGCCCTCTTGCATAAGCACACAGCCTAACCCATTTAAGGGTGCATCGCTATAAATTATTAATTCTTTCCTCGTCTCGGGTTGTACTAAAACTGGAGCTTCTGTCAACAATGTTTTCAGTTTCTCAAAACCTTGTTGGCATCTTTCAGTCCACTCAAACTTCACATTTTTCTGTAACAACTTCGTCATTGGTATTGCAATCATGGAAAACCCCTTGACAAATCATCTGTAATAGCCGACTAAGCCTAGAAAACTTCTAATCTCTGAGATATTATTCGGTGTCTTCCAGTCCATTATGGCTGAAATCTTACTTGAATATGGCCTAAAGATGTGGTTCATTAGGTCCATAAATACCGCAGTAGCATCGGTCAATCCAAAGGGCATGACTAAAAATTCATAATGCCCATACCTTGTTCGAAAAGCGATCTTGGAAACGTCTGAATCTTTTACTCTCAACTGGTAGTACCCTGATCTCAAGCCTATTTTGGAGAACACTGTGGCTCCTTTCAATTGATCCTTGGCAACGGATACTTGTTATTAACTATCACTTTATTAAGCTGACGGACAATCTCATAGTGCCATCTTTCTTTTTCAAAAATAAAACCGGAGCACCCCATGGTGAACAACTTGATCTTGCAAAGCCTTTATCTGTCAATTCATGCAACTGTGACTTCAACTCTTTCAACTCCGTTAGGGCAATTCTGTAAAGAGTAATAGATATCGGTACAGTACCAGGAGCTAGCTCAATGCTGAACTTGACCTCTCTAACCGGAAGCAGTCTTGGTAATTCCTAGAGAAAAGCATCCAAGTACTCACACACTATAGGCACTGACTCAATCTTTCACTCTAATTCTCTATCATTCATCACAAAGGCCAGATATGCCTCATACCCTTTTCTTATGTATTTCTGTGCTGTCATATGAGAAATCATCACCGGCGATCTACCTTGTTCATCGGATTCTACATGGAGAGTATCCCCATTTTCACATCTCATCTCAATGTACTTCTTCCTACAATTAACTATTACATCATGGGTAGTTAACTAGTCCATACTAAGAATGAGGTCAAACTCATCAAATGGTAACAACATAAGATTTGCTTTAAAATAATGACCTCTAATCATCAATGGACAGTCTTTACATACTTTATCAACTAAAACACTTTTGCCTAAAGGATTAGACACTTTAATCACAAATTTCCTAGACTCTATATACATACTCATACTGGATACCAGTTTCATGCAAATATAAGAGTGTGTGGATCAGGTATCTATTAAAGCAATAACTTTAATATCATGAAGAGAAAAGGTACCCGTGATAACATTAGGGGAAGATGCCTCTTCGCGAGCGCGAATGGCATAAGTTCTTGTAGGCGCCTTACCCTCTGGTCTCGCAGCCTGTTCTCTAGGGTTACCTCTCCCACTTGCCCCACTATCTAGGTTCCTCTGCAGTCTTCCTCTGACCATACTCCCGGATTTCGGGTTTTGAATTCTTTCTTCTTTTGTCATCTCAGGACAATCTTTTATGTAGTGGTCCTGAGAACCACATCTGAAACAGGCATTTACATGTGCTCGATATTCTCCAAGATGAAGTCTACCACATTGTGGGCACTCGGGTCTATCTGATAGGATGTTCCCCACACTAGCAACTGAAGTCGTCTGTGCTTTATTTTTTCGCATACTGCTTACTATTTTCCTTCTTTGAAAACCTAGTGGAGGTAGCTGATCGGGTGGAGAAATCTCTTGACTTCTTGGATGAGGATTGGAATGACTTATTCCACTGTCTCCTTCTAGAGTCACGATACTCCATTTCAGATTTCCTCTTCTCTTTTATTAGTTCTTCGGCTTTACAAGCTCTCTCTACTAGCACAACGAATTCCTTCAGTTCTAAGAAGCAACAAACAATTTGATGTCCTCATTTAACCCGTCTTCAAATCTTTTATTCATGACGGCCTCAATGGACACGCATTCTCGAGCGTATTTGCTGAGCCATACAAATTCACGCTCATAATCAGTCACAGACATCTTGCCTTGCTTCAATTCTAGAAATTCCTTCCTTTTCTGGTCCACAAACTTTGACTGATATACTTTTTCTGGAACTCTTTTTGAAATAATTCCCAAGTGATCTTCTCTCTTGGTAGTACCAATACCAAGGTGTTCCACCATTGATAGGCAGAATCTCTTAAAAGAGAAACTACACACTTCTTGCATTCTTCAGACGTGCATGATAACTCATTAAATACCCTGATGGTATTTTCTAACCAGAATTCGGCCTTCTCTGGATCATCATCTCTTTTAGCCCGGAATTCTTCTGCCCCATGTTTCCTGATCCTATCAACTGGAGGTTTGTCTCCTCTTACCACCTCTACTACTTGAGGGGCTACAGGGATAGGTTGCAGAATAGGCAGGGGCGGAGGGGGTTGTGTATTCGGGTTTGTACGAACGAACTCTGTATACCATGTTTTTATCATATGGAGGAAGGTTTCTATAGCATCTTCTCCTCCTCCTTGACTCACCGTAGTGGGTCTAGTCTCATTCTCATTCGGCACCGTCCCTTCAGCGGGAGCTGGCGCGTTACTTTCTACACCATACGCCGCTACTCTTTCAGGATCCATTTACTATATGTATAAGCATATTTAAAATCGCTAGGAGTCGTCACACTATCATTATAAAAACATTCTTACATATGGCATGTGTAGCTAGACTCGTGCTCATGCTACGTTAGTCTTAGAACTGACTAAACTGTAGCTCTGATACCACTAAATCTAACACCCCATATCCGAGTCCAAGGCTGAGTCCGGATATGAGACATTACTATGCTTGAACTTTCTTCGACATGCACTTACGGGCTGTGAAATTTTGTTCCGAATTAAAAACATCTCTTTCTTAGTCTAATCATACATTTCATGGGTCTACGAGGCCTTAAGCACGTATCTGAAAAATTTTGGATCTTAATCGAGAACTTTTCTATAAAATAGGGGTGACATGCCCATGTGGCCTGGGACACGCCCGTGTACCCCTAAGACATGCCCATGTCTTCTAACCGTAGTCGACACTGACTATATTCACACGGCCTTGACATGTCCGTGTCTTCCAACCGTGGTCGACACTGACTAAATTCACACAGCCTGGGGCACATGCCGATGTTCTGGCCGTATGTTACACATAGCTTAAACAAACGGCCATGGGATTAACCCATAGTCTATTCTCACTTAAGGTACTAAAAGGCAGGGGACGCACGGCCTAGACACACGCCCGTGTGTCTACTCGTGTGAGCACTCGAAGGCTATTTACCAAGCCAATTGCCACCCTGAAATCAAGTTCAATCTTATATTCAATTCAACAACTCAAATTACTACAGCTTTCATGAAGAATACTACATGCGTCATTGATATCAATAAACATACATACTTAGTCAATCTCGGCCAATCACTTAGCCATGTACAAAAGAATAATAAGCTTGATAGCCTATACTTTTGCTATTCTTAAAACATATACTCAAAAATGAAGTGTTTCCTATACATGCCATACTTAATAAAAACAACTTGGCTATACCAAAATAGCGACTGATAGTGTGCTCTGAGCTCCGATGACGATGATCCACGAGATTAGCATGGCGGGACTATATGAAAAGAGAGAATAAAAGACATAAGCATTTAGCTTAGTAAGTTTGCATATAATGCACATAGCAATATGTTTGTTTAACATAAACCCTTTGGCATAACAATGACATCATAATTTCAGCTGTTTAAGCTTACTTACTCTTACTGATTCTTACATATCTCATGACACTTTCTAGTCTCATGCTCGTGAGGTAGACAAGATACATGTATCACTTGATCACATAGATCAACATACTTTACTATAATAATCATAATCTCTAATTCATCATTCATAACATGAATAGTACTCATTGTCAACATAATAATAGCTTTGCTTACTTAATTTTCTTGCTATCTCATTTAAGCTTTACTCATTTGCTCGATGAATTTTTATGAATAACCGAGGATACTGAATCTCATCCTACATAATACTCGATGCCAAAGCCATATCCTCGATATGGTCTTACATGAGATCTCTCATCTTGGTATTGATGCCATGTCTTGACATGGACTTACTCAAAATCTTCCTTGTGTGTTCCCTTGGGAACTTACTATTGCCATGTCTTGACATGGTCTTATTTGGTATCTTTACTCATGAACTGGTCAATGCCGAGCCTTGGCTTTGACTTACATGAAATCTTTCTTGTTACTCACCAATTCCATGCCTGGGCTTGGAATTACATGGGATCTCTATCTCATGATAGCTTTTCAATGCCAAGACTTGTCTTGGATTTACATGACATCTTTGCTTGGGGACTCACCGGTGCCATGCCTTGGCTTGGGCTTACATGGGTCTTCATCTCAAAATAACTCTTCAATGCCAAGACTTTTCTTAGACTTACATTATAACTTTGCTTGACTGCTGATGCCATGCCTTACCTTGGTCTTATACGGACTTTCTTATCTCATGTGGTAGATCGAGTATCCTAAGTAATTCAACTTCAATCGGGACTTTCTCATGCTTAATCTCATTAATTTCTTTGTATAGCAAACCATTAAACATTCTCATGAAAGTAATGTATATTTAAAACATAACAAGCAATTCAATGAAAATATTCATGAAGCTTAGAAATCATACAAACTTACCTCGATATACAAAATGTATGTAAATATGCAATTTAGTCCTCAACTTTGTTCTTGCCTCAGTTTCGATCCGGGCTTCGTTTTTCTTGATTAGCAAGCTTGAAAAATTGAAGAACCCTAGCTATAGAATCTCTCCAATTTTCGGTACAAGGAAGAAGATGAATAAGGATTTTTATCAACTTTTTCCCTTTTTAATCATTTAATTGATAAATGACCAAAATGCCCTTCTCTTTAAAAATTCCCCATATACTAACTCATGTCCATTTTTGTCCAAAAATTATAATTTGAGAAATTTGCTATTTAAGGACTTCTAATTAATATTCTAAAGCTATTTAATACAAAAAGCTTCTAGAAACTCATATTTTGCAACTTTTGCAGTTTAGTCCTAATGGACCCTTTAATAGATATTTTCATAAAATTTCTTCATGAAACTTTCATAATATCATGCAACAATATCAAATACCTTAAAAACTCATATTACTACTTTGGATTTGTGATCTCACCACTGTTCCGATTAGGCCCTAAATTGGGCTGTTACAGGTTTCAGGTTAAGAGGCATTACCGGAAAATCGAAGACTTTTACGAATATTTCATAACTAAATTTAACAAATCGTGTAAAAGTGTCCCTTAAATAGATCCACAAGATCTTAAACATGCTTTAAAATAGGGTTGGGACTAAACCGAACACATATAATTTTTTTTAGAAATTTAAAAAATTTTTAAAGTTATAAAGGTCACACGCCCGTGTGGGCAGACCGTGTGCCTCCCACGGCCTCGGACACACCCATGTGTCAAAGCTGTGTCAAAACAGGGCATACATACTAACTTGTTCACACGGCCTGAGAAACGCCCGTGTTCCCCACCCGTGGTCGAAACTGACTTGCACCACATGGCCAGTCACACGCCCGTGTGTCCAGCCCGTGGTCGAATCTGACTTGTTTTGAAATAAAACCACGAGGGACACGGTCGAGCCACACGCTCGTGTGCTCGACCGTGTGGGCAATTATAGGCCATTTTCAAGGCCAAATTGCCACCCACACTTGGGTCATCCATATATATACATACAAGCATATTTCTAAATGCAATTGGCAGCCAAAAACACACCAAATGGTCATTATATTACCCCATTCAATCTCATTTCTAAGCATACCAACTTATATGCCAAATAGCTCAACTAATTTACAGATGAAGTAAGCATGATTCATCCACAACTTACCACTTCATCATAACCATTGTTCATCAAACCCAGATACTCACTTTGCATCAATAAGCTTACCATTACCTTTACTATTTCATAACCATGGAATCATACCAAAACCATACATCATAAGACATGTCTAGTCATTCATAACGCAACCATGTATCTAGCCATATCACATGGTCATGTACATATATCAATCCTATCCCAAAACAACTAGCCCATACACGCCATATTTAGCTATATATACAATCAAAAGTACCAAAATAGAGATTGATAGTATGGTGATGATCCTCGATGATTCCCGAGCCTTTCATAGCTTTGATGATCTGTAAAAAAAAATGTAAACACACACAAAATAAGCTTTCCAGAAGCTTAGTAAGCCATATACAAATAAACTTAACATGTAATTTACATTATCATATCAATACACAAATCATTAACATATCTCAATAGCAAATTCATAATTCTTCATTGGCTTATTATTTAGCCTTTCTTATCAACCATCTATCTCATTTGCTCTCATCACATTCATTCATATATTGCATTTTAGCTCATTGCATCTATGTACGTATTTACTCACCTTTCATGCCTATTTAAAGCATATACAACAACGTACCTGAAACGGACATACAACTCACATCTATACATGCCCGTGTGCTCAACTGTGTGGGCAATATACGCCATTTGCAAGGCCAAAATGCCACCCACACTTTGGGTCATCCTTTCAAGCACATACAAGAATCATACCAAACACAATTGCCAACCAAAAACATACCAAATCAACTTATTCTTCAAACATACCAATTTATATGCCATTTAGCACAACTATTTCACAAACATTTCTAAACATAACTCATCCACAACTTGCCATTTCAATATGACATCTACTCATTATTGATATACCAAATTTTGCATCAACATACTTACCATTATTTTATCCATTTTACTAACCATCAAACTGTACCAAAACTAAGCATCAGAGGACACGGCTACTCATTCATAAGGCAACCATTTATCTAGCCATATCACATGGCTATGTACATATCTCAAACATGTTCCAAAACAAATCGCCTATACATGCCATATTTAGTTATATACACATTCAAAAATACCAAAGTAAGATTGGGTAGTGTGATAACGATTCTCGACGATCCCCGAGCCTTCAGTAGCTTTAACGAACTAAAAAATAGAACAAACACACACAAAATAAGCTTTCCAAAAGCTTAGTAAGCTATATACAAATAAACTTAACATAAATGTATATAAGCACAATAGTACAATGTCATTAATATATTTTCCAATGGAAAATTCATATAATTTTCTTTAGCCCATTGGCTTAGCCATTGCTCACTCACATATCATATCTCAAATATCACTTTTGCTTATTGCACATCCATACACATATATCACATTTTATTTATTGCATCTGGGTACATATACTCACATTTTATGCTTATATAAAGCATACTCATCAAACGTACCTGAAACAAATATACATTTCACCTTGTCTCTCAAGTCTCAGAATTGTCCGTTGAACCGTTCCGAAACAAATAGGATACTCAGAATGCTTAGAATGGTCGTACAATGCGAACGTCCCAGACGTCGTCTTATACGATATCACATATCAGACACCTATGTCATGACATATGCAATCCTATCTATTCCCAGGTTCTTACGGGACTTCTCGTACATGGATAAGTTACCAATACTTCATCAGATTTCAAATACTTATCATCTCAAACACATTCATCATAAGAAAATTTCAGATGTACATATATAAATCAATATCAATGCATTTATTTGCATATCGACTTACATCGGATTCGTATAAACGGAAACGAACTCGGCTACTCAATTACTTTCGTTTTCCTACGATCTAAGTCCATTTTCTTCAATTCTTGATCTTTACATATTCAAATTTAATTCATTTATTCACTAATTCATTAAATGCAATCCAAAGACACATGTTTAGGGAAATTTACAAATTAGCCCCTAATATTTTCACATTTTGACATTTTAGTCCTTATTTCACAAAATCACAAAATGCACAAAATCTCCATACACCCATGCTTAGTCGAATTCTCTATAAGTACCTAGTAACCCATATTTTTCATTTATTAGTCCTTCAAAATATTACTTTTCTCAAATAAGTCCAAATTTCTCAAATTCATCAAAAATTCAAAGATAAACTATGTTAATCTATCACATATCTTTCATAACTCATCTTCAAACATCACAAAACTTATGATTTCATCAATGGCACATTTCAAAATCATCATCAATTCACAAAATTGAAGCATGGGTTTTGAAGAACACTAAGCAACGATTACAAAAATGTAGAAATTATCAAAAACCGAAGCAAAACATACCTTGAATCTAGCTAGATGTTGGTCGAATGTCAAAGATGTAAAAACCTAGCTTTTTCCTTCTTCAATTTTGGCTAACTAGATGATAATGGCCACCTTTTAATGTTTGTTTTTATTTAATATAACTTAATAATCAAATTACAATTTTAACCTTTATTAGTACATTATAATTTCCACTAACTTTAGGCATTAATGTCCATCCATATTTCCATTGGTTCAATTGCATTATAAGAACCTCACATCTATAAAGAAATGACACATAGGTACTTTTAACATATGACATGCAAATTTACTTTTAACATATGACATGCAAATTTAGCATCTTTCACAATTTGGTCCTTTTCTCAAATTAAACACACAAAAAGCAAAATTAATTCACGAAAATTTCACACATGCTTAATCATATACTGCAGACACAAAAAAATATTAAAATATTTTTCCAACTTGGATTTATGGTCTCAAAACCGCTATTACAACTAGGGTCTAAACCGGACTGTTACAATTCTCCCCTTAGGGATTTTTGTCCCCGAAAATCTTACCGTTAAACAGATTCGGATATAATTGTCTCATAGAATCTTCAGGTTCCCACGTAGCCTTTTCCACTCCGTTTCAATGCCATAACACTTTTCCTAATAAGATTTTCTTGTTTGTCAATTCTTTCATTTCTCGATCTAAAATACGGATTGGTTCTTCCTCATATGTCATATCAAATCAGATTTTAATCTCAGACGGAGTAATCACATGTGATGGATTAGATCTATATTGGTGAAGCATTGACACATGAAATACATTATGAATCTTTTCCAACTTAGTTGGCAACAACAATCTCTATGCTACAGGTCTGATACGCTCAATGATTTCATACGGCCCGATGAACTAAGGACTCAATTTGCCTTTACGTCCAAATCAGAGTACTTTCTTCCACGGAGACACTTTTAAGAACACTTTATCACCGGTCCCAAACTCAATATCCTTTTGTTTCAAATCTGCGTAAGATTTCTGACGATCAGACGCTGCTTTCAAACTATCACGGATTACTTTGACTTTCTGTTCAGTGTTGTTTATCAAATTGACCCCGTGTATCATACTTTTACAGAGCTCAATCCAATACAGAGGTGTTCTACATTTGCGTCCATATAAAGCTTCGTAAGGTGCCATTTTGATGCTTGACTGAAAACTGTTATTATATGCAAATTCAATCAATGGCAAGTACTGTTCCCACATACCGTCCAACTTAAGGATGCAACATCTCAACATATCCTCAAGAATCTGAATAATCCATTCGGACTGACCATCCGTTTGTAGATGAAAAGCTGTACTGAAATACAATTTTGTACTTAAAGCTTCTTGTAATTTCTTGTAGAATCATGATGTAAATCTCGGATATCTTTCAGACACAATAGATAATGGTACTCCGTGCAATCTCACAGTATCAGAATTATAAAGCTAAAATAACTTATCCAGTGAGTAATCGAATCGTACTAGAATAAAATGGGCAGATTTCGTCAATCGATCGACTACGACCCAAATTGCATCTTTCTTTCTCGGAGTCATTGGCAATCCAGAAACAAAGTTCATCATCAATAAATCAAAATTTACTAAACTTTGCATACAATTGCTTATCCCGCAGAGTTTACAAAACAATTCTCAGATGCTCAGTATGCTCAATCTCATCACGTGAATAAATCAAAATGTTGTCAATGAACACAACAACAAATCGATCTAAGGACGGTCTAAAAATTCTGTTCATTAAATCCATAAAAACAACAGGAGCTTTTGTTAGTCCGAAAGGCATAACTAAAACTCATAATGCCTGTTCCTTGTTCTGAAAGCAGTTCTTGAAATATTTGAATCTTTTACTCGCAATTGATAATACCCCGATCTCATATCTATCTTTAAAAACACGGTGGCTCCTTTCAACCAATCAAATAAATCATTGATTCTGGGTAGTGGATATTTGTTTTTTATAGTCACTTTGTTCAACTGACGATAATCAATGCACATTCTCATCGTGCCATCTTTCTTTTTCACAAATACGAACAGGAGACCACCCGAGGTGAGAAACTCAGTCTTGCAAATCCTCTATCTGTCAACTCTTGCAACTGTAACTTTAACTCTTTCAACTCTGTTGGTGCCATTCTATACGGAGCTATAGAGATAGGACTCGTTCCCGGCAATAGATCAATACCAAATTCAACTTTACGTATCGAAGGTAATCCCGGTAATTCTTCAGGAAATACATCAGGGAAATCATAAACAACTGGCACTGGTTCAACTTTCTTTTCAGATACTTTTGAGTCAATTACATAAGCAAAATAAGCTTCATAACCCTTTTCACATAACTCTGCACTTTTAACATAGATATCATAGCAGGTAACCTATTCAAATCATTAGACTCAATTCGAACTATATCATCATTCTGAAATCTCAAATCAATAGTATTTCTTTTACAATTCACGAAAGTATCAAGTAGTGTCAACCAGTCGATACCCAAATTTATGTCAAACTCATCAAACGGTAATAGCATCAGATCAGCTGGAAAATAAACATCTTGAAACCTGGGTCTACAGGCAAAGTCTTACTGGATACTAAGTTTATGCATATGTATGAATGTGTAGAACCTAGGTCTATCAATGCAATCACAGAAGTATCATAAAGAGCAAATGTACCTGTTATAATATCTGGAGATAAAGCTTACTCACGAGCTCAGATGGCATATGCTCTGGCAGGCGCTCTAACTTCAGATCTCGCAACTGAGTCTTTTGTAGCTCTTTGACTTCCACTAACATTCCTTGTATTTTGGAAAGGTCTACCTCTAGCTAAGACATTATCAGATCTCAGATTCTGAACATTCTCTTACTCAATAGATTATGGGCAGTCTCAGATGAAATGGTCTAACAATTCACATCTGAAGCAGGCTCGGTCATTCAACCTACAACTTTTCGAATATCTTTTACCACAGTGTTTACATACCGGTCGCTCAGATCGGACATTTCCAACATTGTCCATTGAAGTAGCAGGAGCTTTGAAATTTGATTGTAATATCCTGAAATTTAGAATTTTATGTGTTGCATTATATCTTGCATTAGGCTAGTTAAATTATTAATATTGTATGCTTTAATGTCCTAAGAAGGCTCGGGGTTGAGTTGAGCTTTAGCAAAAATTTTGTGTTCAAGCACTTTAAGGAGAGAAGGTAAGTGGCATCAACGCTTAAGGAAATAAGTGCGTATCTTGCTTGCATAAATGAGCATATGGCAAGGAGGTTATTGGGTCAAGTTGAGAGCATGGAGGGAAGGGGTTCGAATCCTATCTTTTGCAAATTTTGGATTTATTTTTGTATTCCTATCCCAAGTGTTGGCCATGGTCCTAATTAAGGCAAGGAAGACTTTTTATTTATGGAAAAAAGAATAAGAAAATATGGTATGGAGGAAAACAAGGGAAAATGAAGGAAAGAATCAAAATAAAAAGGCAAGAGAAGGGAACATTTTGGCCTATTATGTGGAGGATGTTTTGGAAAGATTATTTTGGTTAACATGCCTCCTTTTGGCAAAAGCGATACACGGTTTGTAGGGGGCAAAGGGATAGCTAAATTTTCTTTAGGCATTTGGCAAATTTTTGGTGCTTGTAAGGCTTATTTTTCTTCTTTTCCATTTCTTCCATTGCTTGCCGAAATTCTAAAGCCAATTGTTCATCTCATTTTCTCTTGTTTTGGCCGAAACTCTCAATGTTTTTTTGCTCCTTTTCCCCTTTGATAGCCGAACCTCTCTAATACTCTTTTGACCATCACCTCATTTCTTCTTTACCATTTTCTCAACCATTCTTCTTTTCTCTTAAATCAATATTGCTTGAAGCTGAATTTTCTTGCTTATTTTCCCTCCATAGCCGAACTTTTGAATCCTTCATCTCTTCTTCATTATTTCTTTCTCCTTCATGTTGGCACTCACTTCTTTAATCGAATAAGTAAGCGGTCCTATTCTTTTCATTTTCATTTTCGTTTCTTTCTAGCCGATTATGTAAGTCCATCGCTATACGGCTATTTCACTTTGTTTCTAAATTGAAACGGCTCTTTCTCCTACACTCTTTTATAATGATCAACTCTTTTCGTAGTGTTCTAGTGGGTGGCCGAATACCACGTCTTAGCTGAATCATTTCTAGCCTTACGCTCAATCGATAGAAGTGGATCTATTATTGTCAAGGTAAGGGATTCCTTCAAGGTTCATTTCGATATATCTCAATATTTGGTTATTCTGCTAAAACGGATTGATGATTATGTATACACGCTTATTCTAGGGACTTATATCGATCGTTGTTATTCACTTGTTGATCATACAGAAATAGTGGTAAGTCAAACCTTTTCCTTAGACAATCGATTTATATCATCGTAATATCGTTTTGATTAAGACTTTTCCAATAGAGGCAAGTGATATCGATTTGAAAGGAAAGGCGATAGGAGACCTCAAAAGGAGTGGATTTGCAATTCCTACTCCTAAGTTCAAGCGAAGAGCGGTTTCGGCGGTTTGAGATTTCCCACCAGGTTGTGGACCATCATCCCGTGAGAATAGACAAATCGTGGTCGTTCACGATATTAAGGGTAGGTGTTTAATAGATCACTTGATTTAGATTTAGATTAATAAAAATCTTGTTTGTTGGATTAATTGAGTGAAATGGTGATTTAGGTGCTGACGATCAAGAAGAATTAATCCTTACCATAATCAGGTGTGTAATCTTACACCAAAATCCCTAGATTCATGATTTGATATCATGTTGGAAAATAGATCGTTATTGCTTATATGATTAAAATCATAATATGGCATAAATCGAGAAAATTGCGTAAATTACATTATTTCTATAAATTTTTTGAAAATGGTACTAAAATTGTTAAAATTACGAAAATGCCCCTATAGGCTGATTTATGAAAATGCCCCTATGGGTAGATTTACGAAAAAGCCACTACGGGCCAATTTATGGAAATGCCCCTATGGGCCGATTTACTAAAATGCCCTTATGGTCCAAATTGCTAGAATGCTTTAGTGGGCCGAATTACAAAGTTTTATATTTGGTCGATTTACTGTAATAAATCTTTGGATTAATGATTGTTGTTTATATTTGTGGATATTATGCTTTATTATGTATGTTGCATTTACATAATTTGCATGGAATGGGAAAAATGTTGAAGAGAAGTGTAGCCCGGTGGCATTGCCACAAAAACGTTTGTTATTATTTTTCACTATGATTTCAGTGGTTTGGCCACAATAAAAATATATTATAAATGGCAACTTGCCTGTGAATTGGTGTGAATCGCCATAAAAATATATATTATAAATGGCAATTTTCCTGTGATTGGTGTGATTGGCGGGGTAGGTTGACTTGATCCCCACAGGTGTGCTTGGATGGTATGGGGGTGTGTTGGTTGGATGGATTGGGCTGCATACATTTATTTCATTAAATATTGTTATGTTAATGGGCTTAGGCCCAAGATTATGCTATACAGGTTCAGGCCCAGTGGACATTGGTAAGGAGGTTCTACACTGAGTTCTAGTAACTCAACCCTTCTTCTTAATCCTTGCAGGTAATGCTCAGTGATGTGGACTTGGGCCATGGATGACTTGATGGAGGCCATACTTCAGAAACGATTTTTATTGAACTTTAGATTTCTATTTCTGTTCACTTTATTACTTTTGCTATTTTGGGATTTTAAGTTGTAATAAGGCCTCTGGAATATTTCATTTTTGCATTATGTTTGACGTATTATTTATGTTGCTTGAATTATTTTTAAATGGGGATTTCCTAAAAGCATAACCAACGGTTTTTCCAAAGTTGATTAACAAATGGATTTCATAACAAACATTTACAAATATTTTAACTTGGAAATGTTGTCTAAAATTATCAACGATATTTTCAAAAGCCACGGTTTTATAAGATCACTAGTTCAATTATCGATTTGTCAACCTTCGAGGTTAGTAGTATTTTAGCAATTATTTGAAACCAAACTTGTTTTCTTGATTATAACAAAATAATACATATTTTAGTACGAATAAAAAGGATTTAACACGTTTCTCTCATGTGACATATCAGATCTGGTCATAACACATGGACCGAGTTTGGGGTGTTACATTTTATGGTATCAAAGCCTGGTTGCAAAACTCGGCTGTGGTTTGGGTTCAATAGCGTTTTCCAAAGTTGTATAAAATTTTAATTTATAAATGCATGTTCTAAAGGAAATATGGCACCATAGGTGATCGCTATGATCAGAGTCTTAAAATTTATAAAAAAGAATGATCGAACCAGGAAACTAACTCTGACAATGATTTAAAGGCAAGTGTACCTATCGAACAGTAGTATAGCTTAGGCAAGACCAGATTATCGAACCCAAAGGAACTAAAAGTACTAATACTAACTTTCTTTTTATTATTTAGCCTAAAATACAGTGAAATTGATTTAATCTAAAATGAACGAATAACTAAACTAAAGACACAAAGACAAAAAGAACGAATTGGGAAAATAACTTTAGGAAAAACTAAGTTGATTAAGACAATACCCTCAGGAAGAATCCACCTAGACTTCACTTGTTATTAAACCCTGAACCATATGATTTATTTACTTAGTTTGATCCGTAAGACTCCCTAACGTATATTAAGCCCTTTCTCGAGGCGAATAACGTCTAACCCTAGGTTAATTAGTGGAACTCTCGTTCTCTTATAATGACCCCCTAAAATAGTAGTAAATCGATCTATGGACTCCTATATTAGGTTTCACCCTAATCCGGCAAAATCTCGTCACCCTATATCTAGGCGTGCGATCAACTCCGCTTAATTATGCGAGATCTACTGTTAGGCAGGGTCTATTCATCCTCCACCTAAGCACATCAAATTTATATTAAGCATACATAATTAAGAATAAACTAGGTATTTATCATATAATTCAGAAAATAATAACAAGATCCATCATAGGTTTCATCCCCTTCATGTATCTGAGGGGTTTAGTTCATAACAAATAAAGAAAACATCTCAAGAGAAAAGATAAAACAAAACATAAGAAATCCCTAAAACTCCCTGAAGGAATTGAATAAGAGATCCATCGTCTTGAGTAGAATTCCGGCTTCTTGAGATGGATCAACTGGCTTCCTTCGAGTGATTTCCCACAATTCTGACCTTTTCGGCTCTTGAAATATGTTTCTTTCTCCCCAAGTATCCAAATTCGAGTGAAATTGCTCTTTGCAGCGGTAGGGACACGGCCATGGCACACGCCCGTGTGGATCATGGTTTAGGTCGTGCTCGGATTCTTTAATGAGACACGCCGTGCAAGTCGGGAGAAGGCCGTGTTCTAGATGCTTGATGTGGCACGGTTGTGTGAGCTTTGGGCCAGGCCGTGTCGATGTCGTGATATGGCCCATTTACTCCGTTTTGGGCCCATTTCTCGTTATTCTTATCCCCGGGTGCTTTCCTGGGTATAAGACATGAAAATAAAGGATTAAGAGCACCTGTTTACATAAAACAAAGGATAATCATCCAAGTAAGCTAAATGCGGGATTAAAATATGTTATAATTACGGTTTATTGAATACCCCCACACTTAAGCTTTTGCTTGTCCTCAAGCAAAATTCTCAATTTACAATTAAAACGAACTTTCCATGATTCATAATTCCTATCAACAATGTCTTATCATAATTCATAGATAATTTATACATGGATAATTCAACGTAAAGAGTCCTAAAGATTCAAACAAGATAAGTCATATTTTTGTAGCACGAAAACGTAGGTGTCTCCCATTATCTAAATAATTACCTTTAATTCAAAACCTACAAGGATTGACATCCTCATAAGAGATTCACTCAAATCACTCAAAAAGTGTTTAAGGTTCAAAATTAGAAGATCACTCATAAGTCGAACATGAAAAGCTACTGTAAAATGAGATGATAAACAGATCAAAAGGTCTTTAACAGGGTTGTAACGGGGCTAGGGCTAAAGGTATGAATATAGGCTGAATTAGAGGGTTAGGATCGAGATTGAATTGACAAGTTACCTGTCTAGAAAAATAAACTTTCTAAGATAATTTACATCAATTAAAAATTTATAATACTAATAATACGATCTTTTTCTTTTGATAATGTGACTTTAGCTGTATAAGCTCACTCCTCATAATACTAATACTGAATATACTTTGACTTTTTTTAAGAACAAACTAATTATTACAATAATAATGAATGAATTTAATAAATATCATAGTTAGGCAACAGATCAAATCAAATTCTCGACATGAGGGTAGTCAAAAAGAATGGTGATAAAAAAAAAGAGGTTTTGGGTTAATATTAGCGGGTAAGTCAATAAAAAGGGTTGTTAGGCTCGACGGGGTTCACTAGGGGTTAATTATGAAGGTTAGCATTTTAGTGGAGTAAGTGGGTTAGAACCTAAGTGCCTTTATCATCTCGGTATATCAAATCATAGCTTTGGTCTTGACATGTATAATCAAGGCAAGTTCCAGTATAACAGTTCATAGTTGACACACTCATAATCAATAAAGTGAGCATGAAAAAGAATGTATGCTCTATAAGGCTCAAAATCTCACAAAAATTATGGGTGTTTTGATATCAACCTCGTAAATTTTAAATTTCAAAGTAATATTCAAATTCAGGTTAACAACCTAGCAATTTTAATTTTTTTTCAAAACAAAAAAAAGGTCTTATCATGCTTTGATTCTATAGTATTCTTCAAATTTAATCATCAATGCACAATTATCAATGACTTACTCTAAAACATGTCAATAAAAACCATAAATCATTAGAAATTTCATCCTAATTAGTAATATGAGGAAATTACTTTCAAAACAAGGCTAAATTCAGGGTTTTGAGAATAATGAAAAAAGTTAGGCATTTTTATCCTCAGTGTTTGAGAATAATGCAGAAAGTTAGTCATAATAACTATTCACCCCCCACACTTAAGATGTACATTGCCCTCAATGTACAAAGATAGATAATAACATTTAAGGGATAAATCAAAAGAGAAGGGGAAAGAATACTACCTGAGTTTTGGATGTTTTCCCAGATAAGTGTCTTTGGTGGTGGTGATGGTCGGTCTGGATGACGAACCTACGCTAGATGAAGAAATTAGGTAGCGCACTGAGAAGTAGCCAGGAATTATTAAGACCTAATTAAAATAAACTAAATATATAACTAAAGATAAGAAAAATAAAGAAAGAGGAAACAAAAATGTAAATAAAATGAAGATAAAAGATAAATGGACCGAAGAGTCCTTATTGTTGGATGGTTCGCGAGGTGCGTGTGACCTCTAAGGTTTGGAGGTCTTTGTGATGGCGAAGGCGGGCGTGATTCCTAGCAGCCTGATGAACCTAACACTACGAAACTAAAATAAGTGAAACTAAATTAAGCAGAAAAGAAGTAAAATTAAGGAAATTGAAGCAAAAGAGAAAAGAAAAATAAAATTATATGGTCTCAAAGACCCTTGGCTTTTGTTTGGATGAAGTCACAAAGATGAACTCATGTAAGTTAGTCTCCTTTGAGGAGATTGGCCTTTTACGCTTCTTCGACATGTATTATGGCTCAAGGATCTAGAGTTTTAGTAAATGGAGTGAAAAGTCTGAGAGGAAAAAGAGAGAAAAGAAGGGCAAGATGAAATTAGATAGGGAGAAGGGAAAGGTTGTGGGGTTTAAAAAGAGTTCAAATCTGCCACGTTCCCACAGTCGTGGTCTAAGGGTGTGTCAATTCACACGGCCGCCTCACACAGCCATGTGTCTGTGAGTGTTATTTCACCATGCCCATTTTTTAGCCAAAATGCTTATGTCTGAGAAGTCAGTATGTTGGCACGGCTTAATAGCACGGGCGTGTTCTGCCCGTGGTTGGTAAGTCAGTAGCTTCACAAGGTCGTAAGACACAGCCGTGCCACTTTGTCGGTGCCCGTGGGGGAGTGGTTGAGTCCATGATTTGGAAAATTGGTTGGGACTGATTTGCACGGCCTCTGTTATGTCAGTACGAGGATTCTGGTGGTCTACCCAGTCACGGACATGGCCGTGGCCGTGTGGCCTGGAATTCTACACCTTAAATTAGTTAAAATTGAAGTGACAAAAAGAAAAAAATAAAAAAATAAAGAAAATGAAAAAGCATAGAAGTTAATAAGGTTAGTACTCGGGTTGCCTCCCGAGAAGCGCTCGTTTATAGCATTAAGCTAGACTTCCTTTGAAAAAATTTCAGGGAGGCTTGAAGGTTTGAATATCTTCCCTCATATTATCGATTTTATTTTCCTTGTATGGTTAAGGTTGAATATCATTTATTTTAAAAGTACGAAAATTAGGATTGCGTACCTTGATTGTTCCGTGTGGACTAGCATTGATTACCTTAAAAAGGATTTCTTTGTTTGTGTCAGGGCCCAGAGGGAACAGTCGTGGGTCTGCTTTATCTAATAATACCTGATCTCTGATTTTAATCTTGTCTGTCTTGTAGAGTGGTTTTGATTCTGTTTTCTGTATTCCCAATTTCTCCTTGAAGTACGTTTTCCACTCGTCTAAGTTATAAGTTTGAATCCTTTGCTCCTCATGACTTATTTCTTTGTTGGCACTGGATTTTGGATCAGGTTCAAGCGTGCCCTTTGATGCTTCCTGAAAAGAGAGGTGAATCAAATGGTTATCAATGGACTTTTCCTTCTCACCTTGGTCACTCGATGTCTTGGCTGAGTCGAGGTCTTGAACACTGATTGAGTCATCACCTACACAAAGTATGAGCTCGCCTGTGGCAACATCAATTTTTTTCTTGGTAGTTGCTAGAAAAGGTCTTCCTAAAATTAAGGGAATTGAGTTATCCTCATCCATGTCTAAAACAATAAAATCTACTGGGAAAATGAATTTATCAATTTTTACAAGAACATCTTCGATAGTTATTCAAGGAACACAAACTATCAATCTTTTTATTCATCATCCCCATTTGTGTTGATAGCATGGTTATTGTGTCTATGTTGAAAGCTCCGGCTGATTTCGTTGGCCTCATTCTTGTAACTTGCCACTGATATTATTCAAGGACATCTCTTCTATAAATTCGTAGGCTGCTTCAGGAGTTTTATTGTTCAGAGTTCCACCGGCGGCTGAATCGATTGGTTGTCTCGCTGAAGGATTCACACCGTTGTAAAAAGTTTGGACTTGTAGCCACAAGGGTAAACATGGTGTGGACACCGTCTCCAGAGATACTTGTATCTCTCCCATGTGTCGTATAATGTTTCTAAATCCATCTGCACAAAAGAAGAGATATCATTCCGTAATTTCGCCGTTTTGGCCGATAGGAAATATTTCAATAAGAATTTTTCGGTCATTTGTTCCCATGTAGTGATTGACCCTCGTCGTAATGAGTTTAACCACTGTTTGGCTTTATTCCTTAATTAAAAGGGAAATAATCGAAGACGTATGGCATCATCAGAGACGCCATTTATTTTGAAGGTATCATAGAACTCTAGGAAATTAGCTATATGAGTGTTTGAGTCTTCATCCTGCAAACCATCAAATTGAACAAACTGTAGAATCATTTGTATTGTGTTAGGTTTTAATTCAAAATTATTAGCAGCTATGGCGGGCCTAACAATACTTGACTCTGCTCCTGTTAAATGTGGTTTATCATAATCAAGCATAGTGCGTGGAGCATTGTGTTCCCCCTATAATGGGGTTGTGGAATACTTTCGTCCATCCCTTCAGTAGGATTGGATCTGTCTTCTTGATTTTCCTCTGTATAATTTAGGGCTCGCCTAATTTCTCTACGATTCCTGCGAGTGGTAGCTTCAATATCACAGTCGTATATTAAAGGTCCTCTCGGGTTACTTCTAGTTATAAACTAGAGGTACCTGAAAAGAAAAGAAAGAAAGAAAAGTTAGCAAGAATTATAATTTAACCCAAAAAAAATAAATTGCAACAAATAAAAATAATGGCTAAAGTAATAAAAATAGAGTTTTCTTAATATTTTAGTTCCTCGGAAACGGCACCAAAAGCTTGATCGCTGTGATCAAATTCTTAAAATTTATAAAGAGAATGATCGAACCTGGAAACTAACTCTGACAACAGTTTAAAGGCAAGTGTACCTAACGAACAGTAGTATAGCTTCAGATTATCAAACGCAAAGGAACTAAAAGTACTAATACTAACTTTCTTTATATTATTTAGCCTAAAATACAGTAAAGTTGATTTAATCTAAAACTAACGAATAACTAAGCTAAAGACACAAAGACAAAAAGAATGAATTGGGAAAATAACTTTAGGAAAAACTTAGTTGATTAAGATCATACCCTTAGGAAGAATCCACCGAGACTTCATTTGTTATTAAACCCTGAACCATATGATTTATCTACTTAGTTTTATCCGTAAGACTCCCTAACGTATATTAAACCCTCTCTCGAGGCGAATAACGTCTAATCCTAGGTTAATTAGTGAAACTCTCGTTCTCTTATAATAACCCCTTACAATAGCAGTAAGATAGACTCCCATATTAGGTTTCACCCTAATCCGGTAAAATCTCGTCACCCTATCTCTAGGCGTGCGATCAACTCCGCTTAATTATGCTAGATCTACTTTTAGGCAGGGTCTATTCCTCCTCCACCTAAGCACATCAAATTTATATTAAGCATGCGTAATTAAGAACAAACTATGTATTTATCATATAATTCAAAAAATAATAACAAGATCCATCATAGGTTTCATCCCCTTCAGGTATCTAAGAGGTTTAGTTCATAACAAATAAAGAAAACATCTCAAGAGAAAAGATAAAACAAAAACATAAGAAATCCTTAAAACTCCCTGAAGGAATTGAAGGAGAGATCTGCTGTTTTGAGTAGAATTTTGGCTTCTTGAGATGGATCAACTGGCTTCCTTCGAGTGATTTCCCACAACTCTAACCTTTTCGGCTTGGCTCCTTGGCCTAGCTCACCGCCCCCTTTCAGCTGGTACTTAGGGGGTTTATATAGGCTTTTGAAATATGTTTCTTTCTCCCCAAGTATCCAAATCCGAGTGAAATTGCTCTTTCCAGCAACAGGGACACGGCCATGGCACACTCCCGTGTGGATCGTGGTTTAGGCCATGCTCGGACTCTTTAATGAGGCACAGTCGTGCAAGTCGGGAGAAGGTCGTGTTCTAGATGCTTGATGAGTCACGGCGATGTGATCTTTGGGCCAGGCCGTGTCGATTTCATGATATGGCCCATTTACTCCATTTTGGGCCCGTTTCTCGTTCTTTTTATCCTCGGGTGCTTTCCTGGGTATAAGACATGAAAATAAACGATTAAGAGCACCTTTTTACATAAAACACAGGACAAATCATACAAAAGTATGCTAAATGCAGGATTAAAATATATTATAATTATGGTTTATCAATGGGTATCCGGCACCAAGTCAAGAATGTATATGTTATCATTTTATGATTATGATTTTTGTGTTATTACTGTAGAAATACTCTATAACTTTTAGTCTTAGGAGCCGAAACTATAGAGATTGAGACTATAGGATGCGTTTTGCGAAAATGACTTTACTTCCTATACTTCATAAAATATTGTTTAATAAACACTGAAATAGCAGACTGATTCATAAGACTCTTAATCATATTAAATCGAATTAGCAAATATGAGCACTAGTGGACGTGGATGGGGTAGACGTGGCCGTGGTAGAGGCCGTGGCGCTATCTGAGGCATCGGGACATATGCCGGAAATGGACGCACCTGCGTCACCTGTGATTGAAGCTGGGTCACATGGTCGTATGAGAGAGGATGACGCTTTGTCCAAAGTAATGTTGTGAGTTCTGGAAAGGGTTGCTAGGGCAAGAACTGGATTACCAGCTCGTGGGTCAATATCGGAGCGACTCAGATCGAACGGGGCTGAGGTTTTTAGGGGTATCTCGGGTGTAGCCCCAAATGTAGCGGAGTACTGGCTTGAGGCGATGGAGCTGATCATGGACGATTTAGATTGCACCGCCGAGCAAAAGCGGAAATGAGTGGTGTCATTACTAAGAGATGAGGCCTATCAATAGTGGCTCACTGTTCGGGAAGGCACCAAGGCGGATCACATTACCTGGGAATTCTTTAAAATCACATTTCAAGGAAAATATGTCGGGGCTAGCTATGTGGATGCCCAAAGGAAGGAATTCCTGAATCTGGTCCAAGGAGGTAAATCTGTGGCACAATACGAGGTGAAATTTCTGTGTCTGAATTGGTATGCCCAGGAAATAGTGTCGACTGACTACGAACGCTGTGTTCATTTTGAGGACGGATTGTGTGATGAGGTGCGGGTACTGATAGCCCCATAGAAGGAGAGGAATTTTGCCATACTGGTGGAGAAAGCTAAGATAGCTGAGGAGGTCAAACACTCGAAGCGGCAAAACTAAGACAAGGAAAGAGGCAGGAACAAGAGAGACTCTGGGTACTCAGGTCCTGCCAGAGGGTTTCAGAAAAGGCCGAAGAATGAGGGGTTAGTTCCAGTGGGTGCTCCAGCTGCTTCCAATCAGTTACAGCCTTAGGCGGATTTGATGGAACTGCCATTCGGCGAGTTCGACCTTATTTTGGGTATGTACTAGCTGGTTAAACACTGAGCAAACTTGGACTGTACTGCAAAGCGGATGATACTAAGAACTTCGGAGGATAAAAAAGTGATGATGATAGGTGAAAGAAGAAACTATTTGTCTAATGTGGTATCTACTTTAGAGGCAGAAAAGTTGGTGCGAAAGGGGTATGGAGCGTTCTTAGCCTTTATCAGTGTTTTGGATGCCAAAGAGTTGGCAATAGAAAGTGTTAGAACGGTGAAAGAGTTTTCAGACGTCTTTCCCGAGGAGCTTCTAGGATTGCTTCCGGATCGGGAGGTAGAGTTTGGCATTGAGCTGTTGCCAAGAACGGCTCCGGTGTCAATTGCTCCTTATAGAATGGCGCAGAAGAAGTTAGCAGAGCTTATGTTGGATCGCCGATTCATTCGACCAAGTGTCTCTTCGTGGGGAGCGCCGATTTTATTCGTTAAGAAAAAGGATAGGTCGATGCATATGTGCATCGATTATAGGCAATTGAATAAGTTGATGATCAAGAATAAGTATCCGTTACCGAGGATCGACGATCTGTTCGATCAACTGCGAGGAGCTTCGATTTTCTCGAAGATAGATTTGAGATCGGCTTATCACCAGTTAAAGGTCAAGGAGGCAGATATTCATTAGACTACATTTCGAACTCATTATGGGCATTACGAGCTCTTGTTGGCGCCGTTCGGGTTGACTAATGCACCAGCTGCATTTATGGACATGATGAACCGGGTCTTCCGACCCTATCTAGACTTGTTTGTGGTGGTGTTCATAGATGACATCTTGGTGTACTCAAAGATCAAGAAGAGCATGATTCGTATCTAGGGGTTGTATTGCAGATATTAAGAGAGAAGCAATTGTATGCCAAATTCAGTAAGTGTGAATTTTGGCTGAAGGAAGTGACCTTTTTGGCGGATGTTATGTCTGCCGGAGGAATTAGAGTTGATCCCTAGAAGGTAGAGGCTCTATTGGACTGGAAACCACGGAAGTCAGTGGCAGAAATCTGAAGTTTTTTAGGTTTGGCTGGGTATTACAGACTTTTCGTTGAGGGGTTTTCGTTGATTGTTGCACCCCTAACTAAGCTATTGCGTAAGGGAGTACCGTTTGTGTGGTCAGATAAGCAACAAGAGAGCTTTAAGAAATTGAAGAAGATTCTAACAGAAGTGCCAGTATTGATTCAACCTGAGGCTGGCAAGGAGTTTGTTGTTTATTGTAATGCGTCACAGACGGGTTTAGGATGTGTGTTGATGCAAGGGGAAATTGGTGGCCTATGCATCTTGTCAATTAAGGCCGCATGAGGTGAACTATCCCACGCTTGACTTGGAGTTAGCTACAGTGGTGTTTGCTCTGACGATTTGGAGACACTATCTGTACGGAGAGAAGTCGATTATCTATGTAGATAATAAGAGTTTGAAGTACCTCCTTACCCAGAAGGAGTTAAACTTAAGACAGCGGAGGTGGATAGAACTATTGAAAGACTACGACTTCTCAATCGAGTATCATCCTGGAAAGGCTAACATAGTGGCTGATGCGTTGAGTCGTAAGGTGATATCAGACTTGAGAATAATGTTCGCTCATCTCAGCCTTTTTGAATATGGTAGCCTGTTAGCCGAACTTCAAGTGAAGCCTGCGTAGGTAAGTCAGATTAAGGAAAAGCAGTTGATAGATGATGCATTCGGATCTCGATTTCAGCAAGTAGAAGGTGGTGAGATAGGAGATTTTGGATTAAATAGTATGGAGTGTTGTGTTTCTGCGGAAGATTTTGTATGCCAAATATTTGGAGTTGAGACAAATGATTCTGCGAGACGCTCATAGTAGCCCATATGCTATGGACCCTAGAGGAAACAAGATGTACTGAGTCCTCCGTGAGCAGTATTGGTGGCTAGGGTTGAAGCGAGAGGTTATTGATTTCATGAGCAAGTGCTTAATATGTCAGCAGGTGAAGGCAGAACATCAACTGCCATCGGGGTTGCTTCAACTGGTGAAAATTCCATTATGGAAATGGGAAAGGATAACGATGGACTTTGTTAACGAAAGATTCCGTATGGATAATAGTGGATCGGTTAACGTAGACTGCTCATTTCCTACCTATTCGTATGGATTATTCATTGCAGAAGTTGGCATAGTTGTATGTAGTAGGGAGCGTGAGGTTACATGGTGTACCAGTGTATAAGATATTAGACAGGGACCCTAAGTTTACATCACGGTTTTGGAAGGCTCTACATGAAGCTTTGGGTACAAGGTTAAATTTAAGCACGGCATTTCATCCGCTGTCAGATGGTTAGTCGGAGAGAGTAATCCTGATTCTAGAAGATATTTTAAGGTGTTGTGTGATCGACTTCAGGGGTAGCTGGGAAGATTTTCTACCGTTGGCAGAGTTTGCATACAACAACAGCTATCAATCCAGTATCCAGATGGCTCCTTATGAGGCGTTGTATGGTCGTAGGTGTCGTACTCCTACTTGCTGGACTGAGTTAGAAGAGCGACAGTTATTGTGCCCTGAATTGATCTTAGAGATGGAGGAAATCGTATGGGGATTTAAATCGTAAGGATATAGGGTTCTCTGCAGGAGATCAGGTCTTTTTGAAGGTCTCACCTTGGAAGAAGATCTTAAGTTTTGGCGGAAAGGCAAGTTGAGCCCTAGGTTCATCGGACCATACCGTGTACTGAAACGTGTTGGGCCAGTGGTTTATCAGCTTGAGTTACCTCCGGAGTTAAGTCAGATACATAGTGTAATCCATGTCTTTATGTTAAGGCGTTATCGTTTGGATCTGTCTCATGTTGTACCAGTGGAGGAAGTTGAGTTAAGACCTAACTTGTCTTTTGAAGAGGAGCCAGTACAGATTTTATATCGGGACGTTAAGGTGCTGAGAAGGAAGTCATTACCATTAGTCAAAGTATTATGGCGTAATCACAGATCAGAGGAAGCTACATGGGAGCCAGAGGACGCAATTCGGCAACAATATCCTCATCTCTTTTAATCAGGTAAATTTCGAAGCCAAAATTTTCTTTAAGGGGGTAGAATTGTAATATCCTGAAATTTAGAATTTTATGTGTTGCATTATATCTTGCATTAGGCTAGTTAAATTATTAATTGTGTACGCTTTAAGGTCCTAAGAAGGCTCGGGGTTGAGTTGGGCCTTAGCAAAATTTTTGTGTTTAAGCACTTTAAGGAGAGAAGGTAAATGGTGTCAAGGCTTAAGGAAATAAGTGCGTATGTTGCTTGCATAAATGAGCATATGGCAAGGAGGTTATGGAGTCAAGTGGAGAGTATGGAGGGAAGGAGTTCGAATCGTATCTTGTGCAAATTTTGAATTTATATTTGTATTCCTATCCCAAGTGTCGGCCATGGTCCAAACTAAGGCAAGGAGGACTTTTTCTTTATGGAAAGAAGAATAAGAAAATATGGTATGGAGGAAAACAAGAGAAAATGAAGGAAAGAATCAAAAGAAAAAGGCAAGAGAAGGGAACATGTTGGCCTATAATGTGGAGGATGCTTTGGAATGATTATTTCGGTCAACATGCATCCTTTTGGCAAAAGTGATACACGGTTTGTAGAGGGCAAAGGGATAGCCGAATTTTCTTTAGGCATTTGGCAAACTTTTGGTGCTTGTAAGGCTTATTCTTCTTCTTTTAGCATTTTGATGTTTTTTTTTCCAATTCTTCCCTTACTTGCCAAAATTCTAAAGCCAATTGTTCATATCACTTTCTCTTGTTTTGGCCGAAACTCTCAATGCATTTTTTCTCCTTTTCCCCTTTGATAGCCGAACCCCTCTAATACCCTTTTGACCAACACCTCATTTCTTCTTTACCATTTTCTCAACCATTCTCCTTTTCTCTTAAATCAATATTGCTTGAAGAAGAATTTTCTTGCTTATTTTCCCTCCATAGCCGAACTTGTGAATCCTTCATCTCTTCTTTATTATTTATTTCTCGTTCGTGTTGACACTCACTTCTTTGATCGAATAGGTAAGCGGTCTTATTCTTTTCATTTTCATTTTCTTTTCTTTCTAGCCTATTATGTAAGTCCATCGCTATACTGCTATTTCAATTTGTTTCTAAATCGAAACGTCTCTTTCTCCTACTATCTCTTATAATGATCAACCCGTTTCGTAGTGTTCTAGTGGGTGGCCGAATACCACATCTTAGTCAAATCATTTCTAGCCTTACGCTCAATCGATAGAAGTGGATCTAGTATTGTCAAGGTAGGGGATTCCTTCAAGGTTCATTTCAATATATCTCAATATTTGGTTATTCTGCTAAAACGGATTGATGATTATGTATACACGCTTATTCTAGGGACTATATCGATTGTTGTTATTCACTTGTTGATCCTATGAAAATAGTGGTAAGCCAAACCTTTTCCTTATACAATCGATTTATATCATCGTAATATCGTTTTGATTAAGACTTTTCTAATGGAGGCAAGTGATATCAATTTGACAGGAAAGGCGATAGGAGACCTAAAAAGGAGTGGATTTGCAATTCCTACTCCTAAGTTCAAGCGTAGAGCGGTTTCGGCAGTTCGAGATTTCCCACCGGGTTGTGGACCAACATCCGGTGAGAATAGACAAATCGTGGTCGTTCACGATATTAAGGGTAAGCGTTTTAATAGATCTCTTGATTTAGATTTAGATTAATAAAAATCTCGTTTGTTGGATTAATCGAGTGAAATGGTGATTTAGGTGCCGACGATCAAGAAGGATTAATCCTTACCGTAATCAGGCGTGTAGTCTCACACTGAAATCCCGTAGATTCATGATTCAATATCACGTTGGAAAATAGGCCGTTATTGCTTATATGGTTAAAATCGTAATATGGCATAAATCGAGAAAATAACTTAAATTACATTATTTCTATAAATTTTTCAAAAACGATACTAAAATTGTTAAAATTACGAAAATGCCCATATGGGCCGATTTACGAAAATTCCCCTATGGGCCGAGTTACGAAAAAGCCCCTATGGGCCGATTTACTAAGATGCCCCTATGGGCCAAATTGCTAGAATGCTTTAGTGGGCTGAATTACAAAGTTCTATATTTGGCTGATTTACTATAATAAATCTTTGGATTAATGATTGTTGTTTATATTTGTGGATATTATGCTTTATTATATATGCTGCATTTACATAATTTGCATGGGATGGGAAAAATGTTGAAGAGAAGTGTAGCCCAGTGGCATTGCCACAAAAACGTTTGTTATTATGTTTCATTATGATTTCGGTGGTTTGGCCACAATAAAAATATATCATAAATGGCAACTTGCCTACGAATTGGTGTGAATCACCATAAAAATATATATTATAAATGGCAATTTGCCTGCGATTTGTGTGATTGGCAGGGTGGGTTGACTTGATCCCTACAGGTGTGATTGGATGGTACGGGGGTGTGTTGGTTGGATGGGTTGGGTTGCATACATTTATTTCATTTATTATTGTTATGTTAATGGGCTTAGGTCCAAGATTATGCTATACGGGTGCAGACCAAGTGGACATCAGTAAGGACATTATACACTGAGTTCTAGTAACTCACCCCTTCTTCTTAATCCTTGGAGGTAATGCTCAGTGATGTGGACTTAGGCCATGGATGACTTGGTGGAGGCCATAATTCAGAAACGGTTTTTATTGAACTTTAGATTTCTATTTCTGTTCACTTTAATACTTTTACTATTTTGGGTTTTTTAGTTGTAATAAGGCCTCTGGAATATTTTATTTTTGCATTATGTTTGACGTATTTATTATGTTGCTTGAATTATTTTTAAATAGGGATTTCCTCAAAGCATAACCAACGATTTATCCAAAGTTGATTAACAAATGGATTTCATAACAAACTTTTACAAATATTTTAACTTGGAAATTTTCTCTCAAATTATCAATGATATTTTCAAAAGTCACGGTTTTATAGGATCACTAGTTCAATTATCGATTTGTCAACCTTCGAGGTTAGTAGTATTTTATCAAATATTTTAAACTAAACTTGTTTTCTTGATTATAACAAATAATACCTATTTTAGTACGAATAAAAAGGATTTAACACATTTTTCTCATGTGACATATCAGATCCGGTCATAACGCAGGGGATGGGTTTATGGTGTTATATTTTATGGTATTAGAGCCCGATTGCAAAACTCGGCTTTGGTTTGGGTTCAAAAGCGTTTTCCAAAGCTGTATAAAATTTTAATTTATAAACGCATGTTCTAAATAAAGTATGGCACCACGGGTATCCGGCACCAAGTCAAGTAAGTATATGTTATCATTTTATGATTATGATTATTGTGGTAAGACTGTAGAAATACTCTAGAACTTTTAGTTTTAGGAGCTGAAACTATAGAGATTTAGACTATAGGATGCGTTTTGCGAAAATGATTTTACTTCCTATACTTCATAAAATATTGTTTAATAAACACTGAAATAGCATACTGATTCATAAGACTTTTAATCAAATTAAAACAACATTAGTGAACATGAGTGCTAGAGGACGTAGACGTGGTAGATGTGGATGTGGTAGAGGCCGAGGTGCTAGAGTTGTATCTAAGGCATCGGGACATATGCCTGAAATGGACGCACTTTTCGTCACCGTGGATCAAGTTGGGTCACATGATCGTATGAGAGAGGACGACGCTTTGTCTTAAGCAATGTTGCAAGTTCTGGAAAGGGTTCTTGGGGCGAGAATTGGGTCTCGAGCTCGTGGGTCAATATCGGAGCGACTTAGATCGAACGGGGCTAAGGATTTTAGGGGTAATCTCAGGTGTAGCCCAAAATGTAGCGGAGTACTGGCTTGAGGCAGTGGAGCGGATCATGGACGATTTGGATTGCACCGCCAAGCAAAAGCTGAAAGGAGTGGTGTCATTACTAAGAGATTAGGCATATCAGTGGTGGCTCACTGTTCGGGAAGGCACTCAGGTGGATCGTATTACCTGGGAATTCTTTAAAACCACATTTCATGGAAAATATGTCGGGGCTAGCTATATGGATGCCCGAAGGACGGAATTCCTGAATCTGGTCCAATGAGGTAAATCTGTGGGAGCATACGAGGCAGAATTTTTGCGTCTGAGTCGGTATGCCCGAGGAATAGTACCGACTGACTATGAACGCTGTGTGAGTTTTGAGGATGGATTGCGTGATGAGTTTCGGGCACTGATAGCCCCACAGAAGGAAAGGAATTTTGCCACACTAGTGGAGAAAGGTAAAATAGCTGATGAGGTTAAACACTCGGAATGGCAAAACTGAGACAAGGATAGAGGTAGGAATAAGAGAGACTCTGGGTACTCAGGTCCTACCACAGGGTTTCAGAAAAGGCCCAGGAATGAGGGGTCAGTTCGAGTAGGTGCTCCGGCTGCTACCAATCAGTTACAGCCTTACGCAAATTGTTGAAAACTTCACTCTGGTGAATGCTGGAAGAGAAATGGTGGTTGTTTCAAATGTGGCTCCAAAGATCATCGGTTTAAGGATTGCCCTCGATAGCCTACTCATACTCAGGGGGTTCGTAACAATTTTACGCAGCTAGCTAGAGGCGTTCATTAGCCACCGAGAGGCTGTGGGCCAGGTCGAGGTGGTAATGGCATAGGACGAGGTCAGGGTGCACCGGGTAGAGGTACCAGTAATAGGGGCAACGCAGAGGTGAGACAGCCAGGTTTGGTTTATGCGATCATACGTCGAGAGGATGGTAATCCACCTGATGTCATAACTGGTACGTTCTTCATATCTGATGTACCTTTTACCGCTTTGATAGATATTGGACCCACCCATTCGTGCGTTGCTTGTGCTGTGTCTCGAACCTTGAATATTAGATCTGAGATTATTGCTAGAGAAACAACTGTGATTAGCCCTTTAGGACAGTCGATGGTAGTAAATAACTTATTTAGGGATGTGCCCTTAGAAGTTCAAAGGGAAATATATCTGGCGGATTTGATGGAACTGCCATTTGGCGAGTTCGACCTTATTTTGGGTATGGACTGGCTGGTTAAACACCGAGTGAACTTGGTCTGTGCTGCAAAGCGGATGATACTAAGAACTTCAGAGGATAAGGAAGTGATGATGATAGGTGAAAGAAGAAACTATTTATCTAATGTGGTATCTGCTTTAAAGGCAGAAAAGTTGGTGCAAAAGGGGTGTGGAGTGTTCTTATCCTTTATCAGTGTTTTGGATGCCAGAGAGTTGGCAGTAGAAAGTGTTAGAACGGTGAAAGAGCTTTCGGAAGTCTTTCCTGAGGAGTTTTCAGGATTGTTTCCGGATCGGGAGGTAGAGTTTGGCATTGAGCTATTGCCAGGAACGGCTCCGGTGTACATTACTCCTTAAAGAATGGCGCTGAAGGAGTTAGCGGAGCTTAAAGCTCAAATTAAAGAGTTGTTGGATCGCAGATTCATTCGACCAAGTGTGTCACCGTGGGGAGCATCGATTTTATTCGTTAAGAAGAAGGATGGGTCGATGCGTATGTGCATCGATTATAGGCAATTGAATAAGTTGACGATCGAAAATAAGTATCTGTTACCGAGGATCGACGATCTGTTCAATCAACGGCGAGGAGCTTCAGTTTTTGGAAGATAGATTTGAGATCGGGTTATCACCAGTTAAAGGTCAAGAAGGCAAATATTCATAACACTGTGTTTCGAACTCATTATGTGCATTACGAGTTCTTGGTGATGCCGTTGGGGTTGACGAATACACCAGCTGCATTTATGGACATGATGAATCGGGTCTTCCAACCCTATCTAGACCGGTTTGTGATGGTGTCCATATGACATCTTGGTGTACTCGAAGACTGAAGAAGAGCATGATTCACATCTACGGGTTGTATTGCAGATATTAAGATAGAAGCAACTGTATGCCAAATTCAGTAAGTGTGAATTTTGGCTGAAGAAAGTGACCCTTTTTGGGGCATGTTGTGTCTGCCGAAGGAATTAGAGTTGATCCCCGGAAATTAGAGGCTGTATTGGACTGGAAACCACCGAAGTCAGTGGAAGAAATTCGAAGTTTTCTAGTTTTGATTGGGTATTACAAGCGTTTCGTTAAGGGGTTTTCATTGATTACTGCACCCCTAACTAAATTGTTGCATAAGGGAGTACCGTTTGTATGGTCAGATAAGCAGCAAGAAAGCTTTGAGAAATTGAAGAAGATTCTCGGCGAAGTGCCGTGATTGATTCAACCTGAGGCTGGCAAAGAGTTTATTGTTTATTCTGGTGCGTCACACACGGGCTTAGGATGTGTGTTGATGCAAGGGGGAAAAGTGGTGGCTTATGCATCTCATCAATTAGAGGCCGCATGAGGTGAACTATCCCACGCATGACTTGGAGTTAGCTGCAGTGGTGTTTGCTCTAAAGATTTGGAGACACTATCTGTACGGTGAGAAGTCGATTATCTATACGGATCATAAGAGTCTGAAGTACCTCCTTACCCAGAAGGAGTTGAACTTAAGACAGCGGAGGTGGATAAAACTATTGAAAGACTATGACTTCTCAATCGAGTACCATCCGGGAAAGGCTAACGTAGTGGCTAATGCGTTGAGTCGTAAGATGATATTGGACTTGAGAGTGATGTTAGCTCATCTCAGCCTTTATGAAGATGGTAGCCTGTTAATCGAACTTCAAGTGAAGCTTGCGTGGGTAAGTCAGATTAAGGAAAAGCAGTTGATAGATGAAGCATTGGGATCTCGATTTCAACAAGTAGAACATGGTGAGAAAAGAGATTTTGGATTAAATAGTGATTGAGTGTTGTGTTTCCGTGGAAGAGTTTGTATGCCCAGAGTTTTGGAGATGAAACAAATGGTTCAATGAGAGGCGCATTATAGCCCATATGCTATGCACCCCGTAGGAAACAAGATGTACCGAGACCTCTACGAGTAGTATTGGTGGCCAGGGTTGAAGCGGGAGGTTACTGATTTTATGAGCAAGTGCTTAACATGTCAGTAGGTGAAGGCGGAACATCAACTGCCGTCGGGGTTGCTTCAACCGGTGAAAATTCCATTATGGAAATGGGAAAGGATAACGATGGACTTTGTTAGTGGGTTACCCTTAACTCTACTAAGAAATATTTTGTATGGGTAATAATGGATCGGTTAACGAAGACTGCTCATTTCCTACCTGTTCGTATGGATTATTCATTGCAAAAGTTGGCCAAGTTGTATGTAACAGAGATCCTGAGGTTAGATGGGGTACCAGTGTCTATTATATTAGAAAGGGACCCTAGTTTACATCACGGTTTTGGAAGGCTCTACATGAAGCTTTGGGTACAAGGTTAAATTTCAGCACGGCATTTCATCCACAGTCAAATGGTCAGTCAGAGAGAGTAATCCAGATTCTAGAAGACATGTTAAGGGGCTGTGTGATCGACTTCAGGGGTAGTTGGGAAGATTTTCTACCGTTGGCAAAGTTTGCATACATCAACAGCTATCAATCCAGTATCCAGATGGCACCTTATGAGGCGTTGTATGGTCGTAGGTGTCGTACTCCTACTTGCTGGACAGAGTTAGAAGAGCGGCAGTTATTGGATCCTGAATTGATCTCGAAGACGGAGGAAAAAGTTAAAGTAATTTGGGTTTGGTTAAAGGAAGCTTCAGATAGGAAGAAATCATACGCGGATTTAAAGCGTAAGGATATAGAGTTCTTTGTGGGAGATCAGGTCTTTTTGAAGGTCTCACCTTGGAAGAAGATCTTAAGATTTGGGCGAAAAGGCAAGTTGAGCCCTAGGTTCATCGGACCATACCGTGCACTGAAACGTGTTGGGCCAGTGGCTTATCAGCTTGAGTTACCTCTAGAGTTAAGTCTGATACATAGTGTATTCCATGTCTCTATTTCAAGGTGTTATCATTCGGATCCATCTTATGTTGCACCAATGGAGGAAGTTGAGTTAGGACTTGACTTGTATTTTGAAGATGAGCTAGTACAGATTTTAGATCGCGACGTTAAGGTGCTGAGAAGGAAGTCAGTACTGTTAGTCAAAGTATTATGGTGTAATCACGGATCAGAGGAAGCTACATGGGAGCCAGAGGAGGCGATTCGGCAACAATATCCACATCTCTTTTAATCAGGTAAATTTCGAGGCCGAAATTTTCTTTAAGGGGGTAGAATTGTAATATCATGAAATTTAGAATTTTATGTGTTGCACTATATCTTGCATTAGGCTAGGTAAATTATTTATTGTGTATGCTTTAAGGTCCTGAGAAGGCTCGGGGTTGAGTTGGGCCTTAGCAAAATTTTTATATTTAAGCACTTTAAGGAGAGAAGGAAGTGGCATCAAGGCTTAAGGAAATAAGTGCGTATCTTGCTTGCATAAATGAGCATATGGCAAGGAGGTTATGGCGTCAAGTGGAGAGCATGGAGGGAAGGGGTTCGAATCCTATCTTTTGCAAATTTTGGATTTATTTTTGTAATCCTATCCCAAGTGTCGGCCATGGTCCTAATTAAGGCAAGGAAGACTTTTTATTTTTGGAAAGAAGAATAAGAAAATATGGTATGGAGGAAAACAAGGGAAAGTGAAGGAAAGAATCAAAAGAAAAAGGCAAGAGAAGGGAACATGTTAGCCTACTATGTGGAGGATGCTTTGGAATGATTATTTTGGTCAGCATGCATCCTTTTGGAAAAAGTGATACACAGTTTGTAGGAGGGAAAGGGATAGCCGATTTTTCTTTAGGCATTTGGCAAATTTTTGGTGCTTGCAAGGCTTATTTTTCTTCTTTTAGCATTTTGATGGTTTCTTTTCCAATTCTTCCCTTGCTTGCCGAAATTCTAAAGCCAATTGTTCATCTCATTTTCTCTTATTTTGGCCGAAACTCTCAATGCATTTTTACTCCATTTCCCCTTTGATAGCCGAACCTTTTTAATACTCTTTTGACCATCACTTCATTTCTTCATTACCATTTTCTCAACAATTTTCCTTTTCTCTTAAATCAATATTGCTTGAAGCCAAATTTTCTTACTTATTTTCCCTCCATAGCCGAACTTTTGAATCCTTCATCTCTTCTTCATTATTTCTTTCTCATTCGTGTTGGCACTCACTTCTTTGATCAAATACGTAAGCGATCTTATTCTTTTCATTTTCATTTTCTTTTCTTTCTAGCTGATTATGTATGTCCATCCCTTTACAGCTATTTCACTTTGTTTTAAATCGAAACGTCTCTTTCTCCTACACTCTCTTATAATGATCAACTCTTTTCGTAGTGTTCTAGTGGGTGGCCGAATACCACATCTTAGCCGAATCATTTCTAGCCTTACGCTCAATCGATAGAAGTGGATCTATTATTGTCAAGGTAAGGGACTCCTTCAAGGTTTATTTCGATATATCTCAATATTTGGTTATTCCACTAAAACGGATTGATGATTATGTATACACGCCTATTCTAGGGACTATATCGATATTTGTTATTCACTTGTTGATTGTAACACCCCAAATCCGGCCTAGAAGTTAGGCCCGAATCTGGCGTGTCACAAAAAAAAAAAACTCGTTTGAAAATTTCAGCCTCTTTTTTAAAACCCAAAACACTTAAGCAATTGTGTTTACGTGAAAACTTAATTATCTTTAATAAACCTTTTTGGTTGTGAAAGCATATTTTGAAATAAGCAATTTACGAAAAAAGTGACTTTTGAAATAGAGTTGCAAAAGCATCTTGAAACATTTCGGAAACGTTGATAAAATACAAGTATTTTTGAAAGATTGATGAATCACAAATCAAGGAATTGAACTTTTAAATCCGTGACTTTTGAAAATATCGTTTGATAATTCGAGAGATAACTTCCGTGTTAAAATATTTATAAAGTTTATTACGAAATCCATTTGTCAATCAATTTTGGAAAACCTTTATTTATGTTTTTGGAAAAATTCTCGTTTAAAACAATTTAAGCAAAATATAAAATACGTCAAACATAAAGCAATATAAAATAAACCAGAGGCCTTTTTACAACATTTAACCCATAATAGCAAAATAATAAAATAAACAGAAATAGAAATTTAAAATTTGAAACACCATTTTTGAAGTATGGCCTCCACCGAGTCATCCATGGTCCAAGTCCACCTCACGGAGTTTTACCTCCAGGGTTAAGAGAAAAGGGGGGTGAGTTGCAAGAACTCAGTGTATAATTCCCTTACCATCATCCACTGAGTCGTAACACATGTAGAAATATTTTGGGCCTAAGCCCATTACAATCATAACAAAATAACATGTATAAGATATGCATGTGATATGCAATTCCCAACCAAGCCTAATTTCCATCCGCTACACACCACCCGTACCAACCAACACACTTGTGGGGATCAAGTCAACGCACTCTGCCAACACACCAATAGCAGGCATTAAGCCTTTTAAAAATATTTGTGGCAGAGCCACCGAACTAGATTTTGGCAACATGCCTTTATTGTGACAGAGTCACCGAACTAGAGGCATTAAGCCATTTTAAATATTTGTGGCAGAGCAACCGAACTGGATTTTGGCAACAGGCCTTTCTTCTCTTCGTCATTTATCCCAACCAATGCAGTCATGTATATAGATAATGCATAACAATATATTCATAACGTAAATTTCAACAAAAAGCCCATATTACAAGTTATCAATTTGGCCCATATATCAAATATCAAACGGCCCATTTAGAAAATACCAAACGGCCCATATAGCAACATATCACATTTGGCCCATAAAGGGTATTTTCGTAATTTGGTCCATAGGGACATTTCGTAATTTGGCCCGTTAGGGGCATTTTCATAATTGGGCCCGTAAGGGCATTTTCATAATTTGGTAATCCTACCCACTAAGGGTAATTTGGTAATTTACCCTCTAAAGGTATTATGGTAATTTCGCAACCTAGGCTTAATTACTAATTTGGGGCATAAAATCGAAACTGTCCAACTACGTCATATTGACTAAATTGACCATAACTCGAGTTAGAAAACTCGAAATCTAAATCCGTAAATTTTCCTTGAAACTATGCCCATATATCTTTCTCCTATAATTTTTCCAGAATTTTTAGCTTAACCATTTAGTACAGTTTATTCCTTAAAATTCCCATTGTTTCATTGTCCAATGATTCTGACCTCTCTTACCTAAATCTCATATACTACTATCCCATGTTTCTATTGAAAATAGATTCACTAAGGAATCCATACATATCAATTATAACTCTTAATTCACTTTGTACAATTTTATACGATTTTTCTAAGACAAAACAGAATACCCCGAAGTCATTCAGAACCAGTCTCACTAAATTTAACATATCTCAGAATATAATATTCCTTTCCCTTCTCCGTTTCTTCCATATTAGAATAGACACAGTAAGTTTAATCTGATATCTTATTCACTTTGTAATTCCTTTTATCCTTTTTTTCGTGACTTTTCAACTACACGTCACTGTTTCTGTCTGAAACTATTTTATTACAAAACATGATTACCACTACGAGTATACGCACGTCCGAGTGATCACGGATGCCGGTTATCGGTTTTCTTCGGTATTTTTACCAAATCACAGAATAAACTTTCATAGAGATGTGAGATTTACTCAACATTTCAAACATATATTCGTAAGGTGCACGGATTACACACCTTATTCTAATCAAGTAACACGATATTCTCCGCGGCACCTAAAGATACAATCGGTCAACAATTAATCCCAAAACTGAATTTACCACTTCAACCAATTATTTCGATTGATTAACAATCTATACACTTACCAACAATCTGAATCTCTTATTACGAGGGATAGATCGAGCAATTTAGTCCCTAAAAATATAATCGATTAGTCACAACCACTATTTCATTAAGCAAAATAACCGGTCAACGAAAAAGATCCAAAAAGAACCATGACGAATCCCTTACCTTAACGATATTAGTCCCGATTTTTAACGATTGTACAATGGCTATGGATGGGTCAAAGTTTCAGCCTTCCACTATCACTCGATTGATCAAAGGAGTGAATGTCAATACAAATGAGAAGAAATGATTAAAAGAATAGAGAAGGTGTATCAAGGTGTTTGGAATGTTTCGATCGACACTAAAAGAAATATGAACCAAAAAGAAATGTGAGTATTTTGGAAACAAAAAGAATGGTGAAAGATGGATTAAGGTTTCGGCCCCAAAGGAAAAAAATGAAGAAAGTGTGCTCACCAAAGGCTTCTAAATTCGGCACAAAGCAAAAGAAATTTGGAGAGTACCAAATAGTGCAAAGAGAAAGGTTTTTGGTCTAACAAGCACCAAAAATTAAATCAAAAGGCAATGGAGAATTTTGGCTATCAAAGGTGGAAAGAAAATGAGTTTGTGGTCAAACAAAAGAGAAAGAAAATGCAACATTGTGCTTGTAGGTTTCGGCAAGGAGAGTTTCAAAATTGGGAGAGAATGACACAAAGTTGTCAAAGGGATTTTGGCAAAAACAAAGCTAAGACTTTACCAAAAGCCAAATAAAATTTTTCAGCAACCTATCTACCTCAAAATCGTCGACATGCATTCCCCCTAGGATAAGAGTTTGGCCACCCATACTTTCCAAAACACCTCCCCCGATATTAGCCTCTTGTCCCCCTTTCTTTCCTATTCCTCTTGATTCCTTTCCCAAACTTTAACCTTGCCATATTCTTTTAGCGACCTTACCAAAATATTGAAGTCCACACTTACCAAAAATACTCTTGGCTTACACATAATGAAGGAAAGCAAAAATAATAATCAAATTTGCAAACAATGGGATTTGAACCTCTTCCTTCAAGGTACATCACTTAATGCCATAACCTCTTTACCAATTACTCATCTTATGCTAACCATTTACTCATTTATTTCTATAAGTCTTGAAGCTACTTACCATCTCTCCTTAAAGTGCTAAAATACCAAATTTTTCCTAAGGCCCAATTGAACCTGAGACTTCATAGAAGCCTCGTAACCTTCCAAATTACCTTCTTGATAAGTCCAACTACAAATAATGTCATTCTCTTGTTCTTAAAAAAATTTAAACACTCCTACGCCCAAAGCCTATTGGGCCCAATCCTACTAGGCCCAATTTTGGGATGTTACAATTCTACCTTCCTTAAAGAAACTTCGTCCTCGAAATTTCCAGCCAACTACTAAATGCACCATTCAAAACACACCAATATGCTTCCACTGCGCACTTTGATCTTAATAACACTAATGTACTTTTTAACATGATATTGAATCCTCTTTCACACAACCAAACATCTAACCACAGCAGCAAACCGTTATCTAGCACTTATGCCAAAAATTTTCTTACATTCAATCATCACTTCCAACCGAACATACCTGACTTGATGGTGATGAAATAATCCCGAGCCTTATGCTCCTTAGACCCACATCTCAAGCTTGCTCTTGACCTCCTCTAGCATTCTCCCGAATGACTCCTCTTGCAAAAATCACAAGCCGGAAAGTTTGGTCGTGCCTTGACATACTTTACAAAACAAGATTGTGACCCTAGAGAACCGCGATCTCTTTTCTTCTTACAGCCCACAGACCCAACTCCAAGTGCTTCACTGATTCCTTTTACCACCTCCAATACTTCCTTGACTATCTAAGTCAGCTTATCAACTCCAGCTCGATCATGAGATCCCGTCTCAGCCACTGGCAATGCTAACGCCTCCCTTTTGGAAACATGCCTCGGTGCCGAAGATCTAGCCCTAGCACCTCGGCCTCTACCACGTCCATGTCTACCGCTTCCACGTCTTCTAGCGTTCATGATTTCCAAATCGATTTAATCTTGATTAAAAGTTTTATGAATCAGTATATTATTCAATGTTTAGTAAACAATGTCTTATGGAGTATAAGAAGTAAAGTTGTTTTATAAAAAAACGCATCCTAAGGTCTCAATCTCTATAGTTTCAACATCTAAAACTAAAAGTTCTAGAGTGTTCCTATAGTCATATCACAATAATAAACATTTAATATACAAATACTTACTTGACTTGGTGCCGGATGCTCGTGGTGCCATACTACCTTTAAAACATAAAGTCTAGCAATTTAAACAGCTTTAAACGAAAATTTTTGTTGAACCCAAACCACATTCGAGTTTTGAAACTGGCTCTGATACCATTAAATGTAACACCCCAAACTCGACCTAGAAGTTAGGCCCGAATCTGACGTGTCACAAAAAAACTCATTTGAAAATTTTAGCGTCTTTGTTAAAACGCAAAACACTTAAGCAATTGTGTTTACGTGAAAACTTAATTATCTTTAATAAACCTTTTTGGTTCTGAAAGCATATTTTGAAAGAAGCGATTTACGAAAAAGTAACGTTTGAAATAGAGTTGCAAAAGCATCTTGAAACATTTCAGAAACGTTGATAAAATACAAGTATTTTTGAAAGATTGATGAATCACAAATCAAGGAATTTAACTTTTAAATCCATGACTTTTGAAAATATCATTTGATAATTCGAGAGATAACTTCCGTGTTAAAATATTTATAAAGTTTATTATGAAATCCATTTGTCAATCGATTTTGGAAAACCTTTATTTAAGTTTTTAGAAAAATTCTCGTTTAAAACAATTTAAGCAAAATATAAAATACGTCAAACATAAAGCAATATAAAATAAACCAGAGGCCTCAATACAATATTTAACCCATAATAGCAAAATAATAAAATAAACGGAAATAGAAATTTAAAATTTGAATTACCATTTTTGAAGTATGGCCTCCACCGAGTCATCCATGGCCCAAGTCCACCTCACGGAGTATTACCTACAAGGTTAAGAGAAAAGGGGGGTGAGTTACAAGAACTCAGTGTATAATCCCCTTACCATCAACCACTGAGTCGGAACACACGTAGAAATATTTTGGGCCTAAGCCAATTACAATCATAACAAAATAACATGTATAAAATATGCATGTGATATGCAATTCCCAACCAAGCCTAATTTCCATCCGCTACACACCACCCATACCAACCAACACACCTGTGGGGATCAAGTCAACCCACCCCGCCAACACACCAATAGCAGTCATTAAGCCTTTTAGAAATATTTGTGGCAGAGCCACCGAACTAGATTTTGGCAACATGCTGTTATTGTGACAGAGTCACTGAACTTGAAACACCCCAAACCCGGCCCACGAGCCTTGTCTGGATCTGGTATGTTCCTCGATGTAAACCGGTTCAAAGTTCTTTTGTTACTTTGGAAAAAAACTGTGTATTTTGAAAGAAAGATTGTTTTTGGGTTGGGCTCGAGTTGAAAACAAGTTTATCTTATATTGAAAACCCTTGATTTTAGGTGACAAAACCTTTAGAGTTTGTTTTAAAATAAATTTACTTAATCTTTAATTGATAAACATTCGTAAACTTAATAAATAAAAGTAAAATAAAGTAGTTCAACTATGGCCTTATTACATCAAAATAAAACCCAAAATTAAATTCAAAGTACTTAAAATAAAAAGTCCAAATAAAATAAATTGCTTGCTGAGCATGGCCACCCCTAAGCTTCTGCCGACCCGGTCCATCACTGATCGTCACCTGAAAAATAATCCCACAACGGGGTGAGTCAACAGACTCAATATGTAACCACAACACTAAGTTCTAACAAATTCAGGCATATCAAATCATACATGTACATATAGCATTTAAATAATATGATGCAAACCCGAACCCAAACATAGATGCCATCCGCTACACATCACCCGTACCAACTTGCACACCGTGGGTACTACTAAGTCAACCCTCCATCCGCTACACACCATCGAAGGCAGTCGCTGCAGTCGACGTGCTCATCGCCCTTATAAATATTGTGGCATAGCCACCAGATAATATTTTGTGTCATGAGACACCACATTTAGATAATTGTGACCGAGGTCACCACATTCAGATATCGTGACATAAGTCAGCACATTCACTTCCCCTTTCATAATATCCCATATGCCCCATGTCATACAAATACTCATTAACCATGTCATATCCTTTATTCACATTCTTATAGTTTCACATATGCACCATAACAAATCTTATTATAATCCTAGCAGGAGTAGGAAAACGTACCCGAGTACTTTGTACCATACCATGGTACCTTAGCCCTATTTTACTCACTCTTATAAACACATATATATTAAATGGATGCCATAAATTCATTAAAAGATAGTGTAACATCCTGGATTATAGCCTATGCATTAGTATGTCTTATGTGTTATGGATGTTATGTGTGCATTTTTAGAATCTTGGAAATGTAAGGAAATGTCTTGGAAATGTAAGGAAATGTCTTGTCTTGGAAATGTAAGGAAATGTCTTGTCTTGGAAATGTAAGGAAATGACTTGGAAATGGAAGGAAATGTCTTGTCTTGGAAATGGAAGGAAATGTCTTGTCTTGGAAATGTAAGGAAATGTCTTATCTTGGAAATGTAAGGAAATGTCTTGGAAATGTAAGGAAATGTCTTAGAAATGTAAGGAAATGCTTTAGAAATGTCAAGTTTAAAGTTTAAAAGAGGGACATGAAAGGTGGTCTTAAGAGAAAATGTATGTGAAATATGACATATAAATAGCCTTGGTAAAATGGCTAAAAGGCGCCATTTAAGGGCCTAGCAAGTGACGCCACATACATAGGCAAATGGGCCAAGGATCGAGTCGCATGGGAAGCAAATAAAGAATTTTATTTTGTGCTACAAGGAGCAGAGAGGTGGACGGCATTAAGGCTCTTAAAAGAGGAGTTTTATTCTCTTTAAAATTCGGCAAATAGATAGATAATGATGAGTTATTATTAGTATTATTTTTATTAAGAGATAAGAGATAATTGATGGATTAAATTCTTTTAATTTGAATGTATTGATAATTAAAGAGATAAAGCTATCAAAATAGAAGAGTGGTGGCCAAGTAAGGGATTCTAAGTTAGTAATTTCGGCTACTAAAGGAAAAGAGGGCCATTCATTCTTTCTTTCAACTCTCTCTCTGCCGAATTCTCTCTAGGAAATAACTCCTCTCTTCTCTTTTATTTTTGCCAAGCCGAAATACCTTGTGCTCTAGCCGAATCCTCCATCTTTATTCTTCTTTCTCTTTTCTTCCTACCAATCAAAAAGCCGAAATCAAGATCCTTCTAGACTACATAGCCGAATATTGTTAAAGGTTCGAGCAAGGATTGCCGATTCCTAAAGTAAGGGTAAGATCTCATTCGGTTTCATCCTTTTTCTTTTAAGATTTGCTGAAATCTAGGACTAACCCCATTAATATCTTGTTGTTGAAACTTTGAAGAGATCTTTCGGGATTTATTAAGTGTCGACTACAAGGAAGGAGAAGTTCTTTTCCCAAATGTACACCATAGGCCGCGTGTTCCCTAGTTATTCGGTAGTTTCGGGACTTAAAATCCACATGGTAAGTGTTTATAGCATTCGACCAAGGCCATGTTTGGTAAATAGATGTGTTTCATTAATTATTCAAAAGCCGAAACTAATCTATTCAAGTAATCTAGTGATTGCCGATTTCAAGAAAGAAGGATACAAAGTTTCCGGCATTTGATTAGACATCAATCGGCACCAAGATAAGTTTGAGTTACAACAATCCTAATAGGATTTAGTCTTATAGCCGAATAGGCTCTTTGCTAACATATTAAGGTTGGCCGAATGTAGGGATTTAAGATATAAGGCATTAGATCAAGCTTTTCGGGATTTCAGTGAATTTGTTAAGCGAATCAAGTGTGTTCCCCACACTAATCTTAATAGATTTATGCCTTAAACTTGATATATGTGTTTATATGAAAGTGTAAGAATGTGGCTAAGGTACCATGAAATGGTACAAAGTACTCAGGTACGTTTCCTACTCCTACTAGTATTATGAAATATGTTAAATTTAACATGTGATAAGTGATAAGAATGTGAAATTTGGCATGTTAATGCATAATATGTATGATATGGGGCATATGGGTTATTGAAAAGGGGAAGTGAATGTGGTGACCTAAGACCACGATATTTGAATGTGGTGACCTAAGACCACGAGATCTGAATGTGGTGACCTAAGACCATGATATCTGAATGTGGTGACCTAAGACCACGATATTTGAGTGTGGTGACCTAAGACCATGAATACTCATAAGGGCGATAAGCACGTCGACTGCAGCGACTGCCTTCGATGGTGTGTAGTGGATGGAGGGTTGACTTAGTAGTCCCCACGGTGTGCAGGTTGGTACGGGTGATGTGTAGCGGATGGCATCTAGGTTTGGGTTCGGGTTGCATCATTTTAATTTAATGATATATGAATATGTATGCTATGAAATGCCTAAATTTGTTAAGACTTAGTGCTGTGTTACACATTGAGTCTGTTGACTCACCCCGTTATGGGAACATTTTTCAGGTGATGATAAGTAATGGACCGGGTCGGCAGAAGCTTAGTGGTGGCCATGCCCAGTAAGGAAATTATTATGTGGACCCTTTTATTTTTCCAGGTACTTTGAATTTCATTTTGGGTTTTTATTTGATGTAATAAGGCCATAGTGAACTATGTTATTTTCTGTTTTATTTACTATGTTATGAAATTTTAGTTACTAGAGATTAAGTCAATTTAATTTAAAATAAACTTTAAATATTTTGTCACTTAAAATTAAATGGGCTTCAATATAAAATAAATTTGTTTCCAACTCGAGCCCAACCCACAAATAGACTTTCTTCAAAACACACAGGTTTTCCAAGGTAATAAAAGAATTTTGAATCGGTTTTCTTCGAGGAACATACCGATCCTATTCAAGGCTCTCGGGGCCGGGTTTGGGGTGTTTCAGATAGTGTGGGGTACACACCTGGTTTACTTATCAAGTTTATTGAAGTCCCGAAAATCCTGATCTAGCTTTAGACCTTTAATCCCTACATTCGATCAATACCAAGTGTTTTAGCACAAAGCCTATTCGGCTATAAGATCAAATCCCGAAAGATTTATGAATCCAACTTCTTACCTTGCTGCCGATTTGATTATTAGTAAATCTCGAAATCTTGCGATATCTCCTCCCTTAAAATCGATTAGCACTAAATTACTATACAGGTTAGCTTCCGGCTTTTAAACATGTTAGAATTAGATCTAGGTACTAAAATAGGCCTTGGCCGAATGAGTAGATACACTTACCTTTGCGAATCTAAAATCTGAAAACACCACTTGACTATGGAGATGTCGACAATAGCAGAAATCCTGGAGAACCCTTCAAGTTTCGGCCAAAGATCACTAATAGGATTAATACCTTGATTTCCACAAGTCTAAAAGTAAAAGAATGGAAACTGAATTTTAATCTTACCCTTACTTGAAGAAATCGTCAACACCCTTGTCTGACACCACAGAAGATTCGGCTTTGGGATTCAATGAACAATCGGCTAGGGTCAATAAAAAGCTGCTTTCGGCTTTTGGAAGATTGAGAGGAGAAAAGAAGAAGAAGATAGGAAAGTGAAGAAATCGGCTAGGCTTTGCTTGAATTTCGGCTTGGCAAAAATTAAAAGAAGAAAAAGAGGAGATGCACTAGAGAATTCGGCAGAGAGAAAAGGAGAAAGAAAGAATGATGAATGGCCTTATTTTCCTCCTTTTGCCGAAATTACTAAGCCTAGAGTCCCCTACTTGGCCATCACTATCATATCCTTATTTTCCTCTTTATATCCTCAATTAAAATTAAAAATAATCCATCATTTATCCCTTGAAAATAAAAGGATAAAAACTCTTAAAATTTTGCTTCCCACGCGACTCGAACACAAGTCCTTCCCCCTAGCATATGGCGTCATTTCCAGAGCCCTAAGTGGCACCTCCAAGCCACTTTTCCAAGCCCAATTGTGTGTCATATTTCCTCTATAAATTTTCTTAAGACCACCTTTCTTAGCTTCCTCTTTTAAAACTTTAAATTCGAATAATTTCTAAGGCATTCACTACACCCTAGGGTTCACAAAATTCATAAAACACATAGTAACACACAAGGCATGCTATTTTATATAATTCAGCAAAATGCACAAGCCCAATTTCAGGATATTATAGAACTAGAGGCATTAAGCCATTTTAATATTTGTGGCAGAGCCACCGAACTGGATTTTGGCAACAGGCATTTCTTCTCTTTGTCATTTATCCCAACCCATGCAGTCATGTATATAGATAATGCATAACAATATATTCATAAGGTAAATTTCAACAAAAAGCCCATATTACAAGTTATCAATTTGGCCCATATATCAAATATCAAACGGCCCATATAGAAAATACCAAACGGCCCATATAGCAACATATCACATTTGGCCCATAAAGGGTATTTTCGTAATTCGGTCCATAGGGACATTTCATAATTTGGCCCATTAGGGGCATTTTCATAATTGGGCCCGTAAGGGCATTTTCATAATTCGGTAATCGTACCTACTAAGGGTAATTCAGTAATTTACCCTCTAAGGGTATTATGGTAATTTTGTAACCTAGGCTTAATAACTAATTTGAGGCATAAAATCGAATCTGTCCAACTGCGTCATACTTACTAGATTGACTATAACTCGAGTTAGAAAACTCGAAATCTAAATCCGTAAATTTTTCATGAAACTATGCTCATATATCTTTCTCCTATAATTTTTCCAGAATTTTTAGCTTAACCATTTAGTACATTTTATTCCTTAAAATTGCCCTTGTTTCACTGTCTAATGATTCTAACCTCCCTTATCTTAATCTAAAATATCTTACTGTACGCTTTTCATATATTGCTACCACTTATTTCTTTTCAAAATGGGTTCACTAAGGAATCCATATATATCAATTATAACTCTTAATTCACTTTGTACAATTTTGTACGATTTTTCTAAGACAGAATAGAATACCCCAAAGTCACTCAGAACCAGTCTCACTAAAATTAACATATCTCAAAATATAATATTCCTTTCCCTTCTCCATTTCTTCCATATTAGAATAAACACAGTATGATTTAATCTGATATCTTATTCACTTTGTAATTCCTTTTATCCTATTTTTTGTGATTTTTCAAATACACGTCACTCTTTCTGTCTGAAACTATTTTATTACAAAACATGATTACCACTACGAGCATACGCACGTCCGAGTAATCACGGATGTCGGTTATCATTTTTTTTGGTATTTTTACCAAATCATAGAATATTTCATGTAAACATTCAGAGAGATGTGAGATTTACTCACCATTTCAAACATATATTTGGAAGGGTATGGGATTACACACCTTATTTGGAATCCGTAACACGATATTTTCCGCGGCACCTAAAGATACAATCAGTCAACAATTAATCCCACAACTGAATTTACCACTTCGACCAATTATTTCGATTGATTAAAAATCTATACACTTACCAACAATCCGAGTCTCTTATTACGAGGATAGATCGAGTGATTTAGTCCTTAAAAATATAATCGATTAGTCACAACCACAATTTCGTTAAGCAAAATAACCAGTCAACGAAAAAGATCCAAAAAGAACCATGATGAATCCCTTACCTTAATGATATTAGTCCCAATTTCTAATGATTGTACAATGGCTATGGATGGGTCAAAGTTTCAGCCTTCCACTATCACTGATTGATCAAAGGAGTGAATGTCAACACAAATGAGAAGAAATAATTAAAAGAATGGAGAAGGTGTATTAAGGTGTTTGGAATGTTTCGATCGACACTAAAAGAAATATGAACCAAAAAGAAATGTGAGTATTTCGGCAACAAAAAGAATTGTGAAAGATGGATTAAGGTTTCGGCCCCCATGAAAAAAATGAAGAAAGTGTGCTCACTAAAGGCTTGTAAATTCGGCACAAAGTAAAAGAAATTTAGAGAGTACCAAATAGTGCAAAGGGAAAGGTTTTTGATCTAAAAAGCACCAAAAATTAAATCAAAAGACAATGGAGAATTTCGGCTATCAAAGAAGGTGGAAAGAAAATGAGTTTGTGGTCAAACAAAAGAGAAAGAAAATGCACCATTGTGCTAGTAGGTTTCGGCAAGGAGAGTTGCAAAATTGGGAGAGAATGACACAAAGTTGTCAAAGGGATTTTGGCCAAAACAAAGCTAAGACTTTACCAAATTCCAAATAAATTTTTTCAGCCACCTATCTACCTCAAAACCGTCCACATGCATCCCCCCACCTCCCCCGATATTAGCCTCTTGTCCCCCTTTCATTCCTATTCCTCTTGATTCCTTTCCCAAACTTTAGCCTTGCCATATTCTTTTAGCCACCTTACCAAAACAATGAAGTCCACACTTACCAAAAATACTTCTTGGCCAACACATAAGGAAGGAAAGCAAAAATAATAGTCAAATTTGCAAACAATGGGATTTGAACCTCTTCCTTCAAGGTACATCACTTAATGCCATAACCTCTTTACCAATTACTCATCTTATGCTAACCATTTACTCATTTATTTCTATAAGTCTTGAAGCTACTTACCATCTCTCCTTAAAGTGCTAAAATACCAAATTTTTCTTAAAGCCCAATTAAACCCGAGACTTCATAGAAACCTCGTAGCCTTCCAAATTACCTTCTTGATAAGTCCAACTTCAAATAATGTCATTCTCTTGTTCTTAAAAAAATTTAAACACTCCTACGCCCAAAGCCCATTAGGCCCAATCCTACTTGGCCCAATTTCAGGATGTTACATTGATCCTACGAAAATAGTGGTAAGACGAACCTTTTCCTTAGATAATCAATTTATATCATCGTAATATCGTTTTGTTTAAGACTTTTCCAATGGAGGCAAGTGATATCGAGTTGAAAGGAAAGGCGATAGGAGACCTCAAAAGGAGTGGATTTGCAATTCCTACTCCTAAGTTGAAGCGTAGAGCGGTTTCGACGGTTCGAGATTTCCCACCGGGTTGTAGACCATCATCCGGTGAGAATACACAAATCAAGGTCGTTCACAATATTAAGGGTAAGCGTTTCAATAGATCGCTTGATTTAGATTTAGATTAATAAAAATCTCATTTGTTGGATTAATCGAGTGAAATGGTGATTTAAGTGCCGACGATCAAGAAGGATTAATCCTTACCGTAATCTCACATTGAAATCCCATAGATTCATGATTCGATATCACGTTGGAAAATAGATCGTTATTGCTTATTTGATTAAAATCTTAATATGGCATAAATCGAGAAAATTGTTTAAATTACATTATTTCTATAAATTAGTCGAAAATGGTACTAACATTGTTAAAATTACTAAAATACCTTTATGGGCCAATTTATGAAAACGCCCCTATGGGCCGAATTGCTAGAATGCTTTAGTGGGCCGAATTACAAAATTCTATATTCGGCCGATTTACTGTAATAAATCTTTGGATTGATGATTGTTGTTTATATTTGTGGATATTTTGCTTTATTATGTATGTTGCATTTACATAATTTGCATGGGATGGGAAAAATGTTGAAGAAAACCCAGTGGCATTGCCACAAAAATGTTTGTTATTATGTTTCATTATGATATTGGTGGTTTGGCAACAATAAAAATATATTATAAATGGCAACTTGCTGCGAGTTGGTGTGAATCACCATAAAAATATATATTATAAATGGTAATTTGCCTGCGATTGGTGTGATTGGCGGGTGGGTTGACTTGATCCCCACAGGTGTGATTGGATGGTACGAGGGTGTGTTGGTTGGATGGGTTGGGCCGCAATCATTTATTTCATTTAATATTGTTATGTTATTGGGCTTAGGCCCAAGATTATGCTACACGGGTTCAGGCCCAGTGGACATCCGTAAGGAGGTTATACACTGAGTTCTAGTAACTCACCCCTTCTTCTTTATCCTTGCTGGTAACGCTTAGTGATGTGGACTTGGGCCATGGATGACTCGGTGGAGGCTATACTTCAGAAACAGTTTTTTATTGAACTTTAGATTTCTATTTCCGTTCACTTTAATACTTTTACTATTTTGGGTTTTTAAGTTGTAATAAGGCCTCTGGAATATTTTATTTTTGCATTATGTTTGACGTATTTATTATGTTGCTTGAATTATTTTTAAATGGGGATTTCCTAAAAGCATAACCAGCGGTTTTTCCAAAGTTGATTAACAAATGGATTTCATAACAAACTTTTACAAATATTTTAACTTGGAAATTTTCTCTCAAATTATCAACGATGTTTTCAAAAGTCACGGTTTTATAAGATCACTAATTCAATTATCGATTTGTTAACCTTCGGGGTTAGTAGTATTTTATCAAATATTTTAAACCAAACTTGTTTTCTTGATTATAACAAAATAATACCTATTTTAGTACGAATAAAAAGGATTTAACACGTTTTTCTCATGTGACATATCAGATCCGGTCATAACGCATGGGTCGGGTTTGGGGTGTTACAAAAATGGCCTAGTAAGCTATCGAAGTTTTGGAAACAAATATTTTTGAACATTTGTTTAGCTTTAGAAGAAAACCTTGTTTATGATCGATTTATTTATTACTCAAAATTTTAGTATTGTTTAGTATTTGAATTATTGACGTGTGTTTTCTTGTGTTGTGTACATGTGTATTTACAGAGCTTTTTGTAACATCCTGAAAAGGGCCTATGCATTTTCGGTTTAATTGTACGAAATGACATGTCTTATGTGTTATGAACGTTTTTGGAAACCTGGAAATGTATGGAAATGTTATGTTTGAAAGAGGAAAGTGAACATTTTTGGAAACTTGGAAATGTAAGGAAGTGATTTAGAAATGATTCAAAAGAGGAAAGTGAACATTTCTGGAAACTTGGAAATGTAAGGAAATGTCAAGTGTAAAGAGGCAAACGAAAATTTTTGGAAACTTAGAAATGACTTAGAAATGTCGAGTTTTAAAGTTTAAAAGAGGAAATTAAGGCAATGTGGCCTTAAGAGAAAAAGTATGTGAAATTTGACACATAAGCAGCTTGGAAAAGTGGCTGAGATGCCACTTAGGGCCTCTGGAAATGGCGCCACATGTAAGGGGAATGGGCCTGAGTTCGAGTCACAGGGAAAGCAAATAAAAGAAATTTTATTTTCTAGAAGAAGTGAGGTGGACGGCACAAGGCTATAATTTAGGAGCCTTTATTCTTTTTTTTTTAAGAGATAAATAGTGGATAAATAAGGGATAAATAATGGATTTATTTTAGATTATTTTCAAGAGATAAATGAGGAATTATTCTTTAATTAGAAAATAAGGGAGAAGTGATGGCCAAGTAAGGGACTTTGAGTTTAATAATTTCAGTTAAGTAAGGATAGTTGCTGAATTATCTTTTATTTTAGGAGATAATTAAAGAGATAAAACTATCAAAATAAAAGAGTGATGGCCAAATAAGGGATTCTAAGTTAGTAAATTCAGCTATATAAGGAAAAGAGGGCCATTCATCATTCTTTCTCTCAACCCTTCTCTCTGCCGAATTTCCTAGAGCATTTGTTCTTCTTCTTTTTGTTAGCCAAAGCTGAAAATTCAAGATATCACCATTAGCCAATTTCTTTTCTTTCCAATCCATCAAAAGCCGAATCTTTGAGGAGCTTCGAGCGTAGGTGCTGTCGATTTCTTCAAGAAAGGGTAAGAACAAGTTTTGATTTCTATTCTTTTCTTTTAGATTTGTCGAAATCTAGGACTAATCACATCAATATTCTTATTTGCCAAAATTTGGAAGGATTCTTTCGGGATTTTTGCCATAGTTGACTATAAAGGAAAAGATCTTCGGGGTTTGACCATCAAGGTAAGTCATATCTGACATTCGGCCAAGGGCCATTGACTGTGATTAAAGGTTAGAAGTTGATCTAACATGTGGGTTTAGGGATTTCGACAGAAGCTATAACCAAGCGATAATTTCAGGATTTAAGATCCTTAAGGTAAGTGACTATGAATATTCAACCAAGGCCTATTTTAGTAGTTAGATCTATTTTTATGTGTTTTAAGCCGAAAACTAACCGATTCAAGGGATCTAGTGATTAGCCGATTTCAAAGGGGAAGAATACAAGTTTCCGGGATTTGATTAATTATCAAATCGATAGCAAGGTAAGAAAATGGATACGATAATCCTTCAGGATTTGATTAAATTAGCCGAATATGCTTTTTCCTAAAATACTAAATGTGGCCAAATGTAGGGATTTAGGATCTAAAGCGATAGATCGATTTTTCGGGATTTCAAGGAATTCGTTAAGCTAATCAGGTGTGTACCCCCACACTATTTCATAATATTAAGAATGTGAATATGGCTAAGGTACCATAATGTGGTACAAAGTACTCAGGTACGTTTCTTACTCCTACTAGGAATATGAAATATGTTATTTGTAACATGAGAATAAGAATGTGAACTTTGGCATATTAATGCATATTACAAAATGGGGCATATAGGTTATTGAAAGGGAAAGGGAATTTGGTGACCTAAGACCACGAACACGGTGACCTAAGACCGTGGTATCTGAATGTGGTGACCTAAGACCACAGTAATCTGAATGCAGTGACCTAAGACCGCGATATCTGAATGTTGTAACCTAAGACCACAAATGCGGTGACCTAAGATCGTGATATGGAGTGTAGCGAAAGGAGGGTCGACTTAGTAGTCCCCACGGTGTACAGGTTGGTACGGGGGAGTGTAGCGGATGGCTTATTAGGTTTGGGTTTGGGAATGCATCATAATTTGTATGCTATGATATGAAAGTGTAATATTTGTTATGCCTGATTCTATTGTGATTTAGTGTTGTGTACACATTGAGTCTGTTGACTCACCCCGTTAAGGGACCATGTTTCAGGTGATGAACAGTAATGGACCGGGACGGTAGAACTTGTGGTGGCCATGCTCAACATGACGTTTTTATTTCTATAGACTATTAATTTTTAAGTACTCCGAATTATTTGGATTTACTTGATGTAATAAGCCCATAAGGCCATAGTGCACTATTTTATTTCTGTTTTTATTTATTATGTTACGAAATTTTTATTAAGTTAAAGATTAAGTAATTTACTTTAAATGTATTCTATATGTTTTATCACCTAAAATTTAAAAGGGTTTTCATTATAAAACGATTTTGTTTTCTACTCGAGCCCAACCCAAAACAATATTTCTTTCAAAACACACTATTTTCCTAAGTAACAAAAGAATTTGAAATGGTTTTCATCGAGGAACATACTAGATCCGTTCAAGGCTCATGGGCTGGGTTTAGGGTGTTTCAGTTTGGTATTAGAGCCTGTTTCAAACTCTCGGCCTGAGGGTTAAGGCCCAAAACGTTTTCAAATCGAGCCCAAGTAAGTTTTATGAAAATATTTTTGGAAATAAGCAGGTTGTTCTGGCATGGCACCCAAGTCTCCGACCCGCAGTCCACCAGGTAAGTACCCCTATCCTCTGTGTGAATTATAGTATGAATTATAGAAGGGTAGAAATGGGACGTAGATTAGACTGTTAAGTATGTGAACCCTAGGACTAGTTTACCCCAACATTTACATAAGACTTAAGGGCCTAATTAAACAAACCTATGGCTAAGTCGCCAAGTTAGGGTGTGGCAACCCCTGTGTGCATGTCTAGGATTGGATCCAGAAGAGCCTGGTACTTAAGCAGTCCTAGTGACTCACCTCCTCTTCGCAGGAATCCTACCTGGTGTGTAGCTACGGTTCACCCTAACCATGAGGACTTATTCATAGGCTAAACCCAATAACTAAAACCCGAAAGGGAGCTAGCCGTGTTTTTATAAAAACCCTAGTTTTAAAACTCTTAAAATTACCTTTTTAATTTGTGAGAACTATTTTTACAAAATTTTTCTGAAAGATTTTCGATTTATAAAATTACAAAAATACCCCTAGGGGTAAAATTACAAAAATGCCCTTGGTTTATGAAATTTCCAAAATACTCACAGTTTTTATCAAAATTTTCATTACTTTATAAAATGTTCAACAAACCCTAATTTGCAAATTATCAAAAATACCTTGATTTTGGAAAAATACGAAATTGCCCCTAACTTGCAAATTACCAAAATGACCTTAATTTCCAAATTTTTTGCAACATCACCATTTTGGAAAACAAATTCTCAAAAGTAACCCTAAAGTTTTGTAAAATTTGCAATACCCCTGATTTATTGAGCTTTACAAATTTACCCTAGTTTATTACCAAAATACCCCTGAGTTTCAAAATTACCGAAATACCCTCAGATTTCAGAATTTCCAAAAATACCTCGGGAATACAAAATTACCAAAATACCCTTACTGACAAAATTACCAAGGAACCTTATTTTGAAAAAATTACGAAAATACCCCTGTAGGACAAATTACGAAAATACCCCTTGGATAGGAATAAGGCAAAGAGTGTTCGAATAGTGAATGTGGGTGGTAGATACCACTGAATAAATATGTCTATGTTGATGAATGAATGTGCCACTATTGAGGAATGAAGGTGTCTCTGTTGATGAATGTGAATGTGATTCTCTGAATTAGAGTAGTGAACTTGAACTGAAACTTTGTGTGATCGAAAGAACTACTTCAAAATATCTTTATTTCATAAAATTGTTCGCGGTTAATAAGTGGAACAAAATTCTAATGCATAAAACTTTTTAATCAGATTAAATCATGGCGTTAGAAATGAGTTCTAGGGGACGTGAACTTAGAGATTGTGCCTAGAAGTATGATGGTTCTATTAAGATCAGAGTGCGCAGCATAAGCATAGTGCGGTGAGTTAAGATGTACGATTATTCGTTAGCCAAGTAATTTCGAGGACAAAATTCTTTTTAAGGGGGGTAGAACTGTAACATCCTGAAAAGGGCCTATGCGTTTTCGGTTTAATTGTACGAAATGACATGTCTTATGTGTTATGAACATTTTTGGAAACCTGGAAATGTATGAAAATGTTAGGTTTAAAAGAGGAAAGTGAACATTTTTGGAAACACTGGAAATGTATGGAAATGTTAGGTTTAAAAGAGGAAAGTGAACATTTTTGGAAACTTGGAAATGTAAGGAAGTGATTTAGAAATGATTCAAAAGAGAAAAGTGAACATTTCTGGAAACTTGGAAATGTAACGAAATGTCAAGTTTAAAGAGGCAAACGAAAATTTTTGGAAACTTAGAAATGACTTAGAAATGTCTAGTTTTAAAGTTTAAAAGAGGAAATTAAGGCAAGGTGGCCTTAAGAGAAAAAGTATGTGAAATTTGACACGCAAACAGGCTTGGAAAAGTGGCCTGGAGATGCCACTTAGGGCCTCTGGAAATGGCACCACATGCAAGGAGATTGGGCCTGAGTTTGAGTCACAGGGAAAGCAAATAAAAAAATTTTATTTTGCTTCCAGAAGAAGTGAGGTGGATGGCACAAGGCTATAATTTAGGAGCCTTTATTCTTTTATTTTTAAGAGATAAATAGTGGATAAATAAGGGATAAATAATGGATTTATTTTAGATTATTTTCAAGAGATAAATGAGGAATTATTCTTTAATTAGTAAAATAAGGGAGAATTGATGGCCAAGTAAGGGACTTTGAGTTTAATAATTTCATTTAAGTAAGGATAGTTGCTTTGAATATCTTTTATTTTAGGAGATAATTAAAGAGATAAAACTATCAAAATAGAAGAGTGATTGCCAAGTAAGGGATTCTAAGTTAGTAAATTCGGCTATATAAGGAAAAGAGGGCCATTCATCATTCTTTCTCTCAACCCTTCTCTCTGCTGAATTTCCTAGAGCATTTGTTCTTCTTCTTTTTATTAGCCAAACCCGAAAATTCAAGATATCACCATTAGCCAATTTCTTTTCTTTCCAATCCATCAAAAGCCGAATCTTTGAGGAGCTTCGATCATAGGTGCTGTCGATTTCTTCAAGAAAGGGTAAGAACAAGTTTTGATTTCTATTCTTTTCTTTTAGATTTGTCAAAATCTAGGACTAATCCCCCCAATATTCTTATTTGCCGAAATTTGGAAGGATTCTTTCGGGATTTTTGCCATAGTCGACTATAAAGGAAAAGATCTTCGGGATTTGACCGTCAAGGTAAGTCATATCTGACATTCGGCCAAGGGCCATTGATTGTGATTAAAGGTTAGAAGTTGATCTAACATGTGGGTTAAGGGATTTCGACAGAAGCTATAACTAAGGGATAATTTTGGGATTTAAGATCCTTAAGGTAAGTGACTATGAATATTCAGCCAAGGCCTATTTTAGTAGTTAGATCTATTTTTATGTGTTTTAAGCCGAAAACTAACCGATTCAAGGGATCTAGTGATCAGCCGATTTCAATGGGGAAGAATACAAGTTTTCGGGATTTGATTAATTATCAAATCGACAGCAAGGTAAGAAAGTGGATACGATAATCCTTCGGGATTTGATTAAATTAGCCAAATATGCTTTTTCCTAAAATACTAAATGTGGCCAAATGTAGGGATTTAGGATCTAAAGCGATGGATAGATTTTTCGAGATTTCAAGGAATTTGTTAAGCTAATCAGGTGTGTACCCCACACTATTTCATAATATGTTTTATGGCTATGTTTAATTAATATATGTGATATTAAGAATGTGAATATGGCTAAGGTACCATAATGTGGTACAAAGTACTCAGGTACGTTTCCTACTCCTACCAGGAATATGAAATATGTTATTTGCAACATGAGAATAAGAATGTGAAATTTGGCATATTAATGCATATTACAAAATGGGGCATATGGGTTATTGAAAGGGGAAGTGAATGTGGTGACCTAAGACCACGAACACGGTGACCTAAGACCGTGGTATCTGAATGTGGTGACCTAATACCACGATGTCTGAATCACGGTGACCTAAGACCGCGGTATCTGAATGTGGTGACCTAAGACCACAAATGCGGTGACCTAAGACCGCGATATGGAGTGTAGCGGAAAGAGGGTCGACTTAGTAGTCCTAACGGTGTACAGGTTGGTACGGGGGAGTGTAGCGGATGGCTTATTAGGTTTGGGTTTGGGAATGCATCATAATTTGTATGCTATGATATGAAAGTGTAATATTTGTTATGCCTGATTCTATTATGATTTAGTGTTGTGTACACATTGAGTCTGTTGTGTAACACCCTGGTTTAGGGGTTATGCGCTTGGAGCATAACCCGAGCATTTAGTAGGCTTATGGTCATGTTGGAGGAATTTCTAGGGGTTTTGGAGAACCCTAGAAGGCAAGGGATGCCTTAGAAAATTTTTAGATTTTAGGGTAAGAAAGGGGAAATAGAGGCGGGGAAGGCCTTAAAATAAAATTGTGGAGTTTAGGACGCAAGAAAGGATCCGCAAAGTGGCGTGGAGGCGCCGCTTGGGGGCTTGGAAGGTGACGCCTAAGGGAGCAAGGGTTCGAGTTGCTGGGGCAGCAATTTTGTTTTATTTTTTAAGTGTCAAGGGATCAGGCTAAGTAGGCCTTCAAAATAAAAGGCCAGGTTGGTGGGACATGGAAGACCAGGTTGGCAAAGTGGCTCTCATGCGCCACTTAGGCACCTTTGGAGGAGTGAGGCGCGGTTTGAGCGCTGGAGAAGCATTTTTGCGTATTTTATTTTTATGGGCGATAATAGGCTGAAGTAGGTTGGATTTAAAATAAAATGATGGGGTTTTTAGCATGAAATTCAATGAGGCCGAGTGGCACAGGCGTTGGGGAAAGGTCACAGCAGCGAGTTGTCCCAGTTCGAACCAAGATGGTCGCGTTGGAGTTCAATTTTTTTATGCTTTTGGCAACAAATTTGAAGGGTGGACGGGACATGGGAGTTTTTTTAAGGATTAGACTAAGGTTGTTTAATCACTTTTGAATTCGGTGATAGGTAGGTGATGGCTTTTATTATTTTATTATTTTAGATAATATAGGATTATTTTAGTTAGTTTATATTAGAGATAATGGTGGCTGTTGGATTATTTTATTATGGGATAATTGTAGGATAAGTATTATTTTTATTTGAAATAAGTGGGATAATTGGTGACCATTCAAACTAATTTTGAATGGATTACAATAGGGAATTGGACTAATTCAATTTAATTTGAATTAGTAGGTGCGGCCGAATCTTGGCTTCTTCACGTGGGGGGGTATGGCCGAATTCTATAAATAAGGGGTGTGCTCATCCCTTAACCAAATTTTAGCCCTATTTCTTTTATGCCAAATTATTCGTTATTATTTCCATAGCCTCTTGCCGAAACCAAGTCAAGGAAAACACTTCCTTTTTTTCTTTAATTTTGTGGAAGCCTTGGCCGAACCACTATAGCATTCACCTATTTTTCTCGTGACTTGTTTAATAGCCGAAGTTGGGCATAGCCTTTCGTGTATTTATTTTCCCTTCTTTCCTTCACACTTTGCTTGCCATTGCTGAATATTCCAACCCCATTTGGGAGTCAGTGCCGAATCACTCAGTCTCTCATTCTATCTACTTTGTTGCAAGTCTCGGAAGCCAAATCTTAATTCTTGTGGTGGCCGATTCTTTGTTAAGGACAAGAGGAAGTAGTTATCAAGGTAAGTGACTTGTGATATTCGGCCATAGGCCACTTTATGGGAGTAAACGGTTGACCCATTCTATCTATGGTGATTTAGGAAAATCGGCAGAAGTGTATAGCAAGCTTCGGGATTTCAGATCTTTGTGGTAAGGATATTAAGTAAGTATAGCTTCGATTCAAAATATTTAGATTAAAGTATTACTGTTTAATCGATGGTTCTGATTAAGGATATCATTAATGGACATGGATGCCAGTCAAGAGGGGAAAGGGAAAGCCCCTATCCCGAAGTTTAAGAAAAGAGCCGTCTCGGCAGTTCGGGATTGGCCACCGGGGTGTGGACGTGCAGCAGAAAACATTAGGCAAATAGCTGTAGTCTCGCTAAATGATAGCGTCGGGATAGAGGGTTTAGAGCTTCAGGTTATAAGGTGTGTAGTTAGCCATTGTTTCCGGGATTTGCGTGATTTTTGCCTGTTTTATATGTTTGCTAACAAGTGCAGTAAATGTGAAAAAGATACCCTTGAAGAGGTATGGTGATGACCAGGTAAGTAGCAAATTTGTTAATATGTGATAATTGATTTTTAATATGTGAGTATGCCTATGATTGTGAATATCATGCACATGCATCATCTCCGCATTATATATTATGTTACATGTACATGGGTGGGTTATGAAAAGAAGGTACGGGTGTACTTCGAGTACGTGGTTGATGTCAGCTTTGTGCTACATCGTGGATTGGCGCTGACTGTGGTCGCGTTGTGGATCTTTGCGATTTAGTTCGCGTGGTTACCTCGATTGATATCGGCTTTATGCCATGTCGTGGCTTGATGGGTTGCTATGTGCCCCATCGTGGTTTGATGTTAGCTATACGCTACATCGTGGATGGCATTGGTTGCCTTTTTGGAGGGAAAAGGAGAGGGTGACTCGATAGTCCCCTGGTGTGTGGTAGGTTGGATAAGGGGGTGTGTAGCGGATGGACCTTAGGCTTGGGTTGGGTTTCATGATTGCATTATTTCATTTATGAAAAGATATGGTAATGGGCCAAGCCCAATATGGCATGTGGATAGGTATGTTTTAAGAACATACGTGAAATGGGCAAAGCCCGATGTCGATGGATTAATGAGAAAAAGGGCCTAGCCCGATGCTTGAATGTGGATTGAATGTGGGCCAAGCCCAGAATTTGGTAACGTCTGTTTATAGTTACATGTTGCATTTAATTGGGTTGACTTGTGTTTAACATGTGGGTGGATATCAGTGGTTTAATTACACACTGAGTCATAATGACTCACCTAATTATTTATCCAACATCGCAGGTGACAGGATGATCGGACCGGGTTGGAGTGGATACAAGGTGGCCCATGCAGAGGACGTTTTTAATCTTTTCTTTATGCATTTTATTATCAAGTACTTGGATTAATTATTTTTGTAATAAGGGCCTTATTATTATTATTATTTTTGTTATCACTATTTTTGATATTACTTGATATTATGGTTTACTTAAAAGAAATTATTATGTGAAGATGATTTTAATTTTAGCAACCTATTTAATCAAAGTATTCATATATTTTTATACTAAAGTTTTAATATGGATTATTTTTAATAACAAAGCTTTATTTATAATTTTAAATGAAAAGACACACTTTTCAAGTTTAATAAAATTTTCAAGTTTTATTCTAAAGTCAAAGATTTTTCAAACGGTTTCCGCAGTGACATAACCAGATCCGGTTAGGACTTGTGGGCCGGGTTTGGGGGTGTTACATGTTGACTAACCCCGTTGAGGGACCATGTTTCAGGTGATGAACAGTAATGGACCGGGACGGTAGAACTTGTGGTGGCCATGCTCAACATGAAGTGTTTATTTTTATGGAATATTAATTTTTAAGTACTCCGAATTATTTGGATTTACTTGATGTAATAAGGCCATAAGGCCATAGTGCACTATTTTATTTCTGTTTTTATTTATTATGTTACGAATTTTTTATTAAGTAAAAGATTAAGTAATTTACTTTAAATGTATTGTATATGTTTTATCACCTAAAATTTAAAAGGGTTTTCATTATAAAACGATTTTGTTTTCCACTCGAGCCCAACCCAAAACAATATTTCTTTCAAAACACACTATTTTCCTAAGTAACAAAAGAATTTGAACCGGTTTTCATCGAGGAACATACCAGATCCGGTCAAGGCTCGTGGGCTGGGTTTGGGGTGTTTCACTTTCCCACGCTAATGTCTTTACTCTCTTCTCCCTTCACGATAAGTAGTGTGTGGAATAACTAGGAGGGAAGTAGTTCAATGATCCATCGCACAAACTTTGTTTCTACAGTATGTGAGCCGAGCTTATGAGGATCGTTCCCAAGGGATTGCAGTTTGAGGAAAATTGTTATCAAGTCGATTACTATAATTAATTACTATAATTAATTACTAATCTACTTGAGTCTCGAATTAGTAGTGTTAATATAGAAGCAAGATAATAATAATAAAACCCTAAGAAGGCAATGTGGGACATTTCCAGGCTAGAGACTTGGAACGAGAGTTAGATAATTTTAGAGAATTTAAAAATAATTTTTTAGATGGTTGTAATTGGATTTTTTTTTGTCTATTTTAAATTTTGGGATTTTTTGAATCTCCGTGTTTGCTTGTTTGGTTGAATTTACTGTTTGAATTATATGATATTGCCCATATGAACTAACGATACATTTTGCAACTAGTAGAGCTTGTCGAAATCCAGGTACGCCTTATTCCGCTTATTATATGTCTTATAGTTTGATTTAGAAAAGCATGCCGTTAGGAGTAAATGCTTGTATGAAATATTTTGTATATGTATAGTGAGTATGGACATTGGTGTGATTTGTGGCAGTTTTTCGGAGAGTCACGTCGATGGCTAATTTGTCACTTGAAATTCAAGTCGAATCGTCCTGGGCAAGTTTGGGGTGTCATATAGGTCTTTACTCAACAAATCTAAATTAGAGCCTGATTTAAAATTGTTTTTTACCATAGAAGGTCATATTAGTTTAAGAACTTGATAAGTTTTCTCAATTTAATCCTTAAATTTAGTTTCCATTAAAGTATACTAAAATGATATTATTAAATTCTGTTATGCCATCACCTGATTTTTTAATTAATATTTTAATATATTTCTTGTATTTTTTAGATTTTAAAATTTTAGGTGATAGGGTTGTAGATTAAAAGTGTTACATCATCCGAATCCAAGTTCATGAAAAAATTTCTCAATTTTGTCAAAGACAAATGTGGAGCAAGATGAAAAAAATTTCTTCATTTAGGACTAAATATTGGATTTGTAACACCCCAAACTCGGTCAATACTGTAACACCCTGGTTTAGGGGCTATGCACGTTGGGTAATTCAAGTGCTAGTAGGTTTGGGTATGCTTGGATGTGTTTTAGAGGTTTTGAGAACGCTCGGATTAAAGGGGAAGACATTGGAAAATTTTAGATTTTTAAGTAATAAAGGGGAGCTTGGCTTTGGAGGTCTTAAGAGAATTAATTGGGAGAATAAGACACAAGAAATGGCTTGGCAGAGTGGCAAGGGAGACGCCACTTAGAGCATGGAGAAGTGACGCCTCAAGGGTCTTTGGGGGCGGTGTTCAAGCCGCAAAGCGACATTTTGGTTTGTTTTTGCGTCGTGAGAGAGGGGGAGTTGTTGGATTCAGCTTGGGCACTTAAAAGATGGAGGAAGACTTGGTCTTCTATTTTTTTGAATTCGGCTAGGAAGGTAGGATGAAGGTAAGACTCTTTCAAACTTTTTGAATGATAGGCAAAGAGGAAAAGTAGGAGAAAATCTTGGGATTTAGGAGGAGTTGAGCTAGTGGCCGATTTTGGGAAGCTTTAGGAGGGCAATTTCGGTTTTGTTGGAGGGTGTTAGGTGGGTGCCGAATCTTGGTTGTATATATAGGGGACGCTCACCCCTTTGGTCACCCTTTTGTTCTATCTGTTGCCGAATTTCTACCACCATTCTCTTCCTACTTCTTCCAATTCGTTCAACCTTATTTCTTTATCTTCTTAACTAAGCCGAAACTCTTCTAGTAGGGAGCACCATAGCCGAAAATCTTCAAACCCACTTCTACACTTCTTCTCTTCCTCTCAACCTCGATTTTATACCCATCCAGTGTTGGCCGAATGCTTCATCTTAATTTGGAAGCCTAGCCAAAACCTTTAGCCTCTCAATCCTTCTTCTATTTCACCAAGCCGGAAGCCGAACCTAAGAAGAGTGGTGCTGTCGACATTTAGAGCTTGTGGGTAAGTATATTCGGTCTTAAGTAATCGATTTATGAGTTCTTTATTTTTGTGGCCAAAACCGAATGGTTGGCCTTAGTTTTTCATGTAGCCGAATGTTCTCTAGGGCCTTGGTGATGTATTTCTTTTGCAGTAGGATGCGTTAAAGGAGGACTTTTGGAGATTAGATCATCAAGGTAAGGTGGTGGTAAGTATTCGGCCAAAGGGGCCTTTTCCATGGATTTTTGGTTAATAGCCGATTCTAATAATGATATAGCAGGGATTTTCAGGCAACTTCATAGGATCAGTGGTGTTCCGGGATTCAAGTTCCTACGCAGAACCTTGACATCTAGATCCAAGATCTGAACTGGTTCTTCTTTGAAAGATAAATCCGAGTTTACTTCAATCTCCGCCACTGGCACAACGTGCGACGGATCTGACCGATATCGCCTAAGCATCGACACATGGAAAACGTCATGAATCTGACTCAGCTCTGCCGGCAGCTCCAGCTGATAAGCTACCGGACCCACTCGCTTCAACACCATATATGGGCCAATGAACCTTTGGCTTAGCTTCCCTTTTCGCCCAAATCTCAACACCTTTTTCCAGGGTGACACTTTCAAAAAAACCTTGTCTCCTACCTCATACTCCATTTCCTTACGCTTCAGATCAGAATAAGACTTCTGTCTATCTGACGCTTCTTTAAGACAAGCCCGAATCACCTTAACCTTGTCCTCAGTTTCAGCAACCAATTCCGGACCCAAGATTTGTCGTTCTCCCAACTCCGTCCAACATGTAGGAGTACGGCATTTCCGTCCATACAATGCTTCGTATGGTGCCATCTGAATACTTGCCTGATGGCTATTGTTGTAGGCGAACTCTGCTAATGGTAAAAACTCCTCCCAACTACCCCGAAAATCCAAGACACAACCCCTTAGCATATCCTCTAAGATCTGTATAACCCTTTCCAACTGCCCGTCTTACTGTGGGTGGAAAGCTGTACTGAAATCCAATCATGTACCCGAAGCCTGATGCAACGCTTTCCAGAACCTCGATGTGAACCTTGGATCCCTATCCGAGATAATCGATACTGGCACACCATGCAATCTGACTATCTCAGCTACATACAACTTTGCTAGCTTCTGGAGTGAGTAATCCCTTCTCACCGGCACGAAGTGAGCTGACTTAGTCAAACGGTCCTTAGTCAAACGGTCCACAATTACCCAAATTGCATCCTTCTTGCTGGGCGTGAGGGGTAGCCCACTGACGAAATCTATAGTGATCCTCTCCCATTTCCATTGAGGGATCTTTACTAGTTGAAGTAGCCCCAATAGTAACTGATGTTTAGCCTTAACCTGCTGACACGTCAGACACTTTCCTACGAACTCAGTTATCTCACGCTTTAACCCCGCCACGAATCGCTTTCCGCAAATCTCCATACATTTTGTCGCCTCCGGGATGCATAGCGTATGGGCTGCTATGTGCATCTTGGAGAATTCTTTGTCTCAGTTCCACATCCTTCGGCATACAAGGCCGTCCTTGAAAACACAATACACCATGATCAGTCAAGCTATACCCTTCCAAACCACCATTTTGCACTTGCACCCTCTTAGCATTCAATCCTTCGTCTACTATCTGCTTGTCCTTAATCTCATCGACCCAAGTTGGCTTAACTTGCAGCTCTGCCAACAGACTCCCATCGTCATATAGACTGAGGTGAGCGAACATCGCTTTTAAGTCCATCACGACCTTCCGGCTCAATGCGTCAGCCACCACGTTAGCCTTACCCGGATGATATTCGATTGAACAGTCATAGTCCTTCAACAGTTCAATCCATCGGCGCTGCCTTAGGTTCAAGTCCTTCTGAGTCAAGACATGCCTCAGACTCTTGTGATCCGTGTAGACTATCGACTTTTCCCCATATAGGTAATGTCTTCATATCTTCAAAGCGAAGACTACTGCCGCTAACTCTAAATCGTGCGTTGGATAATTCACCTCATGCGGTCTTAACTGACGGGAAGCATAAGCCACTACCTTCCCTTCCTGCATCAAGACACATCCCAAACCAGTATGGGATGCATCACAATAAATCGTGAACAGTTTCCCCGCCTCAGGCTGTACCAGAACGGGAGCTTCCGTTAAAATTTTCCTCAGCTTATAGAAACTTTCTTGCTGCTTCTCTGACCATACAAATGGGACTCCTTTTCTTAATAACTTAGTCAATGGCGCTGTAATAAGAGAAAATCCTTCCACAAATCTCCGATAGTACCTCGCTAGACCCAAAAAGCTTCGAATTTCAGCCACTGACCTAGGCGGTTTCCAATCCAACACCGCTTCAATCTTGCGGGGATCCACTCTAATCCTTTCCGCTGACGCCACGTGACCTAACAAAGCCACCTCCCTAAGCCAAAATTTGCACTTACTGAATTTGGCATATAATTGCTTCTCCCTCAATACTTGTAGAACTATACGTAAGTGCTTATCATGCTCCTCCTCCGTATTTGAATAAACCAATATGTCGTCTATGAATACCACGACAAATTGATCCAAGTACTGCTGGAATACTCTATTCATTAAGTCCATGAATGCCGCCGGTGCATTGGTTAATCCAAATGGCATCACTAGGAATTCGTAATGCCCATACCGAGTGCGGAATGCTGTCTTGTGCACATCAACCTCCTTCACCTTCAGTTGATGGTACCCTGACCTAAGGTCTATTTTTGAAAACACCAACGCACCCTTCAATTGGTCAAACAAGTCATCGATCCAAGGCAACGGATACTTGTTTTTGATCGTTAACTTGTTTAACTGACAGTAGTCGATGCACATCCGCATGGACTCGTCCTTCTTTTTGACAAACAGCACAGGTGCTCCCCATGGAGATATACTTGGTCGAATAAACCCTCGATCCAAGAGTTCATGAATTTGAGCCTTCAGCTCTACCAATTCCTTTGGTGCCATTCGGTACGGTGCTATAGACACAGGTGCCGTTCCAGGTAGCAAGTCTATACCGAATTCAACTTCCCGATCCGGAGGCAGACTCGGAAGTTCCTCTGGGAATACATCAACAAATTCTCCTACAGTTCGAACCTTCCCAACTGCTGACTCCTTAGCCTCCAAGGCACAAATTCGAACCAAGAACGCCTCGCACCCTTTTTTGTTCATCTTCTCAGCCTTCAAGGCCGACACCACATTGGATAGGTAATTCCTTCTGTTACCAATCATAGCCACTTCATCACCTTTAGCCATCTTAAGAACCATGCGCTTAGCCGCACAATCCAACCTTGCATGATACTTGACCAACCAGTCCATTCCAAGGATCAAATCGAACTCCCCAAACGGCAGTTCCATCAGATCAGCCACAAAAACGACCCCTTGGAGTTCTAGGGGTACATCTCTATAAAGCTTGTTCACAACTACAGAATGGCCTAAAGGGCTAATTACAGTCATCTCCCTAGAAGCTGTCTCAGAGTTTAAGTTCATAGTCTCTACCATACTACTAGCTATGTACGAATGCGTTGAACCCACATCAATTAAAGCAACATAAGGAAGACTGAAAATTAAAAACGTACCGGTTATGACATCCGGTACGTCACCCTCCTCGCGGCGCCTCGCTGCATAGACTAAGCCAGGCTGCCTTGCTTCTGTGTTTCCTGCGCCTCTGCCCTGAGTTCCGCGACCTCTATTAGGACCATTACTGCCTCTACCGTTACCGCGACCTCTCTATGGTCCCACATTTCTATTCTGAGTACGGTTCTGCCCCTCTGACTGATTCTTAGCTAGCTTCCGGGGACAATCCCTCACACGGTGATCCGAAGACCCACATTCAAAGCAACCCCTCTCACCGGTCCAACAACCTCCCCAATGGGATTTTCCACAGCGATTACACTGAGCCGGTCTCTGATTAGTAGCCATGGGCCTTGCTGCCTGATTTGGCCCACTCTGCCTAGCCTTTTTCTGAACATTACTACTTGACCCAGACGACCCAAAGTCTCTCTTCTGCTTATTCCTATCATAGCTTTGCCTCACAGATTCTTTGATCCCCTCGGCTACCTTAGCCTTCTCCACTAGAGATGAAAACTCACGAACCTGCTGCGGGGCAATCAGTAACCTCAAATCATCTCTGAGTCCGTCCTCAAAGCGGGCACAGCGCTCATGTTCAGTAGCCATAATGCCTCTAGCATATCTACTCAGTCTTAAAAACTCCGCCTCATATTCCGCCACCGACTTACTTCCTTGCACTAACCCCAGAAAAGTTTTCCTCTGCGCGTCAGTGTAGCTGGTACCCACGTACTTCTTCTGAAAAGTAGTTTTGAAGTAATCCCACGTGAGATCATCTGCCGTGGCTCCATCTCGGACCGTGAGCCACCAATGATACGCTTCATCCTTCAGAAGCGACACTGCTCCTTTCAACTTCTCCTCATTAGACAGGTCAAGATCGTCCATAATCCTTTCTGTAGATTCAAGCCAATATTCCGCTGCGCTGGGTGTCACTCCCTACACGTCTCGGAATACCTCAGCTCCATTAGACCGAATTCACTCGGGAACAGATTTTCGAGCTCCCAAATTTCCACTAGCCCCAACCACCAACTCGAGGACTCGCAACACAGCTTCCGATACTGCCTCACCTCTCTTCTGATCCTGTTCCTCAGTTCCAAAAGCTAGGGGTGGTGGTGGCGGTGGTACTTCGTTCTCTAAACCCTAACCCGACCTAACAGGTTCGGACACAGTCATTCTTCCCCTACCGCGTCCACGTCGGCCACGTCCTCTAGAACTCATTCTAACTAGCGTGCTTTTAGTCTGATTAAGAAAAATTTTATGTATTAGTGACTGCTTCACTTGCTTATTCGCGGGTAAATTTTATGAAAAAGTTTAATAAGGATTCTTTCGATCAAACAATGTTTTAAGTCTTCTACCCTAGTTCACACAAAAGGCATATCCATACCCTAATACCTTCCATACCTACTTATTCACTCCTCAGACATTTTTGTTCTGTTTCTATCCCAGGGGTATTTTCGTCATTTCCTACAGGGGTATTTTCGTAATCAATTGGAGGAATTTTAAAACTTCCAATAAATCAAGTCACCTTGGAATTTCTAAAACTGGAGTGTATTTCGGAAAATTTATAAAATTTAAAGATATAGCAACATTTGGAAACCAGGGGTATTTTGGTAATTTTGTCAATCAGGGGTAAATTTGTAATTTTGTAAATCAGGTATGTTTCAACAATTGTAAAACTCTGAGGGTCCTTTTTGAGAGTTTCCCCTTCTTAAGACGTTGATGTTGCAAAAATTTTAGAATTCAGGGTCATTTTGGTAATTTTGCAAGTTGAGGGCATTTTCGTAATTTTTTGAAACCAAAGTATTTTATTGGCGATTTGTAAAGTAGAGTTTCTGGTTATTTATAAAATAATGAGATTTTTGGGCAAAACCATTGGATTGATATTTTATGAACCAAGGGTGTTTTAGTAATTTTACCCCTAAGGGCATTTCTGTAATTTTCCACAAATCAACTTTTCGGGAAAAAGATGTAAGATGGTTGTTCTCAAATTTGAAAGAGTGATTTTAAAAATTTTGAAAAACAAACTAGGGTTCTGTTGTTTTCTTCTTTTTCAAAAACATGGCTAGCTCCCTTTCGGGTTTTAGTCGTTATGTCTAGCCTATGACCGAGCCCTCTTAGTCAGGGTGAACCAAAGCTACGCACCAGGCAGGATTCGAGTGGAGAGGAGGTGAGTCACGCGGACTGCTTAAATACCAAGCGCCCACCGAAACCTTTCTAGACATGCGCACAGAGGTTGCCACACCACTGAGCCCTCTGAGTTAGGGTGAACCGAAGCTACGCACCAGGTAGGATACCTGCGAAGAGGAGGTGAGTCACGAGGACTGCTTAAATACCAGGCTCTTCCGGATCCATTCCTAGACATGCGTACAGGGGTTGCCACACCCCTAGCTCAGTGACTTAGCCATAGGTTGATTGAATTCATTAAGTCTTATGTTCCGTTTGTGTGTTTGAGCAATCTAATCCTAGGGTCAAATTCCTATAAGTCTATTCTACGTTCCATGCTTCCTACCCTTCTACATGTAATAGTTCACAAAGATGTTTAGAAGTACTTACCTGGGCGGATCGGTGCCGGAGACTCTGTGCCATGCTATTCAAAACCCAAAAGTAACTTAGAAAGGCCTACTAGCATAAAAACAAAACATTTTGGGCCTTGGGCCCCCACAGCCGAGCTTTGAATTGGGCTCTGATACCAATTTGTAACAACCCAAACCCGGCCCAAACGTTATTACCGAGTTTGGTTTGCTACGGAGAAAACATTTTGAAATCTTTGAAAACCAATTTAACTTTTTAGTAAAAGATAGTTATTTTGGTTAGAACCTTTGAGGTGTATAAAACCCATATTTAGATTTATTTTGAAAATATTTGTTAAGTCAAGTTAATATGTATATTTTAAATGTACCCGATGGTACTTTAAAACCTTTACGATTGCTTTGGAAAACATATGAACTTGTTCTTATAAGTAAGTAGTTTAAAACAAGTATTCAAACATGTAACGATAATAAAATAATCCTAGGAGGCCTTATTACAATCCAATTAAAAATTAAACCAACAACCGAAAAATAAATAAACCGAAATTCAAAGTCTATTAAATTTAAATCCCACTGCATGGCCACCTTGAGTCCCTCCGGCTCCATATCCGCGATCTACGTGTCACCTGAAAAATAAAGGAGAAGGTGAGTCACCAAGACTCAGTATGTAACCCTTCCCCCGGTTTAAGCAATTTCATACACACTTTATAACAATCAACATGCATAAGGTTATGTACCCAACCTAGCCAACCAAACGCCTTTGTCTACCCCGTTGTGGTACCAAACCACTGGTGGTGCCAAACCACTGGTGACGTATAGTCACAGATGTGATGCCAAATCACTGGAGGTGCCAAACCTCTGGTGTCCGAAGACACAAATCGGTTGTTGGGGCCAACCCATTGTGTGATACCAAATCACTGGCGTCAATCCCGTATTATCATCTGTGGGGCCAACCCACTGTGGTGCTAAGCCACTGGGACGAGACGCTATGAGGTGCCAAACCAGTGGAGGTGCCAAACCTCTGGTGACCGAAGTCACAATGTGGAACCAAACCACTGGTGTCCGTCGACACTAACATCACTGCCCCTCCTCTCATCAACCCATATCAAACAGTCATAAACAGAGTTCATACATTTATCACATGTATCAAATAAGCCATGCTTCCTAAAAGAATTATAATAATCTCATACTGACAGAGACTTACCGGGATCCTCGCTTGTATCGTTAAGGTACTAAATCCGTATCTATATAAAGCAGATTTACACACAACATGTATTTAGTACAGTTTATTAATTGTTATCGGTGTGTATGTACACACACACTACCACCTGAATAGTCTAAATCCCGAAAAGAGAAGTCGGCCACCCTAGATCTACTTGTCCCTATATTCGGCCAAACATCTGGGTTAGTATTATGGCCTATTCGGCCAAATCAAATTATTTGAGAGGGGTTCCTTGTGAACCCGAAATCTTACCTTTTCTCTTTTGGCTACTAATCATAGCACTTGGGGTACAAATCTGCTTTACCAAATAATTTGGTCAAATGACAATGTCAATAGCCTTCGGCTTTTAATTACCTAAGAGAATAATCCATTAACAATAGGCCCTTACCACCACTTACCAAAGCCGAGTGCTAGAGATTAGGGGCTTGGGTTGACCGTTTCACGTTCTCAGGGTACCTAGAAGAGATCGATTATCAAAAAGCATTTAGAAGCCTTGTTAGCCATTGCCGAAATCGGTACTTACCCCTAATAGAAATCGGCAAGGAACAGAGAAGGGAAACCATGGAGTTTCGGCACACTTACCTTCAACTGACAACGACGATGCAAAGAGGTCTATACTACTTTAGCATTCGGCCAAAGTGTCTTAAAAGAAAAGAGAATTTCGGCACTTCAAAGGGGTGTATTCTGCTATTATGAAAGAAAGAAAAATAATGGAGAGGAAGAGGTGATAAGAGTTTCACTAAAGGGTTTGAGAGAACGGAAAAATGGAAGAAAAATAAGAAGGAAAAGGGTTAGGAATTTCGGCTAAGCAAAAATGGAAAAAGAAAAGCAAAGTGGTCAATTGGTGCTTTTATAGGCATTCGGCACCCCCCCTTTGAGCTTGCCGTCCACTTCTCCCTTGAAGTGTTTAATATTCGGCCAACCCCTTATTTTTCTCTTGACCACTAATTTGAATAATTCAAAACAATTTGAATTAACCCCAAATAATCTCTTAATAATCTCTTTAATAATTCTTAATTATCTTCTATTATCCCACTATCTAAATAAATAAATAAAAAGAGTTTAAAGAGAGAAAAACTCTCCCCCTATTGCCGTCCCATTTAAAGAGAAAAAAGGAATATTTTGTGACTCGAACCAAGGCCCCCTTGCTCCCCCTTGTGGTATGTAACTCCCAAGTAGCCCTCCTTTTGCCACTTTACCAAGCTGATTTTTATGTCAATAAATCCTCTATTTATTCGTGTATCCCCTACTTGCTAAGGCTCCCTGTCTTTAAAGTTCCCAAATTAAGTTTTCTACTATCCCGAGCCAACTCAAGATACTTAATTAAGTCTTACTACACCACAATCAATACCATAGCAATTCAGACTCAAGCAAAATAATGTAAACACGAATAACCCCAATTTTAGGATGTTACAGGCTCGGCTTACCACTATTTCTGTAAAATCCACAAGTGGATAGATTGAGCGATTTAGTCCTAAAAGTAAATGTTTAGTCATAACCACTATTCCGTTTAGCAAACTAACTAGTCAACGAAAAAGATCAAAATGAACCATAACGAATCCCTTACCTTAATGGTTATAAAATCGATTCCCATTGATTGTGCTTATGGCAACGGATGAATCAAAGGAAATATATTCGGCCTTCCTACTATAACTCTACACTAGAAGAAGATCATAATATAAGAGAGTAGGAGAGATATATTTTGATAAAGAAACAAAGTGAAATGCCGATTAGTGATGGACACACATATTCGGCTAGGTTGAAACAGAAAATAAAGACGAAAAGAGGATAATAAAGTCCCTTACCAATTCGGTCAAAAAGGACTGCCCAACACAAAAGAAAACGAGTTGAAGAAGAAGAGATTAGGTGTTGATAGATTTGGCTAGTGAAGAGAAAATCGAATAAGAAAATGTGATCACAAGGTAATGCCGATTTAAGGAAAGAGAAGAGGTTGATGAAATGGTCAAAAGAAAAGAATGGATGGAGGAAGAGTGCGTTGGTAGTTTCGACTATCAAAAGAAAATGGACAAAATGCAATGAAGTTTCGGTCAAAACAAAGAAGAAACATGCACAAATGGACTAGGAGGTTTCGGCCAAAGCAAAGAGAGAGATGAATTTGGAAAAGAGACACAAAACGGTCAAAGAGAAAAGTATACCTCTCATGCCCCAAAACTAGCAAAATGATCTAAAGAGAAAAGAGAATTTCGGCTACCAAGCTTCCCTTTCCCCAAAACCGTGTATATCATACCAGAAGGATCAAAAATTGACCATAAAAACTTTCCGAAACATTATCCCCAAAACTGGCCAACATATCCCCCTTCTTGCTCCTTTTCTTTCATTTCTTTCCTTACCCTCATCCATACCTTATTTCCTTAGCCACCTTTCCAAAATTAAAATGTCCACCTTGCCTTAAATACCACCATGGCCGACACTATGAATGAATAGCACAAAAAAATAATCAAAATTTGTACCAAGTGGGATTCGAACCTCTTCCCCTAAAGCCCTTCATGTGACGCCACATCCTCTTTACCATATGCTCATTTATGCTAGCAATTTACTCACTTATTTCCATAAGCATTGATGCCACTTACCTTCTCCCCCTTAAGGGCTTAAACACAAAAATTTTGCTAAGGCCCAATTCAACCCCGAGCCTTCTTAAGACCCCTAATCATACACAATTGATATTTTAACTAGCCTAATGCAAGAAATAATACAGCACATAAAATTCTAAATTTTAGGATGTTACAGAAGAGGCTTAACTGGATCACGAAAAAGGTTGTTCGGAAGGAAATTATCAAGTGGTTAAATGCGAGAATTATTTACCCCATATTGGATAATTCATAGGTGAGTCTGGTACAGTGTGTACTAAAGAAAAGTGGAACTATGGTGGTGGAAAATGAGAACTCTGAGATGATCCCGACAAGGATGGTCATGGGTTGGAGAATTTGTATAAATTATAGAAAGTTGAACAAGGCAGCCTAGAAGGACAATTTTTGATACCATTCATGGACTAGATATTGGATGGGTAGGGAGTATTATTACTTTCTAGATGGGTACTCGGGATACAAACAGATAGCTGAAGCCCCAAAGGACCAGTAGAAGACAACTTTACTTGCCCATACTGTACGTTCGCTTTTAGACGTATGCCTTTCGATCTATCTAATGCACTTTCGGATTTCCAAAGATGATTGATGACAATATTTACTGACATGGTTGAGAATATTATAGAGCTATTTATGTAACACCCCAAACCCGGCCTAAACGTTGCGACCAGATCCGGTATGTCACATGGAAAGATTGTTTAAAGAAACTTTGCTATTTTAAAAGCTCTTCATTTTCTTTTCATTTTGAAAACCAAATTCAGTTGTAGGGTTTTCTTGCAAAAGTTTATAGATAATCTTAATAGTCGAGAACAGGTTTGGTGATACGAAATCGTAACTAGGGGTATTCGAAAACGTGACATTTTGAAAGCAGTGTTGGTAGTTCTAAGAAAATTCCCAAATTTAGTAATTTATTTGTCGAGGTTGGAACAACACGAGGTAATTCACTCTTCCATCCCTATTAATGAAAATTTTCCAGATGAGCATATCTTCAAGGTAAGTCAATTCTATGAAACTCCTTGGTTTGTGGATTATGCAAATTATTTAACTTGTGGGATAATAATGGAATGACCAACCAACAAAGGAAGAAATTCCTTCATGACATAAGGTATTATTTTTGGGAGGAGCCTTATTTAAACAGTGTGCAGATCATATAATCAGAAAGTTTGTAGCCGAAAGCGAGGTAGTCGACATCCTATATCATTGTCATTTATCCCCAAGCTGAATTTTTCTGACCAACTCTATTCAAGGATGTGTATGCATATGTAAGGAGTTGCAATTGATGCTAGCGAGTTGGAAACATATCAAGAAGAAATGACATGCCCCTGATGAACATATTTGAGGTAGAATTTTTTAACGTTTAGGGTATTGACATTTTAGGTCTAATTCGTTCTTCTTATGGTAACAGGTACATCCTAGTGGTTGTGGACTATGTATCTAAATGGGTAGAAGTTGAGGCATATCTGAAAAATGATGCTAAAGTTTTCATGTGATTCCTACAAAAGAACATATTCAAAAATATCTCATTTTGTGAATAAGTGGCTTAAGTGGTTTCTTGAAAAGTATGACGTGAAACACAAGGTGACCGCTGACTATCATCCATAGAAAAATGGGTTGGTAGAGTTGGAAAATTGTGAAATTAAAGGGATACTCAAGAAGATGGTGCAATCGAATAGAAGAGATTGGTACAGGAGACTCGATGATACTATGTGGTCGTATTGGACAAGTTTCAAAACACCTTTAGGGATGACTCCAAATCGGTTGGTATTCGGGAAAGCCTGTCATCTATCATTGGAATTGGAACATAGAGCTCATTAGGCTCTAAAAAAACTTAACCATGATCTGAAACAAGTTGAAGGAAAAAGGATGTTGCAAATCGGCGAGTTAGAAGAGTTGAGGTTGTTATCTTACAAGAATGCCAAAGTTTTCAAAGAAAAGACCAAAAGATGGCATGACAATTGCATACAACCTAGGGAATTTATAGCAGATAGAGGGCCCTATTATTTAAGTCAAGACTAAAGTTATGTCATGGGAAACTTAAGTTTGATAGTTTGGGCCATTCACTATTTACCAAGTCTATCCATACGAAGTGGTTGAATTACAAGACGATAAGGGAGGTAAGTTCAAGGTTAATGGCCAATGCCTTTAACACTATTGGAATAGTGTAGATGAGAGAAATAAAACCTTGCTCACTTTATTGAATCCATAAGTTCCTATTTATTTTAATAACTGACTTAGATAATATTTTCTAGATCATTATATTAGAAGAAATTCTTTCTAGGAGATTAGGTTTTAAGCGAGATCAACTATGGCCCCTCCAATCTTTCTTGGGAATTGATTTTAATATAATTTTTTGGGAAAATATTTTCTAATTAGCTAACTAAATTTAAATTTTTCTGAATAAAGGGTCAATTTTGGCCTAGGTATTAATTTTTTTGTTCTTTTTGGTTAATTGTAGTGTAGATACTTTACAATTTGATTTTATTGCTTTTAAATAAATGGCTTTAATTTTTTGTAAATATTTTGTGCAGCAAAAATAAATTTTTATATATACATCTTTTATGTTTATTGATATTTATCTTTTGAAAAATAAAAGGATTTTGTTTTATTTAAAACTAAACCTCTTTATTTTTGGTGTTTTAGTTTCTCAAGTTAACCCTTTCCTTATTTTACTAGGATTCTGCTTATGCAAATTTTAACCTGAAATCACCCCAATAAGTACACCCCCTTTACACACCTCAACATATCAACCTATCATCAACCACATTCTCTCCTAAAAAGCCTTTTCCACCGCTCTTATCTCCTCTTCTTTTCCACACCCCTTTCTCCCAAAACCACCTGCCACCCTTAATCTTTAACCAGCTTAAACTGTCACAACCACAGCCGGTTGAACCCCCTACACACCACCTTATCACCCTAAACACCATTAACCTGAATTCTTATCGATTTTCCATAGTTTTTGAACTTACAACAAATATTCGAAGAATGTCTCATAAAAGGAAGGGAAGCACATCTCAAATTGATGAACTCCAGGACTGATTTTGTAATGAAGAAGCAAGAGAGAGGTCCAAATCAATTTTCAAAAGTCAAATGATGCTCCCAGAAAAAGGGTTCAACTTGGAAAACATTGATCAGACTACAGTATTGTCAGACATTCAAAAAATTGCCAATGTATTAAAGCATAATATGCTTTGTGAAAAAAGACAACTTTTTTAGGCTGAATTGGTTTGAGAATTCTATGCAAATTTCACTTCATCGATCGAAATAGATGTTCCTGTCCAAGGCATGAATGTATCTTTTTCATCTAAAGCTATCAATGGTTTCTATCACTTACCCAATATAAAAAATGATGATTATACAAAAATGTTGAACCACGTAGATGGAGAGTTACTAAAAGAAGTATTAACGGAAGTTGTAGTTCCTGGAACTAAATGGATAACTTCCAAAATTGGTACTCATACTTGCTAAAGAGAGTTTCTGAACTCGACAGCAAATGTATGGTTTTATTCCATATAATTCAGTCTTATGCTTGTCTCACACAGTTCCACTATCTTGAAGGAACTTATGCTTTTTTTATATGCTATCAGGAGAAAAATGTCCATCGATATGGGAAAAAATTTTAGTAAAGAGATTCAGGAGTGTGTTGTTAAGTAGGCTGGTTATGCTCATTTTTCGTCATTGAATATGTTTCTATGCCTACAATCTTACATGCTTTCAAAGGTAGATCTAAAAGCAAAAACATGACCGCCTATAAATGTGTTACCGTTTATAGTTAAATATCACACAAAAAATATAAGAGTTAAGAATGATAGTGTCAGCAAGTGCACAGGTCAAATTGTAATATAGTTTAGTACAAAGAAATACTTTGGAAGTGTAACGCCCCGAAAATTGGGCCCAGAATAAATGGGTTTCGTGTGTCGAGAGAATGGATTTTGTCGATCGAGAAAAAAAGGGAATAATGAATTAAGTGTGTTTAAAAAAAATTATGATTGCATGTTTAGTTTAGTTTTTAGGTGATTTAGGAAGGGTTGGTAGTGTTGGAAAAGTCCAGGGCTCGATTTAGGGCTTTAGTAAAAATTTTGTTTTTACCCTTAAGTGAGGTTGGTGTTAGTCAGAAGGCTTTTATAATATTTTTGGGTTAAAAGATAGCACAAGGAAGTAGGTGGTCAAAGGTTCAAGTCCTAGACTTGGCAAAAAAAATTTTTTGCGTATAAGTTAGTATGAAGGCCAGAGTTTAGGCCTTATAATTAGTTGGGTCTGACTCACAACACAAAGAAACGCCTGGCCCAGTGGTAAAGGCATTAGGTGTAGGAGGGGGAGCAGGGTTCTAGTCATGACATGTGCTAAATGTTGGTTTTTTTAAGTAGACCTGGAGCACGGCAGAAAGGTTTATAATTAATTAGGGAGGAAATATGACTCAAATAAAGCAGGTGGCGCAGTGGTAAGGGGCGTGTATCATAGTGAAGAGGTTCGAGGTTCGAAGTTGGGTGGCGAATATTTTTAGATTTCTTTAGATGATTCAGTCACTGGGAAATAGGCCTTAAAAGAAGTTGAGAATGGAACATATCACAAGAAGAGTTGTGGTGCAGTGGCGAGAAGCGTGCTATGGATCCGAGTGGTCGCAAGTTCGAATCCCAGTGGTTGGTAGCGTGTGGTGGTACTTGGAGGTCTTGGTTTCAAGTTGCCTTGTGCACAATAACCTGCTATTTTGCTGCTAGCATGGGGAAGGTGTTTGAAGTGGATCGAAACACCAAAGGATGCCTGCTGTTCGGGGGAAGCAATTTGAATGTAATTCAAATTGGATTTTTGGCTAAATAAAGGAATTTTTGGATGGGGATGAAGATAAAATTTGGAGAAAATAAAGGAATTTAATTGGTGATAAGTTTGAGTCGACTAGGGAGTGTAGGTTTATTTTATTTATTTTTAGAATATATATGTCTGCCATATGGGTAAGTAGGGCATTTGTTGCTTTTGTGTGCTTTAGTTGATTAATTAGGGGAAAATTCCTTCCAATCTCCCAATTCTTTTTGAGTTTCTTTCCCTTTGGCAAATACCTGAGTAATCACAATTTCTTTCTTTTTCCAAACAAAAGCGCCTAGACTGAATTCTCCTTCCCTCTTACAATATTTCTTCTATTGCCGAATTAGAAGAGAAATTTTCTCATTGGGGTTTCATTCTTTGTCAAACCAATTTCTTCTTCTCCATTTGTAAAACCGAAACACTTCTAAAAATCACACTCTATAATCTAAAATCTTGTGGGCAAGTAATCTTGTGGCAGTAAGTGAAGCACCCCAAACCTGGCCCACGAGCCTTGACCGGATCTGACATGTTCCTTAGGAAAAACCTTAACTAAATCTTGTTTGCATTTTGGAAAACTGTGATGATTTTGTGTTTGCCAAAGCATGTCGGCTTTTAAAACAAATCTTGGCGTGTTGAAATAGTGAGATGTGATTCGATTTTGTATTTTTAAGAAAACGTTTGTTTTATATTTTGTAAAATAAGTGGGGTTGCCGATTTTTAGAAATGGTTATTAAGTTGTAAACCGTAGATTCTTAGGTGATAAAACATTTAGAGTTTTGTGAAAAACATTTGGTTAATTCATATACCAATTATTAAATGAAAGTTAATACTTAAAGCATAAAAATTTAAACGTCTAAGTGGTGGCCTTATTACATCTCAAAAATACCAAATAAATCTCGAAAGTAAAATAATAGAAAACGTAAATGCAACCGTTTGAAATCCCGAAAACATTCAAAGCATGGCCACCACATAGTCTCCACTGACCGGTCCATGTCACCGAGTATCACTGAAAAGATATCCCACAAGGGGTGAGTCAAACAGACTTCAAACATGTAACGACCAACACAAAGTCCCAAACGATTTAGGCATATCAAATCACATATATATAACAAATATAAGTAATGATGCAATCCCAACCCAAACCTAAATTTCCATCCTCTACACATCACCGTGCACGCCCATCATCACACCGTGGGGATTACTAAATCGATCCTCCATCCGCTACACACTATCGAAGGCAGTCGCTGCAGATGACATGCGCATCGCACTTATAAACTGTGGCATAGCCACCAGATAATGTGACAAAGTCACCAGATAATAATACGTGACATAAGTCACCACATTCAGATTATGTGACATGAGTCACGGATATTGTGGTAAAAACCACCAGATCACTTCCCCTTTTCAATATCACCCATATGCCCATGCACAATACAAACATGCAAGAATCATGCCATATACCTTATTCCATCTTCGTAACAAATTCACATATGTACCATATTCCAAATGTTCATAACATTTATTAACATAATATTAAAGGCTACGTACCTGAATACTCTATACCATTGTATGGTACCTTTAGCCACATTCTTAACTCATATTTTTGTTAACACATATATTAATATCAATACCATAGATCTATTAGGAGTTAGTGTGGGGGCTACACACACAGTTACTATCATGTTCATCAAATCCAGAAAGTCTGCAAAAAAACTTTATACTCCTCCCTAAAAATCAAAGTCAGAACCAGCTAGACACTAATACCCAATATGGCCTTGGCCGAATAATCATAATCCCTTACCTTGCGGATCTAAATCTCGAAATTGCTATCTGTTAATGGAGATGTCGAAATACCTACATGATCTATGTTAGATCCGATTTTAACACTTAATGAACACCATAAATGGCCTTCGGCCCAAGATCACCCTTGCTTACCTTAGATCTAGAAATCCCGAAGATCTCCTCTTGAAGCCGGCTACAATAGGAATCCCGAAATTCCCCTTCAAGTATTCGGCCAAAGAACAATAATGGGGTTAGAGTCCAACTTTTGGCTAATCTAAAAGAAAGAGATAGGAAAGTTAAATGGTACGAATCCCTTACCAACTTAGTCGAATATCCTTACTTGAAACAGAGAGTTTCGGCTCCTGAGTAAATGATCAAATCGACTTCAAAAGGATAGAGGAGCATTCAGCTATGTAGGAATAAAGAGTGAAATCAACCGAGCCTTGGAAACGTGATTCAGGTTAGAAACTAATTAAAGAAGAGAGAAACTGCAAGGAAGGAAAATTCCAAAAACTTACCAAACTAGAGAGGTGTATGCGGCTATGGTGCACCTTCGGGAAGAAGAGATCTCTCTTTGAAGATTCGGCTATGTAGAAAGATGATAGGCACAAGGGATATACGACTTTCAGAGGGTTTTCGAGGAGAGGAGAAACACTAGGAAGTTTTCGGCTAGAAAAGAAAACTTTGAGAAAAGAGAAGATGGAAATTTCGACCAGAGAAAGAGATGAGAAAGAGAAAAGAAAAACAAAGGAAAAAGATGGATACTCTGCTAATAATTTCGGCTACATACTCCAACACTAGCTTCTCCTTGTTTTTCTCCTATTTTTCCTCTTTTCTACTCATTTAAAATAACTTGATTAAATCAACAATTATCTCCTCCCTTTAGCCGAATTTTAAAAGGAATTTAATCACATCTAAAGCTCATCCCCTCAGTCTCCCCATGTCGTCCACCTCTGCTCATCCTTGCTGAAATATAAAAACTCCCTTTTGCTTCCCTTGCTGCTCGAACCTAGGCCCTTTTATTCTGCTTGTGGCGTCACTTACTAAGGCCCTAAGTGGCGCCTCCTTGCCACTTTTCCAAGCCCAATCTTGTGTCTAATTTCCCCTACAAATTCTCTTAAGGCCTATTAAGCTTAGCTCCACCTCAAGACTTAAAATCTGATAATTTCTAAGACTTTCACCTACACTCTAAAGTTCTCAAAATTCATAAAACACATTCAAAATACACACAAGCATGCTTCCACATATATTTAAGCAAAAATGCACAAGCCCTAAATCTCTGATATTATAGTTCTACCCCCCTTAAAATAATTTCGACCTCAAAATTACCTGGCTAAAATAGGTGAGGGTATTGCTGTCGCATTGCTTCTTCCGGCTCCCACGAAGCTTCTTCCGATCCATGATTACGCCATAACACTTTGACTAGAGGAACTGATTTCCTCCGTAATACCTTCACATCTCGTTCCAAAATCTAAATCGGCTCTTCCTCGTAGGACAAATCTGATCTTAGCTTCATCTCTTCAACTGGCACAATATGAGATGGATTCGATCGATAACGACGTAGCATAGAAACATGGAATACATCGTGCATCTGCTGCAACTCCGAAGGCAACTCTAATTGGTATGCCACTGGTCCAACTCGCTTCAATACCCGATAAGGTCCTATAAACCTTGGGCTTAACTTCCCTTTGCGACCAAATCTCATCACCTTCTTCCAAGGCGACACTTTAAGAAACACCTGATCTCCCACAACAAATTCTATTTCCTTGCGCTTGAGATCTGCGTACGACTTTTGCCTATCAGATGCTTCCTTCAACCGTGCTCGAATTACCTCAACCTTCTCCTCGGATTCTGCCACAATCTCTGGACCCAAAACTCAACGTTCCCCTAATTCCGTCCAACACGTAGGAGTGCGACACTTCCGTCCATACAGCGCTTCATACGGTGCCATCCGAATACTGGCTTGATAGCTGTTATTATATGCGAAATCCGCTAAAGGCAAATATTCTTCCCAACTTCCTTTGAAGTCTATCACACAGCCCCTCAATACATCCTCTAACACTTGAATCACTCGCTCAGAATGGCTGACTGCGGATGAAATGCCGTAGTGAAATCTAGCCTGGTGCCCAGAGCCTGATGTAGCGCTTTCCAAAATCGAGACGTAAACCTTGGAACCCTATCTGAAATAATCGACACCGGTACTCCATGCAACCTCACAATTTCTGCCACATAGAACTTCACTAACCTCTACAAAGAATAGTCAACCCGCACTGGGATGAAATACGCGGACTTTGTCAATCGATCCACTATCACCCATACCGAGTCCTTCTCAGTAGGCGTAGGGGGAAGCCCACTAACGAAGTCCATGGTGATTCTCTCCCACTTCCACTGCAGAATCTTTATTGGCTGAAGCAACCCTGATGGAACTTGGTGTTCAGCCTTGACTTCCTGACACGTTAAGCACTTCCCTACAAATTCTGTAACTTCCCGCTTAAGACCAGGCCACCAAAACTGTTCCCGTAGATTTCTATACAACTTACTACCTCCAGGATACATAGCATAAGGGCTACTATGCAATTCCTGAAGAATTCTCCGCCTTAACTCCCCGTTCTTCGGCATACAGACCTTACCTTTGAAACACAATACTCCATCGCTGTTAACACCATAATCCTTTAACCCCCCATTCTGCACTTGCCGCAACTTAGCACTTAAATCATCATCTGCCAATTGTCCTTCTTTCACCTCATTCAGCCATGTCGGCTTAACTTGTAACTCTGCTAACAAGCTTCCATCGTCATACAAGCTAAGATGTGCAAACATCACCCTCAGATCCGACACAACTTTTCGACTTAGGGCATCTGCTACCACATTCGCTTTGCCCGGGTGATACTCTATGGAACAATCGTAGTCCTTTAATAACTCCACCCACCTTCATTGCCTCGGTTCAGACTTTTTTCTCGAGTCGAAGAAATACTTAAGGCTCTTGGGGTCTGTGTAGATCACTGACTTTTCTCCATATAGATAATGCCTCCATACCTTAAGAGCAAAGACCACTGCCGCCAACTCCAAATCATGCGTCGGGTAGTTAACCTCATGCGGCCTTAATTGTCGAGACGCATAAGCGACTACCTTCCCGTCTTGCATCAATACGCATCCCAACCCCGTATGAGAAGCGTCACAATACACCACAAAATCCTTTCCTGCCTCAGGCTGAATCAAAACCGGAGCTTCAGTCAAAATCCTCTTAAGCTTCTCAAAGCTCTCCTATTGCCTATCTGTCCATACGAAAGGTACCTCCTTTCTCAACAACTTTGTCAAAGGTGTGGCTATTGATGAGAACCCTTCTACGAACCTTCTGTAGTAGCCTGCCAATCCCAAGAAACTACGAACCTCAGCCACAGACTTAGGTGGTTTCCAATCTAGCACAGCCTCAATCTTCCGAGGATCCACCCTTATCCCTTCTGCAGACACCACATGTCCTAAGAATGCAACTTCCTTAAGCCAAAATTCACACTTGCTGAACTTGGCATATAGCTTCTTCTCCCTTAACACTTGCAACACTATCCGGAGGTGCTCATCATGTTCTTCCTCAGACTTGGAATACACTAAGATGTCGTCTATGAACACAACGACGAACTAATCCAAGTAGGGTTAGAAAACCCGATTCATCATATCCATGAACGCGGCTGAGGATTCGTCAATTCGAACGGCATTACTAGGAACTCATAATGGCCGTATCTTGTCCGGAAAGCTATCTTATGGATATCTGCTTCCTTCACCTTATGCTGATGATATCCAGACCGTAAATCTATCTCGAGAATACCGCTACCCCCTTAAGCTAATCGAACAAGTCGTCTATCCTTGGCAACGGGTACTTGTTCTTAATGGTCAGCTTATTCAACTGACGATAATCTATGCACATGCGCATAATTCCGTCCTTTTTCTTCACAAACAAGATCGGTGCTCCCCATGGAGACACACTGGGTCGTATAAACCCACGATCAGGCAACTCTTGGATCTGAGCCTTGAGCTCAACCAACTCCTTTGGTGCCATTCTCATGCGAGCAATTGACACACGAGAGCTGGACTCGCAAAGCAAGTCAATTCCGAACTCCACCTCCCTGTCCAGGGGTATTCCAGGTAACTCATCCGAAAAAACATCCATAAATTCCCTTACTATTCTAACTCCACTAACTTTCCCTTCTTTTGCATCCAACGCACTGACGAAGGTCAAAAATGCCTTGCACCTTTTCCAAACCATCTTTTCAGCCTTTAATGCGGAGACTACATTAGACAAATAATTCCTTCTTTCTCCTGTCATAATTATCTCCTCATCCTCTGGGGTCCTTAACTCTATTCGCTTAGCCGCACAATCCAACTTAGCCCGATATTCCATTAGCCAGTCCATGCCAAGAATGAGATCAAATTCTCCAAAAGTTAGTTCCATCAAGTCGGCAGAGATATCACTCCCTAAATCTCTAGAGGTATATTCTGAAATATCTTGTTCACTACTACCGTTTGACCTAACGGGCTTACTTACTACGATCATCTCCTATCGAATGACTTCGGAAGCTATGCCTAATGTTTCAACTACTCTACATGCAACGTAAGAGTGGGTCGAGCCAACATCAATTAAAGCAAAGTAAGGCTTGTCAGCTATAAGGAACATACCGATTATGACGTCCTGTGCGTCTCCATCCTCCCTCCAACGAACTGCATACACTAGACCCGGCTGTCTTGCCTCTGTATTACCAACACCTCTGCCCGGTGTTCTACGTCCTCTTCCAGAACCATTACCTCTGCCAATCGACCACGACCCCGCGGTGGCTGCTGTCCACCTCTTCTAGCCTGATTGAAACTCTGACCTGTTGGTCGGCTCCTGTCTATTTTTATAGGACAGTCATTTAATCACGTGTTCCTTGGACCCGCACTTAAAGCATCCCTCTATCTTCTTCCAACACTCTCCTAGGTGCATCTTTCCACACTGAGCACAAGTACAATACTGCCCTCCTGCAACAACCTGCTGACCTCGCGGCCCATCAACTCTAGGCCTCTTTTGAACATTCCCAGATGACCCTGATGATCTATAACCTCTCTTTTGCCTATTTCGATCTGTATTCTGTCTCACAGAGTCCTTAATCCCTTCAGCTACCTTAGCCTTCTCCACCAACACAACAAACTCCGGTTCCTGCTTTGTGGAGCTATCAACAACCTCAGGTCATCCCTCAGTCTGTCCTCAAACCGGACACATCGTTCATGCTCCGTAGCCACGATCCCTCGAGCATACCGGCTTAACCTTAAGAATTTCGCCTCGTACGCCACTACGGACTTGTTCCCTTGAACCAGCCCCAGAAATGCCTTCCTCTACGCATCAATATAACTAGTCCCAACATACTTCTTTTGATATGCCGCCTTAAAATACTCCCAAGTGAGTTTCTCAGCTGTAGCACCATCCCGAACTGTGAGCCACCATTGATATGACTCATTGCGAAGAAGCGACACCATTCCTTTTAGTTTCTCCTCAGCGGTCAGATCCAGCTCATCCATGATTCGTTCTGTCGCCTCCAACCAATACTCAGCCGTACTGGGTGCCACACCGGATACACCACGGAACACATCAGCTCCATTGGCTCGGAGTCGTTTGGGTACAGATTTTTAAGCTCCCATACCTCCACCTACTCCAGCCACCATCTCAAGAACCCACAAAGACCGCTTCAGGATATCAGATCATCCCCTCGTCTGATCTCGATGCTCAACACCAAGAAATGGTGGTGGGGGTGGTGGTACCTCATTTTCGGACCCTTGACCAGACCTAACGGGTTTCGTTACGGTCATCCTGCCTCTACCATGCCCTCGCACATTACGACCACGTCCCCTAGAACTCATGTCTACGATCGCGCTTTAATCTGTTTTAGAAAGTTTTATGCATTAGTCTTTGTTCCACTGTTTACCCACGAAGAAATTTTATGTAAAGGAGTTTAGTAGTAGTTCTTTTGATCATTACAAGGTTTTCGTTTCAAGTTTTCTACCCTAATTCAGAGAAACACATCCATTCAATAGTATCCACTACACCTATCCACCACTCGCACATTTTCGTCCATTCCGATCCCAGGGGTATTTTCGTAATTTGTCCTACAGGGGTATTTTGGAAATTTTCAAAATCAGGGTATCTTGATATTTCACAAAAATAAGGATTTTTGGTATTTTTGTAAAGAAAGAATATTTTAATAAAAGTCGAGGGTAATATGGTAATTTTTATAAACCAAGGGTATTTTAGTAATTTTACAAACCAGGGGTATTTGGGTAATTTTGTAAATCGGGAATATTTCAGAAAAATTTTGTTTTTCAAAATCTAAAAATAGTGTTTACAATCAAAGGGGTGATTTGGTGATTTTAAAAACTAAGATTTTTATAAAAAGTATGGCTAGTCCCCTTTCGGGTTTTAATTAGTGAATTTAGCCTATGAATAAGTCCTCTTGGTTAGGGTGAACCGTCACTACGCACCAGGTAGGATTCGAGCGAAGAGAAGGTGAGTCACTAGGATTTCTTAAATACCAGACTCTCTCTGGATCCAATCCTAGACATGCACACAATGGTTGCCACACCCTAACTCGGCGACTTACTCACAGGTTTGTTTAATTAGGCCTTAGAGTTTTATGTAATTCTGTATTGAAGTAAGCTAATCCTAGGGTTCCATAACTTAATATACTAATCTACGTTCCCGTTATACCCACATACAAATCATACAATAAATCATACAACAGTTAGGGGTACTTACCTGGTGGACTTCGGGTCAAAGACTTAGGTGCCATGCCAGAAAACCTGCTTAATTCCAAGAATTTTTTTTTACAAAAACTTATTTGGGCTTAATTTTGAAAACATTGTGGGCTTTAAACCCAAGGCCGAGAGTTTAAAACTGGGCTCTGATACCAAACTGAAACACCCCAAACCCGGCCCACGAGCCTTGACCGGATCTGACATGTTCCTCAGGAAAAACCTTAACTAAATCTTGTTTGCATTTTGGAAAACTGTGATGACTTTGTGTTTGCCAAAGCATGTCGGCTTTTAAAACAAATCTTGGCGTGTTGAAATAGTGAGATGTGATTCGAGTTTGTATTTTTAAGAAAACGTTTGTTTTATACTTTGTAAAATAAGTGGGGTTGCCGATTTTTAGAAATGGTTATTAAGTTGTAAACCGTAGATACTTAGGTGATAAAACATTTAGAGTTTTGTGAAAAACATTTGGTTAATTCATATACCGATTATTAAATGAAAGTTAATACTTAAAGCATAAAAATTTAAACGTTTAAGTAGTGGCCTTACTGCATCAGAAAAATACCAAATAAATCCCAAAAATAAAATAATAGAAAACGTAAATGCAACCGTTTGAAATCCCGAAAACATTCAGCATGGCCACCATAGAGTCTCTGCTGTCCCGGTCCATGTCACTATCACCTGAAAAGATATCCCACAAAGGGGTGAGTCAAACAGACTCAGTGTGTAACAGCCAACACAAAGTCCCCAACGATTTAGGCATATCAAATCACATATATATAACAAATATAAGTAATGATGCAATCCCGAACCCAAACCTAAATTTCCATCCTCTACACATCACCCGTACCCTGCCATCACACCTTGGGATTACTAAATCGACCCTCCATCCGCTACATACCATCGAAGCGGTTGCTCTGGGCGACATGCGCGCGCTTTTATAAACTGCGTGGCATAGCCACGGATAATGTGACAAAGTCACCGGATAATAATACGTGACATAAGTCACCACATTCAGATTATGTGACATGAGTCACCAGATATTGTGGTAAAAACCACCAGATCACTTCCCCTTTTCAATATCACCCATATGCCCATGCACAATACAAACATGCAAGAATCATGCCATATACCTTATTCCATCTTCATAACAAATTCACATATGTACCATATTCCAAATGTTCATAACATTTATTAACATAATATTAAAGTTTACGTACCTGAATACTCTGTACCATTGTATGGTGCCTTTAGACACATTCTTAACTCATATTTTCGTTAACACATATATTAATATCAATACCATAAATCTATTAGGAGTTAGTGTAGGGCTACACACCTGGTTACTATCGTGTTCACTTTGAATCCAAAAAGTCTGCAAAACAAACTTATACTCCTCCCTAAAAATCAAAGTCAGAATCGGCTAGACACTAATACCCAATATGGCCTTGGCTGAATATTCATAATCCCTTACCTTGCGGATTTAAATCTCAAAATTGCTATCTGTTAATGGAGATGTCGAAATACCTACATGATCTATGTTAGATCCGATTTTAACACTTAATGAACACCATAAATGGCCTTTGGCCCAAGATCACCCTTGCTTACCTTAGATCTAGAAATCCAGAAGATCTCCTCTTGAAGTCGGCTACAATAGGAATCCCGAAATTCCCCTTCAAGTATTCGGCCAAAGAACAATAATGGGGTTAGAGTCCAACTTTCGGCAAATCTAAAAGAAAGAGATAGGAAAGTTAAATGCTACGAATCCTTTACCAACTTAGTCAAATATCCTTACTTGAAACAGAGAGTTTCGGCTCTTGAGTAAATGATCAAATCGGCTTCAAAAGGATAGAGGAGCATTTGGCTATGTAGGAATTAGGAGTGAAATCAACCGAGCCTTGGAAACGTGAGTTAGAAACTAATTAAAGAAGAGAGAAACCGCAAGGAAGGAAAATCCCGAAAACTTACCAAACTAGAGAGGTGTATGCGGCTATGGTGCACCTTCAGGAAGAAGAGATCTCTCTTTGAAGATTTGGCTATGTAGAAAGATGATAGGCACAAGGGATATACGACTTTCAGAGGGTTTTCGAGGAGAGGAGAAACACTAGGAAGTTTTCGGCTAGAAAAGAAAACTTTGAGAAAAGAGAAAAGCGAAATTTCGGCCAGAGAAAGAGATGAGAAAGAGAAAAGAAAAGCAAAGGAAAAGGATGGATACTCTGCTAATAATTTCGGCTACATACTCCAACACTAGCTTCTCCTTGTTTTTCTCCTATTTTTCCTCTTTTCTACTCATTTAAAATAACTTGATTAAATCAACAATTATCTCCTCCCTTTAGCCGAATTTTAAAAGGAATTTAATCACATCTAAAGCTCATCCCCTCAGTCTCCCCATGCCGTCCACCTCTGCTCATCTTTGCTGCAAAATAAAAACTCCCTTTTGCTTCCTTGCTACTCGAACCTAGGCCCTTTTATCCTGCTTGTGGCGCCTCCTTGCCACTTTTCCAAGCCCAATCTTGTGTCTAATTTCCCCTACAAATTCTCTTAAGGCCTATCAAGCTTAGCTCTATTTCAAGACTTAAAATCTGATAATTTCTAAGACATTCACCTACACTCTAAAGTTCTCAAAATTCATAAAACACATTCAAAATACATGCAGGCATGCTTCCACATATATTTAAGCAAAAATGCACAAGCTTTAAATCCCGGATATTACAGTAAGAGAGAAAATCTTTCTTTATTCAACAAAAAGGGTAAGTTTTAATCGCTTTATTATCTTATTCTTAGCCGAAACCCCTCATTACGTCTTTCACTCATTCTTTTGACTAGGCCGAACCCTTGTGTTTCTCTACCGAATCGTTGTTGTTTCTTAAATGAGGTGCTCTCCTCGCGCTTTGGGTTTTGGTGTGGTAAAGTCCCTATTCAGTTGGTAAGTGTACTCATCTATAATTCTTGGATTAATGGTTGGCCGAATATGGTTAGGATTGGTTAAGAGTGACTTTTGATGGATACAAATCACTTGGTTGTGCAGCCTTTGATAGTCAAGGTTCTTTAACGCAGATCTTAGAGTCAATTGCAGTTAGCAAATAAGTGAAGGGTTGATAGGCTTAATCGTTCAAGGTAAGGGATTGGTATGTTTTCGGCTTTTGATAAAAAGGGAGAAACGATACTAAGTGTATGATTAACTGTTAGTTTTGATTGATCTTAGGTTCGTGGCTAAAGAATCGTAGCGTGCTTCACAATTAAAAGTGTGTACATACACTATACACACACGGTAATTCGGCACTAAATGGGCCTGTCGAATTCGGGGCCCAAGTCGACTAGAGTTGATATGTGAATGATGGATTGATATGGATGTTGTATGTTTTGGTCATGATTGGGCTTAATGGGCTATATGAACCTAAAATGGGCTTAATGGGTTATATGAACATGAAATGGGCTTAACGGGTCTTATGAGGTCTTAGAAAAGTATGCTAGGGTTTATGGACTCTAGGCCTAGTTCTGATAAATTCTTAAATATCATAAAACTTATGTTAATAATCAAGCATGTCTGTGAACCAGTCGTTAGGTTAAAGTGTGGAAATGGACATATGCATGCCTAGGATTGGATCTAGGGAGAGCTTGGTACTTAAGCGGTCCTAGCGACCCACCTCCTCTTCTCTAGGTTTCTACCTGGTGCATAGCGTCTGTTCACTTTAGCCGCGAGGACTTGTTAATGGGCCAAAGTTCATAACTAAAACCCGAGAAGGAACAAATACCCCTGATTTACAAAATTACCAAAATACCCCTAATTTGAAAAATTACCAAAACACCTTTTATTTGCAAAATTTCAAAAATACCCTAGTTTATGAAATTACCAAAATACCCTGTAGGGTAGATTTACGAAAATACCCCTAGGTAGTGAAATGACTAAAATACCCCTAGGTGCTTAATGTGTGAAAATGTGTATGTTGCATTCATGAGACATATGTTGCACTTGGGTGGGTTTGATGATATGGGGGAAGATATGTGAGGATCGCATAGTCGCTTGACGACCGTGGATCCACTGGTGGCCCCATTATAAGCTTAGCAGTCTCGCTGCAACGTTTGAGTAGTGCCGCTGTTGATGCTACCTTTGGAGTGTAGAGATGGGTGGGTTGACATTTATATCCCCACAGGAGTGTGAGGTTGGAAGGGAAATGGAGCGCAGGGTTGGATTTGGGATGGGAACATTGCATTCATTTGATACTGATGTGATATGAGGTCATTGTGGGCTAAGACCCAAGACCACCATTTTTTATAGGGCTTAGGCCCAATGTGATAATTGCATGTTGATTGGATTACCAAGGGTCGTACACACCGAGTTTCAAAACTCACACCCTTTTATTAAATGTTTCAGGTGACCCTAAGTAGACGGCTCGACATGGGAGAGAACTCAGAGATGGCCACACTACAAGTTACTTAGAAGTTTTTGTTTATTTGTTTCGAATGACTTATTGTTAATTATTTCATTTGTAATAAGGCCTTGTATCTCCAATTTGACTTTACATTTGAGTTTCCTTATGTTTTCAACTGTTTAATTGTTAAACTTTTATTGTTAAACTTGAATAGATTTCTAAAGTTTAAACATGGTTTTCGAAATACCTATAACATATGGGCGTTTTCTTAAAATTTGGGCTTTTATACTTAACAAGTTGCATAGATCTTGGGTTTCTAAGCTTTAAACTTAAGTTTTAAATAAGTGAAGTCATTTTTAATTATTCCTTTGATGTGACTTCACCAGATTCGGCCATAACGTCTTGGCCGGGTCTGGGGTGTTACAGGAAGTATTTCGAGGATCGTACTCAAGGGAGATGGAATAACTAATGAAAATGTTTTAACAATAATAAGTTTAAGTAGTATTAATTATTTCTTATATTATGGTGAACCATAAAATAAGTTGAAGAGATAAAAAAATAAATAAATGAAATAAATCAATAAACCAATCAAGAAGATTAACTCGCTTTAAGGTTTGTAAAGTAGATTATCTATTGATTAACCAATTATTACCTCCCAACCCCTAATTAACTAATCAATTGGTTGATATTCGCTTATCTTCTGATCTCACTTTCTCAACAAGGATAAATTATGATTTACTTGGTTCGACTTATCTCCCAACCTCGTCTTGCATATGATAACTTCCTATGGTTGTTAAGCTATTGGTTTAGGCACACAAAATTCATACCAACTAATCCCTTTCAAAAAACCTTAAAACCTCCTTTAATCACATCCCCATCCACTTTGTTAATCCACCCTAAGCGATTTAACCACTCATGTTATTCATAATTTCTCACTTGATTGAATAAACTATGTAAAAAACATGATCAATTCAGAAAAGAAAAGAGATTTGAATAATCGTGGATATAATATATAATAGGAAACGAAGTAGTAAATCTCTTGATTAGAAAAAAAGAATTAAATTGAATGCAAAAGAAAATATAAACTGAAATACTTGAATTAAATAAACAAACTCTTGAACCAAACTGATTCCAAGAGGAAAATAAGAAAGTATTGAAAAGTTAAAAATAAAATAAACTAAAACTACTTCTAAATTACTAGGGTTTTTGAAGCTGTCTAGGGCGACTTAGTTACATCAAACCCCTAACATTTTATTTATAAAGGTGTTGGCAGCCTAAATTAGGTCTTCGACACGTCCTACATCTTCATATAAGTTTTATTACGCTGACAAAAATAACCCCGATACACTTGGGCAGCACGTCGACGTATGTCGTGCCACTCCCCTTGCATGGCATGACACGGCACCCATATCTTGCCTTGGTTGTTCATTTTCTGCCTTGACATCCCATGAAGCTTGTGCATCACTTGACCTTAGCGTCCACGTCAATTGGGCCTTTATATCTTTGTCCTACACACTCAATCGAACATATTTGCACAACATAAGGCCCGTGTCGGCCTATTGGGTCACAACACATACAAAGTGTGTTAAAACACTTATTTTTATTATCTTTTTATCCTAAGGCATAAATACTGTAAACATAAATTAAAATACTAAATTTCATAGAAAAGAAACTCCTTAAGTGTAGATTTAACTCGAATTGACTACTGCATTTGACAGTAGGTCAGAAACCACCAAGGTCATATAATAGAAAGTGGTGTTGCTAAAAAAGGTGGCATTGCTAGGCAAAAGCATCCAGTTGATGAAACATTTGAGACAAAATTTCCTGATCATCTAGATAAGTCAGAACTAGATCCTGAGTCAGAACCAACCACTATGCTAATTTCACGACACCCATCGAACCTGTTATTCCCGAATGAATTGAGCTGACACCTGCCTTCCCATCATCTAAAGCTGCTGCACAATTGGACCAATCTGAAATCATGACCATGTCACAAATCAACAGTAACAAGTTTATTGGAGAAATGCAAAAATCCGAGATGATTCGATAAGGGGTGCATTTAGAAAACTCACACGTAACCTATTTGATTTTGTGCTTGAATTTCTAGATTTTGTCTTTATTCCATGGACTCCAACTTCAGATACTAGGCGAGATCAATTCATCACTCCAGAAAGAAAAACTAGGTGCACAAAGGGTCGTGGGAGAGGAAACAATTTCGAATAGCAAGGATTCTACCAAATAAATAAGGGGGTTTCTCTTTCTTTTCTTTTTTGAACATGTTAGGTTTAATTATTTTTAATTACTTTTATCTTCTTTTTTTGCATAATAAATATTAAGTTGCAATTATAAATAAATTGAACAAATTTTCAAATCAAATTTTTGAATTTACAAAAAATTAGAAGTGTGATAATGGTTATGGGCATGTCTAGGATTGGATCTGTCAAGCAAAGGCTTGGTACTTAAGCAATCAAATTTCATTGTGACCTCCCAAACCCGATCTAGTATTATGGTCGAATTCTGAAGGCTACATTGTCCACCAGAATGGCACAGCAAAACATTCGTAATTTCAAACTTATTTTAAAACCATTTGCCTTTTTATTCAAAACTAGTGAACTTGGTTATTTGTCTTTATTTCATGAAAACATGTTAATTAAAAAAAATCAAATGTCTTTAGAATTTCATTTATAAAGATTAATTATTTCAAAAACTAAGTTGTATTTTGTTAAAAACTTATTTTCATTATTTCATTGAAAATTGTGATAATGACAGATTTTTGTTTAAAAACCAATTTTTCATGCATAATCATTTAAATATCAAACAAGCAATTTAAAAATTAAAGTCATGCAAATCCAAAATAGAATCCCCAAAATAAATTCCCATGCAAAATCCCATAAACAAATTTATTACAATCCCAAAACAATTATTAAAATTTAGTTTAAAGTACTTAAAAATGAAAATAACCATTTTTGCACCCAATAATCTTGCCATAACACTAAGATTCCATCCATCATTTTCTTCTTCCTCCTTTCCTTTATAATTCTCCTTTTCACTCCTTATGTTTCCCTCATTTCCTTTTCTTCCCCTTGTTTTCCTCCTTTCCTATTTCATATTTCATCCTTTTTGACTTGCTTGTGTTGCCCTACCACATAGAATTATCATTTCTATTGTTTTGTTACTTGTCTTTTCTCTTTTATATCCTCCTCCACTTGTGTCACCACCTTTCACTTTTTTCCACCACAACTCCATCATTACCCACCGTTGCTACATCAAACGACCACCACTACACCACTGTCCTTCCTCTCCCTCCCTCTCTTTACCACCACCGCTCTTGTAACCTCCCAACTTCGGCCTAGACGTTATGGTCGAGTCGGGAAGGCCACATTGGACACCTTAGTGCCGAACCTACCCTAACAATAGTTAAAAACCTTCAAGTACTCCTTTTTTTTAAAAAAAAAAAGGTTTCTATTTCTAGCTTTGGGAAACATCCATTTACTTAGTCCAACCATGCTTAGGTCAAATTAATGAATTAGGTGAGTTTTTGTAAAGCCTTACTGACAACATTGCCTTTGAAAATTCATTTTGTTATCTCCTTAGCAGCGGAAATGTACCATTACTAGTCAAATTATTAATTTAGCCATATATGCATAGTCCATTTCAACGTATTTATAAAAATCGTGTATCTATACCAAATATGCATGTTATCCCTGCATGAAAAACCCTAAAATCTCGAATAGTCGCAAACCACAGTTTAAAGAAATTTTACAATCCAAAATTGAATAAAAAAAATAAAATAACCAAAAAAATATAATTAAATTAAAATAATATGACGAAGTAAAGTCTGAAATCCGCCGTATGTCCGCATGCCAATTTTGATCATAAGTTCGATCATTACCTGAGAAGTTGAGATAATGGGGTGAGCTTAACAAGCTCAGTGTGAGACTAAACAAGTATTAAGCATTCATATAGGCAATTTCATATAGGTACCAATAACGCAATAAAAAATTATCAATAATAATTTTCAAATGCACATGATCATGAAAAATGCACATGTGAGATCCTACCCATACCATCCGCTACACACAACTAGTTCTCCAGAACCTGTCTACCAAACTCTAACGGACGTGAGCAATGGTCGATGTGGTAAAACCACCAATAATCAATAATGCAATGAAACTTCCAAATAAATAATGCAATATAATCACCAATCCCCTCGGTACTCCAAATGCAATGCACTGACTACAAATATATGCGGACTTAATATGCCACCGGTATTCAAGGAAACTCTTCCGTCAACCACAAAATCCCATCCCAATGAACATGCAATATGTCATACAAATTCATACTTAATTATATTTCAATACTCTTCACATTTATTTGACATGTTAAACATATCCTCAATAATCACATACTTTCAGAGAAAGGAAACAGTGTTCTAATTTTCAAATTAGCATTTAGATGGTATCTATCAATATCGTTCAATTCACATACTTTTCAAAATTTATTGTGCACCAATACCAACCTCATGCAAATATATCATAGTAAATATTTCATCCATTTAAATCAAGCACAAACCTAATATCTCAACATTTCATACCATTCAATCAAACATTCTCATATCACATAATATAATTATGCATAACAATCTCAATTACATATTCATACTGTCAAACTAGCAATTTTTCCAACACATCAGTCTTTTAAGGCTCGAAACGTACCTAGTTCGACCACTCGCAAAACTAATATTTTGGCTACTATGTGTAACACCCCAAACCCGGCCCATGCGTTATGAGCGGATTTGGTATGTCATATGAAGAAAATATTTTGAGAAATTATGTATGTACTAACGAATGACATTCATATAATATAGTTAAGAAACCAAGTTTGATTTAAAACTATTCGATAAAATACAAATTTCGAGAAGTTGATTGATGTATCGGAAACCGAACTTTTGAACTTTAAAAACCATGAGGAAAACGTAAAACATCATGTGATTCTTACTAAAATAAGCGCTACTTGGTTGTGTTTAAGTAAACAAGGTTTCATTTGTAAATATTTAATAAAATACAACTATTTTTGAAAGATCGTTTGATGAGTCAAAAATCGAGATAGTGAGCTTTAAAATCTTGACTTTTGAAATGTCGCAGATAATTTTGAAAGAAAATCTGAGTCAAATCATTTGTAAAAGTTTGCTATAAAATCCATTTATTAATCAATTTTGGAAACCATTATTTAAGTTTTTAGAAAATTCCCTTTTTAAACAATTTAAAGAAAATAATAAAAACATCCCAACCGTAAAGCAAAAATAAAAAAATAGTCCAGAGGCCTTATTACAACTTAAAACCCAAAATATTAAAAGTAATAAAGTAATGTAAATAGAAATTCTAAAGTTCAAGAACACCTTTTTTGAAGTATGGCCTCCATCGAGTCATCCATGGCCCAAGTCCATGTCACCGAGCATTACCTATAAGGGTTAAGAAATAAAGGGGGTGAGTTACAAGAACTCAGTGTATAATCACCTTACCGTTGTCCACTGGGCTTAAACCCGTTTAACAATATTTTGGCCTGAGCCCATATAACAATAAGTTGGGCCGAAGCCCATTTACAAAACAGAATATATCAATTGAATCAAATGAATGTAATGCAATCCCAATCCAACCTAATAATCCATTCGCTACACACCACCCGTACTATCCATCACACCTGTGGGGATCAAGTCAACCCACCCCGCCAACACACCAATCGCAGGCATTATGCCATTTATAACAAATTTTGATTTTGGGCAAGCCACCAGATTCATAGAGTATCATATTATCAAACATATTTGTAGCAATGCCACCGAAATTACTTCTCTTCAACATTTTCCCATCCCATGCAAAATTATGCATATGTAACATACATAGTAAATGATATTACAAATATAAACAACAATTAATATCTCAGAGATCCATTACAAACAATTTGGCCCATTAACACTTTGCAAAATCGGCCCATTAAGGCAGTCTATCAAATCGGCCCATTAAGGCAATATAACAATTTAGCCCATTAAGGCAATATATCAAATTGGCCCATTAGGGGCATTTCCATAATTCAGCCCATTAGGGGCATATCCATAATTTGGCCCATTAGGGGCATTATCGTAAATTGGAAGTTCTACCCACTAAGGATAATTCGGTAATCTCGCAACCCAGGGGTATTTCGGTAATTTACCCTCCAAGGGTATTTTGGTAAATTTCGCAAACCAGACTTAACTACTAATTTGGGGCATAAAAATTGAAACTGTCCATCTCTGTCATACAGACAAAATTGCCTATAACTCGAGTTAGGAATCTCGAAATCTCAATCCATAAATTTTCCTTGAAACTAGACTCATATATCTTCTTACTACAATTTTTTTAGAATTTTTGGCTTAGCCATTCAGTACATTTTATTCCATAAAGTTTCCCTTGTTTCACTGTCTAACGATTCTGACCTCTCTTAACTTAATTTCAAATATCTCACTGTAAGGTATTCATATAATGCTCCCACTTGTTTCTATTGAAAATAGGCTCACTAATGAATCTATACATATAAACTATTCCACATAATTCACTTTGTACAATTTTATACGATTTTTCCAAGACAGATCAGGGAACCACGAAGTCAATCAGAACTAGTCTCAGTAAAATTAAAATAGCACAAAATTTAAAATTCTTCTTCCTTCTCTGCTTCTTCCATATAAAAATAGACACAGTAAGTTTTAATTTGATATCCTATTCACTTATTAATCCCTTTTCTCCTATTTTCTGTGATTTTTCAAAATCACATCACTGTTGTTGACCAAAAACTGTTTCATTGCAAACTATGGCTAGCACTACGGACAAACACACGCCCGAGTGATCACGGATGCCGGTTTTCGATTTTCTTCGGTATTTCGACCGAATCATAGAATATTTCATGCAAAATTTTAGAGAAGTGTGAGATTACACACCATTTCAAACATGTATTCGGAAGGTACGGGATTACACACCTTGATTACGAGTTGTGCTTTCTACCGATTTCAACACCTATAATGATAGTTGATAGAAGGTTAGTCTCAACTTTGATAATCGTAACTAGAAACACTCTATTAGGATAACTCCACTTACCACGAATGTGATCTCCCTTAGTGCACCAAGATTCGATCCTACCCTTTGACTACTGAAATCCCGTCCTAACAATATTTGGTGAGCGAAAGGGTTGTTAGCAATTATTCCACCTTTGGCCAAAACAAATCTTATAACAACATTCTTACCCCACTTGCTTGACAAGACGACGATAACGATTTGGTTAATACAAATCACTTGTGCTCCTTTACCTTGTTGAAAATCCTAAGTCTAACGATGGCCATATCACAGAAAAGAATGTAACTCAGACCCAACGAGAGAGAGAAAGAAGAACACAAGATTTATTAAGGAAAAACTCGAATGAACAAAGTTATTGACAAAGAGAGAATTACTACTTACCGCTTCGATTAAGAAGAGGTTTTCCCACATGATAGGGAATGAAATGATGAAGAAATAGGATGATAATGGGTTCGGCTATAGAAAAAATTGAACAAAAAGATGTGATCACAAAGTGATGTTGATTAAAGAAGAAGAAAAGGCTGATGAAATGGTCAAAAGAAAGAATGGATAGAGAAAAGTGCTTTGGTAGTTTCGGCTATCAAAGGGGGATGAGCAAAGGTGAGTGTTTAGGCCAAACAAAAGAAAAAGGTTGCACAAATGTGTTAGGAGGTTTCGGCCAAAGCAAAGAGGGAGATGGATTTGAAAGGAAGACACAAATGTTCAAAGAGAAAAGTGTACCTCTCATGCACCAAAAACTAACAAAATGGTCTAAAGAGAAAAGAGAAATTCGGCTCTCCCTTCCCCCTAACAAAACCGTCCATAGTCTTGACAATAAGGTCAACATTGGTCAACCAAAACTTTTCAAAACATCACCCTTGAAAAGTGCCAACATGCTCCCTCAACTTACCTTTTTCTTTTGATTTCTTTCCCTATCCTCATCCTTTCCTTATTCCCTTAGCGACTTTGCCAAAATTAAAATGTCCACCTTGCCTAAAACACTACCTTGGCTGACACTTAGGGAAAGAGCACAAATAAAATAGTCATAATTTTACACTTGATGGGATTTGAACCTCTTCCCTTAAAGTCCTTCACTTGATTCCATAACCTCTTTACTAATTGCTTATTTATGCTGGCAATATGCACACTTATTTCCTTAAGCCTTGATGCCACTTACCTTCTCTCCTTAAGGTGCTAAAATACCAAATTTTTACTAAGGCCCAATTAAACCCCGAACTTCCTAAAAACCTCGTAACCTTCCAAATTCACTTAACTAATAAGTCCAATTTGCAATAACGCCATTCTCATATTCTCGAAAATTTTAAACATTCCTACGCCCAAGGTCCATTGGGCCTAATTCTTATAGGCCCAATTTAGGGATGTTACACTATGTCAAACCAATTAGCAAGCTAATTTATCAAATATAACATGACATTTCTCATTATCAAAGAAATTTTTCAAGTTTAGGACCCACACCTTATTTTTCACTTTCTCGCAGCACCCTAGTGAATCTTCCAATTTTCCTTAATAAACCTTTATAGGATCCTAAACCAAAGTTTAGTATAAATTAAATCAATTTACCACTTAACAAACTCCCAATTACCCACGTATGGGTTCAAACCAAATTTCAAAGTAATAACTATTTTACAAATTCAACTAGTTCAATTCCATACCTTGTATCGATGTGAACCGTACGTACGATCATTCTTCGAATTTACGGTTAATTCGAAGCCTTTGGTTCAGCACCTAATTCCATAATATACCGAATAATCAGTAGCTAATAATTATTCATTTTCTTCATTTAATCAATCCATACCATTTACCATACAACTATGTCGAAACAATAATTAGTTTTACACTTAACTGCACTTACGCTTCTGGATTTGTGAGTTTCGAATGCCCAAATGTTCAAGAACCTTTTTCCCTAATTCACAAGGGTTTCATAGATGATTAGGATGGTTAAATAAAGAAAATTAAAGCTGGAATTAATTGTGTAACACCCCTAACACGAATCCGTCACCGGACTAAGGTTAAGAGGCATAATCGGACATATCGGAACATTTTACTCTCATTTCACAATGTCAATCATACAACATCGTTTCATAGTGATTCATACACATATAATCCCTTTAGAAAGCCTACGAAAGCTTAAACATGCTTTAGAGAGGGTTCAGGACCAAACCGAACTTATACAGAAACTTTATAGAACTTAGAAATTTTTTCTTTAAAACAGGGCACACGCCCATGTAGCTAGGCCGTGTGCCTCACACGGCCGTGCCTTGGACCATGTCTCAGCCCATCTGCAAAGCTGACTTGAATCACACTGCCTGTCACACACCCGTGTGTCTAGCCCGTGTGTAACATTGACGTGAGTCACATGGCCTATCATACGCCCGTGTGTCTGGCCTGTGTGCAAGTCTGACTTACTTGGAATTGGAACATTGAAGGACACGGTTGAGACACACGCCCGTGTGCTCAACCATGTGGGCAATTATAGGCCATTTGCAAGGCCAAATTGCCACCAATTTTGGGTCATACCTACAAGCATCAAACAAGTATCAATTCATGTCCCAAAGGCGGATAAATCATATCAAACTATACACAGTTTGACCCAAAACAATATCATTCATTTCTATATACAAATCCAACTCAAACATACCAATTCAAAATACCAACTTCACATTAAAAACATGTGATTCATATATCATATTACTCCATTTCAATTCATGGCATTTCCTAAATCAACGATGAAACTTACCAAAATTAACCATTTCTTTTGGCCATTCGTGAGCACATCAAAACATACTAATTTTTTTGCATCACATAACATGAACTAAATTCACTCTATAATCACATTCATTATCAAGCTATATCACATGGCTATATTTACACATTTCAATACATAGTCAATGTTCTCTAGCCTATACATGCCATACTTCAATATGTACATTTTCAAAAGGTACCAAAATATAGTTCGATAGCGTGGTGATGATCCTCGACGATCACCGAGCTGCTGGTAGCTTCGATAATTTAAAAAAAAACAATTAAAACACACACAAAGTAAGCTTATAAAAGCTTAGTAAGCCATATACAAATAAACTTATCACATAAAAAATTACAAACTATTTCATTCATATGAACTATGGCATAACACAATAGCAAATTCATATTTCCCATCTAGCTCAATTTTTCATAACCACTTGCTTATAAACATATCACATTTTCATGTAGCTCACATATCAAATGATCTTATTCATACTTAGCTTCCATTGCCAAATTTCATATACATTTCATACGTACCTGAAATGGATACATATTCACATATTCAATCATATCTCGGAATACCCGTTGAACAGTTCAAAAACAATAAGGATACTCATATAGCTTGCAAAGCTCGTACAATGCCAATGTCCCAGACGTGGTCTTACATGTAATTAAATATCGATGCCTCTGTCCCAGATAGGGTCTTACGTGAAATCATATACGATGCCGATGCCCTAGACATGGTCTTACACGTAAATCTCAAATTGATGCCAACGTTCCAGACGTGGTCTTTCATGATAACTCATATCAGAATCCTATGTCATGACATATGTATCCTAACTATTCCTATGGTTCGTACGGGGCTTTTCGGACGTCATCACATTATCAAAATTTTCTCGAATTTCACATATTCAGCTCCAATAGCCGTTCATCACATTTCATTAACATATAAGCAATAATAATTCAATTCAAACACATTTATTTGTATATAGTCTTACCTCGTACAAATTCGAATGGAAATAAACGATTACTCGAGCACTTTAGATTTCCCCCGATCTAATTTCGTTTTCTTTGGTTCTTGATCTATACACATTCAAATTTAGCTTATTCATTCATCAAATCATTCAATTCAATCCATATACACATATTTGAGTCATTTTACAAATTAGCCCTCGTATTTTCACATTTTGACATTTTAGTCCCTATTTCATAAAATTACAAAATACACATAATTTCCTTATACACTTGCTTGGTCGAATATTCCATTATTCCATATAAGCCCATATCTTTCATTTATTTCACATTTTATCCCCTCATTTTATACCTTTTTCAATTTAATCCATAATAAACAAATTCATCAAAAATCTCAATACAAAACATGTTAATCTCACACCAAGCTTTCATAATTATCAATTAACATCATTAAACTCACAATATCATCAATGGCATAACTTAAAATTATCATCAAATTTTGAAATTGAAGCATGGGCATGATAACACACAAAGCAACAATCACAAAAACGTAAAAATCATCAAAAACCGAACAAAACTCATACCTTAATCAAGCTTAGGCAAGGCTGAACCCTAGGAACTCTTTTTATTTTCTTTTTCTTTGTATTTTTGGCAAGGATTACACAAACAAAAATTTCATGCATTTGTTTTATTAATAATAACCTTATTAATTAATTTCCATTTCTAACCTTATTATTATCATTAATAATCCACTAACTAATGACCAACCATGTCATTTCATGAATTCAATGGTCCATTTACGACATAAGGACCTCACATTTAAAGAGACACATCAATTCGACACTTAATCAAATAGAAGGCCATTTTTACATTTTCTACGATTTAGTCCTTTTTCACAAATCAGCACACAAACTATAACGCCCCGAAATTGGGCCTAGGAGAATAGGGCCTATTGGGCCTTGGCTGTATGAGCGTTTAAAATTTTTGAGAATGTGAGAACGGCATTATTTCAAGTTGGACCTGTTAGGAAAATGATTTTAAGGTTATAGGGTTTCTATAAAGTCCCGGGTTCAAGTTAAGCCATAGGAAAAATTTTAATTTTTGGCTCTTTAGGGGAGAGGGCTAATAGATGTAGGACTTAAGTTTAATTGGGTGTATCTTGTAAGCACAAGAGGAGCATTTGGTAGCTTGGAGATGGAGAGTTCGAATCCCACAGGCAGCATTTGGTAGCTTTTATTTTGTGCTGAGCAGGTGGAAAAAGTAGAGTTCAGCTAGAACTCTGCCTTGGTGGTTGAAGACTCAGTCAAACCATTTGAATGGGTGATGGAGAGGATGTTGGGAAGCAAAATGAGGAGTAAATCAAGGGATTGAGGGCGAGAGGTAGTGTTGGCCGAATATGGGGAAGCGCATGGGGGAAATTTCGGCTAGAGGGGGTTTTGTGTAGCAAATTCGGTAGCTTAGTGTGTTAGTAGAACCGAAACCTCCCTTGTGTTATATGTTTTTCTTTTTGTTGTTCTTTCGGGTTTTCTCTTGAGAAGAAATTTGAGCACTTTTCTTTCTCTCCACTTTTTACCGTTTGTGCATCTTTTTCTTATCATTTTCTAATAGACTAAACATTTGTTAGCCGAATCATCTTCTGCTTGCCTCTCTTTACTTTGTGTTTTCCTTCTCTTTTCTTTAAGCCACACCTCCTCCTACTTGATTTTCCTTAGGCCGAACATCAAATCGTTTAGAGCTGTGGTTCTCTTTTGTTGGCCGAATTCTCCTTCTCACCCCTTCTCGTCCATTTCTTTTTCATCTGATCTCTTTTTCTTGTCTTTTCTTTAACTGATTGACTATACACTTCTTCCCTTCTTTCACTTCCTATTTTAGTTCCATCTGTGCTATAGTGCTAATCTTGGTTTCCGAATCTCTCCTCCCCCATTTGACCCTTCTCTGTCTAAGGCCGAGTTTATCCGGGATCAACTGTCGAATCTATTCTCATCTAGTCCTCGTGTTTGGATACTCTTCTCTTCACGTAATCGTCATCTCTGAGGGCCATGCGTGGTTAAACTTCTCTTGTCCAAAGGGTTTGTTGTTACCAAATCTAAGGTATAGGAGATCGGTTGCTCTAGCCAAGAAAGAAGCAAAGCCGAATATTGGCACACTATTGAAAGAGATCATTTTGTGGGTAAGTAGTGGTATCGTTTCCTAGTTTTTCCTATTGGTGAATCTTTCTTCTTCTTAAGTCTGATGTGGGTTGGTGTTAGGGTCACTGGAGGAGTGATAGGAGATTGGCGCTCGCTAATCAAGAGTTCTTCATGGAGGTTGGTGGTAACCATTTTAAGGGGGATCAGGAAAAGGGCTTAATGGAGGTGGAGTCGTAGCCTTTGCTCCCAAGTTTAAGTGGCGTAGGGTGTCGTGAGCCTGTGAGATTTTCTCGCGGTTGGTTGTGGAAGGCGCGGCTTCGTATATAGATAGGCAAATCGTAATTGATTGCGGTAGTAAAGGTAAGCGTTAGTAAATCGTATAGTTAGGTGGTTGGATTAAAGATCTCCTATTTCTATGTTATTGAGTTAATTGTGTGATATGTTTGGTATAGGTGATGACGATCGTGAGTGTATAGTTCTCCATGTGATTAGGTGTGTAATCTCAAACCCTTCTGAATGCATGTTTGCAATGTTCTGTGATTCGGCCAAAAGCCGAAAAGCCGGATACCGACATCTGTGACCACTTGAGCGTGTGAACGCTCGTAGTGGTAAATCAAAATGCAAATAATGGCGGTAAGTCGTTGTAAGTGTCACGAGCACTCTCGTGAAACTGAGGCTGTAAGGATCCTGATCGAGCCGAAACGGGCCAAATAGGCCCAATGGGCTATTCGGCTCACTTGGGCAAAACTGTAACAAAAGCTGTCAAATGATAAGTCCGAATGCGAAATCTATAAATCTGAGACCGAAATCATGTGAAATGGGCCACACGAGCATGTGGGCCTGATTGGGCCTAAGATGGATTTTGGGGCCCAATAGTTTCGTAGAGACCCAAAAAGGGTTCTGTGTTGCTCAAGGTGACAGTAGGCCTTCGGAAGGGCCATTGAATGCGAAATTACCAAAATACCCCTGGAGGGAAAATTACTAAAATACCCTTGGAGGGTAAATTACTGAAATACCCTTGGTGGGTAAATGACTGAAATACCCTCGGTGGGTAAAATTACTGTTATACCCTTAAGGGCTGATTAGTATGATTGTGTGTACTCTATTTAACTGGTCATGATGGTATTTTATTTCATACATCATTTTGATATGTGCTTTGATACATGACATTCTGCATGGGATTGGGATATTGTTGATCGAAGGAAGTGTATTCTGGTGGCTCTACCACATTCTGTCTGGTGGCTATGCCCTGTATATTCTGTTATTCTGGTGGCTCCGCCACAAATTCTATGATGAGCAGCTTGTTTGCCATATTGGTGTGTAGGGCTGGGTGGGTTAACTTGGTCCCCACAAGTGTGTAGGGGTGGTACGAGGGTGTGTAGCGGATGGATTGTTGGGTTGGGCTGCATACACTGTTGCATTATCATGTTTATAGGGCTATGGCCCAGATTGTTACTAAATAGGGCTTCGGCCCAGTCTGCTTTCGCATGGGCTCGAGCCTAGTTAATGACCGTTTAGGGGATTACACACTGAGTTCTTGTAACTCACCCTTCTACTTTAACCTTGTAGGTGATCCCCAGCATTAGAGGACTTGGTGCTGCGGAGGACTCTGTGGTGGCCGTACATCGGAATACTTCTCATGAACTTTAGTAACTTTCATTTTGCTCTATTTTAAATTTAGTTTAATTTGGGTTTAATATTTTGTATTAAGGCCATTGAACTTTAATTTTTCTTTTAAATTTTCATTTCAGTTATACGCAAACTATAAATGATTAAACTACAGGTTTTCTTAAAACATCGTTAACCGTTTTTCAAAATATCACATTTCCGCAAATTATTAGATTTGATTTCTGCTATAAACAAAGTTTTCGCCAATAACATTATTAACGTTTTTACAAGATAACCATAAAGGCATTTTTGAATCTCACTAAACAATAAAGCACGGAATTTCAAAAAGAGTGCAAACTTTTCATCAAATGCGTTTTTTTCAACAACCTATTTATGTGACATGCTAGATCCGGTCGTAACGTCCAAGCTGGGTTTGGGGTGTTACACAAACGATAAAATTTAATCACGAAAATTTCACACATATCTATTCACATAAAATAAGCACGAAAAATAATAATAAAATATTTTTTCTACTAGGATTTATGGTCCCGATACCACTATTTCGACTAGGGTCTAAACCAGACTATTACAAATTGGGCAAGATTTAAGAAAAAAATAGCCCCCTATTCTATACTTATGTGCACACACCACCACCCATAGTGGCCGGAATTGGGGCTGAATTTTAAAATGGTTTGAGAGCTCAATAAAATTTGGAAAATACCTTTAAAAATATTTAAAATCCCCTAAATTCTAGATCTAGAAATTTAGGTTTTAAATGGACAATATTAAGAAATTGAAGAGAAAAGACACCTTATACAAGCTAGTTGAGAGAAACGTCAATAGCACTTTCTAGGCGATGTTTGAGATTGATCTTGGAGTTCAAAATTTCAGATTTGGGGCTCATTTTGTAAACCCCTCACCCGTATTCAACGTTGGAATAGGGTTACAGAGCATTACCTGACTTATAAAACAATTACACATACAATTCTCAAACATTTTTCACATTTCGTGCAATCATCATTCAACATCAATCATAATGTTCCTAATACGAGCTTACGAGGCTCAAACATGCTTTGGAAGTGGTTTGGGACTAAACTGATAAGATAGGAAACTTTTATGAAACTTATAAAATTTTTCAAATTGCAGTGGTCACAAGCCCGTGTGCCCCGACTGAAACACCCCAAACCTGGCCCACGAGCCTTGACCGGATCTGGTCTGTTCCTTGAGTAAAACTGTTCAAAACATTTTGAATACTTTGGAAAACTTGGATGGTTTTGAAAGAAATTTTACTTTGTGTTGGGCTCGAGTTGAAAACCAGTTTATTCTTGAAATCTAGGTTTTATAAAACTTTACTGTTAAATTTCGAAATTATAAGTTAAAGGTAAAAACCAAGTTTTTAGAGTTTACCATTTAAATTGAAAATCATTTGTGTTAGGTGACAGAACATTTGAAGGTTTATTTTGAGAAAGATTAATTAAGCGTTAATTAAATAAAATTTGTATCGTACCAGCATAATTAAAATGCAAGCGTAAACAGTTCATACTATGGCCTTATTACATCAAAAACAAACCCAAAAAAAAAATCCAAAAATACTTAGAAATAAAAAGTCCAAAAATATAATAAAATCTGAGCTGCGCATGGCCACCACTAAGCTACTGCCGACCCGGTCCATCACTGAGTGTCACCTGAAAGAAAATATTCCCCAACGGGGTGAGTCAAACAGACTCAATGTGTAACCAACACTAAGTTTCAACGATTCAGGCATATCATATCATATCACATATACATATATACAACCGATAGAAACAGTGATGCAACCCCGATCCCAAACCTAGATACCATCCGCTACACATCACCCGTACCAACCATCACACCTTGGGGACTACTAAGTCAACCCTCCATCCGCTACACATCATCGAAGGCAGTCGCTGCAGACGACATGCTCATCGCCCTTATAATTTTGCGCCATAGCCACCAGATAATATTTTTGTGACATGAGTCACCACATTCAGATATTCGTGGTATAAACCACCGGATCACTTCCCCTTTCCACATAACCCGTATGCCCCATGTCATACAAATCATACAATTAACATGCCTTAGGCCCTATTTCACATTTTTATCAATGTTCACTTATGCCATAACAGATATTCATAATATCATAACTACAGTAGTAGTAAGTTAACGTACCTGAGTACTTTGTACCATTGCATGGTACCCTTAGCCACATATTACACATTCACATTAACACATTTAATTAAGACCTAACCATAAATCTATTTAGGCTTAGTGCGGAGTACACACATGGTATATCTATCGAGTTCACTTCAAATCCCGAAAAATCCCGATTTAATGTTTTTAGATCCTTAGTCCCTTGCTGCCGATTTGATGACTAAACAGATCCCGAAACCTTGTGATGCTCCCTTTTTGCAATCGGCCCACTACTATATCACTAAACTAGTTAGTTTCTGGCTTTTGAATAAATAAGGACAGATCTAAGCCACTAAATAGGGCCTTGGCCGAATGTACATGTACACTTACCTTGCAAATCTTAAATCCCGAAATTGATCCTTGCTCTTAGCGATGTCGAGATCCCTATAGACACATGTTAGATCTAATCTAACATTAAAACACAATAAAATGGCCTATGGCCGAATATATGCCTTACCTTAGATATTAAAATCCCGAATATCTCTTCCTTTATAGTCGACTATAGCAAAATCCCAAAAGAATCCTTCACAATTTCGGCTAAAGACATTAAGGGAATTAGCACTTGGTTTCGGCCAAAAGAAAAAGAAATAAAACGATAATAGAAGAATCCTTACCCTTTAAAATTGAAATCGACAACACCTTTACTTGCACCCACAGAGCTATTCGACTATGGCCTAGATCTTACTCAATTGATTTCGGCTTTTGATGAATACTAAAGGGTTTCAGCTTCAACAGGGGAAAAGAAAAGAGAGAGTATGAGACTCAGAGGGAAATCGACAAGGCCTAGGAGTATCCTATTTCCGGCTTTTGATGATATGAAGAATTCGTCTAGCAAAGAAAATTTTAAGAAAAGAGGAGAAGGAAATTTGGCCAGAGAGAGATGGGAAAAAAACAAAAGAAAAGATGAATACTTGCTACTCAATTTCGGCTTCCTACTCAAACATTAGCTTCTCCCTGTTTTTCTCCTCTTTTTCCTCTTCTCCACTCATTTAAAATTAATTGAAATAAATCAATAATTATCCCTTGCTTAGCCGAAAATTTTAAAATAGATAAATCAAGTCTTTATCCTCACCCTTTTTAAAGCCCCATTGCCGTCCATCACTTCCCCTTGTTGCCGCAAAAGTAAAAGCTTTTATTTGGCTTCCCATACGACTCGAACCTTGGCCCATTTGCACCTGTTGGTGGCGTCATTTACAGAGGCCTTAAGTGGTGCCTTCAAGCCACTTCACCAAGCCTATTTTTTGTGTTATAAATCCCCCACAATTTCTCTTAAGGCCCTATCAGCTTAGCTCCCTTTTTGAAACTTAAAATACGATATTTTCTAAGTCATTATCCTATATTCTAGGGTTCCCGAAATTCATAAAAACACATTCATAACACACAAAGGCATGCTTTCACATTCAATCAAGCAATAATGCACAGGCCATAAATCAGGGATATTACACTGACCGTGTGGACATTTGAAATGGGATCACATGGCCGTGACCTAGCCCTTATCCGACCCCAGGTAATTCTCTGACTTGGGTCACATGGCCAACACACATGCCCGTGTGCCAGGCCATGTGCTAGGATGTGCCAAACTTGTAGGGTATATGGACTTATGCCACACAGCCAAGTCACACGCCCGTGTGTGAGGCTGCGTGGAGCATACTGACTTCATTTTAATTTCAACACCAGGGGACACACGATAGTGTAACATGACCGTGTGTCACACACGGCTGAGTCGCACGCCCGTGTCTATGCCCATGTGGACAAAATAGGCTATTTACCAAGCCATTTCGCCACCCATTTTGCACGTACTTATGCAAGCTCAAATGATACCATCTCAAGACACAAATATGCAGCCAAATATCATCAACCAATGTACAAATCATACCATATCTATTTCAACCATTTCAATACTCAATTCAATGCCATTTACCTATTCAAACACTTACCAACTCAACTTGCTTTACTAGCCATAACCTACATATATAACATGTATTATAATTCATCTAATTCATTATCCAAAACCAATCCACAACAAACATATCTTAACCAACTAAATACCTCATACCATAATAAATATTTGAGTATCATAATTCAACATCAACCATATCACATGGCAATATTTACAACAAACCACATAACATTTATAAGCTACCTCAAATGGCCAAAATACATTTCCATCAAACATACCAAAATGACCAAAGCCTATACATGTCATATACCATATATATACAGCTTCAAAAGTACCAAAATAGATGTCTGATAGTGCGATGAAGTCTCTGACGATTCCTGGATCCGAGCTAGGTTCAAAATGCTATAAAACATGGAGAGTAAAAACGAAGTAAGCTTCATAGCTTAGTAAGCTCGTATAATAATAACTTAACAATTAAACACAATTCAATCATAATAAGCAATCATGACATAACCCATAACAATCCAAAACCTTTCTTTTGTTCAATTTATTATTAAACATGAATTCACCATTCATTTCAATTCACAGCTCGTATAATTTCTGTACATACTTGTACCAACACATATCAGTCTCAATACCATCCACATCTTGAATATTCCTGTTGAATTATTTCAATATCACGAAATATACCCTACCTTGGATTGATACTAGTAATAATAATAAAACTTATATATTGATTCCATAATTCATTTACCAAATCACTCCGGATTTATAAATGCTTACGGTATGAGTACTTTGATTTTTTGATGCCATAGTCCCACTATGGTCTTTCACATACATTGCCATGGCCCTGTCGTGGTCTCACATTCACATGCCATAACTCAGTTATGGTCTTATTTTTCGATTGCCATAGCCTAGTATGGTCTTATTAAATCGTACATTTAATTTAAAATTCCCAAATTTAACCAATAAGATAAATACAATCACTATACCATTTATCAATTAAATAAATACACATTTAAGTTCAATTATACGAACTTACCTCGTGTACGGAAATGACAGAATGGACTACTATTCAATTACTTTGCTTTTTCCCCGATCTAAGTCTGAATTCCTCTTTTCTTGATCTATAAGTAATCAAAATCAACTTATTTATCCCTCTATTTATTCAATTCAATCCAAAATATACATTTGAGCTATTTTACACATTAACCCCTAAAATTTCACAACTTTTACAATTTAGTCCTTATTACACAAAATCACAAATTCATGAAATTTCTTTAAAACCCATAATAGTCGAAATACTATAATGCCTTAGTAACACGCTTTTATCAACTTTTCACACATTTAACCACACATTTTTACATTTTCACAAATAAATCCCTATTTTGCATTTTTACTCAAAATCACTTTACAAAATATGTAAATCTAGCAACAAGATTTCATATTTCATCATCAAACATCAAAGAACACATATTTTCATCAATGGAAACTTTCAAAATCTTTAACAATTTTGCAGAATAGTCCCTGGGTTGGCTAGACCTAGTTGCAACGATCACAAAAACATAGAAATCATCAAAAACAGAACAAAAACCATACCTTATGAGCAAAATAACTATGGCCGAATGAAAACCTAGAGGCTTTGGCTTTTCCTTCTTATCAATCGGTTTGGAGAAGATGGTAGTGAATGAAATTGATTTTTATTTTATTAAATTAACCTTTAATAACTAAATTATAAGAATAACCTTAATGAACATTAATTATTTCAAATTTACCAAGCCACTATCATCCACTATCATAATAATGGTCTAATTACCACTTAAGGACCTTAGCTTTAAGGTTTTATAACTATTAAACACCTTAAGCTAATAGAACATCACTTTTGTACTTTACGCGATTTAGTCCTTTTTCTCAAATTAACAACTCAATTGATAAAATTTCTTAATGAAACTTTCACACAAACATATTATCATGCTGTAGACATTAAAATAATAATAAAATAATTATTTCAACTTTGGATTTGTGGTCCCAAAACTACTATTCTAATTTTGATTAAAAACGGGCTGTTACAACTCTCCCCCCTTAGGGATTTTCGTCCCCGAAAATCTTACCAGTGAATAGGTTAGGTTACTGTTTTCCCATAGCTTCCTTGGGTCCCATGTAGCTTCTTCAACTCCGTGTCGATGTCACAATACTTTCACTAAGGCTATTCTTTTATTGCTTAGCTCTTTGATCTCTCGAGCTAAAATTCGGATCAGTTCTTCACTGTACGTCATATCTGACTAAATCTCTACTTAGGTCGGAGAAATGATATGGGAAGGGTCTGATCGGCATTGTCATAACATCAATATGTTGAATACATTATGAATCTTTTCTAACTCAGATAGTAATGCTAATCGATATGCCATTATCCCGATTCGCTCGATAATTTCATATGGTTTGATGAATCACAGGCTCAATTTCCCTTTTCGACCGAATCGAAGTATCTTTTTTCCAAGGGGACACTTTCAAGAATAGTTTATCCCCGATCTAAAACTCAATATCTTTTCGTTTCAAATCTGCATACGACTTCTGTCGATTTGAAGCTGCTTTCATACTGTTGCGAATTGCTTCACTTTCTCTTCAGTCTCTCGGATCAGATCAACCCCGTGAATATTTTTCTCACTAAGTTCAGTCCAGTACAATGGAGTTCGACATTTGCTACCATACAAAGCTTCATACGGTACCATCTTTATACTCAATTGAAAGTTGTTGTTATACGCAAATTGAACCAACGGTAAAAATCATTCCCAGTTACCTTTGAATTCTAAAACACAACATCGAAGCATATCTTCGAGAATCTGTATTACTCTCTCAGACTGACCGTCAGTTTGTGAATGAAATGCAGTACTAAAGTTCAACTTCGTACCTAAAGCTTCTTGCAGTTTCTTCTAAAATCGCGTCGTAAACCTCGGATCTCTATCCAAAATAATCGAAACAAGCACTCCGTGTAAACTAACAATCTCAGAATTGTATAACTTAGCAAATTTATCAAGCAAAGAATTAGTAAGTACCGGAATGAAATGTGTAGATTTCTTCAGTCGATCAACTACAACCCAAATAACATCTTTCTTCTTCGAAGACAGGGGTAATCCCGATACGAAATCCATTGTAACTCTATCCTATTTCCACTCTGGTATCATCACAGGTTGTAGCAAACCCGAAGGCACTTGAAGTTCAGCTTTGACTTGCTAACAAATCAAACATTTCAAAACAAACTCTAAGATATCTCGCTTCATGCCAGACCACCAATATAACTATTTCAAGTCGTTATACATTTTAGTGCTTCCCGGATGTACGAATAAACAACCACTATGTGCTTCATTTAGAATCTTCTAAATAAGCTCGGGATTTGTCAGGTGCACAGATTCTACCGCAGAACATCAAACAATCATCAGATCTAACTCCAAATCAGAAGTTGACTCACACTGAACTCGTTTATCTTACAATTCATTATCGCATTTCTAGGCTTCACAGATTTGCTGAAGAAATAACGGTCTCACTTTCAACTCAGCTACAATTGAACCATCATCAGACAAAGCTAACTTTGTGTTCATTGAATGCAAAGAAAAGAATGATTTCCTGCTTAGAGCGTCAGCAACTATTCGCTTTCCCTGGGTGAAAATCAATTACTAGCTCATAGTCTTTCAGTAATTCAAGTCATCTTTGTTGTTGCAAATTCAAGTCTTTCTGAGTCATTAAATATTTCAAGCACTTGTGATCTGTATAGATGTGACATTTGTCACCAAACAAGTGATGTCGCCAAATCTTTAATGCGAACACTATCGCGTCTAACTCTAAATCGTGCGTTGGATAATTCTTTTCATGCGGCTTCAACTGTCTAGAAGCATAAGCTATTACTTTGCCTTCCTACATCAATACAAAACCCAGACCGTTCAACAACGTATCACTAAAAATTATAAATTCTTTACCCGACTCAGGTTGTACTAAAACTGGTGCCTTTGTCAATAATGCTTTCAACTGTTCGAAGCTCTGCTGTCACTTCTCAGACCATTCGAACTTTACATCTTTTTGAAGTAATCGAGTCAGCGGTATTGCAATCATAGAGAATCCTTTCACAAAATGTCGATAATAGCTAGCTAGTCCCAGAAAACTTCAGACTTCAGTTACATTTTTCAGAGGTTTCCAATCTATAATTGCAGAAATCTTACTCGGGACAACTCTAATACCTTTGACTGAAACGATATGCCCCAAAAATCCAACTTCTCGGAGCCAAAACTCACATTTGCTGAACTTTGCAAAAAAAAATCTTGTCTCTCAAGGTCTGTAACACTATTTTCAAATGCTCGGCATGCTCGGATTCATCACGAGAATAGGTCAGAAGATCGTCAATAAACACAACAACGAATCTGTCTAAATACGGTCTAAAGATCTGATTCCTCTAATCCATAAAGAGTGTAGGAGCATTAGTTAATCCGAAAGGCATAACAAGGAATTCATAATGTTCGTACCTAGTTCTAAACGCTGTCTTCGGCACATCAGCATCTTTAACTCGCAACTGATAATAGCCATATTTCAAATCAATCTTAGAAAACATTATTGCCCCTTTTAACTAATCAAACAAATCATCAATTCTCAGTAGAGGATATTTATTCTTGATTGTCACTTTGTTGAGCTGTCGATAGTCTATACACATTCTCATAGAACCATCTTTCTTCTTTACAAACAACACTGGTGCACCCTAGGGCGAGAAACTCGATCGTGCGAATCCTTATCGGTTAATTCTTGCAATTAAGCTTTCAACTCTTTTTTAGCCATTTTGTACAGAGCTATCGATATCGGTGAAGTTTTCGGTACTAAATCAATAGCAAACTCAACCTCTCTGATCGATGGCAAACCCGATAACACTTCTGGAAACACATCTGGATACTCGCAAACAACTGGCACTGATTCAATATTTGATTCTGACACTTTTGTATCAAGTACATATACAAGATATGCATCGCATCCCTTTTTCACATATTTTTCAGCTAACATCGACAAAGTTATAGCTGGTAAACCACTCAGATCATTTGATTTCATTCAGAGAGTCTCATTATTCTAACATTTCAAGTCAATTGTCTTTCGTCTATAATTTACTACTGCATTATGCAATGTCAACCAGTCCATACCCAGAATTACATCGAACTCATCAAACAAAAACAGCATCAAATCGGCCAGAAAATAGTAACCCCGAGTCATTAACGGATAGTTCTTACAAACTTTGTCAACCAGGACATATTTACCTAAGGGGTTCAACACTTTTATAACAAACGCAGTAGAATCAACAAGTAAATTCTTACTAGACACTAAATTCACACATATATATGAATGAGTTGATTTGGGGTTTATCAATGCAACTACATCAGTTTCATAAAGTGATAATGTACCGATAATAACATCTGGGGATGACGCTTCTTCGCGAGCACGAATAGCATAGGCTTTGGCAAGTGTTTTGGCCTCGGATCCCACAACAGTATCTCGTGTTGCACCTCTACTACCACTCACATTTCCAACATTACGAGGTGGTCTTCCTCTCGCAGTCGTGTTGCTTGTTCTTGCATTCTAAGATTTATCTTTCTCATCTAACTCAGGACAATCTCGAATGAAATGTTCATTTGAGCCACATCTAAAAAAGGCTTTGTCATTCATTCTACACTCTCCAAAATGTCCTTTTCCACATGATCCACATTCAGATTTATTTGGTTTAGCATTACCCACACTGGTCATTAGAGTACTCCACTGATGCATTTGATCGACTATAAACATCTCGTGATTTCTTGGATAAAGAGTGATAGGGTTTATTCATCAATCTCTTTCTCGAATCTATAGCTTCAGAATCAGCCTTTCTCTTTTCTTTGCCCAGTTTTTCATCTTTGCAAGCACGTTCGACGAGTACCACGAACTCTTTCAACTCTAGAATTCCGACTAGCAATCTGATATATTCGTTCAATCCATCTTCAAATCTTTTGCACATAATACCTTCCATTGAAACACATTCCCGGGCATATTTACTGAGCCTTACGAATTCTCATTCATATTCTATCATGGACATACGACCCTGTTTTAATTCTAGAAACTCTTTGCATTTCTGATCAATGAACCTCTAGCTGATATATTTCTTTTTGAACTTAGATTGAAAGAATCCTATGTAACTCATTCTTTTGGTACCATTGATGTTAGAGTATTCAACCATTGATACGCAGTGTCTCTCAATAAGGATACAAGAAATTTAATGCATTCTTCAGGTGTACACGACAATTCATCGAATACTCTAATTGTATTTTCAAGCCAAAATTTAGCTCTCTCGGGATCATCGTTAACTGTAGCCCTAAACTCTTCAGCCCATACTTACGAATTTTATCAACTAGCGGCTTGTTCAATCGTATAGGATCAATAACTTGAGGAATTGGGGGGTGGAGGTTGTTGAGCAGCCTCTTAGGGTTTCCATTTTTTATTTTGGGGAAGATGATGAGAAAATAAGATGATATCTATTTTATCATCGTTTAATTAATTAAAATTTTCACTTTCCAATTTAGTCCCTATCCTTTTTCTCATTTTCCATGGATAAATCATCCAAAACTATCTACATACTTTTTATTAATGGTCTAAGTACCATATAAGGACCTTAAGTTTTGGAGTGCATAGCTATTTGATCCTTCTAGCTACTAGAATCTAACTTCTGCATTTTATGCAATTTGGTGCTTCTCGTAATTAAGCACATAATCAATAAATTTTTTTTTTCAAAATTTTCACACGACATTTCTAGTATAATATGGATCATAATAAAATAAAAATAAATTTTATTTTTTAGCTCGAATTTGTGGTCCTAAAACCACTATTCTGATTTCATCGAAATTTGGGTTGTTACAACTCTCCACCTTAAGAAATTTTCTTCCTCGAAAATTTTACCAGTAAGAAGATTTAGGTATTACTTTCTCATGTTTCTATCCAGTTCCCAAATAGCTTTCTCTATATCATATCATTGTCTAAGAACTTTTACTAAATATACCTTTATTCTTTTTGTTTCTTTCACTTCACATGCCGAAATTTCAACCAGTCACTCGTTGTAAGTCATGCCAAGCTAAATTTAACATTTATCAAAGCAATAACAGATGATGGGTCTGATCGATTCTGTCATAATACATATAATCATAAAAACATTATGAATTCTATAGAACTCTGATAATAATACCAATCAATACAAAACCAGTCCAATTCTTTTCAATAATCTTTATGACCTAATAAACCACAGACTTAATTTGCCTTTACGGGCAAACTAGGGAACTTTCTTTCATGGTGAATCTCTAGAAATACTTTCTCACCATCACAAACTCTATTTCTTTTCATTTTAGATCCACATCGGATTCCTGATGATCAAATACTGCTTTTAAATTGTTTCAGATCATTTTCATCTTTCTTCGGTCTTAAATAATCACCTACTACATGTATTCTTTCTCACTGAACTCCGTCCAAAACACCAGAGTTTTGCATTTGTGATCATATAAAGCCTCGTTACCTTTATAAGTAATTTCAACCCACAACAAATACCTTCCCCAGTTACCTTCAAATCAAATATACAACATCAAAGCATATCTGTCAAAATATGAATCATATGTTCTGATTGATCATCCATCTGAGGATGAAATACCGTAGTAAAATGTAACCATGTGCCCAGAGTTTCTTGTAACTTGTTTCAAAACCAGAATGTGAACTGTATATCTCTATCAGAAATAACAGAAGCTAGCACATCATATAATCTGACAATCTCAAAAACAAATCATCAAGCAATCTATCAAGTGGAAAATCCACTCATACCAGGATGGTACGTGCAGGCTTCGTTAAATAATCGACAATTACTCAATAGTATCTTCCTTTTCATAGACAGGGAGAATCTTGATATAAAATTCATAGTAACTATTTCCCATTTCCATTTTAGTATTTTCACTGATTATAACCATCTTGAAAATTTCATCCTTATCTTACTGGTACATCCATCATTTAAGCACAATTTCAAAAATACCACATTTCATTTCTGAGCTACTAATACATCTTTTTCGAATCATTATGCATTTTATCATTCTCCTGATAAACAAGCGTAGTACCACTGTGATCATTGTAAAATTTTCAGTACAAGCTCTAATTTCTTCAGTCTACTGACTCTGTCTCTGATTAACAAACATTTATAGAATCTATTCTAAAATTCTCAATAAGAAATTGTTTCACATTATATTCATTGAACTTACAACTCATTATCACTTTTCTATTGTAGAAACATCAGCTTAGCTTTAATTTCAGCTAAAATTACTCTTTCATCAGACAATACCAATCAAATATTTATTTCTCATAAATCAAACAAAGAATTTTCTACTCAACATATCAGCTACTATAACTACTTTTCTTGAATGATAATTAATTACCCGAATCAGGGTATTTCAATAATTCAAACCATCTACTCTGTGTCAGATTCAAATCTTTCTATTCCATCAGGTGTTTTAAAATTTTATGATCAGTACGTATATGATATTTTCACCATACAAATACTGTTACCAAATTCTCAGTGCAATCACAATAATTATCAATTCAAGATCATATATCGAGAAATTATTTTCTTGTAGCTTTATCTCTCTGGAATTATAGACCATTGCTTTACCTTTCTTCATAAAAATAAAGATAATCCATTCAATGATGTATCACTGCGATAATAAATTTCTTACCCGATTCAGACTGAACCAGAACTGATGCTTCAGTCATCAGGGCTTCCAACTGATCAAAGTTTTACTAACATTTGTTAGTCCATTCAATTCTTACATCTTTCCATAATAACTATGTCATAATGCAGCTATTTCAATTATTAACATTGAAGCTTTGAATTTTTCCAAAGCCACAACCACCAGATAGATTTTAAACCATAGTGCGATTATATGACTGACATTTCAGCCGTACAGATAAAGCAATACTTCAATATCAACCAGTGCAATAATACAGTTTCTATAATCTGAATTCCATATTACCAAATTCCCATGCTCAAGTTAGAATTCATAACAGTAGTAAGTATAGTTACCACTGATCAATGAATATCTTTCATAAATAAACCATGTTTGAATAATAAAGAGATTGATGACATCTCGGAGAAAATTCAGAAGAGCAGTATCACATATACTAAGTAGAAACAACTGTGATATAGACAATATAACTTGCACATTCACAATTTAAAGCTTCAATCAGTAGAAGTAGTAAATAACATCATATGAACCTTATCATTAAATCTTATTTCAATCATGATAAACTAGAGACCCAAGTAAGGTAGAATGATACTGTTCATGAAACATCCAAACTTACAATAATTCCATCTATCATAATTTACTAGCCTTTTGATACAATAAATATTGCATCTGAACATGCACAATTTCACATGCCTCTAAGAATATTAGTGCACATAGGATACCCATATAAAATACCCAAAAGGGATTGTGTAACATCCTGAATTAGGGGTTATTTGTGATTGTATTATCGTGCATATGATTGGATTGCTGCGATGTTATTTGTGGTGTAATAGGATTTAGCTAGAGACCTTGAGTAAGCTCGAGTGGTAGAAAAATTTCATTTTAAGCTTTAAGAAGCAAGGAGCCATAGTAAATAGAGGTTAGGAGTTTTAGAAAGAGAATATGAGACACAAATAAGGCCTAGGAAAAGTGGCAAGGAGGGCCACTTAAGTTCTGGAATTGACGCCACCAAGGGGAGCAAGGGAGCCTAGGTTCGAGTAGCAGAATTCTCCTTTTACGCTTTTTATTTTTGACAAGCAAGGGAGAGAGAGTAGTGCTCAATTCAAACTCTTTCAAGATAAGAGGGATTATATTTGAATAATTTTAAAAGGTTGGCCAAGAGTGATTTAGGGAGTTTGCCAAAATCTTAGGCTTCTTGTTGGAGAGGAGTAAACGGCTAGGAAACTGAATAGAGGGGGGAGTGCCGAATTTTCTTAAGGCACCTATTTTCTTTCACTTTAATCCTTTTCTTCTTTTGTAAGTAGCCGAATCCCCCCTACTCTCTCATCTTCCACCCCTTTTTCCTCCCTTTCTTCTTTCTCAAAACCGAAACCACCATTTTTCATCTTCTTCTCTTCTTCTTTTTGCCTAAAACTGAAACCCTCTCTACCCTTTTCTCTGCCGAAACCCTATCTCCCTTTTCCATTATTTTCTTCTTGATTCTCTGACCGAATCTACTCCACTCTTTTGCCGAAATCGTCTTTCTCCTATTAAATCTACTTTGGCCGAATATCAGGTGGGCATAGATTCTTTTCAGGATTTCTTCTTCAAACAGTTTGTAAGGGGTAAGTGATAGCCAAAACTCTCCTCCCATTATTCCTCTCTCTCTGTCGACTTAGATGAAGGGAAAAGTCGAAATCCGGCATTTATTAATGGTTTGGCTAACCACCCTTTGAAACCGATTTCATCTAGAAACTCTGGGATTTTCAAGGCAGTAGATCTGACCCTCCATCCTCTGCTAATCGATTTGGTAAGCCTGTGGTAAGGAATCCTCCTTATCTTTCCATTAGATACTTTGGAAAAGCCAAAGCTAATCACTTGTATGGATCTAAGGTTTGGCCGATTGCAAGGAATCCAGTGTGTGGCTTCGGGATTTGGTTGGAAACCAAATCGGTTCAAGGTAAGTGCCATAAATAAGCCTTCGGGATTTAGTTATTATAGCCGAATAGGCCTATGTCACTAACTTTGATGTTGGCTGAATATAGGGTCAAGGGATCTAGCGCAGTAGATCGGATCTTCGGGATCTAGGACTCGTGTTAGTAACAGGTGTGTACTTACACACTTCATAACTAATAAATTGTCAATAAACTATATGTGTTAAATCGGATATGTGTAGATCTAGATTGATACCGTAAGGGTATGAGCAAGGATTCGGGTAAGTCCGTTTCAATATGAGCTTGTTATATGATGCACATTGATGCATGACATATTTGGGATATGTGTTATATGAAAACATGGCCTTTAATAAATTCAGTGTATTATTATAAATGCATGATTGCCATGATTTTATGTTATATGCAAATTGCATTATGGTGGGTGATATGAGTGGAGGGGGAAGTGATATCCGTGTCTTTGGACACCAGTGGTTTGGTACCACATTTCGTGACTTTGGGTCACCAGAGGTTTGGCACCTCATAGCGACTCGTCCCAGTGGTTTAGCACCACAGTGGGTTGGCCCCACGGTTGATATTACGGGGTTGTCGCCAGTGATTTGGTATCACACGTGGGTTGGCCCCACAAACTATTATACGTGACTTTGGGTCACCAGTGGTTTGGCACCACAATCTTGATGGATATCGTGACTTTGGGTTACCAGTGGTTGGCACCACCAGTGGTTTGGTACCACACGGGGTAGATAAAGGAGTGATGGATGGCTAGGTTGGGTGCATGGTATACTTAGCTATGATTTGTGTAAGCTGTTGCATTAATCGGGAGAGGGGTTATACACTGAGTCTTGGTGACTCACTTTCTCCCTTAACTTTTTCAGGTGACTCGTAGATCGCAGATGAGGAGCCGGATGGACTCGAGGTGGCCATGCAATGGAAAATTTGTTTAAATAAACTTTGGGTTATTTGCATTTCATTTTTATTTTGTTTGTTCAAGTTGTAATAAGGCCTCCTAAGGTTATGCTTTGATTGTTTACATGTTTGGATGAAATTTTTTTAAAATGAGTTAAATCAATTATTTAATGACTTAAATATTTCAAACACATGTTTTCCCAAACACAAATCGAAATGTTTTTGTTTACCATCGGGTATTTTGACAAAATTGGTAACAACACGACTTAATCGATTTTTTTTAAAATAATAAAGCAAAGTGTTGGTTTTTTTAAAAAAAATACACCTCTTTTCCTATTACCTCAATCTAGCCACAAAATTTTTCCAAAAGTCGGTAATCGGGTTTATCTCAAAACGTTTCCCTCTGTGACATACCAGATTCGATCGTAATGTTTGGGCCGGGTTTGGGGTGTTACAAAATTGGTATCGAGCCGAGGTCAAACTCTCTGTGGGCCTGTGGCCCCAAAAATGTTTTGGTAGGCCTTTGTGAAATATTATGAAAATGGTTTTGTTTTGAACAGCATGGCATCGAGTCTCCGGCACAAATCCTCCCAGGTAAGTATCTCTCGATTTGTGCTTACAGAATATTTGATAAGGGTAGAAATGGAATGGAACGTAGATTAGCAGGATAGGTACTTGAACCCTAGGATTAGTTTTCCCCAACACTTACATAAAACTTAAGTGCCTAACTAAACAACCCTATGGCTAAGTCGCCGAGTTAGGGTGTGGTAACCCCTGTGCATGCATGTCTAGGATTGGATCCTAAGAGCAGCAGTACTTAAGCAGTCCTAGTGACTCACCTCCTCTTCGAGAATCCTACAGTGCGTGCGTAGCTTCGTTCACCCTAACCAAGAGGACTCGGTTATATAGGCTAAACACAATAACTAAAACCCGAAAGGGAACTAGCCGTGTTTTTATAAAAATCCTAGTTGTAAAACTCTTAAGATTTTTTTTTGAGAACTGTTTTTACAAAATTTTTACGAAAAATTTTTGATTTATAAAAATAACAAAAATACCCCTAGTGGTAAAATTACAAAAATGCCCTTGGTTTATGGAATTTTCGAAATACTCACAGTTTTACCAAAATTTCATTTTTTAATAAAATATTCAAAAACCCTAATTTGCAAATTATCAAAATTACTTTAATTTTGGAAAATTACGAAATTGCCCCTAACTTTCAAAATTTTTACAATATCACCAAAATAGAAAGCAAATTCGCAGAAAGAACCCTCAAAGGTTGGCAAATTTTTGGAATACCCCTGAGTTTCAAAATTACCAAAATACCCGGGAACTGCAAAATTACCCAAATACCCTTATTGACAAAATCAACAAGGAACCTTATTTTGAAAATTTTACGAAAATACCCCAGGGATAAGAACGGACAGAAATGTCCGAAGAGCGAATGTGTGTGGGAGATATTACGGAATGAATGTTGGAATGAATGTACTTCTCTGAATTAGGATAGAAGACATGGCAACTTTGATTGAATCGAAAGAACCACTACTGAATTTCTATCCATAAAATTTCTTCGCGGATAATGAGTGAAACAAGTACTAATTCATAAAATTTCTTAATTAGATTAAAGCACGGTAGTAGAAATAAGTTCTAGAGGACGTGGCCATCGTGGACACGGTAGAGGAAGAATGACTGTGTCAGAACTCGTTAGATCGGGTCAGGGGTCTGACAATGAGGTACCACTACCACTATCACCCCCAGCTGTTGGTGTTGAGCAGCAAGCTCCGATGGGGGATGATGCTGTGTCGCAGGCTGTGTTGTGAGTCCTTGGGTTGGTGGCTGGTGCAGGAGGAAATTCGGGAGCTCGAAAGTCGATACCTGAGCGACTTCGTGCCAATGGAGCTGAGATATTCCGTGGCGTATCGGGTGTGGCACCCAGTACAGCTGAATACTGGTTGGAATCGAATGAGAGAATCATGGATGATCTAGATCTGACGGTTGAGAAGAAGCTGAAAGGAGTAGTGTCGCTTCTCAAGGATGAGTCATATCAGTGGTGGCTCATGGTTCGGGATGGTGCTGCGGCAGATGATCTTACTTGGGAGTACTTCAAAGCAACATACCAGAAGAAGTATGTGGGGACCAGCTATATTGATGCATAGAGGAAAGCATTTCTGAGGTTGGTTCAAGGGAATAAGTCTGTGTCTGAGTATGAAGCAGAATTTTTGAGGCTGAGCCGCTATGCTCGGGGAATTGTGTCAACGGAGCACGAACGCTGTGTCCGCTTTGAGGACGGACTTAGGGATGATCTGAGGTTGCTGATTGCTCCACAGTAAGAGCGTGAGTTTGCTGTCCTAGTGGAAAAGGATAAGGTAGCCGAAGGGATCAAGGAGTCAGTGAGACAGAACCACGAAAGGAACAAACAGAAGAGAGGCTTTGGATCATCTGGATCGGGCATTAATGTGCAGAAGAGGGCTAGGCAGAGTGGGCCGAATTAGGCAGGGAGGCCCATAGCTACTAATCAAAGACCGGCTTAGTGTAACTGTTGTGGGAAATCACATTGGGGATGATGTTGGACCGGTGAAAGAGGATGTTTCGAGTGCAGGTCGTTGGATCACCGTGTGAGGGATTGTCCTCGGAAGTTAGCTAAGAATCAGCCAGAGGGTCAGAACCGTGCTCAGGCTAGAAATGAAGGACCACCACCACAGAGGGGTTGTGGTAATGGTAGAGGAGGCAATGGTTCTGGTCGAGGCTGCAGAACATCGGGTAGAGGTGTAGGCAGCACAGAGGCAAGGCAGCCTGGGTTAGTCTACACAGTGAGGCGTCGAGAGGAGGGTGACGCACCAGACGTCATAACCGGTACGTTCCTAATTTTTGGATTTCCATATGTTGCATTGATTGATGTCGGTTCGACGCATTCATATGTTGCTAGTAGTATAATAGAGACTATGAACCTAGACTCTGAGACTACTTCTAGGGAGATGACAGTAATTAGCCCTCTAGGTCACTCTGTAGAAGTAAACAAATTATATAGGGATGTACCCCTAGAACTTCAAGGGGTAGTGTCCTTAACGGATTTGATAGAGCTGCCGTTTGAGGAGTTCGACCTGATTCTAGGAATGGATTGGCTAGTGAAGTACCAGGCCAGTTTCGATTGCGCGGCTAAACGCATGGTGTCGAAGACAATGGAAGGCGAGGAGGTGGTAATGATAGGTATCAGAAGGGAATACCTATCAAATGTGGTCTCCGTACTGAAGGCAGGGAAGGGTTGTGAGGCGTTCCTGGTTCGAATATGTGCCTTGAAGGCTAAGGAGTCAGTAGTGGAGAAAGTCCGAACAGTGAGGGAATTCGCTAATGTATTCCTAGAGGAACTTCCGGGTCTGCCTCCGGATCGGGAAGTTGAATTCGGTATAGACTTGTTACCCGTGACGACGCCAGTGTCTATAGCACCATATCGAATGGTGCCAAAGGAATTGGTGGAGCTGAAGGCTCAAATCCAGGAGCTGTTGGACCGAGGGTTTATCCGACCAAGTATATCCCCGTGGGGAGCCCCCGTGCTATTTGTTAAGAAGAAGGACGGTACAATGCAGATGTGTATAGACTACCTCCAGCTGAACAAGCTAACATAAAAAACAAGTATCCATTGCCCCGGATTGACGACTTGTTTGATCAACTTAAGGGTGCATCGATTTTCTCGAAGATAGATCTTAGGTCGGGATACCATCAACTTAAAGTGAAGGAGGTTGATGTTCACAAGACGGCATTCCGTACCCGGTATGGGCACTACGAGTTTTTGGTGATGCCGTTTGGGTTGACCAACACACCGGCAGCATTCATGGACTTAATGAATAGGGTGTTCCAGCAATACTTGGATCAGTTTGTCGTAGTGTTTATAGACGACATATTGGTGTACTCTAAGACGGAGGAGGACCATGACATGCATTTGTGGGTAGTTCTGCAAGTATTGAGGGAGAAGCAGTTATTTGCCAAATTCAGTAAGTGTGAATTTTGGCTTAGGGAGGTGGCTTTCTTAGGTCACGTAGTGTCAGTTGAAGGGATTAGAGTGGACCCTCGCAAGATCGAAGCGGCATTGGATTGGAAATTGCCTAGGTCAGTGGCTGAAATTCGAAGTTTTCTAGGGCTGGCAGGATACTATCGGAGATTTGTGGAAGGATTTTCTTTGATCGCGGCACCATTGACTAAATTATTAAGGAAATGGGTTCCATTCGTATGGTCGGAGAAACAGGAGGAAAGTTTCGACAAGCTAAGGAAGATTCTGATAGAAGCTCCGATTCGCAGTGCGACCTAAGGCGGGGAAGTTATTCACGATTATCTTTGTGATGCATCCCATCTTGATGCAGGATGTGTGTTGATGCAAGAGGAAAAGTAGTGGCTCATGCATCCTGACAACTAAGACCGCATGAGGTTAACTATCCGACACACGACTTGGAATTAGTAGCGGCAGTAATCTTCGCTTTGAAAATATGGAGGCACTATTTGTATGGAGAAAAGTCGATAGTCTACACGGATCACAAAAGTTTGAGGTATCTTTTGACTCAGAAGGATTTAAACTTGAGGCAGCGCCGATGGATTGAGCTGTTGAAGGACTATGACTGTTCAATTGTGTATCATCCGGGCAAGGCTAACGTGGTGGCTGACACGTTAAGCCGTAAGGTCGTGTCAGACTTAAGGGCGATGTTTGCTCACCTCAGTCTGTATGATGATAGAAGTCTTTTGGCGGAATTGCAAGTTAAGCCGACTTGGATCGAGGAGATTAAAGAGAAACAGTTAGTAGATGAAAGTTTGAATGCTCGGAGATTGCAAGTTCAAAGTGGTGGTTTAGAAGGTTATAGTTTGTCTAGAGACGGAGTACTATGCTTTCAAGGGCGAGCTTGTATGCCGAAGGATGTGGAATTGAGACAAAGAATTCTACAAGATGCACATAGCAGCCTATACACTATGCATCCTGGAGGTAGCAATATGTATGGAGATTTGCGAAGACAGTTCTGGTGGCCAAGGCTGAAGCGTGAGGTAATTGAGTTTATGGGGAAGTGTATGACGTGTCAGCAAGTTAAGGCTGAACATTAGTTGCCATCAGGGTTATTTCAACCGGTGAAGATTCCTCAGTGGAAATGGGAAAGAATCATCATGGACTTTATCAGTGGGCTACCTCTTACGCCTAGTAAAAAGGACTCAGTCTGAGTGATTGTAGATCGACTGACCAAGTCAGCTCATTTCATACCGGTGAGGGTGGATTATTCGCTTTAGAAGCTAGCAAAGCTGTATGTGGCCGAGATAGTAAGGTTGCATGGTGTGCCAGTATCAATTATCTCGGATAGGGATCCGAGGTTCACGTCAAGGTTTTGGAGAGCTTTGCATCAAGCTTTGGGAACGAGGTTAGACTTCAAAGACTGACTTTCACCCGCAAACCCGGCGGACAATCGGAAGGGGTGATTCAGGTCTTAGACGATATGCTAAGAGGCTGTGTTCTGGATTTCAGCGGTAGTTGGGAGGAGTATTTACCGTTGGTGGAATTTGCTTATAACAATAGTTATCAAGCGAGTATTCAGATGGCACCATATGAGGCACTGTATGGACGGAAATGTCGTACTCCTACGTGTTGGACGAAATTAGGTGAACGACATGTTTTGGGTCTGGAGTTGGTGACAGAAACTGAAGATAAAGTTAAAGTAATTCGGGCTCGTCTCAAGGAAGCGTCAGATAGGCAGAAATCTTATGCTGATCTTAAGCGCAAGGATATGGAATATGCAGTGGGAGATAAAGTTTTTCTGAAGGTGTCGTCTTGGAAGAAGGTATTGAGATTTGGGCGAAAAGGGAAGCTAAGCCCTAGGTTTATCGGGCCATATACGGTGTTAAAACGAGTGGGACCGGTAGCTTATCAGCTCGAGTTGCCAGCAGAGTTAAGACAGATTCATGACGTCTTCCATGTGTCAATGCTTAGGCGATATCGGTCAGATCCATCACACGTTGTGCCGGTGGCAGAAATTTAGGTGAACTCGGACTTATCTTTCGAAGAGGAACCAGTCCAAATTTTGGATCGGGATGTCAAAGTTCTACGTAGGAAATCAATAACTTTGGTGAAAGTATTATGGCGAAACCATGGTGCGGAGGAGGCCACGTGGGAACCCGAGGATGTTATGAGGAAGCAATACCCCCAGCTATTCTGATCAGGTAATTTCGAGGCCGAAATTTATTTTAAGGGGGTAGAACTGTAATATCCTGAATTAGGGGTTATTTGTGATTGTATTGTCATGCATATGATTGGATTGCTGCGATGTTATTTGTGGTGTAATAAGATTTAGCTAGAGACCTTGAGTAGGCTCAAGTGGTAGAAAAATTTCATTTTAAGCTTTAAGAAGCAAGGAGCCATAGTAAATAGGGGTTAGGAGTTTTAGAAAGAGAATATGAGACACAAATAAGGCCTAGGAAAAATGGCAAGGAGGGCCACTTAAGTTCTGGAATTGACGCCACCAAGGGGAGCAAGGGAGCCTAGGTTCGAGTAGCAGAATTCTCCTTTTCTACTTTTTATTTTGACAGCAAGGAAGAGGGAGTAGTGCTCAATTCAAACTCTTTCAAGATAAGAGGGATTATTGAATAATTTTAAACGGTTGGCCAAGAGTGATTTAGGAAGTTTGCCGAAATCTTAGACTCCTTGTTGGAGAGGAGTAAACGGCTAGGAGACTGAATAGAGGGGGGGAGTGCTGAATTTTCTTAAGGCACCTATTTTCTTTCATTTTAATCCTTTTCTTCTTTTGTAAGTAGCTGAATCTCCCCCCTACTCTCTCATCTTCCACCCCTTTTTTCTTCCTTTTCTTATTTTCTCAAAACCAAAACCACCATTGTTCATCTTCTTCTCTTCTTCTTTTTGCCTAAAACCGAAATCCTCTCTACCCTTTTCTCTGCCGAAACCCTATCTCCCTTTTCCATTATTTTCTTCTTGATTCTCTTGCCGAATCTACTCCACTCTTTTGCCGAAATCGTCTTTCTCCTATTAAATCTACTTTGGCCGAATATCAGGTGGGCATAAATTCTTTTCGAGATTTCTTCTTCAAATGGTTTGTAAGGGGTAAGTGATAGCCGAAACTCTCCTCCCATTATTCCTTTTTCTCTGTCGACTTAGATGAAGGGAAAAGCTGAAATTCGACACTTATTGATGGTTTGGCTAACCACCCTTTGAAACCGATTTCATCTAGGAACTCCGAGATTTTCAAGGCAGTAGATCTGACCCTCCATTCTCTGCTAATCGATTTGGTAAGCCTGTGGTAAGGAATCCTCCTTAGTCTTTCCATTAGATACTTGGAAAAGCCAAAAGCTAATCACTTGTATGGATCTAAGGTTTGGCCGATTGCAAGGGATCCAGTGTGTGGCTTCGGGATTTGGTTGGAAACCAAATCGGTTCAAGGTAAGTGCCACAAATAAGCCTTCGGGATTTAGTTATTATAGCTGAATAGGCCTATGTCACTAACTTTGATGTTGGCCGAATATAGGGTCAAGGGATCTAATGCAGTAGATCGGATCTTTGGGATCTAGGACTCGTGTTAGTAACAGGTGTGTACTTACAGACTTCATAACTAATAAATTGTCAATAAACTGTATGTGTTAAATCAGATATGTGTAGATCTGGATTGATACCGTAAGGGTATGAGCAAGGATTCGGGTAAGTCCGTTTCGATATGAGCTTGTTATATGATGCACGTTGATGCATGACATATTTGGGATATGTGTTATATGAAAACATGGCCTTTAATAAATTCAGTGTATTATTATTATTGCATGATTGGCATGATTTTATGTTATATGCACATTGCATTATGGTGGGTGATATGAGTGGAGGGGGAAGTGATATCCATGTCTTTGGACACCAGTGGTTTGGTACCACATTTCGTGACTTTGGGTCACCAGAGGTTTGGCACCTCATATCGACTCGTCCTAGTGGTTTAGCACCACAGTGGGTTGGCCCCACGGTTGATATTACGGGATTGTCGCCAGTGATTTGGTATCACATGTGGGTTGGCCCCACAAACTATTATCCGTGACTTTGGGTCACCAGTGGTTTGGCACCACCAGTGGTTTGGTACCACACGGGGTAGATAAAGGAGTGATGGATGGCTAGGTTAGGTGCATGGTATACTTAGCTATGATTTGTGTAAGCTGTTGCATTAATCAGGAGAGGGGTTATACACTGAGTCTTGGTGACTCACTTTCTCCCTTAACTTTTTCAAGTGACTCGTAGGTCGCGAATGAGGAGCCAGATGGACTCGAGGTGGCCATGCAATGGAAAATTTGTTTAAATAGACTTTGGGTTATTTGCATTTCATTTTTATTTTGTTTGTTCAAGTTGTAATAAGGCCTCCTAAGGTTATACTTTGATTGTTTACATGTTTGAATGAAATTTTTTTTTAAAACAGGATTAAACTGAATTATTTAATGACTTAAATATTTCAAACACATGTTTTCCCAAACACAAATCGAAATGTTTTTATTTACCATCGGGTATTTTGACAAAATTGGTAACAACACGACTTAATCGATTTTTTTTTTTAAATAACAAAGCAAAGTGTTGGTTTTTAAAAAAAAACATACACCTCTTTTCCTATTACCTCAACCCAGCCACAAAATTTTTCCAAAAGTTGAATCGGTAATCGGGTTTATCTCAAAACGTTTCCCTCTGTTACATACCAGATTCGGTCGTAATGTTTGGGCCGGGTTTGGGGTGTTACAGATTGCTGTAATATATACCCGATTATAATAGTTGTATTCAATATTTTTGCAATTTCATCACTATTCCACTAACATATAGTGTCATCAATAATCTCACTTCATTAGTTCGCTTGCAAAGCTTATTCAGAAGAATTTTTAGTTAACCCATTCTATAGATACCATATCTGAATCAATCAATTGCTCATAAATAACTTCTTTCTTTAATAGGCATTGTATATCCTAAACAGTTTTCAGAAAAAAATTGATATCTCTCTTAATACCGTCTTTACCTATTAACCCAATCTCATTCTAACTATGTTATTAGTCATTCAACCTTTAAACTCTTTAGTTCCACATTCATAAGCTTAATCCATATAAATATTGTCAATTTCATTGTATGACAACGTACTGGTAAGGGGGTAGAGATCGTATGCCACAAAAATTAACTTATATATATATGCTCATATAACATAACACTTATCATTTTCATGTAGTATAAAACATCTATCCATACCTTTTCGAATTCTATTTTCATCATCAGTAACATTTTACTCAGATACTTGAGTATCTCTTTCGGAGTCATCAGAATTAGCTCGATTGGAAAGCATCTCTGTCTATTTGTAAAACAATTTTCATCAGAGTCAGGAGATATCACACTATCATAGGTTAAATAATGGCATGTATTTCTAGACTCCACATATGCTACGTTCAGTTTGAGAACCGACTAAATCGTAGATCTGATGCCACTAAATGTAACACCACTAACCGGTATCTATCGTCAAAATAGGGTTTCGAAGTGTTACCAGAAAATTCAAAACATTTATCGATTAATTCAGGTAAGTTACTATTCATTCACCGAGGTCATTCATAATGTCCCTTAAATGGACCCTCGAGTCCCAATATGAGCATTAGAATCAAGTCAGGACTAACTCAAAAACTTCTAGATTTTTTTGAGATATTCCAAAATCTCCAAGGCGTAGGGCTCACACACCCGTGTAGTCCAAGGACACGCCCGTGCTGCAGGTCTTGTTTGAGATTTGGTAGCTGATGTGAGCATACCCGGGGCAACTGATGATTCACTTTTTGATTCTCTCGAGCTACCCAAAGGCCCTATTACTGGAGCTCGAGCTACAAGAATGCATGAGGCTATTGCGACCTTAACGAGTCAATTTTGGAGTAAATTTCAATTTGAAGATGAAGGATCAGCTCGGGCCCGAACTTTGAGCAATCTGTGCACCTTTGTGCAAGCTGATTTCAGCTTCCATGAGCTCGGTTTAGCTCCCATGAATTTACTTCAGCTCGTTTGAGCTGGGATTAAATTCATTTCAGCTTATTTAAATTTGTGTTTGAACCAATTAAATAATTAAGTTAATTTAGTTTAATTTACTACAACTCATAAATATGTTTTAGCTTATTGCATATTTTTAATGTGTCTAGAACAACCCTTATTTAATTTGTCTTAATTCCTACAACCATGTATTATGTCCTAATCTAAGACATTTTAAATTAGGTTCTAGAATTAAATTTAATGTACAGGTTTTATTTTATGTTTGCTGCCAAATTTAATGTGTCATGATTTGAATAAATTTGTTTTAGCTTAATTAGTTGTTAATTAAAGTGTCTAAATTATATTTTAATTATGTTAAGATGATTTGGCTTGAATGAATTTTGATTCATGTACTTTTTGTAGGTGAACCGAATTTGGATAAACATTTAAGCAAGGTTCATGAATGGTTCAATGCACCAAGTTAGCACATGCATGTAGGGTCGAATACATGAATGGAGGCTGGTTGTTTGGTTTCTCCAAGTGACCATTCGGTCAAGAAGCTGTTGCACATTTCACTTCCCAAAGTTTGGCCGATCCACTCCCCAAAATAGCAACTATGTGTTCACACCAATGTCCATTCAGCTGGACATGTTCAAACCCAAAGGACTCTTTAAGGCTAACCATTCACACCTAAAAAGGCTGCTCATCTTCAACTTAAATGCTGGTCACTTTTCAGCCAAAAGATGGAAATTTAATGAGTTCAATGAAGCCTAGGCCGAACCTAGCTGCTGCCATGCACCTTGCAAAATATTCCAAGAGCAATTATCCTTCTAGAAACCGTCCAATGAGCTCCAATTTAGCTGAATTTAGCTACATCAATTAAGGCTTTAATTCTGGAATTTTCTAGCTCAATCTAGCTTAATTTTGCTTAGCTATTAAGCTTATGTTTAGGCTATTCAGCTACCCTAGCTGAACACTATAAATACTTTGTTGTTTTCATTTGTAAAAAAACTTTTGACAAAATTTTGAATGAACATTTTTTCTCGAGTGAGTTTAATTCCTCTCCTATTTACGTGTGAGTCTTGAATTGACTTATCTAGCGAGCTAGTGGCGTCAATCGAACTCTTTTGAACTTATCACCTATCTAGGTGTGGCGTTCTTCCTATCAATCCCATTCTACCACCTTAACTTCATAAGAACTGAGGTGACACTTTTTAGTGTTGAATCTTTCTTTAGTTAAGTTCGATTTCCATTTTCCATTTCCCTATTTCCGTCTACCACCTTAAGCCATATAAGTCCCGGGGCGATACTCAATATAGTATCGAATTGGTCTTGCCACTTAAGTTCATTTTCCCATATCCACCCTTATTTAAATTTCTATCCTTATTTTTCTTTCATAAACCGAACCTACTCAAATTTATAAACTTACCTTTTATTTTAAAACCCTTTGCTAAGCTTCCGCATATTTTTAAGCAATTTTAAACATTTCCGACCTTGCAACCCTTCTCAAACTCGTGAACGACTCGAATCAACTCGGGCAGTTTCACATCATTTGGTATCAGAGCTTGAAAATGAAAAGCACTGACATTCGTACCATCCCGGAGTAGGTTCGTAAAAAAATTTGTAACGACCCGAATTTGGGCCTAGTAGAATTGGGCCCATTGGACCTTGGGCGTGGGAGCGTTTAAAAAATTTCAGAACATGAGAATGGAATTTATGCAAGTTGGACCTATTAGGTGAGTGATTTTGGAAGGTTAGGGGGCTTCTATGAAGCCACGGGATCAAACTTTGGCTTTTGGAAAATTATGGTTTTAGGTGGAAAAAACCCTGGGAGTTAGTACGTAGGCTTTAAGAATAAAATGTGGAGAAAAATGACACAAAATGAGTTGTGGTCTAGTGGCAAATGACGCCAAATGGGAGACAAGGAGGTGATGCAATTAAGCAAGAGGTCCAAGGTTCAAGCCTTGGCGTTGGCATTTCATTTTGATTTATTTTTAAGTGGCCCATAGATTTATACTTAGTTGCGCATGTTTTAAGACAATAAGGAGCTAGTTGGTAAAGTGGCTAGGGTGTGGATTATGCTACAGGGGAGACTGGGTTCGAATCTCATGACAAGCAAGAGAGTATTTATTTTGCGGATTGGACGACAAGAGTTTGTGTTGGATTTAAACTCTACTGAAGGAGGGATCCCACATCAGAAAGCTAGCAAGAGGGAAGGTGAGAAGCTGGCTATATATAGAGCTGTCTATGAGAAGAGGAAGCATACCTGGTTGGCGTTGGGCATAGGAGTGCTCGGAGCACGGATTAGCAGCTTCAGATTCTTATCAGGTGTGTATTTCGCACTACTCTAGCTGTAGAGTGGCAAATGTCGAATTACCAGTCACACGGTAATGGTAGCCACACGAGCGTGCAAGCGCACGTGTGGGAGCTTCGACGCGATAGTCGAAGCCATCATGAATATTCCTGTGGGTTGATGCTGTTTGAGTCACGATGGGCCGAACAGGGCCAAGTGGGCCCAATGGGCCCGTGGGCCCATATGAATAAGTTGTATGATTGTGTAGTAGATATTAAACTGGTCTATGTGAATCTCATATCTATGGCTAGATTTGGGCTAAATGTACCACACGAGCGTATGGGCCCACTTAGGCCGAGAATGGGCCCTAGGCCTATTTGCATCGTTATCTCTGTTTAGAATACATTGGTTTATAAAATTACTGAAATACCCTTAGTTTAAAAAATTATTAAAATAGCCCTAGTTTACGAAATTATCAAAATACCCTTTATTTACAAAATTACCGAAATACCTTCGATTTACAAAATTTCCGAAATACCCTTGATTTGCAAAATTACTGAAATACGTTAGATTGAAAAATTATCAAAATGCCCTTAGATTGCAAAATTATCAAAATACCCTTGATTTTTGAAATTACCGAAATACTTCGGATTGCAAAATTATCGAAATACGCTTAGTGCGTAATTGCCATTTTACCCCTAAACAACAAATGATCGTTGTACCCTCATGGTAGTACTGGTGTGGAATGTGTTAATTGTGTGTTATGTTTTGTATAGGTGAAGGCGCTTGTGATTATTTAGTACTTTACGTAATCAGGTGTGTAATTTCACACCTTCATTTCGTTTTGTTTATGTTATACTATGTGTCGGCTAAAAGCCGAAATACCCTTAACGGGAATGCAGATGAGATACCCTGGTGGGTAAGATTGGACATATACCAGGTAAGTAAAATTTATGACTATACCATTTGGATAACTTAGCATGACTGTATGTGTGCTCTGATTATATGATGTACATTGACATATGCATGCATTCACCATATTATGATGATATAACATGCTGTATGGGAAAGGAATATTATATTGATGAAAGGGGAAGTGTATTTCGATGGCACTGCCACAGTTTCGACGATGAGCAGCGTGACTGCCATCGAGGTGTGTAGCAGATGAGGGTTGATTATAGAAATCCCCACTGGTTGTTTTGGATGGAATGGGTGGTGTGTAGCAGATGGATTATTAGGTTGGGATGGGTTGCATTGCATTGCATGCATTTATCTGTTCTATCATGCTAAAAGGGCTCAGGCCCAGTTCGTTTCCGTATGGGCTTCGCCTAGTTTGATTTCATAAGGTCTAAGGCCCAAATTTGTATCTGAATGGGCTCGAGCTTAGTGAACATTCGTTTAGGGGATTACACACTGAGTTCACGTAACTTACCCCTCTGCTTTAATTTTTCAGGTAATTCCCAGTAGTGAGGGTTTGGAGCCGAGCTGGACTCTGTGGTGGCCATACATCGTTACTTCAATAAATTAAGTTTTACTTTCTTTTAAATTTCATTTTCATTTGGGATTATGTTTTGTAATAACGCTTATGGTATTTTATTTTGTTTTTAAACTTTTAATTCATTTTCTGCTCATTATTAAATGTCAATACGGGATTTTTCTAAAACCTTAATACTCGTTTTTCCAAAAAGTTACCAAATGGCTTTTCAAACTATACATGATTAAAAATCAGTTTCTCCTAAACGTCGAAACAGTTTTCAAAATATCGCACGTTCAAATTCACTGAAACTGATTTCTGGTAATAACAAGATTTTACCAACAATTCAAACTTGACTCTCCTAAATAAAGTAGTTTCCAAATTAATCATAACTTTTCTAAAATAGACATTGAGTTAAATCGATTTTTACAGACAATCACCTAAACTCGAAGTTTTAAAAAGAATACAAACATTTTACAAACACGCAACTTTTTTAGCAACCAATCCATGTGATGTAACATCCCGAAATTGGGCCGAGTAGGACTGGGCCCATTGGGCCTTAAGTGTAGAAGCGTTTAAAAAATTTTGAAAATAAGAGAACGACATTATTTCATGTGGAACTTATTAGTTAAGTGAATTTGGAAGGTTACGAGGTTTCTAGGAAGTTCCGGGTTCAAGATGGGCTATAGGAAAAATTTTGTGTTTAAGCATTTAAGGAGAGTAGGCAAGTACCATCAAGACTTAAGGAAATAAGTGTGCATTTTTTCTAGCACAAGGAGTCTATTGGTAAAGTGGCAAGTGGCGTGTGAAGTGTACTAATGGTCTGAGGTTTGAATCCCACCTAGTGCAAATATTTTGGATTAAATTTTTGTGCTATATGGTAAGTGTTGGCCAAGGCTTAAATATGGTAAGTAAGACTTTTTAATTATGGTATGATGGCTAAGGAAACAAAGCTTTATGCATGATAAGGTTTTGGTTTTTTGGGCATTTTGGGTACTCTTCTTTGCCAACATCTTTTTCTTCCCTTTTCGTTTTGGCCTAAACACCTACTGCATTTGTTTATCTTACTCATTTGTTTTGGCTTAACCCTCAAATCATTTTTGGTTCATCTTCTTTAGTTGGCCAAAACTAACAAGCACTCTTTCTCCATCTTTTCTTTTTCACTATTTCTTCAACCTTTCTCCCTTTCTCATAAATTGATATTACTTGTAGCCGAACTTTCTTTGTTGTCTTGCTACTAGTGTCAAACCGTGTTCTTCATTTCGGTTTATCCCTATTATTAAGGTAAAAGTTCTTTCTTCTTATATCATGTTGTTTGTTCTTTTTCTCTTGACTCGGCTAAGCCGAACTTAGCCACTTATTGTTATCTTAAACTCCTCTTATTCTCTTTTGATAAGGGTCGAATCAAGCCATCCTTTGCTGCTACTTATCTTTCTCTTAGCCTTGGTTTTGAAAGTTGATTGGAACTCGTTGCAATAGCCAAGGTGCAAGACCAGATTTTATAATCTAGTAGGGAAGGATCGCGATTGTGGTAAGTGACTCTTATGAGTGAGTACTTTTGGGCTTTTAGAACCTTTAAGAAATCAAGGCTAACTTTTGATCGATTTTATTTTTAGGGGCAACGAAGAGTGGTTCTTTAGGGAATCCTAATCAAGGCGTATAATCCCGTACCTTCCGAATACATGTTTGAAATGGTGTGAAATCTCACACTCCTCTGAATGTTTGCATAAAATATTCTATGATTCAGTCGAAATACCAAAGAAAATTGGAAACCAGCATCCGTGATCACTCGGGTGTGCGTAGGTTTGTAGTGGTAACCATATTTTGTAAAGAAACAGTTTTGGTTAGTAGTAGTGACGTGATTTTGAAAAATCATGAAAAATAGGAGAAAGCGGATTAGAAAGTGAATAAGATATCAAATTAAATCTTACTTTGTCTATTTTTATATGGAAGAAACGGAGAAGGAAAAGGAATTTTATATTCTATGATATCTTAATTTTAGTAAGACTGGTTCTGAATGACTTTGTGGTTCCCTAATCTGTCTTGGTAAAATCGTATAAAATTGTACAAATTGAATTATGAGTTATAATTTATATGTATAGATTTCTTAGTGAGTCTATTTTCATTAGAAACAAGTGGGATCAATATATGAAAATTGTACAGTGAGATATTTGAAATTAAGGTAAGAGAGGTTAGAATCGTTGGACAGTGAAACAAAGGAAACTTTAAGGAATAAACTTTACTAAATGGTTAAGCCAAAAATTCTGGAAAAATTTTAGTAAGAAGATATATGAGTCTAGTTTCAAGAAAAATTTACAGATTTAGGTTTCAAGATTCCTAACTCAATTATAGTCAATTTAGTTAGTACGACGTAGATGGACAATTTAAATTTTTATGCCCAAAATAGTAGTTAAGTTTGGATTGCAAAATTACCGAATTACCCTTAATGGGTAAATTACTGAATTTACGGAAATGCCCTTATGGCCGAACTACGAAAATGCCCCTAATGGGCCGATTTGTTATATTGCTTAATGGCCAAAATGTTATATTGCCTTAATGGGCCGATTTGTTATATTACCTTAATGGGCCGATTTGTTATATTGCTTAATAGGCCGATTTGTTATATTGCTTAATAGGCCGATTTGATATTAATGGGCTGAATTGTTATATTGCCTTAATGGGCCGAATTGTTATATTGCCTTAATGGGCCGATTTGATAGACTGCCTTAATGGGCCGATTTTGCAAAGTGTTAATGGGCCAAATTGTTTGTAATGGATCTCTGAGATATTAATTGTTGTTTATATTTGTAATATCATTTATTATGTATGTTACATATGCATAATTTTGAATGGGATGGGAAAATGTGGAAGAGAAGTAATTCCGGTGGCACTGCCACAAATTTGATTGATAATTTGATTCTCTATGATTCTGGTGGCTTGACCACAATTCGAATATATAATAAATGGCTAAATGCCTACGATTGGTGTGTTGGCGGGGTGGGTTGACTTGATCCCTACAGGTGTGCTGGATGGTACGCGTGGTGTGTAGCGGATGGATAATTAGGTTTGTTTGGGATTGCATTACATTCATTTGATTCATTTGATATATTCTGTTTTGTAAATGGGCTTCGACCCAAGTTATTGTTATATGGGCTCAGGCCCAAAATTTTGTTAAACGGGTTCAAGCCCAGTGGATAACGGTAAGGGGATTATGCACTGAGTTCTTATAACTTACCCCCCTTTTCTTTCTTAACCCTTGTAGGTAATGCTCAGTGACGTGGACTTGGGCCATGGATGACTCGATGGAGGCCATACTTCAAAAACGGTGTTCTTGAACTTTAGAATTTCTATTTACGTTACTTTATTACTTTTACTATTTTGGGTTTTAAGTTGTAATAAGGCCTCTAGACTATTTTTATTTTTGCTTTATGGTTGGGAATGTTTTTATTATTTTTCTTGAATTGTTTAAAAAGGGAATTTTCTAAAAACTTAAATAATGGTTTCCAAAATTGATTAATAAATGGATTTTATAGCAAACTTTTACAAATGATTTGACTCGGATTTTCTTTCAAAATTATCTGCGACATTTCAAAGTCACGATTTTAAAGCTCACTATCTCGATTTTCGACTCATCAAACGATCTTTCAAAAATAGCTGTATTTTATCAAATATCTACAAATAAAAACTTGTTTACTTTAACACAACCAAGTAACGCTTATTTTAGTAAGAATCACATGATGTTTTACGTTTTCCTCATGGTTTTTAAAGTCCGAAAGTTCGGTTTCCTATACATCAATCAACTTCTCGAAATTTATATTTTATCGAATAGTTATAAATCAAACTTGCTTTCTTAACTATATTATATGAATGTCATTCATTAGTACATACATAAGTTCTCAAAACATTTTCTTAATGTGACATACCAAATCCGCTCATAACGCATAGGCCGGGTTTGGAGTGTTACATGTGACATGCCAGATCTGGTCGTAACATGTAGGCCGGGTTTGGGGTGTTACAAAATTTGAAATAAAAAAATTAAAATTTAAAAAAGAAGTTGTATTTATCTTTCTTTTTAAATCAGCATATTGTATTGAGTTGTTAAAAAAAAAAGGAATTACGAAAATATAAAGGAAAAAAATATTCGGGTTACAAAAAAAGTGAAGTTGTTGAAAGTTTTGATTTGTTCTCATTTCTTCTGTATTCCGGATCATCAAATTTTTTCTCTTGTGCCCATTTCTTCTACCCCAATGCCACACTTAATCGATTATCTTTCTTGTTTCAGCCTACCTACACCCGTAACATCACATCCCTTGTCACCATTTTTTTGTGAAGTCGACCCCAGAGCCGCAATAAGTTTATATGAGACAAAATACGAAATAACGAGAGTGAGAAGAGCTGTAAAAGGCAAAAGCATGTGAGATCATTCGAGAGAAGAAAAATCCAAAACAAGCGTAAACACAAGTGGAGTGAAATTTTCATATTTTTTTCTTTCCGAGTGATTTTAGTGAGGTTTGGGTGAGGAACTCATTTTTCTATTTTAATTTTAACTTTTCCTTTTTAGCGTTAAAATCATGTCTCGCGAAGAATTTTCAATTGATGAATTTCAGTATTTGGTGAAAGAAATCGGCCAAATGTTTGAAAGAAAACTAAGTCCATTACAAAGACGGTTGGACCGAGTGGAGGAAAAAGCTCGACGGAAGCAAACTCCACCAAGTCGAGAAATAGAGTTGATTTCATCCCGACGACATTATTTGAAAAGAGATTCTTATCGGGATTCCTATTCGACAAGGAATTCAAGGCACGACAGCTTCGAGCTTGTGACTTTTCGATATGACGAACAGGAAAGTACGAGTTATTCCTTGTATGCTTCAACGAAGTCCCTACTGGAGAAACATTCCTGAAGAACTTATCGAGATACTTATGAGAACGCTTTAACTTTTTTTGAGCAAAATACTAATCCTTTTGATTCTCTTGTACCATCCTCATGGTGTAATGAAATCGAAAAAGAAATAGCAAGAGAGGAAAGAGAAAAAGAGATTGAAAAAGAAGAAAAAGAAAAAGCAAGTGAAAAAGAGAAAGAAATCGAAGACGTGAGAGAAAAAGAAAATGAAGAAAATAAAATTGAAAAGGAAAATGAAATTGAGAAAGAATGTGAAAAGAAACGAAAGAAAATGAAGATAGTGAGCGAGAACAAGAAAAAGAGAGTGATATTTTAACTAACCTACTTGATAATTGCTCTTGTTCTGTTTCTTCTTTTCAAGTTTTCGAAAAGCCGAGTGACGAGTCTCAACTTCAATACCTTCCTGATGAAATACCTTTTCGTATACTCAATAAAGGTAAGGTTGAAGGTGAGAACAAACCACATGAGATCGAGGGTAAGTCCGGTAAGAATCACATAGCCCTTGAATTTCCACTATCCTCCTTGAATATTGGAAAAATTATTGTCGATGACTTCATCTTTGGAAAAGCTACGTTCCTTGATATGGTTTATTTTCCTTCCTTAACTAAAATTGATGTTTTAAATAATGGCAAGGAAAATTTTGTTAATAAAAATCATTGCGTTGACAAGATTGGAGGTGAAGCCGTGTTTAATCAGCAAATGCAAAACTCGATTCTACGTGACAATGAATTTTCATAGAAGCATCTAAATTTATTTGATTGTTGTAATTATGTGACTTATTTATTGCCCTATTTGAAATCCTCAAGTTTTTACAAATCTGTTTTGAAGCATATAAAGAGTTTTGATTGTTTGTTCCTGTGTATGCAAAAATCCTTTCAGTTTGACATGTTTGATTTACTAAACCCTTTGCTACACTTTGGCATAAGTAATTAAACTCAGGTTTTTAAACCCGAAATATGTTTTGGTTTGATTTGCGGGATAAACCAGCATATTAAAGTTTGTGCGAATAATTTCTATACTTGGTTTTTTAATAAGGAAATGAGGTTTGACAAATTTGACTTCAATTTAAATTCGTTCCTTAATCTGTTTCTGTGGTTGTACATGAAGTTCTCATTTTATTCTGAAAAGGTTAAGTCAACCACGAAGTTTCGAATACACTATACCCCCGAGGAGCGAAGGTTTGTGATGATCGAGCAAGGTAAAAATGATCTTTATTTTCCTGCTCATAAAGGTATGACACTTGAAAGTTATGGGACGTTTTTCTTCTCCTCGGATGGTGTTAAAAATCTTGTTGATACTTTGATTTTTGGAAGATACTTAGATCATGATGTTGGTAACCATTTTGTTTCATTAGAACATGATCTACCTGTTTTGATTGGAGATAAAAAGATTCATGTTTTTGATAATTGTCATGATGCATTTGTGAGTGAATCTTTTCAATTACCTATTTGTGATGATTATGTCTATCTTTTGACCCATTACACTCATTCCAATCATGACTCGTGGAAGAAATTTAAGTTGATTGAATGCCTTGAACCCCATTCAATTCTGTTTCGAACATTTGACGAGGCATTGACGAGTAAATTAGTTTGTTTGCATGGTAATTTGAACCTGTCCATTCACATGCATTATACTAGTCATGTTATGATTATTCTTGGACCACAAGTTTGTTTGCATTATTTCTTGCTAACACATGGCTATAAATTTCAGATCACTCATTTTCCATTCGCCCCTTTCAACCAAGGCAAGCCACGCGAATATTTTCGAGTGAACCAACGGCTCGACTTGAGGACAAGTCGCTTTGAAGAGGGGGGATGATGTGAGCATACTCGGGGCAACCAAGGATTCATTTTTCGATTCTCTCGAGCTACCCAAAGACCTATGACTCGAGCTCGAGCTACGAGAATGCACGAGGCTGTTGCGGCCTTAACGAGTCAATTTTGGAGTGAATTTCAATTCGAAGATGAAGGATCAGCTCAGGCCCGAGCTTCGAGCAATCCATACACCTGGATGCAAGTTGATTTCAGCTCCCATGAGCTCAGTTTAGCTCCCATGTATTTACTTCAGCTCGTTTGAGATGGGATTAAATTCATTTCAGTTCATTTAAATTTGTGTTTGAACCAATTAAATAATTATGTTAATTTTGTTTAATTTGCTACAGCTCATAAATATGTTTTACCTTATTGCATGTTTTTAATGTGTTTAGTTTAATTTAATTTAATGTTTAATTTTGAGCATTCTGTTTTCTCGAATTTAAGGTGCAGGGGACACACGGCCTGGCTATACGCCCATGGGGTAGGCTTTGTGTCACACATGGTCTACACACGCGCCCCTGTGTTTGCCCGTGTAGACAAAATAAAGCCATTCCTAGCTTCATTTCTCACCCAAAATCACACCCATCACCTGCACTTGAATCACACATCCAAATACTAACCATTCCAAGCATTCAAATAAAACAAATTCTATCATTCAACATGATATACCATTATATGCATACATGTTCATAATCTTGCCTTGGTTTAGTCCATATGATAGGCATATTTTGATTAATTACTTAACACATGTGTAGCTACAATAGTATGACATTGTAAATATATCAAATCAAACCATTACTAGTCGTTCCAATTGCTAGATTACGAGCATCATTTACATTTACATGCCAAAATGGCCAATATAACCTATACATGCCATTACAACCGCAATTGAGTTACCATACTATACTGACATGGGCCGATTGATAATGTGAGTGATCTCCACCGAGCTTCCAATCCAATGAGCTTCCGATTTACTCTAAAACGGGGTAAGCATTTTATGCTTAGTAAGTTCGTATAACATGGTACTTAACTTACCATTTATTCTATTTTGAGGTAATTATGTAAGACACATTTATTCAATTTGACCTCAAGTGCTACACATATCTTCATTGCCCTTGTTAGTCATATATTCCATAATAAACTCAAAACATATATGGGCTCAACAACCATCAAGTTTCCATGTACATATGCTTTCCACAACATGTATTCATTCGACATGCATGATTTATCTCATTATTACAAGTATAATTTCATAATAGTTCACTTCGAGTTCAGATCATTTCACATTAGAACTTTACTCATTTTACTCGAAATATCAGGGTCACAATTAGTACACTCAAGGTGTACAAATCCATAATCAAGAATGCACATATTCGTCAATAAAGTCAATGTACAAATCTAGTCTCATAAATGAACGTATTCATCAAACCATTTCTTGTTCATATATAAACATCTCATACTTCCATATTACATTTCATGTAACATCATTTCATATTTTTCCGATAGATATATGTAAAAATCCCGTTTCTTTTTGTAACACCCCAAACCCGGCCCAAACACCATGACCGGATCTAGCATGTCACTTGAAAAAATTCATGAAAACCTCGCAAACTTCAGAAAACAATTTGAGTCCCCTTGTGTTTTAAAACTCCAAGTTAGTTGTTTCATTAGAAAACTCATTATTCATTTAAGGGAAAACTTTAATTAGCCTAATATGTATGTTTAGGTGACATTTGGAAACTCATATTGTTATATTAGATTAATCTAGAAGTTTGTCATAGAAACCGGTTTATACACACGTTTAATCAAATCATGAGAAAACTTTCTTTTGCATTTTTTTTAAAAAAACATCTTATCGAATATTTGCATTCAAAATGTCTAAAATTTAAATCGAAATTAAGCTAAGCTATTGGTGGCCTTATTACATAACAAAATCTCAAAAAATTCAAGGAAACAAAGTTCTATTAAATAAACCGTGCATGGCCACCTCGTAATCCACTCCGGCCCGGTCCACTGCAGTATGTATTACCTATGAAAATGTTAAACAACAGAGTGAGTCAAACGAATCAGTGTGCAATTTCCAGGCACCATGACTGGGCTTTAGCCCCACAGTACAGAATAGCAGATAGCATATGCAAGATGATACAAAACTGACCCAGCCTAAATTTCCATCCGCTACACACCACCCGTACCTACCAATCACACCAATGGGGATTTCTACAATCAACCCTCACCGCTACACACCATCGATGGCAGTCATGCTGCAGCTTAGTCATCCATCGTCGATTGTGACAGAGTCACCAGATTATGTGGCATGGCCACCAGAACAGAATGTGGCTGAGCCACCAGAACAGATTGTGGCAAAAGCCACTGGAACAGAACGCTTCCCCTTTCATCAATATCATATGCCCATCCCCATGCAAACATAAAGTCATGGTATATGAATACAACAGGTTTCAGCATACATATATAAAACATTCAGAATGTGCATATAAACATGTCAACATAGTCACTCGAACAGCATAGTCAGAAATCACTAACCTTACGTCTCGTTTTTACCCTCCATGGGTAATCCAACAGCCCATACTGAATTTCGGCATTTGACAAGACATATATAATAAACAGAAACAACCAGAAATGGTGTGAGAATTACACACTTGTAGACACAAAGAACTACACTATCGATCTCGCTAATGCCCCCACTCGCAGGGATCACAGCAATCTGCTTAGCCCTCTCCGATGCCAGCCCACAACCCGGTGGCCAATCACGAACAGCAGACACCGCACGTCTCTTAAACTTAGGGGCTGGGACTACGGGTCCAACCCCCTCCTTTGCTTGACTGGTATTCAATTTCGTGAAAAAGATCTTGGTCAGAAGACCGGGTTAAGGCATTGAATAAGATGAAAATGGAAAATAGGCGCTCGAGCGAAGAGGTTCTTACCTAACTTGACAGAAATCAGAACCAACAGATTTGGATCAAAGAATCCCAACGCAACGCAGAAGATATAGATAACCACTCTTGACAGTCGCTCAACACCAAAGGATCAGAATGAGAAGAGGAGTAATAAATAGGAAGTGTTTTGATTGTAGAGAAACAAGAAGAAATAGGCAAGGAGATTCGGCTAAAGCAAAAAGGGATCAAAGTGATGAGTGGTAGTAGATGATGATTCGAAAGAGATATGAGGGATGGGGTTCGGTTTCAACGATTAGCAAAAGAAATCTCAAAGAGAAGAAATGAGAAGGGGTTTCGGCTACGAAGAATGGAGCAAGAAAAAGATAAGGGAAGCAAGGGGGTGCTATGGCTTAGAGTGGAAGAGAAAAGAAATAAAACAAAAATAAGGGAAAAGAAGCTTGAGAGAATTTGGCAAGGGTTAAGAGGTTTATGGCCTAAGGAGAAAGAAGAAGAAAAGTGGGAGAGAAATGAGTAGAATGCAACTAAGATTCGGCTACAAGTCAGGGAAAAAAAGAATGAAAGTTGATTAACGATTTCGGCTTAGGAGAATAGGGTAAGAAGAGAATCGAAAGAGCTCTAAAAGTTACCAAAATTCGGCACTCCCCACTCACCCTAAGAACCGATTATGTAACACCCCCAAACCCGGCCCACGAGCCTTGATCGGATCTGGTATGTCACTATGGAAAACGTTTGAAAGATTTTGACTTAAAGGTGAAAACTTGAAAATTTTGTTGTCATTTGTGAAAACCGTGTCCATTTAAAATTATAAGTGAAACTTTGATGTTACAAATTCTCCGGAATTAAAATGTTAATATATATACTTTAATATGTAAGTTGCTTAAATAAAGACATTCACATATAATAATTCAAATCGACAATCCCTCTTAAAACATAATAAAAATACTTTAATATTTTAGGAGGCCCTTATTACAATAAATAAATACTTAAAAATACTGAACACAATTAAAATACTTAATTGATTGAAATATCTTCTGCATGGGCCACCTTGTATCCACTCCAACCCGATCCAAGCTTTATGCATCACCTACGATGTTGGTAAAATTTGGGTGAGTCATACAGACTCAGTGCATAGTTATTTCACATGTCTCCACACATATGGGCTTGGCCCATATCCACACAGTCCACATAATCAGTCATGCAAAAATGCATCCTAACCCAACCTAAAGTCCATCCGTTACACCTACCTTAGCAGACCTGCTGCCCAAGGCCATGGCTAATCCACCGATCACCTAAGTGACCTTACATGTCAATATCCACAAGGTGACTCGAGGTTATCCTCAATCCATGGTGATGCACACAGCTATCATCCGCCAGGAGGTAGCACATAGCCAACACTCCACCTTGATGAAGCACCTAGCTAACATCAAGCGCCAATGTAGCAGAAGGCTAACATCAGACCACGTACATAATGTACACCCTGTCCTTCAATATGCATGTCCCAAGCCCCCATGCATAGATATATCATGATAAAATATCATTTAGTCAAGTATATAACACATGCTCATCTCCATTTCACATTTTTATTAGTGACCTGGTTATTCGATCACCCACTTTGGGTATCCACCATCTTAGCCCTTATTTCAGCTACCGTACACATCATACACATATACATAACAACACATATAAACAATCAAGAGTACAGTGCGATAACTACGCACTTTTTTGGCACAGTCTACTTAATCCCGAAACTCACGTCTAAACGATTTGCACCCTTGCGATTGTTGCACTCCTTCCTACACAACCTAAGTCAGAATCGACTAATACTATACAAAAATAACCTATAGCCGAATATTTGCAATCACTTGCCTTGCTTATTAAGAACCCGAATACTTGCTTGTTCTTGAAGTTACCAATATCCCATGATAGATCAAATCCCGAGACTCCCTTAACACTTCCTTCTTTCGGCTACACACACAAAAGAACATACTTAATGGCACTATGACATTTGGCCATGTTATGAAAACCAAGACCAAATACTTGGTTTCCGCATACCAATAAAAGAACCCAAAAACCGATTGTTTAAGGGGAGAACACACTTGCCACGCTACTTGTGAAGACTAAAAGAGAGTAGGTTTCGGCTCTTTATTGGTGAAGAAAGAAAACACAAAAGTGGAGGGAGTTTACTGCTTAAAGGATTCGGACAACACTAAATAAAGAAAAAGTTTGGGGAAAGAGGTATAGGTTCGGCCAAGAACAAATAAAGAAGAAGAAAACCGGTAATGACCTTAATGGTCTTTGTAATTTCAGTCACCAATCAAAAGAGTATGAACGCTGAACTTGATGGCTTGTTCACAAGAGAAAACGGCACAAAGAAAGAGTGAGATGAAAGAAGCCAATTTCGACACAAAGAAAATTAAGAAGAAAAGAAAAAACAAAAGATGGTCACCTTATCTTTACTTATCATATCCATCATATTTCTCCTATTTCATCTCTTAATCACCTATTCAAAATAAATAAAAAAAAACAATAATTATCCCTTATCTTCCCATTTAAAATAAATAAAATAAAACCATATATATCCAACTCTTCTGGCTGAAATTAAAAAGAAATAGCAAGACTTATCCCTATCCATTTGAAAGTCCAAAGCCGTCCATCACTCCCCCTCTCCCTTACGCCAAAATCCAAAATAATAGCCACCCATTTTGCTGCACCCAAGATTCGAACATGAGCCCTTCCCCCTTGCTTCAGGCGTCACTTACCAAGTCCCTAAGTGGCACCTCCAAGGAAACTTGAGTAAAATCTCAGTTACGTTAGTTTTTTTATTAGTTTTTTTTTTTAAACGTGGTACATAGAAAAATTATTAAGTTCATTCCAAAATTTCTTTCCAGTTGTGGAAGCTAAGTTAAAAAGTAACCGATTTACGAAAACATGATGTTTAAAGATTAAGTTGTGGAAGCGTAGTATTTGAAAACAGTTATTGTTTTGGAAAACCGCGATCTACTTTTAACAGATAGAAAATGCATTAAACTAAAAATCCCAAATTAAAAACCAGAAATTAAAAGAGGCCTCACTACAACCCAATAGGAAAGCAGTTTAAGTAAGATAAAATAGAATAGTAAAATGTCAAGCTGTTCGTAGTGTGACCACCTCCGAGTCCTCTAGTACGTCAAACCGCTTACTGAGGATTACCTGAAAAATAAAAAAAAGGGGGTGAGTTTACGAAAACTCAGTGTGTACAACCCTCATCGATCATAAAGCATGCATCACATCAATCTGGTCCTAAGCCCATTACAGTAATCAATGTGGGCCTAAGCCCAACACAGTAACGGTGGCATTTGGGCCTTAGCCCATAATAGCCTCAATTGGGCCTTAGCACATATCCAATGTCACAGATCACGTCTATCTGGGCCTAAGCCCATCTCAATAACATAACAAGTGTATGCAATGCATTAATGCCCATACCAACCCTGCACTCTTGTGGGGATTTAATCGACCCACCAATCCCTACACTCCTTATGTACCACTAGTTGCAGCACTAACCAATGTTCCAGCAGAGCTGCCAATCACATAATTGGCTGAAAGCCATCGGTGGCTCCACAGTCGTCAAGTGACCATGCGACCCTAACAAATCATACACTTCCTCCAAATCAATAATCCCATCCCCCATGCAGCATAATATCACATAAATGCAGACATATTGTAACACCCCAAACCCAGCCCAAACACTACAACCGGATCTGGTATGTCACTAAGGAAATTTTATAAAAACATGTCACATTTTGATGATCTCGTAATTTTCCTAAGTAGGGTTTCTTGGTGATTTTGCGAAGTAAGGGTATTTCGGTAATTTTGTGAAGTAGGGGTATTTTGGTAATTTGATAAATCGAGGGTGTTTTAGTCATTTTACAAACCAGGGCAATTGGTAATTTTACAAGCCAGGGGTACTTTGGTCATTTTTCAAATCAGGGGTTTTTGGAAAATTTTTACAAATCAAGGGTATTTTCAAAAATTTTACAAAACTAAGGGGTATTTTTCTTAAAAAAACAGGGGTGTCTTAGAGAATTTGGTTTTAAAAGAATACTAGTTGCGTTCAAGTGTTTGTGGTTTTTGATTGGTGTTGTGTGTTGCATTTTTTTTTTAAAACCGTTGACTTTGTAAATTGGGGTATTTTCGTAATTATGGGGGTATATTTTCAAATCATTGGTATCTTGATAATTTTCAAAATAAGGATATTTTAGCAATTTTTGTGAAAATAGGGTGGCTGGTCCCTTTCGGGTTTTAGTTATGGATTTTGGCCCGTCAACAAATCCTCGCGGCTAGGTGAACAAGTCACTACGCACTGTAGGAATCCAAATGAAGAGGAGGTGAGTCACTAGGACTGCTTAAGTACCAGGCTCTTCCGGATCCAATCCTAGACATGCGCATGCCTGTTGCCACACCCTAATCTTGTGACTTGTTCACGTGTTTGTTTAGTGAAATTAAGTCTAATGGGATTTAAGGAGTTGTTTTAGCTAAGCCTAGAGTCCATCAAGTTCTAATCCAAGTAGTCTACGTCGCATAAAGCCCATCAAGCCCACATGTATATGACACAAAGGTTTAGAATACTTACTTGGCGGACTTGGGCCGGAGACACATGTGCCATGCTGAGAAAACCCTCCTGTATGATTTATGCATATATATGTTTCAAAACCTATTTTTAAAAAACGGTTTGAGCCCAAAACCCCCAAAGCTCAGTTTCCGAGTAAATTCTTGTTGAAAAATAATTAAATATTATAAAATAATTAATTTGTGCTAAAAATATTAACATGATGAATTTTAATTAATTTTATAGTTATTTTGGTTTAAATCTGACTATTTTCGATAGAATCGCAAAAAGGGCAAAAATCAGCTCGGCAGACACTGCTTGAAGAATTAAACCGAGAAGCGATTTGAAGTGTCAAGACGACTCTATTTCCAGCCCAAGACGGTCCAATTATGAAGATTTAATCATAATTCAATTAATTTTAATTTATTCCCGATTTCATTTGGGGTAAATAAATTATTTTTAATTAATTATGAAAAAGGGTCTAGTTAAACCGCACTGGTTGAACCGAACCAATCGAACCGGACCAGCCACCAATTGGGCAGCCCAAACCGTCCACAATGAAGGCCGAAATCAGCTTATTTGCTGATTTATTCAGCTTGCAAAGGAGCCCTTGAAGATCTTTCAAAATCTCATTCAAACCCCTCCAAAATTCAAGGCTTTTTAGATTTGTCCAAGCTAAATTTAGCAAAGTTGAATCCATCAACTTTGCCACATAGGATGGCCAGCCACGAGGGACTCTTTGCTGCTGAAATTTTGCTATTTTTAGCAGCCCCTAAACACTATAAATACAGCCCCTAGCTGCTCATTCAAATCATCCCTCAATCCTTCATTTCTCATTCACTCTCTCATTCTCTCATCACTCCATTCTCTCCTTTTTCTCCAACAAAACCAAGCCTTCTTTTGCCGATTTCTCCTCTTGGAAAAGAGGTGTTTTCCCAACCATTTGGAGCAGCAATTGGAGTGTTCATAAGCCACCTTGATAGCCAAGGACAACGGAGAACAAAGAATGGAGCAATCAGTCAAGCCACGAAGAAACACCGGATTTGCTTCTTGTTCCCTATCTCTTTAAATTTCGTTGTTGTTTTGACAAACATGTTTATGAATATTTATGCTATTGGAATGGTTAATTTAATTAGCTTAGCTTGAATTTAATTCGTGTTGGGTTGATTGCATTTCGTCTTCTTAAATTATTAAAATTGTGTTTATGCTGTTATAGGCCTCGGTAAAATGCTTGATTAAGTAAAATCATGCTTAAGTTATCTGGCATTATAATTGTTTAGATAGCTAATGAATTAATTATTTAAACGCATTGAAATTGTAATTAATGGACACAATACTTAATCTGTGCATGTTTGATTCTTCTAAGGTAGATGAAGATTAAATTAGCATTGTATTTGACGATACATATGCCTTGCATAACTTGCAGGATTTTTGTGATTAAATTGTTTCAAGGTAAAAATACTTTGTTACTTCACATGATCTTTTATATGCTTGTTAGGTTGAATTAATCGTTTGCATCGACATAGGAATATGCGAGAGATTGTTTAATTTAATGAGTATGTATGTGCAATAACATGTTTACTTTTTGCAGTCTGTTTAATCGGTCGAATTGGCATAGAAATATGTACAAGAGATAAATGGATTTTTGATTTGTAAATGTGTTCATAAGTTAGCAAATTACCGGGTTGCCATGTTTTAACAAGTATAAACACAAGTTTGATAATTCTAAGGAAAGAAATGTGATTAAACCAACACATTCATGTCATATTGATTAAAATTAGTTTTTGAAATCGCACACTTGAACTTTGTTTTATTTTAAGTTACTTTGTTTTCCTTTTAGTTTTCAAATAGCTTTCACAAATCAAATATTTTTCCCTAACCAAAGTGTTTGAAATTATTTCATAAATAATTCTTTTACAGTCCCTGTGGGTACGATAACTCGACATTTACTTGTCACTTTTATTACTTGTTACGATTGTGTACACTTGCACATTTCCACCGTTCCAGTATGAAATGCAATTCCCAAACCAAACCTAGTAATCCGTCATCTACACACCACCCGTACCAACCAACACACCCGTGGGATCAAGCCAACCCACCCTGCCAACACACCATTCGCAGGCATTAAGCCATTTATAAAAAATTTAATTGTGGACAAGCCACCAAAATAACAGAATTTATGTGGCATTGCCACTATACGGATTTGTGGCGGAGCCACCAAAATATGTGGCAGAGCCACTAGAATATGTAGCAGAGCCACCAGAACTTTTCTTTAATGATATCCCATCCCATGCAAAATCATGTATATAATGCATAAAAATTCAGGATTCTTACAATATAACAACAGTAATTTATTCGGATATTCATTATAAAAGTGCGGCCCATTAAGCAAAATATCATATTGGCCCATTCAGCAAAATATCAGATTGGCCCATTTAGCTAAATATTAGATCGATTTAGCAAAATATCAGATCGGCCCATTTAGCAAAATATCAAATTCAGCCCATTAAGGGCATTTCCATAATTCGGCCCACAACGGCATTTTCGTAATTTGGTAATTTACCCATTAAGGGTAATTCGGTAATTTCGCAATCCAGACTTAACTACTATTTGGGCATAAAAATTTAAACTGTCCATATGCGTCTTACTGACTAAATTGGCTATAAATTGAGTTAGGAAACTTGAAATTTAAATTCGTAAATGTTTCTTGAAACTGGACTCATATATATTCTTACTACAAGCTTTCCAGAATTTTTGGCTTAACCATTTAGTACAGTTTATTCCTTAAATTTTCCCTTGTTTCACTGACCAAAGATTCTGACCTCTCTTAACCAAAATTCAAATATGTCACTGTACAGTTTTCATATGTTGCTCCCACTTGTTTCTATTGAAAATAGACTCATTAAAGAATCTGTACATCTAAACTATAACTCATAATTCACTTTGTACAATTTTATACGATTTTCCCAAGACAAATCAGGGAACCACGAAGTCATTCAGAACCAGTCTCACTAAAATTAAGATATCTCAGAATATAAAATTCCTTTTCCTTCTCTATTTCTCTCATATCAAAATAAACACAGTAAGCTTTAATTCAATATCTTATTCACTTTCTAATTCCTTTTCTCTTATTTTTCGTGATTTTTTAACTACACATCACTGCTTCTAACCGAAACTATTTTATTACAAAATACGATTACCACTACGATCATACGCACGCCCGAGTGCTCAAGGATGCCAATTTTCGGTTTTCTTCGGTAAGTCGTCCGATTCACAGAATATTTCATACAACTATTTAGAGAAGTGTGAGATTACACACCATTTCATATATGTATACGGAAGGTACGGGATTACACACTTGAGTTTGATTTCCTAAAGAACCACTCGTCGTTGACCTAGAACAATACCAACCAAAAGTTAGCCTCGGATATCCAAAAGATTTCATACCCAGCGTATTACTTACACTTGAATCACTTACCACTATATTCGAAGGTAGAATATATCGAGTGATTTCCTCCCTAAAACACAATCGATTATTTCAAATTATTACTCCGTTAGTAGCCAATCAAATATTAAATAATATCAATAATCCATAAGAACTCCTTACCTTATTAATATTGGATCCGATTTCTCCGTTCGACTTAAGGCTAGAATGATGTTCGGCCTCCCACTAGACACTACAAAAGGGAGATTGATCTCGTTTGAAAGAGTAGAATAAAATGATGGTCTCGATCAATATGACTATCCCAAACCAAGGCATAATTCGGCATTAAGAGAAAGAAAATAAAATGTTGAAGAGAACCACTTATCGATTTATCAAGGAATGGTGTTAATACAGATGAGAAGAAAAGATAAAGAAGTAATGAAAGTTCGGTTATAGAAGAAAATGTATATTGATATTCGGCTATGGGGATAATCAAACAAGAAGATGTGATCTTATGGTGATGTAGATTTAGAGAAGAGGAAAGGTTGAAGGAATGGTTAAAAGAAAAAGGATGGAAGGTTGAATGGATGCTAGGTGATTCGGCTATCAAAGGGAGATGAACAAGAGGTGAATATTTTGACCAAACAAAAGAGAAGAAAAATGCACAATTGTGCTAGGTCGTTTCGACAAAGAAGAAAGAAAAGAAGAAAACTAAACTCACAAAGAGTAGAAATTTGGAAAAAGTGACACTATTGATGCTAAAGGTATTTTTGACAAAAACAAACATTAAGGCTTTACCAAAACACCAAGAAAAATTTGGCTACCTACCTTTACCCCCAAAACCTTCCACATACATGACCATAATGGTCAAAAGTTGGCCAACCACACTTTCCATAACACTTCTCTTGAAAAAGGCCACATGTTCCCCTTACTTGCCCTTTTTCTTTTGATTCCTTACCTTACCTTCACCCTTTCCTTATTTCCTTAGCCACCTTGCCAAAATTAAAAGTTCACCTTGCCATATATACATCTTGGCCGACACTTAGGTAAAGTATACAAAAAAAATAGTCAGAATTTTTGTACCAAGTGGGATTCGAACCTCTTCCCTCAATGCCTTCACTTGATGCCATAACCTCTTTACTAATTGCTCATTTATGCAAGCAAATTACCTACCTATTTCCATAAGCCTTGATGCCACTTACTATCTTTCTTTAATAGGCTTAAACACAAAATTTATACTAAGGCCCAACTTGAACCCAGAACTTCCTAGAAACGTCGTAACTTTCCAAAATCACCTTTCTAATTATTCCAATCTTGAAATAATGCCATTCTCTTTTTCTCAATTTTTTAAACACTCCTAAGCCCAAGGCCCAATGGGCCCAATCCTACTAGGCCCAATTTCGGGATGTCTCAATTCTACCCTCCTTAAAGACAATTTTGTCCTCGAAATTTCCAATCAACTACTAAACGTACCGCTCAAATCACACCACTATGCTTTCGCTGTGCACTCTGATCTTAATAACACTAATGTACTTTTAACATAATCTTGAATCCTCTTTCACACAACCAAACGTCTAACCACAAAAGCAAACAGTTATTTACCATTTACACTTAGAATTTTCTACATTCAATCATCACGTCCAATCAAAACATACCTGACTTGATGGTGATGAAACAACCCCGAGCCTTATGCTCATTAGACCCGTATCCCAAGCATGCTCCAAACCTCCTTCAGCGTTTTCCTGGATGGCGCCTTCTACAATAATCGCAAGCCGAAAGATTGGACGTGCCTTAACACGCTTCACGGAATGAGATTGTGACCCTAGAGAATCGCGATCTATTTTCTTCTTACAGTCTACAGACCCAACTCGAAGTGCTTCACCGATTCCCTTAACCTCCTTCAATACCTCATTAACTAACTGAGTCAGCTCATCAACTCCAGCTCAATCATGAGATCCCGTCTTAGCCACTAGTGATATTAGCACCTCCCTTTCGGGCACATGACTCGGTGCCGAAGATCTAGTCCTAGCACCTCGACCTCTACCACGTCCAGGTCTACCGCGTCCACATCTTCTAGCGTTCATATCCACTAATGTCGACTTAATCTGATTAAGAGTTTTATGAATCATTATGCTATTTCAGTGTTTATTAAACAATGTTTTATGGAGTATAAGAAGTGAAGTTCTTTTCGCAAAACACATCCGAAAGTCTCAATCTCTATAGTTTCAGCTCCCAAAGCTAAAAGTTCTAAAGTATTTTTACAGTCATACCACAATAATCATAATCATAAAATGATAATATATACTTACTTGACTTGGTGCCGGATACCCGTGGTGCCATACGTCCCTTCAAACATGCATTTATAAATTAAAATTCAAACAGCTTTGGAAAACATTTTTGAACCAGAAGCACAGCCGAGTTTTGCAACTAGGCTCTGATACAATTAAATGTAACACCCCAAACCCGACCCATGCATTATGAGCAGATTTGGTATGTCACGAGCAAAACATGTTAAACCCTTTTTGTTCGTACTAAAATATTGCTTTGTTAAAATCAAGATAACAAGTTTGATTTGATAAAATACTACTAACCTCGAAGATTTGATTGATAAATCCATAAATTTGAACTAATGATCTTACAAAACTGTACCTTTTGAAAACGACGTTGAAAATTCGAAAGAGAATCCTAGTCTTTTGAAAATATCGTTAGTAATTAAGGAGAAAATATCCATGTTAAAAATATTTGTAAAAGTTTATTTTGAAATCCATTTGTTAATTGATTTTGGAAACCACTGTTTAAGTTTTTAGAAAATTCCCTTTTGAAACAATTTAAGAAAAATAATAAAAACATCCCAACCATAAAGCAAAAATAAAAATAGTCCAGAGGCCTTATTACAACATTTAGCCCAAAATAGTAAAGTAATAAAATAAACGAGAAAGAAGTCTAAATTCCAAATAAACCATTTTCGAAGTATGGCCTCCACCGAGTCATCCATGGCCCAAGTCCACGTCACTGAGCATTACCTGAAAGGGATAAGAGAAAGGGGGGTGAGTTACAAGAACTCAGTACGTAATCCCCTTACCGTTATCCATTGGGCCGAAACCCATTTAGCAATATTTTGGGCCTAAGCCCATTTACAATACTAATGTATCAATTATATCATGTGTATGAAATGCAATTCCCAAATCAAACCTAGTAATCCATCCGCTACACACCACCCGTACCAACCAACAAACTTGTGGGGACCAAGTCAACCCACCCCGCCAACACACCATTCGCAGGCATTAAGCCATTTATAACAAATTTAATTATGGACAAGCCACCAGAATAACAGAATTTACGTGGCATTGCCACTATACGAATTTGTGGCAGAGCCACCAAAATATGTGGCAGAGCCACTAGAATACATGGCAGAGCCACCAGAACTTTTCTTCAATGATATCACATCCCATGCAAAATCATGTATATAATGCATAACAATTCATGATTTTTACAATATAACAACAGTAATTTATTCGGATATTCATTATAAAAGTACGACCCATTAAGCAAAATATCAAATTGGCCCATTTAGCAAAATATCAGATCGACCCATTTAGCTAAATATCAAATTCGGCTCATTAAGTGCATTTCCATAATTCGGCCCGTAAGGGCATTTTCGTAATTCGGTAAATTACCCACTAATGCTAATTCGGTAATTTCGCAATCCAGACATAACTACTAATTTGGGCATAAAAATTTAAACTGTCCATCTGTGTCGTACTGACTTAATTGACTATAACTCATATATATTCTTATAACAATTTTTCCAGAATTTTTGGCTTCACCATTTAGTACAGTTTATTCCTTAAAGTTTCCCTTGTTTCACTGACTAAAGATTCTGACCTCTCTTACCCAAAATTCAAATATCTCACTGTACAGTTTTCATACGTTGCTCCCACTTGTTTCTATTGAAAATAGACTCACTAAGGAATCTGTTCATATAAACTATAACTCATAATTCACTTTGTATAAATTTATACTATTTTTCCAAGACAGATCAGGAAACCACAAAGTCATTCAAAACTAGTCTCACTAAAATTAAGATACCTCAGAATATAAAATTCTTTTTCCTTCTCTGTTTCTCTCATATCAAAATAAACACAGTAAGCTTTAATTTGATATCTTGTTCACTTTCTTATTCCTTTTCTCCTATTTTTCGTGATTTTTCAAAAATATATCACTGCTTCTAACCGAAACTGTTTATTACAAAATACGATTACCACTAAGATCATACGCACGCCCGAGTGCTCACGGATGCCAATTTTCGGTTTTCTTTGGTATTTCGTCCAATTCACAGAATATTTCATACAAACTTTCAGAGAAGTGTGAGATTACACACCATTTCAGATATGTATACGGAAGGTACTGGATTACACACCTGAGTTTGATTTCCTAAAGAACCACTCGTCGTTGACCTAGAACAATACCAACCAAAAGTTAGCCTCGGATATCCAAAAGATTTCATACCCAACGTATTACTTACACTTGAATCACTTACCAGTATATCTGAAGGTAGAATATATCGAGTGATTTCGTCCCTAAAACACAATCAATTATTTCAAATTATTACTCCGTTAGCAACCAATCGAATATTAAATAATATCAATAATCCATATGAACTTTTTACCTTATTAATATTGGATTTCTCCGTTCGACTTAAGGCTAGAATGATGTTCGGCCTCCCACTAGAATACTATAAAAGGGAGATTGATCTCGTTAGAGAGTATAGAATAAAATGATGGTCTCGGTCAATATGACCATCCCAAACCAAGGCATAATTTGGCATTAAGAGAAAGAAAATAAAATGTTGAAGAGAACCACTTATCGTTTTATCAAGGAATGAGTTTTAATACGGATGAGAAGAAAAGATAAAGAAGAAATGAAAGTTCGGTTATAGAAGAAAATGTATATTGATATTCGGCTATGGGGATTATCAAACAAGAAGATGTGATCTTATGGTGATGTAGATTTAGAGAAGAGGAAAGGTTGAAGGAATGGTTAAAAGAAAAAGGATGGAAGGTTGAATGAATGCTAGGTGATTCGGCTATCAAAGGGAGATGAACAAGAGGTGAATATTTTGACCAAACAAATGAGAAGAAAAACGCACAATTGTGCTAGGAAGTTTCGGTAAAGAAGAAAGAAAAGAAGAAAACTAAACTCACAAAGAGTAGAAATTTGGAGAAAATGACCCTATTGATGCTAAAGGTATTTTTGACCAAAACAAATATTAAGGCTTTACCAAAACACCAAGAAAAATTCGGCTACCTCCCTTAACCCCCAAAACCTTCCACATACATGACCATAATGGTCAAAAGTTGGCCACTCACACTTTCCATAACACTTCCCTTGAAAAAGCCCACATGTTCATTTTATTCTTATTTTATTTAATCGAGTTGGAATAAGGCCCATGAAAGTTTTAAGTATTTTTACTAAGTATCTTTATTATTATGTTTATTACGGATTGACAACTTAAATATTAATTGCAAATGATTTTACTTTCTTAAGTATAAAAATTATATGTTAAAGTTTTAGTTCGGGAATTTGGTAACAACCTAATTTATTTCAAAATTTTAAATACACAAGGTTTTCCTTTCTAAAAAAAAAAAATTATTCACTTCACCTTTAAGGCGAAATATTTTCAAACGTTTTTTCGCAGTGACATGCCAGATCCGGTCAGGGCTCGTGGGCCGGGTTTGGGGTGTTACAAACCTCCTCCAATACCTCCTTAACTATCTGAGTCAGCTTTCGGTTATGAGACCCTGTCTCAGTTACTGGCGATGCCAACACCTCCCTTTCAGAAACACGCCCCAATGCTGAAGATCTAGTCCTAGTACCTCGGCCTCTAGCACGTCCACGTCTACCACGTCCACGTCTTCTAGCGCTCATGTTCACTAAGTCGATATAATCTGATTAAGAGTTTTATGAATCATTATGCTATTTTAGTGTTTATTAAACAATGTTTTATGGAGTATAGGAAGTAAATTCGTTTTCGCAAAATGTATCCTATAGTATCAATCTCTATAATTTCAGCTCCTAAAACTAAAAGTTCTAGAGTATTCTATTTTGGGAAATTTTCTTACCACAGTACTAACAAAATAATCATAAATTAAAAGCACATACTTACTTGATTTGGTGCTGGATACCCGTGGTGCCATACTTCTTTTAAAACATGCATTTATACTTTAAAATTCAAACAGTTTTGGAAAACGTTTTTGATCCCAAACCACAGTCGAGCTTTGTAACTGGGCTCTGATACCATAAAATGTAACACCCCAAACTTGGCCCATATGATATGAGCGGATCTGACATGTCACATGACAAAAACATGTTAAATTCTTTTTACTAAAATAGGAGTTGATTCGTTAAAATCAATAAAAACAATTTTAATTTGAAACATTTGATAAAATACTACTAGCTTCGAAGATTGATTGATAAATAGATAAATTTGAACTAATGATCTTATAAAACCGTGAGGAAAACGTAAAACATCATGTGATTCTTACTAAAATAAGCGTTACTTGGTTGTGTTTAAGTAAACAAGTTTTTATTTGTAAATATTTGATAAAATACAACAATTTTTGAAAGATCGTTTGAGGAGTCGAAAATCGAGATAGTGAGCTTTAAAATCGTGACTTTTGAAATGTCGCAGATAATTTTGAAAAAAAAAATTGGAGTCAAATCATTTGTAAAAGTTTGCTATAAAATCCATTTATTAATCAATTTTGGAAACCATTATTTCAGTTTTTAGAAAATTCCCTTTTTAAACAATTTAAGGAAAATAATAAAAACATCCCAACCATAAAGCAAAAATAAAAATAGTCCAGAGGCCTTATTACAACTTAAAACCCAAAATAGTAAAAGTAATTAAGTAACGTAAATAGAAATTATAAAGTTTAAGAACATTGTTTTTGAAGTATGGCCTTTATCGAGTCATCCATGGCCCAAGTCCACGTCACTGAGCATTACCTACAAGGGTTAAGAAAGAAAGGGGGTTAGTTACAAGAATTCAGTTTATAATCCCCTTACCGTTGTCCACTGGGCTTGAACCTGTTTAGCAAAAATTTGGGCCTGAGCCCATATAACAATAACTTTGGCCGAAGCCCATTTACAAAATAGAATATATCAAATGAATCAAATGAATGTAATGCAATCCCAATCCAACCTAATAATCCATCAGCTACACACCACCCATACCATCCATCACACCTGTGGGGATCAAGTCAACCCACCCCGCCAAACACACCAATCGCAGGCATTATGCCATTTATAACAAATTTTGATTGTGGGCAAGCCACCAGATTCACAGAGTATCATATTATCAAACATATTTGTGGCAATGCCACCGGAATTACTTCTCTTCAACATTTTCCCATCCCATGCAAAATTATGCATATGTAACATACATAGTAAATGATATAACAAATATAAACAACAATTAATATCTCAAAGATCCATTACAAACAATTTGGCCCATTAACACTTTGCAAAATTGGCCCATTAAGGCAGTCTATCAAATTGGCCCATTAGGGGCATTTTCATAAATCTGCCCATAAGGGCATTTTCGTAATTCAGAAGTTCTACCCACTAAGGATAATTCGATAATCTCACAACCCAGGGGTATTTCGGTAATTTACCCTCCAAGGGTATTTTGGTATATTTCGCAAACCAGACTTAACTACTAATTTGGGGCAGAAAAATCGAAACTGTCCATCTGCGTCATACTGACCAAATTGACTATAACTCGAGTTAGGAATCTCGAAATCTAAATCCGTAAATTTTCCTTGAAACTATACTCATATATCTTCTTACTACAATTTTTCCAGAATTTTTGGCTTATCCATTTAGTACAGTTTATTCCTTAAAATTTCCCTTGTTTTACTGTCTAACGATTCTGACCTCTCTTATTTTACTTTCAAATATCTCACTGTACGGATTCTGACCTCTCTTATTGAAAATAGGCTCACTAAGGAATCTATACATATAAACTGTAACTCATAATTCACTTTGTACAATTTTAGATGATTTTTCCATGATAGATCAGGGAACCACGAAGTCAATTAGAACCAGGCTCACTAAAATTAAAATATCACAGAATTTAAAATTCCTTTTCCTTCTTCGTTTCTTCTATATAAAAATAGACACAGTAAGCTTTAATTCAGAATCTTATTCACTTATTAATCCCTTTTCTCCTATTTTCCATGATTTCTCAAAATCACGTCACCATTGCTGACCAAAAACTATTTCATTGCAAACTATGGTTACCACTACGAACATACGCACGCCCGAGTGATCACGGATGACGGTTTTCGATTTTCTTAGGTATTTCAACCGAATCACAGAATATTTCATGCAAACTTTCAGAGAAGTGTGAGATTACACACCATTTCAAACATGTATTCGAAAGGTACGGGATTACACACTTTGATTACGAGTTGTGCTTTCTACCGATCTTAACACCTATAATGATAGTTGATAGAAGGTTAGCCTCAACTTGATAATCGTAACTAGAAACACTTTATTAGCTAACTCCACTTGCCACGAATGTGATCTCCCTCAGTGCACCAAGAATCGATCCTACCCTTTGACTACTAAAATCCCGTCCTAACAATATTTGGTGAGCGAAAGAGTTGTTAGAAATTATCCCACCTTTGGCCAAAACAAATCTTATAACAACGTTCTTACCCCACTTGCTTGATGAGTCGATGATAATGATTTGGTTAATAAAATCACTTGTGCTCCTTTACCTTGTTGAAAGTCCTAAGCCCAATGATGGCCAAATCACAGGAAAGAATGTAACTCAGACCCAACGAGAGAGAAAGAAGAACACATGATTTATTAAGGAAAACTCGAATGAAACAAAGCTATTAACAAAGAGAGAATTACTACTTACCGATTCGATTAAGAAGAGGTTTTCCCACACGATAGGGAACGAAATGATGAAGAAATAGGATGATAATGGGTTCGATTATAGAGAAAATCGAACAAGAAGGTGTGATCACAAAGTGATGTTGATTAAAGAAGAATAAAAGGTTGATGAAATTGTGAAAAGAAAGAATGGATGGAGAAAAATGCTTTGGTAGTTTCGGGTATCAAAGGGGGATGAGCAAAGGTGAGTGTTTAGGCCAAACAAAAGAAAAAGAATGAACAAATGTGTTAGGAGGTTTTGGCCAAATCAAAGAGGGAGATGGATTTGAAAAGAAGACACAATGTTCAAAGAGAAAAGTGTACCTCTCATGCACCAAAAACTAACAAAATGGTCTAATGAGAAAAGAGAAATTCGGCTCTCCCTTCCCCCTAACAAAACCGCTCATAGTCTTGAGAATAAGGTCAACATTGGCCATCCAAAACTTTCTAAAACATCACCCTTGAAAAGTGCCAACATGCTCCCTCAACTTACCTTTTTCTTTTGATTTCTTTCCCTATCCTCATCCTTTCCCTTATTCCCTTAGCCACCTTGCCAAAATTAAAAAGTCCACCTTGCCTAAAATACTACATTGGCGGACACTTAGGGAAAGAACACAAAAAAATAGTCATAATTTTGCACTTGATGGGATTTGAACCTCCTCCCTCAAAGTCATTCATGTGGCACCATATCCCCTTTACCACAATCTTCTTTATGCTAGCAATATGCACACTTATTTCCTTAAGCCTTGATGCCCCTTACCTTCTCTCCTTAAAGTGCTAAAATACCAAATTTTTACTAAGGCCCAATTAAACCCCGAACTTCCTAGAAACCTTGTAGCCTTCAAATTTCACTTAACTAATAAGTCTAATTTGCAATAACACCATTCTCATATTCTTGAAAATTTTAAACATTCCTACACCCAAGGCCCATTGGGCCCAAATCTTCTAGGCTCAATTTCGGGATGTTACAAATCCCTCATTGGCAATCCATTGAATGAATGATTTTATACATATATATATGTTTTCTAGGTGGTTGATTTTTGTAATAATTTTGCAAAGGATTGGGATAATGCTTGATGGAATATTTGGAACAATCACCAATTCTACGATTTTCGTGTAAGATACACTTTCAGACCAGCCATTGGTGCAAGCTACTAGTGTTGTATTATTCTCCCTGATGATATCATAGTTATGTTTTAGGGAAAACGTTAGACTCCTAGGATTAACCTGAGTCAGATGTCGTCAAGTTGATCAGATAATTGCTGGCTTCATGATGTTTTTCTTTATATTTGGTATATGTCCAACATTGATACACTCAATCTTTTGATATATATATATATATTTGAACAATCATACTTATATTCATATCTGAATATATGTTGGAAAGAAATAAAAATTCAGGTAATATAAATGGTTAAATTACTTTTTGAGATCTAAACTTGACAAATTTTCCCATATTGTGGAACCCTAAACCTTAAATTTGACAATTGATTCTACTTTGGGGCTTAGATTCTTTTTATCTAAATTAAACCTTGAATTTTGTAGTTGTTCTCACAATGGGGTTTGAATTTTTTTTGTTCAAGTTAGTCCTTTAAAACCCTAGAGTTTAATCCCCAATGTGGGAACAATTGTCAAGTTCAAAGACTAGCTTCGACAAAAAAAAAGTTCAAGCCCAAAGTGGGAACGATTACCTAATTCAAGTATCAATGCGAGAACAATTAATTAAGCTCAAAACCTAACATTGGCAAAAAAAAAAGTTCAGACTCCAGTGTAAAAAAGTTATTAAATTAGATCCAAATAGTGATTTAATCTTGACATATATGATATTTTGTGCGGGAAAATTTGGAGCAGTGTCCATCCATACCTTTCCCTATCTTTACAGCACTTTATTGTATACTTTTTGGCCTTGTAGGTATGTATTAATTTTAACCATACCTACCCATTTTTATCCCAACCTAGATTGTGACATCTTGGAAACTGGGCTGATAGTATTGACATTAAATTATAGATTAAAATTAGACTAAATAGAAATCATGTTAGTAATTAGGACTAAATAGGAATACTAACGAAAGTAGAGAACTTAAATAGGTAAATTAGGACTAATGGTTAGTGGGGGATTTATTAAAAAAAGGGTAAAATTAGGAGGGATCTATAGGATAAATAAACCAACTTTATAAATGAATTTGGCTATATCAGCCATCACTGCTCATTTGCTTCTCATGTTTCAAATTTTTTTCTTTCTTTTTACACTTTCTTCATTTTGAACGTTGTTGCATCTGGTGGTTAATTTTCCTTCAAAATTTTCTTGCACATTACATTTTCTAAGCAACCAAGCTCTATTTTCTTCTTTAAATTCTCAAGTAAAGCACCAATATTTTTTTCTTAAACTTTTGTTCAGTTATTGGGCAGGCCACTCGAGAGTCACAAAGGATCACAAGACCAAAGGTAAACAATCTATTTTCATATCAAATCTGCATGAAATTCTTTTGACTAAAGTATCTACAGTTTAGTTAGAAAATATAAATAATCTTTTTTTTTATGATCTGGCTTTATGAAAATGGTGGATTGAAGCTAGCGAAGCTAAGAAATGTTGTTTAAAATGGTTTTGTTCTTTTGGAAGTTGATGAATAGTGACTGATTCTTAAAGGAAAAAGTTAGGCCAGATTAACATTTAATTAATAGTCTAGATCTACAAATATATGTAAGTTAGGAGGGTTAAGAGTTAGGAAATGGGGTAAGTATTAAAACAATAAAAAATTGCAATAAATAATGTAAGTAGTGGGCTATTGTTGAGTAGAGAATGAATTAAATTGTTTTAGACAATATGTGATGTGTATTTGTTGCGAAAGCTTAATTTAAAACTGTTGCAGAAACGTGATGTTTTGAAAAACAGTTGTTGTTTTGGTGTTCTACTTCTAGCACTTATAAACCTAAAAATAAGATTCCAAATTTAAAACCTAGAAATTAGTAAGGCCTTATTACAACCCAAAAATAATAAATAAGGTAAATAAAATCCAAAGCAAGTTTAAATGTGTGGCCATCTCCAAGTCTCTTGCAGTTCCGAACCATCTATGTATGGGGATTACCTGCACAATTAAACAATTCGGTGAATTTGCGAAAACTCAGTGTACACCCCAAATAAAAATAGCGATCAATCAGAACAGTTTGGGCCCATCTCAGAAGCAGTGTCCAACTGGGCCTAAGCCCATTACAGAATAGATGCAGTGTGGGCCCTAGCTCTAAATAGAATAGAATTAGAATAATCAAGCATGCAAAAACCCTATCCATCCAGCCTCTACACACCAGCTCCATCCAGCTGTACACACTTTGTGGGGATATAGTATCAACCCACCCATCCCTACACACCACATAATAGTACCGATGCGGCAGTAAATAGAGTTTGCAGTAGAGCTACCAGAATGGTATGCTAATAGCCATCAAAGATACGCAACAGTGCTGCTAGAACAGAATACTTCCTCTAATCACATAACCTAACCCCATGTTATGCAACATACACTAGTGGCATGCTATTAAATTTTATCATGCATGCAGATAGAATAAATATACATATACATATCATCTCATGGCATACATAGTCATCCATATATATCTTATCGAGTCAAAACAGTCATTTTACCCATGAGGGGTATATAGATAATTTTGTAAATAGGGGGTATTTTGGTAATTTCCTAAATCAGGGTCTTAGCGACCCAACAGAAGGTTCATCGTCGCCTCGAGTGATTTAAGTAACCTACACAATCACAACGGTGTAAATGGGCCTAACGCCCATTACTCAGCCCAAGTGGGCCCACACGCTCTTGTGGCCCAATTAGCCCAAAAATAGCCTCGGTAATACGAACCGCACAGTTCAAATCAATAAAAACCATTTAACATGCATTTTATTCGTGTGGGGCCCACCAGCCTAGTGGGCCCAAACAGTCCATTGCCTAAAAATGACTCTAGCCAAGTGGACTATACGGCTCGATCTAACATTTACAACAATATGCACATTTAATCTGTGTGGTGTCCACAGGCCTATTGGTCCCACACGACCCATTTTGGCCCCAACGAGGCCCAAAATGACCTAAGCCCATGAGAACGCTCACGGTGGCCTCTACTATCGCGTTGGATTCTCCCCACGTGTATTCGCGCGCTCGTATGGAAACCGATGTAGTACTTTCAGCTTTTCAGCATTCCGACATTTTGGCATTCCAGCATTTGCAGATCTATAGTTTATGTGGTTTGTGTACACACCTGTTACGAAGCGCATTACGAATCCCTAGCACCGTACCTCAATCGAACTAGCTTTGCTAAGTCCTCCCTAGCTGTTAGGGACTATTAAACTTCTTGTCGAATTACGTGTTAAACAAACCTTATTAAAAGAGATTATAACTATATAGTGAAAACCACACTTGACAGTTAACAGAGCCATTAGGAATATTCGACCTCTAACCAAAACAAGTCAAGAACACTTACTTTGGTCAAGAACCAAAAGTAGTATGTCGATTGCTTCAAGTCACTTGCTCCTCTATCAAACCTTGAGCAACCGTAGGTACCAACCACCATCAGACTAAGAGAAAAAGGGGGAGATTTGACAGAAAGGAAAGGATTAATACTAAATAAAATAATCACTATTACTTACTCTCGATCTCGGCAAACAGAGAAGAAAACCGCAACTTTATTGAAGGAGAAAGAAATGAGAACAGATTCAAAAATAGTTGATAGCGAGAGAGTAGAGGTATTCAGCTTTTACACACTTATGAACAGATGATAACAGTGTTACACAAAAGGGAAATTTGGTTCAAGAGAAATAAATGGGGAAAAATAAGAAAGAAAATATGTAGAAGAAGAGAAGAGATGCAATGGACCATGGGAAACAAAAGGCAGAAACGGTACAAAAAGATTCCTAAATGGTACCACAGAAACGACTAAGAAGAAAGTAGAGTGAAATAGAGAAAAAAGAATGCAAGAGAGGTCACTTTTAGTGTAGTTTCCGCAGCATCTAGAAAAAGAGAAAAGTATATTCGATTTGGTAATTAAACTGATCAAAAGAAAATAAAAACAAAAATCCAAAAACCCGAAATGTGTACCAAAATCCCCCTTTGGCCGAATTTCTTGAGTACTACACTCAAATTTCGACTCCCACCTCCTCCAATTTGAATTCCTCATTTTTTTCTCCCGTTTTCTCCTCTAAATCTTTACCAACTTCTATCCCTATCCCATGAATCACTCCCCCAAGACCGATTCCACAACCACCCTAGCAGAACTCCATTCCAACTCAAACACTAGGTGTCCCGTCAGCAAAATAAATACCCATTGCTTATCCCAAGACTTGAACCTCAGACCTCTTGCCAGTAGTAATGCCACCTTGCCACTAGACCACCCACTCTTTTTGTGTCACATTTTACCTTCAACAAATTAAAAGGTCTAAAGGTCAAAGTCCAGGTTCCTTTACAAGAAAATCCAAAACAAATTGCAGGAGCCAAGACTTGAACCCAGGCTCCCTTGCAACCTTAGTGAAGCCACAACCACTAGACCACATGCTTCCTTGTGTCATTTTATTAACACAATAATTTAAAAGGCCTACATCCAAGCATTCAGTGTTTTATCCACTTATAATAAAAATTTTTGCTAAAGCCCAGGTTTGAACCCAAAACTTCTCAGACACTCCCAAACACTGCTAAAACACTTAACCACTGAAGCAGATATATATTTGTGTTATTCACTTGCACATCTAAATTCCAATCCCACCGATACGCGAAGCCCATTTCTTCTAGGCCCAAAAGTCGGGGCGTTACAATTCAACCCCTTAAAGAAATTTTGTCCTCAAATTTTCCAACTATCTAATAACCAGGCAACATAGGCTACACCACTATGCTTTTGCTGCACACTCTAATCTTAATTACAAATGAGGTAAATAATACACTATAGGTAAAGCACGTACCAGTATTCACATCTGGAGCGTCTCCATCATCTTGGCGACGTGCTGCGTAAACCAAATCTGGCTGCCTCACCTCTGCATGACTAGAACCTCTGCTTGGAGCTCCACGACCCAGACCGTTTCCATCCCTGGCCTGACCACGGCCTCTAGGCGGCTGCTAGCCAACCCTTGGTGGCTGTACATTACCAACTCTAGTAGCTTGCACCTAAACTAGTCTTCATGGACAATCCTTGATACGGTACTCCGTCGATCTACACCTCAAACAGGCTCCCATGCTTTTCTAGCATTCCTAGGAGGACTCCTCCCACACTCAGCAGAAGGTTGCAACCTATCAGTAGCAACAAGGGGCCCAGCTCTGACTGGCCCATCAACTCTGGCCCTTTTTCTAAGCCTCTGTTCGAAACTGGCGGGCTCTGCATCCCTTCTATTTTTCCCTTTGTCTTTTTCATGATTCTGGCACTCTATGCGCTTCGCTTCCTCAACAATCTTAGCTTTCTCTACTAACGTAACAAAGTCTCGCTCCCTCTGTAGAGATATCAACACTCGGAGACTATCTCTGAGGTCGTCCTCAAACTGAACACAACGTTCGTACTCCATTGCCATAGTTCTTTGAGCATGCCGGCTAAGTCGTAAAAATTCTACCTCGTACTCAGCCACACACTTATCACCTTGAACTAGATTCACAAATTCTTTCCTCTGAGCATCGACATAGCTAGCACCCACATAGTTTCCCTGAAATGTGTACTTGAAGAATTCCCAGGTCAATCGATCAGACGGGGTACCCTCTTTTACCATAAGCCACCATCGGTAAGCTTCATCCCTAAGCAAGGACACGACACCATTTAACTGTTGTTCCGGCGTGCAATCGAGGTCGTCCATAATTCTTTTGGTGGCCTCCAACCAGTACTCCGCCACACTCGGGGCCACCCCAGTAACTCCCCTAAAGATCTCTGCTCCATTGACTGGAGTCATTCTGTGATCGACCCACGGCCCTCAATAATGGTATTAGGCACAACAGACCCAGCAACTCTTTCCAAAATACGAAGCATCGCTTGAGATAGTGCGTCATCCCAGTAGCTCGGTCGAATGACCCTGTCTCAACCACCGATGAAGCTGGTGCTTCTCTCATATCGATATTGGGCATGTGACCTGACACCGAAGACCCAACCTTAGCACTTCCACGGCCTCTTGTACCCCTTCTAGTGCTCATTATCACGTCGTGTAAAGACTGTATCAGAATTTTTATGTAATTTAGCTTATAATTCTAATAATTAAGCATACGTTTTATGAAAGTAGCAGTTATGAATTGTTTACGTAGTCGTAAGCTCACTACAGCTTTAGTCTCCTACGGGCTTTAGTTTTACTCTAGCTAAGAGTCTCAATATAGTCTATCATGTAAAGTAAGCCCAGTAACTATTTACAGTATATCAATTTAAAATAGATTTCAACATCAAGGAAAACTTACTTGGTCCGGTGTCGGAGACTCGGTGTGCCACACAACAACATCCTTACTTTAAAAATGCTTCAAAATCATTTGTAAATTTTTTTTTTAGAATCCGCAAAGTCTAAAAGCCCATTTCACAGCCCAAAATTTGAACTTGACTTTAATACCACTAAATGTAACACCCCAAACCTAGCCTAAAAGTTAGGCCAGAATCCGGTGTGTCACATTAGAGTGTTTTTTTGAAACCCAGGTTTTCATTGAACAACCCTCATTACAATTAGAACTTTTCGCTATTTAAAACCTCAGATTTTGTTTGCTTGTTTTTAAAACGAGTTTTATTAAAAGTCATTCTCTTGTAAAATGTTGTTACCTTTAAAACTTTATTTGTTACGAAAGCTTAATTTAAAACTATTGCGAAAACGTGATGTTTTGAAAAACAGTTGTTGTTTTGGTGTTCTACTTCTAACAATTATAAACCTATAAATAAGATTCCAAATTTAAAACCCAGAAATTAGAAAGGCCTTATTACAATCCAAAAATAATAAATAAGGGAAATAAAATCCAAAGCAAGTTTACATGTGTGGCCATCTCCAAGTCTCTCGCAGTACCTAACCGTCTATGTATGGAGATTACCAACACAGTTAAACAATTGGGTGAGTTTGCAAAAACTCATTGTGCACCCAAAATAAAAAAAGTGATCAATCAGATTAGTTTGGGCCTGGGCCCATCTCAGAAGCAGTGTCCAATTAGGCCTAAGCCCATTATAGAATAGATGCAGTGTGGGCCTTAGCCTTAAACAGAACAGAATCAGAATAATCAAGCATGCAAAAACCCTATCCATCCAGCCTCTACACACCAGCTCCGTCCAACCGTACACACCATGTGGGGATATAGCATCAACCCACCATCCCTACACACCACAGAATAGTACCGATGTGGCACTAAATAGAATTTGTAGCAGAGCGCCAGAATGGTAGGCTAATAGCCATCAGAGATATGCAACAGTGCTGCCAGAACAGAATACTTCCTCCTATCACATAACCCAACTCCATGGTATGAACATACACCAGTGGCATGCTATTAAATTTTATCATGCATGTAGACAGAATAAATATAGAGATAGAAATCATCTCATGGCATATATAGTAATCCATATATCCTATCGAGTCAAAATAGACTTTTTACCCATGAGGGGTATTTAGGTAATTTTGCAAACTGAGGGTATTTCGGTAATTTCCCAAATCGGGGTCTTAACGACCCAACAGAAGGTCCATCGTCGCCTCGAGCGACTACGAATCTATAGTTTGGGTGGTATGTGTACACACCTGTTACAAAGCGCACTACGAATCTCTAGCACCGCACCTCAATCGAACTAGCTTTGCTAAGTCCTCCCCAACTGTTAGGGACTATTAAACCTCTTGTCAAATTCTAGGTTAAACAAACCTTATTAAAAGAGATTATAACTATATAGTTAAAACCACACTTGACAGTTAACAGAGCCATCAGGAATATTCGGCCTTTATCCAAAACAAGGCAAGAACACTTACTTTGGTCAAGAACAAAAAATAGTTTGTCGATTACTTCAAGTCACTTGCCCCTCTATCAAACCTCGAGCAACCCTAGGTACCAACCACCATCCAACTAAGAGAAAAGAGGGGGGATTTGACAGAACGAAAATGATTAATACTAGAAACGGAAACTAAATAAAAGAATCACTATTACTTACTCTCGATTTCAGCAAACAAAGAAGAAAACTGCAACTTTATGGGAGGAGAAAGAAATGAGAATTGATTCGACAATAGTTGATAGTGATAGAGTAGAGGTATTAGACTTTTACACACTTATGAATAGATGATAACAGTGTTACACAAAAGGGAAATTCGGTTCAAGAGAAATAAATAGGGAAAAATAAGAAAGAAAATATGTAGAAGAAGAGAATAGATGCAGTCGACCATGGGAAAAAAATTATGCAGAAAAGGTACAAAAAGATTCCTAAGTGGTACCACAGAAATGATTAATAAGATAGTAGAGTGAAATAGAGCAAAAAGAATGCACGAGAGGTCACTTTTAGTGCAGTTTCGGCAACATCCAAAAAAGGAGAAAAGTAGCTTCAGTTTGGTAACTAAACTGATCAAAAGAAAAGAAAAAAATCCAAAGTGCCAAAATGTGTACCAAATCCTCCTTTGGTTGAATTTCTTGAGTGCTACACTCAAATTTTGGCTCCTACCTCCTCCAATTCGAATTCCTCATTTTTCTCCCCCATTTCCTCCTCCAAATTTTTACCAACTTCTATCCCTATCCCATGAATCACTCCCCCAAGACTGATTCCACAACTAACCTAGCAGAACTCTATTCCAACTCAAACACTAGGCGTCCCGTCAGTAAAATAAATACTCTTTTCTTATCCCAAGACTTGAACCTCAGACCTCTTGCCAGCTGTAACGCCACATTGCCACTAGACCACCCACTCTCTTTGTGTCACATTTTACCTTCAACAAATTAAAAGGTCTAAAGGCCAAAGTCCAGGTTCCTTTAAAAGAAAAGCCAAAACAAATTGCAGGAGCCAAGACTTGAGCCCAGGCTCTCTTGTAACCTTAGCGACACCACAACCACTAGACCACGTGTTTCCTTGTGTCATTTTATTAACATAATAATTTAAAAGGCCTACATCCAAGCATTTAGGGTTTTATCCACTTAAAACCAAAATTTTTTCTAAAGCCCAGGTTTGAACCAAAGACTTCTCAGACACTCCCAAACACTGCTAAATCACTTAACCACTGAAGCAGATAGATATTTGTATTATTCTCTTACACAGCTAAATTCCAATCCCTCCGATACGCGAAGCCCATTTCTTCTAGGCCCAAAAGTCTGGGTGTTACACGCGCTCTACTAAAAGCAAGTGAGACGTGCGAACCCTGTCTTCATGTTGTCAATTGGACATGTGCATGTTCGAACCTCTTCCATGCATTTTGCAAACCTCATCTACGCATTGGATGAACTCTTAACATGAATCTATGTGCATGTGTTTTTACATGCTATGTTGAACCTTGAGTAAAATGTATACATGCGTCCAGGGTTAGGTTAAATATATAATATATATATGCATCTAAAGTTTGTTATATAGTATAATTTGTGTGTACTATAATATATTATATATAGGTTTGCGAGTTTTAATTTATGTAATATATATACATGATGTAAAAGGGAATTGCTATATATAATTAATGCATGTGCAAAGGTTATTATGAATAATATATGTACATATCTTTGCATTAAAAGGGTTTTGTATTATATGTATGCATGCATGGGTTTTAATATAAAAAATATATATACATACCTTTGCATTAAAACCTTTTGTTCTATATGTTATATATAAATTTATATATATGCGGTATGCGAACCCTACGTCTACTATGTTGTTGTTTTATGCTTAATTTTCTTTATATGCAACCTTAATGCTTTGCAAGCTATTTTATGACGAGTTGTAGTACTATGAACTCTATTAAAAATTGTGAGCCTAAAATGATGTGATCTGTAAATGTGTATTACGGTGATATGTTGCCATTGTGAATTTTTAGAACCATTGGATATAGTTGGCATGCCATAAGATTGTGACGGCTCACCTATGTAATTGATCGGTCATTATGGCCCGATGATTTGATGGAGAAATAAGGGAATGTCAAGCAAAGCTCCATTCACCGGGGATCGTAATGGTGTGTTTTTTGGAGAGTGTGAGCATTTGTGCTACATTTATATGGCGATTTGAGTGACTCTTTAAGTCTTAGGGTGTGTTTTAGGAGAATCATTTATCCAATGAGTAAATTATTTAATTATGTTTCATTTTCATGAATTTCCTGTAACATTTCGATTTTAGGTCTAGTCAGAATAGTGGTTTTGAGACCACAAATCCAACGTACAAATAATTGTCTTATGATTGTTTTGAGGTCCATGACATGTTTTCATGATTGTGTGAAAGTTTCATGAAGAAATTTTGTGAATAAGTGTCCAATTTGACTTTTTGGACTAAATTGCAAAAGTTGCAAAATATGAGATTCTAGAAGCTTTAAGTGTAAAATAGCTTTGGATTATTAATTAGAGGTCCTTAATAGCAATTTGTCCAATTTCTATTTTTATGGGAAAAAATGGGCATAAGTAGGTAAAATTTTAAAGTTTAGTAAAAAGGGCATTTTGGTCATTTGGTTAATAAAAGATTAAAAAGGGAAAATTGAAGCAAACTTTTCTCATCTTCTTCAAGCTAGGTATGAAACTTTGAAGCTCTCCATCGCTACGGTTTCTTCACTTTTCAAGCTTGATAGTAAGTACATCCTAGCCTCGTTTTTAATGTTCTTTACGTTTTTGAAGTTGTTATCAATCGATCTAGCTATTTCTACCATTTATTTGAGCTAGGGTTCATTTTTAAAAATTTACCCATGTGTGACATACATGTGTTTTGATGTTTCATGGTATATTATGAAAGTTTGATGTGTAATAAACATCTTTTACTAAATGATTTTTGATGAAAACACTTAAAAAGGACCTTTTTGTAGAAGTTGTAAAATGAGTAGTAAAAATTTGATTTGAAGGAAAATGTGTTCTATTATGAGCATGTGTTAGGTTCGGTTAGGCTTGGGTAACAAAGAAAATGGACACATTTCATTTTACGAGCCTAGGGACTAATTTGTAAATATGTGAAAGTTTAGGGGCAAAATTGTAATTTTACCAAAGTATGGTTTTTGGACTGATTTGAACAATGTGATAATTAAATGAGCTAAATTTGCTATTATGGATCAAGAAAAATGGAGTCCAGACCTAAACCGAGGAAAGAACAAGGTTGTGGACTAAATCAAATAGTTAGCCATATTTTGGTATCGAGGTAAGTTCGTTTGTAAATAATGCAACTTATATTATGTATTCAATATTTTGTTATTGCATGACATGTACAATTATCAGTATGGATCCGTTCGGTAAAGATTCAATATGGAAAAACTCCCGTGTGAACCTTAGGAATAGTTAGGATACAAATGTCATGACATTAAAGTTATGAATTTACGTGTAAGACCATATCTGGGATATGACATCATTGTGAGATTTCGTGTAAGACCATGTCTGCGACATGACATCGATATGAGAATCATATAAAACCATAGCTGGGCTATAGGCATCGATATGTGATCCCATGTAATACCATATCTGGGATATGGCATTGGTATGATTCTATGTGTATGTGATTTTCGAGTATCCTTTAGTATTCCAAGTGGTTCAACGGGTAGTCCAAAGATTATGTCAATGAGATGACAAGGTATGAGCATGTTGAAAGGGTATATGTATGTACACAAAGCTCATACATATTGAGATTATAAATCAATGAGATCTCGGTAAGAAGTGAATGAATACATCATGATCATGAGTTTTATTGTACATTATGTAAATGACATGATTAAAATGTATCTATCATACTTGATGACATTGTGATAAATTACATTATGTTATGTGTATAATAATGCATGGTTAATGTTGTTAATTATTTACATGCAAACTTACTAAGCTTTATGCTTACTCCCCTTTCTTTTCCATTTTCTTATAGTATAGCCAAGCTAGCTCAGGGATCGAAGGACGTCAGAGAATCGATCACACTATCAATTGGAACTTTTGGGTATAGGTAGTCTTAACATTTTTAGTATGGCATGTATAGAGACTTGGTCTTTTTGTTATATTTCATATTACTTTAGCCAAATGTGTTGGCTTATGATGATATATGATTCATTTTGTATAAGGCATTGGGATGTGGCTTATAATGATTATTTGGTTGTAAACCTATTCATATATGCATGCATGTGCCAATGCCATTATGATATGGCCTATGGTTATTGATGGTCGAATGATAATGTGTTACATGTGATTATGAATGTTTGATGATTGTGAAACACTTAGTTATGCCATGTTAAGTGCCTTGAAGTCATACATATGTCTGGATTGGTGCGGTTTTGATGTTGTGTAGGTTGGTGCAAGTATGGGTGGGAAAAAGGCTTGGAAAATAGCCTTGTTTTGTCCTCACGGGTAGACACACGGGCGTGTGTCTAGGTTGTGTATCACACACGGCTAGCTTCAAGGACGTGTGTTCTGGCCATGTGTCCCTTACACCTTAGTTTTGAGATGCAGAATGCACAGTAGTAAACACACGAGCACAAGACACAGCCGTGTGTCTCGGCCATGTGAGAGACACAGCTATAGGACATGGGCATGTGCCCAGGCCGTGTAAAGTTTGCACTTGATTTTCAGAATTTAATTCGCCATATGGCCTATTGACACGGGCGTTTGCCTTGGCCGTGTGACCTCATTTTGATGATGACATCATAAACAGAATGTCTCCTATTTTGTACACGACCTGAAGCACGAACGTGTGATATGTCATACGGGCGTGTTGACCTTTTTCATGAAAAATTTTCTATGTTTTTTGAAAGTTTTCAAAGTTCTCAGTTTAGTTCCGAACCACTCCTAATGTATTTTTTTGGGCCTCGTAGGCTCGTTTAATGGACAATATGAATGTAAATGAAAAGTTTTAAAGTTGGATGGAAATTCATGTCTCGATTTTTTATGATTATTTGAGTTTATGTCCGATAATGCCTCGTACCCTGTTCTGGCATCAAATACGGGTATAGGGTGTTACATTTCTAATATATCACTAAAACAAATAGGGTTGATTATATGTGAATTGATGACATGCGAACCAATTGTATGCAAATCACCTACATGTAGAACTGTTTATGTGCAAACTGTTATATGCGATCTGTCGGTAAGTGAGTTGTTTAGTACGTGAATTATTGATGTGTTTTCTTATGTTGTGTTCATGTGTATTCACTGAGCCTTCCCAAACTCATCTCTTTTCGCAGTGGAAAAGTGATAATAGTATTTATCTTTAATAAAAATTGGGGGTTTTTGTAACGCCCTGAATTTGGGCCTAGTAGGATTGGGCCTTATGGGTGGGAGCAGCTAAGAGACTACACAATTAAATTTTTTGCTTTGATGGTTAAGTGATTTAGGAGTGTTTGGGAGTGTTGGAGAAGTCCTGGGTTTAAACCTGGGCTTTAGCAAAAATTTATGTTTTCTCTTAAAGGAGCCTTGATGTTAGTGGGTAGGCTTTAAGAAATTTTTGGATGAATTTATGACACAAGGAAGCATGTGGTCTAGTGGTTGTGGCGTCATTAAAGTTGCAAGGGAGCCTGGGTTCAAGTCTTGGCTCTTGCAATTTATTTTGATTTTTCTTTTAAAGGAACTTGGACTTTGGCATTTAGACCTCTTAATTAATTGAAGTTAAAATGTGACACAAGAAGAGCTTGTCGCCTAATGGCAAGTGGCGTGTTGGGTATTTATGAGATCTGAGGTTCAAATCCTGGGATAAGCATTAGAGAGTTTATTTTGCTGCTTGAGCTGGGAAGGTGGAAGAGTTAGACTGAAACATTGCTGATGAGGTGTTTGAACTGGTCATAGAGAGATTATAGGAGCAAATCGTGGAGAGGATTAAGGGAGAGTATCGTGGAGAGAATCAAGGAATTTCAAAGTTGGTGTGTTGTAGACGAACAAGGAGTCTGAGAATGCGAATTCGGCTAGAAGGGGGTTTCTAAGTGTTTTCTCTGCTTTTGTTCGATTTTGGGCACTTTTTAGGTGTACCGAATTTCCTAGCTGAGGAGTTTTCCTCATTATGATCAGTTTTGTCATTGATTTTAGGACTTCCAATTCCTGTTTTCATCCTTTTCACTCTGAGTGCCGAAATTGCAATACCATTCGTGCATCTTTTTGTTTGGTTCCTGTTGTTCTTCTCTGGCAATTAACCATTTCTTTTCTTCCTCTTTTACACAACATCTACAAAACATCTCTTCTTCTCTATTCTTTTTACAAGTTTCAGCCAACTCCCTTCTTGCCTATTGAATCTTTCGGCTGAACCTACCACCCTAGACTTGGAATTCTTTCTCTTCTTTTGTTTGTGATAGAAAGCTCTCCCCTCTCTGTGTCGATTCTGCAATGGCTCTATTAATCGGTAAGTCTCTTGGTTCCTTTTAATTCTCTCTTTTACTGTTTAAGCCATATGGTGCAATCCCTTATTACCGATTCTTCTTCTTTCTCCTATGTGTACATTTTTTAGGTTCTAGAATTTCCGTTGGGTGAAGAGGGTGCTAGTAATAAACTGATGGCAAAGGTACCGGCTAAGTTTGAGTGTGTAGCCTTTACTCCTAAGTTTAAGAGGCATGTGATGTGGCTATTTGGGACTTTCCGCCAGGATGCGGAAGGGTGGCTGCACCAAACTGTAACACCTCCAGACCCGGCCCAGACTTTATGGCCAAATCCGGTGCTGTCACATCAAAGAAATAATTCAAAACAATTTCTCTAAGTTAAAAATCTAGATTTAAGGCTTAGAAACTCAAAATCCTTGCAATTTATTAAATTGGGATAAAAACCCATGTTTTTAAGTGTTTCGAAAACCATGTTTAAACATAAGAAATTTATCTAAGTTTAACAATTAAGTAAATAGTTGAAACAATAACAAAACTCAAAATCTAAAGTCAAATATGAGATACAAGGCCTTATTACAACAGAGTAATTAAAAATAAGTCTTTCAAAACTAAATAAAATTGCTTCCAGTGTGGCCACCTTCGAGTCCTTTTCCACGTTGAGCCGTCTACTAAGGATCACCTGAAACATTAAATAAAAGGGTGTGAGTTTCGAAACTCAGTGTGTACGACCCTTGGAAATCCAATCCAATCATGCCAATATCACATTGGGCCTAAGCCCTATCAAATTCGATGGTCTTGGGCCTTAGCCCACAATGACCTCATATCATAACAATATCACATGAATACAATGCACCCATCCCAAATCCAACCCTGCACTCTATTTCCCTTCCAACCCTACACTCCTGTGGGGATATAAATATCAACCCACCCATCTCTACACTCCAAAGGTAGCACCAACAGCGACGCTACTCAAACGTTGCAGCAAGGCTGCTAAGCATGTAACGGGCTTAAAGCCACTGGTGGATCCACGGTCGTCAAGCGACTATGCAATCCTCACATATCTTCCTCCGTATCATCGAACCCACCCAAGTGCAACATACATCTCATGAATGCAACATACACATTTTCACACATTAAGCACCTAGGGTATTTTAGTCATTTCACTACCCAAGGGTATTTTCGTAAATCTACTCTATAGGGGTATTTTGGTAATTTTGCAAATCAGGGGTATTTTTTTAATTTTGCAAATCAGCGGTATTTTGGTAATTTTACAAATTAAGGGTATTTTGGTAATTTGCAAATCAGGGGTATTTTTGTCCCTCGCGGGTTTTAGTTATGAACTTTGGCCCATCAACAAGTCATTGCGGCTAAAGTGAACAGACACTATGCACCAGGTAGGATTCTAGAGAAGAGGAGGTGGGCCACTAGGACTGCTTAAGTACCAAGCTCTCTCTAGATCCAATCCTAGACATGTATATGTCCATTGCCACCCTTTAACCTAGTGACTTGTCCACAGACATCTTTGATTATTAGATTCAGTTTTATGCAATTGAAGAATTTATTAGACTAGGCCTAGAGTCCATTAAAATCCTAGCATACTTTCCTAAGACCCGATAAGGCCCGTTATGCCCATTCCATATTCGTGTAGGCCATTAAGCCCATTTCAAGTTCTTATAGCCCACTAAACCTAGTCATATTTATACAGCCAACTAGGCTCGATTACAATCAAATCATGCCACCATTCATGTCAAATCATTATTCAATTGCCGATTTGGGTCCAGAAGCTCGGCAGGCTGATTTAGCCACTTTCAGCTTTCCGACTTTTCGGCCTTGCCGATTTTTTGTGTGTGTAGTGTTTGTACACACTTGGTAACAACGCGTGCTACAAACCCCTTAATCACGAACGTACAATAGTCATCACTTAACGATTAATCTTGGCTTAATACACACTTTATCAAAAATTGAAACCTCACTGTAACCTTACAGTGTGCCACACGTTCTAGTAGCTCTTTCTTAGCTACTATTCCCGAATATCCCTAGATCTGCACCCACATATACACCATCAAAATTCAAGTGACTTATAATCCACACAAGTCACCCATATAGATCATACCCACATTCGGCCATTTACTTAAACCATAATCGAGTTGAGTACACTTACACTTTGCTAATGATCCTTATCACGCTTGCGATCTCTGAACCTTACCCTTGTTAATACGAGATTAACGAAAATGAGAAGTTAGATAGCCCTTCGGCTTTTAACAAATCACACTAAGGGGTTAACAGAATACTTACCAAATCCAACCTTAGATTCTTCGGCCTAGATAGCTACTGGACGAGATTCAGCTTTTAACTTTGACTAAGAGTAGATACCAATCGATTTGTAATGGAGGAAAACAACAAGGGTTCGGCACAAATAGGAATTTCGGCAAGGGAGGATGGTGGTATTTTGGCAATAGAAGAATTTGTCTATGAGATAATTCGGCAAAAAGGGAGGATAGTGTTTCGGTAATGGCAGAAACTGACTGAGGGGAGAAAAGCAAAAGACTTATAGCAACTTAAAGAACCTTTCAAAGCATTCGGCCCTCCCCTTTTATAGCCACAAGCCGAATACACCTTTCCTCAAATTTCCATTTCGCACCAATTCCTCCCACTCCTCATCTCCTACCTTTTCTCCCTGATAACACCTTAATCTTATCTGAAATTTTCTCCACATCCACCACACCAAATCACTTCAAACTCTCCACGGCAAGAGTTCAAAACCAACATAACTCTAGCCATCCACTCTGTGAAATAAACACTCCAGCAAAATACCACTCCTAAGCCTCGAACCTTGGACCTCCCCAGCTGACAATCACGCCACCTTATAGTTCCCCAAGTGACTTCACTTGCCACTAGACCACAAGCCCATTTGTGTCCTATTTTCCCCCTTAATCTGCTTAAGAGGCCTAATGCCTGAGACTAGGGTCCACTAAGGCAAAAATTAAATTTTTCCCTATGGTCTTCCTACCTCTAAGACTTCAAATAATCCCGATACTACCTTAAAATTAATATTCTAAGTGCTACTCATACATACCAACTTTAGTGCACGGAAATTTAGAGTTTCGGGATTTTGGAGCGTTACAATTTTACCCCTCTTAAAAAAAATTGGCCTTGAAATTTACCTGATTGAAACAAGTGAGGGTATTATCGTCGCATTACCTCCTCAGGTTCCCAAGTAGCCTCCTCGATAGTATGGTTACACCATAGCACTTTGACCAAAGGGACAGACTTCCTTCTTAGCACCTTAACATCTTGATCAATTACTTGAACTAGCTCCTCTTCAAAAGTTAGGTCTGATCTAACCTCAATCTCCTCGACTAACACGATGTGAGAAGGGTCTGAGTGGTAACGCCTTAGCATTAATACATGGAACACATCGTGTATTTGGCTCAGCTCAGAAGGCAATTCCAGCTGATAGGCAACTGGCCCAACTCGCTTCAACACCCGGTATGGCCCAATGAATCTAGGGCTTAACTTGCCCTTCCGACCGAACCATAACACCTTATTCCAAGGGGAAATCGTGAGAAAAACTAAGTCCCCCAGCGCATACTCAATCTCTCTCCGTTCGAGGTCATCATATGACTTCTGTCTATCATTTGCCTCCTTCAATTGATCCCGAATCAACTTTACCTTATCTTCGGTGTCTGCTACCAACTCCGGACCCAATAGTCGCCGCTCACCCAACTCATTCCAACAAGTCAGAGTACGACATATTCGCCCATATAGTGCTTCATTTGGTGCCATTCCAATACTTGGTTGATAACTATTGTTATACTCAAATTCAGCTAATGGCAAGTAATCCTCCCAATTTTCTCGAAACTCAATTACACACCCTCTCAGCATATCCTCCAAAACTTGAATTACCCTCTCCGACTGACTGTCCGTCTGAGGGTGAAATGCTGTACTAAAATCCAACCTCGTACCCAGTGCTTCATGGAACTTCTTCCAAACGCGAGACATAAAACGAGGGTCTCTATCAGATATAATAGAGACTGGAACCCCATGCAATATCACAATCTCTGCCACATACAACCTTGCCAACTTTTATAATAAGTAGCCGGTGTGGACCGGTATAAAATGGGCAGACTTTGTTAACCGATCCATAATAACCCACACAGTGTCCCTCTTATCTGGCCTCAAGAGTAGCCCACTGACAAAATCTATAATAACCCGCTCCCACTTCAATAGCAGAATCTTAATTGGCTGGAGTAACCCTGATGGTAGTTGATGTTCCACTTTCACTTGCTGACATACCAAACATTTGCCCACAAACTTCGTAACCTCGCGTTTCAATCTTGGCCACCAATAAAGCTCTCGTAAGTCCCGATACATCTTGTTACCTCCGGGGTGCATAGCATAGGAACTACTATGCGCTTCCCGTAGTATAGACTTCCTTAGCTCTTCGTCTCTTGGCACACAAATTCAATCACGAAAACACAACAACCCGTCACTATTTAACCCAAAATCTGCCGTTTCCCCATTCTTAATTTGCTTGAATTGAGAACCTAGAGTTTCATCCACTATCTGCTTAACTTTAATCTGCTCAACCCACAGTGGCTTCACTTGCAACTCGGCTAACAAACTCCCGTCATCATACAAACTTAACCGAGCAAACATTGACCTCAAGTCGAACATAGCTCTACGGCTTAGCGCATCAGCCACCACATTTGCTTTGCCCGGGTGATATTCGATCTTGCAATCATAATCCTTTAACAGCTCAATCCATCTGCGCTGTCTCAAATTCAACTCCTTCTGAGTTAAAAGGTACTTCAGACTCTTGTGATCCGTACAGATGGTGCACTTCTCCCCATACAAATGATGCCTATAAATCTTAAGTGTGAATACCACTACTGCTAACTCCAAATCATGTGTTGGGTAATTTCTTTCATGAGTCTTAAGTTGGCGTCACGTGTATGCAACCACCTTTCCTTTCTGCATCAAAACAAAGCCCAAATTCACGTGTGGCGCATCACTATAAACCGTAAACTCCTTTCCAAGCTTTGGCTAAATCAAAACAGCGACCTTCATTAAAATCTTCTTAAGCTTCTCAAAGCTTTCTTGCTGTTTATCAGTCCACACAAATGACACCCCCTTTTGTAGCAGCTTGTTCAAGGGTGCAGCGATTAGGGAGAACCCTTCAACGAACCGCCTATAGTACCCTTCCAAGCCTAAAAACTCTGAATTTCTGACATTGCCTTATGTTGTTTCCAATCCAACATTGCGTCCACTTTTCGAGGATCATCTCTAATCCCCTAAACTGAGACCACATGCACTAGGAAAGTGACTTCCCTTAGCTAGAATTCACACTTGCTAAACTTAGCATAAAGTTGCTTCTCCCTTAGAATCTGCAACACAATCCTTAAGTGTGCATCATGATCATCCTCCGTTCTCGAGTATACTAAGATGTCATTTATGAAGACCACTACGAACTGGTCTAGATACGATTGAAAAACCCGGTTCATAAGATCCATAAAAGTAGCTGGCGCATTCGTAGCCCAAAAGGCATCACCAAAAACTCATAATGTCCATAACGAGTTCTGAAAGCTGTCTTATACACATCTGCTTCGTTAACCTTCAGTTGACGGTACCTTGAACGCAAGTGAATCTTCGAGAAAACTGAGGCTCCTCTAAGTTGATCGAAAAGATCATCTATCCTAGGCAGAGGGTACTTATTCTTAATGGTTAACTTATTTAACTGCCTATAGTCGATGCACATCCTCATGGACCCATCCTTCTTCTTCACGAATAAATCCGGTGCTCCTCATGGAGACACACTTGGTCTAATAAATCTGCGGTCCAATAACTCCTGAATCTGGGCCTTCAACTCCACCAGCTCCTTCGGTGCCATCCTATAAGGTACGATGGACACTGGAGCCACACTATGTAATAATTCTATTCCAAAGTCCACCTCTCTATTGGGAGGTAACGCCGGCAATTCCTTTAGAAAAACATTGGGGAAATATTTTACTGTTCTCAAATCCTTAACAGTAGGACTCTTAGAGCCCAAATCACTAATATAAGCTAAGTAAGCTTCACAACCATTCTTTACCAACTTCTCCGCCCTTAAGGCCGAAATCACGTTCGACATGTAATCACGTCGTTCCCCGATCACTACTACTTCATCACCTTCCATAGTTCTTAACACCATCTGCTTCACAGCACAATCTAGAGTTGCTTGGTGCCTCGTCAACCAATCCATTCCTAAGATGAGGTCGTACTCACCAAATGGCAATTCCATCAAGTTCGCTAAGAAAGTAACTCCTTGAACTACCGACGGTACATTCCTAAACAACTTACTAACTTTCACCGACTACCCTAAAGGACTTAACACAGTCATTTCATTCTCAATGGTTTCAAACTCAACCCTTATAGTTTCAATCCTATTGCATGCAATGTACGAATGTGTCGACCCCTGATCATATGTCAGGGTCTTAAAAATTTATATAAAGAATGATCGAGCCTAGAAACTAACTATGACAACGATTGAGAGCACACCTATCGAACAATAGTATAGTTAAGTGGCAAGACCGAATTGTCGAACCCAAATGAACTAAAAGTACTAATACTAACTTTCATTTTATTATTTAGCCTAAGAATTAAGGGAATTATTAATTAATCTAAAATTAACTAACTATTAAGCTAAAGATGCAAAGACAAAGACAATGAATTTGAGGAAAATACTTGTGGGAAAAACCAATTGATTAAGACAATACCCGAGGAAGAATCCACCTAGACTTCACTTGTTATTTAACTCTGAACCAGATGATTTATTCACTTGACTTGATCCGTAGGATTCCCTAATTTATATTAATACCTCTCTCAAGGCTACTAACGTCTAACCCTAGGTTGATTAACTAAAATCTCTTTCTAATTAAAACCCCTAGAATCGCATTAACTCGATCTATGGACTCTCATATTAGGTTTGACCCTAATCCGGTAGATTTTTGTCATCTTATCTCTAAGGTTGCGATCAACTCCGCTTAACTATGCTAGATCTACTCTTAGACAGGATCTATTCCTCCTCTGCCTAAGCACATCAATACTTGAATCAATATCCTGAAATATTAAAACAAGTTAAGAACACATAATTAAGAACAAATCAAGTATTTATCATATAGTTCAGAAAACAATAACAAGATCCGTCTTAGGTTTCATCTCCCCCTAGTATTTAAGGTTTAGTTCATTATAATTAAAGAATACATCTCAGAAGAAAATATAAAACAAAACTTAAGAAAAACCCTAAAACCCCTCAAGGAATTGAAGGAGAAAGCCTCCGTCTTGAGTATGAATCCGGCTTCTTGAGATGAATCAACCGGCTTTTCTTCGAGTGAATCCTACAATTTTGGCCTCTCTGGCTTGGCTCTTCGGCCTAACTGGACGCCCCCTACAGGTTGGCCTCTAGGGTGTTTATATAGGCTTTTGGAATGGCTTTCTTTGCCTCTAAGTACCCAAATTCGAGTAAAATTCCTCTTTGTCACGGCATGGGACACACCCGTGTGAATCGAGGTCTAGGCCGTGATCGGGTCTGTTAAGGAGGCACGGCCGTGTGGTCTTGGGCCCAGGCCATGTTGATTTTGTAATTTGGCCCATTTACTCCAGTTTTGGCCTGTTTCTCGTTCTTTTCACCCTCTGGTGCTCTCCTAAGTATAAAACATGAAATTAAAGGATTAAGAGCACCAAATTCAACAATTCAAGGCTTAAATCATCCAAAAGTATGCTAAATATGGAATTAAAATATGTATATATTACAGTTTATCAACCCCACATCAATTAGCGCAATATAAGGTAGCTCACAAATAAGGAACGTACACATTATCACATCTGGTGCATTAACTTTCTCTCTGCGACGAGCAGCATAAACTAACGCTGGTTGTCTCGCCTCTACCTAACCTACAACTCAGCCCGGTGCTCCACCTCCTCGTCCTGCGCCATTGCCGCCTCTGGCTTGACCCTGGCTCCTTAGTGGTTGTTACTACCCCTCTGCAGCTGGAAATCACCTTTGCCCTCGGCTCGCACCTGATCTGGCCTTCTCGAGCAATCCCTAATTCTATGTTCCATAGATCCACAGCTCAAACAAGCTCCTATCCTCTTCCAACATTCACCCGTATGCCCTTCTCCACACACAAAACAATGTGGTATTCCATTATTAGCAGCAGCAACAGAGGCCCCAACTCTAACCGGCCCATTCACTCTGGCCATCCTTGCAGGCCTCTGTCCAACCCCCGTAGCTTCCACGTTCCATTTGTTCTTGCCCTTCTCCTTCTCTCGGTTGAGGCGCTCCGTGCGCTTTACTTCCTCCGCTATATTTGCTTTCTCCATCAAGACCGCAAAATCTCGCTCCCTCTGTGGAGCAATAAGTACCCTAACATTGTCTCTTAACCCATCCTCAAACCATACGCATCTCTCATACTTTGTTGTGACTATTCCTTTACCATATCCACTAAGGCGCAGAAAGTCGGCCTCATACTCTGCTACCAACTTATCTCCCTGAGTCAGACTCAAAAACTCCTTCTTTCGAGCATCCACATAGCCTGCTCCAATGTACTTCCCTTGAAATGTCGATCTAAAGAACTCCCAAGTTATCTGCTCTGGTTGGTTGCCCTCTTTCACGGTGAACCACCACTGATAAGCTTCCTCCCTATCTAAAGATATCGCCACCTACAAGTTTTGTTCTGTCGTGCAATCCAGGTCATCTATTATCCTTTTCGTAGCTTCCAACCAGTACTCCGCCACATTTGGGGCCACCCTAGCTACTCCTTTAAAAATCTCTGTTCCATTAGCTTGGAGTTGCTCTGCGATCGACCCACGACTTCCCGTACCATTATTGGGCCTAGTGACCCTTTCTAAGATCCTTAACATGACCTGCGATACTGCATCTTCTATAGCGGCATCCCATTCATATCGTCCCGTTTCAGCTACTGGTGAGGCCGGAGCCTCCCCTACTCCAACATTGGGCATATGGTCCGACGCCGATGACCCAGCCCTAACACTTCCACGGCCTCTATCGTGGCCTCTTGCACCTCTTCTAGCGCTCAGCATTGCGTATTTCTGGATTAACATTTTTATGAAATTAGTTCGTAATTCCACAGTTTAAAGCGCATGTCTTATGTAAGTAACAATTTAAAAGTTTTTTCGCAGTCGTGAATCAACTACAGGCTTAAGTTTCTTACGGGCTTTAGTCTCTAAGAACCTATCTTAAAGTAGCACAATATCTAGATATAATTCAGTAATTTCAACAAAGGTAAACACAGGAAACTTACTTGGCTCGACGTCGAGGGCTCGGTGAACCACACTTCAAGAATCCTGCAAAAACATTTTAGTCAACTCGTTTTTAAAACCCAAAATTTAAGGCCCATTTCATAGCTCGAGCTTTGCAACTGGGCTCTAATACCACTAAATGTAACACCCCCAGACTCGGCCCAGACGTTATGGCTGAATCCAGTGATGTCACATCAAAGGAATAATCCAAAACGATTTTTCTGAGTTAAAAATCTAGATTTAAGGCTTAGAAACTAAAAAATCCTCGCAATTTATTGAGTTGGGATAAAAGCCCATGTTTTTAATTGTTTCAAAAACCATGTTTAAAAATCATAAGTTTATCTAAGTTTAAAATTTAAGTAAACAGTTGAAACAATAACAAAACTCAAAATTTAAAGTCAAATCAGAAGTACAATGCCTTATTACAACAAAGTAATTAAAACTAAGTCTTTGAAAACTAAGTAAAACTGCTTGCAGTGTGGCCACCTCCGAGTCCTCTTCCGTGTCGAGCTGTCTACTGAAGATCACCTAAACCATTAAATAAAAGGGTTTGAGTTTCGAAACTCAGTGTGTACGACCCTTGGTAATCCAATCCAATCATGCCAATATCACATTGGGCTTAAGCCCTATCAAATTTGATGGTCTTAGGCCTTAGCCCATAATGACCTCACATCATAACAATATCACATGAATACAATGCACCCATCCCAAATCCAACCCTGCACTCTATTTCCCTTCCAACCCTACACTCCTGTGGGGATATAAATATCAACCAACCCATCCCTACACGCCAAAGGTAGCACCAACAGCGGCACTACTCAAACGTTGCAGTAAGGCTGCTAAGCATATAATAGGCTTAAAGCCACTAGTGGATCCACCATCGTTAAGCGACTATGCGATCCTCACATATCTTCCTCCGTATCATCAAACCTACCCAAGTGCAACATACATCTCATGAATGCAACATACACATTTTCACACATTAAGCGCCTAGGGGTATTTTAGTCATTTCACTACCCAGGGGTATTTCTGTAAATATACTCTATAGGGGTATTTTGGTAATTTTACAAATCAGCGGTATTTTGGTAATTTGTAAATCAGGGGTATTTTGGTAATTCATAAATCAGGGGTATTTTGGTCCCTCGCGGGTTTTAGTTATGAACTTTGGGCCATCAGCAAGTTATTGTGGCTAAAGTGAATAGACACTATGCACCAGGTAGGATTTCAGAGAAGAGGAGGTGGGCCACTAGGACTGGTTAAGTACGAAGCCCTCCCTAGATCCAATCCTAGACATACATATGTCCATTGCCACACTCTAACTCAACAACTTGTCCGCAGACATCTTTGATTATTAGATTAAGTTTTACGCGAATGAAGAATTTATTAGACTAGGCCTAAAGTCCATTAAAATCCTAGCATACTTTTCTAAGACCCCATAAGGCCCGTTAAGCCCATTCCATATTCATGTAGGCCATTAAGCCCATTTCAAGTTCTTATAGCCCACTAAACCTAGTCATATTTATAGAGCCCACTAGGCTCGATTACAATCAAATCATGCCACCATTCATGTCAAATCATTATTCAATATCAACCCTTGCCAATTTGGGCAAACAAGCTTGGCAGGCCCATTTAGCCACTTTCGGATTTTTGGCTTTTCTGCCTTGCCAATTTTTTGTGTGTGTGGTGTTTGTACACACATGGTAACAACGCGTGATGCAAACCCCTTAATCACGAACCTATAATAGTCATCACTTAACGATTAATCTTGGCTTCATACACACTTTATCAAAAACCAAAACCTCACTGTAACCTTACCGTGTGCCACACGTTCTAGTAGCCCTTCCTTAGCTACTATTCGTGAATATCCCTAGATCTGCACCCACACATACACCATCAAAATTCGAGTGACTCATAATCCACACAAGTCAACATTATAGATCATACCCACATTCGGCCATTTATTTAAACCATAATCGAGCTGAGTACACTTACACTTTGATAACGATCCTTACCACGCTTGCGATCTCCGAACCTTACCCTTGTTGATACAAGATTAACGGCAATGAGAAGTTAGATAGCCCTTTGGCTTTTAACAAATCGCACTAAGGGGTTATCAGAATACTTACCGAATCCAACCATATATCCTTCGACCTAGATAGCTACTAGAAGACATTCAGCTTTTAACCTTGACTGGGAGTAGATACCAATCTATTTGTGATGGAGGAAAAAAACACGGGTTCTGCACAAATAGGAATTTCGACAAGGGAGGATGGTGGTAATTTGACAATAGAAGAATATGGCTATGAGAGAATTCAAGAAAAAGGGAGGATAGTGTTTTGGCAATGGCAGAAACCGACTAAGGGGAGAAAAGAAAAAGACTTATAGCAACTCAAAGAACCTTTCAAAGAATTCGACCCTTCCCTTTTATAGCCACAAGCCGAATACACCTTTCCCTAAAGTCCCATTCGGCACTAATCGTGTCTATCAGAGTCATAAAAATTTATAAAAAGAATGATCGAGCCTAAAAACTAAATGCGACAACGATTGAGGCAAGTGCACCTATCGAATAGTAGTATAGTTGTGGCAAGACCGGATTGTTGAACCCAAAGGAACCAAAAGTACTAATACTAACTTTCATTTTATTATTTAGCCTAAGAGTTAAAGGAATTTTTATCTAATCTAAAATTAACAAACAACTAAGCTAAAGATGCAAATAAAAGAGAAGGAATTAGGGAAAATAACTTTAGGAAAAACTAATTGATTAAGACAATACCTGAGGAAGAATCCATCTAGACTTCACTTGTTATCTAACTCTGAACCAGATGATTTATTCACTTGACTTGATCCGTAGGATTCCCTAAGTTATATTAATACCTCTTTCGAGGCTACTAACGTCTAACCCTAGGTTGATTAATTGAAATCTCTTTCTAATTAAAACCCCTAGAATTGAATTTACTCGATCTATGGACTCCCATATTAGGTTTGACCCTTATTTGGTAGATTTTCGTCACCCTATTTCTAGGCGCGCGAGCGACTTCGCTTAATTATGCTAGATCTACTCTTAGGCAGGGACTCTTGCTCCACCACCTAAGCACATCAATACTTGAATCAATATCCCGAAAATACCAAAACAAGAATTAAGAACACATAGTTAAGAGCAAATCAAGTATTTATCATATAGTTCAGCAAATGATAACAAGATTCATCTTAGGTTTCATACCCCTCAGGTATCTGAGGGTTTAGTCCATAACGATAAAAGAATACATCTCATAAGAAAAGATAAAACAAAACATAAGAAAACCCTAAAACCCTCTGAAAGAACTGAAGGAGAGATCTTCCGTCTTGAGTATAACTCCGGCTTCTTGAGATGAATCAACTGGCTATTCTTCGAGTGAATCCCACAATTCTAGCCTCTCTAGCTCTGCTTCTTGGCCTAGCTGGACGCCCAACTGGACTCCCATTGAAAGTTCGCCTCTAGGGTGTTTGTATAGGCTTTTGGAATGGCTCTCTCTTCATCTAAGTACCCTAATTCGAATGAAACTCTTGTTTCTCACGTCATGGTACACGCCCGTGTGAATCGTGGCCAGGCCATGTTCAAGTCTGTTAAGGAGGCACGGCCGTGTGGTATTGGGCTCAGGCCATGTTGATTTCGTGATATGACCCATTTACTCCGTTTTAGGCCCATTTCTCGTTCTTTTCATCCTCTGGTGCTCCTCTGGGTATAAAACTTGAAAACAAAGGATTAAGAGCACCGGATTACACAATTCAAGGCTTAAATCATCCGAAAGTATGCTAAATGTAGGATTAAAATATGTTCATATTACGGTTTATCAAATATGCCCGCACTTAAGCATTTGCTCGTCCTCAAGAAAAATTCTCAACTCACAATTAAAACGAACTTTCTTGATTCATAATATTCATCAATAATGTTCCATCATAATTCAGAGATAATTCATACATTGATAATTTAACTCAAAGGGTCCTAAAGATTCAAACAATCAAAGTCATACATTTATAGCACGAAAACATAGGCGTTTCCTTTTACCTAAATAATTACCTCTGATACGGAATTGACAAGTGTTGACATCCTCATTAAAGATTCACTGAAATCACTCAAAGTGTTTAAGGTTCAAAATTAAGCACTCAAAAGTCGAACATGAAGAGTTAATCCCATAAGCTTGCCTGAAAATCAAATCTCCACCACTGTAAAATGAGATGATACATAGATCAAAAGGTCTTTAAAAAGGGATATAATGGGGCTTATATTAAAGGTGTTGATAAAGGTTGAATTAGAGGGTTAGAATCGAGATTGACTTGATAAATTACCTAACTAGAAATAACGAACTAATCCTAAATAATTACATCACTTGAAAATTTGTAATAATACGAGCTTTTTCTTCGAAATTTGGAATTTACATGTTTAAGCTCAGCTAACATAGAACTAATAATGAATATACTTCAATTTTTTTTTGAAATAAATAAATCATAATACATAATAAAGAATGAATGTAACTATTAAAATAAAGATCATAGTTAGGTAACTGATCAAATCAAATCTCGATATTAGGGTGGTCAAAAGGAATGGTGATGACAAATACAAAGGGTTTTTGGGTTAATATTAGTGCGTGAGTCAATAAATGGGTTGTTAGGATCAACGGGGTTCACTAGGGGTTAATTATGAAGGTATGCTTTTAGTGGAGTGAGTGAGTTAAATCCTAGGTGCCTTTATTATCTCTATATATCAAATCAATGATGTGGTCTCGGTATGTATAATCGAAGCAAGTTCTAGAATAACAAATCAATGTTGACACACTCATAATAGAAATGTGAGCAAAAAAGAATGTATGCTCTAAAAGGCTTAAAATCTCACAAAAATTATGGGTTTTTAATATCAACCTTGTAAATTTCAAACTTCAAGGTAATAATTAGATTTAGGTAGACAACCTAACAAAATTTTAATTTTTGAAAATAGACTCATCATGCTTGATTCTCTAGTCTCCTAAAGTTTAAATCATCACTGCACAATTATCAATGATTTAATCCAAAACATATCAAAGAAAATCATGAATCACAGGGAATTTCATTCTAATTAGTAATATGAGAAAATTAATTAAAGACAAGATATCATACAGGTCATAATTCAGGGATTTGAGAATAATGAAAAATGTTAGGCATATTTTGAGAATAATTCAAAAAGTTAGGCATTTTCTCGAATTAAATATTCACCCCCACACTTAAGATGTAAATTGCCCTCAATGTACAAAGATAGATATGGAATTTAAAAGATGGGGAGAGGTGAAACTTCTTGAATTTGGATAGCTTCCTTGAGTTGGGAGTGTCGTGGTGTGGTGATTCCCAAGCAGCCTTTAGAACCTAAAACCAAGAAACTTAAATAAGATAAACTAAATTTAGTAGAAGAGAAGTAAATATAAGTAAAATAAAGAAAATTAGAAAAGGAAAATAAAAATTAAATGGCCTCAAATGTCCTTGGCTTGTTGAGTAGATGAAGCGGCCATCATAAACTTATGTAGATCGGTCTCTCACAGAGAGACTGTGCTTGAATCCTTCCACTTCTTCGACATGGCTGTTGTGGAGATCAAGAGTTTAGATAAAGGCTAAGGAAGAAAAGTATGGAAGGGGGGAAGATCTGAAGAATGGGGTAAGTGAAAAGAGGGAGGGGTGGGTTAAATAGAGTTTTGATGTCTGGTACATCCCCACGCCCTAGTACCATGGGCGTGTCGAGTCACACAGCCGTGTCGCACAGCCGTGTTATGCTTCGTTCGTTTCTCCCATGCCCATGGGTAGGTCACCATGCCCGTGTTTGGTAAAACAGTGTGGCCACGGCTACTTCGTACGGCCGTGGTGTTTGATTGGAGTTCGTGGCTTGAAGATATTTTTCGTCTTGTGTCGTACTATCTCTGCCATGTAAGTATGTACATCCGTAGTATCCACACGGCCATGGCCACGTCGTGTGTAAGGCCGTGTAGAAATCTGCACTTGGTTAGTTTATAGTTAGGTGATAAAAAGGAAAAATAAAAGAACGAAATAAAAAATGTAAAAATTAATGGGGTTAATACTCGGGTTGCCTCCCGAGAAGCGCTTGTTTATAGTCTTAAGCTAGACTTACCTCTCATTCGCATAATCAGGGTGGTTTGAAGAGTTGAACATCCTCTCTCATGCTATCAGTTTTACTATCATGGTAAAGCTTAAGTCGAGTAGCATTTACTTTAAAAGTGCCTAGTATAGATTACTTACCTCGACTGTTCCGTATGGGAAAACATTTATTACCTTAAAAGAGATTTATGTGTTTGTATCAGGGTCAGGAGGAGGTATTCGAGGGTCTGTCATATCTATCAATACCTGATCTCCGATCTTAAATTCGTTTGTCCCACGGAATGGTGTTGGTTCTACTTTGTGTATTCCTAATTTCTCCTTGAAGTGTGTCTTCCACTTGTCTAGTTTATCGATCTGAAGCCTTCATTCCTCATGAGTTATTTCCTTGTTGGCATGAGGTCTAGGATTTGGCTTACTTGTGTATTTCTGTGGTGCTTCCTGCGAAGAAGGTTTGAACGAATGGTTGCTAATAGACTTTATATTCTCACCTTGATTACTGGATGTCCTAGCCGAGTCGTGAGCTTGAAGACTGATTGATTCGTCACCTATACAAAAGTATGAGTTCACCTGCGCTAACATCAATTTTAGTCATGGCAGTTGCTAAAAAGGACCTTCCTAGAATTAATGAGGTACTATTGTCCTCATCCATGTCTAAAACGACAAAGTCTACTGGGACTACGAATTTGTCAATTTTTACAAGAACATCTTCAATTATACCCCTAGGAATTCTAATAGTTTTATCAGCTAATTGAATACTCATCCTAGTTTGTTTGGGCTTCCCTAGACCTAGTTGTTTAAACATTTTATAAGGCATAACATTGATGCTCGCCCCTAGATCTGCTAAAAGCATTATCAATAGATAAACTACCAATTAAGCATGGAACAGTAAAACTCCCTGGATCTTTTAATTTTCGTGGTAGTTTATTTTGCAAAATTGCTGAGCAAACTGCGTTTAGTTCCACATGCGATTCCTCGTCTAAATTTTGCTTGTTTGTTAAAAGCTCTTTTAAAAATTTTCTTGAATCTGGAATCCGCGAAAGAGCTTCAAGAAGCGGTAAGTTAATATGTAATTTCTTTAAAAGTTTAAAAAACTTACCAAACTGTTCATCTGAATTGTCTTTCTTCAACGCTTCAGAACAGGGTATACGAGGTTGGTACTCTTTAATTACCAGTTTTGGTTTCTCATGACTTACCTCGACCTTACCTTTCTCTACCAAATTTTCTTAGCTTAATTTAGGCTCATCTAACCCTACACTATCTTGAGCTGTTATGGCTTGAAGTTGCTCCTTTGGGTTAGTCTCAGTGTTGCTTGGCAAGCTGCCTTGTGGTCGTTCAAAGATCAGCTTAGTAAGTTGCCCTAACTAGTTCTCGATCCCTTCAATCGATGCTTGTTGATTTTTAAGTGTTATTTCAGTGTTTTGAAGACGAGTTTCTGTCACCGTGATGAATTTTGTCAGCATCTCCTCAAGGTTCGGCTTCTTTTCCTGTGGGTAGGGCTGTTGCTAGAAGTTTGGAGGAGGTTGTTGTCTTTGATTTCCTTAACCACCCCATGAAATATTGGGGGGGTTCTTCCAACCTAGATTGTATGTATTACTATAAGGGTTATTTTGAGATCAAATATTGTTACCCATATAGTTCATTTGTTCGTTCTTTACACTCGGGTTGTAAGGTGGATGTTCTGTGTTGTTCATCCCTCCTCCATTCGTATCGCACTGCATAACTGGATGTACCTACAAAGAACCACATAAACCATCAACCTTTTTATACCTGATTTGATAGCAAGGTGACTGCGTCGAGGTTGAAAACTCCAGCTGCTTTTGTTGGCCTTGTCCTTGTAACTTGCCACTGATAGTTATTCAGTGACATATCCTCTATAAACTCGTAGGCTACCTCAGGATTTTTGTTATTCAAGGTTCATCCAGTGGCTGAATAAATCAATTGTATAGTTGAAGGGTTCACACCGTTGTAAAATGTTTGGACCTGTAGCCACAAGGGTAGTCCGTGGTGAGGGCACATTCTCAATAGATCCTTGTATCTCTCCTATGCATCGTAAAGTGTCTCTAAATCCATTTACACAAAAGAAGAGATATCATTCCTCAACTTGGCTGTTTTGGCCGGTGGAAAATATTTCAATAAAAATTTTTTGGTCCTCTGATCCCATGTAGTGATTGATCCTCGTGGAAGAGAATGCAACCACTGTTTGGCCTTATTTTTCAAAGAAAAGGGAAATAACTGAAGAGGGATGGCATCATCAGAAATGCCATTTATTTTGAAAGTATCACAAAATTCTAGAAAATTCGCTAAGTGTGTGTTAGGATCCTCATCCTGCAAACCATCAAACTGAACAAACTATTGTATCATCTGTATAGTGTTAGGTTTCAGTTCAAAATTATTTGTAGCAATAGTAGGTCTAACAATACTTGAGTCAGTTCCTGTTAAATTAGGTTTAGCATAATCATACATAGTTCGAGGAGCATGATGTTTGGCTGCCTCTGGAGGCAGAGGATTATTCTCAGCCATCTCTTCAGTGGTATTGATTTCGACTTCTTGCTCTTCTTCTATGTAGTTTAAGCTTCTCCTTATTTCACTATGATATCTGCGAATAGTACCTTCACTATCCTTGTCATAAATTAGGGGTCCTGTCGAGTTCCTTCTAGTCATAAACTGGAGGTACCTGCCAGAAGAATAGAAGAAAATTTAGAAAAATAAAAATAAAATTTAATTGCAATATATATATATATATAATATGGCTAAAGTAATAAAAATTGCGTTCTTAATATTTCAGTTCCCCAGCAATGGCGCCAAAAACTTGATCATGTCTATCAGAGTCTTAAAAATTTATAAAAAGAATGATCGAGCATAAAACCTAACTGCGACAATGATTGAGGCAAGTGCACCTATCGAACAGTAGTATAGCTGTGGCAAGACTGGATTGTCGAACCCAAAGGAACCAAAAGTACTAATACTTTCTTTTTATTATTTAGCCTAAGAATTAAAGGAATTTTTATCTAATTTAAATTAACTAACAACTAAGCTAAAGATGCAAGGACAAAGAGAAGGAATTGGGGAAAATAACTTTGGGAAAAACCAATTGATTAAGGCAATACCCGAAGAAGAATCCACCTAAACTTCACTTGTTATCTAAATCTGAACCAGACGATTTATTCACTTGACTTGATCCGTAGGATTCCCTAAGTTATATTAATACCTCTTTCGAGGCTACTTACGTCTAACCCTTGGATGATTAATTGACATCTCTTTCTAATTAAAACCCCTAGAATTGCATTAACTCGATCTATTGACTCCCATATTAGGTTTGACCCTAATCCGGCAGATTTTCGTCACCTTATTTCTAGGCATACGAGCAACTCCGCTTAACTATGCTAGATCTACTCTTAGGCAGGGACTTTTGCTCTACCACCTAAGCACATCAATACTTGAATCAATATCCCAGAAATACCAAAACAAGAATTAAGAACACATAGTTAAGAACAAATCAAGTACTTATCATATAGTTCAGCAAACGATAACAAGATTCATCTTAGGTTTCATCCCCCTCAGGTGTCTGAGGGTTTAGTTCATAAACGAGAAAAGAATACATCTCAGAAGAAAAGATAAAACAAAACATAAGAAAACCCTACCCCCTGAAGGAATTGAAGAAGAGATCCTCCATCTTGAGTATAACTCCGGCTTCTTAAGGTGAATCAACTGGCTATTTTTTGAGTGAATCCCACAATCCTGGCCTATCTGGCTCGGCTCATTGGCCTAGTTGGATACCCAACTGGACTCCCCTTGAAGGTTGGCCTCTAGGGTGTTTATACAGGCTTTTGGAATGGCTTCCTTTGCCTCTAAGTATCCTAATCCGAATGAAACTCTTGTTTTTCACGCCAGGGACATGCCCATGGCACACGCCCGTGTGAATCTTGGCCAGGCCGTGTTCGAGTCTGTTAAGGAGGCACGACCGTGTGGTCTTGGGCCCAGGCTGTGTTGATTTCGTGATATGGCCAATTTACTCCATTTTGGGCCCGGTTCTCGTTCTTTTCATCCTCCGGTGCTCTTCTGAGTGTAAAATATGAAAAAAAAAAGATTAAGAGCACCAAATTACACAATTCAAGGCTTAAATCATCCAAGAGTATGCTAAATATGGGATTAAAATATGTTCATATTATGGTTTATCAGGCACCAATTCCTCCCACTCCTCATCTCTTAAGTTTTCTCCCTGATAACACCTTAATCTTATCCGAAATTTCCTCCACATCCACCACACCAGATCACTTCAAACTCTCCACGACAAGAGTTCAAAACCAACACAACTCTGGCCGTCCACTCTGTCAAATAAACAATCTAGCAAAATACCACTCCTAAGCCTCGAACCTTAGACCTCTTAGTTGACAATCACGCCAGCTTATAGCTCCCCAAGTGACGCCACTTGCCACTGGACCACAAGCCCATTTGTGTCCTATTTTCCCCCTTAATATGCTTAAGAGGCCTAATGCCTAGGACTAGGGTCCACTAAGGAAAAAACTAAAATTTTCCCTATGGTCTTCCCTACCTCTAAGACTTAAAATAATCCTGATACTATCTTAAAATTAATATTCTAAGTGCTACTCATACATACCAACTTTAGTGCATAGAAATTTAGAGTTTCGGGATTTTGGGGCGTTACACAAACTCTGGTTCGAGTCAGCTAATCACATTTGACTGATCTATTTAAGGCAAGTGATAGTTGACCTCTCGGTTAAGTAGTTGTTAAGAGTTTTTCTAACATTATTTGATAAATGACTAACTGAATGTTATGTTTGAATATAGGTTCCGGCGATCATAAATTTTTAGTATTCTACATGATCAGGTGTGTAACATTACCCTGTATTTAATAGTCAGCGATAAAGTCGATAGAGTGTGTGTAACTATATGCTATGTTTGATAATCGGCTGAAAAGCCAAATGTATGTGTTGTTTACACGGCTATGACTGTAGATCGGTAAAATGCTGAAAAGATGGAAATATGGCGTATGATGCCACATGAGCGGGCGATCATACGTGTGGTGAACCAAGCCCCCGAACATGGGCGTTAGTTTGTAAAGGCCACCACGAGCGCTCTCGTGGTATTGGGCTGTTCTAGGCTTCAATGGGTCGAAATGGGCTGTATGGGCCTAGTGGGCTTGTGGGCCCACACGGATAAAATGTATGTGATGTGGTAATGCTGTTTGGACTGTGATGTTTGCATAACTGTTGCTGTTTTTGGGCTAAATGGGCCACACGAGTGTGTGGGCCCACTTAGGCCGAATAATAGGCCCTAGGCCCACTTATACCGTTGTGTCGGTTTGGGTTACTTAAGTCACTCGAGGTGACGGTGGACCTTTTGTTGGGTCGTTAAGCCCCAATTTGTGAAATTATCGAAATACCCCCGATTTGTGAAATTACCGAAATACCCCTAATTTGTAAAATTACCGAAATACCCTCAGATTGTGAAATTATCGAAATACCCCCGATTTGTGAAATTACTAAAATACCCCCGATTTGTGAAATTACTGAAATACCTCTAATTTGTAAAATTACCAAAATACCCTTGGATTGTGAAATTCCCGAAATACCCTCGATTTGTAAAATTACCGAAATACCCCTTGTCGAAACTATTTTTTGAGAAAACGGGGGTCGACTTTATATTTTGAAAATGAAAACGAAAAACGGAGTCGCCACCAATCCTTTTTTTGTGAGGTGTGAGCGGGTCACCTCGTGATTCAATCATTTTAATAAAATTTGAATTTACTAAAATGACGATTTTTCGTCTACGAAATTTAGAAAATGGGTTCGGGAGTCGGTTACGCACGAGGAAGGGTTAGCACCCTCAATACGCCCAAAATTGGTACCTAGTTGATTAATTGATGTCTTTAATGTCGAAAATTTGAAAAGATTTTAAAATATGATCCTCTTTGCTTAAAATAAATTAAATCGGATACTGAAACCCGCTTATTTCGAAGAAGTAAAATGTCACATCCAGTGAGTTAGGATACGACATTTCAAATCCTCGAAACTAAACTTGTCTTTTAACCCTTAAAACTCGTGCATTTAAAATTAAGAAGGATATTCGGTTATTTGGGTCAAATGAAAAAACCAGAACCCAGTAAGTTAGGGCACGATTTCTCGAAGTTCCAAATACAGAATTCTACCTTTGTTTTTTTTTAGAAATCCTTAGCTCGATATAACAAAATGTCACATCTAGTGAGTTAGGACAAAACATTTTCGAATCCCCGAGATTTAACTTGCTTTGATTTTAAAAATAATTGGTCATTTAGACTCGGTGAGAAAAATCGAAACCCAGAAAGTTAGGGTACGATTTCTTCTGAATCTTAGAACGCGGAGTATTCTCTTATTGTGAAACAAAGATTGATGTATCGGGTACAATGTAGCATAATTTTGTTGTAATATGTAAAATAAATTACGGTGCTTATGCGCATACGGAATAACGAATATGTTAATGCATGACAATATAAAAGACGAAAGTAAATTAAACGAGTTCTAAATAGGTGAAAATAATAGTAAAGAAAAAAGCTAAAAACTTAGAACCAAAGAATTAACACTAAACAAATAAATGCAATGTATCACAAATTAAAGAAAATCATAATGCTAATAATAATAATGGTAAAAATAAATAAAGTTTGAAGCATCAAAACTATATGAAAAGATATAAATGAGTGAATAACAAAATGATAAAATAAATAAATGTATTAAAAATTGAGCAAATAAATATTAAGGGAATAATGGTAATAATAACAACGTCAATTAATAATATATTAATAATAATATGTTAATAATACAATTAATAGTAATAGTAATAATAATATTAAAAACAATGGTAAGAATAAACAAATAAAATAAATAAATAAAGTAATAATAAACGAATAAGATAAATAAATAATAGCAGTAGTAGTAATAATAATAATAATAATAATAATAATAACAATAATAATAATTAATAATAATAATAAAATAAAGTAAAAATACAATAAAGGAAATAAATTACTTTAAAGTACTAAAAAGTAGAGAGTAATAAATAAATAAAATAACAAATAAATAAATAATGGATAAAATAATATATAAAAAAATAAATTTATAAATGGTGGAAATTAAGTGAATAAAGATCAAATTGAGATTAAATAATAATGATAATAAATAATAATACATTAATAAACGAATAATAATAATAAAATAAATAAATAAATAAGAGTAATAATAAAAATAAAATAATAATAATTGTACTAGTAATAAAAATAAAATAATAGTAATAGTAATTAATAATAATAGTAGAGGAATAAAATAATAATAATAAATATAATCGTAATAGCAATAATAATAATAATACTAATAATAATAATAATAATAATAATAATAATAATAATAATGCAAAAATAACTAAAAAAAAAGGCTAAATTGAACTCACAACAAAAGGTTGGGGAAAATCTGAAATAAATAAAAAGGTAAAGGACCCCATTGAACGCGCAAATAACAAGGAGGGGCTAAAGGGGAAAATATCTCAGCCCCCCAAAACGGCGGCGTTTTACATTGGGCTAAAATGAAATCAAAACAAAATTTTATGGCCAAATTAGAAATACAAGAAAGTTATTTGCAAAACCATAAAATAACGGAAGGGCCAAATGCGCAAATTTCCCATTAATCAAACACACGCGGATCCTTCCTAGAGGGTCGGGTCAAAATCGGGTTAAGGGCAAAACGATGCCGTTTTGGTGCCTGAAACGCATGCCCAAAACGACGTCGTTTTGGAGGCCTATTTAAGGAAAAAAATTTTGAATTTTTTTTCATTCTTCTTATTTCACAAAAAAAAAAAAAAACTAAAACACCCCAAAATTCTCTCAAGCCCCCACTTGGCCAGTCGAACTCCAGTCACTTTCCGGCCGCCGGTCGCCGACAACGGCGTCGCCGTCTATGGTGGCCGGAAAAATCAAAATTTCCTTTTTTTCTTCCTTTCGTCCCTAGAACCTGAATATTGGGTTATTTTCCTAAAAAAAGGGCAGCGAATCACCGAAACAAGCAAAGGACTTTTCGGTTCCTAACTCTTCCGTCGTCAGAAAAGGTAAAAACCTTTACTTTTCTTTTTATGTATGTATTTGTATATAAAACATGCAATAAAGAAAAAAATACCTAATGCCAAAATACTCTGATTCTTTAAACCTTTGATCTTTTGTATTTTTTGTTTTTTTCTCTATTTTTTATTTCAAAAAGATCCTCCTACATTGGTCCTGTTTTCGGGCTTATATAGCCGAAAAATATTACAAGTTTATTCTATTTTGTTTGCTATTTGTTTGTCTTATTGCTACTGTTGTCTTGCCATTTTTGTTGCTTTACAGGTTCGGGGGAAGTCAATGGAGGCATGTTGGGCCGTTTCCGTGCAAGGCAGCAGAGGAGGAGGTCTCAGGATGCTGCGCCTTAGGACGAAGCGCGGGCACGGCGCTCGAGGGGGGCTGCGACGCTAGGGTTTCAGAAACCCTAGTTTCTTCTGAAAAGAATTTTAGTTTTGGGCCTATTGGGCTACTTGTAAATTGGGCTTCGGTTTGGGTTATTTTTTATTTATTTGTTTTTTTTTTTTGCATCTGATTAGTAGTGGACCGAGCAAAATGGGCCTATTACACCCTTGATTTGTAAAATTACTGAAATACCCCCATTTTGCAAAATGATTGTAATACCCCCATAGGGTAAAATGATCAAAATACCCTTATAGCGTAAAATGTCTATTTTTCCCTTGTGGGTAAATGACTGACTTAGACTATGAATTTGACTGATTTGACTGTGATTGTATGACTGTGTTTTAACTGACTTGACTATGGTCGTGTGACTGATATGCTTTTAATATATGTTTAAATGATTGTTACTGAGCATGGCCATTATGCATACACGTGTAATGATTGAGCATGTCATACACAACATATTGCATTGGGTGGGGACATTGATACGGAGAAAGTTCTGATAGGGTCGCACGGGTCACATGAGACGACTGTGGATCTAGTATTGATCTGTTAAGGTTGCACGGGTCGCATGAGATGACTGTAGACCGACGGCCAGCTTAAAGCCACTTAACCTTAGTATGGCTCTGTGCCATCTTGATTATGGCATTGGGCCAATCGTATTTACCCGTGGCTATGTGCCTAACATATATATTGATGACTCTGTGTTGATCATAATTACCCGTTATTGTGTGACGATTATATTATCGTCGCTGATGGCTATGTGTCAAACTTATTACAGTTACCGATAGCTTTGTGCCATCCTGATTATGGTTTATAACCATTCTGCTATGGCTTTTAGCCGTTCTATCCAAGGCACCGAGTCGTTCTATTGACTTAGTGCCACAACTGATGCTAAGCTTGGTGTGTTCACTGGGTGGGTCAATTTTATCCCCACATGGTGTGTTAGTTGGTACAGGTGGTGTGTTGGTTGGATCGGGGTGGGATCCATCCTCCTACTGTTGCATATCTATTTGTGAGATTTGTCACTGTACTGGACTTATGCCCACTTGTTCTGTTATTGGTTTGGGTTGGGCCCAATTGATTCTATTATGGGCTGTGACCCAAATGATATTGTAGTGGGATTTGGCCCACGTATGCTCTAAATTGACCGCATCATTCTTCATTAAAGGGCTTTGGCGCAGATCGCTTTTGATTTCAGTTTAGTATATTGATTGTTACTCTGGTAAGGGGATTACACACTAAGTTTTCGTAAACTCACCCTGTTTTCAACTGTGCAGGTAATCCCCAGCATTAGGAGGATCGGTGCTGCGAGGGACTCGGAGGTGACCACACGACTGTGGCTGTTATGCTTTGGACTTTATATATGTCCTAAATTCCGTTTTCGGTTTTTAATTTCTGTAATAAGGCCTTTCTGGATTTAATTCTGAATTTTGGATTTTGTTACGTTTTATATTTATTAGACGTAGACGAGTTTTCAACCAAATTACTGTTTTTAAAAACATACGTTTTAAACTTCTTTACATTAAATTAGCTTCCACAACTAAAAGAGATTTCTAACAAAGTTAATAACATTTTTAAAAGTGATTAACTTTTCAATGAACCACGTTTTGAAATTGAATGAACACAAACTGATGCTTCAGTTTTTAAATATTAAGGAGGGTTTTCAATGAAAACATGGTTTTCAAAAAACACTTCAATGTGACATTCCAGATTAGGGCCTAACTTCTGGGCCGGGTTTAGGGTGTTACAGTTTATACTTAACTATATAGTGACATCTTTAAATTCATTTCAAGTGTCATGCAATATAAAAAGAAAAACCCAAACCCTAAATTTAAAGCCATAGTTCAAAATAAAATATATTCAAACTTTGAATAATTAAATAAATTGAATAATAGGCAATAAATAAAAATCGAGCTGAGACCCTCCATATGTCGCGTCTGTGTTCTAACTTAGTGGGTTATCTGTAAGGATGGAAATAAATGGGAGATTGAGGTATGACGTTTAGTTTGAATCACTTCACAAGAAAATCAGTGAAAACAGTCGTTAAGACATATTAAATAATAACACAAAGAATAATCGCATTCAACTAACAATTCCAAGTATCGGTTTTTCAAATTAACCATCAATAGTACCACAGATTTCACATTAGCAATTTTAAAATATCAATATCACAATTTACTCATCCATATATCAATATCACTATTTACTCATCCATATATATATATATGTATTTCAGTCATTTAAGACATTCCAGTTGAGTATGCACATGCTTTCATAAATGTCATAAATTTTCGGTTTTAACATAAAAGATCTTACCCCACTGCTACACACCACAATGAGAGTTCCCCAAAACTTTAGCCACCAACACACTGAATTGTGTAATAACCACCAATGGTTTGCAAAATAACTGCCAATGGCTATGGGCACACAACAAAAACACCGCAGATGGAATCTGCTTATGGCTGTGGGTAGACAGCAAAATGATACAGGTAAAATTTGCTAATAGCCATGGACGCACAACATGTTTGCAGGTAATAGTTGCCAAAGGGTTGTGGATGCACAACAAAAACATCGCAGGTGGAATATGCTTATGGCTATGGGTACATAGAAAACTAAATGCAGATAAACTGTCAATACTTCCTCTGTTCATAAGTCCACCATATGCAATGCAATATGGCTTGTTCAGTAAATCAATACAGTATCATTTAATATGCTTTTAGCAGAACAATACAATAGCAAACAATATGTTCATAATGGTTCGATTTAGTAGCAATTAATATGCTTGTGACAGATCAATTCAGTAGCAAAAATTATGATATTCATTTGTTCGATTTAATGGTGACATACGTCATACTATACATACAATCACAAACTCCGAAACAATAAACATATGTATTGTTCAAAGCTCAAGAAAATATATCATAGATTCGAACATAATTCATACTATTAAGGGCTCAATTGAATAAATTAAAGTACTAAAAATAGTTTGAAAATAATTCAAGGACTAAATTAATCAAATCCTAAAATTTCTGCGCAAAATTGTAGAATCTGAGAAACAAGGGACACACGGCCATGTGGAAAGCCCTGGACCATGTGGCTAGGCCATGTGACAGACTGTGGTCATGTGGTATTTGCAAAATCAACCTATAGGGGAGACACAACCATGTGGAAGGCCGTGTGAGAATCGAAATAACAAAGGGGACATGGCCGTGTGGTCCACACATATGGCCTACATGCCCATGTGGAAATCCTTGTGCCCTATCCTAGGCATGGTTTTGCCTCGATTCACTTGTAAAATAACACACACTTGTCACCAAGATCTCGAGTGACATTTTTCACGTTTGAATCTGATCCGAGGTACCTAAATGGGTCCTTCAAATAAAATTTATGCAGTAATTAATAATGAATTTCAAGATTCTTCAATATTATCGAGAGTTTTGAGGAAAAACGGAGAAAGATCGTTTAATAGATCGCAAGATTATTGTTAGATAGAAAATCTATAAATTTTGCAGATCAACTTTGGGATTTGAAGTATACTTATCGCTTCTTGGTAAAGATTGGGGGATTTCTAACAATGATTATGATTCCAGTTGAAAACAAGTTGAAATCAAGGACTGATCTTGATTCAAGAGAAAAAGTAAGTTTGAACAATGGGGAAAAATATTTGCAAAGTAGAGAATGGAAAAGAAATGTAACACCCCTAACACGAATTTGTCACCGGACCAAGGTTAAGAGGCATTACCAGACATATCGGAACATTTTACACTCAATTCATATCATCAACCATTTCATAATGATTCATACCCACATAGTCCCTTAAGAAGGTCTAAGAGATCTTGAACACGCTTTAGAGAAGGTTCAGGACTAAATTGATCTCATACAGAAACTTTGCAGAACTTAGAAATTTTTCTTTCAAAACAGGGCACATGCCCGTGTGACTAGGTCGTGTGCCTCACACGGCCGTACCTTGGACTATGTCTCAACCCATGTGCAAAACTGACTTGAATCACACTGCCTGTCACATGCCCGTGTGTCTGGCCCGTGTGCAAGTCTGACTTGCTACAAATTGAAATAGTGAAAGACACGATCGGGACACACGCCTATGTGTTCAACTGTATGGGCAATTATAAGCCATTTGTAAGGCCAAATTGCCACCCATATTTGGTCATGCCTACAAGCATCAAACAAGTATCAGATTAACTCAAAATCATCCAAAACATGCCAAAATTAACCATCTCTTTTGGCCATTCAAGAGCACAACCAAGCATACCAACTTTTACATCAAATAACATGAACTATATTCACCCTTAATCACATTCATTATCAAACCATATCACATAGCTACATATATATACATATCCCAAAACATATCTTAACATTTCTAGCCTATACATGCCATACTTCAATATGTACATTTTCAAAAGGTACCAAAATATAGTTTGATTGTGTGGTGATGATCCCCGAGCTCTCAGTAGCTTCGATAAACAATAAAACAAAGCAAACACACAAAAAGTAAGCTTTCAAAAGCTTAGCAAGCAATATACAAATAAACTTATCACATAAAACAATTATAAACCCTTTCATACTTATGGCTCATGGTATAACACAATCATAACTCATATATCTTTTATAATTCAATTGATCATGTTCACTTGCTCATAATCATATATCCCGTAATATAGCTCACATATCAAATGATCATGTACATACATACCTTCCATTTCTAAATTTCATATACATACATACGTATCAAAATTCAAATGCACATTCATATACTCTTTCATTTCTCGAAATACCCGTTGAACCGTTCGAAATCAAACAGGATACTCAGGTAGCTCCGAGAGCTCATAAAATGCCAACGTTCCAGACGTAGTCTTACATGTAATCAATATCGATGCCACTGTCCCAGACAGGGTCTTACATGAAAATAAATACGATGTCGATGTCCCAGACATGGTCTTACACATAAATATCAAATCGATGCCAACGTTCCAGACATGGTCTTACACGATAACCCATATCAGAATCTTAGGTCAGGACATATGTATCTTAACTATTCCTAAGGTTCGTACGGGACTTTTCAGATGTCGTCACATTATCGACCCTTTTCTGAATTCCACATATTCAGCTTAAATAGCCATATATCACATTTCATTTATATATATATATATATGTAACGCCCCGAATTTGGGGCCTAAAAGGAAATAGGTCTTGAGCGTGGGAGCATATAAAAATTTATGTGTGCAAGAAAATGACATAAATGATTCTCTGCTTCAGTGGTTAAGTGATTTGGAGTGTTTAGGAGTGTCTAGAAAGTCCTGGGATCAAACCTAGGCTCTAGAAAAATTTTAGTGTTTTATCTTAAGTGAACCTTGATTCTGGCCTAGAGGCCTTAAGAATAATTATGGTGAATTTATGACACAAAGAGCCTGTTGGTCCAGTGGTAGTGGTGTGAAGAGTGGTACATGAGATCCAAGGTTCGAGTGTTGGCGCAACAACAAGGAGTATTTATTTTGCTGCCCAAGCCGTGTAGAAGGTGGAATTGGACTGAAACACTGAGTTTGAATTGGTAATGAGGTGGTTGTAGGCAATTTGAATTGGATGTTGAGTGATTTGTGGAGTGATATGAGGAGAAAAATAAGAAGGATATTGTGGAGAGATTTGAGGAGTGGATCAAGGAGTAAGAGAAGTGGAGTCTAATGGGAACTCTGCAAGTTGGAATTTGAATTAGTCAAGAAGAAGATAAAGGAGGGATTTGTGGAGGTAATCTGGTTGTTAGGGAGAAAATCAGGGTAGTTTTGAAAAAAGGGGAGAGTTTCTTAAGTGAAAGTATTTGTCCCGAATTTGAACTATTGGGAGTGAGAAATTTAGCTAGGGGAAAATTGTGGACATTTTTCTGTTTTGGTGTATTGTTCTTTGCTCATTTGTTCGGTTTTATTTTTTTTGTTCTTGAAGACTGATTGTAGTGTAAGTGCTCTCGTTGTTTTTCTTTTCTTGCTCCTTTTTTTCTTTTTGCGTATTCTTGACCGTTGACCTTTTGTGCTACTCTTTCAAAAGTCTATCTCTGTTATTTGTTTGGCATCAACCTTAACCGAAACTTTCCTTCTCTACTCTTTCTATTTTGTTAGCCTTGGCCAAATATCCTGATCATCTCTGCTCCATTGATTAATTTTTTTTTTGGCCGAACTCACTATACCTTCCCCTCTCTATTTGTTTTCGACGTTTTATTAAGTTTAAACCAAAGTGCTTCTTCTGCTAATCTTGGGGTGGCCGCATACTCTGTTGTGGTATATCATTTCAATTCTGCAGGGATTCCTGACAAGCAATAGGTGTTCATATCTCCTTTTCTTGCTCAAATTTGTCTCTATTACCTTTTATTGAAAAGTTGACTGTTTCCTTTCTTACGTTCTCTGTTTACGTTTCTTGCCTTTCATCGCGAGGTGATGCTTGTTGGGGACTAGGTATTTTTAGAGGAGTAAAGGTGTGTAGGTGTTTTGGAAGCGATCAAAACCTTTCCTCCCATCTTCAAACCAAGGTAAGTGCATTGCCTTACTCCTTGGGTATAGGACGAATTTTCCTTAGCACTCTGTAAGATGAGGCGTGTGGATCTAAGCTACATCTATAGATGATCATAGCTGACAATATCTGTTGTTATGCAGTGAATTGACAAGCAGCGTACGATAGATTTTAGTCAGGAATTTAAGCGAAATAAATCACATATCTTCTGTCAAGGCTGGTGCTCAAGGGTTATCGCAAGTGTTCGTTAATAGGTGTGTACAGACATCACTCTAATTGTAGATTGGCAAATGCCGAAATGCCAAGAAGCCGAAAAGTCGAAAGATTGGGCTTTTGGCCACATGGGAATGCGAACGCACATGTGATCAGTTGAGTCCACAAAATGTGGGCCTACATCGAGAAACGACCATCATGAGCGATTTTATGGGCTTGGGCCAAAATGGGCTGTATTGGCCCAATTGGCTCGTGGGTCCATACGAGTGAAACTTGCCTGGTTGCGACGCGAACATGGCTTAGGCCAATTTTAGGCTTGGTGGGCCACACGGTCATGTGGGCCCACAAGGGCTTGCTTGATGGGCTTGGGCCTAATTCCACTGTCTGCATAATTATGGTCGCATGAGTCACTCGAGACGATCGTGGGCTTATTGATGGGCATAAGAGTACTTAGGCCCAAATTGATAAAAATGATAGTAATGCCCTTGTAGGGTAAGATGATCGCAATACCCCTGTAGGGTAAAATGACCGTAATACCCCTGTAGGGTAAAATGACTGTAATGCCCTTATAGTGTAGAATGACCGTAATGCCCCTATAGGGTAAAATGACTGTAATGCCCCTGTAGTGTAAAATGATCGTAATACCCCTGTAGGGTAAAATGACCGTAATGCCCCTGTAGGGTGAAATGACCATAATACCCCTGTAAGGTAAAATGACTGTAATGCCCCTGTAGGGTAAAATGATCGTAATGACCCTGTAGGGTAAATGGCTATTTTGCCCCTCGAGGGTAAATGACTGACTTGTGCTATGATTTGACTGATTTGACTGTGATTGTATGACTATGATTTGATTGACTTAACTATGAATGATATGATGATTTGTGGGCCAGACATTCTGCATACATGACATACTGCATAGGGTTGGGATATTGGTTATGAAGGAAGCACTATTCTGATAGGGTCGCACGGGTCGCACGAGACGACTGTGGACCTAGTAATGATCTGTTAAGGATGCACAGGTCGCACGAGACGACTGTGGACCTACCGATGGCTTTAAGCTAGTTAATCTGATTATGGCTCTATGCCAACCTAATTATGGCTCTCTGCTGTCTTGATTATGACTTTGTGTCGATCATATTTATCCATGGTTGTGTCCTGATTTTAATTATTGATGACTTTGTGTCTATCATACTTACTGATGGCTGTGTGCCTGTTATATTACCATAGCTGATGGCTATGTGTCGATCTTATTACAGTTACCGATGGCCATGTGCCAATTATGAGATCGTTACTGAAGGCTTAAAGTCGCGTATATACTAGCAGCTTTTCTGCGATTTCGATTAGTGCTGCAACTGGTGCTAACACTGTAAGTGTAGGGATGACATGGGTGATTTATTCCCCACAGGTAGCGCAGGGTTGGACGGAGGCAAGCGTAGGGTTGGATGGGTTAGCATGCATCATGCATCATTCATATTGAGACTGTTACTATGATGGACCAGGCCCAATTGATTCTGTTATTGGCTGTGACCCAAATGATATTATTTTGGGCTTTCGCCCACATATACTATGAACTGAACTCTACTGTTACTGTTAAAGGGCTCAACCCAAACTGTTTCTATTTCTATATACTCACTGTTTCTTTAATAAGGGGATTACACACTGAGTTTTTTGTAACCTCACCCCGTTTTTAACCTTTCAGGTAACCACCAGCGTTAGACGGTTCGAAGCTGCGAGGGACTCGGAGAGGGCCACACAACTGCACATGTTTTATTCTGTTTTGTTCATTTACTTAAGTACTTTGATTTTGATTCGGGTTGTAATAAGACCTCTACAATTTTTGGATTTTAAATTTGGGATTTTATTGATTGTGATTTATATCCGCTAGAAGTAGAACACGATTTTCCAAAACAATAACATTTTCAAACACGGTTTTCCGCAACTTAATTTTTAAATATCACATTTTCGTAAATCATTTGTTTTAAATTAAGCTTTCGCAACAAATAAGGTTTTAAAGGTAATAACATTTTAAAAGGGAATAACTTTTTAATAAACCATGATTGAAAATAAACAAATGCAAACAGAGGTTTTGTACAAGTTTTAAATGGTGGCAAGAAGTTTTAAATTTCAAGAAGGGTTTTCAATGAAAACATGGTTTCCGAAAAATATTTCAATGTGACATGCCAAATTCGGCCCTAACGTCTAGGGCAGGTTTAGGGTGTTACAATATAAGCAGTAATAATTCAAATCGTACACATTTATTTATATATTGACTTACCTTGCGGATGGAAATAAACGATTACTCGACCACTTTAGATTTCCCCCGATCTAGTTCAGTTTTCTTTGGTTCTTGATCTAATTGACCAAGATTAGTGTTGAATGCTTGAAAGCTTAAGAACCCTATTTCTTTCTTCAATTTTCGACAAACAAAGACGATAATGGCCTATTTTCATGTTTGTTTTATTAATTCATCTTTTAATTAGCAATTTCCATTTTTAACGTTTATAATATCATTTAAAATCCACTAAGTAGTATCCAACTTTGTCGTTTAATGCATTCAATGGTTAAATAACCACATAAGGACCTCCTCTTTATAAAGACAAATCAATTCGGCCATTATTCAAATAGAAGGACAATTTTGCATTTTCTATGATTTAGTCCTTTTTGCAAATTAAGCACACAAACGGATAAATTAGATCATGCAAACTTCACACATATCAATTCACATATTATAAGCACGGAAAATAATATTAAAATATTTTTCTAACTCAGATTTGTGGTCCTGAAACCACTGTTCCGACTATAGTATAAACCAGGTTGTTACAACTCTCCCCCTTAGGGATTTTCGTCCCCGAAAATCTTACCATTGAACAGATTCGGATATTGCGCTCTCATAGCATCTTCGGGTTCCCACGTAGCTTCTTTGACCCCGTGTCAATGCCGTAATACTTTTACTAACGGAAATTTCTTATTTTTTAATTCTTTAACCTAATTAGCTAATATACAGATCAGTTCTTCATCGTAAGTCATGTCAAACTAAATCTCTATCTCAGATAGAGAAATTACGTGCAAGGGATCTGATCTGTATCGTCAAAGTATCGATACATGAAACACATTATGGATCTTTTCTAGCTCAGGTTGTAACAACAATCTATACGCAAGCGGCCCAATACACTCAATAATCTCAGATGGCTCGATAAATCTCGGACTCAATTTTCCCTTTTTGTCGAATCAGAGTATTTTCTTCCACGGAGACACTTTCAAAAAAACTTTATCCCCGATCTCAAAATCAATATCTTTTCGTTTCAAATCTGCATATGATTCAATAAGACGCTGCTTTCAAACTATGATAGATCATTTTCACTTTCTACTCAGTCTCTTTTATTAAGTCAACCCCGTGAATCTTATTCTCGTTGAGCTTTGACGAGTATAACGGTGTTTGGCATTTACGACCATATAAGGCTTCGTACGGTGCAATTCTAATGCTTGATTGAAAACTATTATTATAACCAAATTCAATTAATGATAAATACAATTCTTACGTACCTTTGATCATTGTTTTCGCGATGTCAAAGTCTTAACTATGACAACTATTTGAGGCAAGCGTACCTATCGAACAGTAGCATAGTTTAGGCAAGACCGGAATGTCGAACCCAAAGGAACCAAAAGTACAAATACTAACTCTCTTTTTATTATTTAGCCTAAGAATTAAATGAATTGTTTGTCTAATCTAAATTAACTAACTACTAAACTAAAGACTCTAAGACAAAGAAGAATAAATTTGGGAAAGTACTTGGGAAGGAAAACCAATTGATTTAGACGACACCTAAGGAAGAATCCACCTAGACTTCACTTGTTATCTAACTCTAAACCTGACTATATATTCATTTGACTTGATCCATAAGATTCCCAAAGTTATATTAATCACTCTTTCGAGGCGACCAACGTCTAACCCTAGGTTGATTAATTTAAATCTCTTTCTAATTAAAACCTCTAGAATCGCATTAACTCAATCTATAGACTCCCATATTAGGTTTCACCCTAATCTGGCAAAATCTCGTCACCCTATCTCTAGGCGCGCAATCAACTCCGCACAATTATGCTAGATCTACTCTTAGACAGGGACTTTTGCTCCTCCACCCAAGCACATCATACTTGAATTAATATCCCGCAAATATCAACACAAGAATTAAGAACACATAATTAAGAACAAGTCAAATATTTATCATATAGTTTAGCAAACGATAACAAGATTCATCTTAGGTTTCATCCCCCTCATGTATCTGAGGGTTTAGTTCATAACAATAAAAGAAAACAACTCAAAAGAAAAGATAAAACAAAACATAAGAAATCCCTAAAACCCCCTGAAGGAATTGAAGGAGAGATCCTCCGTCTTGAGTATAAATCGTGGGTTCCCCCTTTTTCTGGTCATACTTAGGGTGTTTATATAGGCTTCTGAATATGTTTCTTTGCCCTTAAGTATCCAAATCCGAGTGAAACTCTTCTTTCCTGCGATAGGGACACGCCCATGGCACACGCCCATGTAAGTCGTGGCCAGGCCGTGTTCGAACCTGTTGAATGGGGCACGGCCGTGTGGTCCTGGGCCCAGGCCATATGGATTTCGTGATATGGCCCATTTACTCCATTTTGGGCCCGTTTTCTGTTCTTTTCATCATTGGGTGCTCTCCTGAGTATAAAACATGAAAAAAAAGGATTAAGAGCACCAATTTACACAATTCAAGGCTTAAATCATCCAAAAGCGTGCTAAATGTGGGCCTAAAATATGTTACTTTTACAGTTTATCAAATACCCCCACACTTAAGCTTTTGCTTGTCCTCAAGCAAAATTCTTGACTTACAATTAAAATGATCCCCCTTAATTCATAATATTTATCAATAATTTCTCATCATAATTCAAAGATAATTCATACATGGATAATTCAATTCAAAGAGTTCTAAAGATTCAAACAATCAAAGTCATACATTTGTAGCACGGAAACATAGGCGTTTCCCCTTATCTAAATAATTACCTTTGATTCAAAACTGACAAGAATTGACATCTTCACTAAAGATTCGCTCAAATCACTTGAAATGTTTAAGTTTTAGAATTAAGCACTCAAAAGTCAAACATGAAGAGTTAATCCCATAGGCTTGCATGAAAATCAAGTCTCCACCACTATAAAATGAGATGATACACTGTAACACCTCGGTTTTAGGGGGTTAGATTTTTGGTGCTTAGCTCTGGTGTTGGCACACTTTAGTGTGTGGTTGGGTAAGTTTTAGGGGTCCAGAGAACCCTAGGTAGTGGGGGAACGTTTTGGAAATTTTTTTTAGTTTTAGGGGTAAAAGGGGAGCTTGGACAGAGGGGGCCTTAAGAGAATTTTTGGTGGAATTTTAGCACTAAGAGTAGCTTGGCAGAGTGGCAAGGAGGCGCCACTTAGAGCATGGAGAAGTGACGCCATTTGCAAGGAGAAGGGGCTCAGGTTCGATTCGCAAGGGCAGCAATTGGGGCCTTGTTTTTGCGTCAAAGAGGAGAAGAGTTGGGTGGCTTTTGGAGGCTTGAAAAGTGGAGAAAGACTTGGTCTTCTTTTTTTTGAATTTGGCTAGATAGGTTTGACTTTTTCAAAGCTTTTTGAATGGATGGAAGGGAGGTATTTTAGGAGAGATTTGAGGATTTTTGTGGGAGGTTGGAGCTTGGCGAATGTTATAAATAGGGGAGGTGCTCATTTCTTTGCATTCACCATTTTGGCTTTCTCTCCTTGCCGAATTTTAGCCTTTCCTTTTAGCCTCCATTTTCATTTCCTCCTCATACCTCAACCACACCAAAACGTCTCTCTCTCTCACTTATTCATCCGAGCCAAACTTCAAGTCCCTTTCTCCTTCCATTTTTCTTATCCATTTCACTCGTGGCTAGACCATAAACTCTCCTCATTTCTCTGATTGCATAACACCTTTTGAAGCACCCTAGCACCCACTTCTTTGTCTTCTAGTTTTGCAAAGCCAAACCTACACCTTACCTCTGTGCAAAATCCCTTTCTATTATTTAACTTACCTTTGCCAAATATTGGAAGTAAATCTCTTGGGCCTTGGGTTGCAATCGGTTAGTGAAGGCACTTTGGGGATTTGTAGTATTCAAATAAGCTTCCGCAATCGAACTCGGTAAGAAGGTGGTGTTTCAAAGAGAGTTAGTCAAGCAAAGATTTCGGATTGGACCGTTTGTGCTATTAAGGTGCGTAATCATCGCACTATTTACGTGTTCTTGGTTTGCTAACGTGTTACATGTGTATTATGTGTGGAAGCCGTTTATAATAAGTGAGGAGAACGGGTGATGGTAAGATTATTTGTGATGTATTTATGTATATATAAATATTTATATACTTATGTGATGTGATGACTTAACATGTTGCATCTGCATAGTGGCATGGGATTTGGGCTTGACTCGATGAAGGAGGAAGAGTACACAAGTTGTACGTGGTCTAATGATAGCTCCGGCTACATTAGCGCTTGATGGTTAGCTTTGTGCTACCTCAAGGGAGGTGTGGCTCGGTGCCCATCTCGGCGGTTGATGGCTATGTGCATCACCGTAGACAGATTACGATATTTGGATCACTATGGTTGATCGGTGGCTCAGCCACGGCCTTGAGCAGTGAGTTGCCAAGGTAAGGATTTTGGATCACGAGGTGATCAGTGGTGGTTTATCCACGGCCTTAGGCGGGGAGTCTGCTAAGGTTGGTGTACGGTTGGACAATGGGTTGGGCTGAGATGCATTCTTGCATGATTTGTTTCGATGGCTGTATGGGTATGGGCCAAGCCCATCCGGATGGAAATATGTGTTGTGGTTATGCACTGAGTCAGTGGACTCACTCTTTCATTAACCATTTCAGGTGACGCGTAGTTGGATCGGGTTCGGAGAGGACACATGGTGGCCCATGCAGAAGAAGAGATTAAACGTTTTAGGCATATTTTAAGTATTTGTTTTGAAATAGAATATGTAATAAGGCCCTTTTGATTTTTATTTACTCTGGGAATTATTTAATTATTATTTTAAATTATGTTTGGATTATATTAAATTACTAAGTGGAAACGAATTTATTTTGACAACTTATTTATTCAAAATTAGTCATATATATTCATTAAAGTTTACTTTTGGGCATTTTATAATATTTATATGATATCAAAGTTTTTCTCATACAATATTAAATAAACATGGATTTTTCAAAAGTTAACAAGTTTTACTAAATTTTTTATTTTTTTCTAAGTTAAATAAATTTCACTAACATAACCAGATTCGGTCGTAGTGAATGGGCCGGGTTTGGGGATGTTACAGTTTGGTATCAGAGCCCGGTTCAAAACTCGGCTTTGAGGGTTTTGGGCCCAAAAACGTTTTCAAGATGGGCTTTTCAAAAATATGGGTTTTTATAGGTTTTCAGGTTATTCTGGCATGGCACCTGTGTCTCCGACCCGAGTCCGCCAGGTAAGTACTTCAGACTTTTGAAGTGTTTTGTTTATGTGTATTATTATGGGTTTATTTGGGCTCGTAGATTAGTTTTTAGGGCTATTGGACCTTAGGATTAGTCTACTCAAACACATGCATAAGATTTAAGGCTATTAAACAAACCTGTGAAATAAGTCGCCGAGTTAAGGTGTGGCAACCTTGGTGCGCATGTCTAGGATTGGATCCGGAAGAGCTAGGTACTTAAGCAGTCCTCGTGACTCACCTCCTCTTCGCAGGAATCCTACCTGGTGCGTAGCTTCGGCTCACCTTAACCAAGAGGACTTGTTCATAAAGCTAAACCGATTATTAAAACCCGAAAGGGAATTAGCCTTGTTGTTTTCTAAAATTCCTGTTTTAAATTTTCAAATTTACCCTCCGGTTTGTGAAACCTTAAATCTGATTTTGAAGGACGTTTTTCTTTCGATTTACAAAATTACCAAAATGCCCTTAGTGGCAAAATTACCAAAACGCTCAGATTGCAAAATTATCAGTACTACCCTCAAATTTTGATAAAATGCTCTTTACTTTGCAAAATACTAAAATCCGAGTTTTCAAAATATTAGGATACTCGATTTGTGGAAATTTACTGAAAATACCCTCAGGTTGACAAAATTACCGAAATGCCCTTGGTTTCGAAATTTTCAAATTTCTCTCAACTTCTACTGAAATATTCCTACTTTACTAAATATTAGAAAATTCTATTTTGTAAAATGTTGTGATATCTCGATTTTGAGAATTTACGAAAATGCCCCTGATTTCCAAAATTACAAAAATAACCCTGTTTTCTGAAATTTTTGTGATACTTCCGGTTTGAAAAATGAAATCTTCAAGATGACCCCGAGATTTTTATAATTTTGGAATATCTTTAAGTTGGAAAACTAATTTTTCAAAATTTACCCTGAGTTATTACCGATATACCTCTTTAGGAAAATGACGAAATTACCCCTGGGTAGGGAAGGAAAACTTGATTGCTCGAAAGAACTACTCTCAAAAACTTCATTGCATAAAATTGCTCGTGGATAAAACAGTGAAACAATAATTTCTAATCCATAAAACTTTCTAAACAGACTAAATCGTGGTCGCAATACTCGTGGTCGTGGTGGAGGCAGTTTTGGTGACTGTTTGTTTTGTTGCTCGTAAAGTATGTTAGCTCTTGGAGATCAGAGTGCGCAGCGATAGCGTAGTGGAGGGAATTGGACGGTTAGTTTAGACAAGTAATTTCGGGGACGAAATTATTTTAAGGAGGGTAGAATTGTAACACCCCGGTTTTAGGGGGTTAGATTTTTGGTGCTTAGCTCTGGTGTTGGCACACTTTAGTGTGTGGTTGGGTAAGTTTTAGGGGTCCGGAGAACCCTAGGTAGTGGGGGAACGTTTTGGAAATTTTTTTTTAGTTTTAGGGGTAAAAGGGGAGCTTGGACAGAGGGGGCCTTAAGAGAATTTTTGGTGGAATTTTAGCACTAAGAGTAGCTTGGCAGAGTGGCAAGGAGGCGCCACTTAGAGCATGGAGAAGTGACGCCATTTGCAAGGAGAAGGGGCTCAGGTTCGATTCGCAAGGGCAGCAATTGGGGCCTTGTTTTTGCGTCAAAGAGGAGAAGAGTTGGGTGGCTTTTGGAGGCTTGAAAAGTGGAGAAAGACTTGGTCTTCTTTTTTTTGAATTTGGCTAGATAGGTTTGACTTTTTCAAAGCTTTTTGAATGGATGGAAGGGAGGTATTTTAGGAGAGATTTGAGGGATTTTTTGTGGAAGGTTGGAGCTTGGCCGAATGTTATAAATAGGGGGGAGGTGCTCATTTCTTTGCATTCACCATTTTGGCTTTCTCTCCCTTGCCGAATTTTAGCCTTTCCTTTTAGCCTCCATTTTCATTTCCTCCTCATACCTCAACCACACCAAAACGTCTCTCTCTCTCACTTATTCATCTGAGCCGAAACTTCAAGTCCCTTTCTCCTTCCATTTTTCTTATCCATTTCACTCGTGGCTAGACCATAAACTCTCCTCATTTCTCTGATTGCCGCAACACCTTTTGAAGCACCCTAGCACCCACTTCTTTGTCTTCTAGTTTTGCAAAGCCGAACCTACACCTTACCTCTGTGCCAAAATCCCTTTCTATTATTTAACTTACCTTTGCCAAATATTGGAAGTAAATCTCTTCGGGCCTTGGGTTGCAATCGGTTAGTGAAGGCACTTTGGGGATTTGTAGTATTCAGTCAAGCTTCCGCAATCGAACTCGGTAAGAAGGTGGTGTTTCAGCAGAGAGTTAGTCAAGCAGCATTTCGGGATTGGACCGTTTGTGCTATTAAGGTGCGTAATCATCGCACTATTTCTGTGTTCTTGGTTTGCTAACGTGTTACATGTGTATTATGTGTGGAAGCCGTTTATAATAAGTGAGGAGAACGGGTGATGGTAAGATTATTTGTGATGTATTTATGTATATATAAATATTTATATACTTATGTGATGTGATGACTTAACATGTTGCATCTGCATAGTGGCATGGGATTTGGGCTTGACTCGATGAAGGAGGAAGAGTACACAAGTTGTACGTGGTCTAATGATAGCTCCAGCTACATTAGCGCTTGATGGTTAGCTTTGTGCTACCTCAAGGGAGGTGTGGCTCGGTGCCCATCTCGGCGGTTGATGGCTATGTGCATCACCGTAGACAGATTACGATATTTGGATCACTATGGTTGATCGGTGGCTCAGCCACGGCCTTGAGCAGTGAGTTGCCAAGGTAAGGATTTTGGATCACGAGGTGATCAGTGGTGGTTTATCCACGGCCTTAGGCGAAGTCCGCTAAAGGTTGGTGTACGGTTGGACAATGGGTTGGGAGATGCATTCTTGCATGATTTGTTTCGATGGTCGTGTATGGGTATGGGCCAAGCCCATCCGGATGGAAATATGTGTTGTGGTTATGCACTGAGTCAGTGGACTCACTCTTTCATTAACCATTTCAGGTGACGCGTAGTTGGATCGGGTTCGGAGAGGACACATGGTGGCCCATGCAGAAGAAGAGATTAAACGTTTTAGGCATATTTTAAGTATTTGTTTTGAAATAGAATATGTAATAAGGCCCTTTTGATTTTTATTTACTCTGGGAATTATTTAATTATTATTTTAAATTATGTTTGGATTATATTAAATTACTAAGTGGAAACGAATTTATTTTGACAACTTATTTATTCAAAATTAGTCATATATATTCATTAAAGTTTACTTTTGGGCATTTTATAATATTTATATGATATCAAAGTTTTTCTCATACAATATTAAATAAACATGGATTTTTCAAAAGTTAACAAGTTTTACTAAATTTTTTATTTTTTTCTAAGTTAAATAAATTTCACTAACATAACCAGATTCGGTCGTAGTGAATGGGCCGGGTTTGGGGATGTTACATACACAAATCAAAAGGTCTTTAATAGGGTTGTAACGGGGCTTAGGTTAAGGGTATGGAATTTACATGTATAAGCTCAGCTAATATAGAACTAATAATGAATATACTTCTTTTTTTCTAAGAACAAGTCAAATAATAATAAAGAACTTTAACAACTGAAATATAGAGCATGGTTAGGAAATTGTTCAAAATCAAATCTCGACAAAAAGGGAGTCAAGGAATGGTGATGACAAATACAAAGGGTTTTGGGTTAATATTAGCTAGTGAGTCAATAAAAAGGGTTGTTAGGATCAAAGGGGTTCACTAGGGGTTAATTATGAGGGTAGGCTTTTAGTGGAGTAAGTGAGTTAAAACCTAGGTGCCTTTATCATCTCTCTATATCAAATCAAAGGTGTGGTCTTGACATGTATAATTAATGCAAGTTCTAGAATAACAGATCAAAGTTGGCACACTCATAATAAAAAAATGAGCATGAAAAAGAATATATGCTCTATAAGGTTCAAAATCTCACAAAAATTATGGGTGTTTGATATCAACCTCGTAAATTTCAAGCTTCAAATTAATAATTAGATTTAGGTAGACAACCTAGAAAAAATTTTAATTTCTAAAAAATAGACCTATCATGTTTGATTCCCTAGTATCCTTCAAATTTAACCATCAATGCACAATTATCAATGACTTAATCCTAAACACATCAATAAAAATCATAAATCAAATGAAGTTTCATTCTAATCATAATATGAGAAACTTACTTTAGAACAAGGCATAATTCAGGGATTTGAAAATAATGAAGAAAGTTAGGCACTTTCACGAAATAACTATTCAACCCCCCACACTTAAGATGTACATTGCCCTCAATGTACAAAGATAGATAATAACACATTAAATAAGAAAATCAAAAGAGAGGGAGAGAAGTGAAACTTCCTGAATTATTGATGAAATCCTTGGAGGATGTTTCATGACGAATGTGATGACTAGGTATAAGTGATAATTTTGTTCCTTGAGTTGTATATTAATTCTATCTAATCTGCGAAGTCATCAATTAAATGTTTAGGGAGAAATATTTGATGAGAGTTGTGAGAGATACTCGAGGGTTAGATAGCCAGTGATAAAAGAAACTGAACTGTACTAAAAAAAGTTCTAACAAGGCAAAATAAAAAAGTTCAATAACTAAAAATTAAACATAAATAAAAAATGGAAAATAAATATAAGAAGAATGACTCAAAGGTCCTCGCCATCTGCTAGGTCGCTGGTTGGTGGAGACGGCGATATATGAAAGTGGTGACAAATCTGCTGAAGCATGGTCTCAATGTTGCCAAATCGTCGAGCGATATCATTGAATTGTTGAGTACAGTAGTGCTCAAACCGAGTGAGGCATGCAGAAATTGCCAAAAGTGAAGCGGCCATATGAGAAGGACGATGGCTTGGTGGTGGTGCCTCCTGTGGTGGGGAAACATTATCAGTAATGTCCTCAAGTTCCGCTTTGCCAGTGGTAGGTTTAAGTCGATATTGAGGAGGATCAGTTCCACGTCGGTGTTGGATCATCCTCATGTGTTACATAGTCTGGATGCCTTGTGGGGACATCTGACCGATCAGGGTGAGTGAGGATGCCTGTGTGTCAGTGTTGAGGAGTCCAAAATGTCAAGCCAAGCGTGTGATGTACGGACCCATAGATATGACCCCTCTTCTGTGTTGCTGTAACACCCCAAACCCGGTCCAAACACCACGACTGAATCTGGTATGTTACGAGGGAAAACATATTTGAAAACTTTGAGGTTGTACTAGTAGACTTGATAAAACTTTGTTTCTTTTCGAAAACGAGTTGTTGAACATTGTTACCAGAACATTCAGTCTTAGAAAAATTTTTGGTTTCAAGTTTGAATCCGATTGTTTTTCATTCAATTATAAAAACGGTGTGATACCCGATGGTATAGTTCAAAAACATATCGCTTTGTTGGTTTGAAAACGTCGTCTTTCCAAATTTTAATCAAAATTCGCACCAAGTTATTTTCGTTACAGCATATTAAAATCTAATGTAAAAATATAAACATCATAAAGCACATTTTAGAAAGCTTTTACAAATCCAAGATAAACCCAAATAAAAATAAATAAACTAAAGTGCCAAATGCAATAAATCGAGCAAAACTTTTATTAGAGCATGGCATGTGCACCCCGAGTCCATCCTTACTCCAAGTCCGCGTCTCACGAGTCACCCGAAATGTCAAAGGAGAGGGTGAGTCGAGTGACTCAAATGTGTAAACCCCGCTCCCGATAAAACAACATGCTAACACACATCATACATAGCAACATAATTAATGCAACCCGATCCTAACCATCCATACACCTTTTCTACCCCGTGTGGTACCAAACCACTTTGGTGGTGCCAAACCACCGTGACGTATAGTCACAATGTGTTACCAAAACACCGGTGTCCCAAAGACACATTATCCATCGATGTGGTCCCAAACCACCGGTGTCCCAAAGACACAATGTGCTACCAAAGCACCGTGACCGTAGTCACAAATCGATGATGGGGCCAACCCATCGTGTGTTACCAAAACACTAGCAGGGCGATCCCATATCTCAAGTGGGGCCAACCCACGGTGGTCAAACCACGTGGACTAGTCGCGATGATGAGGTGCCAAACCTCTGGTGTCCCAAAGACACAATGTGCTACCAAAGCACCGGTGACCGTAGTCACAAATCGGGTGATGGGGCCAACCCATCGTGTGTTACCAAAACATCGGCGTCAATCCCAGTATAATCATCTCAGTGGGGCCAACCCACTGTGGTGCTCGAGCCACTCGGGACGAGACGCTGAGGTACCAAACCTCTGGAGGTGCCAAACCTCTGGTGACCCAAAGTCACAAAGTGTGCTACCAAAGCACTGGTGCTCGTCAGCACAATATATATCACTGCTCCCTCCTCTCGTATCACCCATCCATCTCATACTCATGTAATCATGCATCTCATGCAAGTCATGCATATTATGCCAACATACCAAGCATTATCTCTCATAGCATACATACAAAACATAAGTCATGATATTATACTTCATTAATAGCACTCATAATAGAACAGACTTACCCGAATCGTACACATACCCTATTTGGGTATCCCATTGTCCATCACACTGTTATAACTTTTAACATGCAAATAGGTTTATTAATAATCTTACTAAGTATCAGTGTGTTAGTTACACACCTGGTGATCACGAGTCCAAAAATCCCACGAGAACGATCTAAGCCCCTCGATTACAAGATCCTATAATCGGTCAAACATTAGGGGTTAGGCACTAAGACATTCGGCCAAGGACACTTAATCAAAGGGGTTAATGTCGAACCCTTACCTTGAAGGTGATTTGGTTTCCTACCAAATCCGAACCACAATGGCCTTCTAAGACACTCAGCCTTCACCTTGAAAAGAATAACAGTTAATCCTTTATCATTCATGCCTTAATCGAAACCAGAAGATCAAACTAACAACAACCAATCACTTACCCCTTACTTACCAACAAAGATTCGGCTAACCACACTAGGAGAGAACCACCAAAGATTCGGCCAAGGGAGACTACTAGGAGAAGAGAAGATATTCGGCTACAATGAGAGCAAAAAGAAAGAAGGAGATTTCGACAACACTGAGGGGATTTCGCTATCACCTTGAAAACAAAACAAAGGAGTGTGGTTTAAGAAAAGAAGAGAAATCGCCAAGTTGCGGGAGGATTGGCTTCACCCAAAAGAAGAGAACACAAGAGGAAAATGAATAGAAAAGGGGTTGATATTCGGCCAAAAGGGTCACAAGAAGAAAAGAAATGAAAGCAAGTAAAATGGTGACACAAAAGGGCATTCGGCTATTAAGAGAACTAATCAAGAATGAAGCAAATTCGGCATGTGTTGCTTGGGCTTTCGGGTTCAAGGAAGAAGAATTAGAAGAAACAAATGAGGTTTCAACTACTAAGGTTTCAAGAGAAGAAAGGAAGAGAGTATGAAAAGAATGGGTGCTAGTTTCGGTTTCCAAAAGAAAATAGAAGAATTGCTTTTGACAAAGAGTGGTTTAAATCACCAAAAATGCCAAATGCATTTTCGGCACACACACCTTCCCTTACCAAGCCGTCATTCTCCCACTCCACACTCCCCCAAATTCGGCCAAAATCCCTCCAAAGGCTCTCCACCACTCATTTCAAATGAGTGGACCAAGTCTTCCTCCACAATTTGCTCTCCCCTTTCATTTGAAATTGAAGACCAAGTCCAAGTAGAATTTCACTTGTCTTCTACTTCTTCCTCCATGCCGTCCAAAAAGGAGCCAAAAGGAGAACTCTGCAGTTCGAACACTGGACCTCCCTCTCCTGGAGATGACGCCATATCAAGCTCCCCCATGTGGCGCATGCTTTGCCACTCCACCAGCTCCTCTTTTGTGCTCAGAAACACAACATAAAATACACATCCCTCAGCTCCATCCGCTCCCCTGACTTAACACCCAAAAACCAAAATTTTTCCATACACTCAGGCACACACCTAGGCTACAATTAAGCCCCTAAAACACCGAAATAGCAACACAACACACAAAACCCATGCAATATCATGCAACACAAAATAGCCCCTAACCCGGGATATTACAGTTGCTCCGTTTGGTGTTGAATGGCGCGGGCTGTGAAATAAGCTAGGTCAAAAATGTGTTCGTTCGACATGCACCATAGGTAGTAGGCGTCGTGAGTATTGACGACGCCATTGCTTTCTTGCCGGCCTGTAAGTGTATGGGATAAAATAGCATGTTTGTACCTCAAGGACGGGACAAGAGGCGTCGCTTTGGAGTGGCTGGGGTCGTAACTACCTCCGTTGGGGGCAATGTTGTACCAACAGCTTACAGGGGTGCGATGAATATGGTGGTGTATCTCGAAGAGATCATTCTCTGCTACAAAGTCTTCCGTATAATGTCCTAGTGTAGTTCCAAACTGTGGTATGTTCAACTATCGTATAGTGCCTTCTAGACGAAATTGTATTGTACCTGAATCATCGTGTTGCGTCATCACCGTCTGAACGTTAAGCAGAACTCTAGAGTGAGTTCTAGGTATGTCGGCTCGATTATGTTAAAGAATTGGTCCCACGGATCAATGGTTAAGAGAGCTTGTACATCATCGGCAAGATGGACTTATTCCAAAGTAGCCCAATTGATACATCTCCCTGTCTCGAGGGATCATGTGCGGAGTATCTTATATAGGTCTTCTTGGGTCCCTGGGGGAAATCGTAGGAACGGGTGGCGCACTTCGGTAGATGCGCTTACGGAGGATGAATCGGGTCCCTTTCGGACGATTACCTACACTCCCGTGGGCAAGGCCGTGTGGTGGGGAAGACCTACGCTTCACTGTATTGGTTAGTTTGGTTTAGGTACTGAAAGAAAAATAAAATAAAAAATGTAAAAATTAATGGGGTTAGTGAAGTTAGTGCTCGGGTTGCCTCCCGAGAAGCACTCGTTTAAAGTCTTAAGCTAGACTTACCCTGGTTTCATTTCTAAAAGAAGGTTCACGGAGCTAAAGCTCCCTTCTTAATTCCTTGAAATCCTCACCATTATAAATTTTCAGTCGATGGCCATTTACCTTGAATACTCCTTGGGTTGGATGGGTTACCTCGACTGTGCCGTAGGGAAAAATAGTTTTGATCATGAATGAGCCTGGCCACTTTGATTTCAGCTTTCCAAGAAATAGTTTGAGTCTTGAATTGTACAGCAGGACCAAGTCTCCTACTTCAAATTGCTTTGATTGTTTTAAGCGAGCATCGTGGCGTCATTTTGTTGCCTCTTTATATAGTCATGAGTTTTCATAGGCTTCAGCTCGCCATTCATCTAGCTCGTTCAACTGCATCATCTTCTTCTCACTTGCGGTTTTAAGATCGTAATTCATGAATTTTATAGCCCAATAAGCTTTATGCTTTAACTCGAATGGTAGATGACAACTTTTTCTATAGACAAGTTTGTACGGGGATGTTCCTAAAGGAGTTTTAAAGCTGTTCTGTAGGCCCATAAGGCACCATCTACTTTTAATGCCCAATCTTTCCTGTTTGATTCAACTGTTTTCTCTAGGATCCACTTAAGCTCTCGGTTTGCTACTTCCACTTGTCCACTAGTTTGAGGGTGATAAGGGGTAGCTGTTCTATGGTGTACTCCATATTTGCTACTTCCACTTGTCCACTTTACTACAGCTCTAGCATCGTTAGTAGGTAAAGCTTGGGCCTCCACCCATTTTGACATGTAATCTACTGCTACTAAGGTGTATTTATTTCTGAATGAAATAGGGAACGGACCTATAAAGTCAATACCCCATACATCGAATATCTCACATGTTAGCATATATGTTTGAGGCATTTCATCACGTTTAGAAATATTACCTGTTCTTTGGCATTTATCACACGAGGCGGCATACCTGTTGGCATCTTTAAAAAGAGTTGGCCAATAAAATCCTGATTCGAGCGTTTTGTTTGTTGTCTTAATCCCGCTGTAATGTCCCCCTGAAGGTCCTGAGCGGTAATGTTCTAGGATCTTACTCACTTCTTTCTTTGTGACGCATCTCCGAATTACTTGATCTGCACATATGCGGGAAAGAAAGGGATCCTCCTAAAAATAGTTTTTCGCATCAGTAAAGAATCGTTTCTTTTGATGATGTGTTAACTTTTTTGGCAAGATGTTAGCAGCTAAATAATTTGCAATATCTGCAAACCATGGTACCTCGAAATTGGTTATAGAAAAGAGTTGTTCCTCGGGGAACGAATCATTTTTCTCACTTTCGTCGAGCTCTTCGATATGTGGGCTCTCGAGCCTAGAGAGGTGGCCTGCTGCAAGATTTTCAGCTTCCTTCTTATCTTGTATTTCCAAATCAAATTCCTGTAAGAGTAAGATCCATCGTATGAGTCGAGGTTTTGCATCAACTTTAGTTAAAAGATAACGAAGAGCTGAATGGTCAGTGTAAATGACAACTTTGGATAATATTAAATACTGCCTAAATTTGTCAAAAGCAAAAACTACAACTAGCAATTCTTTCTCTGTGGTGGTGTAGTTTTCCTGTGCGGGTGTCAATGTTCTGCTAGCATAATAAATTGGCTGAAAATGCTTGTCTCTTTATTGTCCCAGAACGACCCCTACTGCAAAATCACTCGCATCACACATTAGTTCAAATGGTAAATTCCAATCAGGTGCAATTATAATCGGAGCATTTATTAGTTTATCTTTCAGGATATTAAATGCATCTAAACATTCCTGATCGAAATTGAAAGGAACATATTTTTCTAGTAATTTTGTTAAAGGCTTAGCTATTTTAGAGAAATCTTTAATGAATCTTTTATAAAATCCAACATGTCCTAAAAAGCTTCTAATAGCCTTAACTGGACTAGGGGGAGGTAATTTTTCTATGGTTTCAATCTTTGCTTTATCCACCTCAATCCCTTTACTAGAGATCTTATGTCCTAACACAATTCCTTCTTTAACAATAAAGTGACATTTTTCCCAATTCAAGACAAGATTCATTTCCTCACATCTATTTAGAACTCGTTCTAAATTTTTAAGGCTGAGGTGGAAAGAATTACCGAATATCGAAAAGTTGTCCATGAACACCTCCATAATGTCTTCCACAAGTTCATCGAAGTTGGCCAGCATGCAGCACTGAAAAGTAGCAGGAGCATTACATAATCCAAAAGGCATTCTACGATAAGAAAAATACTGTATGGGCATGTAAATGTTGTCTTTTCTTGATCTTCAAAAGCTATTGGGATTTGGAAATAGCCGGAGAGTCTGTCCAAAAAGCAGTAGTACATGTGCCCAGATAATCTTTCTAACATCTGATCAATAAAGGGCAAAGGGAAATGGCCTTTTCTGGTGACATCGTTCAGCTTCCTGTAGTCAATACAGACCCTCCAACCTGTGACTGTTCTTGTAGGAATCAATTCATTCTTTTCGTTAGCTACAACAGTCATGCCTCTTTTCTTTGAAACTACCTGCACATGACTTACACAAGTACTGTTAGAAATAGGATAAATTATTACTGCATCTAGAATTTTAATTACCTCAGTTTTGACAACTTCTTTCATATTGGGATTTAAACGCCTCTGAGGTTGCACACACGATTTATACTCATCTTTTATTAAAATTTTGTCGGTGCAAAATGATGGGCTTATTCCTTTAATATCTGACATTTTCCATGCTATGACCTTTTTGTGCTTCCTTAGTACCCTTAGCAACTCTTCTTTCTCCTTAGGTTCTAGTTCTGAAGAGATGATTATTGGTAGCGTAGAATTATCCCCTAGTAATGCATATGCTAAATGTTTTGGTAATTATTTTAGTTCTAACTTGGGCGGCTCATCAATAGAGGGTTTCTGTTTTAGTTCATCATTGATCTCAATGCCTTCTATTTCCGTCTGTCTAGAGGACGATGTATTGGGATTCACTTGATCGATATCGTCATCTTTCCCCTCACCTTGTGAAAGACACAGTTCCATCGTGTCATTGTGCAGGATTTCCTGCAAAGATTCTTGAAAAATGTGATCAGTGGCATCAACAAAGTAACAAGAATCATCTTGTTCTCTAAAATATCACATGGCATCATAAATTTGGAAAACAATTTCCTCATCTCCTACCCTTAGTGCAAGTTTACCATCACCAACATCAATGACAGCCCTAGTAGTAGCTAGAAAGGGTCGTCCCAAAATTAAAGGTACCTCTACGTCCTCATTCATGTCAAGCACAACAAAATCAACAGGTAATATAAATTTATCTACTTTTACCAGAACGTCTTTAATAATTCCTCTAGGAAACTTAACAGATCTGTCAGCTAACTAAATTCTCATCCTAGTGGGTGTTGGTTCCCGGAGACCAAGTTGTTTAAACATTTTATAAGGCATTAGATTAATACTGGCACCTAAATCAGCTAATGCTTTTTCTATGCTCAAACTACCAATTAAACAAGGAATAGTGAAACTTCCTGGATCTTTCAATTTGGTTGGCAGCTTGTTTTGGATGATAGCTGAGCATTCTTCATTAAGTTTTACCATTGAAATTTCCTCAAACTTCCTTTTATTTGTTAGAAGCTCCTTTAAAAATTTTGCATATGTTGGAATCTACGAAATAGCTTCAACAAAAGGTAAGTTAATATGTAGCTGTTTGAAAAGTTCAAGAAATTTACCATATTTTCGTCTAGGCGGTCTTTCTTCAACTTTACTGAATATGGGATTGTTGATTTAATTTCCTCACGGGTCGGTGTTATCCTTGCCTCATCAGTTTCATGTGGTACCTCTTTCTTTGTTTCGATTAACTCCCTTCCACTTCTCAATGCCACTACCTGTACCTGCTCTTTTTCCCTAAGTAAGCTTTTTGATCATGTTTTAGAAACTAATTTAGTAAGTTCCTTGAACTCCTGTGTCAATGTCTCAAGTTTTGTTTCTATCTTTTGGATACGTGTTTCTGTATTTTGAGACTGTATTTCTGAGGCTGCTATTAAGTTTTTCAGCATCTCTTCAAGGTCCGGCTTCTTATCCTGCGGGTAGGGCTGTTGTTGGAAGTTTTTGGATGGTTGTTGCCTTTGATTTCTTTGACTGCCCCATGAGAAATTGGGGTAGTTCTTCTGACCTGGATTATAAGTATTACTCTAAGGGTTATTGTTAAATCAGAAATTATTACCCATATAGTTCATTTGTTTGCTCTCCATGCCCTGTCCGTAAGGTGGGGACTCAGGATTCGCTACTCCTTCACTTGCGTTGCACTGCATAACTGGATGTGCCTGCGAAGAATCATATAAACCATCAAATTTTTTATGTAGCAATTCTACCTGATTTGATAGCGCAGTTACTGCGTAAAGGTTGAAAACTCCGGCTTCTTTGGCTGGCCTTTTCCTTGTAACTTGCCACTAATAGTTATTCAGTGACATCTCCTCTATAAACTCGTAGGCTACTTCAGGAGTTTTGTTGTTCAGGGTTCCACCGGCAGCTGAATCAATTAGTTGTCGTGTTGAAAGGTTCACACCATTGTAAAAAGTTTGGACCTGTAGCCACAAAGGTAATACGTGGTATGGATAACTTCTCAACAAATCCTTGTATCTCTCCCATGCATCGTATAGTGTCTCTGAATCCATCTGCACAAAAGAAGAGATATCATTCCTTAATTTGGCCGTTTTGGCCGGTAGGAAATATTTTAATAAAAATTTCTTGGTCATTTGATCCCATGTAGTGATTGAACCTCGTGGAAGAGAATGTAACCACTGTTTGGCTTTATTTCTCAAAGAAAAGAGAAATAACCGAAGACGGATGGCATCATCAGAAACGCCATTTATCTTGAAGGTGGCGTAAAATTCTAGAAAATTTGCTAAATGTGTGTTAGGATCTTCATCCTGCAAACCATGAAACTGAACAAACTGTTGTATCATCTGTATAGTGTTAGGTTTCAGTTCAAAATTATTTGTAGTAATAGTAGGCCAAACAATACTAGACTCTGTTCCTGTTAAACTAGGTTTAGCATAATGATACATAGTACGTGGAGCACGACGTTCGGCCATCTCTTGAGGTGGCGGATTATTTTCAGCCATCTCTTCCATGGTATTTATTTCAGCTTCTTGCTCTTTGTCTATGTAGATTAAGCTTCGCCTTATTTCTCTGCAATTTCTACGAATGGTACCTTCAATATCACTGTCGCAAAAAAAGGGATCCTGTCGGGTTCCTTCTAGTCATAAACTAGAGGTACCTAAAATGAACAAATGAAAGAAAATTTAGAAAAGCCAAAAGAAAGAAAATTTAGAAAAGCAATAATAAAATTTAATTGCAAAAATAAAAATAAATATGGCTAAAGTAATAAAAATTAAACGTTCTTAATATTTTAGTGCCCCGGCAACGGCGCCAAAAACTTGATCGTTGTTTTCGCGATGTCAAAGTCTTAAAATTTATAAAAAGAATGATCAAACCTGGAAACTAACTATGACAACGATTGGAGGCAAGCGTACCTATCAAACAGTAGCATAGTTTAGGCAAGACTGGAATGTCGAACCCAAAGGAACCAAAAGTACTAATACTAACTCTCTTTTTATTATCCAGCCTAAGAATTAAATGAATTGTTTGTCTAATCTAAATTAACTAACTACTAAACTAAAGACTCTAAGACAAAGAAGAATAAATTTGGGAAAATACTTGGGAAGGAAAACCAATTGATTTAGACGACACCCAAGGAAGAATCCACCTAGACTTCACTTGTTATCTAACTCTGAACCAGACGATTTATTCATTTGACTTGATCCGTAAGATTCCCTAAGTTATACTAATCCCTGTCTCGAGTCTACCAACGTCTAACCCTAGGTTGATTAATTGAAATCTCTTTCTAATTAAAACACCTAGAACCACATTAACTCAATCTATAGACTCCCATATTAGGTTTCACCCAAATCCGGCAAAATCTTGTCACACTATCTCTATGCACGCGATCAACTCTGCTTAATTATGCTAGATCTACTCTTAGACAGAGACTTTTGCTCCTCCACCTAAGCACATCATACTTGAATTAATATCCTGGAAATATCAACACAAAAATTAAAAACACATAATTAAGAACAAGTCAAATATTTATCATATAGTTCAGCAAACGATAACAAGATTCATCTTAGGTTTCATCCCCCTCAGGTATCTGAGGGTTTAGTTCATAACAATAAAAGAAAACATCTCAAAAGAAAAGATAAAACAAAACATAAGAAATCCCTAAAACTCCCTAAAGACTTTGAAGGAGAGATCCTCCGTCTTGAGTATAAATCGTGGGTTCCCCCCTTTTCTGGTCATACTTAGGGTGTTTATATAGGCTTCTGAATATGTTTCTTTGCCCTTAAGTATCCAAATCCGAGTGAAACTCTTCTTTCCTGCAACAGGGACACGCCCATGGCACACGCCCTTGTAAGTCGTGGCCAGGCCGTGTTTGAACTTGTTGAATGGGGCACGGCCATGTGGTCCTAGGCCTAGGCCGTGTGGATTTCGTGATATGGCCCATTTACTCTGTTTTGGGCCCATTTTTTGTTCTTTTCGTCATTGGGTGCTCTCCTAAGTATAAAACATGAAAACAAAGGATTAAGAGCACCAATTTACACAATTCAAGGCTTAAATCATCCAAAAGCGTGCTAAAGTGGGCCTAAAATATGTTACTTTTACGGTTTATCAACCTTCAAACTCAAGAATGCAACATCTCAACATATCCTCAAGTATATGAATAATCTGCTCTGATTGACCATCTGTTTGTGGATGAAAAGCAGTACTGAAGTGCAATTTCGTACCTCAAGGTTCTTGTAGTTTCTTCCAAAATCACGAAGTAAACCTCGGATCTCTGTCAAGCACAATAGATAGTGGCACCCCATGGAATATCAAAATATCAGAAATATATAACTCAGCTAACTTATCAAGGGAATAATTCGTTCTCACCGTAATAAAATGAGATGATTTTTTCAATCTATCAACTATAACCCATATTGTATCTTTCTTCCTTGTAGTTAAAGGAAAACCTAAAACAAAATCCATCGTCTCTCTATCCCATTTTCATTTAGAAATCATAATCGATTGTAACAAACCGGATGGCACCTGATGTTCAGCTTTAACTTGCAGACAGATTAAACATTTTGAAACAAAATTGGAGATATCTCTTTTCATTCTAGGCCACCAGCAAAGTTGTTGCAAATCATTATAGATCTTTGTACTTCCCGGATGAACAGATAAGTCACTGCTATGTGCTTCTTCCAAGATCAACTGAATCAACTCTGGATTTCTCGGAACATAAATCCAATCTCAGAATCTCAAACAATCATCAACATCAACTCAAAATTCAGAATCAGAGTTTAAATTACACTAAGCTCGTTTCGCTAACATTTCATTATCAACTTTCTAAGCATCACAAATCTGCTGTAAGAGCAATGGCCTCGCTTTCGTCTCACCTGCAATTGCGCCGTCATCACACAAATCCATCTAAGTATTCATTACTCGTAAAGAGAATAAAGACTTTTGGCTAAAAGCCTCAGCAACAACACTAGCTTTTCCCAGTGATAATCAATCACAAGTTCGTAGTCATTTAACAGTTCTAACCATATTCTCTGTCGTAAATTCAAATCTCTCTGAGTCATCAAATATTTTAGACTTTTATGATTTGAAAACACATGACATTTCTCACCGAAAAAATAGTGGCACCAAATTTTTAGAGCAAATACAATCGCAGCTAACTCAAGGTCGTGCGTCGGATAATTCTTTTCATGCGGTTTCAATTGTCTTGAGGCATAAGCTATAACTTTGCCTTCCTGCAGCAAAACACATCCTAGAGTGTTCAATGAATCATCACTATATATCACAAATTCTTTACCGGATTCTGGCTATACTAGCACTAGAGCTTCAGTCAATAGGGCTTTCAGTTGATCAAAGCTTTTTTGACACTTTTCAGACCATTCGAATTTCACATCTTTCTGAAGCAATCTCGTCAACGAAGTTGAAATCATCAAAAAGCCTTTTACAAATCGTCGGTAATAACCAGCAAGTCTTAGAAAACTGCAGACTTCAGACACATTTTTCAAAGGCTTCCACAAAATAGCTGAAATCTTGATTGGATCAACTAGTATCCCGGATGCAGACACAATATGCCCCAAAAATCCAACTTCACGCAACCAAAACTCACATTTACTAAACTTTGCATACAATTGCTTATCAAGCAGAGTTTGTAGCACAATTATCAAGTGTTCGAGATGCTAAATTTCATCATGTGAATAAATTAAAATGTCGTCAATGAATACAACAACAAATCGATCTAAATACAATATTAAAATTCTGTTCATCAAGTCCATAAAGACAGCAGGAGCATTTGTTAATCCGATAGGTATAACTAAAAACTCATAGTGCTCGTACCTCATTCGGAAGGCAGATTTTAGAATGTCTGAATCATTTACTCGCAACTGATAGTATCCTGATCTCAAATCTATCTTTGAAAACACAGTAGCTCCTTTCAACTGATCAAACAAATCTTCAATTCTGGGCAGAGGATATTTCTTCTTAATAGTCACTTTGTTTAACTGACGATAATCAATACACATTCTCATTGTACTGTCTTTCTTTTTCACAAACAAAATGGGAGCACCCCAAGGTGAGAAACTCGATCGTGCGAAACCTCTGTCTCTCAACTCTTGCAACTGAGACTTCAAATCTTTTAATTCTGTTGGAACCATTCTATACGGAGCTATTGAGATAGGGGTCATTCCCGATACTAACTCAATGCCAAAATCAACTTCTCGTATTAGAGGTAATCCCAGTAATTTTTTAGGAAACACATTATGGAATTTACAAACCACATACACAGATTCAATTATCTTTTCAGTATCTTTCAAATCAATCACATAGGCAAAAATAGGCTTCGCAACCCTTTCTCATATAACTCTGAGCTTTCATTACTGATATCACAGCCGATAACCCATTCAAATCATTAGATTCGATCTAAATTACCTCATCATTCTGACATCTCAAATCAATAGTCTTCCGTTTGAAGTTAACAATAGCATCATGCTAAGTTAGCCAATCTATACCCATGATTTTATCAATTTTATCAAAAGGTAATAACATCAGATCAGCCGAAAAATAGATATCCCGAAACATTAATAGACAATTCTTGCACACTTTATCAACCAGGACACTTTTGCCTAAGGAGTTCGATACTCTAATTACAAATTCAATAAACTTTACAGGCAAAGTCTTACTGCATACTAAATTCATGCATACATATGAATGAGTTGATCCTGTGTCTATCAGTGCAATCACATAAGTATAATAAAGAGTAAATGTAATAACATTTGGAGACAAAGCTTCCTTAAGAGCTCGAATGGCGTAAGCTCTGGCAGGTACTTTCACCTCAGATCTACCAACTGTATCGTTCATATCTCACTGGCTACCACTCACATTTCTCTTGTTCCTGGGAGGTCTACCCCTAGCTGAAGCATTATTCGACTTCGGATTCTGTACAATCTCTTGCTCAACAGACTTGAGACAGTTTCGGATAAAGTGATCTAAAGATCCACATTTGAAACAAGTTCGATCCTTTAATCGACAATTGCCCGGATGTCTTTTACCATAATGTCTACACTCGGGTCACTCAGATCTAACATTTCCAACACTTGCGATTGAAGTAGCTGGAGTTTGGAAGCTCAAATGTGATCTTGCACGATATCTGCTTGAATATCCTGCATTAGCCTTTGAACGACTATACTCTTCTCAGAAATTATTTAATGTAGATTAAAATGATTTACTCGAGGATCTCTTTCTCACATCTCTAACTTCTATCTCAGCTTTTCTTTTCTCTTTCCCGAGTTCTTCAACTTTACATGCTCTGTCAACAAGCACAGTGAATTCTTTTATTTCCAGAATCTCGACTAACAAACGGATATATTTATTCAAGCCGTCTTCTAACCTCTTACACATTATTGCCTCATTCGAAATACATTCTTGTGCATACTGGCTCAGTCTCACAAATTCTCGCTCATATTTTGTAACAGACATACGACCCTGTTTCAATTTAAGAAACTTTTTTTGCTTTTGATCAATAAATCTCTCACTGATATATTTCTTCTGGAATTTTGATTGAAAAAATTTTAGGTAATTCATTCTTTCAAAGTTTTCCACCATTGCTAAGTTGCATCTCTCAACACAGAAATAGCATATTTCACACATTCGTCAAGGGTACACGACATCTCATCAAATAGTCAAATCGTATTCTCGAGCCAAAATTTAGCTCTCTCAGCATCATCATCCATGGTAGAACAATACCGTACTGTTTAAACGCTGGATAAAGGTGTTCTCACACTCTTGTGCTATTGTGAATCGGCAAAAGTCGAAAAGCTGAACTTTCGACATCTGAGAGCCCTCTAGCGTGCGAACGCTCGTAGAGATAAATCAACCCACAATCGTTGGCGTTAGACCATAGAGACCGTCACAGACGTTTTTGTGGGCTTAGGTCGTAATGGGCCTCGTTGGGCCTAGATGGGCCACGTGGGCCTAATGGGCCCCACATGGGTAAAATCCACAATAAGAGGATATTAACGGATTGGGCAGTGAGATTCGCATCATCGCGACTAAAATTGGGTTGAACGGGCCGCACGAGCGTGTGGGGCCACTTGGGCCAGATAGTGAGCTTTGGGCCCAGTTACACTATTTTTCCCAGATAAGTTATTCGAGTCGTTTGAAACGACGATAGGCCTAGGGTAAGGTCGTAAAAATTACCAAACTACCCTCGATGGGTAAAATTATGGAAATACCATTGATGGGTAAAATTACCAAAATACCCTCGATGGGTAAAATTTCCAAAATACCCTCGATGGGTAAAATTACCGAAATACCCACGATGGGTAAAATTATCGAAATACCTTTGATCGGTAAAATTACTTAAATACCCTCAAAGGGTAAAATTATCAAAATACCTCTAAGGGGTGAAATTACAATTTTACCCCTAACCGAAAAAATGACCGTTATACCCCTAGTGGTAGGTAAGTGGTGTGTGTGTGATATTTATATGATTCATAATGATTGTGACATACTGCACACACGAATTATTTATGACACAACATTCTACATTGCGGCTGGGATTTGGATTTGGAGGACGTACTGTACTAGTGGCTCTGCCACATTTTTATTGTTCTAGTGGCTTCGCCACGTATTCTGATTTTAGTGGCTTGACCCATGTTTACTATCATTAGCAGCTTTGCTGCGTTACTACTAGCAGCTGTGCTGCGTTATTGGTATGTTGGCTGGGTGGTCGACTTGGTCCCCACATGGTGTGCTGGTGGGTACTGGTGGTGTGTTGGCTGGATTGGGTTGGGTTGCATTACTGTTCTACTCTGTGATCATTTGGGCTTAGGCCCACACTACTACTGTATAGGGCTAAAGCCCAAACTAAACTGATACTAAATAGGGCTCAGGCCCAGACTATTATTGAATGATTGGGGATTACATACTGAGTTCTCGTAACTCACCCTTTTCTTTAACTGTGTAGGTAATCCCCAGCCTTAAATGATTTGGAGTTGCGAGGAACTCGGAGGTAGCCACACGCTCGTTATGATTTAATCTTAGACTTAGTTATTTTATTTTTTTATATTGGGTTAATAGTTATGTAATAAGGCCATTTGGGGTTTTAACTTTTCTTTGGTGTTTTCTCCTTATTTCAACCAGCTAGACTAGGAAACACGGGTTTTTAAACAATAACTATTCCTTAAGAAAACACGTTTTTCAAAACTTAAAGTTTACAACTAGAAAAAGGCTTCCGCGATTTATTCCAGATTATTAAGCTTATAACAATTGATATGACCTATAATTGGATAACATGATTTTTCAACACTAATGTTTTCAACAACAATATTTTAAATGGGGTTTAAAATTTAGTAGCGAACTTTTATCGATAAGCCCGGTTTTCGAACGACACTTCGATGTGACACATCAAATCCGATCGTAACGTCTAGGCCAGGTTTGGGGTGTTACATTTAGTGGTTTCAGAGCCCAATTGCAAAACTCGACTATGGAATGGGATTTAAAGTTTTTTTTCTAAAATTGCCTGAATTCTGGTTTTGGAAAGAAAATTGAAAGGTTATTACTGAAAGTGTGGCAGACCGAGTCTCCGGCGCAAAATCTGTAAGTTCTCTGACAATGCTTTCTGTTATATACTAAAATGATATAATGAGAAACTACTATGGATAGTAGTATTGTACTGAAACACTTTAGTTAGGGTAAACTAAGATTATAGAAGGCTAAAAACAGTAGTGAGGTCTCGATCTCTGGAAACAACTCTAAATTACTGTGTATCATAAAATATCTGTTAATAAACATTGAAATTATAAGCTGATGCATAAAACTCCTAAAGTAGATAAATACGCGATATTGATATGAGCACAAGAGGTCACGGAAGGGGCACACGTGGCCGCGGTAGAGGCCGAGAAGGTGCTAGGGCTAGGTCTGCAGCATCGGGTCACATGCTGACTAGGGAGGCACCATGTAACACCCCAAACCCGGCCTAACGTTACGATCAGATCTGGTATGTTACAGGGTGAAGTAAAAATGAATCTTGTTGAACTTGGGAAAAAACCGTAGTTTTGAAAACCCTTCGATTAAAGTGATGTATTGAAAACAGTGATTTGTTTGTTTAAGAAAATTTTCAATTTTTAGTTAATCAAATATTTGTTATGCTTGTTGATACTTTAAAGAAAATGATTATTTTGTATTGCTCGTATTTTGAAACTCCATTTCCACTTTAATGATTAAATTATCATAGTATCGAATTTGAAATAACCAGTAAAGAACAAAAACCAAAGACTAACTTAGAAAGGCCTTATTACATAACAAAAATCCCCAATTTAAAATAAAGTAAAGCAGTAATCAAGTTTTACGAAAAGGAAAGACTTTATGGTCTCCACGAGTCCGCCTCGGCTCCTATATCCACGATCTACTGAGTACCTGAAAGGTTAGACAAGGGGTGAGTCACTGAGACTCAGTGTGTAAATCCCTTATAACACATAAACTGCGCGAGGCCCACAAACGTATATTGGGCCTTAGCCCATTCAAGATGGCATAAAAATAAATGAATGCATATGTCCCAGCCCAAACCTAGTTTTTCCATCCTCTACACGCCAGCCCGTACCAGCCTATCACACCGTGGGGATTTCTACAATCAACCCTCCATCCGCTACACGCCTCATACGTGGCTTAGCCACCGATCACTATGTGACAAAAAAATACTATAATGTGGTTTAGCCACCGATCACTATGTGACCAAAAATAGTATAATGTGGCTTAGCCACCGACCACCATGTGACCAAAAATAGTATAACGTGGCTTAGCCACCGATCATCATGTGACCAAATAATCAGGCACTTCCTTTATATCATATCCAAATCCCATGCATAACATACATGTCATAATCAATGCAACATGCTATCAACACAGTAAAATATTACCACATACATCCATACACACAAGGAAAACGCTATAGTCACGTACCTGGCATCCCTAGCCTTACCCACAAGGGTATTACGACTGTCTACACAACCTTTTCCGGCTTTTCAGCCCATACAATTACTATTACAGTTAAAATAAAGCTTACGAGGTTTTACACACCTAATAACAAGCAAAATAGTACTCTCTACGTCGACATTATCGATAGCAGAAGTGACTGCTATCTGCCTACCACCCTGTTCTGAAGCCAGTCCACAACCCGGTGGCCAATCTCGAACTGCTGACACCGCTCGTTTCTTAAACTTAGGGGCTAGGTTTACGGGTCCAACCCCCTCCTTTGCCTGATTGGTATTGGATTCCATCAAAAGACCTTGGTTAGAAGATACTATAAGGAAACAGCGGTTATTTAACAACAACACAGGGTTAAGATAGTGAATAACGATAAGTGGACCTAATCAAATATCTGAAGAGAAAACCCTTACCTTAAAATCCCGAAAAGAGAGGTAGGGTTCAAAGATTCGTCTAGCAATACTTCCCGGAATAGGCGCCCTTAATAGACCAACCCAAAGAAGGATCCGAAATAGATGCCTAGCACTTAGCCCCCTTAATCAACAGAACACAGAGAGAGAAAGAAACAAATTAAAGTATTAGTCAAGGCAGAATCAGCCTTACCAAGAAAAGAAGGAATACGAGTTTAATCAATGAGAAAATGAAAGGGAATGATTTTACCTTAACACAGAGGATTCGAATAACACCCAAGAGAACTCGGGACAAGCACAACAGTAGAGAAGATTTGGCAATGATCAAGAGTGGAAGAGAATAAGATGAAAGAATCGAAAATGAAGATAAAAGAACTTCAATGAAGGCTTAAGAGTTTTGACTTTTAGAGAAACCCAGGGAAAAATGGAGGAAAGAATGGCTAGGGAGATTCGGCTTTTACAAGGAATAGAGAAAGGAATGGAAGTAAATAGGGGTTTCAGCTTATGATAGGAAGAGAAGATGAGTAAGAGATCAACGGGAATGATGTAAAAGAAAATGAAGAAAAAGAAAGTGCACCAATGGTCTATCACATTCAGCTCAAGAAGAAAAGAGAGGAGAATAGATGTTGACTAATACCATTTCGGCACACAAAGGATTATGGACTCAAAAGTAAGAAAAGAAAGAGATTCCAAGGCTTAAGCACAAAACGACACTCACGTCCCCCTCATACCCGAATTTGTTCTAAAGAAACTAAAATGGAACCTAAGACCACTAATGAGTTTCGGCACACCACTACAAGCAAAACCGATTGCTTTCCCCCTCCATAGGCTCCCAAAATTCGGCCACCACCTTCACCACATGCTAATCCCTTATTTTTCTCCTTAATTCACTCCTGATCACTCATTTGAAATAGTTTGAATGGTTCAAACTCCTCTTTCTTCTCTCAACCACACATTTGAATTATTTGACTCAATCAACTCTCCCCTCTTGAAGCATCCTAGCCGAACTCTACCTCTGCTCCCCTTGACGCCAAAAAGAATTCCAAAATGAGCACCATGCGACTTGAACCTGCTCCCTCTTTGCTTCTCTGTGGCATCACCTACCAACATTCTAAGTGATGCCTCCTTGCCATTTTGCCACTTCAATTCATGTGTCATCAACCACAAGCAATAACCCTTAAGTCTTGCTCCAGTTAGCTCTCCCTTGAAAGTGCCTAAAAACTAAAATTTTGTCCAGGCTTCGGCTTAACCCCAGCCTTCCTTGGACCCTAAAACACACGAAAATAATGTACAAAACACAGCATACACACACAACATACATTAGATGCAGAACCCCCCAAAACCAGGATGCTACACACCAGCCTCACCAGTAACTGAGACGTGGTCTCATAACCGAGCCGTTGGAGATGATGCTTTATCTCAAGTAATGTTGCGGGTCTTCGAAAGGGTTGCTAGAGCAAGTACTGAATTAGTTGGCCGAGGGTCCATTTCTGAGCAACTCCGGTCTAATGGAGTGAAAATCTATAGGGGCATTTCTGGTGTAGCCCCGAATGTTGCAGAATATTGGCTAGAGGCTACCAAGTGAATAATGGATGACCTCAACTGTACTGTAGAACATAAATTAAAGGGAGCAGTGTCCTTACTATGGGATGAGGCATACCAATGATGACTCACTATGAGAGAAGGCATGCGGGTCAACCGCTTTACATGGGATTTCTTTCAGGCAGCCTTTCAAGGAAAATATGTTGGGGCGAGCTACGTGGATGCCCGAAGGATGGAATTTCTGAGCTTGGTCTAGGGGAATAGGCTAGTGTCAAACTTTCTGCGGTTGAGTTGGTATGCTCGGGGCATAGTCGCGACTGAGTATGAACGTTGTGTGGGTTTCAAAGATGGGCTCCGGGATGAGTTGCAGGTGTTGATAGCTCTGCAGAGGGAATGAGACTTTGCTACCTTTGTTGAGAAAGCAAAAATTACCGAGGATGTGAAGCGCTCAGAGCTCCAGGATCGTAAGAAGGATAGGGGCGAAAATAAGAGGGATTTTGAGCCTTCAAGTTCTTTTGTGGGCCTAATAAGAAGCCTAGATTTGACGGGCCAGTTCCTGTTGTTATTAGACCGTAGCCTTGCACTGATTGTGGGATATCACACCAGGGTGAGTGCTGGAAAGGAACTGGGGCGCGTTTCAGATGTTGGTCCATGGATCATCAGGTTAAGAACTGTGCTCAGAGGCCTATTTAGATGCAAGCTGTAGGTCAGGGCTATGTGTAACCAGGGAGAGGTGGTTAGTAGCCATCGAGAAGCCGGGGTCAGGCCAGAGGGGGAAATGGTTTGGGAAGAGGTCGTGGAACACCGGGCAGAGGTACTGGTAACACTGAAGCGAGACAGCCAACCTTAGTCTACACTACTCGTCACCGAGAGGATGGTGATGCCCCAGATGTCATAATTGGTACGTTCCTAATTTATAATGTACCTTACACTGCTCTAATTGGCATTGGGTCTACACACTTGTATATTGCATGTACTGTGTCTGAGACATTGGGTTTTCAGTTTGAGATTATCGATAGTGAGATGACTGTGTTAAGTCCACCGGGACAGTCGGTTAGGGTGAATAAGTTGTTCAGATATGTACCCCTAGAGGTCCAAGGAGTTGTCTTTCTTGTAACAGTCCGGTATAGACCCTAGTCGAAATAGTGGTTTCGGGACCACAAATCCAAGTCAGTAAAATATTTTAATATTATTTTCTATTTCATAAACATGTGATTATGTATGTGTGAAAACTTCGTAAGTTAATTTGTCTGTCTATGTGCTTAATTTGACAAAAGGATTTAATCGCATTAAATGTGAAATTTGCATGTTATATGTTAAAGCACTTATGTATTGTGGCTATTAAAAGAGGAGGCCTTATGAGGTAATTAGACCACTATTAAGTTAGTAGATGGATAAAGGTCATAAATACCATAATGTTTATAAGTATATATGTTTAGTAAAAGGTTAAATATGTCATTTATGTATTAGAATGTATTATGATTAAACAAAGCATGAAAATGGGCAATAATTCATCCGTCTATCACTGAAAATTCAAAAGAAAGAAAGGAATAATACTATCCTAGTTTTCGGCATCTATCAAGCAAAAAAGGTATGTATTGGCTTTTGATTTTTATGATTTTATGTTTTTGAGATTGTTGTTTAGTCTACTATCAAGCCCCTATTGTAATTTGAAGAATTGATGATGTTAATGAGATGTGCCATTGATGAAATGGTGAGTTTGTGATGAGTTTTAGTGTTAAATGAACATGTTTTGTTCTTGATTTTTTTATGAAATTAGCTATTTAGGGCTAAATTGTGAAAATAGCAATTTGAGGGACTAAATTATAAATTTGATGAAATTTTTGGACTTGTATGAGATATATGGGCATTCGGCTAAGCATGGTCAAATGGTGATTTTGTATATTTGATGTTTTGAGAAAAATGGACTAAATTGATAAAATATACAGATGTGAGGGCTAAATTACAAATTGCCCTAAATATGTGTTTTAGGATTGAATTGAATGTGTTAATAAATAAAATGGTTAAATTTGAATATGTATAGATCAAGAACCAAAGAATACGGACTTAGATTACGGGAAAGCGAAAGTAGTCGAATAGTCGAGTCAGAACGAATATCTGAATTTGAGGTAAGTCATTATACAAATAAATGTATTTGTAATGAATTATGAATGTTTATATGAAAACTGATAATGATGAATGCATATGAGATGTGGAATATATGAAATTCGAGATAAGATCGACATATTGTTCGCATACGATAAGTCCCGTACGAACCTAGGGTCAACTATGTCATGACATAGGTATCTGTTATGTTTTATCATGTAAGACCACGTCTGGGACGTTGGCATTGATTCGAGATTTCGTGTAAGACCACGTCTGTGACGTTGGCATCGATATGAGACTTACGTGTAAGACCATGTCTGGGACATTGGCATCGAATTAATTCGCGTAAGACCCTGTTAGGGACAGTGGCATCATCTGATTACATGTAAGACCACGTCTAGGACGTTGGCATTGTACGACTATTCTGAGTATTTTGCATATCCTATTAGATTCCGAATGATTCAACGTGTAAATTCGAGCTACGAACGATTATGTGATTGTAAATTTGTTTCAGGTATGTTTGATATGTACACAAGGTGTGTATGAAAGGTAAGTATCTATATGAACTTACTAAAATAAATATGTGAAATGGAATGATGAAATGATATGTGAAATTTTGTTTAAAAGACCTATGTGTATATGTGATATTTGAGTTGAATAATGTGATAAGTTATGGCTAACTAAGTGAGCCAAACTCTATGTGAGATGTTTATGTTATGAGAACCATTATTGTTATCGCATCAAAACGGTTATGAGCATTTTATATTAAGTTTATTTGTATATGGCCTAAGAGCACACGGCCATGGTACACGGGCGTGCCTAGTGGCCGTGTGGAAACGTCAGTATACATGCCCTGAATTGGCACGGCCAAGACACATGGGTGTGTCTGGTGTCCGTGGAAGACACACGGCCTGCCCACGTGGACGTGTGGCCTTCATAACTTAGAAAAGTTTTAAATTTCTGAGAATTTTCGTATGTGTTTGGTTTGGTCCTGGTCCTACTCTAAAGCATGATTAGGTCTCGTTGATCTATTTAAGGGACACTTTGATTTCGATTGATGAATGGTTGTATGAAATGTTTGTAAAAGTTTTTTATCTGTCCAATAACGCCTTTAACCCTAATCCAGCGACGGATACGGGATAGGGGTGTTACATTTTCGACAGATTTGATGGAACTGTCGTTTGGCGAATTCGATCTTATTTTGGGCATGGATTGGCTAGTGAAACACCGTGCAAATTTGGATTGCGCTGCTAAGTTTATGGTATTGAAGACTTTTGAGGAGAAGGATGTGGTTGTGATAGGGGAGCGGAGAGATTATCTGTCTAATATAATTTCAGCGTTAAGTGCCGAGAAACTTGTTCGCAAGGGTTGCAAGACGTTCTTAGCTTATGTCAGCATTCTTGATGCAAAAGGTCCTTCTGTTGGGGATGTCAAAACTGTGAAGGAGTTTTCAGATGTATTTCTAGAAGAGCTTCTAGGATTGCCCCCAGACCGCGAGGCCGAATTCAGTATCGAGTTCCTACCGGGAATAGCTCCGGTGTCTATCGCCCCATATAGGATGTCACCGAAGGAGCTAGTAGAATTAAAGGTTCAAATTCAAGAGCTACTGGACCGAGGATTCATTCACCGAGTGTGTCTCCTTGGGGGGCACCAGTGTTATTTGTGAAGAAGAAGGATGGGTCTATGCGCATGTGCATCTATTATCATCGACTGAAGAAACTGATGATTAAAAACAAGTGCCCTTTACCGAGGATAAATGATCTGTTTGACCAGCTACGAAGAGCTTTGGTTTTCTCCAAGATAGATCTTCGATCTAGGTACCAATAGCTAAAGGTTAAGGAGGCGGATGTGTATAAGACTGCTTTCAGGACTCGTTATGGTTATTACAAGTTTCTAGTAATGCTGTTCGGGTTGACGAATGCACCAGCTAGTTTTATGGATATGATGAGCCGAGTATTCCAGTCCTATTTGGATCGATTCGTAGTGGTGTTGATAGATGACGTCCTGGTGTATTCAAGAACCGAGAAGGATCACGATGCACATCTTCGAATTGTTTTGCAAATCCTGAGGGAAAAGTAGCTATATGCAAAGTTCAACAAGTGTGAGTTCTGGTTGCGAGAAGTGACATTTCTGAGTCACGTGGTGTCTTCCGAGGGGATTAGGGTTGATCCTTGGAAAATTGAAGCTGTATTGGATTAGATACCACCGAAGACTGTATTTGAGATTCAAAGTTTTCTCGGTCTGGCTGGGTACTATAGACATTTCGTTGAAGGGTTCTGACTGATTGCGGCACCTCTGACTAAGTTACTACATAAAGGGGTACCTTTCAATTGGACGACAAGTAGCAAGAGAGTTTTGAGAAACTAAAAAAGGTTCTGACTGAAGCCCCTGTGTTAATACAGCTAGAGCTTGGGGAGGAATTCATTGTTTACTATGATGTGTCGCACACTGGATGGGGATGTGTGTTGATGGAAGAGGGTAATGTGGTTGCATACGCGTCTTTTATTTCGTCACTTGGTGGTGTGAGAGGTAGAGTTTGAATCAAACTCGGCAAAGGAGGTTGGAGACTTGGTCAACAATTTTGAATGAGAGGCTAGGAGTAATTCAAGGAGGGATTGGTGGAGTGTTTGAAGAAGTTGGGATTTGAAGGGAGTCTTAGCCAGTTGGGAGAGGATGAGTAAGGGGGAATTTCGACTAGAGGGTTTTCATTTGTGCAATTTTGGCAATAAGGGTGAGTGAAGAAGCTGGATCTTCTCTTTGGCATTTTAAGGTTTTCTTTTGTTCCATTTCGGGATTCATTCCTTTTGTGGCATCTCGTGTAACCTTTTACCATTTGGGTCTTATCTTTTCTTTCTTCATTTCATCATTATTTCTCTATTGCTGCCTACTTTCTGCCGAATCACCTTTTTCTTCTTTCGGTTTCTCCTTTGGCCGAACACAACTTCTTCTTTTCCCTCTTATTATTCTTTTGTTTTCTTTGCAAGATAGCCGAACATTTTCTCTCTTAAAACCTTGGTTCTTCTTGTGTCGGTTGAATCTATTAAGGCCTGAGTATCTTTTCCTCTTCGTTCCTAACCGTTTCTGAACCTCTCCGATTGATTGGTAAGTGGTGGCATTAGCTGAATCTAGGCTGGCTTCCTTCTCCTTACTCGATTTTGTTTCTCTTCCTAGTTGCCATGGAAATGTGTATTGCTAACACATTCTTTTTCATCAAATGTTGCTAGGGACTCATTTTCCTTAACCAATGGGTAGGCCAATTACTTTTCCACGACAAGAGATCTTTCGTTTTGTGGTAAGTAAAGTTAGTTTGATTAAAGCATTCCAATTTTATGGATTAACAAGGGTTTGTGACTAATTAATGGGGCAGTTGTTATCATAGGTATCTTGGAAGAACTTCAAACTACAACCAATAATAGGTGTGTAATCGTACACCCAATATCGTATTGTTTAAACGCTGGATAATGGTGTTCTCACATTCTTGTGCTATTGTGAATCGGTAAAAGCCGAAAAGTCGAACTTTCAGCATCTAAAGGCCCTCTAGCATGCGAACAATCGTAAGGATAAATCGAGCTGCAATCATTGGCGTTAGACCGTAGAGGCCATCACAGACGTTTTCATGGGCTGAGGTCGTTATGGGCCTCGTTCAGCCGAGACGGGCCACGTGGGCCCAATAGGCCCTACATGGGTAAAATCCACAGTAAGAGGATATTAATGGATTGGACAGTGAGATTCGCATAGCCGTGACTAAAATTGGGTTGAATGGGCCACACGAGTGTGTGGGCCCACTTGGGTCGAAAAGTAGGGTTTGGGCCCAATTATACCATTTTGGCTAGATAAATTATTCGAGTCGTTTGAAACAACGGTAGGCCTAGGATATGGTCGTAAAAATTATCGAAATACCCTCGATGGGTAAAATTATCGAAATACCCTCGAAGGGTAAAATTACCGAAATACCCTCGATGGGTAAAATTACCGAAATACCCTCGAAGGGTATAATTATCAAAATACCCCTGATGGGTGAAATTACTGACAAAATGATCGTTATACCCCTAGTGGTAGTTTAAGTGATGCATGTGTGATATTTATATGACTGATAATGATTGTGACATACTGCACACAGGAATTATTTATGACACGACATTCTGCATTGGGGTTGGGATTTGGATTTGGAGGAAGTACTGTACTAGTGGCTCTACCACGTTTTTCTAATCTATTGGCTTCGCCACGTATTTTGATTTTAGTGGCTTGACCAACATTTACTGTCATTAGCAGCTTTGCTGCGTTACTACTACCAGCTATGCTGCGTTATTGGTGTGTTGCCTGGGTGGGTCGACCTAGTCCTCACATGGTGTGTTGATTGGTACGGGTGGTGTGTTGGCTAGATTGGTTTGGCTTGCATTACTGTTCTGTTCTGTGATCGTTTGGGCTTAGGCCCACACACACATCAGAAATGCTAAAGCCCGGTCGAATCGATCTCGAATAGGGCTCGTGCCCGGACTACTATTATTGCATGATTGGGGATTACACACTGAGTTCTCGTAACTCACCCTTTTCTTTAATTGTGTAGGTAATCCCCAGCCTTAGATGATTTGGAGCTGCGAGGGACTCGGAGGTGGCCATACGCTCGTTATGAATTAATCTTTGACTTAGTTATTTTATTTTTTATATTGTTTAATAATTATGTAATAAGGCCATTTGGGGTTTTAACTCTTCTTTTGTGTTTTCTCCTTATTTCAACCAGCCACTGTAACAGACCGAATTTGACCCTAATCGGAACGGTGGTTTTGGGACCACGGATCCGGGTCTGAGAAATATTTAAATATTATATTTTGTGTTTATTATATGTGAATTACTGTGTGTGAAAGTTTCGTAGAAAAATTTAATCGTTTGTGTGTTTAAATTAGAAAAGGGACTTAATTGCATAAAAGGTAAAAGTTGCAAACCAAAGTAAAATGCACTAATTTGGGTGTCGCTTTTTAACACGAGGTGTTAAAAGGGTAATTAACCCATTCTAAGAGTTAGTGGATGGCTAAAGTCCAATTTGCCATTATGTTATGTTTAAAAATATCATTAATTATAAGGTTAAATAGGTAAATTATTAAACACCATAATATATGTTAATTAAAAACATAAAATAAAAGTTTTTCTTCATCATTTGGCTATCGAAATAAGAAAAGAAAAGCTTAAGTTAAAAGCTTGAACATTCGGCCATGGTGGAAGCTTGATTTAAAGGTTAGTTTGACTTCGGATTTTGTTAATTTTGATGTTTTTGAGATCGTTGCTTCAAACTGTAACTTACCCATGTTGAAATTTTTGAATCTAAGCATGTTTGATATTTGACCATTGATGTGTTCATGAGGTTTTTGATGTTTTATGATTTTAAATTAAAGCTATGTTAAAGATTAGTATATTTTGTATTAGAAATTTTAGTCAATTTGAGTATTTTGGGCTAAATTGCAAAAATAAAATTTTGAGGGGCCTAAAATGCAAAATAAATGAAAGAAATGGACTTGTATGGTCCTTGTGTACATTCGGCCCTAAGGTGTTGTAGTGAAATTTTATGTATTTTGTGTTTTGTGCAAATAGGACTAAATTGTAAAAATGTGAAACCCTAGGGGTAAAGTGGTAATTTGCCCATTTATGTGTTTAAGGACTAAATTGAAATGAAATGTACTTGAATGAGCTGAATTTTAATGTGTTTAGATCAAAAACAAATAAAAACGAATTTGGATCGGGGAAAGATGAAGGTTATCGAATAGCTGGTCTACGCGGTCCGTCGACAGTCTAGGTAAGTCCTTAAGCAAATTTATGCTGAAGAATCATTTACGAAAGTAGTATATGATAAAATTTGGAATTTAAGGCATGAAAATATATGTTGGCCGAATATGGGGTGTGAAATTGTAGTAAATTTTCTTTTGAATGAAATGTGAATAATGATGTTCGGTTTAATATGTGATTGTAAATTAAAGTATATGAGATGATTGTGATTTGAGCATTAAGTAATGTGTATAGGAATGCTGATTGTGTTGATATTCGGGCTTTGAGCCTAGCAGGCCTAGTGCAGGTGACTTATTTCGGGCTTTGAGCCTACCAGGCCTTGTACCGGTGTTATATATCAGGCTTTATGCCTAGCAGGCATTGTGCCGGTGTTACATATCGGGCTTTATGCCTAGCAGGCCTTGTGCCGGTGTTACATATCGGGCTTTATGCCTAGCAGGCTTTGTGTCGGTGTTACATATCGGGCTTTGATGCCTAGCAGGCTTGATGCTGGTGACGTATTTTAAATGGAGAAACCATAAATTATTCGAGGTGAAACATAGTTAATGTATCGAGTTAAAAGCTCAGGTAAGCATAAGCCCCTTTATATTTATCGGGAGTAAGGTAAGTTGTGTTTAATACTATTTGAGTTGCGATAATACGATAAGAATGGTGTTATGTGCAATTGAGCTTACAATCGATGTGTATGAATATTATATGATAGAATTTGAGCTTAAATGTACTATTTTGGGAAATTTGGTTACAAATAGAAATGTTAAAAGTGATAAGATTTTGCGTGTGATAACATAGTTGATATGAATGTTGCTCTTATATGATTTGGAGCATGTGATTCATGTAATATATTTATTTTGTACTTTGATGAGATACGGATTTATGGTAATGAAGTGCAATTACTTAGGTTAATGAACTATTAGTATTCGGCCTGTATAAATTCGCATATTAAAATGTTTATATTCAATGCCATAGGTTTAAAGATTAAAATGTTTAAGTGTTTAAATGTTGTATTATCATTTGCTTGATACTTATTAAGCTAGTAAGCTTACTCAGTATGTGTTTACTTTACTGTTTTATAGATTGTTGATTCAGCTACGGGCTCAGAGGATCGTCGAAGAAGTCAGCCACACAATCACCCCTCTTTGGTACTATAGTTTAATTTTTTCTTGAATCAAAGGCATGTATAGGTTGAATTACAGTTTAACTGAATGATGTTCGGTCTTGTGTTTATGTGTGTATATATATATAGCCTTGCAAAGATGGCTATTTCTTTTGTTAAACTTTACGTATGTGTTAGGTATAATGGCTTGTTTAATTGTTAATGATTAAGTGTAATAGTTATGTTCGGTAATGATACTGGTATGTTCATGTTATTATTTTGCATGGTTATGAAGGTTTTAGCTAGTACATGTATTCGGACATTGTATGTATATATATATATATAAGGTATGGTTTGGTTTTGTGGTTCATGGCATTTTGAGTTTAAATAATGCTTGTGTAACATCCTGAATTTTTGGGCCTATGCGTTTAGTGAGAGAACATGTGTAATGTGTTAATTTAAGTGATAGGGTTCCAAATTGGGCACAGGACTAGGCAAAAGCCTTGGTTAAATTATCTAATTGGGCATTATAGAGTTAAAAAGAGGTAATTGTGTTTAAAACACCAACGTGGGCTTGTGGCCCAACAATAGGTGGCACTGCAAGGGAATTTGAAGGTGGCGTCATTAACAATTAAAGGGGCCCAAGTTTTGGCCACAAGGAGCCCATCTTTCTGGGCCATTTTCGGCACTTTAAAGGGAGCAAGGGGTGACGCCATACACAAGGAGTTAGGGGCCCAAAATTTAAGTTTCATAGAGCCCAAATCCATTAATTTAAGTTAGCTAAATTTGGCATTAGGGTTAGGTGAAGTGGACGGTAACAAGGCTCAAAAATAGGAGGATTTATGTGGATTTTATAGTTGATAATATAGATGATAAAAAGGAGAAAAGATAAGAGCTATCTGCAAGGCAAGGTGATGGTCGAAAATCCACCACATAGAGGAGTAAAGAATTCGGTACTTCATAGATAAGGGGTGCCGAATTTTTCCTTTTTATTAGCTTGACTTTTAGTTATCAGGAAGGGCGTTCTCAGTTTTAAGCAGTAGATGCAGAAATTTCTATAAATAGGGGGGATATCTCATTGATTCTGGCATTTAAACCCTAATTTCCTCTTCACTCTTTGTGCCGAAATTCTTAGCCTCTCCCTCAACAATTTCTTTTCTTTAATTTCTTCAAAAGCCGAAACCTCTCCTTTCACTCTCTTCTCCATTCTTTTTCTCTTGAGCTGATTTCTATAAAAAGCCGAAAACTCCATAGTTTTTCTCTATTCATCCCATTTGTGAGATAGTTCTATTCTTCCTACATTTAATCTTTTCCTTTGGCATTGCTGAATCTTCTCTCTAGTGCTAGCCGAATCCCCTGTGTTAAGGTAAGCGTCGACTTCTGTTAAGCTCTCACGTTCTATTTCGTTTTTTGAAAGGCAAAAGCCGAAAAACTAATAGTTTAATGGTTCTATGTTGGGCGGCATTCCTGGATTTGAAGGAAACTTGGTCGTCTAGATCTAAAAGCTGAAAAACATTAGTCTCCAATTTTGGGATTTTAAGGTAAGAAGATTTTCCCTAGATTTTTACTAGATTCGCTTATTATATACAAGATCTTAACTTTATGATGAGGATTAACGATCATAAATTGTGATAGTAGTTCCGACAAGGACTTGTGATGGAATTAAATATGGATCAGGCAAAGGAGAGAATCCCTAAGTTTAAGAAACGAGCGGTATCTGTCGTTCGAGATTGGCCACTTGGTTGTGGACCGACTTCTGAACAACACCTTAGGCAGATAGCAGTTGTGTCGACTAAGGATAGCGTCGACATAGAAAGCATCGTTTATCGAATCGTGTGTAGATCTCTAACACACTATGAATCCTGTATGTATGTCTATATGTATGTTATGGGCTAACAAGAGCCGGAAAGAGGCTGTATAGACAATCGAATGGAACCCTAAAAGGGTTAGGCATGGATGCCAGGTACGTAAACATAGAAATCTCTATGTGTATCGAAATATGTATAAGCCTATATGATGTTTTCTTTATGTGTATGCATGGGGTGGGATTATGATGTGAAAGGGGGAGAGCATGATTGGTTACATGGTGATCGGTGGTAGTAAACCCACGTAATGAAATGTTAGGTCACATGGTGATCGGTGGTAGAAAACCCACGAAATGAAATGTTAGGTCACTTGGTGAATAGTGGTAGAAACCCACGTTAAAATTCCTGATTAATAAGGAATAGGCAGTATGACTGTCGATATGGTGTGTACCGGTTTGTGGGTTGATTGTTAAAATCCCCTAGGTGTGATGGCTGGTACGGGTTGGTGTGTAGAGGATGGAATTCTAGGATGGGTTGGGCTATTCATCATCTATTATCTGTCATGTGATTATGATTGTTGCCTTTACGAATGGGCCAGGGCCCATAATGTGTTTGTGGGCCCAAACCTTTTAGGTGTTTTCAGGATTTGCATACTGAGTCTTGGTGACTCACCCCTTTATTTTCCCTAACTTTTCAGATGAGCAGTAGATCGTGGACATGGGAGCCGAGACGGACTCGAAGGGCCATCCAATTTTTGATTTATATTTCTTTAAATTATTTTGGCTTTTCTTAAGATTTTAGTTTTGGGAAATTATATGTAATAAGGCCCTCATAGTTTTTATTCATCTAAGTAGTTTTTTTTATAAAAGTTCTGCAATTTGTGAATTTGTGTCAAAGGTTTTATTATAATTAATAATATTCATAAGTTTTCTTTTTTAAATGTCACTTATTCACTCAAACAATGTTTAAATTAACTTATGACTTCCAAACCAACAAAGCAAAAGTTTTCTATGTATAACTCGTAGCATACCAGATCTGGTCGAAATGCATGGGTCGGGTTTGAGGGTGTTACATTTTGGTATCAGAGCCCAGTTCAAAACTCGGGCTGTGAAATGGGTCTAGTAATGTTTTGAAAAGTTGATGTGGATTTGAAAAAAAATCTGGAAGAAGATATGGCCTTCGAGTCTACCGGCACTCGGTCCACGCAGGTAAGTATTCTAACTTTTGATATGATATGCATGATTGGGCTTGATGGGCTTGATGGAGTAGATTAGTATGTTAGGGATTGATGGACTTTAGGCTTAGTTTAAATAACTTTTTAAATTCATAAGACTCAATTTATCCAAACAAACCCGTGAACAAATCGTTGGGTTAGGGTGTGGCAACCGTCATACGCATGTCTAGGATTGGATTCAGGGAGATCTTAGTACTTAAGCAGTCCTAGTGACTCACCTCCTCTTCGCTGGAATCCTACCTGGTGCGTAGTGACTGTTCACCTTAGCCACGAGGACTAGTTGACGGGCCAAAACTCATAACTAAAACCCGAAAGGGACCAGCCACCCTATTTCGTAAAATGACTAAAATACCCCTAGTTTTGTAAAATTTTTTAAATATCCTTGATTTGTGAAAATTTCCCAGAATACCCTGGATTTGTAAAACTACGAAAATTTGTGAAATTACTGAAACACGCCCAGTTGGAAAAATTAACCAAATACCTATGTTTTGCAAATGACCCCAAAAACCCCTAGATTTACAAAAGTACCCGGTATACGAAATTATCTAAAATTTAAAAAATTACCAAAATACACTCGATTTGGAAGAAATTAAATTCTTCAAAATACCCCTGTTTTAAAATATATATATCAGAATATCTCTATTTCAAAAAGTCACCAAGATACCCTATTTTTGAGGAATTACGAAAATACCCTTGTAGGATAAAATTACGGAAACACCTTTGGGTAGTGAAATGACAAAGATACCCTTATGTGATGAATATGAGTTCATGGATGTTATATGTTTGTTGATGCGTGATGGTTGAATGTATGTGGTTCCTAGAACTAGGAGATACGGACTTGAGACTGAAACCCGTGGATATAATTTCGAATTCGAAAGAACTACTCTTGAAACTACTGTCCATAAGACTGTTCGTTACTAAATCAGTGAAAAAATTATTAATCCATAAAACTTCTAATCAAATAAAAGCGAATCGGTAGTATGAGTACAAGGGGTCGTTAGGATAGTGAAGGAATTTCCTTATGTTTTCCCAGAAGAGCTTCCGGGATTACCCTCGGATCGTGAAGTGGAGTTCGGTATCAATCTTCTTCCAGGAACAGCGTCAGTATCTATTGCTTTGTATAGGATGGCGCCAAAGGAGTTGGTGGAATTGAAAGCGCAGATTCAGGAGTTGCTAGATAGAGGGTCATTGGAATCAGAGTGCGCAGCGTGAGCATAGTGTTGTAGGTTAGGTTGTACGACTGTTCCTGTAGTTGGAAATTTCGAGGACAAAATTTCTTTAAAGGGGGTAGAACTATAACATCCTGAATTTTTGGGCCTATGCGTTTAATGAGAGAACATGTGTAATGTGTTAATTTAAGTGATAGGGGTCCAAATTGGGCTCAAGACTAGGCAAAGGCCTTGGTTAAATTATCTGATTGGGCATTATAGAGTTAAAAGGAGGTAATTGTGTTTAAAATACCAACGTGTGCTTGTGGCCCAACAATAGGTGGCACTGCAAGGGAATTTGAAGGTGGCACCATTAACAATTAAAGGGGCCCAAGTTTTGGCCGCAATGAGCCCATGTTTCTGGGCCATTTTCGGCACTTTAAAGGGAGCAAGGGGCGACGCCATACACAAGGAGTTGGGGCCCAAAATTTAAGTTTCATAAAGCCCAAATCCTTTAATTTAAGTTAGCTAAATTCGGTATTAGGGTTAGGTGAAGTGGATGGCAACAAGGCTCAAAACTAGGAGGATTTATGTGGATTTTATAATTGATAATATAGATGATAAAAAGGAGGAAAGATAGGAACTATCTGCAAGGCAAGGTGATGGCCGAAAATCCACCACTTAGAGGAGTAAAGAATTCGGCTACTTCATGGATAAGGGGTGCCAAATTTTGCCTTTAGTTATCAGGAAGGGCGTTTTCAGTTTTAAGCAGTAGATGCCGAAATTTCTATAAATAGGGGGGATATCTCACTGATTCTGGCATTTAAACCCTAATTTCCTCTTCACTCTTTATGCCAAAATTCTTAGCCTCCCCCACTATAATTTCTTTTCTTCAATTTCTTTAAAAGCCAAAACCTCTATTTTCACTCTCTTCTCCATTCTTTTTCTCTTGAGTCGATTTCTCTACAAAGCCGAAAACTCTATAGTTTTTCTCTATTCATCCCATTTGTGAGATAGTTCTATTCTTCCGGTATTTAATCTTTTTGTTTGGCATTGCTGAATCTTCTCTCTAGTGCTAGCCGAATCCCCTGTGTTAAGGTAAGCGTCGACTTCTGTTAAGCTCTCATGTTCTATTTCGATTTTTGAAAGGAAAAGGCCGAAAAACTAATAGTTTAATGGTTCTATGTTGGGCGGCATCCCGGGATTTGAAGGAAACTTGGTCGTCTAGATCTAAAAGCCGAAAAACGTTAGTCTCCAATTTTGGGATTTCAAGGTAAGAAGATTTTCCCTAGATTTTTACTAGATTCACTTTTTATATGCAAGATCTTAACTTTATGATGAGGATTAAGGATCATAAATTGTGATAGTATTTCTGACAAGGACTTGTGATGGAATTAAATATGGATCAGGCAAAGGATAGAATCCCTAAGTTTAATAAACGATTGGTATCTGCCGTTCGAGATTGGCCACTTGGTTGTGGACCGGCTTCTGAACAACACCTTAGGCAGATAGCAGTTGTGTCAACTAAGGATAGCGTCGACATAGAAAGCATCATTTTATCAGTAATTAGGTGAGTAGATCTCTAACACACTATTAATCCTGTATGTATGTCTATATGTATGTTATGTGCTAACCAAAGTCGGAAAGAGGATGTATAGACAGTCGAATGCAACCCTAAAAGGGTTAGGCATGGATGCCAGGTACGTAAACATAGAAATCTCTATATGTATCGAAATATGTATAAGCTTGTATGATGTTTTCTTTATGTGTATGCATGGGGTGGGATTATGATGTGAAAGGGGAAGAGCATGATTGGTCACATGGTGATCGGTGGTAGAAAACCCACGTAATGAAATGTTAGGTTACATGGTGATCGGTGGTAGAAAACTCACGAAATGAAATGTTAGGTCACTTGGTGATCGGTGGTAGAAAACCACGTTAAAATTCCTGATTGATAAGGAATAGGCAGTATGACTGTTGATATGGTGTGTACCGGTTGGTGGGTTGATTGTAGAAATCCCAAGGTGTGATGGTTGGTACGGGTTGCTATGTAGAGGATGGAATTCTAGGATGGGTTGGGCTATTCATCATCTATTATCTGTCATGTGATTATGATTGTTGCCTTTGTAAATGGGCCAGGGCCCATAATGTGTTTGTGGGCCCAAACCTTTTATGTGTTTTCGGGATTTGCACACTGAGTCTTGGTGACTCACCCCTTTATTTTCCCTAACTTTTCAGATGAGCAGTATATCGTGGACATGGGAGCCGAGACGGACTCGAAGGGCCATCCAGTTTTTGATTTATATTTCTTTAGATTATTTTGGCTTTTCTTAAGATTTTAGTTTTGGGAAATTATATGTAATAAGGCCCCCATGTTTTTTATTCATCTAAGTAGTTTTTTTTAATAAAAGTTCTGTAACTTTTGAATTTGTGTCAAAGGTTTTATTATAATTAATAATATTCATAAGTTTTTTTTTTTAAATGTCACTTATTCACTCAAATAATGTTTAATTTAACTTATGACTTCCAAACCAACAAAGCAAAAGTTTTCCATGTACAACTCGTAGCATACCAGATCTGGTCAAAATGCATGGGCCGGGTTTGGGGGTGTTACAGCTTGACGGTGCATATTCGGTTAAACTATATGTATATATTCAAGTTGTATAATATTTCATAGTTTATATGTACAACCGTTTGATATATATATATGCATTTATATTTATATAAATATACATATACATATGCATATTTTTACAATGGTGATTTACTAGCATATTTAATTATATGGATTCGGTGTATAATGGTAAGCAATAAGGTATTACATGACATATTTGTGTAAGAATTGTAAGCAAAAATGATATATGTTAAATAGGAAAATTGCAACCATTACTTGTATATGGAATGTATTTAAATTTCGTTTGATTAAAGTGTAAATAACCATTTAGTTTTATTTGGTGTTTAAGTGATCAGAGAATGAATGGTATTTGATACATAATTTAGTAACGTAGTAAAGTTTTGCATAATGTATATATATTCGGCTATGTTGATCTTAGGATATGTTCGGCCACGGTGTATTAATAATAAGGTGGTATATGCATTTGCTAAATAAGTAGATATGTTTTTCTTGAATATATATTTATGTGATGTGAGTACTTATATATATACATTGTTATAAAGCAAAGTGTTTAAGTTTTCGATAAGTAACACCTTGTGACCCTAATTCCGCGACGGACACGGGTTAGGGGTGTTACATTTTATTGTTATCAGAGCTTACAGTTTAGTCAATTCTAGGACTACTGTAGTGCGTGTGAGTCTAGCTATACATGCCTTTGTTATATATTTGATAGTGTGGTCACTCCTGACATTTCAAACTGTGTTTTATATAGTAAATGGATCCTAATCCCGACAGAGCCGTAGCGGATGATATAGAGAGTGTAGTGCTTGACCGTGGACGCGGATCAGCGCTGGTAGACTCTCGACCAGCTTCGGGAAGCCACGAGGGGGAGGCTAAACAAGCCTTCTACCAGATGATGAACGAGTGGTTTACCCAGTTTACTCATACTAACCCGGCTGTACAACAACCTCCACCCCCGAATAATCCAACTCCGGTACCTTCAGCACCTCCGATGATAGATTCGATGAGATCTAGTAGGCCTCCCGTTGATAAAATCAGGAAATATGAGGCCGAAGAATTCAAAGCTAATAATGATAATGACGCGGAGCGAGCTGAGGTGTGGCTTGATAACACTATTCGGGTACTTGATGAGTTATCCTGTACTCCAGACGAATGCCTGAAATGTGCTATATCCCTACTTCGTGACACTGCATATCACTAGTGGAATACACTAGTATCAGTGGTTCCAAAAGAAAAAGTGACTTGGGACTTCTTCCGGATCGAGTTCCATAAGAAATATATCAGTCAGAGATTCATCGATCAGAAATGAAAAGAATTTCTGGAATTAAAACAGGGTTGTATGAATGTGACGGAATATGAGCAGAAGTTTGTTAGATTGAGCCGTTATGCCCGAGAGTGTATATCAACTGAAGCCATTATGTGCAAAAGATTTGAAGATGGTCTGAATGAAGACATAAAGTTGCTTGTTGGCATTCTTGAAATCAAAGAGTTCGTGGTTCTAGTCGAGCGAGCTTGTAAAGCTGAAGAGCTCGGAAAAGAGAAAAGAAATGCTGAAATAGAAGCTAGGGACACTCGTAAAAGATCATTGAGTAAGCTTTCCATTCAATGCCTAAGAAGTTCAGAGATGACTTCAGCCGACATAAAGCTACTTCAGACTTGCTTAGACGAGATTGACCTCCAGCGAGTTCCCAAGCCACTTCGATGGCTAGTGTTGGTAATGTTCCACAGAACCGAGCTGAGTGCAAACATTGTGGGAAATGGCATTCTGGGAGTTGTAGATTCCGTGATCGATCCTACTTTAAATGTGGATCGTCAGACCATTTCATTAGAGAGTGCCCAATGCTAGCCGAGCAAAATATGGCTCAGAACACTAAACTGAGCAGCAGGACAGCACGACAGCACGGGGCAGACCACCCAGACATTCAAGGCAATGTAGGTGGCAGTCAAAGAGGGACGAAGGACACTGTAGTTCGATCAGAGGCTAGAGCTCCAGATAGAGCTTGTAACAGACCAATTTTGACCCAAATCGGAACGGTGGTTTCGGGACCATGAATCCGAGCCTGAGAGATATTTTAATATTATATTTTGTGTTTGTTACATGTGATTTAGTGAGTGTGAAAATTTCGTAGAAAAATTTAGTCGTTTAAGTGCTCAATTTGATAAAAAGGATTTAATCGAGAAAAGCGTAAAAGTTGCATGCTAAAGTGAAGAGTACTAAATTGATTGTGGCTTTTTAAGTGGGTGTACCAAAAGGGCAATTAGCCCATTCACCATAGTAAGGGACGGCAATGGGCTTTTATAAGTCCAAATTATATGTTAAATTAGCCTATTATATGTTATGTTGATATATTAGTAAATAAGGTATATTAAATGTGTTATTATAACATAAAATAATAAAGTTAAGTGGGAAGAAAGAGAACATCACATTGTTCATCTTCTTGGCCGAATGTTTGAGGAGAAAAACTCCATTTTTGGAGCTTGAAGTTTCGGCAACTTAAGGCTTGATTTGGGGTAGGTATTTTACTTAGTTTTTGATAAATTTTACATTTTTGAGATCGTTGTTTTGTGTATTACCCGACCCATGTCTAAATTTTTGAAAATACTATGTATATAGGATTCGGCCATTAACATGGTTGGATAGTTTTGATGTTTGATGATTTTAAATTAACTGTATGTTAAAGATTTACAAGTTTTGTATTGGAATTTTTGGTAATTTTGAGTATACAGGGCTAAATTGAAAAGAATAAATTTGTGAAGGATTAAAATGTCAAATAAATGAAATGCATGGACACCTATGACTATAATGAAGATTCGCCAAGCTAGGATGTTGGAAAATTTTGCATATTTTGTGTTATGTGCAAATGGGACTAAATTGTAAAATGGGAAACATTAGGGGCAAAATGGTAAATTGCCCATTTGGGTGTTTTGGGACTAAATTGAGATGAAATGAGATTAAATGAGCTAAATTCTAATGTGTTTTAGATCAAGAGCAAAGAAAGACCGAATTAGACCGGGGAAAGACGAAGGTTCTCGAATAAGCCAGGTTCGCATGCGGACTATCGACAACCGAGGTAAGTCCTTAAGTTAAATCATGTCAAAGAATTAATTATGGTTATCTTGACTATTAAAAATTTATGAATGTTAATATCCAATTACATCATGGCGAATGTATCTTGACATATTGGTTGATGATTTATGTTGAGTATGTGATGGAAATTATTTTGGCTAATGCAAGGTGAATAAGTAAGTTCTTGAGCTACTTTATATTTAAAGATCATTTACATATCTAGTGAATGATAAAATTTGTATAAGCTTGGTGTAAAACCATGAGTTGGCGATTGTGATAATGATGGATTGGATTGATTTCAAATTTATTTAATGCAATGGGAATAAATGTATATGATTCTATATGTATAGTGAAATGTGAAAAGCATGTAAAAATATTCGACATTCGGGCTTGAGCCTAGCAGAGCCTCGTCGTGCAGGTGACATAATCGGGCTTTATGCCTAGCGAGGCCTTGTGCCGGTGTTATTTATCGGGCTTTTATGCCTAGCGGCCTTGTCTTTGGTGTTATTTATCGGGCTTTTATGCCTAGCGGGCCTTGTCTTAGGTGTTATTATTCGGGCTTCTACGCCTAGCGAGCTTGATGCCGGTGATGTGCTTTACAAAATAGAAACCGAAATTTATGTTCAAGCGCGAATTAAAGCAAATATATCGAGTTAACGGCTCAGGTGAGTATGTAAAGTAGGAATGAGTTTCTTACTTAATTAAGATAAGGTAAACTAGTGATTCATGATTATTACCAATGGTATGTATTTCTCGGTTCTATTGATAAATGATGTGGTATCGTGACTTTGGTTGCTTAATATGTAAATATATAAGACTAGGTGTATTCGGCCACAAGGGTGGTTGTATAATTAATAACATGTTATAATAATTGATATCCAAGTATATGAATAATGGTACCTATGGTTATATGATGACACATTGGGTTTTAAAGATCGGATTCTGAACGAATATTTTGATCATAAATATGTGGGTAAGGAGAAACTTTCCTATCAATTTCATACTTAGTTACATGGATATGAAATTGAAAGCTTGATAATGAAAATGAGCATAAGTATAAGTTGAGTTGTAGAAATTGAATTGTTAGTGTTTGAATGTTATATTTTTATGAAATTAGGACTGACTAAGCTAGCGAGCTTATCGTGTGAAATGTTTCCTCTGTTTTATAGATTAGGCAAGCTACAAGCTCGTCGGGATCGTTCGGAAGGTCGCCCACACTATCAATCTACATTTTGGTACTCTTTCATTTTGGTTTTAAACAAAGGCATGTATAGGGAAGACTTAGTCTTTGTTGATGAACTCTTAAGGTTTATGTATGTAATAGCCATGCGAATATGGCTAAATTTTTTAGTAAGTATGATGTTGGGTTTCGATATGTATGTTGGTTCATGATGGCAAGGTTTATGCTTTCTTAATCAAAGTTTAATCATTTTGTTAAGGAAATGTCTATATACGAAATGAATCCTTGAATTAGGAATGTAGGTAGGTTCGGTTAGAAGCTAGTCTTTCATAAAATGCAACAAAACAGCTTGTAGTAACAGCAGTGATGTGAGTTAGAAAAATCACCAAAAATAGGGTATATTGAATTAAAAGGTGAATGAGATATGGAATTAAACCTTATTGTGTCTATTTTTACATGAAAAAAAAACAGAGTAGGCAAAAGATTTATATATTATGAGATAATTCAGTTTTAGTGAGACCTGCTCTGAATGAATTCGTGAGTCACTGTTCTGTTTTGGAAAAATTGCCATAAATTATACAAAAATAATTAAGAAGCATGGTTTATATGTGTAGAACCCTTAATGAATCTATTTTTCATTGGTATAAACAAGAACATCATAGGAAATTTGTGCAATGAGATAACTGCATTTTTGTAGGGACAGGTCAGAATTGTCAAGCAGTGTAATAAGGGTAACTTTGATGAATAAACTGTACTAATTGGCTACATGAAAAATTCTGGAAACATTATGGTGAATAGTTATATGAGTCTAGTTTCAAGGAAAATTTACGGATCTAAATTTCGAGTTTTGTAACTCGAGTTATGGTCGATTTAGTCAGCGTGACGCAGTTGGACAGCTTTAAAAATTTTTACTTCCCGAGTTAATGGTCAAGTCTAGTAATGCCACGTACCCGACTCCGGCAAGGGTTTCGGGTAAGGGGTGTTACAGAGCTTATGCTATACGAGCCAGAGAGGATGCTTCTTCCCCAAATGTTATTACTGGTAGTTTCACACTTTATGATACTACTGTGATTGTATTGATTGATCCTAGTTTGACTAATTCATATGTGTGTGAAACTCTAGTATCCAGTAAGACTCTGCCAGTTGATTCTACTGAGTTTGTGATCCGTGTGTCCAACCTTTTGGGTAAATGTGTACTCGTTGATAAAGTGTGTAAAGGTTGCCCGTTGGTGATTCGGGATTCCTGCTTTCCAGCCGACTTAATGTTGTTGCCTTTTGAGGAGTTTGATATAATTTTGGGAATGGACTGGTTAACTTTGCATGATGCAGTGGTGAATTGCAAAAGAAAGATTATTGATTTGAGATGTCCGAACGGTGAGATCATTCTAGTTGAATCTAGTGATTTAAATGGGTTACCTATAGTAATATCCTCGATGCTAGCCTGAAAGTATGTGAGAAAAGGATGCGAAGCTTATTTGGCCTATGTATTGGATAATAAAGTGTCTGAAAAATAGATTGAATCTGTACCGGTTGTGTGTGAATACCCAGATGTGTTTCCTGAAGAATTACCGGGTTTACCACCAGTACGAGAGATTGAGTTTGGTATTGAATTACTACCGGGGACGACTCCGATCTCGATAGCTTTGCATCGAATGGCACCTATTGAGTTGAAAGAGTTGAAAGCACAGTTGCAAGAGTTGACAGATAGGGGCTTTGCACGACCGATTTTCTCTCCTTGGGGTGCACCAGTTCTTTTTGTGAAAAAGAAAGATGGAACAATGCGAATGTGTATTGATTATCGGCAACTGAATAAGGTGACTACAAAAAATAAGTACCCATTACCTCAGATTGATGACTTGTTCGATCAGTTGAAAGGGGCTTCAGTATTTTCAAAGATAGATCTGAGGTCGGGATATTATCAGTTGCGAGTCAGAGATACAGATGTGCCAAAGACTGCATTCTGGACGAGGTACGGACATTTTGAGTTTCTGGTTATGCCTTTTGGACTTACTAATGCACCTGCTATTTTTATGGATTTGATGAATCGGGTTTTCAGACAGTTTTTGGATCGGTTTGTAGTAGTGTTTATTGATGATATACTGATCTACTCCAAAGATGAAACCGAGCATGCCGAACATTTGAGATTAGTGCTACAAACTTTGCGAGATCAGCAGTTGCATGGAAAGTTTAGTAAGTGTGTGTTCTAGATGAATGAAGCCAGCTTCTTGGGTCATGTTGTTTCAGCGTCAGGTATTCGGGTTGATCCAAACAAAATATCGGCTATACTTAATTGGAAACCACCAAAGACTATTTCCGAAATTCGAAGCTTTCTGGGACTTACGGGATACTACAGACGATTTGTGAAAGGTTTTTCTGTGATAGCTACACCTTTGACAAAGCGTACAGAAAGATATCAAATTCGAGTGTTAGAAAAGTGTCAGAAAAGTTTCGATCAGTTGAAAGCCCTTTTGACGGAAGCTCCAGTGTTAGCTCAGCCTGAATCGGGTAAAGAATTTATTGTTTATAGTGATGCTTCTTTGAATGGTTTGGGTTGCGTTTTGATGCAGAAAGGCAAAGTCATAGCCTACGCTTCTAGACAATTGAAGCCACATGAAAGAAATTATCCGACTCATGATCTAGAATTAGCAGCCACTGTTTTCGCATTGAAAATTTGGCGTCATTACTTATTCAGTGAGAAATGTCATGTTTACTCGGATCACAAAAGTCTGAAGTACTTGATGACTCAGAAAGATCTGAATTTGAGACAACGCAGATGGTTAGAGCTGTTGAAAGATTATGAATTGGTAATTGACTATCATCTGGGAAAAGCTAATGCTGTTGCAGATGCCTTAAGTCAAAAATCATTGTTTGCTCTTCGTGCGTTGAACGCACATATGGTTATGACTGGTGATGGTTCGATCATAGCCGAGTTGAAGGCTAGACCGTTGTTTATTCAGCAAATTTGTGAGGCACAGAAAATTGACAAAGATATGATTGCAAAATGAGTTCAGTGTGAAAGTAATGCAGAGTCAGAGTTACGAATTGAAGAAAATGATTGTTTGAACTTCAAAGGTCGATTATGTATTCTGAGGAATACAAATTTGATTCAGATGATTTTGAACAAGGCTCATAACAGTCGAATGTCGATACATCTGGGTAACACGAAAATGTATAATGATTTGAAACAGTTCTAGTGGTGGCCCGGCATGAAACGAGATATATCTAAATTTGTTTTAAAGTGTTTAATTTGTCAGCAAGTAAAAGCAGAACATCAAGTGCCTTCTGGGTTGCTTCAGCCGATCATGATACCTGAATGGAAGTGGGATAGAATCACTATGGACTTTGTATCCGGTTTGCCTACAACACCGAGCAAGAAAGACGCAGTCTGGGTTATAGTGGATAGACTGACCAAATCAGCTCACTTTGTACCTGTTCGTACGGACTATTCACTCGATAAACTTGCTGAGCTGTATGTATCCCAAATAGTGAAATTACATGGTGTGCCCAGTTTCATTTTTTCAGACTGAGACTCGAGATTCACATCGCGGTTTTGGAAGAAGCTGCAAGATGCTTTAGGTACTAAACTCCACTTTAGCATAGCCTTTCATCCTCAGACAGACGGTCAGTCTGAATGAACCATTCAGATACTTGAGGACATGTTGAGATGTTGCGTCCTTGAGTTTGAAGATACGTGGGAGAGATACTTACATTTGATTGAATTTGCTTATAATAACAGTTTTCAATCTAGTATCAAAATGGCACCATACGAGGCTATTTATGGTCGCAAGTGTCGTACACCGTTGTATTGGACTGAGCTCAGTGAAAACAAGATACACGGTGTTGATCTGATTAAAGAGACTGAACAGAAAGTGGCTGTGATCAGATATACTTTGAAAGCTGCTTTGGATCGTCAAAAGTATTATGCTGATTTGAAACGTATAGACATTGAATTTCAAGTCGGAGATCGAGTATTTTTGAAAATTTCCCCGTGGAAGAAAGTACTTCGGTTTGGTCGGAAAGGCAAACTAAGTCCGAGATTCATCGGACCGTATAAAATCATTGAACGTATCGGACTTGTTGCTTATAGATTGAAGTTGCCTTCTGAATTAGAAAAGATACAGAATGTGTTTCATGTTTCAATGCTCCGTAGATACAGATCAGATCCTTCACATGTGATTTCTCCATCTGAAATTGAAATCCGATCCGATATGACGTACGAGGAGGAACCGGTTTGTATTTTAGCTCGGGAAATAAAAGAGTTGAGAAACAAGAGAATTCCATTAGTGAAAGTACTATGGAATTGACACGGAGTAGAAGAGGCTACGTGGGAGCCTGAAGATTCAATGAGGCAACAATACCCGACTTTGTTTAACGGTAAGATTTTCGAGGATGAAAATTCCTAAAGGGGGAGAGTTGTAACGGACCGAATTTGACCCTAATCGAAACGGTGGTTTCAGGACCATGAATCTGAGTCTGAGAAATATTTAAATATTATATTTTGTGTTTATTATATATGAATTACTGTGTGTGAAAGTTTAGTAGAAAAATTTAATTGTTCGTGTGTTTAATTTAAAAAGGGACTTAATCGCATAAAAGGTAAAAGTTGCAAACCAAAGTAAAATGTACTAATTTGAGTGTGGCTTTTTAAAATGAGGTGTTAAAAGGGTAATTAACCCATTCTAAGAGTTAGTGGACGGCTAAAGTCCAATTTTCCATTATGTTATGTTTAAAAATATCATTAATTATAAGGTTAAATAGGTAAATTATTAAACACCATAATATATGTTAATTAAAAAAATAAAATAAAAGTTTGTCTTCATCATTTGGCTACCGAAATAAGAAAAGAAAAGCTTAAGTTAAAAGCTTGAACATTCGGCCATGGTGGAAGCTTGATTTAAAGGTTAGTTTGACTTCGATTTTTATTAATTTTGACGTTTTTCAGATCGTTGCTTCTAACTGTAACTTACCCATGTTGAAATTTTTGAATCTAAGCATGTTTGATATTCAACCATTGATGTGTTCATGAGGTTTTTGATGTTTGATTATTTTAAATTAAAGCTATGTTAAAGATTAGTATATTTTGTATTAGAAATTATAGTGAATTTGAGTATTTTGGGCTAAATTGCAAAAATGAAATTTTGAGGGGACTAAAATGCAAAATAAATGAAAGAAATGGACTTGTATGGTCCTTTTTTACATTCGGCCCTAAGGTGTTGTAGTGAAATTTTGTGTATTTTGTGTTTTGTGCAAATAGGACTAAATTGTAAAAATGTGAAACCCTAGGGGTAAAGTGGTATTTTGCCCATTTATGTGTTTAAGGACTAAATTGAAATGAAATGTACTTGAATGAGCTGAATTTTAATGTGTTTAGATCAAGAACAAAGAAAAAACAGATTTGGATCAGGGAAAGACGAAGGTTATCGAATAGACGTTCTACGCGGTCCGTTGACAGTCGAGGTAAGTCCTTAAGCAAATTTATGCTAAAGAATCATTTACGAAAGTAGTATATGATAAAATTTGGAATTTAAGGCTTGAAAATATATGTTGGCCGAATATGGGGTGTGAAATTGTAGTAAATTTTCTTTTGAATGAAATGTGAATAATTATGTTCGGTTTAATATGTGAATGTAAATTAAAGTATATGAGATGATTGTGATTTTAGCATTAAGTAATGTGTATGGGAATGTTGATTGTGTTGATATTCGGGCTTTGAGCCTAGCAGGCCTAGTGCCGATGACTTATTTTGGGCTTTGAGCCTAGCAGGCCTTGTGCCGGTGTTACATATCGGGCTTTATACCTAGCAGGCCTTGTGCTAGTGTTACAAATCAGGCTTTATGCCTAGCAGGCCTTGTGTTGGTGTTACATATCGGGCTTTATGCCTAGCAGGCTTTGTGCCGGTGTTACATATCGAGCTTTGATGCCTAGCAGGCTTGATGCTGGTTACGTATTTTAAATGGAGAAACCATAAATTATTCGAGGTGAAACATAGTCAATGTATCGAGTTAAAAGCTCAGGTAAGCATAAGCCCCTTTATATTTATCAGGAGTAAGGTAAGTTGTGTTTAATACTATTTGAGTTGGGATAATACGATAAGAATGGTGTTATGTGCAATTGACCTTACGATCGATGTGTATGAATATTATATGATAGAATTTGAGCTTAAATGTACTATTTTGCGAAATTTGGTTACAAATAGAAATGTTAAAAGTAATAAGATTTCGAGTGTGATAACATAGTTGATATGAATGTTGCTCTTATATGATTTGGAGCATGTGATTCATGTAATATATTTATTTTGTACTTTGGTGAGATACGGGTTTATGGTAATGAAGTGCAATTACTTAGGTTAATGAACTATTAGTATTCGGCCTGTATAAATTCGCATATTGAAATGTTTATATTCAATGTCATAGCTTAAAGATTAAAATGTTTAAGTGTTTAAATGTTGTATTATCATTTGCTTGAGACTTACTAAGCTAGTAAGCCTACTTTGTATGTGTTTACTGTTTTATAGATTGTTGATTCAGCTACGGGCTCAGAGGATCGTCGAAGAAGTCGACCACACTATCACCCCTCTTTGGTACTTTAGTTTAATTTTTTTTTGAATCAAAGGCATGTATAGGTTGAATTACGGTTTTGACTAAATGATGTTCGGTCTTGTGTTTATGTATATATATATAGCCTTGCAAAGATGGCTATTTCTTTTGTTAAAGTTTATGTATGTGTTAGGTATAATGGCTTGTTTAATTGTTAATGATTAAGTGTAATAGTTATGTTCGGTAATGATACTGGGTATGTTCATGTTATTATTTTGCATGGTTACGAAGGTTTTAGCTAGTATATGTATTCGGACATTGTATGTATATATATATAAGGTATGGTTTGGTTTTGTGGTTCATGGCATTTTGAGTTTAAATAATGCTTTGACAGTGCATATTCGGTTAAATTATATATATATTCAAGTTGTATAATATTTCATAGTTTATATGTACAACCGTTTGATATATATATGCATTTATATTTATATAAATATACATATGCATGTTTTTACAATGGTGATTTACTAGCATATTTAATTATATGGATTTGGTGTATAATGGTAAGCAATAAGGTATTACATGACATATAAGCGAAACTGATATATGTTAAATAGGAAAATTGCAACCATTACATGTATATGGAATGTATTTAAATTTCATTTGATTAAAGTGTAAATAACCATTTAGTTTTATTTGGTGTTTAAGTGATCAGAGAATGAATGGTATTTGATACATAATTTAGTAACGTAGTAAAGTTATGCATAATGTATATATATTCGGCTATGTTGATCTTAGGATATGTTCGGCCATGGTGTATTAATAATAAGGTGGTATATGCATTTGTTAAATAAGTAGATATGTTTTGGTTGAATATATATTTATGTGATGTGAGTACTTATATATATACATTGTTATAAAGCAAAGTGTTTAAGTTTTTGATAAGTAACACCTTGTGACCCTAATTCGGCGACGGACACGGGTTAGGGGTGTTACAGCTAGACTAGGAAACATGGGTTTTGAAAAAATAACTGTTCCTTAAGAAAATCACATTTTTCAAAACTTAAAGTTCACAACTAGAAAAGGGCTTTCGCGGTTTATTCCACATTCTTAAGCTTATAACAATTGATATGACCTATAATTGGACAACATGATTTTTCAACACTAACGTTTTCAACAACAATATTTTAAATGGGGTTTAAAATTTAGTAGTGAACTTTTATCGACAAGCTCGGTTTTCAAACGACACTTTAATGTGACATGTCAGATCCGGTTGTAACGTCTAGGCCGGGTTTGGGGTGTTACACAACCTGTAATGCCCCGACTTTTGGGCCTAGAAGATATGGGCTTCGCGTATCAGAGGAATTGGAATTTAATCACGCAAGTGAATAACACAAAAGTATGTCTGCTTTGGTGATTAAGGGTCCTAGGGAGTATTGGAGAAGCCTTAGGCTCAAACCTGGGCTTTAGAAAAATTTTGTTTTAAGTGATCAAAACCCTTATCTTTGGTTAGTAGGGTTATAAATAAAATGTGGTGGAATGTGATAAAAGAGGAGTTGGTGGTGTGGTGGAAGGTGGCATCACAAGTGTGTCAAGGAGGTCAAAGGTTCGAGACTTGGAGTAAGCTATGGATTATTTATTTTGCAGTTGTACCGCGAAGTGGTTGTGTTGGAATTGAATTTTGCTCAAGTGGTTGTGGAATTGGTCTTGGGGGAGAGATTTATAGGATATGGACTTGGAGGAGTTTGAAAGGAGTATTAATAGGTGGTTGAGTAGAATAAGGTGGAGAGATTTTAGAAGAGGGATAAGGGGGAGGAAAAAGGGGAGGCTGTTAGGGAGTGAAGTTATGCCGAATTTGGGCGTTATGCTTGGGGAAATTTGGCCAAGAGGGCTTTTCTCCCATTTGGTTTAGTTTTGGTCACTTTTTGAGTTGGGAAAAATCTCATTTCTATGCCAAGTTATTTTGAGCTCTAAAGTGTCGTATTAGTTCACTTTCTATTTGCGCTTTGTTACTGGGGTTGTCAAATTGACTATTTGGGAAAAACTGGTAGGTATTGCCAAATGTTCTTCTTCTTTTACCTTTTCTGCCTTTACACCTCGATTGGCCGAATACTTATCTTTTCTTCTTCCCTACAGTGTCATTCTTTCTTTTCACTTTCTAGCCAATTGCTCCTTCCCTCTTTTCTTTTTTCTACTTGGTAGACCGAAGGTACTCAACCTTATTCTCTCCCTATCCTTGGCCGATTATTTCTATGCTCTACTGTTGGTATTGCTAATCTATTCTACAAGTGTTCCTAACTGAAGGGTAGGCGTTTATACTTTCTTCTTTACACTCAAATTTGATCACTTTTAGTATTTCTCTGGAAGCCAAATGCTTCTGTTCTTTTGGACTCTAATTATGCTCTTGATTCTCTTATGCGATATGATGCTCGTTGGGGGCTAGTTAAATTCGAGGAGCGAAGAAGTTCTTGAGTGCTAAGGCCGTTGGGGTTTTTCTCTCATCGTCCGATTAAGGTAATTTGTTATCTTACTCTTTGGGTATAGACCGATTAGGCCCTATGGGTTTGCAAAGAAAAATTTGGGTTGTAGGCTGCATCTATGATTAGTACTACCTAATAGAGATCTATCATAGTGCAGTTTGTCGGCAAGGCGTGTGATCTATCATAGTTAGCGGTCTTAGAGGACTGGAGGCACTCACTCAATCAAGGTCTTGGTGCTCAAGGATTATTCGCTTTCTTCGCAACAAAGGTGTGTAACAGTACCCTGTATTCGATAGTCAACGGGAAAGCTGATAGAGTCTGTGTATTTGTATGCGGTATTCGATGATCGGCTGAAAAACTGAAAGTATGTGTTGTTTACACTGCTATGATTGTAGATCGACAAAATGCTGAAAAGCCAGAAATATGGTTTATGATGCCACACGAGTGTGCGATTGTGAGTGTGGTGAACCGAGTGCATGAACATGCGCGTTAGTCTGTAGAGGCCACCACGAGCGCTCTCGTGGTCTTGAGCTGTTCTGGGCCTCGATGGGTCAAAATGAGCTGTGTGGTCTCAATAGGCTTGTGGGCCCATACAGATAAAATGTATGTGATGTGATAAGTGTTGTTTGGATTGTGACATTTGCATAACTGTGGCTGTTTCTGGGCTAAATGGGCCACACAAGTGTGTGTGCGCACTTGGGTCGACTAATGGGCCTTTGGCCCATTTACACCGTTGTGATTGTTTAGGTTACTTAAGTCGCTCAAGGCAACGATAGACCTTCTGTTGGGTCACTGAGACCCCGGTTTGTAAAATTACTGAAGCACCCTCAAATTGTGAAATTACCAAAATACTCCCGATTTGTGAAATTACTGAATACCGTCGACTTTGTGAAATTACTGAAATAGCCTCGATTTGTAAAATTATCGAAATACCCTCAGATTGTGAAATTACCGAAATACCCTTAGATTGTGAAATTACCGAAATACCCTCGATTTGTAAAATTACCAAAATACCCTCAAATTGTGAAATTAACGAAATACCCCTGATTTGTAAAATTACCAAATACCCTCGATTTGTAAAATTACCAAAATACCCCCAATCTGTAAAATTATCGAAATACCCTCGATTTGTGAAATTATAGAAATACCCATGATTTGTAAAATTATCGAAATACCCTCGGATTATGAAATTACCGAAATATCCCCGATTTGTGAAATTACTGAAATACCCCCTATTTGCTAAATTACCTAAATACCCCTGTAGGGTAGGATTACTGAAATACCATTATAAGGTAATGATAAACCGTAAAAGTAACATATTTTAATCCCACATTTAGTATGCTTTTGGATGATTTATCCCTCAATTTATGTAAAAAGATGCTCTTAATCCTTTCTTTTCATGTCTTATACCCGGGAGAGCACCCAATGACGAAAAGAACGGAAAACGAGCCCAAAACGGTGTAAATGGGCCATATCAAGAAATCAAAATGGCTTGGACATAAGCCCACACGACCATGCCTCACTGATCATTTAGAACACGACCTTACCCCGATTTACACGGCCGTGTCTCATTAAAGAAATCCGAGCACGGCCTGGCCACTATCCACACGGGCGTGTGCGATGGCCGTGTCCTTGTCGCTGGAAAGAGCAATTTCACTCGGATATGGATACTTAGGGAGAAAGAAACATATTTCGAAAGCCTATATAAACCCCCTAAGTAAAAGCTAAAAGGGGGCGGTTAGCTAGGCCAAGGAGCCGAGCCTAAAAGGTCAAATTTGTGGGAAATCACTCGAAGATAGCCAGTTAATCCATCTTAAGAAGCCGAAATTCTACTCAAGACGGCGGATCTCTCCTTAATTCCTTCAGGGAGTTTTAGGGATTTCTCATGTTTTGTTTTATCTTTTCTCTTGAGATGTTTTCTGTATTTGTTATGAACTAAATCATTCAGATACCTGAAGGGGATGAAACCTATGATGGATCTTGTTATAGTTTTCTGAATTATATGATAAATACTTAGTTTGTTTTTAATTATGTGAGCTTAATCTAAACTTGATGTGCTTAGGTGGAGGAGGAATAGACCCTGCCTAAGAGTAGATCTAGCATAATTAAGCAGAGTTGATCGCACGCCTAGAGATAGGGTAACGAGATTTTGCCACATTAGGGAGAAACCTAATATCAGAGTCCATAGATTGATTTATTGCTATTCTAAGGGGTTATTAAGAGAGAAAGAGATTTCCATTAATTAACCTAGGGTTAGACGTTATTCACCTTGAGAGAGGGTTTAATATACGTTAGGGAGTGTTACGAATCAAACTAAGTGAATAAATCGTATGGTTCAGTGTTAGATAACAAGTGAAGTCTAGGTGGATTCTTCCTGAGGGTATTGTCTTAATCAACTGAGTTTTCCTAAAGTTATTTCTCCAATTCGTTCTTTCTGTCCTTGTGTCTTTAGCTTAGTAGTAAATTTAGATTAGATTAAAGCAACTTCACTTAATATTTAGGCTAGATAATATAAAGAAAGTTAGTATTAGTACTTTTAGTTCCTTTGGGTTCGATAATTCGGTCTTGCCTAAGCTATACTACTGTTCGATAGGTACACCTGCCTTTAATCGTTGTCAGAGTTAGTTTCTAGGTTTGATAATTCTTTTTATAAATTTTAAAGCTTTGATTCACAGCGATCAAGTTTTTGGTGCCGTTGCCGGAGAACTAAAATATTAAGAAAACTCTATTTTTATTACTTTAGCCATTATATTTACTTACTTTTATTTTTATTTTTCTAGGTTAAATTTTGATTTTGCTAAATTTTCTTTCTTTCTTTTCCTAGCAGGTACCTCTAGTTTATGACTAGAAGGAACCCGAGAGGACCACTAGTATACGACAGTGATATTGAAGCTACCGCTCAAATGAATCATCGAGAAATTAGGCGAGCCCTAAATTACACTGAAGAAGAGCGAGAATCCAATCCTACTGAAGGGATGGACGAGAATAATCCACAACCACATGATGTGGGAGAAAACAACACTCTACATACTATGTTTGATTATACTAAACCACATTTAACAGGAGCAAAATCGAGTATTGTTAGGCCCGCTATAGCTACTAATAATTTTGAATTAAAGCCTAACACTATACAAATGATTCAATAATTTGTTCAATTTGATGGTTTGTAGGACGAAGACCCAAATACTCATACAGCTAATTTCTTAGAGTTCTGTGATACCTTAAAAATAAATGGTGTTTCTGATGATGCCATACGTCTTCGGTTATTTCCCTTTTCCTTAAGGAATAAATCCAAACAGTGGTTAAACTCGTTATCACGAGGGTCAATCACTACATGGGAACGAATGACTGAAAAATTCTTATTGAAATATTTCCCACCGACCAAAACGGCCAAATTATAGAATGATATCTCTTCTTTTGTGCAGATGGATTTAGAGACATTATACGACGCATGGGAGAGATACAAGGATCTCTTGAGAAGGTGTCCACACCATGGTTTACCCTTGTGGCTTCAAGTCCAAACCTTTTATAATGGTGTAAACCCCTCAACAAGGCAACTAATCGATTCAGCCACCGGTGGAACCCTGAATAATAAAACTCCTGAAGCAGCCTACGAGTTCATTGAAGAGATGTCACTGAATAACTATCAGTGGCAAGTTACAAAGACGAAACCGACAAAATTAGCCGTAGTTTTCAACCTAGATACAGTAACCATGCTATCAAGACAGATGGAATTGATGAATAAAAAGATTGATAGTTTGTGTTCTTCGCAGGTACATCCAGTCATGCAGTGCGATGCAAATGGAACTGTGGCGAATCCTGAGTACCCACCCTACCAACCAAGAGCAGAAAGCGAATAGATGAACTATATAGGTAATAATTCCAGATTCTTCTAATCCAGGTTGGAGGAACCACCCAAATTTTTCATAGGGAGGTCAAGGAAATCAAGGAAATCAAAGACAACAACCTCTTCAAAATTTCCAAAATCAACCTTATCCACAAGAGAATAAGCCGCACCTCGAAGAGATGTTGGCAAAATTCATAGCAGCCACCGACACTCATCTCCAAAAAAAATGAGACAACAATTAATGACCAACAAGTATCAATCAAAGTAATCGAGAACCAAGTTGGGGAAATCACTAAGTCAGTCAGACAGCTCGAAAAATTGATGTCCGAACGACAACAAGGGCGTCTACCAAGAAACACTAAGATTAATCCAAAGTAGCAAATCCAAGCCATAACAGCTCAGGAAAATGCAGAGTTAGATGAATCCAACCCAATACAAGAAAACGAGGTCGAAGAAGGTAAAGTTGAGGTAATGCAAGAAAAGCCAAAACCGGTAATCAAAGAATACCAACCTCGTATTCCCTATCCCGAAGCATTAAAGAGAGACGATACCAAGGAACAGTTTGGTAAGTTTCTTAAACTTTTAAAGAAATTACACATTAACTTACTGCTACTCGAAGCTCTTTCGCAGATGCCAGACTCTAGAAAGTTTCTAAGGGAGCTGCCAACGAAAAAACGAAGGATAGATGAAGAACCACATGTGGAACTCAACGCAAGGTGCTCAGCAATTCTACAAAATATACTACCACGGAAATTAAAAGATCCAGGGAGTTTTACGATTTCATGTTTAATAGGTAGTTTAACTGTTGATAATGCGTTAGCTGATTTAGGGGCAAGTATAAATGTCATGCCTTATACATTGTTTAAATGGCTAGGCCTAGGAAAGCCCAAACAAACTCGGATGAGTATTCAATTAGCTGATAAAACTGTTAGAATTCCTAGGGGCATTATCGAAGATGTTCTTGTTAAAATCGATAAATTCATTTTTCCAGTAGATTTTGTTATTTTAGACATGGATGAGGATAATTCAATCCCCTTAATTTTAGGAAGACCCTTTCTTGCAACTGCCAAGACTAAAATTGATGTTGCCACAGGAAAACTTATACTTTGTGTAGGAGATGAATCAATCAGTATTCAAGCTCTTGATCAGCGAGGACAACAAGTGATGAAGGTAAGAAAGACAATTCAGTTGATAACTATTCGGTTCACCCTTTTTTTCAGGAAACACGAGAAAAGGACATAATTAAACCCGATCCTAAACCCTGTAAAGAAATAACTCCTGAAGATTGAAGAGTTCAGACCAATGAATTAAATGAATAGAAAACAGAAATCAAAGAGGAATCAGAACCGCACGAAGTAGAACCGAAGGAACCTCCAGAAAAGCTCGTAGGAACATCAAACCACTTTAAAATAGGAGCTAGGTACTGTTAGACAAAATCGGCCCTCGAATCACTACATCAAGCCTAAAAGCAAACGAAGAAATTCCTCTTGAGGTACAAAATATCTTCCCACACGAAGCAGTCGAGGTAAGCAATCTAACACCCAACAATTTTAAGGTAAACGCCTCTCGACTTAAACATTATCAAGAAAATAAAACTGTAAGTATGAGGGAAGATATCCAAACCTTTAAACCCCCTTGATTTTTTTTCAAATACAAGGAAAAGTCTAGCTTAGGACTATAAACGAGCACTTCTCAGGAGGCAACCTAAGTACCAACCTCATTAATTTTTATGTTTTTCATTTTATTTTATTCTTTCTTTTTATCTAACTTTAAAAATAACCAAAAGTATAGAGTTTCAGGTCACACAGCCCTGCACACGACCGTGGCCGTGGCTGTGTGGATCACAAAGATCCCCATACTTACATAGCAGAGGCCATGCAAATCAGTCTCAACCAATTTCCAAAGTTACAGACTCAACCACTCCCCCACGAGCATCGACAAAGTGGCACGGCCGTGCCCTACGATCGTGTGAAGCTACTGACTTGCCAACCACAGGCAGAACACGCCCGTCCAGTCCAACCGTGCCAACATACTGACTTGTTACCAACAGGCATGGCTAGCTTCAAACGGGAATGGGTGAGCCAACACGACCGGACGCACGGCCGTGTGAATCGACATGCCCTCAGACCACGAGCGTATTCAAAAGGCTGCTAGGGAATCACGCCAGTTACGCCACTGCCAGCACCTCCACAGCCTTAGAGGTCACACCCACCTCGCGAACCATCCAACAATAAGGACTCTTCAGTCCATTTATCTTTAATTTTCATTTTGTTTACATTTTTATTTCCTCTTTCTTTATCTTTCTTATCTTTAATTATATATTTAGTTTACTATTAGGTCTTAATAATTCCTGGCTACTTCTCAGTGCGCTACCCAATTTCTTCATCTAGCACAGGGTCGTCATCTAGACCAACCTCCCCATCCTCCTTCACTTCCAACTCAAGGAATCCATCCAAAATTTAGGGAGTATTCTTTCCCGTTCTCTTTTGATTTATCCCTTAAATGCTATTATCTATCTTTGTACATTGATGGCAATGTACATCTTAAGTGTGGGGGGTGAATAGTTATTTCAAGAAAATGCCTAACTTTCTGCATTATTCTCAATCCCTGAGGATAAAAGTGCCTAACTTTTTTCATTATTCTCAAATCCCTGAATTTAGTCTTGTTCTTAAGCAACTTTCTCATATTACTAATTAGGATGAAATTTCTGATGATTTATGATTTTTATTGAGGTGTTTTAGAGTAAGTCATAGATAATTGTGCTTTGATGATTAAATTTGAAGAATACTAGAGAATCAAGCATGATAAGTCTATTTTTCAAAAATTTAAAATTTTTAGGTTGTCTACCTGAATTTGAATATTACTTTGGAATTTGAAATTTACAAGGTTGATATCAAAACACCCATAATTTTGTGAGATTTTGAGCCTTATAGAGCATATTTTTTTTTTCATGCTCACTTTATTGATTATGAGTGTGCCAACTATGAACTGTTATTCTAGAACTTGCCTTGATTATACATGTCAAGACCACAGTTATGATTTGATATACCGAGATGATAAAGGCACCTAGGATTTAACCCACTTACTCCACTAAAAAGCCTACCTTCACAAATTAACCAGTAGTGAACCCCGTTGATCCTAACAACCCTTTTTATTGACTCACCCACTAATATTAACCCAAAACCCCTTTGTTTTTGTTATCAACATTCTTTTTTACTACCCTTATGTCGAGATTTGATTTGATCTGTTGCCTAGCTATGATCTTTATTTTAATAAATTCATTCATTTTTATTCTTAAAAAAAATATCAAAGTATATTCAGTTTTAGTGTTATGAAGAGTGAGCTTATACAGTTAAAGTCTAATTATCAAGAGAAAAAGCTCATATTATTAGTATTATAAATTTTCAATTGATGTAATTATTATTGTCTTAGTATTTCTAGATAGGAAACTTGTCAATTCAATCTCGATTCTAACCTTCTAATTCAGCCTTTATCCACACCATTAGCCCTAGCCCCGTTACAACCCTAACAAAGACCTTTTGATTTGTGTATCATATCATTTTACAGTGGTGGAGATTTGATTTTCAGGCAAGCCTATGGGATTAACTTTTTAGGTTCGACTTATGAGTGATTTTTTTTTGACTTTGAACCTTAAACACTTTTTGAGTGATTTGAGTGAAACTTTTGTGAGGATGTCAATCCTTGTAGGTTTTAAACTAAAGGTAATTATTTAGATAAGGGGAGACACCTCTGTTTTCGTGATACAAATACTTGACTTATCTTGTTTGAATCTTTAGGGCTATTTGAGTTAAATTATCCATGTATAAATTATCTATGAATTATGATAAAACATTATTGATAGGAATTATGAGTTATGGAAAGTTCATTTTAATTGTAAGTTGAGAATTTTGCTTGAGGACAAGCAAAAGCTTAAGTGTGGGGGTATTTGATAAACCGTAAAAGTAATATGTTTTAATCCCACATTTAGTATGCTTTTGGATGATTTATCCCTCAATTTATGTAAAAAGGTGCTCATAATCCTTTCTTTTCATGTCTTATACCCGGGAGAGCACCCAATGACGAAAAGAATAGAAAACGGGCCCCAAACAGAGTAAATGGGCCATATCAAGAAATCGACATGGCCATACCTCACCGATCATCTAGAACACAACCTTACCCCAATTTACACGGCCGTGTCTCATGAAAGAAATCCGAGTATGGCCTGGCCAGGATCCACATGGGCGTGTGCCATGGCCGTGTCGTTGTTGCTGGAAAGAGCAATTTCACTCGGATTTGGATACTTAGGGAGAAAGAAATGTATTTTGAAAGCATATATAAACCCCCTAAGTATCAGCTGAAAGGGGGCGGTTAGCTAGGCCAAGGAGCCGGGCCGAAAAGGTCAGATTTGTGGGAAATCACTCGAAGATAGCCAGTTGATCCATCTCAAGAAGCTGAAATTCTACTCAAGATGGTGGATCTCTCCTTCAATTCCTTTAGGGAGTTTTAGGGATTTCTCATGTTTTGTTTTATCTTTTCTCTTGAGATATTTTCTTTATTTGTTATGAATTAAATCCTTCATATACCTGAAGAGGATGAAACCTATGATGGATCTTGTTATTGTTTTCTGAATTATATGATAAATACTTAGTTTGTTCTTAATTATGTGAGCTTAATCTAAATTTGATGTGCTTAGGTGGAGGAGGAATAGACCCTGCCTAAGAGTAGATCTAGCATAATTAAACAGAGTTGATTGCACCCTTAGAGATAGGGTGACGAGATTTTGCCGGATTAGGGTGAAACTAATATAGGAGTCTATAGATCGATTTACTACTATTCTAGGGGGTTATTAAGAGAGAAAGAGATTTCCATTAATTAACCTAGGGTTAGACGTTATTCGCCTCGAGAGAGGGTTTAATATACGTTAGGGAGTTTTACGGATCAAATTAAGTGAATAAATCATATGGTTCAGTGTTAGATAACAATTGAAGTCTAGGTGGATTCTTCTCAAGGGTATCGTCTTAATCAACTAAGTTTTCCTAATGTTATCTCTCCATTTCGTTCTTTTTGTCTTTGTTTCTTTAGCTTAGTAGTAAATTTAGATTAGATTAAAGCAACTTCACTTAATATTTAGGCTAGATAATAAAAAGAAAGTTAGTATTAGTACTTTTAGTTTCTTTGGGTTCGATAACCCGGTCTTGCCTAAGCTATACTACTGTTCGATCGGTACACTTGCCTTTAATTGTTATCAGAGTTAGTTTCCAGGTTCGATCATTTTTTTTATAAATTTTAAAGCTCCGATTCACAGCGATGAGGTAAAATGATTATTTTGCGCTTGCGGGTAAATGACTGAGTTGTGCTATGATTTGACTGATGTGACTGGGATTGTATGACTGTGTTTTAACTAACTTGATGGTGGTTGTATGACCGATATGCTTTAAATATATGTCTAAATGACTGTTACTGAGCTTGTCCATTTTGCATACACGTGTAATGCTTGAGCATGACATACACGACATATTGCATAGGGTTGGGACTTTGATACGGAAGAAGTTCTGAAAGGGTCGCACGGGTCGCATGAGATGACTGTGGATCCAGTATTGATCTGTTAAGATCGCACGGGTCGTATGAGACAACAGTGGACCGACGAACGTCTTAAAGCCGTATAATCTGATTTTGTCTATGTGCCAACCTAAATATGGCTCTGTGCCATCTTGATTATGGCTTTGCGCCAATCGTATTTACCCGTGGCTATGTGCGTAACATATATACTGATGACTCTGTGTCGATCATAATTACCCGTGGCTGTGTGCCGGTTATATTAACGTCACTGATGGCTACGTGCCAAACTTATTACAGTTATCGATAGCTTTGTGCCATCCTGATTATGGCTTTGTGCCATCCTGATTATGGTTAATAACCATTTTGTTTATGGCTGTTAGCCGTTCTGTTAACTGGCAGCGTTGCTGCGATATTTATGGCTTTTAGTCGTTCTATCCATAACGCTAAGCCGTTCTGTTGACTTAGTGTCGCAACCGGTGCTAAGCTTGGTGTGTTGTCTGGGTGGGTCGATTTTATCCCCACGTAAGCGTAAGGTTGGTACAGGTGGTGTATTGGCTGGATCGGGGTGGGATGCATCCTCATACTGTTGCATATCTATTTATGAGATCTGTCACTGTACTGGGCTTAGGCCACTTGTTCTGTATTGATTTGGGCTGGGCCTATTTGATTCTGTTATAGGCTGTGACCCAAATGATATTGTAGTGGGTTTTGGCCTACGTATGCTCTGAAGCCCAATTGATCTTATTACTCTTAAAGGGCTTCACCAGCATCGCTTCGATTTCTTTTCAGATATCGATCACTTACTCTAGTAGTAAGGGATTACACACTGAGTTTTCGTAAACTCACCCCGTTTTTAACTGTGCAGGTAATCCCTAGTGTTAGGAGGATCGGAGCTGCAAGGGGCTCGGAGGTGACCACACGACTGTGGCTGTTATGCTTTGGACTTTATTTATGTTTTAAGTTTCATTTTGGGTTTTAATTTCTGTAATAAGACCTCTCTGGATTTAATTCTGAATTTGGGATTTTGTTACGTTTTATATCTGTTAGACTTAGGCGAGTTTTCAACACAATTACTATTTTTAAAAACATATGTTTTAAACTTCTTTACCTTAAATTAGCTTCCACAACTAAAAGAGATTTTTAACAAAGTTTATAACGTTTTTAAAAGTGATTAACTTTTCAATGAACCACATTGTGAAATTGAACGAACATAAACTGAAACTTTAGATTTTAAATATTAAGAAGGGTTTTCAATGAAAACATGGTTTTCGAAAAATACTTCAATGTGACACGCTAGATTCGAGCCTAACTTTTGGGCCGGGTTTGGGGTATTACACAACCAAGAAAGATTGTTGTTGTTATAAGCAGTTACTGAACTCCGTCATTTCAAGATCGAGCTCTGAGAAAATATTATCCACAGGATTAATATCGTTAGAGAAATTGAACAGAAAATGAAAACAATTTAATACAATTATAAATAGTCTCAGCTAGAGATGATGTACAACAAAAGTCAGATCAGAATTTTAGTTGTGAGATTAAAGAGATTTGAAATCCGAAGTTATGTGTGAAATTGAAATCTATGGTGTGGAAGAAAATCCTTAATCTGCTTTTTGGTAAGATTTTCGGGGATGAAAATCCCTAAGGGGGAGAGTTGTAACAGCCCGGTTTAGACCCTAGTCAGAACAGTGGTTTTGGGACCACAAACCTGAGTTAGAAAATTTTTTTAATATTATTTTTGGTGCTTAAAATTTGTGAATTAATATGTGTGAAGTTTTGTGTGAAAAATTTATCGTTTGTGTGCTTGATTTTATGAAAGGATCTAATCGCGTAAAATGCAAAAAAATTATGTGCTAATTGTTAAAGTGCTTGTTTGTTTGATTAATTGAATATGGGTTCCTTATTATGTGATTAGACCATATTTAGTGAGTTATGACATAAATGGTCATCCCTTATATGATTTTGTAATGTTTACATTAATGGCATTAAAGTAATTTTGAAAATAAGTTATTAATAAATAAAACAAAGCTAAATATTATCATCTTCCATTCATTTTACAACTGAAAAGGGGGTTTAAAACAACCATGGAAGAGCTTGACATTTGGCTATGGTGTTTTTGCTCAAATAGGTGGTACGGTTTTAACTCTATTTTTAATAATTTTTATGTTTTTGAGCTCGTTGCAGCTTAACCTAGCTAGCCTGTATCTCTGTTTTTGAAATTGTTATAGATTTTGAAAGATGCCATTGTTGAATGCTTGGTTGTTTAGATGTTTTATGATAGATTATTAAAATTTGAAGCTAGATTAACAAGTTTTATAAAGTGATTTTTGACAAAAATGCCAATTGAGGATTAAATTGAGAAAAAGTGTAAAATTCATGGTTAAATGTGTGAATAAACTTAAAATATGGGCTGCTAGTAGTTTAGGTAAAATTCGGCTAGCATGGGCTTATCCTTAATTGCATGAATTTTCAATTTTATAGGATAAGGACTAAATTGTGAAAATGTGAAATTTTAAGGGCTAAAGTGCAAAATGCCCATTTATGTGGTTTAGATGAAATTGAATGAATTGTTGAATAAATTAGTTATATTTTGATATTAAATAGATTGAGAAAAACGGAATTTGGATCTAGATAGAGGGAAAAATCAAAGTATTGGATTAGTCGACCTAATTCGTCGTTACAACGAACGAGGTTAGTTCGTATTTTAATAGACATTACGAAATCAAGTTATAAATGCATATTATTATGTGATTGAATTCAATGCCGAATGGATTGAATTCAATGTCAAATGGTAATGTAAATATATATGTATTTTAAATAAGTTAAATATATATATGTTATTATGATATTGAATTGTTCGAAAAGCAGAATATATGAATACGAGAAAGTTTTGATAATCTGATGACGTCTAAAAAGCCCCGTACAAACCCTAGGAACTGTAGAGGATGCATATGTCATGACATGGGATTATGAGATATGATTTCGTGTAAAACCACGTCTGGGACATTGGCATCGACTTGTGTTTACGTGTAAGACCATGTCTGGGACATTGGCATCGTATTTGATTCGTGTAAGACCCTATCTGGGACAGTGGCATCGATATGTGATTACATGTAAGACCACGTCTGGGACGTTGGCATTGTACGAGATTTTGGACTATCCGAGTATCCTTATTAATTTCGAATGGTTCAATGGGCATTCCAAGAAAGAAGTAAATAAGTGAATGACATTCCGGTTCAGATACGTTGAAATGTATACAATATTTGATAATGAAAGGTAAGTATATAGGTGCAAAGAATGTTATGTGATGTGTATCTAAATAAATTGTGAATATGTGCAAATGAAACATGAAAAAATGAATAAGATATGATTTATAAAGTGGCATGTTTGAAAATGTTAGATACTATATGAATGAAAGGTGAATTTGGATATAAGTGATGACATGTGATTCATAGGAGAAAGATATGGGATTAAATATGTTATTTCCCATAATATGCTCGTTTGGTTATTCAAAAGTGAGACTTGAATGTTATATGAGAATTGATTTGAATAAACTTGTAAAAGCTAAAGTTAGTAAGTAAGTGAGTATATTATTGAATAGTTACAATTTGGTATGAAATTATGTTATAAACTTGAGATAATTTGTGTTTTGACATTTAAGATAGGATAGTATGCTTATGGCATTGTAATGAATTCATTTGTTATATTAAGTTTATTTATATGAGTTTACTAAGCTTTCAAAGCTTACTCTGTGTGTTTTTTCTATGTTTATAGATTTTCAAAGATTTGCTCGTGTTGGAAGTCAGCGGAGATCGCATGACACTATTTGGTTAATGATTTCGGTATTTATACCTTTATGACTTGGTTATATAGCATGTATAGGCTATGGTGTTTGATATTATGGTTGGAATGTATTTGGTCATTTGAGATGGTTGATTATGAATGTGGCTGTGGAATTTAGTATATTTTGATAAACTTGATATTGGCTAAATAGCTTAGAATTGTTATGAGATTGGCTTGATATGATCCAAGTGTATATGGCCATTTTAATAATGGTTTAAGTTATTCATATGATCATTAGATAGATGATGAGTATTTGCTTAAGAAATGCATGAAATTGAGTTAACGAATTGGTTCATTTTTTGAGGTATAGATTGATGTTTGAATTGGGAAATATTGTAAAATTGAAATAGGTTATATTGATGATTATAGCTTGTGTATTTAGGATGTTCTTGGTTAATCAAATGGTATTGAAATGGTATAAAATGATATGGTTTAGGTATACATGAGAAAAGTGAGAAATATAGCTTAAACCAAGCCTAATTTTGTGCCACACGGTTGAGCACACGAGTATATGTCTCGACCGTGTCTGTAACACCCCAAACCCGGCCCAGACGTTATGGCCGGATCTGGCGGTCACATCAAAGCGTCGTTCAAAAACTAAGTTTTTCGTTAAAAGTTCATTTCTATGTTTAAATCCTTTTGCTTGAGTTTAGCAAATCATCTCGACAAAAACGTTTACTTAATGTCTGGCATTGATACTTTAGGTTATTCTAATCGCAGAAGCTTCTATAGTTTGAAATATAAAAAATCTGTTTTTATATGCTTTTGAAAATAGTTGTTAATTTTGAAAATTCGTGTTTAGCAGTTTTAAATAAGAAAATCTAAAGCCCATTTAAAAATTTAATCCCTCAAAGGCCTTATAACAGAATTAAAACCCAAAATATAAAATTCAAATAAAAAGTCTACAACAGAGTATCAACGGTTGTGTGGCCACCTCCGAGTCTCTCGTGGCTCCAAATCGCCTAAGGCTGAGGATTACTTGTACAGTTAGACAAAAGGGTGAGTTTGTGAAAACTCAGTGTGTAATCCCTTATAATACAATTTGTCAGATATACGATATGCAGAAACAGACTAGGCCTGAGCCCATCACAAACACAGTATCAGGTGGGCTTAGCCCATTAATGAACTGTGTGGGCGTAAGCCAATTACGAGTAATCGTGGGCGTAAGCCAATTACTAATCGTGGGGCGTAAGCCAATTCTGCAGAATCGATGATCGGATACGAGATATGCAGATAAAAATCAAGCCCAGTCTAACCAATACACTACCTGTACCAACCAACACACCATGTGGGGATAAAATTGACCCACCCAGCCAACACACCGAGCATAGAACGGTTGCGGCACTAAGTCAACAGAATGGCTCGGCGCCGTAGACAGAATGACTAAAAGCCATATATATCACAAAAAGGCTAGATGCCTTATACAGAACGAGAACGGGCCGTACACTTCCTCCGTAACAATGTCCCAACCCCATGCAATATGTCATGTATGTCATGCTCAATCATCATATGTGCATGTAGAATGGCCGTGCTTAGTAACAGTCACTTAAACATATATTAAAAGCATATCAGTCACACGAGCACAGTCAAGTCAGTTAAAACACAGTCATATGATCACAGTCAAATCAGTCAAATTCATAATCTAAGTCAGTATTTACCCACAAGGGGAAAACAATTATTTTGTCCTACAAAGGTATTTTGGTAATTTTACAAATATTGGGGTCTCGGTACTTATTACGACCTCCTAGAGGGTTTATCGTTGCTTTGAGTGACTCAAATAACCTACACAGCAAGAACACTGTATATGGGCCCAAAACCCGCTATTGGGCCCAAGTGGGCCTATACGCTCGTGTGGCCCATTTAGTCCTGATTCACATAGGCATCGCGAGCCTCATAAACCAACTTATCAATGATCACTTACCAAGGATTTTACCTGTATGGGACCACAAGCCCATTGGGCCCACACGGCCCATTCCGACCAATCGAGGCCTATAACGACCCCAATCCACGAAAACGCACGTGGTGGCCTTTGCAGTCTGCTACCCACGATTTGCTGCTCAATTTGCCCACGTGCGTTCACACGCTCGTGAGGCCTAGAATGTCGAGGTTTCGACATTTCAGCTTATCAGCTTTTGTCGACTCACAAATAAACAGAGGTGTGAGTACACACCTTTACCCCGCATTTGACATTCATGAAATCGGGCGTACGGTTACACACCCTTTTCGGCTTTTAAGTTGCGTATCATTTACGGAAAAAATTACACACCTGATTACGTAGAGTAATAAAAATCTACGAGCGTCAGGACCTTGACAAGATCGGTCGACTGTGATTTGCTTACCTGTGCCAGAGCTCGGTGCATCCACCCTTCCACATCCTAGGGGAAAATCCTGAACAGCTGACACCTTTTGCTGCTTAAACTTGAGAGTGGAGGCTACATGCTCAAACTCAGCCGGTACCTTTGCCATCACTTTATTACTAGCACCCGAAAGAACATACACATAGGAGAAAGGAGAAGAATCAGTAACAAGGGATCACACCATTTGGCTTAAACAGTAAAAGAGAGAACTGAAAGGAACTGAGAGACTTACTGATTAACAGAGATTACTTGCCAAATCAAAAATAGGAATGGAGAGAGTACGGAATGTAGGAGCAGAGAATCCCAAGCAACAAGGTATTAAAAAGGAAGATGGTGATAGAGCAATTGAAAAGAATGAATAAAGAAGGGAAGAAGGATGAATTCGGTCATAATGGCTAGAGGATAGAAAGAGGAAAAGAGCGCATAAGAACCTAAGAAGAGAAGGAAGAGAATCAGTTCACAAAAGCCAGTGAGGAAAGGGAGGTAGGAAGAGCAGTAATTAAACCAAAATACAAAAGCCAAAACTCAAATGGATGAAAAAGTGAAATAAGATAATTTCGGCTCCCAAAGAAAAGTGACCAAAACCTGATCAATAAGCACATCAAATACCAAATTCCCGAAAAACCAATCCCCTAGCCGAATGTATAAAGTGTCTTCACTTACCTATTCGGCACCTAAAAGCCTATGACCGAATTTGCATAATAGGGAAATCCCTTTTTCGGCCAACTACTATCACTCCCCTCAACCTCCCATAATCCACTCCTACAATCCCTCAACCTACCAATTTTCATCACATTCAAACTCCTCCAACACTAACCTTCATCCATATCCCTTGAATCTCTCCCCCAAGACCAATTCCACAACCACCTCAGTAGAATTCCACTGCAACACAAATACTAGGCGTCACATATCCAAAATAAATACCCATCATAATACTATGCCAACAATCGAACCTCTGACCACACACACACTCTTAACGCCACCTTGGCACTAGACCACATGCTTCCTTGTGTCATTTTTTTAACACAATCACTTAAAAGCCTACATCCAAGCATCTAGGGTTTTATCCACTTAAAACCAAAATTTTTGCTAAAGTCCAGGTTTGAACCCAAGACTTCTCCAACTCCTCTCAGGACCCTTAACCATTTTTAGCAGACATTTAATTGTATCATTTCCTAGCTTACATAAATTTTTATGCACATTTCCCTAACCGTTCCCTTACTCAAGGCCCAATACTTCTAGGCCAAAATTTTGGGGCGTTACAATTCTACCCCCTTAATAAATTTCATCCTCGAAATTTCCAACTATTAGAATAGTCGTACATCCTAGCCTACCACACTACGCTCTCGCTGCGCACTCTGATCCTAATAATACAAGTGCGCACAACACCATCTATCCATCAGAACAGATGGATATCACACGCATATCATTTCTAGAATACACATAGAATAAATACAAATCTAACTTTAAGTGTAGCAATACAGTCTAATATCTATCTACTGCTTTTTAACAAAAAACAAACAACAGTTTCAGAAACTTACGGATTTGGTGCCGGAGACTCAGTGTACCACACTTTCAGAAAAACGATCAATATAATATTTCAGAACTTCAAATCTTTTCAAGCCTTTTTGAAAAAATACTTTCAGAAATTCAATTTTAAAGACCCAATCCACATTCGAGTTTTGAAACTCGGCTCTAATAATGTAACATTCCAAACTCGGCCCAAACGTTATGGCTGAATTTGTCGTGTCACATCAAAGTGTCATTCAAAAACTGAGTTTGTCGTTAAAAGTTCATTTCTATGTTCAAATCCTTTTACTCGAGTTTAGCAAATCATCTCTTCAAAAATGTTTACTTAATATCTAACATTGATACTTTAGGTTATTCCAATCGCGGAAGCTCCTATAGTTTGAAATATAAAAACATCTGTTTTTATACGTTTTTGAAAATAGTTGTGAATTTTGAAAATTCGTGTTTAACAGTTTTAAATAAGGAAATCTAAAGCGCATTTAAAAATTTAGTCCCTCAAAGGCCTTATAACAATTAAAACGCAAAATATAAAATTCAAATAAAAAGTCTACAGCAGAGCATCACCAATTATGTGGCCACCTCCGATTCTCTCGCGGCTCCAAATCGCCTAAGGCTGGGGATTATCTGTACAGTTAGACAAACGGGTGAGTTTACGAAAAATCAGTGTGGAATCCCATATAAGACAATCAGTCAGAGATACGGTATGCAGAAACAGACTAGGCCTGAGCCCATCACAAACACAGCATCAGGTGGGCTTAGCCCATTAACAGAACCAGGTGGACCTAATCCAATTACAGAATTAGTATCAGATACAGATATGCAGATAGAAATCAAGCCCAGTCCAACCAATACACTACCCATACCAACCAACACAACATGTGGGGATAAAATTGACCCATCCAGCCAACACACCGAGCATAGAATGGTTGCGGCACTAAGTCAACAGAATGGCTCGGCGCCGTAGACAGAACAGCTAAAAGCCATAAATATTGCAGAAAGGCTGGAAGCCTTGTACAGAATAGCAACAAGCCGTACACTTCTTCCGTAACAATGTCCCAACCCCATGCAATATGTCGTGTATGTCATGCTCAATTATTATAGGTATATGCAAAGTGGCCATGCTCAATAACAGTCATTTAAACATATATTAAAAGCATACCAGTTACATGACCACAGCCAAGTCATTTAGAACACAGTCATACGATCACAGTCAAATCAGTAAAATTCATAATCTAAGTCAGTCATTTACCCACAAGGGCAAAACAGTCATTTTGTCCTATAGGGGTATTTCGGTAATTTTATAAATATTGGGGTCTCGATACTTATTACGACCCCTTAGAGGGTCTATCAATGCTTCGAGCGACTAAGATAACCTACACGGCCAGAACAGTGTATATGGGCCCAAAACCCACTATTGGGCCCAAGTGGGCCCATACACTCGTGTGGCTCATTAAGTCCAGGTTGACATACAGCATCGCGAGCCTCATAAAGCAACCTATCAATGATCACTTACCGAGGATTTTACCCGTGTGGGCCCATAAGCCCATTGGGACCACACAACCCATTTCGACCTATTGAGGCCTATAATGGCCCAGTCCACGAAAATGCACGTGGTGGCCTCTGCAGTGTGCTACCACTATTTGGGGCTCGGTTAGCCCCACGTTCATTCACACTCTCGTGAAGCCTCGAATGCCAAGGTTCCAAAATTTTAGCTTATCGCATTTTGCCGACTCACAGATAGACAGGGGTGTGAATACACACTTTTATCCCGCGTTTGACAATCACGAAATCTGGCATACGTGTAACACCCCCAGACCCGCTCAGACGTTATGGTCGAATCTAGTGATGTTGCATCAAAGGAAAAATTCCAAAACGACTTTGTTTAGTTAAAAACTTGAGTTTAAGATTTAGAAACCCAGAGTCCTTGTAACTTGTTAAGTTGTGATAAAAGCCCATGTTTTAAGAAAACGTCCATATGATATAGTTATTTCGAAAACCGTGTTAAACTTTAGAAATTTATTTAAGTTTAATCATTTGGCAGTTGAAACAATAATAACCCGAATGTAAAGTCAAATTGGAGATACAAGGCCTTATTACATCCCAATGAAAATAAAGTAATTAAATTAAAGTCTGTCGAAACTAAATTAAAAAATTCTAAGTAGCTTGCAGTGTGGCCATTCCCGAGTCCTCTTCCACGTCGAGCCGTCTACTGACAGTCGCCTGAAACATAAAAAAAAGGGTGTGAGTTTCGAAACTCAATGTGTACGACCCTTGGTAAACCAACCAACATGCAATTATCACATTGGGCCTAAGCCCTATCAAAATCAGTGGTCTTAGGCCTTAGCCCACAATGACCTCATATCACATCAATATCACATGAATGCAATGCTCCCATCCCAAATCCAACCCTGCACTCCATTTCCTTTCCAACCCTACACTCCTGTGGGGATATAAATATCAACCCACCCATCCCTACACTCCAAAGGTAGCACCAACAGCGGCACTAGTCAAACGTTGCAGCAAGGCTACTAAGCATATAATGGGCTTAAAGCCACAGGTGGATCCACGGTCGTCAAGCCACTATGCGATTCTCACATATCTTTATCCGTATCATCAAACACACCCAAGTGCAAGATAAATCTCGTGAATGCAACATTCACATTTTCACACATTAAGCACCTAGAGGCATTTTAGTCATTTCACTACCTATGGGTAATTTCGTAAATCTACCCTACAGGGGTATATCGGTAATTTTGAAAATCAGGGTATTTGTTTCCTATCGGGTTTTAGTTATGAACTTTGGCCCATTAACAAGTCCTCGCGGCTAAAGTGAACAGACACTGCACCAAGTAGGATCTTAGAGAAGAGGAGGTGGGTCATTAAGACCGCTTAAGTACCAAGCTTTCCCTAGATCCAGTCTTAGACATGCATATGTCCATTGCCACACTCTAACCTAGCGAATTGTTCACAGACATGGTTGATTATTAACTTAAGTTTTATGGGATTTAGGAATTTATCAGAACTAGGCCTAGAGTCCATTAAAACCCTAGCATGCATTTCTATCGATTTATATATCCCATTAGGCCCAATCTTATTCATGTCCATGTAAACCTTTAAACCTAATCATGTTTATATATCCCATTAGGCCCAATCTTATTCAAACCACACAACCATGTCAATCCATCATTCATTTTTTCACATATCAATTCCTATCGATTTGGGCCCATAAGCTTGGCAGGCCTATTTAGCCCCTTTTGGCCCGGTCAGCCAAATAGTGGCCCGAGCTCACAAGATTACTCTCTTGGCCTTAGTAGTAGTATCAATGTCCCCACACGAATGTTTGCACGCTCGTGTGGTTGCCGGCGCCAAGCTTTCAGCTTTTTGACTTTTTCCAGCATTTCGGGTTTTCGGGATTTCGGCTTTTGCTGATTTGTCGTGTGTGAAGTGTATGTACACACCTGGTTAATGCGATGTGCTATCCTATCCTCAGCCTTGAACCTACAACCAATACCAATCCCAAATCAATGCACACTTAACCACAATATTTACCTAAAAACTGAAACCTTACCATATCCTTACCGTGTGCCACCGGTTTTAGTAGCCCTTCATTAGCTACTATTCACGTAGATCTGCACCCACACCAATATTATCAAAGATCGAGTGACTCATATTCCACACAAGTCACCTCTATAAGCCATACTTACATTCGGCCAGCACCACTAAAACCAGTACACTTACCTCATTGCTAACGATCCCTATCACGCTTGCGATCTTTGAACCCTATCCTTGTTATTACAGTGTTAATGAAAAGAAAAGTTTGATAGCCCTTCATCTTTTAACAAAACACATTAAGGAGGTTGGCTGAGTACTTACCCTTTGATCCTGCGACCTAGATAGCTACTGAACAAGATCTGACTTTTAATCACTTGATCAACACATTTGTGATTGAGGAAAGACAACAAAGAATCGACACAAATAGGGATTTCGGCAAAAAGGGATGATGGTATTCAGCAATGGAAGAAACCGATTGAGGGGGAGAAAAGAAGAAAAATAAAATACGGAAACTCAAAAAACCTCTCAAGGGAATTCGGAAATGGGAGAAAAGAATGAGGGGAAGAAAAAGAAGAAATAATAGAACCCAAGGAACCTTTCAATGAATTTGGCACCCCCTTTTTATAGCCAAAGCCGAATCCTACCTTCCCCCACAGTCTAATTTGGCACCAACACATCCACACCTCAATCCCCTATCTTTACTCTCTTATCTTTATCTTAAATTTCTCTCCTGAACTCTCCCTTCCAGAGTCCACTCTAGTGCCACTACCTTCCTTTCATGTGCAAAAATAGAACCCCTTAATTCGCCAATCTTAAGCCTCGAATCTTGGACCTCCTCACCTGCTAGTGGCGCCACCATGTAGTTCCCCAAGTGACGCCACCTTGCCACTAGACCACAGGCCCAATTGTGTCCTATTTTCCTCTTAATCTTTTTAAGAGGCCTAATACCTAAGACTAAGGGAAAAATTAAAATTTTCCCTATGGTCTTCCCTATCCCTAAGACTTCAAATAACCCTCAAAGCCCACATGCCAACTGTGATTTTCTCACTCACTTAAAATTTTTTCTGAGACCAAAAGCTCTATAGGCCCAATTCTACAAGGCCCAAATTTGGGGCTTTACAGTACGGTTACACACCCTTTTCGGCTTTTATGCCTCTTATCATTTATGGAAAACAGTTACACACCTGATTACGTAGAGTACTAAAAATCCACGAACGCTAGAACCTTGACTAGATCGGTTGACTGTGATTTGCTTACTTATTCCAGAGCTCGGTGCAGCCACCCTTTCGTATCCTGGCAGAAAATCTCGAACAGTTGACTACTTACACCGCTTAAACTTGGGAGTAGAGGCTACGTGCTCAAACTCAGCAGGTACCTTTGTCATCACTTTAATACTAGCACCTTCTTCACCCATTGGAAGTTCTAGAACCCGAAAGAATATACACATAGGAGAAAGGAGAAGAATCGGTAATAAGGGATTGTGCCATTTGGCTTAAATAGTAAAAGAGAGAACTGAAAGGAATTGAGAGACTTACCCATTAATAGAGATTACTTGCCAAATCAAAAATAGGAATGGAGAGAGTATGAAATGTAGGAGTAGAGAATCCCAAGCAACAAGGTATTCGACCAAGGTATTAAAAAGGAAGATGGAGACAGAGCAATTGAAAAGAATAAATAAAGAAGGGAAGAAGGGTGAATTCGATCACAATGGCTAAAGGATGGAGAGAGGAAGAGAGTGCATAAGCAACCTAAGAGGAGAAGGAAGAGAATCAGTTCACAAAAGCTAGTGAGAAAAAGGAGGTAGGAAGAGCAGTAAGCAAACCAAATACAAAAGCCAAAACTCTAATGGATGAAAAAGAGAAGTAAGATAATTTCGGCTCCTAAAGAAAAGTGACCAAAATGTGATCAAGAAGCACATCAAAGACCAAATTCTCGGAAAACCAATCCCCTAGCCGAATGCAAAAAGTACCTTCACTTACCTATTTGGCACCTAAAAGCCTATGATCGAATTTGCATAATGGGGAAATCCCTTTTTCGGCAAACTACTATCACTCCCCTCAACCAACCATATTCCACTCATACAATCTCTCAACCTACCAACTTGTATCACATTCAAACTCCTCCAACACCAACCTTCATCCATATCCCTTGAATCTTTCCCCCAAGACCAATTCCATAACCACCTCAGTAGAATTCCACTACAACACAAACACTAGGTGTCACATATGCAAATTAAATACCCATTATAATACTATGCCAACACTCGAACCCCTGACCACATACACACTCGTAATGCCACCTTTCCACTAGACCACATGCTTCCTTGTGTTATTTTTTTTTAACACAATAACTTAAAAGTCCTACATCCAAGAATTTAAGATTTTATCCACTTAAAACCAAAATTTTTGCTAAAGCCTAGGTTTGAACCCAGGACTTCTCCAACTCCTTTCAGGACCATTAACCACTTGAGCATACATTTAATTGTGTCATTTCCTAGCTCACATAAACTTTTATGCATAGTTTCCTAACCGTTCCCTTGCTCAATGCCCAATACTTCTAGGCCCAAATTCTGGGCTGTTATAGTGTCTCTTAAGATTGTAGTTCGAAACAAGTCAGACTCGCACACGGGCCAAACACACAGGTGTGTGACAGGCCGTGTGAATTACGTCAGTGTCCACGAGTGAAGCACACGAGCGTGTCTTTTGGCCGTGTGGACAAGTCAGTATGTATGCCCTACTTTTCCACGGCCTAGACACACGGGTGTGTCTAATGCCATGTGAGGCACACAGCCTACCCACACAGGCGTGTGACCTCTGTAGCTTTGAAAAATGTTTAAGTTTCTAGAAAAAATTGTATATGCTCGGTTTAGTCCCGACCCTTTTCCAATGCATGTTTAAGGTCTAGTAGACCTTTTATAGAAACACTATGTATATGATTTGCTATGATATGATGATGTATTTGTGAAATGGTCGTAAAAGTTTTGAAATGTCTGGTAACGCTTTTTAACCCTATTCTGGAGATGGTTACGGGTTAGAAGTGTTACAACGTCACACTATCCTACTATCACTTTGGTACTTTTGAGCTTATGTTTTTAGTATATGGCATGTATAAGGACTTTGGTCATTTTGGTTATGAGTTGTTAATGATTTTGGTCATTTAAAATGGCTTGTAAATGTTAAATGTTTTGGTATTGTATACAGCCATGAAAGTTGGATTAAATTGATTGGTTTGATTGTGTATTAAATTATGCATATGGTTCTTATTATGTGTTTGGTTGATGGTTTTGTGATGCTTGATGGTAATAGGTATTTTGACAATCAAATGGTTGAGGTGTGGATATTGGTATACTTGTGAGATTAGGCTAAATAATGTATAATTGAGTTTGGTCATTTTTGATGATTGTGTAAGTGAAATTTGGTATGAATTTGATGGCATATTGGGATATTATGTGTCTTGTATATTTATAGTATTGAAATGGTATAAATGATGCTTGATTTAATGTCTATTTATGCCTTGTTTTGTGCCATTTGGTTTGGTGTAGGTTTGCACAAGTTTGGGCGGCAAAATGGCCTGGTAAATAGCCTATTTTCGTCCACACGTTAAGAGACACGGGCGTGTGTCTCAGCTGTGTTTGACACATGGTCAGGTGATACGGTCATGTGTCCCCTGGTGTTGAATTATAAATCAAGTTAGTATGCTCCACACGACCTCACACACGGGTGTATAAATCAAGGCACCTTTAGCTAATAGAACACAAGTTTCACAGTTTATACAATAAAATCCTTTTTATCAAATTAAGAATTCAAACAATAAAATTTCTTACTGAAAATTTCATGTTGTAAATATTAAAATAATAATAAAATAAATATTTCCACCTCAGAATTGTGGTCCCAAAACCACTGTTCTGATTTGACTAAAAATGGGCTGTTACAACTCTCCCCCTTAGGAATTTTCATCCCCGAAAATCTTACCAGAACAGAGGTTAGGGTACTATTTTCTCATAGCTTTCTAGGGTTCCCATGTGGCTTCTTCGAACCCTTGGCATTGCCACAACACTTTCTCCAAAGCTATGCGTTTATTTCACAGTTCTTTAACCTCTCGAACTAAAATTTTGATCGTTATTCGCTATATGTCATGCCAGGTTGAATTCCTATCTCAATCGAGCAAATGATATGCGATGGATTTGATCATTACCATTGTAACATTGACACATGAAATACATTATGGATCTTCTCTAACTCTGACAGTAAACTAGCCAATTTGCTACTGGCCCTATTCCTTCGATAATCTCATATGGCTCGATGAGTCTCTGACTCAGTTTGCCTTTGCGACCAAATTGAAGGATTTTTTTCCATGGAGATACTTTTAGAAATACTTTGTCACTAATCTGAAATTCAATGTCTTTACATTTCAAATCTGCATATGATTTCTGTCGTTCTAAAGCTGCTTTCAGATTGTTGTGAATTACTTTTAATTTCTCTTAAGTCTCTTTGATCAAATCAACCCTGTGGTTCTTTTTTCTCACTAATCTCGGTCCAGTACAATGGAGTTCGACATTTACGACCATACAAAGGTTCATATGGTGCCATCTTTATGCTCGATTGAAAACTTTTATTATACACAAATTCAACCAATGATAAATATTTCTCCCACTTGCTTTCGAGAATTTGTATTACTCTCTCGAACTGGCCGTCGGTTTACGGATGAAATACGGTACTAAAATTCAACTGCGTACCCAGAGCTTCTTGCAGTTTCTTCTAAAATTGCGACGTAAACCTCGGATCTCTATCTGAAATAATAGAAACTGGCACCCCGTGCAATCTAACGATTTCAAAAAATGCACAATTCATCCAATTTATCAAGCGAATAATTTGTACGTAACAGAATGAAATGTGCAAACTTAGTCAGTCGATCAACGACAACCCAAATAGCATATTTCTTTTTTTAGAGACAGGGGCAAACCCGATACAAAATCAATAGTAACTCTATCCCATTTCCACTGTGGTATCATCACTGGTTGCAGTAATCTCGAAGGCACTTGATGTTCAGCTTTTACTTGCTGACAAACCAAACATCTCGATACAAACTCTGAAATGTCTCATTTCATACCCGACCACCAATACAATTGCTTCAAATCATTGTACATTTTAGTATTCCCCAGGTGAACAAATAAATAACCACTGTGTGCTTCGTGCAAATTTTCTGAATGAGCTCAAAATTCTTTGGTATGCAAATTCTATCTCGGAACATTAAACAATCGTCGGATTCGATCTGATAGTCTGAATTACTAGTCGACTCACATTGCACACTTTTAGCTTGCAATTCATTATCACACTTCCAAGCTTCAGAAATTTGCTGAAGAAATAACACTTTAGCTTTTATCTCAGCTAAAATCGAACCATAATTAGACAAACTTAGCTATGTATTTATAACTCGCAAAGTAAATAATGATTTTCTACTTAGAGCATCCGCTATTATGTTCACTTTACCCGAATGATAATCAATCACCAACTCATAGTATTTTAGTAACTCGAGCCATCTTCGTTGTCAAAAATTCAAATCTTTCTGAGTCATTATATACTTCAAGCTCTTGTGATCGGTAAAGATGTGTCACTTTTCACCGTATAAATGATGTCGCCAAGTTTTGAATGTGAAAACAATAGCAGCCAACTCTAAATCGTGCGTCGGATAATTCTTTTCATACGGCTGGAACTGTCTGGAGGCATAAGCTATAACTTTACCCTATTGCATCAAAACACAACCCAAACCGTTCAATGATGTGTCACTGAAAATCGCGAATTCTTTACCCGACTCAGGTTGAACTAAACTGGTGCCTCAGTTAACAATACTTTGAACTGTTCAAAACTCTATTGACACTTGCCGGACCACTCATATTTCACATTTTATTGTAGCAATCTAGTCATCGATGTAGCAATCATGAAGAATCCTTTTATAAAACGCCAATAATACCTCTCTAACCCTAGAAAGCTTTTGACTTCGAATACATTTCTTGGTGGTTTTCAGTCAACAACGGCTGAAATCTTGCTCGGATCAACTCGTATGCCTTTCGTCGAAACAATATGTCCCAAAAATTAGACCTCTCGGAGCCAAAACTCACATTTGCTGAATTTAACGAACAATTGCATATCTCTCAAGGATTGTAACACAATCCTCAAATGCTCGGCATTGTAACAGCCCATTTTTTAGTGAAATCGAAACAGTGATTTCCGGACCACAAATCTGATCCAAAAAATAAAATTTATTTTTATTTTATTACATGGTCGGTAATAAGTTAGAAATGTCATGTGAAAATTCTAATAAGAAAATTTTATTGATTATGTGCTTAATTACAACAAGAACTAAATCGCATAAAATGCAGAAGTCAAATTCTAGTATCTACAAGAATTAAATAACTATGGAATTCGAAACTAGAGGTCCTTATTTAGTAATTAGACCAGTAAAGAAAAGTATGTAGATATTTTGGTGACTAATCCATGGAAATTTTGAAAAAGGGTATGGACTAAATTGGAATTTGAAATATTTAATAAATTAAAAAGATGAAAAAGAAAATATCATATTATTTACTCATCTTCTTCCCCAAAAATATATGGAAATCGTAGGAGAGAGAAGAATATTACATGGCTTAATTGGGTAAGTTTCCTTTTTCGCATTTTTTTTTTTGTAATTTTGATATTTTTGAAACCGAGATAGCTTAATCTATCCATTTGAGGGATCAATTTAAAGGGTTATCAAAGTATGGACATTAGGTCATATATTTATGGTAGAAAATAAAAGGTTGTTGATAGATAAACAACTTTTACAAAGTGATTTTTGATGAAAACATGATTTAGGGACTAAAATGTGAAGTTGTGAAAATTGATGAAAAATTCTGAAATTTATAGAAAATATGTGCTGTAAATTCTATATTGAAATTTTGGTTAGGCTTGGAATAGGGAGTAAATTGCATAAATTTCATTTTTCGAGCTTAGGGACGGAATTAGAATTTATGGAAAAGTTAGGGGCAAAACGGTATTTTTGCCTAAGATGTAAATTGCGTCCAAATGAATATAAAAGGTGTGAAATTGATGGTTAAAGTTATTTATATAGATCCAGACAATACAAATTCAAGGTTAGATCGAGGAAAAGAAAAGGTTTCGACTTAGTAGATTTTATATGCAAACCAGTGTCGAGGTAAGTTCGTGTAACTTAATCGAGCATGTAAATATGTTAACTTGAATGTTATGATTGTATGCAATATGATTTATATTTATGTGAACATTATAAATGTGTGAAATGATTACATGTTCAGAAATGTTGGAAAAGGTGGTAAAGTCTCATTTGAATATTTAATTTCGATGGATAAATGTGATTGCCTTATAAAATGAGGTCCTATATTTGTTCGTGATGGGATTTTGTTCGGATGAGCAATCCTATTGATCTCATTATGGAAAGGATTTACCTGGATGGGTAATCTTGATATAATTCCTCTCGAGCATATGTTACAATTAGGATTTAGCCTGGATTGGTTATCCTAATTGAGCTCTTCTGAGCATATGTTACATAAAGGATTTAGACTGGACTGGTAATCCTATAATACGGTATGTGGCTCATGAGTGTGTTCTTTGATTAAATGCGCTAATGCGTACTCTTGAATAAGAATTGATGGGTTATTGAATCGTACACCTTGAGTGTACTACTTGAGTATCCATTGAAATTCCAATGATTCAATGGACAAAACTCAAATCCCAAATTTGAGCTAGCTTTGATTTCACTATAAAACATAGAAAATAAACAAAATAAGCTATAAAGCTTAGTAAGTTCATATAGCATTTAAATCAGTTCATCAAATATGCTCAAATAAAGCAAATAAAATCTAACATAACATATCTCATAATGAATCACCAACCTACCACATTTGCATTCACAAAGTTAGATGTAACTTTCACAATTTTCTCATTTCAAAGTATTGCTTGGTTCATGTACATACTTGTACCATCCCATATCAAACTCATACTCATCTACATCTTAAACATACCCATTGAACTATTCAAAATACTATCGGATACTCAGGAAACTCGTACCCTAAGTGCCACACATATATAGACGAAGCTATCTCGACCTCGTATCACATATATTGCTTACACTAGAGCTATCAACGGGTCTGCTCACACTAGCTGACGGTCATGTCGAAGCTACACGGTGCTGCTCATACAAGCTGACGAGTATCCATAACACATGCTGGATAACTCAGCCACCGGTAGGACGCACGGACCAGCACCCAAAATAATAAAAACCCTAATGACAAGTCATTCGTATCCTAACCTGCTCCTAAGGTTCAATCGGGATTTCTTGTTGCCAAATCATCGTCGAACATATCCGAAAGGTCATAATTACAATTTATTCAATATCAAAGCTTTTAAAATACAATTATAACAATTCTATTTACATACGAACTTACCTCAGATGGAAAAATAGTGAAACGAGTCGATTAATCCAAAACCTTGTTCTTTCTCCAATCTAAGTTCGTATTTCACTTTTCTTGATCTATATAATATCAAATTTAGCTTATTTAATTACCTCTCTATTCAATTTAATTCAAAACACACATTAATGTAATTTTACACTTTTACCCCTAACATTTACACATTTTTACAATTTAGTCCTTATTTCATAAAATCAAAAATTCATGTAATTCAACCAAAACCAATGCTAGCCGAATTTCAATTAGGTCCCTAGCAGCCCATATTTTTCATTTATTTCACAATTTAACCACAAAAATTACACATTTCACAAATTAATCCCTAATTGGACTTTTCACTAAAAATCACTTTGTAAATGTTGTTTATCTCACAACAAACATGCATTTTCAACCATTAAACATCAATATTCATCAATGTAAAAAACCAAAACCATTAACAGATTTGTAAATTAGTCCCTGGGCTAGCTAGACTAAGCTGCAATGATCTCAAAAACATAGAAATCATTAAAAACGGGATAGAATTCACTCACCAATTGAGCTAGGAAATAGATGAACCCTGTAAAGCTTCCATGGTTTTCTTATGCTTGAATTTTTAGTGGAATAATTGAAGAAGAAAGATGATAGCACTATTTTTCTTTCTTTAATTTTAACTTAATTTAATAATTACTTATTTACCCTTTACTTAAACAATAAAACATGTAAACATAATGTCCATAATTGTCCACCTAAGCAACCAAGGGTCTAATTACAACATAAGGACCTCAAGTTTAATATTTCATAGCTATTAGACACCTGTAACTAATAGAACACAAGTTTTACACTTTACGTGATTTAATCATTTTTATTAAATTAAGCATTCAAATGATAAAATTTCTTAATGAAATTTTCACACAAACATACTATCATGCTGTAAATATTAAAATAATAATAAAATAATTATTTTAACTTCATATTTGTGGTTCTAAAACTACTGTTTTAATTTGACTAAAAACGAGCTGTTATATATTCAATCGTAAAAACTCTACACCTTGAGGAGCTACGGGAACCGGTTGGGGATTAGATGGGGTTGGAGGTTGTTGAGTAGTATGATTTGTTCAAACAAACTCCATGAACCACTCGTTCATCATTTGGAAGAAGGCTTCTTTAGCCTCTCCTCCCTAGCTACCTGATACGGGTCTTGATTCTAATTGAAATACTCTGTGAATGGAGGCAAGCGAATTACTTTGAATATCATCAGCTACAGCTCGATTGGGATCCATGTACTATATGAAAACACAATTTAAACTGTCAAGAAATATCACACTATCACAAGTTATATATGGAATGTATAGCTAGACTCTCACATACGCTACGTTAGTTTGAGAATCGAATAAACCATAGCTTTGATACCAATAAATGTAACACCCCTCACCTGTATTCAACGCTAAAATAGGGTTACCGAGCATTATCGGACTTATAAAATAATTAAATCTTATTTCACATGCATTTTCAAATTTCATGTTGTAACAGTCCGACTTAGACCCTAGTCGGAATAGTGGTTTTGAGACCACAAATCCGAGTCAAAAAATATCTTAATATTATTTTTCGTGCTTATAGTATGTAAATTTGTATGTGTGAAAGTTTCGTAAATTAATTTGTCCGTTTGTGTGCTTAATTTGACATAAGGACTTAATTGTGAAATATGCAAAATTAGCATGCTTTATGTAAAGGTATCTATTTGCTATGGATTTTATTATATGGAGTCCTTATGTTGTTATTAAACCAAAGGGATTTTGAATGGACAAAAATTCCATATGTTAGTGGTAAATGAATGATAATAAAAAGGTTAAAAATGGAATTTGTTAATTAAGTTAATTTATAATAAAACAAAAGCTTAAATTAATCCTCATCTTCTGTGTTCTTCACCGAAAATAGAAAAGAAAAATAAGGTTGAAAGCTTTGTGATATTCGGCCTAGGGTTAAGCTCAATTAAGGTATGTTTTTTACTCGATTTTTGATAATTTCTACGTTTTTGTAATCGTTGCTTTTTTCTCTACAAAACCCTTGGTTAAATTTTGTGAATTGATGATGAATTTGAAATGTGCCATGGATGAATTCATGAGCTTTGTGCAGTTTGGTGATGAAATGTGAAATATATGTGTTAGATTAACATGTTTTGTCTTTGGATTTTTGATGAATTTGAGTAATTTAGACTTAATTGAGAGAATAATATTTTGAGGGACTAAAATATGAAATAAATGAAAAATATGGGTTGCTAAGGACTTATAGAAAATTCTGGTAAGCATGGGTGTATTGAGATTTTGTGTATTTTGTGATTTTGTGAAATAAGGACTAAAATGTCAAAATGTAAAAATGTGTGGGCTAATTTGTAAATTGCCCTAAATATGTGTTTTTGGATTGAATCGAATGATTTGGAGAATAAATGGATTAAATTTGAATATGTATAGATCAAGAACTGAAGAAAATAGATTTAGATCGTGGAAAGTCGAACGTAATTGAATAGTCGAGTCAGTACGTTTATCCGAATCCAAGGTAAGTTTTTATACAAGTAAACGTATTTACATTGATATATTTATGTGTATATGAAGATACATAATGATGAATGTGTATGAGATGAGGAGTACGTGAAATCTGAGATAGTATCGACATAGTGTCAACATCTGAAAAAGTCTCGTACGAACCTAGGAATAGATAGGATTACATATGTCATGACATAGGTTTCCGATATGTGATATCATGTAAGACCACGTCTGGGACGATGGCATTGATTCGAGATTTCGTGTAAGACCACGTCTGGGATGTTGGCATCGATATGAGATTTACGTGTAAGACCATGTCTGGGACATTGGCATCGTATTGATTCATGTAAGACCCTGTCTGGGACAGTGGCATTGATATTTGGTTACATGTAAGACCACGTCTGGGACGTTGGCATTGAACTATTATTCCGAGCATTCTGAGTATCCTATTTGATTCCAAACGGTTCAATAGGTAATTCTGAGAAAACAAAAGGATATGTTAAATGTATAAACGAGTCAGGTACGTTTGAGAGGTACAGTATGTATGTGTGATAAACCGTAATATGTTCATATTTTAATCCCATATTTAGCATACTTTTGGATGATTTATCCTTCAAATTTGGAAATTGGTGCTCCTAATCCTTTAATTTCATGATTTATACTTAGGAAAGCACCTGAGGATGAAAAGAACGAGAAACGGGCTAAAAATAGAGAAAATAAGCCAAAGTACAAAATCGACATGGCCTGGGCCCAAGCCACACGGTCGTGTCTCCTTAGCAGACCCAAACACGACCAGGACTCGACTTACACGGGCGTGCCACACGGGCGTGTCCCTATCGTGAACTGTTTTAATTCCACATGGATTAGGATGATTAGAGGCAAAGAAAGACGTTTTGAAAGCCTATATAAACACCCTAAGTGTGACCTAAAAGGGGGCGGTTCAGGGAGGCCGAGGAGCGAAGCCAGAGAGGGCTGAATTGTGGGATTTACTTAAAGAAAGCCAGTTGTTCCATCTCAGGAAGCCGAGATCATACTCAAGACGGAAGATCTTCCCTTCAATTTCCTTCAAGGGGTTTTAGGGTTTTTCTTATGTTTTGTTTTATACTTTCTTCTGAGGTGTATTCTTTATTAAACATCAACTAAACCCCTCAAATACCTGAGGGGGATGAAACCTAATACGGATCTTGTTATTATTTTTTGAACTATATGATAAATACTTGATTTGTTCTTAACTATGTGCTATTAATTCTTGTTTTAATCTTTCAGGATATTGATTCAAGTATTGATGCCCTTAGGCAGTGGAGGAATATTCCCTGTTTAAGAGTAGATCTAGCATAGTTAAGCGGATTTGATCGCAACCCTAAGGTAGGATGACGAAAATCTACCGGATTAGGGTCAAACCTAATATGGGAGTCCACAGATCGAGTTAATGCAATTCTAGGGGCTTTAATTAGAAAGAGATTTCAATTAATCAACCCAAGGTTAGACGTTAGTAGCCTCGAGAGAGGTATTAATATAAATTAGAGAATCCTACGGATCAAGTCAAGCGAATAAATCGTCTGGTTCAGAGTTAAAATAACAAGTGAAGTCTAGGTGGATTCTTCCTCGGGTATTGTCTTAATCAATTGGTTTTCTCAACAGTATTTTCCCCGATTCATTCTCTATGTCTTAGCATCTTTAGCTTAATAGTTAGTTAATTTTAGATTAAACAACAATTCCCTTAATTCTTAGTCTAAATAATAAAAAGAAAGTCAGTATTTGTACTTTTGGGTCCCTTGGGTTCGACATTCCGGTCTTGCCACTAAACTATACTACTGTTCGATAAGTGCACTTGCCTCAATCGTTGTCGTAAGTTAGTTTCTAGGCTCGATCATTCATTATATAAATTTTAAGACTTTCTAACTACGATCAATGTGTACTAAAGGTAAGTGTATATATGAACTTACCAAATTGAACATGTGTATGGATTTGATATGATAATATGTGATATATGTTTAAATTTCTATGAGCATAAGTGATGCTTTGAGATGTGATATGCTGGCAATTTTTGGCTAAACAAATGAGCCAAAGATCTTGTTATGAAATTGCAAATGAGAAATATTAATGACATTGTATCAATGTGATTATGTGCCTCTTATGTTAAGTTTATTTGTATATGGCTTACTAAGCTTTTGAAAGCTTACTTTGTCTGTGTTTGCTTTGTTTTATAGATCGTCAAAGCTACTGAGGGCTCGGGAATCGTCAAGGATTGTCATCACACTACTGAAATCAAATTTTGGTACCTTATGATCATGTATATATTAAGTACGGCATGTATAGTCTAGCTAAATTTGATTACGTTTATGATATGCAATAGCCATGTGATATGGCTAGATAAATGTTTGTGATATGTATGAGTGATCAGGTTATATGATGTTTAGTTTGATATGGTTGTTAGCTAATGAAATGTTCAAGGTAATGGTAAGCTTGATGGTGCAAAATTTAATATATGTTTGATGAGAAATGTCTTATAATATGAAGGTAAATTTGTGAAGGAAACTTGTTTAGAAATTTTTGTCATTTAGTTTAGCTAATTGTTGCATAAGATATTATGCTTGAAATGTTTATGAATGCTCCGAATAGATGGTATTTATGGCATGAATTGAATTGGTATGATGCTTGTAGGGATAGCCCATAGTGTGGGGGGCATTTTGGCCTTGCAAATGGCCTATATTTTCCCACACAGTTGAGCACACAGGCATGTGGCTCGATCGTGTCCCTCGTGGTTGTTTTTCAAAACAAGTCAGACTTGAACAGAGGCTAGACACATGGGCGTGTGACTGGCCGTGTGGTGTAAGTTAGTAGCAACCACGGGTGAGGCACACAGGCGTGTCCACAGCTGCGTAGACGAGTTAGTTTGTATGCCCTATTTTGACACTGCTTAGACACACGGGCGTGTATTAGGCCGTAGGAGGCACACGGCCTGCCCACACGGGCGTGTGACCTCTATAACTTAGAAAAAATTTTAAATTTCTAAAAAATTTTGTATGTGTTCGATTTAGTCTCGGTCCTTTTCTAAAGCATGTCAAAGGTCTCAAAGACCTATTTATGGGCCACTTTGATGTGATTTTTTGAATTAAGTTATGAAATATCTGTAAAAGTTTTCGATTGTCCGGTAATGCCTCTTAACCATAAACCGGTAATGGTTAGGGGTTAGGGGTGTTACACATGCAATCATCATTCAAACTCAATCACATTGTCCCTAATACAAGCCTACGAGGCCCTAAACATGCTTTAGAAGTGGTTCAGGACTAAACCAATAGCTCAAGAAATTTTTGAATCACTTAAAAAAATTTCCAAAACACAGGGGACACACACCTGTATGGCCCAGCCATGTGTCTCACATAGCCAAGGACACGCCCGTGTCACAGGCTGTGTGGACATTCGAAATGGAAGCAGATGGCCGTGTCCCAGCCTGTGTCCTACCCCGTGTAACTCCCTGACTTGGGTCAAACGACCAACCACACGCCTGTGTGACCAGCCCGTGTGCCCTTTCGTAATGGCCTCACACGCCTACGTGCCAAGCCGTGCCAAACTTGTAGGGTATACTGACTTAGGCCACATGGCCCATCACACGCCTGTGTGTTGGGCCTTGTGGAGCATACTGACTTGATTTTTATTTCAACAATAGGGGACACACGATCATTTATCATAACCGTGTGACACGGCTGAGGCACATGACCGTATCTCTATCCGTGTGGAAAAAAATAGGCTATTTACCAAGTCAAATTGCCACCCAAATTTTCACATACCTAAAACAATCCATTTGGCATCAAAACTTGGCATATATAGGCATCCAAACATAAATTATACCATTTCAATACCAACCAATACAAAACATATCAATGTCACAATTTTCCATTCAATTTATACCAAAACTCATAATCTCAAGTCAACATTATAAACACTTTCAAACGTACATCATTTAGCCTAATCTCAAAAACATACCAAATTCAATTCACATTCATTTAGTGCCCCTAATTTCCAAATACCAACTAACATCACATATGCATCATCAAACTCACAACACAAGCCATATGCACAAATATATACATGATTAAATTTACCAAAATAAGCCAACTCTGATAGCTAAATACAAAATCAAGCTTTAGTCATTTACAAGTCATTCCAAATAGCTAAATTCAATTTCAACACATATACCAAAATGACCCAAAGTCCCTATACATGCCATATACCCATAATACTTAAGTTCAAAAGTACCAATGTGATAGTAGGATAGTGTGATGAAGTCTCTGATGATTCTCGAATCCGAGCTAGCTTTGAAATCAGTATAAAACACGAAAAATAAATAAAGTAAGCTATCAATCTTAGTAAGCTCGTATGAAAATAATAAGCAAAACTCACCATTTAATTACCATTCAAACATATGCATATAACACACTAAAAAAATATTTAACCACAATGATAACATATATTCAATCACCTATTTAACCATGAACTCAATTGTAACACCCCAGACCTAGTGCAGACGTTATGGTCAAATCTGGGAATGTCACATCAAAGGCATATTTCAAAATGAATTTGCTAACTTAAATTTTAGGGCCCAAAAGCCCAAAACCCATGAGTCTTGTTAAGTAATGATAAAAGCCCATTTTATAGCTTTAAGTATTTCAGAAATCAAGTTTAAGCATAAGAAATTTACTTAAGTTTAATCATTAAGTAAATAGTTAAAACATAAAAACCCAAAATTTAAGATCAAATCAAAGTACAAGGCCTTATTACATCCAACGAAAGTAAAGCAACTAAAACCATGTCCTTTGAAACAAATAAATAAAAATAAAAATTTAAACATCTTGTAGTGTGGCCATCTCCGAGTCCTCTCACACGTCGAGCCGTTTATTGAGGGTTACTTGAAACATTAAATAAAGGGTGTGAGTTTCGAAACTCAATGTGTACAACCCTTGGCAATCAAATCAACATACAATATTCACATTGGGCCTAAGCCCTATCAAAATCGGTGGTCTTGGGCCTTAGCCCACAATGACCTCATATCATATCATATCATATGCAAGACAAGGTAATGCAAAACCCTCCCCAAAAATCCATCCGCTACACACCATTTCCCTTCCAACCCTACACACCTGTGGGGATTTCTAAATTGACCCACCCATCCTCTACACACCGAAGGTAGCACTTACTACGGCACTACTCAACGTTGCAGGAAAGCTACTAATCATATAATGGGCTTAAAGCCACCGGTGGATCCATGGTCGTCAAGCAACTATACGATCCTCAAATCTTCCTTCGTACCATAATTCCCACCCATATGCATCCTAAGTAGAATATCATATGAATGCAACATGCACATGAGTAACATCCACAAAACTCATACTCATCACATAGGGGTATCTTCGTCATTTCACAACCCAAGGGTATTTCTGTAAATCTACTCTATCGGGGTATTTAGGTAATTTTGCAAAACAGATATACTTTGGAAATTTTGTAAATTTGGGATGTTTTGGTAATTCTGCAACCTATGGGTATTTTGGTTATTTTCAAATTAGGGGTATTTTAGTAATTTTATAAATCTAAGGGTATTTTGGTAATTTACAAATCTAAAGGTATTTTGGTAATTTACAAATCTAAGGGCATTTTGGAAATTGACAGATCATGGGTGTTTTGGTCCCTTTCGGGTTTTAGTTATGAACTTCGGCCCATTAACAGACACTATGCACTAGGTAGGATTCCAGAGAAGAGGAGTGGGCCGCTAGGGGCGCTTATGTAATATCTTGAAATAAGGGTTGTGCGTTTGGAGCATAACTCACGTGTTAGTGGGCCTTAAGAGTGGTTCGGATATGTTTTAGAGGTTTTTAAAACTTTGGGATTAAAATGGGAACTTTGGAAAATTTTTGAAATTTTGGGTTAAAAAGGGAAGCAAGGCAGGGAGGCTTTAAAGAAAATTTTCTGGCGTTTATGGCATAACAATCACCCTGGCAAAGTGGCTTCCATGCGCCACTTAAGGCTTGGGAATGGCGCCAGCAGGTCGGGAGTTCGAGTCTTGGCCGCGGCATAAGCATGTTTTTATTTTTTTGTAAGAGGGCGTTAATGTCGAAAAAGGCTTTAAAAGAAAATCGGGGTGGAAATTGTCACACAAAGCGCCTGGGAGAGATGGCTTGGATGCTGCAGTAAGGGAGCTTCTCGGGGTCCTGCGTTCGAGTCCTGTTAGAGGCGCGCGGGTATTGTTATTTTTGGTTTTCGCATTAAGGTGAAGGAAGCTAGCGAAGGAGGGTTTAAAAGGAAGTGTGTTGGGATATTAGCATGAAATGCACAGTGGCCGAGTGGCTGGGGCGTGGAGAGTGTTTCTCCAGGTCTCGGGTTCGAGACCTGGGGGCAGCAAGGCATGGCTTTCTTCTTTCTTTTTGGCTGGCGTGATTAAGGTCTGCATGGGGCATGCACGCTTGAGGCTATTGGTTGTTTTTTTTTTGTGTTTTATTATTTTAATGCTTTGGAAGATGGGGGTAATTGTTATATTGCTATTATTATTTCTATTTTGTTTGTCCTCAAAAGCTGCTTGAGGTATGGCATAGTTTTATTATTTATTTTATTCTATTTTGTGTTATTATTTTAATGGTGATGGGGTAGTATATTATTATTATATGTATGTAAGATGGGTTAGTAATGGGGATAGAATAAACAATGTTTTTTTTTCTATGGTGATGGGCGACCTTGAGAAAGCAAAAGCATGGCCAAATTCTTGAATTTTGTTTTTCCTTCCCTCCTTTGGTGCATGGCCGGTTATGAAGCAATTTTGGGGCTTGCTTGGACGGTTTTGGACCTAGCAAGAGAGAGAGCAAGCATCTTTTCTCCATCCTTTTTCTTTTATTTTTCTTCTTTACCTTGATTTCTTTTGCAAGTCAAAACCTCTCTACTTTTGGTCACTATTGCCGAATCTTGTGGTGAGTTTTAAAAGCTGAGAACTTGAATCTATTTCTCTTATGTGGCCGAACCTAGGAAGGTGTCATTGACTGACTTTTGCTTTTGGTTTCTCTTCAAGCAACGTAAGAGTGGTAAGTACTTCTTTAGAAAATTGGTTTTGGTCCCTTATTTTCGTGTGTGCATAGAATCATGTTGTTAGGCCTTGAGTATGGCCGAATGTTCTTTAAGCCTTGCTATGTGTTCTTTTGGTGTTAGTCGAAGGAAGGGAGCACTAAGGAGCCTTCGGGACTTGAATGAATAATCAAGGGATTTTGATAACTTTGGGAGCATGCAAGTATTCAAATTTTGGATAAGCAAGGTAAGGAAGTATGACTTTCGGCCATAGGCTATATTTTGGGTTTTAAATGGCTAACCGATTGTGTATTAGGGTTCTTAGGAGCAAATCGTCAGGAACAAGTGGTGTTTCGGGATCGAAATAAGCTAGGTAAGTGATTCTTGGTATTCGACTTAGGGCCATATTATTGGTATTAAGTGTGACCGATTTCTAACTTTGGTTTTAAAGGCTAATCGACAGCAGTAGGACAAGTTTCGGGATTCTAGTTGTGTTAGATTCAATAAATCAGGATCTCGCTATAATCAGGTGCGTAGTTATCGCACTGTTCTTTTGCTTGTTATATGTGTTGTATGTATTATTTTATATAAAGGTATATGTTGTGCATGTTAGCCGAAATTAGGGTTAAGATGATGGATACCCAAGGTGGGTGATCGCATAATCAGGTTAGTGGTTATGGTACTAATCTTTCAGTGATTTGCGGTAATGAATGATTATTGATGCATGTATAAAAATGTGATAACATGTGATGTATAATTGTTTTGAGTAATATATTACCATGATATATATATATGCATGGGACTTGGGATGTGACTATTGGAGGAAAGGATGTACGTTTTGTGCGTGGTCTAATGCTAACCTCGTGCTACATTAGCACTTAATGTTAATTATGTAGTTCATCAAGGGAGGTGTTGGCTTGGTGTCCATCTCGGCGGCCGATAGCTGTGTGCATCACCGTGGATTGATTGATATGTGGGATCCCTATGGGATCGGTGGCTTGGCTACGACCTTGAGCAGTAAGTCTGCCAAGGTAGATATGTGGATCACTATGTGGATATGGGCTTCATAATTGTATATTCATGTGTATGGACTATGTGGATATGGGCTTCATAATTGTATATTCATGTGTATGGACTATGTGGATATGGGCTAAGCCCATATGTGAGGACATGTGTACTAACTATGCACTGAGTCTTGGTGACTCACCCATTTTTTTTTCTAACTTTTCAGGTGATCGTGATTTTGGACCGGGTCGGAGTGGATACAAAGGTGGCCATGCGGAAGCGGATTCTTGTGAAAAGGATATTTTGATTAATTAAGTACCTACATTTTCATTATTCTGATTAAGTGTTTAATGTAAAAAGGCCCATTAAAGTATTTAAGTACTTTTATTAAGCATCATTATTATTATGCTCTATTATGGATGGACATTTTAAATGTTGATTGCAAATGGCTTTATTTTCTCAAGTAAAGTTTGAATCTGATATTTTTACAACAAACTTCAATTTTTACTTAGAATATTTCAAGTCACGAAAATGTTTTATTAAAGGAAACAAATTTTCCATGGTTTTTACTATTAAGTAAGAATATTATTGAAAGTGTTCCGCAGTGGCATTCCAAATTCGGTCGGCGTGAATGGGCCGGATTTGGGGTGTTACATTTTGGTATCAGAGCACGGTTCAAAACTCGGCTTTGAGGTTTTGGGCCTGAAAACAGTTTTCAAAGGTGGGCTTTTCAAAATATGGACTTTTATTTCAGGTTTATTCTGGCATGGCACCTGTACCTTCGACCCGAAGTCCTTCCGGTAAGTACCTCTGACTATTGAGGTAATATTTGAATTAAATTAAGCTATGAATTAAGTGAATGAAACCATATGTTTAAGCACATGATTAGTTTTATTCGGTTTGATGATATAAATATATGTATAATATGGAAATGCGAAACTCATATTCATGCCAAAGTTTATATGTGCATTTGTCTATATGGTAATTGAATGTGAGATTATGACTAAGGAGATGAGAACTGTATAAATGTATGATGATAGTATGTGTTCGGTCAAACGAAGTTTCTATTGATATCGAGTATGAAAGATAATTTTGGATAAGAAAAAAACGGATGTTCGTTAGTAAGTTATAAGCAAAAAGACATACTAATTTTTATAGAATGTGAAGTATACAAGTAGAAATAAATATATGAATTTTTATTTGACTTAGCCAAATGTATAAATGTTTATGAGATTTGGGAATAAGTTCGATTCAATAGAGATAGGATGTTTGAAAAGCTTCGTGTGAACCTTAAGGATTAGTTAAGATTTTAGATATATGAATTATGTATAAAATGACTTTGTATCAGTGATATCGGGCTTTATGCCTAGCAGGCTTTGTGCCGGTGTGTAATATCAGGCTTTATGCCTAGCAGGCTTTGTGCCGGTGTGTAATATCAGGCTTTATGCCTAGCAGGCTCTGTGCCGGTGTATTACATTATGCTTTATGTCTAGAAAATTTTACGTGAGCAACGGTAAAAATAATCAAATGTGCTAAATGTGTTAAAGTGAACATGTATGTAACAATTTATTTCCTTTTTAGAAATAAAGTAAGATAGTATATTTCCATTTGAAGTAAGTAAGATGTGATATAGTTGAAGCTTCGGTAAGTATTTTAATATGTGCAATTGATCTTACCATTGATGTGTGTGATTTATATACAATGGAATTTAAGTTTGAATATGCTTATGGAGAATTGACCATATGTGAAAATGCTAAATGTGAAGGAGGTTGGATATGTTTGCATATGCGTATAATTGAGTATATATATGATTGATATATGGTGAATTGAAATGTAAATGTGTATTCGATTAGTAGGTATTTCAAATGTGAACCTTTAACGTGTTTATAGGGATATATATATGGATATATATATCTCTGGCCAAAATAAGGTCTATGGGATATTAAACATGTCAATGATCAATGTGTGTTTGGAAATGTTATAATTTATGGTAGATAAATGTTTGGTAGTTAAATTTCATAAGTATGGTTTGTTTATACATTAATAAATTATCAATGCCATTGAGGTAATTTGAATAGTGAATGTGTGTGGCAAATACCACTGAATGAATGTGTTGAGGAATGAATATATCTCTTTTTATGAGCATGAATGTGACTTTGATTTAGAATAGCGAACTTGAACTGAACCTTGATTGATTGAAGGAACCACTTTTAAATGTTTCTTTTCATAATTTGGTCGCGGCTAATCAGTGGAACAAATTTCTAATGCATAGAACTCTTTAAGTCAGTTTTCGCGATAAGAGATGAATTCTAGAGTACGTGGTCGAGGCAAAATGGCCGTATCAGAACCTGTTAGATCGGGTCAAGAGCCTGATAATGAGGTAGTTCGTATTGTATGCTAACGAAGTGTATGGAATCTTGAATACGAATCTTGAAATAGTATCTAATGAATGTGTTAGTTTGGTTAAGATCAGAGTGCGCAGCATAAACGTAGTGCAGTAAATTGAAATGTACGAATTTCTCGGTAGTAAGTAATTTCGAGGACGAAATTATTTTATGGGGGTAGAATTGTAATATCCTAAAATAAGGGTTGTGCGTTTGGAGCATAACTCAAGTGTTAGTGGGCCTTAAGAGTGGTTCGGATATGTTTTAGAGGTTTTTAAAACTTTGGGATTAAAATGGGAACTTTGGAAAATTTTTGAAATTTTGGGTTAAAAAGGGAAGCAAGGCAGGGAGGCTTTAAAGAAAATTTTCTGGCGTTTATGGCATAACAATCACCCTGGCAAAGTGGCTTCCATGCGCCACTTAAGGCTTGGGAATGGCTCCAGCAGGTCGGGAGTTCGAGTCTTGGGCGCGGCATAAGCATGTTTTTATTTTTTTGTAAGAGGGCGCTAATGTCGAAAAAGGCTTTAAAAGAAAATCGGGGTGGAAATTGTCACACAAAGCGCCTGGGAGAGATGGCTTGGACGCTGCAGTAAGGGAGCTTCTCGGGGTCCTGCATTCGAGTCCTGTTAGAGGCGCGCGGGTATTGTTATTTTTGGTTTTGGCGTTAAGGTGAAAGAAGCTAGCGAAGGAGGGTTTAAAAGAAAGTGTGTTGGGATATTAGCATGAAATGCACAGTGGCCGAGTGGCTGGGGCGTGGAGAGTGTTTCTCCAGGTCTCGGGTTCGAGACCTGGGGGCAGCAAGGCATGGCCTTCTTCTTTCTTTTTGGCCGGCGTGATTAAGGTCTGCATGGGGCATGCACGCTTGACGCTATGGGTTGTTTTTTTTTTTTGTGTTTTATTATTTTAATGCTTTGGAAGATGGGGGTAATTGTTATATTGCTATTATTATTTCTATTTTGTTTGTCCTCAAAAGCTGCTTGAGGTATGGCATAGTTTTATTATTTATTTTATTCTATTTTGTGTTATTATTTTAATGGTGATGGGGTAGTGTATTATTATTATTATATGTATGTAAGATGGGTTAGTAATGGGGATAGAATAAACAATGTTTTTTTTTCTTTTCTATGGTGATGGGCGGCCTTGAGAAAGCAAAAGCATGGCCAAATTCTTGAATTTTGTTTTTCCCTTCCCTCCTTTGGTGCATGGCCGGTTATGAAGCAATTTTGGGGGCTTGCTTGGACGGTTTTGGACCTAGCAAGAGAGAGAGCAAGCATCTTTTCTCCATCCTTTTTCTTTTATTTTTTCTTCTTTACCTTGATTTCTTTTGCAAGTCGAAACCTCTCTACTTTTGGTCACTATTGCCGAATCTTGTGGTGAGTTTTAAAAAGCTGAGAACTTGAATCTATTTCTCTTATGTGGCCGAACCTAGGAAGGTGCTGTCGACTTTTTGCTTTTGGTTTCTCTTCAAGCAACGTAAGAGTGGTAAGTGCTTCTTTACAAAATCGGTTTTGGTCCCTTTTTTTCGTGTACCGAATCATGTTGTTAGGCCTTGAGTATGGCCGAATGTTCTTTAAGCCTTGCTGTGTGTTCTTTTGGTGTTAGTCGAACCACTCATACTTAATCAAAATATTTACTCAAAAGCTGAAACCTTATCGTAACCTTACCGTGTGCCACCGGGTTCTAATGGCCTTTCCTCTGCTACTAATCACAAGTGTTCCCTAGATCAGCACTCACACATACACCATCAAAATTCGGGTGACTTGTAATCCACACAAGTCATCCATACATTCGGCCATTCACTTCAACCATAATCGAGTTGAGTATCCTTACCCTTGCTAATGATCCGACCACGCTTGCGATCTCCAATCCTTACCCTTGTTAATACAAAGTCACCAATAATGAAAAATTAGACCGCCCTTCGGCTTTTAACAAAACATACTAAGGGGAGTTAACAGAATACTTACCGAATCCAACCTTAGATCCTGCAGCCTAGATAACTACCAAACGAGATTCAGCTTTTAACCTTAACTGAGAGTAGCTACCAACTGATTTATGATAGAGAAAAACAACAAAGTTTTGGCACTAATGGGGATTTCGGCAAGGAAGGATGATGGTAATTCGGCAAAGAAGAGAATTTGGCTATAGGGGAATTTGGCCTTTAGAGAAAGAAGAACACAACTCTAATAGGAATTTCGGCGAAAAGAATGATGGGTTTTCTTTTCGGCAAATGAAAGAATTCCGCTGAGGGGGAGAAAAGAAAAGTAATGGAAACCCAAGGAACCTTTCAAAGGAATTCGGTAAAGAAAAAAAAGACTGGCCTATTTGCAAAACTCTCCAAATGCCGAAAGCCACAATGAAAATTCGTAATACGCCCTAAAAGACCCAAAAACGGCACTCATCTACCCTCCTAAGCTGAATTTATACACTCTGCACTACCCAAAACAGCACCAACTCTTCACACTTCTCAGCTCCTAACTTTTCTCCCTGATAGCACCTTAGCCTTATCCGAATTTCCCTCCATTATTAGTTTCCCTTACCACTCCAACACTCCAACACAAGAGTTCATATTCAACACAACTCTGGCATGTCACATGAAGGTGTTGTTGAAAGCGCGTCCGAGTTCAGTTGTTTGTTTATAAAAACCCGTTTAACTCAATATCCATTTTAGAAAGGTTGAAATTAACTTTGAAAACCGTCTTGGTTATGTAAATTGAATGTGAACATTTGCAGGAAAGTGATATTTTGGAAAATAGGTTATTAATATTTCAAGAAAAACATCCATTTTATCATTTATAAACAACAATGCCGGAAAATGTAAGTTCAAAGAAAATTTAAACCAATGGCCTTATTACAACGAAAATCCCAATTAAAAAGGAATCCTAAAATAAAAGTCAAATGGAAGTTTACTAAAATTCATGATGTATGGCCACCTCAGAGTCCTCCACAGCTCCAAATCCACTAACACTGGGGATCACCTGCAAGGTTGAAACGACGAAGTGAGTTACAAGAACTCAGTGTGTAATCCTCTACTCAGTCATTAACTGGGCCCGAGCCCATACAACATCTCAATTGGGCCTAAGCCCTATTCAGTAACAATCCGGGCCTTAGCCCTATACAGTGTCCAATCTGGGCCCACGGCCCCAAAATCATGGTAATGCAACAAGACATGCAACCCTCCATGAACTTAAAAGTACATCTGCTACACTCCACCCATACCAGCTCTAAACGCTTGTGGGGATTTCTAAATCGACCCACCCATCCGCTACACTCCAAAAATGCGATCGAGTCGCGGTATAAATCACAGACAAAGTCGCCAATATCGATATTGCGAAGAAAGTCGCGATGCGATATTTGTGGCATAGCCACGAAGAGCCGATGTTGCAGCGAGCACAGAATGATGTGATACACTTCCTCTAATAAAAATAACCTAACCCCATGCATCATGTCATGGTATAATAATCTCGTGAATGCATTAATGTATCATCACGGCAAATTAATCAAGTATACACAACAAAGCACAACTACCCCTAAGGCATAACAGTCATTTTCCTAACGAGGGCGTTTTACTAATCTACCCTTCAGGGGAATTTTGGGAATTTTACCCACCGACGGTATTATAGTAAATTCGCATTCATCGACCATTCTGAAGGGCCACGGTCACCTCGAGCGACTCGAGCGACATGGGCCCAAAACTCAATTTCGGCCTAAATCTCACAAGGTTTCAGTCATAGATTTCTAGTTTTTCACAACCGTACTTAGTCTTTGACAACTTTTCACTGTCTTCGCCCATGTGGGTCGGAAAGCCCATTGGGCCTGTTAAGCCCGTAATGACTCGATTAGGCCCGTTACAGCCCAAATGTCGCGAGAGCACTCATGGCACTCTCTACGACTTACCCTCACTACTCATATTTCAGATAACCACTATGAGCGTTCACACACTCGTAAGGTCGTAAATGCCGGTTTTTCAGTTTTCGACTTTTGGCCCAAATTGCGAGTCACCACAAATAGTTACTTAAAAAGAGTGTGAGATTACACACCTGAAACGCGCATAGATTTACTCCTCGAAATTACGCACCTATGAATTCTTACACTTAACCCATTAGTCTTTATCTCAATAAGTCGTATCCATAAATTTGAAAATGACGACCCAATACACACCACTTACCAAGAACGTCAGCAACTCTTTGTTATGATTGATAGTTCGGTACACTTCCTCCGATCACAAACTGAGTCCCTAAGAAGAAGTACGAGTCAGTTACGTTATCACAAGGTGACGAAGAAACGACCTTTCAGCCTAAATAAACTTAAAAGAAGAACGTCCATTCATCACCTTTATTCGGCTAAACTATCTTACCAATCAACTTCCGGAGACCAAGATTAAAAGAATGATGAGTGGTAGCAAAGGGTGACTTGATTCGGCCCTTACCCAAAAGAGAACAAAAAGAGAGTTTAGAATAAAACAAGTGATTGCATTCGGCTTAACCAAGAGAAGAAAACCATAAGAAAGGAATATATCATGTATCCGGCCAAAGGAGAAAGAATTAATACGGCAAGAAGAGGAAAACCCAATGGCATTGAAAACTTACCTAATCGACCGCTGCCCAGAGAGGGGAATGATAGAACAAGAAATATTTTGCACTTGCAAATGGAGGAGGTAGTAGATTGAAGATGAGGAAGAAGAAGAGTAATAGTGGTTTCGGTTATGCACAGCAAAGAACAAACTGGGAAAGAATGGAAATGTAATACCCCTTACCCGAAACCTTTGCCGGAGTCGAGTATGTGGCATTACTAGACTTGACTACTAATTCGAGGCATAAAAATTTAAAACTGTCCAACTGCATCATGCTAACTAAATTGACCATAACTCGAGTTACAAAACTCAAAATTTAGATCCATAAATTTTCCTTGAAACTAGACTCATATAAATTTTTACCATAATTTTTCCAGAATTTTTCATGTGGCCAATTAGTACAGTTTATTCATCAAAGTTACCCCTATTTCACTGTTTGATGATTCTGACCTATCTCTACAAAAACTTAGTTATCTCATTGTACAAAATTTCAGTAATGTTCTTGTTTATTCCAATCAAAAATAGACTCATTAAGGATTCTAAGCATATAAACTATGCTCCATGATTATTTTTTTACAATTTTGTAACAATTTTTCCAAAACAAAACAGGAAATCACGAATTCATTCAGAACAAGTCTCACTAAAATTTAAATATCTCATAATATGAAATTCCTTTGCCTACTCTGTTTCTTTCATATCAAAATAGACACAATAAGCTTTAATCCTATATCTTATTCACTTTCTAATTCAATTTATCCTATTTTTTGGTGATTTTTCAAAATCACATCACTGCTGCTAACTAAAACTATTTCATTGCAAAAATATGATTAACTAGTTTATAACCTCCTTACTCAATTTTATTTAAACTCTATACCTTAACCATACATATATATATATATACCAAAAACAAATCCCATATGTAATTTAGGCCATGATCAAATTTAAAACATCCATTTACATACGAGCAAGTTATAAAATTCAAACATAGAAACGATACATAACCAAAGGAAATAGCCATTTTCGCATGGCTATATTCATGTACAATATCAAACATCGTATGTTTCAAAAACTTCATCTAGCCTATACATGCCTTCTAAATCATAGCCAAAATTTAAAATACCACAAGAAGGCGATAGTGTGGTTAACTTTCTTGAAGATCCTTCTCGAGCCCGTAACGTAACCAAAATCTATAAAACAAAGGAGAACCTTTCACACAAATAAGCTTACTAGCTTAGTAAGTCCTAAACTCATGATAATAAAGCATTCAAATATTTGCGCAATTAAAACATTCAACTTATAGCATTTCACATAAGCACTTAAGTATATTACTTATACAAGGCCGAATATTAGTAATTCATTAACCCAAGTAAATTGGAAATCATTTCCTTCGACCTACATTTCTTTGAAGTTCATATAAGTATATCGCATGGAAATTTCCTTTATTCTTAGCATTTATACTTGAAAACCAAATTTCCATAATAGCACATTTACTCTCAATTTCAATCATATGATACTCACACACATCCATTTTAACCTCAAACATACATAACGTAGTTCTCATAGTATTAGCTTGACTCAAGTAATGTCAATATAACATACCTTACATGCTTACCTGAGCCGTTAGCTAGATTCATTAATTAAAGTGTGCCCTGAATAATATTCGATTTTCCTTTATAAAACGCATCACCGGCATCAAGCACGCTGGCGGTAAAGCCCGATTAAGTAACACCGCACAAGGCACGCTAGGCTCGAGAGCGAAAATAGTCACCGGCACTAGGCTTGCTAGGCTTAACGCTCGAAATAAATCACCAGGCACTAGGCACACGCTGGGCTTAAAGCCCAAACAATTGAATGTGGTCAATCATTTCCCACACCTTTCATAACTGTGTTACGTAGCCAATTCAACTAAGATTAATTACCTTAACGACTACAATCATTACATCATCATACAATTTCGCAAATCGCATCGAGGCGCTTATTCATATTACAATATCAAACTATATAATTAATCTAACACACTTATATATATTCGACTATGGCATATTTATATACTAAAATTTATCGAACATTGTCATATAATATGTTCATAAGTAATTATTTAATATAATTAGGTTTATGGACTTACCTTGGAAGTCGATAGATTCAAATTTCCACTATTCGATTTGTTTAGCTTTTCCTCGCTCCAATTTCTTTTCCTTTTGTTCCGGATCTAATTTGGTTCAAATTAAGCCAATTCAACCGCACTTTCATTCAATTAAAATCAAAAACATATAAATATGCAATTTGCCGATTTACCCCCCCAACATTTATAATTTCTATAAAATAATCCTTAACATCCAAAACACGACGAAATATAAAGAATTTGGTTTTCCTTTTTCAAATGTCGAAAGTTCACCAGCTCCAAACAAACCTTTATGAATTAATTATTATAAATTAACAAGCTTAAAATTCGCAAAGGCTGAATATACAAGCTCAATCTCTTCTTCTCTTATGACCGAATTTGGTAACTCAATGTACCCATGCATATTCTTCATTACATGACCAGACAACAAGCTAATTAACCACCATTTATAATCATCCATTACAGCCGAATAGTAAGAGCATCTCTATGCTCAAATCCAAAATAATTTCTATAGCTCTCACATAATTTAAACCACAAGTCTTCAAATCATCTAAGTCTCTTAAACATTTCATGTTGTTTTTGAATCAATACTAAACATTTTTCAAATCAAATACAACACAAGAGTGTTCATCCTAGGCCGAATATTAACATGCTCAACCTCAAAATTTTTAACATGATTTTATTAGCATTCAAAGCAACCAAAGCTCATATGTAAAGATTTACTAAAAATCAAGCTAAAATACCCACCTTACTACTACATGCATGGCCGAAACAATGGAGGTTTTAAGCTTTCTCTTCTTCTTTCAATTAGAATCGGTGAAGAAGATGGGGAGAAGGAGAGAAAATAGAATAAAAAAAATAATTCTTTTTGTTTAATTAATTAACATATTTTTCTCTTTTTTTTATAGCATGCTTATTAAACAAATAATACTTTAGTTATAATATACTAAAAATATGATATTCAAAGCATGCTTACCGTCCACCATATTATAAATGTGGGGAATTGGACATGCAAACCCTCCCATGTAAGAAAACAATTCAATTTACTCCTTTCACTAGGTAATAATCGGCCATGAGAGAATGAAGAAGATAGTGGTCTTATTTTATGTTTTATTTAACATGTACACTAACATTATTTCTTTATAAAATACTAACATAAGCATATAATAAAATATACTTAAACTAACATATATATCTAGCTAACTTGGCCCATGGCCAGTCCATCCCTAGGTCATCACTAAATGTCCTTTTAGGACACCCACTTAAAAAGCCACAAGCAATTTAGTACATTACACCTTAGCATGCAACTTTTGCGCTTTTCTCGATTAAATCCTTTTTATCAAATTAAGCACTTAAACAATAAAATTTTTCTACGAAACTTTCACCCATATTAATTTACGTATAATAAACACAGTATATAATATTAAAATATTACTCGGGCTCGGATTCGTGGTCCCGAAACCACCATTCCGATTAGGGTCAAAATTGGCCTGTTACAGGAAAGGTTTGGCCAAACCGTTAAGCACAACAAATGACGAAAACGAATGGGAAGAAGAAAAGAAACAAAATGAGAGAACACAAGAAGAGAATCGAAAGATGTTCAAAAGAGAATAGTAGAAAACGCACAACACCAAGGACTCGAAATATCTAGGAAGAAAGCCTAAAATGTCAAAAAAAGAATGCTAAAAACCCAAGGAAATTTTGGCACACTCTCTCAAAAGGTTTCGGTCTTCACTCCCCCTCACCACATACCGAATTTTTCCTATCAAAAACACTCCTAGCCGAAACTCACCCCCCACCAACTCCCAAATTCGGCCAACCAACAACACACTCCCCAAATCCCTTGATCTACTCCTTGATTTACTCCTCCACTCACTCCCCATCACCCATTCAAAACATTTGACCAAGTCTTCCCTCTCTCCCACAGAGTTTGATCACCACTCAGCCACCTTCCTTGCCTGAGCACAAAAATAAAATCACCAAGTACTTCTTGTGAGATTCGAACCTCAATTCCCTTGCTTCACAAGTGACGCCAACTCCACCCTTACACTTGCTCAACTTGTGCTAGCAATTTACCAATAATTTCACTTGAGTCCCGCCTCCAACAATCCTCTCCCCTAAAGTGCCCAAAAACCAAAGTTTCGCCTGGGCTCAAACACGACCCCAGGCCTCTCTAGGGCCCCTAAACACCATTAAACCACACACACAGAACTAGCACAACATGCAATAACACAAATTTTACGGACTCTCAGATTTTAGGATGTTACAATTCTACCCCCTTAAAGAAATTTTGACCTCGAAATTTACCTGGTTAAAAGAGATGAGGGTACTACTGTCGCATTGCCTCTTCCAGCTCCCATGTGGCTCTCTCTGAACCATGATTGCGCCACAACACTTTGACCAACGGAACCAATTTCCTCCTCAACATCTTAATATCTAGATCCAGGATCTGCACTGGTTCTTCTTCAAATGACAGGTCAGGTCTAACCTCAATTTCTTCCACTAGCACTATGTGAGAGGGGTCTAAACAATAGCGTCTTAACATCGAAACATGGAGTACATTATGTATCTGATTCAACTCCGGGGGCAGTTCAAGCTGATACGCGACTGGTCCCACACGTCTCAACACCCGATAAGGTCCGATGAACCTAGGGCTCAACTTGCCCTTTCGTCCAAATCTTAAAATCTTCTTCCAAGGTGAGACCTTCAAGAAGACCTAATCTCCTACTAAAAATTCTATCTCCTTACGCTTCAGATCTGCATACGACTCCTGTCTATCAGAAGCCTCTTTTAACCATTCCCGAATCAACCTAACCTTTTCCTCAGTTTTTGAGATAACTTTCGGACCCAACAACTGTCGCTCATTTAATTTTGTCCAACAGGTAGGGGTACGACACCTACTACCATATAATGCCTCGTAGGGTGCCATCTGAATGCTGGATTGGAAGTTGTTGTTGTACGCAAATTCTGCTAATGGAAGATAATCTTCCCAACTACCTCTGAAGTCTATCACACAGCCCCTTAACATGTCTTCCAGAATCTAGATTATCCTCTCCGACTGACCATCAGTCTGTGGATGAAGTGCTCTGCTAAAATCTAGCCTTGTACCCAAAGCCTCAAGTAACACACCAAACCCGGCCCATGTGTTATGACCGGATCTGACATGTCACATGAGAAAAACGTGTTAAATCCTTTTTATTCATACTAAAATATGTATTATCAAGAAAACAAACTTGATTTGAAACATATGATAAAACACTACTAATCTCAAAGGTTGATTGATAAATCGATAATTTGAAATAGGGATCTTATAAACCGTGACTTTTGAAAATGTCATTGGTAATTTGAAAGAGAATTCGAGTTAAATTATTTATATGAGTTTGTTATGAAATCCATTTGTTAATAAATTTTGAAAACCGTTATTTAAGATTTTAGAAAATCCCCATTTAAAACAATTTAAGAAAAATAATAAGTACGGCTAAACATAAAACCAAATAAAAATACTTCAGAGGCCTTATTACAACTTTAAAACCCGAAATAATAAAAGCAACAAAAAATACGGAAAAGAAGTTTACTAAGGTCCGAAAATAAAGTTCCAAAAGTATGGTCTCCACCGAGTCATCCATGGCCCCAAGTCCTCATCACTGAGCGTTACCTACAAGGATTAAGAAAGAAAGGGGGATGAGTTACAAGAACTCAATGTATAATCCCCTTACCATTGTCCACTGGGCCTGAACCCATTTAGCAATAACTTGGGCCTAAGCCCAATTACAATACAATATTAAAATGAAATGTATGAATGTATGCAACCCAACCCATCCTAGTAATCCATCCGCTACACACCACCCGTACCATCCCATCACACCTGTGGGGATCAAGTCAACCCACCCCGCCAAACACACCAATCGCAGGCAAGTTGCCGTTTATAATATATTTGTGGCTGAACCACCAGAGTCATAATTAAGCGTGGCATAGCCACTATACAGATTGTGGCAGAGCCACTAGAATATCATATACGATAATATAATCGGCACATAGCATTGGGTAAATATGATCAACACAGTGTCGTTAATTCATATGTTAGGCACATAGCCATTATCAGAATTTGTGGCAGAGCCACCAGGCTACACTTCTCTTCAACATTTTTCCCATCCCGTGCAAATTATGTATATGCAACATACATAATAAAGCATAATATCCACAAATATAAACAACAATCATTAATCCGAAGATTTATTATGGCGATTCAGCCCATTATAGCACTTGTAATTCGGCCCACTAAGGCATTCTAGCAAATCGGCCCATTAGGGCATTTTAGTATATCGGCCCATAGGGGCACTTTCGTAATTCGGTAATTTTACCCACTAAGGGTAATTCGGTAATCTCGCAACCCAGGGGTATTTCGGTAACTTACCCTCCAAGGGTATTTTGGTAATTTCGCAATCTATACTTAACTACTAATGTAGGGCATAAAAATTGAAACTGTCCATCTGCGTCATACTAACTAAATTGACTATAACTCGAGTTAGGAAACTTGAAATTTAGATCCGTAAATTTTCCTTAAAATTAGACTCATATATCTTCTTGCTACAATTTTTACAGAATTTTTGGCTTAGCCATTTAGTACAGTTTATTCATTAAATTTTCCCTTGTTTCACTGTCCAACGGTTCTGACCTCTCTTATCCGAAATTCAAATATCTCACTGTACAGTTTTCAAATGTTTCTCCCACTTGTTTTTATAAAATAGGCTCATTGAGGAATCCATACATATAAATTATAACTAATAATTCACTTTGTACAATTTTGAATGATTTTTCCAAGACAGAATAGGGAACCACAAAGTTATTCAGAACCAGTCTCACTAAGATTAAAATATCACAAAATATAAAATTCCTCTTCCTTCTCTATTTCTTTCATATAAAAATAGACATAGTAAGATTTAATTTGATATCTTATTCCCTTTATCCTACTTTTCGTGATTTTTCAAAGCCACGTCACTACTGCAAACCAAAAACTGTTTCATTGCAAAATATGGTTACCACTACGAATATACACACACCCAAGTGGTCACGGATGCCGGTTTCCGGCTTTTCGGTCTTTCAACCGAATCACGGAACATTTCATGCAAACATTCAGAGAGGTATGAGATTACACACCATTACAAACAGGTATTCGGAAGGGTACGGGATTACACACCATTTCAAACATATATTCGAAAGGGTACGGGATTACACACCTGATTTGGATTTCCTAAAGAACCACTCTTCGTTGACCCTACAACAATACCAACCAAAAGTTAGCCTCGGATTTCCAAAAGATTTCATACCCAACATATTACTTACACTTGAATCACTTACCACTATATCCGAAGGATTAGCAAATAGAATATTGAGTGATTTCGTCCCTAAAACATAATCGATTAGTCGAAACTTCGATCCGATTTGCAACATAGCCAACTAAAGATATAACGAAAAATCCAAAAATGAACCCCTTACCTTAATGATGATAGATTCGACTTCAATCAATTGACTTAAGACTAGAGAGGAATCAGCAAGAATGTGCTTTCTGACCGCACACTAGAACAGTGCGAAAGGGAAGATGATCATGTTTAGAGAGAGTAGTAGAAATGATGATTTCGGTTAATAGAACCATCCCATGACAAGAGCATATATTCGGCATGAAGAGAAGAAATTGAAAAAAAGATTATTACTTACCGATTCGATCAAGAAGATAGTGTCCAACACGAAGGAAAAAGAGATAGTGAGGAGGTAAGATGTTAATAGATTCGGCTATGGAGAGAATGAATAAAGAGAATTCGATCATAATGAAATTTGGATTTAAGAAATGAAAGAAGGGTTGAAGAGATAATTAAAAAAGAAAGGAGAAGATGGACAAAAGGTGTTTGGAGTGTTTCGGCCATCACTAAAAGAGATATGAACCAAAAAGGTATGAGTATTTCAGCAACCAAAGAAGAATGATAAAAGATGGATTAAGGTTTCGGCACAACATGGGAAAAATGACCAAAATGAAATGAGAATTTTGGCCAAAACAGAGAAAAGATACTCTCTCTTTGGCTTTGGAGTTACGGCTAAGAGGAAAAATTGGAGAAAGAAAATGACACCAAAAAGCTAAGGAGAAAACAACCTCTCAAGCACCAAAAATTGCCAAAATGCTCCTAGCAAAATTCGGCTACCCTCTCCCTTCACCAAAACCGTGTATTGTTTTGCCTATAAGGATAAGTGTTGACCAAAAACACTTTCCAAAACATCACCCATGAAAAAGGCCAACATGCTCCCTTCTCTTGCCTTTTTCTTTTGATTTCTTTCCTTACCCTCATCCTTTCCTTATTTCCTTAGCCACCTTGCCAAAACTAAACAGTCCACCTTGCCTTAAATACCACCATGGTCGACACCAAGGAAAGAAAGAACAAAAATAAATCCAATATTGCAATAGATGGGATTCGAACCTCAAACCATTAGTACACTCCACATGCCACTTTCCATCTTTACCAATAAACTCCTTGTGCTAGCAAAATGCACACTTATTTCCTTAAGTCTTGATGCCACTTACCTTCTCCCCTTTAAATACATAAACACGAAAATTTTCCTATAGCCTAACTTAAACTCGAAGCTTCCTAGAACCCCGTAAATTTCCAAAATCACCTTCCTAATAAGTCCAACTTGAAATAATGTCATTCACTTATTCTCAAAAATTTTAAACACTCCTACGCCCAAGGCCCAATGGGCCCAATCCTACTAGGCCCAAATTTGGGTAGTTACACTTCATGTAATGCTTTCCAGAATCGAGATGTAAATCTAAGGTCCCTATCCGATATGATGGACACTGGTACCCCATGAAGCCTTATAATTTCTACCACATACAACTTGGCCAATTTTTGTAGTGAGTAATCTGTGCGAATCGGTATGAAGTGAGCAGACTTAGTCAACCGGTCAACCACTACCCACACTGAATCTTTCTTGGTAGGTGTCAAAGGTAACCCGCTAACAAAATCCATCGTTATCCTCTCCCACTTTTATAGTGGAATATTCACCGGTTGCAGCAACCCTGATGGCAACTGATGTTCCACCTTCACTTGCTGACATGTCAAACATTTTCTCACGAAGTCGGTAACCTCACATTTCAACCCTGGCCATCACTACTGCTCACGAAGATCTCGGTACATCTTATTCCTACTGGGACGCATAGCGTATGGGCTACTATTTGCCTCCCACAGAATCATCTGTCTTAACTCAGAGTCCTTCGGCATACAAATTCTTCCACGGAAACATAATACCTATTCACTGTTCAGCCCAAAAATCACTGTCTTTCCACTTTCCACTTGCTGAAGCCGAGAACCCAACGTTTCATCCAACAATTGCTTCTCTTTAATCTGACTAACCCATGTCGGCTTTACCTGAAGTTCTACTAACAAGCTACCATCTTCATAAAGACTGAGATGAGTGAACATTGCTCTCAAATCTGATATCACCTTACGATTTAACGCATCTGCCACCACGTTAGCTTTACCCGAGTGATACTCGATTGAGCAATCATAGTCTTTCAACAATTCTATCCACCCCCGTTGCCTTAGATTCAACTCTTTCTAGGTAAGGAGATATTTTTGACTCTTATGGTCAGTGTAGATGATCGACTTTTCTCCATACAGATAGTCTCTCCATATTTTCAGGGCAAACACCACAGCAGCAAGCTCCAAGTCATGAGTGGGATAGCTCATCTCATGCAGCCTCAATTGATGAGATGCATACGCTACTACTTTCCCTTCTTACATTAGCACACAACCCAACCCTATGTGCGATGCATAGCAATAAATAACAAATTCCTTCCCAGCCTCAGGCTGAATCAATACTAGTGCCTCAGTTAGAATCTTCTTTAACTTCTCAAAGCTGTCCTGTTGTTTATTAGTCCAAACAAACGGTACTCCCTTACGCAACAACTTGATTAGGGGTACAGCAATCAACGAAAACCCCTCAGCAAACCTTCTGTAATACCTCGCCAAACCCAGAAAGCTTCGGATCTTGGGCATTGACTTCGGTGGCTTCCAATCCAACACAGCTTCCACTTTCCGAGGATCAACCCTAATCTCGTCGACAGATACAACATGGCCTAAAAAGGTCACTTCTTTTAGCCAAAACTCACATTTACTAAATTTGGCGTAAAGTTGCTTCTCTCTCAATATCTGCAGAACAACCCGAAGATGCGAGTCATGCTCCTCCTCAGTTCTTGAGTACACCAAGATGTCATCTATGAATACCACCACGAATCGGTCTAAATAGGGTAGGAAGACCCGATTCATCATATCCATAAAAGCAGCTGGTGCATTTGTCAATCCGAACGGCATCACTAGAAACTCGTAATGCCCATAACGAGTTCGGAAGGCAGTCTTGTGAATATCTGCCTCCTTGACACTCAACTGATGATACCATGATCTCAAATCTATCTTCGAGAAAATTGAGGCTCCTCACAGCTGATCGAACAAATCATCAATCCTTGGTAGCGAGTACTTATTCTTGATCGTCAACTTGTTCAATTGTCTATAGTCAATACACATTCGTATCGACCCATCCTTTTTCTTGACGAACAGTACCGGTGCTCCCTACGGAGATACACTTAGTCGGATAAACCCACGGTCCAACAGCTCTTGGATCTGAGCTTTGAGTTCTACCAGCTCCTTCGGTGCCATCTTATAATGGGCAATGGACACCAGAGCCGTTCCCGGCAACAACTCAATGCCAAATTCGACCTCGCGATTCGGAGGCAATCCTGGAAACTTTTCAGGGAAGACATTTGAGAACTCCCTCATAGTTTTGACATCTCCTACAGCCACTTCCTTGGCATCCAAAGTGCTGATGAAGACTAGGAATGCCTCGCAACCTTTTCGTGCCACCCCTTCATCCTTTAGTGCCAACACTACATTGGACAGGTAATTCCTTCTTTCTCCTATCACCAGCACCTCCTTATCCTCAAAAGACCTTAAAACCATGCGCTTAGCAGCGCAATCCACATTTGCACGGTGCTTGACTAACCAGTCCATGCCTAAAATAAGATTGAACTCACCGAACAGAAGCTCCATCAAATCCACCGGAAATACCACTCCCCCAACTTTTAAAGGCACATCCCTAAACAACTTGTTTACTATCACTAATTGTCCTAGAGGGCTAATCACGGGCATTTCTCCAATAGCAATTTTAGATTTAATACACAAAGTCCCAGATACAGTACAGGCAACATATGAATGAGTAGACCCAGTATCAATTAAAACGGTAAAGGGCACATCAAATATGAGAAACATACCTGTTATGACGTCCGGTGTGTCGCCCTCCTCTCGATGCCTAGCCGCATAAACCAACCCCGACTGCTTTGCATCTGTATTTCCAGCAACTCTGCCCGATACTCCACCACGACCAAAACCATTTCCACCCCGGACTGGACCACGACCTCTCAGTGGATGCTAACCACCTTTCTCTGGCTGAACATAACCCTATCTCGTAACTGGCACTCGATTTCTGGGGACAGTCCTTGATTCTGTGGTCTCTCGACCCACACTTGAAGCAAGCCCCAACTCTCCTCCAACATTCACCCTGATGAAACAACCCGCACACTGCACAAGACTGCGGCCTGCCAGTAGCAATCGGAACTCCACCTCGGACCGGCTCATTAAATCTAGGCCTCTTTTGAAATCTATCAGAAGAACCAGAAGGCCTAAAATCTCTCCTGTTCCTGCCGTTATCTTTGTCACGATTCTGCCGCTTAGTGTGTTCCACCTCCTCAGCAATCTTGGCTTTCTCCACCAATACAGCAAAATCTCTTTCCCACTGCAGAGCTATCAGTACTCGCAGCTCATCTCGTAGCCCATCTTCAAAATGCACACAGCGCTCATAGTCAGTCGAGACTAATCCCCAGGCGTACCGGCTCAGACACAGAAACTCTGCCTCGTACACTGCCACAGATTTACTCCCCTGAACTAGACTTAAAAATTCTTTTCTCCGAGCATCCACATGGCTAGCCCCGACATATTTTCCTTGGAAAGCCACTGTAAAGAAATCCCAGGTGATACGATTCGCCTGAGTACCCTCCTTCACTGTGAGCCACCACTCGTATGCCTCATCCCGCAAGAGAGACACCGCTCCTCTCAATTTTTCCTCCACAGTGCAATCTAGGTCATCCATAATTCGTTCAACTGCCTCCAGCCAGTATTCAGCTACACTTGGAGCTACACCAGAAACGCCCCTAAATACTTTGGCCCCATCTGCCCGGAGTCGCTCAAGAATAGATTTTCGGGCTACCGATCCAGTACTTGCTCCAGCAGCCCGTTCCAAGACTCACATCATAGCTTAGGACAAAGCATCATCCCCTCCAGTCCGGTCTTGAGACCCTACTTTCGCTACTGGCGATGCTGGCACTTCACCTTCCAGCTCATGCCCTGATTCTAAAGATTCAGCCTCAGCACCCCGGCCTCTACCACGGCCGTGTATACCATGTCCATGTCCTCTTGTACTCATGTTACTGAATCGAGTTAATCTGATAGTATAAGTAGTTTTCGTGGCTCGAGTTTCCCTAATCTCTTAGTCTCTATAGGCTTAGCTCTTATAGCTAGCAGTTTTAGTATACTAACTCTAATAGTTCCTTGCTAAAGTAATTTTATTCACTTACCAAACAGAATCAGAAGACTTACAGATTTGATGCCGGGGACTCGGGTGCCATACTTCCATAAATACATATTTTCCTAAACTAAAATTTCAAACGAATTTTGAAAAGCATTGTCGAACCCATTCCACAAGCCGAGTTTTGCAACCTGGCTCTGATACCATAAAATGTAACACCCCAAACTCGGCCTAAACATTACGACTGGATCTAGCATGTCACATGAAGGTGTTGTTGAAAGCGCGCCCGATAAAACTTTGTATCCTTTTGAAAACTCTGAGTTCAGTTGTTTGTTTATAAAGACACGTTTAACTCAATATCCATTTTAGAAAGGTTGAACGTAACATTGAAAATCATCTTGGTTATGTAAATCGAATGTGAACATTTGCGGGAAAGTGATATTTTGGAAAAGCGGTTATTAATGTTTCAAGAAAAATATCCATTTTAACATTTTTAAACAACAATTTCAGAAAATGTAAGTTAAAAGAAAAGTTAAACCAATGGCCTTATTACAACAAAAATCCCAATTAAAAAGGAATCCCAAAATTAAAGTGAAATGGAAGTTTACTAAAATTCGTGATGTATGGCAACCTCAGAGTCCTCCACAACTCCAAATCCACTAGCGCTGAGGATCACCTGCAAGGTTGAAACGACGGGGTGAGTTACGAGAACTTAGTATGTAATCCCCTACTCAGTCATTAATTGGGCTCGAGCCCATACGACATCTCAATTGGGCCGAAGCCCTATTCAGTAACAATCTGGGCCTAAGCACTATACAGTGTCCAATCTGGGCCTACGGCCCTAAAATCATGGTAATGCAACAAGACGTGCAACCCTCCCTGAACCTAATAGTCCATCAGCTACACTCCACTCACATGCACACACCTCTACACACCGCGGGATTTTTTAAATCGACCCACCCATCCACTACACTCCAAAAATGCGATCAGTTGCGGTATAAATGCAAAGAAAGTGGGCGATGATCGATATTGCGATAAAGCTACCAAGAATGATGATTTGTAGCATAGCCACGAAAGATATCGATCTTTGCGATGAAATGCCAATGAATGAAGACACTTCCTCCAATAAAAAGAACCCAACCCCATGCATCATGTCATGGCATAATAATCTCGTGCATACAGTAATGTATCATCATGGCAAACTAATCAAGTATACACAACAAAGCACAACTACCCGTAAGGCATAATAGTTATTTTCCCAACGAGGGCATTTTAGTAATTTACCCTCCAGGGGTATTTTGGGAATTTTACCCACCAAGGGTATTATAATAAATTTGCATTCATCAGCCATTCTGAAGGGCCACGGTCGCCTCGAGTGACTCGGCAACCATTTTTGGTCGTTACCGGACTATTGGGGTTAAAACTCAATTTCAGCATAATCGGGCCCACACGCTCGTGTGGCCCATCTCGCAAGGTTTCAGTCTCAGATTTCTAGTTTTTCACAACCGTACTTACTCTTTAACAACTTTTTGCTGTCTTCGCCCATGTGGGCCGGAAAGCCCATTAGGCCCGTTAAGCCCGTAACGACTCGGTTAGGCCCGTTACAGCCCAAATGTCGCGAGAGCACTCATGACACTCTCTACGACTTACTGTCACTACTCATATTTCAGATTACCACTACGAGCGTTCACACACTCGTGAGGTCGTAAATGCCGATTTTTTGGCTTTTTGACTGTTGGCCCAAATTACGAGTCAGCACAAACAATTACTTAAAAAAAGTGTGAGATTACACACCTGAAACGAGCGTAAATTTACTCTTCGAAATTACGCACCTATGAGTTCATACACTTAACCCATTAGTCTTAATTTTAATAAGTCGTATCCATAGATTTGAAAACGACACTTACCAAGAATGTCAGCAACTCTTTGTTACGATTGAGAGTTCGGTACACTTCCTCCGATCACAAACTGAGTCCCTAAGAAGAAGTACGTGTAAGTTATGTTATCACAAGATGACGAAGAAATGGCCTTTCGGCCTAAATAAACTTAGAATTAAAATGTCCATCCACCACCTTTATTCGGCTAAACTATCTTACCAATCAACTTCCGGTGACCAAGATTAAAAGAATGATGAGTGGTAGCAAAGGGTGACTTGATTCGGCCCTTACCCAAAAGGGAACAAAAAGAGAGTTTAGAATAAAATAGGTGATTGCATCCGGCTTAACCAAGAGAAGAGAACGATAAGAAAGGAAGATATCATGCATTCGGCCAAAGGAGAAAGAATTAATACGGCAAGAAGAAGAAAAGAAGATCCAATGGCATTGAAAACTTACCTAATCGATCGCTGCCCAGAGAGGGGAATGATAGAACAAGAAATATTTGGCACTTGCAAATGGAGGAGGTAGTAGATTGAAGATGAGGAAGAAGAAGAGTAATAGTGGTTTCGGCTATGCGCAGTAAAGAACAAATGGGGAAAGAATGGATAGGTTCGGCCAAACTGTTAAGCACAACAAATGAAGAAAACGAATGGGAAGAAGAAAAGAAACAAAATGAAAAAACACAAGAAGAGAATCGAAAGATGTTCAAAAGAGAATAGCAGAAAACGCACAACACCAAGGACCCAAAATGTCTAGGAAGAAAGCCTAAAATGTCAAAAGAAGAATGCTAAAAACCCAAGGAAATTTCGGCACACTCTCTGAAAAGGTTTCGGTTTTCACTCCACCTCACCACATGCCGAATTTTGCCTACCAGAAACACTCCTAGCCTAAACTCACCCCCCACCATCTCCCAAATTCGGCCAACCAACAACACACTCCCCAAATCCCTTAATTTACTCCTCCACTCACTCCCTATCACCCATTCAAAATATTTGACCAAGTCTTCCCTCTGTCCTACAGAGTTTGATCTCCACTTAGCCACCTCCCTTGCCTGAGCACAAAAATAAAACCACCAAGTGCTTTTTTGTGAGATTCGAACCTCAATTCCCTTGCTCCACAAGTGACGCCAACTCCACCCTTACACTTGCTCAACTTGTGCTAGGAATTTACCAATAATTTCACTTGAGCCCTGCCTCCAACAGTCCTCTCCCCTAATTTGCCCAAAAACCAAAGTTTCACCAGGGCTCAAACTCGACCCCAGGCCTCCCTAGGGCCCCTAAACACCCTTAAACCACACACAGAGAACCAACACAACATGCAATAAAACAAATTTTACGGACCCCTAGATTTTAGGATGTTACAGACCTCCTCAGCTGACAACACACCACCTTATAGCTCCCTAAGTGACACCATTTGCGGCTGGACCACATGCCCTTTTGTGTCCTATTTTCTCTTAATCTGATTAAAAGGCCTAATGCCTGAGACTAGGGTCCACTAAAGCAAGAAAAATAAATTTTTCCCTATGGTCTTCCCTATTTCTAAGACTTCAAATAATCCCAATAATACCTTAAAATTAATATTCTAAGTGCTACTTATACATACCGACCTTAATCCACAGAAATTTAGAGTTTTGAGATTTTTGAGGCATAAACCAAAATTTTTCCTATACCCTTACTTGACCTCAGAACATCTCCAACACCCCTAAACACTCCAAATTCAATAACCCTCGAAGCCCACATGCCAATTGTCATTTTCTTGCTCACTTAAAAATTTTCTGAGAACCAAAGCCTAACGCCCAATAGGCCCAATTCTACTAGGCCCAAATTTGGGATGTTACAATTCTACCCCCTTTAAGAAATTTAATCCTCGAAATTTCCAACTAACAGGGTGGTTGTGTATCAACTACCCTACCACCCTACCGCTGCACACTCTGACCCTAATAATTTTAATACATACCCAAAACATCCACCTATCGTAAACATTCTCAAATATACGCAGAATAAGTACCAAATTTCAATTCAAATGTTTACAAAGCCCTAACACTTCCACGCCCTCTTGCACCTCTTCTAGCGCTCATCATTGTGTATTTGTGAATTAACATTTTTATGAAATTAGTTTGTAATTCCACTACTTAAAACGCGTGTCTTCTGTAAGTAACAATTTTTTTAAAGTTATTTTGCGGTTGAGAATCCATTACAGGCTTAAGTTTCCTACGGGCTTTAGTCTCTAAAAACCTATTTTTAAGTAGCCCATTATCTATATAGTTCAGTAATTTAAACAAATGTAGTACAGAAAACTTACTTGGCTCGACGTCGAGGGCTCGGTGAGCCACACTTCAAGAATCCTGCAAAGCTTTTCTTTTAAAAACCCAAAATCTAAGGCCTATTTCACAGCTTGAGCTTTGCAACCGGGCTCTGATACCACTAAACGTAACACCCCCAGACCCGGCCCAGACGTTATGGCCGAATCTGGGAATGTCACATCAAAGGCATATTACAAAATAATTTTGCTAAGTTAAATTTTAGGGCCCAAAAGCCCAAAAACCATGAGTCTTGTTAAGTAATGATAAAAGCCCATTTTATAGCTTTAAATATTTCGGAAACCAAGTTTAAGCATAAGAAATTTACTTAAGTTTAATCATTAAGTAAACTGTTAAAACATCAAAACCCATAATTTAAAATCAAATCAAATTACAAGGCCTTGTTACATCCAACGAAAGTACAACAACTAAAACCATGTCCTTTGAAACAAATAAATAAAAATAGAAATTTAAACTCTTGTAGTGTGGCCATCTCCGAGTCTCTCCCACATCGAGCTGTTTACTGAGGGTTACCTGAAACATTAAATAAAGGGTGTGAGTTTCGAAACTCAGTGTGTACAACCCTTGGTAATCAAATCAACATACAAATATTCACATTGGGCCTAAGCCCTATTGAAATTAGTGGTCTTTGGCCTTAGCCCACAATGACCTCATATCATATCATATCATATGCAAGACAAGGTAATGCAAAACCCTCCCCAAAAATCCATCTGCTACACACCATTTCCCTTCCAACCCTACACACCTGTGGGGATTTCTAAATTGAACCACCCATCCTCTACACACCAAAGGTAGCACTCACAGCGACACTACTCAACATTGCAGCAAAGCTGCTAATCATATAATGGAGTTAAAGCCACCGGTGAATCCATGGTCGTCAAGCGACTATGCGATCCTCAAATCTTCCTCCGTACCATAATTCCCACCCATATGCATTCTAAGCAGAATATCATATGAATGCAACATGCACATGAGTAACATCCATAAAACTCATACTCATCACATAGGGGTATTTTCGTAATTTCACAACCCAAGGGTATTTCTGTAAATCTACTCTACCGGGGTATTATGTAATTTTGCAAAATAGAGGTACTTTGGAAATTTTGTAAGTCAGGGATGTTTTGGTATTTCTGCAACCTATGGGTATTTAGGTTATTTTCAAATCAGGGGTACTTTAGTAATTTTACAAATCTAAGGGTATTTTGGTAATTTACAAATATAAAGGTATTTTAGAAATTCACAGATCAGGGGTGTTTTGGTCCCTCTCGGGTTTTAGTTATGAACTTTGGCCCATTAACAAGTTCATACGGTCAAAGTGAATAGACACTATGCACCGGGTAGGATTCCAGAGAATAGGAGGTGGGCTGCTAGGGCCGCTTAAGTACCCAGCTCTCCCTAGATCTAATCTTAGACATGCACATGCCCGTTACTACACTCTAACCTAGCGACTTGTCCACAGACAATGTTTAATTATTATAAAGTCTTATGCGGTTTAAGAGTTGTTCAGTACTAAGCCTAAAGTCCATAAAACCCTAGCATACTAATCTACGTCCCCCATAAAGCCCATCAACCCATCTCATGTTCATATAACCCAAAATGGCCACATCACATTTTACGGCCCACTAGGCCCAAATCTCAATCATATGACCCATTAAGCCCAAAAATCATTTATCATGCATGCCTAACCCAATTCATATAATCAAATTAATCCATTTCATCAAACTTAGCCTCAATGCCCACCGGGCCCATTTAGCCACTTTCAGCTTTTTGACATTGCCGATTTCGTGTGTGCATAGTGTGTACAAACACCTGGATACCGCGACGTGCTATTCTATCCTTAGCCTTGATCCTACAACCAACCAACCTTCAATCAACCACTCATACTTAATCAAAATATTTACTCAGAATCTGAAACCTTACCTAACCTTACTGTGTGCCACCGGGTTCTAATGGCCCTTCCTTCGCTATTAATCACAAGTGTTCCCTAGATCAGCACTCACACATACACCATCAAAATTTAGGTGACTCGTAATCCACACAGGTCATCCACACATTCGGCCATTCACTTCAACCATAATCGAGTTGAGTATCCTTACCCTTGCTTATGATCCTACCACGCTTGCGATCTCTGATCCTTACCCTTGTTAATACAAGATCACCGATAATGAAAAATTATACCACCCTTTGGCTTTTAACAAAACATACTAAGGGGAGTTAACAGAATACTTACCAAATCCAACCTTAGATCATGTGGCCTAGATAACTACCGAACGGGATTCGGCTTTTAACCTTAACTGAGAGTAGCTACCAACTAATTTATGATAGAGAAAAACAACAAAGATTTGGCACTAAGGGGGATTTCAGAAAGGAAGGATGATGATAGTTCAGCAAAGAAGAGAATTTGGCTATAGGGGAATTTGGCTTTGAGAGAAAGAAGAAGAACACAACTCTAATAGGAATTTCGGCAAAAAGAATGATGGGTTTTCTTTTCAGCAAATGAGAGAATCCGGCTGAGGGGGAGAAAAGAAAAGTAAGGGAAACCCAAGGAACCTTTTAAAGGAATTCGATAAAGGAAAGAAAGACTGACCTATTTGTAAAACTCTCCAAATGCCGAAAGCCACAATAAAAATTCATAATACCCTCTAAAAGGCCCAAAAACGACACCCATCTACCATCCTAAGCTAAATTTATACACTCTCACTTCCGAAAACGGCACCAACTCTTCACACGTCTCAGCTCCTAACTTTTCTCCCCGATAACACCTTAGCCTTATCCGTATTTCCCTCCATTATCAGTTCCCCTTTTCCACTCAAACACTCTAACACAAGAGTTCATATTCAACACAAATCTGGCCGTCCACCTATGCAAAATAAAACACTCCAAAAATACCACTCCTAATGCTCGAACGTTCGACCTCCTTAGCTGACAACACGCCACCTTATAGCTCCCCAAGTGACGCCACTTGCCACTGGACCACAAGCCCATTTGTGCCCTATTTTCTCTTAATCTGATTAAGAGGCCTAATGCCTGAGACTAGGGTCCACTAAAGCAAGAAAAATAAAATTTTCCCTATGGTCTTCCCTATCTCTAAGACTTCAAATAATCCCGATAATACCTTAAAATTAATATTCTAAGTGCTACTCATACATACAAACCTCAATGCACAGAAATTTTTTAGGGGTAAACCAAAATTTTTCCTATACCCTTACTTGATCTCAGAACATCTCCAACACCCCTAAACACTCCAAATTCAATAACCCTCAAAGCCCACATGCCAATTGTCGTTTTCTTGCTCACTTAAATATTTTCTAAGACCCAAAGCCCAACGCCCAATAGGCCAAATTCTACTAGGCCCAAATTCGGGGCGTTACATCAATTATTTCACATTTTTGATTCATATACACTTTCCATACTTACCTGTATTGATACGTATCAATTTCTCACCATTCTATATCTTCGATATACCCGTTGAACCATTTGGAATAAAGTTAGACACTTGGGAAACTCACACACAAAGTGCCAATGCATAGCCAAAACTATCTTAATGAATCTTGCACACAAAGTGCCAATACATAGTCGAAGCTATCTCAATGATGCTCACTCTCAAGTTATAATGGGTCTGCTCACACAAGTTGACGGTGATAACGTAGCTACACGGTGCTGCTCACACAAGCTGACGAGAATCCACAACACATGCTGGATAACTTATTTAACACCCCAAACCCGGCCTAGACGTTATGACCGGATCTGATGTGTCACAACAAAGTGTCATTTGAAAATCGACTAGTCGGATAAAAGCTTAATACAAAATGTTAATTCACTTTGAGACGTTTAAGGTGGTAACATCATAAAACTCGTTATTCCCTCATTGATCAAAACATTTATTAAACAGAATTAAATATCACGGAAGCTTACTTAAGTTGTCAACTTTAAGTTTGAAAATCGTGACTTACTTTAGAAATCATTATCATTTTTAAAACATGCATTTCCTAGTCTAGTAGATTGTAATCAAAAGAAAATACTGAGTAAAAGTTAAAAATCCCAAATGTCCTTATTACAAAATACCCCAACATATTAAAATTAATTAAAATAACTAAGTCTACATTTAAAACATAACGAGCGTGTAGCCACCTCCGAGTCCCTCACAGCTCCAAATCATCTGAGACTGGTGATTACCTGCACGGTTAAGGAAAAGGGTGAGTTACGATAACTAAGCGTGTAATCCCCTAATATAGTAACAGTCTGGGCCTAGGCCCTATTCAGTACAGATCGGTCTGGGCCTTAGCCCTAAACAGTATCAGAGTGGGTCTAAGCCCAAAATCATGTCAATGCAAATAAAATGTAACCCAACCCATTCCAGCCAACACACCTCCAGTACCAACCAACACACCTTCTGGGGGCCAAGTCGACCTACCCAACCAATACACCAATAACGCAGTCTAGCTGCCAGTAATAACACAACAAAGCTGCTAATAACAGTATACGTGGCTGAGCCACTAAAATCAGTATACGTGGCAAAGCCACTAGATCAGTAAAACGTGGCATAGCCACTGGTACAGTACTTACTCCAAAATACAAAACCCAACCCAATGCAGTATGTCGTGTCATAAATACCCATGTATGCAGTAAATCACAATCATAATCAACCATACTCATATTACACATACATCACTTATACTACCACTAAGGGTATAACGGTCATTTGATCAATTGAGGGTAAAACGGTAATTCACACCTCGGGAGTGTTCTGGTAATTTTACCCATCAAGGGTATTTTAATAATTTCACCCATTGAGGGTGTTTCAGTAATTCCACCTATTAAGGGTATTTCAGTAATTTCACCCATTGAGGGTATTTCAGTAATTTCACCGATTGAAGGTATTTCAGTAAATTTAGTCATATCTCGGCCTTTTCGGAGGCCTACAATCGCCTCGAGTGACATAAATACCCTTTTTGGTCAAAACGGTGCGATGGGCCCAAAGCCCAATTTTTGGCTCAAGTGGGCCCACACATTCGTGTGGCCCGCTCAGCCCAATATCGATCGCGGCTATGCGAACTTTGCAACCCATTTCATTGTTATCTTTTTATAGGGAACTTTACCTATGTAGGGCCCATTGGGCCCCCATGGCCCATCGAGGTCCATTATGACCTAAACCCACAGAAACGCTCATGGCGGCCTCTATGATCTAACGCCAACGATTGTGGCTCGATTTCTCCCTACGGGCGCTCGCATGCTCGAGGGCTTTCAGATGCCGAAAGTGTGGCTTTTCAGCTTTTGCCCATACACAATAGCACAGGAGTGTGTGACACCGATATCCAGTGTTTGAACAATATGGTAATTGGTGTACGATTATACACCTTGATTATGAAACGTGCCACGAATCCCTTAGCACCAATCCTACATAAAATAAGATTAACAGTTAGTCAACCGATCACAAGAGTTACTCTTATTTTCCTCAACATGGACTGAAACCACACTTATACATACCTTGATTAAGAACCCCTGAATGGATTCTGCATTACAATACACCCTTATTAAAAGAGTTTGAATAAAGATGTGGTTAACATCCACCCTTGACAAATACAACCCCCTAGGCAAGATCAGTCCTCAAACCAAACACAAAGCGAGAATGCTTACTTGATCAAGGCTAAGAGTAACGTATCGATTCCTTTCGACCGCTTGCCCCTTTATCCCCTTCGAGAGAACCTAAGTACCAATCAGCATCACCCTAAAGAAGAAAGGAAAGATCCGACACAAGAAAGAAAGAATAGCACCAACAACGACAATTGACTAATACAACTTACTCTAAAATTCGGCTGGAACAAGTTTCTTTGAGTAAAACAAATAGACACGTTAGGCCCCGAAGATAAACTTATACTAGAATAAAAGATGTGGTTAACTTCGGCTTACTCAACTTAAAGAACAAGAGATGAAACGTCGAAAGCAAGGGGGAAGATAGGTTTTTCTATCTTCAAGAGAATAGAAAAGAAGAACGAGAGGAAATGAGGATGTTGAATTCGGCCAAGCAAACTAAAAGAAGAAAAGATGTGCAAGTAGGGAGTGGGCAACAGTTGAGGAAATAATGAACGAGAAGAAAACCCGAATGGTAACAATGTTGTACAAAATGCCAACATAGAAAGAAAACCCTGGGATGACCAAGAGAAAACCTGAAAGGCAAGAAGGGATTTTAAGTTTCTATTTTCACACAAGGTCGCCGAAATGCCCAAATAACACCCCCTTAGTCGAAATTCCCCCCTTAGCCACACTCTCCTATTCGGCCAAGACTCCTCCTCCCTCCAACTCCCTCAAACACTCCACTAAAATCTCCTAGAATTGCTCCCCAGCTTCCGTTTGAAATATTTGACCAATTCCTCAACCTCCCTTGTAGAGTTTGATCCAAACTCTACTTCTTCCACTCCCAATACATAAAATAAAAGTCCCCAATTGCTATTCGTGGGGTTCGAACCCCACTCCTCATTGTTATCCCAATGACACCACACCACTAAGTCCCATGCTCATTTTGTGTCACAAAACACACATAATTATACATAACACCTATTGCTAACTGTCAGTTCCCCTTATGAGCAAAAACTAACATTTTTCCACGGCTCTGATTCAAACCCAGGCCACCGTAGAACCCCTAAATACACTCAAATAGCTAATCGTTCATGTATGACATGGAAATTTAGCAAAATTACTAACCCTTCATTTTTGGGGCGTTACAACTCTACCCCCTTAAAGAAATTTCAGCCTCGAAATTTACCTGGTCAGAAGAGGTGAAGGTATTGCTGTCGCATTACCTCCTCAAGCTCCCACGTGGCTTCCTCTGAACCGTGATTATGCCATAGCACCATGACTAACGGGACATATTTTCTTCTTAACACTTTAACATCACGATCCAATATCTGCACCGGTTCTTCCTCAAAGGTCAGATCAGGTCTAACCTCGATCTCCTCCACTGGCACTATATGTGAGGGATCAAAACGGTATCGCCTCAGCATAGAGACGTGGAACACATTATGTATATGATTTAACTCAGGAGGCAGTCCCAGCTGATAGGCGACCGGTCCCATACATTTTAATATCCGGTAAGGTCCGATGAACCTAGGGCTTAGCTTGCCTTTCCATCAAAATCTCATAATCTTCTTCCATGGTGAGACCTTCAAGAAGACATGATCTCCCACCGTGTACTCAATCACTTTACGCTTCAAATCAGCATACGACTTCTGCCTATTAGATGCTTCTTTTAACCGATCTCGTATCAACTTTACTTTTTTCTCAGTTTCAAAAACTAGTTCTGGCTCCAATATTCGTCGCTCACCCAGTTTTGTCCAACAAGTAGGGGTACGACACTTACGACCATATAACACCTCGTACAGTGCCATCTGAATATTGGATTGATAACTATTGTTATATGCGAACTCTGCTAACGACAAATAGTCTTCCCAACTGCCTTTGAAATCAATTACGCAGCTTCTTAGCATGTCTTCCAATATCTGTATTACCCTCTCCAGCTGACCATCAGTCTGAGGATGAAATGCCGTGCTGAAATCTAACCTTGTACACAAAGCTTCATGTAACACTCTTCAGAATCGTGACGTGAATCTGGGTCCCTGTCTAACATGATACACACTGGTACACCATGCAGCCTCACAATCTTAGCCACGTATAACTTTTCCAACTAATGCAACAAGTAATCAGTGCGAACAAGTATAAAGTGGGTGGACTTAGTCAGTCGATCAACGATAACCCATACCGAATCTTTCTTAGTAGGCTTCAGGGGTAACCCACTAACAAAGTCCATGGTTACCCTCTCCCACTTCCAGAATGGAATTTTAACAGGTTGCAGTAATCCAGAAGGTAGTTGATGCTTAGCCTTCACTTGCTGGCATGTCAAACACTTACTTACGAAATCAGTAACCTTGCGCTTAAGCCCTGGCCACCAGTACAGTTCACACAGATCTCGGTATAACTTGTTACCACTAGGATGCATAGCGTATGGACTACTATGCGCCTCCCGTAGTATAGACTACCTTAACTAAGAATCCCTCGGTACACAAACTCTCCCACGGAAGCATAATAACCCCTTACTATTTAGTCCAAAATTCGCAGCCTCTCCCTTTTTCACCAGGCAGAAACGAGGAACCAACGTTTCATCCAGCAACTTCTTCTCCTTAATTTGATCAATCCAGGTTGGTTTTACTTGAAGTTCCGCTAACAGACTACCATCCTCAAACAGGCTAAAACGAGCAAACATTGCTCTTAGATCAGATACCACCTTACAGCTCAATGCATCTGCTACTACGTTAGCTTTACCCGGCTGATACCCAATCGAGAAACCATAATCCTTAAGAAACTCTATCCATCTTCATTGCCTAAGATTCAACTCCTTATGAGTAAGGCGGTACTTGAGGCTTTTATGGTCGGTATAAATGTTCGACTTCTCCCCGTACAAGTAATGTCTCTCCAAATCTTAAGTGCGAATACCACCGCAGCTAATTCCAAGTCATGAGTGGGGTAATTCACCTCGTGTGGTCTAAGTTGACGAGACGTATAAGCCACCACCTTACCCTCTTGCATCAGCACACATCCCAATCCAGTGTGCGACGCATCACAGTAGACAATAAATTCCTTCCCAGACTCTGGCTGTATTAAATACCGGGGATTCAGTCAAAATCTTCTTCAGTTTCTCAAAGCTCTCCTGTTGCTTATCAGTCAAATCAAACGGTACCCCTTTTCGCAACAACTTAGTTAGAGGTGCAGCAATCTTTGAGAACCCCTCAACGAAGCTTCTGTAATACCCAGCCAGACCCAGAAAACTTCGAATCTCAAATACAATCTTTGGTGGTTTCCAATCCAATACGGCCTCAATTTTCTGAGGATCAACCCTAATCCCCTTGGCTGACACCACGTGACCCAGAAATGTCACTTATCGCAGCCAAAACTCACACTTGCTGAACTTGGCATAAAGTTGCTTTTCCCTCAATATTTGCAATACAATTCGGAGATGCAAATCATGATCCTCCTCGGTTCTTGAATACACCAGAATGTCATAAATAAACACCACCACGAACCAGTCTAAATAGGGTTGGAAAACCCGGTTCATCATATCCATGAAAGCAGCTGATGCATTCGTTAACCCGAATGGCATGACCAGAAACTCGTACGGCCCCGGAGATGAACGTATACTAGAAGAACAAGAGATGAAACATTGAGAGCAAGGGGGAAGATAGGTTCAGCTATCTTGAAGAGAATAGAAAAGAAGAACGAGAGGAAAGGAGGATGTTGAATTCAGCCAAGGAAACTAAAAGAAGAAAAGATGTGCAGGCAGGAAGTGGGCAGTAGTTGAGGAAATAATGAACGCGAAGAAGTCCTGAATGGTAACAATGTTGCACAAAATGCCAATACAGAAAGGAAACCTCGAGATGACCACAAGAAAATTGGAAGGGCAAGAAGGGATTTTTGGTTTCTATTTTCATACAAGGTTGCTGAAATGCCCAAATAACACCCTCTTAGCCGAAATTCCCCCCTTAGGCACACTCTCCCATTCGGCCAAGACTCATCCTCCCTCCAACTCCCTCAAACACTCCATCAAAATCTCTTAGAATTGCTCCCCACCTTCCGTTCGAAATATTTGACCAAGTCCCCAACCTCCCTTGCAGAGTTTGATCCAAACTCTACTTTTTCCACTCCCAAGACATAAAATAAAAGTCCCCAATTGCTATTCGTAGGGTTCGAACCCCACTCCTTCTTGTTATCCCAATGACGACACACCTCTAAGTCCCATGCTCATTTTGTGTCACAAAACACACATAATTATACATAACTCCTACTGCTAACTGCCAGTTCCCCTTATGAGCAAAAACTAAAATTTTTCCACGGCTCTGATTCAAACCCAGGCCACATTAGAACCCCCAAATACACTCAAATAGCTAGCCGTTCAAGCACAACATGGAAATTTAGCAAATTTACTAACCCCTCATTTTTGAGGCGTTACAACTTAGCTACCAGTGGGACGTACGGATCAGCACCAAACCAAAATGTAACCTCTAATGACATGTCATTCGTATCCTAATCTATTCCTCAGGTTCAACCAAGATTTCTCGTTTGTCGATTTTTCGTCGAAAATGTCCATAGATTCTTCATCACAATTTATGCAATATCAAAGCATGTAAAAACACAAATATAACAAAGTTTATTACATACGAACTTACCTCGAATATAAAAATGGCGAGTTAAGTCGATTAATCCAAAACCTTATTTTTTCCCCAATCTGTATCTGTATTTCGCCTTTCTTGATCTAAATATAATCAAAATTAACTTATTTAATAATATATCTATTCAATTTATTCTAAAAACACATAATAAGGCACTTTTACATTTTTACCCCTAACATTTCACATTTTTGAAATTTAGTCCTTATTTCATAAAATTACAAATTTATGCAATTCAATTAAAACTTATGCTAGCTGAATTTCAATTAGGTCCCTATTAGCCCATAATTTTCATTTATTTCACAATTTAACCATAAAATGTACACATTTCACAATTTAATCCCTAATTGGACATTTTACTAAAAATCACTTAATAAATGTTGTTTATCTAACAATAAGCATGCATTTCTACCATTTAATATCAAAATAAACCAACATTCATCAATGGAAAAATCGAAAAACTTTAAAAGTTTTGCAAAATAGTCCCTGGGCTAGCTAGACTAAGCTGCAACATAGAAATCATTAAAAATATGACAAAAATTGTACCTAATTGAGCATAGATAGCATGGCCGAATGAACCCTAAGAATTTTAGCTCTTTTCTTGTTAAAATCGGTTAAAGGAAGAAGATGAATGAAATAATTTCCTTTTATTTTATTAAATTATCATTTAATTATCTATTTACCAAATTAACCTTTTAATTAAATAACAAAAATCACTTAAAAGATGTCCAAAAATGTCCACTTAAACAACCAATGGTCCAACTTCCACATAAGGACCTCCACTATTTAATTTCATAGCCATTTGATACCTTTAACTATTAGAACATCACTTTTACACTTTACGCGATTTAGTCCTTTTTATCAAATTAAGCATTCAAACGATAAAATTTCTTAACGAAATAGTCGCACAATTATTTTATCATACTGCAAACATTAAAATAATTATTTTTACTTCAGATTTGTGATCCCAAAATCACCATTCTGAGTTGACTAAAAACGGGCTGTTACAGATTCAAATAGAGTTTGATCCTCACTTGTTTTGTACATTTATCTGAGATTTGATCCTCACTTGAATTTTTTTCTGTTGTATGGATATTATTTTTTAATTAAAAAAAAAACCTTACCATTGAATTGAAATAAAATAAAAGCATACTTGCATATTATGTTTATTCTTTAAAAAACGAAAAACAAAGATGCATTATAACTACACTTGTAGACCATTGCTAATAGATGAAATTATTTTATGAAATTGCAATGAGACTTTGAATTCCAGTAATCTACCCAACAGAGTTGGTGCCCCTTGGCTTGTGACACAAACTCTGTCAAGCCAGGCTCTGTTTGTTTCATTGAAAATGGTTTCCGAAAAATTTATTAATTAAATTTTATCCAAAATATATTAAAATTAAAATCTAAATATTTAATATAATAATTTTATCTTTTCTTATTGTTTTAAATTTAACCTTGAGTGTTACAAATAAAAGCAAAACTGTAAAAAAAAATACAAAATTGCACTATATAAATGTTAGGGAGTTGAATTTTTTAGAATCAAGATTAAATTGACACAATGTATAAACGATGAGAACTAAAATTACTATTATGTCAATCTTAAAAGCTGTCAATGTTTTATAAAATGTTTGGCAATAGAATCAATCAAACTGGTTGAATAAAAAATCGATGGTTTAACCTAATCAACGACTTGTTCAATTATTGACACTGAATGTAATCATTGCTTGAAAAATTATATAAAATTTTTACATTTTAAATGATAATAGCTTAAATTCAAAGACCAAAAGGAATTTAGTTGTCAAATTCAAGTGACAAAGTGGATAAAAAATAAACCTAACAACCAAATTTTTAAATGATAAAACGATTCCCTAAGCACTTTTTGGAACAAGGTTGCCAGCAATTATTAGTGGGTCTTATGCTTATGTTATCCCAATAGCCTATATAATAAACAACTCATCATTGCAATGAACTAGTGAATCCTTCTGCAGCTTACATACTAAGCTGGGGCATTGGCTGGCAGGTACGACAATTTAACATAACTATCAATCAAACAAGCCCTTCTCGAGGAAAAACCAAGAATAGGTTACCCAAAAACCATCGTATAACCGAAGAAAATTCTTCCTAGATTAAACTCAAACATTATGAAACTCCAACTTAATGCCTCGTTGGCCTTACAATAAGGACCAATCCCTCATTGGCAATCCTTTGAATGAATGCATTTATAAATATATATGTTTGCTAGATGGTTGATTTTTGTAATTGCAAGGGATTGGGTTAATCCTTGATGGACTATTTGGAACGGTCACCAATTCTACAGTTTCCTTGTAAGATATGCTTTCAGACTAGCCATTGGTTCAAGCTACTAGTGTTGTATTATTCTCCCATGGTGATATCATAGTTATGTTTTAGGGAAAATGCCAGACTCCTAGGATTAACCCGAATTGGAAGTCGCCGAGTTGATCAGATAACTGCTAGCTTCATGATATTTTTCTCTATATTTAGTATATGTCCAACATTGATACGCTCGATCTTTATATATATATATATTTGAACAATCATATTGTAAAAAAAATGTTAGTGATGACAATATATCGCAAAGAAAAGAGAAATAAGAAATAAAGAACACACAGATTTTTACATGGAAACCCTTTCGGGAAAAAACCACGGGCAGAGGAGAAGAAAATTCACTATGTCAAATTTGAATGATTACAAGAGGAGTAGACTATGTCTATTTATAGGTTTGTAAAACCATATTCTAATAGGAGTGTAGTAAGATTGAAACACCTTATTCTAATCAGTATCAAATAGATGAAGTTTAATAAGGTTTAAAAAACCTTATTCTAAAATAAAATAAAAGAAGTGTTGATCTATAGGGATTTTACTTTTATTTTATTTTACCACTGTATTTTATTTAAATAAGGATTCCGATCACTTAATTCTAACACATACTTATATTCATATCTAAATATATGTTGAAAACAAATAAAAATTTAAATAATATAATTGGTTAAATTACTTTTTGAGATATAAACTTGACAAATTTTCCCATATTGTGGAACCCTAAACCTTAAATTTGACAATTAATTCTACTTTGGGACTTGAATTTTTTTTTATCTAAATTAAACCTTGAATTTTGCTGTTGTTCTCACAATGGGGTTTGAATTTTTTTTGTTCAAGTTAGTCTTTAAAAATCCTAGACTTTAGGCCCCAATGTGGGAATAATTGTCAAGTTTAAGGACAAACTTGGACAAAAAAAAGTTTAAGTCCCAAAGTGGGAACGATTACCTAATTCAAGTCTCAATGTGAGAACAATTTACTAAGCTCATAACCTAACTTTGGCAAAAAAGAGTTCAGAGTCCAATGTAAAGAAGTTATTAAATTAGATCCAAATAGTGATTTAATCTCGACATATATGATATTTTGTGTATGAAAATTTGGAGCAGTGTTTGCATCCATGCCTTTCCCCATTTTTGCAGCACTTTATTGTATACTTTTCTGTCTTGTAGGTATGTATTAATTTTAACCATACCTACCCATTTTTATCCCTAGCTTAGATTGTCACATCTTAGAAACTGGGCCGATGGTATTGATATTAAATTATAGATTAAAAATAGAGTAAATAGAAATCACATTAGTAATTAGGAGTAAAAAGGAATAATAGTAAAGTAGAGATCTTAAATAGGTAAATTAGGACTAATGGTTAGTGGGGGATCTATTAAGACAAGGGTAGAATTAGGAGGGATCTATAGGATAAATAAACCGAGTTTATAAGTGAATTTGGCTATATAAGCCGTCACTGTTCATTTGCTTCTCATGTTTTAATGTCCTTTTTATATTATTTTCTTTCTTTTTACACTTTCTTCATTTCAAAAGCTGTTGCATCTGGTAGTTAATTTCCCTTCAAAATATTCTTACGCATTACATTTTCTGAGCAACCAAGAACCATTTTCTTATTCAAATTCTCAAGTAAAACACCAACTTTTTCTTCTAAAACTTTGGTTCGGTTATTGAGTGGACCACTCGAGAGGCAGGAAGGATAGCAAGACCGAAGGTAACAAATCTATTTTCATATCAAATATGCATGAAATGCTTTTGACTAAAGTATCTACGATTTAGTTAGAAAATATAAATAATCATTTTTTTTTATGATTTGTCTTCATGAAAATGGTGGATTGAAGCTGGTGAAGCTAAGAAATGTTGTTTAAAATGGTTTTGTTCTTGAGGAAGACGATGAATAGTGACTTATTCTTAAAGGAAAGAGTTAGGTGAGATTAACATTTAATTAACAGTCTAGATCTACAAATATATGTATGTTAGGAGGGTTAAAAGTTAGGAAATGGGGTAAGTATTAGAACAATAGAAATCTGCTAGAGATAATGTAAGTAGTGGGCTGTTGTTGAGTAGAGAATGAACTAAATTGTTTTAGACAATATGTGATGTGTATTTTTTCATGCGAAGTTGAAAATACCGGAGGAGCATCGACTAGCAAAGACAAAGGGAAGGAAAAGGTCACATAATCGACATTGTGGTGAACAAGGTGAGTACACTATATACTACATTTGAAAACGAGGTCACACTCTACTGAAAGTAAGTAAGACGTGCAGCCCCTATATTCATGTTGTGAATTGAACATGTGCATGTGCGAACCTCTTCCATGCATTGTGCAAACCTCATCTATACGTTGTGTGAACTCTTAGCATGAATCTGTGTGTGTGTGTTTTTACATGCTATGCGAACCTTGAGTCAAATGTATACATGCGTCCAGGGGTAGGTTAAATATATAACATATATTCGTCTAAAGTTTGTTATATAGTATAATTTGTGTGTACTGTTATATATTATATATATGTTTGTGGCTTTTAATTTATGTAATATATATACACTGATGTAAAAGGGAATTGTTATATACAATGAATGCATGCGCAAAGGTTATTATAAATAATATATGTACATAATTTTGCATTAAAAGGGTTTTGTATTATATGTATACATGCACGGGTTTTAATATAAAATATCTATACATACCTTTGCATTAAAAAATTTTGTTCTATCTATTATGTATAAATGTATATATATGCGGTGTACGAACCCTAAGTCTACTATGCTATTGTTTTATGCTTAATGTTCTGTATGTGTGAGCTTAATGCTTTGCAAGCTATTGTATGACGTGTTGTGGTACTATGAGCTCTATTAAAAATTGTGAGCCTAAAATGACCTGATCTGTAAATGTGTATTACTACGATATGTTGGCATTGTAAATTTTTGGAACCATTGGATATAGTTGGTATGCCATAGGATTGTGAGTGCTCACCTATGTAATGTGATAGGGTATTGTGGCCCAATGATTTGATGGAGGAATAATTGATGTGTTTTCTTGTGTTGTGTACATGTGTATTTACTGAGCTTTCCTAAGCTCATCTCTTTTAGCAATGGAAAAGTGATAATAATATGTATTTTTAATAAAATTGGGGGTTTGTACTTAACTATATAGTGACATCCTTAAATTCAATTTAAGTGTGATGCAATATAAAAAGCAAAACCTAAACCCTAAGTTCCATGCCATAGTTCAAAATAAAATATATTCAAACTTTGAATACTTAAATAAATAGAATAGTAAGCCTAAATAATTCAATAAATAAAAACCAAGCCAAGACCCTTCAGATGTCGCGTCCGTGTTCTAACATGGTGGGTTAACTATAAGGATGGAAATGAATGGGGGATTGAGACATGACGCTTAGTGTGAGTCACTTCACTAGAAAATCAGTGCAAACAGTCGTTAAGGCATATTAAATAATAACACAGAATAATCACATTCAACTAACAATTCCAAGTATCGATTTTTCAAATTAACAATCTATAACAACCTAATTTTAGTGAAGTCGGAATAGTGGTTTTGTAACCACAAATCCGATCCAGAAAGATAAAATGTTTTAATATTATGAAATGATTAGTAATGTGATAGAAAGATTGCATGAGAATTTTGATAAGAAAATTTTATCAATTAGGTGTTTAATTGTAGAAAGGACTAAATTGCATAAAATGTCAAATTTGAATTCTAGTAGCTATAAGGATTAAATAGCTATGGAATTCAAAACTTGAGGTCCTTAAATGGTAATTAGACCATTGATGAAAAATATGTAGATATTTTTGGTGAATCATCCATGGAAAAGCTAAATTGGAAGTGGAAAAAGTATAAAGATGATAACTAAATTAAAATGAAATATCGTCATTTTATATCATCTTCTTCAACCCAAAATCCATGGAAACCCTAGGAGAGAGAAAACAAGCTTTCCAAGCATAAATTGGTAAGTTCCTATGTCCCTTTTTTAGTAATTTTTATATTTTTTAGATCGGGAAAGCTTAATTTCTCTATTTAGGGGGTTAATTTGAATAGATATCATAGTATAGAAAATTTTCCTTGGATGAACATGCTGAAATTTAAAAATTTATGGTAGAAAATGAAAAGTTGTTGATAGATAAACAATTTTTTACAGAGGGAAATTTGATGGAAAGTTGATTTAGGGACTAAATTGAAAAAAATGGTAAAACCCATGGAAAATTCTAAAATTTTTAGAATACATGTACTATAAAATTTATATTAGAATTTTGATTAGGCTTGGAATAAGGATTAAATTGCATGAACTTCTATTTCTCAGCGTAGGGACAAAATTGGAATAAATCAAAAGTATAGGGTCAAAATGGTACTTTTGCCTAGATTGTAAATTGAGTTCAATAGAATATGAAATGGATTGAATTGATGATTAAATTCATTTATATAGATCCAGAAGTACCAAACAAATATCTAGATCGAGGAAAAGAAAAGACTCCGGATTAGTAGATTTTAGTTACAAACAAATATCTAGATCAAGGTAAGTTCGTCTAACCTAAATGAGCATAAAAATGTGTTGTTTTGAATCCTATATTACATGGAAAATGTTGTATGAAATTGTATGTATGAAGTGTATGAAAATTTAAATGGATGGAATGGTATATGATGGAAACATTTATTTATAAAGGGTAAAATTCTGTATGAATATTGAATTCCGATGGATAAATGTGATTTTCCTGATAAAATTACATGTGTTACAGAATGGATTTAGCCCGGACAGGTAATCCAAAATGAGCCTCTCAAGTATATGTTTCAATTGTTATTTAGCCTGGACTGGTAATCGTAATTGACTGGATTTAGCCTGGACTGGTAATCCAGAATGAACTCTATAGGGAATTCTTTGTCTTATAAAGGATTTAGCTTGGATTGGTAATCCAACCAAGCCCTTAGAGTATATGTTACAGCTAGAATTTAGCTTGGACTGGTAATTCTACTGTGTAATATGTGGCTCAATAGTGTACCTATAAGGTACTACTGGACATGAATTGACAGATATGGAATTATACACTTCGAGTGTACTAATTGAAATATCCACCGGAAATTCAATGATTCAACGGATAAAATACGCATATGGCATGATGAGCTCATCCATGCATATTTGTATATTATGACTAACATGTAGGTTGAGTATGTGTGAACTGGTAAATTACCAAATAGTTGGAAAATCATGTTTTGTGTAACGCCCCAAATTTTCGGTCTGGAAGAAATGTGAAACACCCCAAACCCGACCCACAAGCCCCGACCGGATCTGGCATGTCCCTTGAGTAAAACTCGTTTTTGTAATCTTGGGAATATATGTTGGTTTTGAGAAAAATAGATTTGTATTATGATCCGGTTGAAAACCGTGTTTGTTATTTAAGTTTGTATCTCATTAAAACACTATCTTCAAGTTTTAAAAATTTAAGGTTAAAAAGGTATACCAAAATTTTAGAACGTATTATAAAGTTGGAAACCACAGGTGTTTAGATGTCCAAACGATTTAAGTTGTTTTACGAAAAATATTTAATCATTTATTCGATGTTCATCGTAGCAAAATAAGAATTTAAAACGCATAATAAAACAGCTAATAGTGGCCTTATTACAATAAAATATAACCCAAAATAAATCCTGAAATAATAAAAGAAAACTTGATAAGTTTAATTAAAAGAAAACCCGAAATGCTGGGTTGAGCATGGCCACCACAGAGTCCTCGCTGACCCTGGTCCACATCACTAAGTGTCACCTGCAAAAGTTATCCCACGAAGGGTGAGTCAACAGACTCAATGTGTAACAGTTACACTAAAAGCCCAATCTATCATAGCCATAATTTAATATTTCGGCAAAGCCCATTTTAATCATACTTGGCCATAAGCCCATAACATAGCATATCGAATCATGACATATTAAATCACATGCACATATAAAATGAAATGCAATCCCAAGCCCACCTAGATATCCATCCTCTACACACCACCCGTACCTGCCAATCACACCGTGGGGATTACTAAATCGACCCTCCATCTGCTACACACCCTTGAAGGCGATCATTTGCGATCAAATCACACATCGCCTATAAATCGTGGCATAGCCACCAGATAATGTGACAGAGTCACCAGATTCATAATATGTGACATAGTCACCGGATACATAATATGTGACATAAGTCACCGGATAATATGGTAAAAACCACCGGAACACTTCCCCTTTATCAATATCACCCATATGCCCATGCAACATACATATTATTCAGGTATCATGCTATGTACATTACCCCAAAGTCATAACAAAATCAGATATATTTCATATTAAATTTTTATACATAGTGTTAAGGGATAACATACCTGAATACACTGTACCATTGAATGGTACCCGAAGCCATAATCATTCATATTTCTTATTAAGACATGCTTATCATTAATACTATTAATCTATCGGGAATTTAGTGTAGGCTACACACCTGATAACAGTGAGAACGATACTATCGATACCAACACTCTCGCTAGCAGGGATAACAATGAACTGCTTATCCCTTTCTGACGTTGGCCCACACCCCGGTGGCCAATCACGAACAGCAGAAATCGAGCGTTTCTTGAATTTAGGGGTAGGAACTACCCCTTTCACTCCTCCACTGGTACTCGCATCCATTGAAGAACACTTAATCAAAACCCGATTAATTAATATACGAGATCTAAATGAATAAAATCTATAACTTAAACACCCTTATCGAAATGGATCAGAATCCCGAGACTCCTTCTTTACCACTGTCGAACTCCCCCTAAAATATCATAGTTAGAATCAGCCATCCCTTAAAATAATAATATGGCCTTTCGCCGAATCTCACATCTTTGCTTACCTTAGATATTCAAATCCCGAATGATCTCCCTCTAATCGTCGGCTACAAAAGAACCCCGAAACCCACCTTCATGGTTTCGGCCAAAGAGAATAGGAGGGATTAGAGTCTTGATTTTCGACAGTCAGAGAAAGAAAAAAGAAAAGAAATCAGCCTAGAAGAGATCCTTACCGAAAAAGAGTGACCAAAACACAAATGATCAACAAACTCCAAGAATTGACAAGAAGAACCTGAAGTAGAGAAATCGGTTCAGATGAGAAAGATGATAGGCTTTTGGTGCTTAGGAACAATCGGTTTCAATGGGTGACAATGAAGTGGAACTTTTCGGCTTTAGGAGGAAATAGCAAAGATATATAGATTCGGCTTGAGGTTTAATGAACAATCGGCTAAGGCTAAATTGCTTTCGGCTTTTGATGAATCGTGAAAAGACGAAGTGAAGGGGATGGAGTGTGATGCGATTTGGCTTGGTGATAAGAGGGAGATTCGGCTTTAACAAACGAGAAGAGAGATGGGAGGTTTAAGGTGTTGCGGCAATGGTGGAATTGAGAGAGAGAGGTTTCGGCCTCAGCAAGGTAAAAGAGAAGAGAAGGGAGAGAGACTAGCTTCGGGTTACAACAATCAAATAAGAAGAAGAAAGAAAAGCAATTGACCTTAATGGTCTTTGAATGTTTCGGCTAACACAAATAAGCTTGAAAATCTTCTTGCTACCACTTTTGGCACATCACAAGAGAAAGAAAAGAGAACAGAAAAGCATCTAAACCCCCTTAAGAAATTTCGGCTACTCCCCTCTACCTACATGACCGAAATGGTCATCAAAGAAGTCCCTTGGCCGGCCAACTCTCACCCTCTTCTCAAATCCCACATTTTTCTCCTAATTCCTCTCTTCACCTCTCATTCAAATAAATTTGAATGAGTCAACCCTTATCTTCCCTTCCTAGCCGAATTTCAAATGAATATGACTAAGCCTTGCCTTCATCTCCTCAGAGTCCTTGTGCTGTCCAACACTGCACCTCCTTGCCGCAAAATAAAAGCTCCAAACGCTACCAGTGCTGCTCGAACCTAAGCCTCCTTCCTCTGCTTGTGGCGTCACTTCCCAAGGCCCTAAGTGGCGCCTTCTGCCACTTTACCACTGGGTTATTTGTGTCCTAATCCCCACACAAAATTTCTTAAGGCCTAGCTTGCTTAGCTTCCCTTTCCATGCTTCAAATCAAATATTTTTCTATCACTCCTACCTACATCCCAAGGTTCTCGAAAACCCCAAAACACATACAATTCACCCACAAGCATGCTACCAAGTACATTCCAGTGAAAATGCATAACCCCTAAATCCCGGATATTACAAAATGGGCTTCACGTGCCGGAGGAAATGGAATTTAGCTGTGCATGTGAATAACCTAAAAGTATGTCTGCTTTGGTGGTTAAGGGTCCTGAGAAGTATTAAAGAAGTCTTGGGCTCAAACCTGGGCTGTAGGAAAATTTTGGTTTTAAGTGAATAAAACCCTAGATGTAAGTGACTAGGCTTTAAGAATATTGTTAGGGAAATCATGACACAAGGAACCATGTGGCCTAGTGGTTGTGGCGTTATTAAGGTTGTAAGGGAACCTAGGTTCAAGTCTTGGCTCTTGCAAAATTTTTAAATTTTTCTCTTAAAAGAATCTGGACAATGACACATAGGCTTTATAAATATTTGCGCATGTTTTAAGTCACAGAAGAGCTTGTGATCTAGTGCCAAGGTGGCATGTGGAGCAACCTTGAGGTCTGAGGTTCGAATGTTGGTACAGCATAACGGAGTATTTATTTTGCAGTTGGAGTTTGTGTTGCATTAGAATTCTGATGATGAGGTTATTGTGTAGAGAATCATGGAGTAGATTGTGGATAGATTAAAGGAGTGATTTATGGAGAAAAAATAGGAATTTCAGTGGGAAGGGAAGTGTGTACCGGTTTAGTTTCTAGACTTTGGGGAGTTCAATTTTGGTAGAGGCAGAATTAAGCATTATTCCTAGTAAGTCGTTGGTGTCGTATGGCGTAGTCGTACAGTTTGCTGAATTCTTTTAGTGTAACCTCGGTTTTTCTTTTGTGGGGAAATTTTTGCAATTGAGGTTTCTTTCTCTTTTTACCGAATTTTACTTCTCTTTCTCTCTACTAAATATTTTTCTATCTTTCTCTCTACCATTTTCTCTGTGTTGGCAAATACACCTTCCTCTTTTTTTCTCTAATATTCTGTCAGTTCTTCTTTCAATAACTGAATCTCCCTTTGTTTTTGTTTGCTTTACTTGTCTGAATGCATCATCTTCTCCTATCCCAAGTTCTCTTTCCTTTTCTTTAGTCTGTTTCAATCCATATCTGTTATCACCCCTTTTCTGTGGGAAGATAGCCGAATACTGCATTCCTTTAACCTTTACTTTCGTCATTGATTCAGCAACTATCCTCTGGCATTCGGTCGAAATCTCATTTCCTGACGTTGAGTTCAAGTAAGGGGTTTCTCAAGTGGGTAGAGGCTTTCAAAACTTCCTTTGGTCAATCGATCGTATAGTTGGGGTAAGTTGATCTGTTGGCCGATTGTGTAACAACCCAAACCCGACCTAGAAGTTAGGCCCGAATCTGGCGTGTCACATGGTAGTGTTTTTCAAAACCATATTTCTTGTTGTTAAAACTTGTTTGAGAAATAAAGCCTCTTTGTTAAAACTCAAAACACTTAAGCAATTGTTATCTACTTGAAAACGTAATATCTTTTTAAACCTTAGCTGTTGCGGAAGAATATTTGAAATAAACAATTTAGGAAAATGGGTTAAGTCACGAAACCATTTCGAAAATGTGATGTTTAAAAATTGAGTTGCAGAAGCATTTTGAAAACATTACAGAAACGTAGTGTTTTGAAGACAATTATCGTTTTGGAAATCATATTCCACTTTTAGCAGTTAGAAAACATCTTAAATAAATATCACAAATAATAAGTTAAAAATAGAGAGGCCGTATTGCAACCCAAATAAAAATATTTAAAAGTAAATAATCAAAACAGAAAGCTTTAGCAGTGTGTGCTCTTCTCCGAGTCCCTCATAGCACCGATCCTTCTAAAGCTGGGGATTACCTGTACAGTTAAAAACGGGGTGAGTTTACGAAAACTCAATGTGTAATCCCTTTACTAGAGTAATAGTCACTACACAGAAACTGAAACTGAAACAGTCTGGGCCAAAGCCCTTTAAGAGTAATAGTACAGTCAATTCAAAGCATACGTGAGTCAAAGCCCACTACAATAACATTTGGGTCACAGCCCATAACAGAATCAATTGGGCCTACCCCAACCCAATAATAGAACAAGTGGCCTAAGCGCTTTTCGATAATAGTCTGGGCCTAAGCCCTAAATCATATCAATGCAAAACACGCATGTACCCTAACCTGTCCAGCCAACTCTCTACCTGTACCAACCATCTCTCCATATGGGGATCACGTCGAACCACCTAGCCAACTCTCCAGTAGCGCAGCCTAGCTGCTAATCAACAATGCAGCAAAGCTGCTAGTATATATATATAGCTTTAAGCCTTCAGTAGCGGTATTATAATTGGCACAAAGCCATCAGTAACTATATTATATTTGGCACATAGTCATTAGTGACGGTAATATAATCGGCACACAGCCTTGGGTAAATATGATCGACACAAAGTCATCGGTATATATGTTAGGCACATAGCCACATGTAAATACGATTGGCATCAAGCCATAATCAATATGGCACAGAACCATGTTTAGGTTGGCATAGAGCCATTATCAGATTACGCAGCTTTAAGACGTCCGTTGGTCCACAATCGTCACGTGACCCGTGCGACCTCAACAGATCAATACTGGATCTATAGTTGTCATGTGATAAACCGTAAAAGTAACATATTTTAATCCCACATTTAGTATGCTTTCGAATGATTTATCCCTCGATTTATGTAAAAAGGTGCTTTTAATCCCTTCTTTTCATGTCTTATACCCAGGAAAGCACTCGAGGATAAGAAGAATGAGAAACGGGCCCAAAACGGACCAATTTGAGCCAAGGAAGAAATCGACACGGCCTGGACTTAAGCCCACATGGCTGTGCCACGCCAATCATCTAGAACACAGCCTTCTCCTGATTTATATGGCCGTGCCTCATTAAAGAAGTCCGAGCATGGCTTGGCCATGATCTACTCGGGCGTGTGCCATGGCCGTGTCCCTGTCGCTGGAAGAAGCAATTTCATTCAGGAAAGATACTTGGAGGCAAAGAAACACATTCCAAAGACTATTCAAACACCCTATTGGGAATTCTACTTAAATTAGGATACTTAGGGGCCAAGTAAAGCATCTCAAAGTCTATATAAACACCCAAAGGGGCAACTTGAAGGGGAGTTTGGCAGAAGCCAAAACTGGGATCGAAAGCTAGGCTAAGGAGCCAAGCCGAGAAGGTCAGAGTTAGGGAATAACGCAAGGATAGACAGTTGATTCATCCCAAGAAGCCGGAATTATACTCAAGACGGCGAAATTCTCCTTCAATCCCATCAGGGAGTTTTAGGATGTTTCTTATGTTTTATTTTATCTTATCTCTTGTGATGTTTTCTTTTTACATTATGAACTAAACCCCTCAGATACCTGAAGGGGGATGAAACCTAGACAGATTTTATTATTTGATTTTTAAGTTATATGAAAAATTACTTAGTTTGTTCTTAATTATGTTGTTTAATCCAAATCCAATGTGCTTAGGTAGAGGAGGAATAGACCCTGCCTAAGAGTAGATCTATCATAATTAAGCGGAGTTGATCTGGTGCCTAGAGATAGGGTTACGAGATTTTGCCGGATTAGGGTGAAACCTAATATGAGAATCCATTGATCGATTTACTGCTTTCCTAAGGGGTTATTATAAGTGAACGAGAGTTCCACTAATTAACCTAGGATTAGACGTTATTCACTTCGCGAGAAGGTTTAGCATCGGTTAGGGAGTCTCACGGATCAAGCTAAGTAAAAGAAATCATATAATCTAAGGTTAGATAATAAGAGAAGTCTAGGTGGATTCTTCCCGATGGTATCATAAAAATCAACTTAGTCTTTTTCAAGTTATGTCCAAATTCATCTTTTTGTCTTTGTTTCCTTAGTTTAGTTGTCGTCAATTTAGTTTAAAAGCAAACTTTATCTTAGTTAGGTTAAATAATAAAAAGAAAGTGAGTATTAATACTTTTAGTTCCTTTAGGTTTGATATCCGGTCTTGCCTAAGCTATACTACTGTTCGATAGCTACACTTGCCTTACAATCGTTGTCAGAGTTAGCCTCCAGGTTTGATCATTCTTTTATAAATATTTAAAACTCTAATTTTTTAGCCTCCAGGTTTGATCATTCTTTTATAAATATTTAAAACTCTGATTTTACAACGATCAAGTTTTTGGCGCCGTTACCGGGGAACTAAAATATTAAGAAAGCTCTATTTTTATTACTTTAGCCATTATTTTATTTGCAATTATTCCTTTCATTTTCTTAGGTTAAATTTTATTTTTCTAATTTTTATTTTTTTTATTTCTTTCTCTTTTCTAGGTACCTCTAGTTTATGACTAGAAGGAACCCGAGAGGACCTTTAGTATACAAAAGTGATATTGAAGCTACCGCTCGAAGGAATCGTCGGGAAACCAGGCGAGCCCTAGATTACACAGAAAGAGAGGAAGAAGATAGTTCCAATCCTACTGAAGGGATGGGCGAAAACAACCCACCATTAGGCAATGTGGGGGATCACAATGCTCCTCGTACAATGTTTGATTATGCAAAACTGCATTTAACAGGAGCAGAATCTAGTATTGTTAGGCCTGCTTTATCTGTTAACAGTTTTGAATTACAGCCTAACATAATACAAATGATTCAACAGTTTGTTCAATTTGATGGTTTACAGGACGAAGACCCAAATATGCATACAGCTAACTTTCTAAAGTTCTATGATACTTTCAAAATAAATGGCATTTCTGATGATGCCATACGTCTTCGGTTATTCCCTTTTTCATTAAGAAATAAAGCTAAACTGTGGTTAAACTCGTTACAACGAGGGTCAATCATTACATGGGAGCAGATGACCGAAAAGTTTTTAATGAAATATTTTCCACCGGCCAAAACAGCCAAATTACGTAATGATATCTCTTCCTTTGTGCAGATGGATTTAGAGACACTATACGACGCATGGGAGAGGTTCAAAGATCTCTTGAGGAGATGCCCACACCATGGTTTACCCCTGTGGCTACAAGTCCAAACCTTCTACAACGGAGTAAACCCCTCAACGAGACAACTGATAGATTCAGCCGCCGGTGGAACGCTGAACCATAAAACTCCTGAAGCAGCCTATGAGTTTATTAAGGAAATGTCATTAAACAACTATCAATGGTAAGCTTCGAGGACCAAACCGACAAAATTGGCAGGATTTTTCAACGTCGACACCATAACCATGCTATCAACGCAACTTGAGATGATAAATAAAAAGCTTGATAGTTTGTGTTCTTCACAGATACATCCAGTCATGCAGTGCGACACTAGTGGAACTGTAGCGAATCCTGAGTACCCACCCTACCAACCAGGAGCAGAAGATGAACAGATGAACTATATAGGTAATAATTTTGATTTAATAATAATCCTTATTGTAACACTTGCAATCCATGTTGGAGGAATCACCCAAATTTTTCGTGGGGAGGACGAGGCAATCAAGGAAATCAAAGGCAACAACCCTCCCAAAACTTCTGAAATCAGCCTTATCCACAAGGCAAGCAGCCAACCATCGAGGAACGTATTTAAGAAGCTGACAGAATAATCAAAAGCAATGAAAACCGAATGGCAGAACTTGCTAAGTTGGTCAAGGAAGTAAGCAAAGCCGTTGAACAACTTGTGAAGTCAATGTCAGAACGACCGCAAGGATGCCTACATAGTAATACTGAAATTAATCCTAAGGAGCAAATTCAAGCTATCACACTTCAAGATAGTAAGGGAATAGGTACACCCAACCCAACTCCAGAAAGTAAGGTAGACGAAGGTACAACAGAGGTAGTACAAGAAAAGCCAAAACTAGTAGTCAAGGAGTACAAACCTCGTATACCTTATCCCGCAGCATTACAAAAAGACGATTCAGAGGAGCAGTTTGGTAAGTTTCTTAAACTTTTAAAGAAATTACATATTAACTTACCTCTTCTTGAAGTTCTTTTTCAGATGCCAGACGCGTGGAAATTCTTAAGACAACTTTTGACCAACAAACGCAAAATAGATGAAGAGCACCACGTGGAACTTAACGCAACATGTTCTGCAATGTTACAAAATAGACTACCACAGAAGCAAAAAGATCCAGGGAGTTTTACAATTCCATGTTTAATTGGTAATTTAAATATTGATAATGCGTTAGCTAATTTAGAGGCAAGCATAAATGTTATGCCTTATACGATGTTTACGCGACTAGGTCTAGGGAAACCAAAACAAACTAAGATGAGTATTTAATTAGCGGATAAAACCATTAGAAACCCTAGGGGTATTATTGAAGATGTTCTAGTAAAAATCGATAAATTTGTTTTCCCAGTAGACTTTGTTGTTTTTGACATGGATGAGGAAAATTCAGTCCCCTTAATTTTAGGAAAACCTTTTCTAGCAACTACCAAGACAAAAATTTACGTTGCCACAAGTGAGCTCATACTTTGTGTAGGTGATGACTCAATTAGTCTTCAAGCCCTTGTGTAATATCCCGGGTTAGGGGCTATTTTGTTGTTGCATGATATGACATGTGTTGGGATTGTTATGTTGTTGTTTGTGTGATTCGGGGTTTAATGGTAGGCTAGGAGTAAGCCTGAGTAGGTAGAAAAATTTTAGTTTTAAGCTTTGGGTAAGAGGAGCTGTTGGAGCTGGGGTTTACAATTATTTGTTGGTGAATTTTAGCACAAGAGTTGAGCTGGTAAAGTGGCAAACCATGCGCCACTTGGGGCTTGTGTTTGGCGTCACTTGCAAGGGAAGGAGGTCCTATGTTCAAGCTGCAGAAATCCCACATTTTGCTTCCATTTTTACGGCATGGAGGAGGAGTAGTAGTGTGCAGTTCAAACTCTGCTATTGACTTGGTCTTCACATTCGAATGGTGGGTGGAGAGGAATTTTAGGAGGTTGACTTGTTCAACCAATTTTGAATGAGTGGATGGGAGCTCTTGGGGATATGGCCGAATTTTAGGGAGTGTGGAGGAGGAGTGACGGCTTGGAGCATGGGAAAAGGGGGTAGTCTGCAAAATTCATTTTGAATTTTGGTGCATGTTCGATCATTTGGTGTCAAAGAGGAATTCTTTCTTTTGTTTAGCTAGCCGAAATTTCAAGAGAGCTTTCTCTCATTTTCTTTTGGAAACCGAAAGTCCAAGCACCTATTTGCCGAATTTTGCTTTGCTTTTCTCTCAATCTTCTTGGTAGCCGAATGCTCTTGAGCCTTCAAACTCTTATCTCTTTCATTCACTTTGGCCGAACCCACCTTTCTCTTATTTCTTTTTTTTTTTTTTTGTCCATGTGTGTTAAGTAGAAAGTCCATTCTCTTTTCTTCTCAACTCTCTTTTTCTTCTTGAAATCTCCTAGCCGAACTTTAATCTCCATAACATTTTCTCCATTTCTTTTCCTTGCAGCAAACCGAAAACACTTTCTTTTCTTCTTCTTTTCCCATCTTTTTGGTTGTTGGCCGAATATCAACCCTCTCCTTTTTCATCTTCTCTTGCGTTTTCTTTAGTGAGTAGGGTAGAATATCCTTTCCTCTCCGGTGTGTTATTGGCCGAATATTGGTTGGGTAAGTGTTGGCCGAATGGCCATGTCTATTTTCTCTTAGTTCTTGGTTAGTCAAAGCTTCAAGAGATTAATGTTTCCTTCTTGATAGGTTGGCCGATTGTCTAAGGAAACCACTTTTGGTTCGGGATTTGGTAGGAAACCAAATCAGGTGAAAGGTAAGAGTGATTCGGCAACTCTTTTGGTTTGATGGTGTTGGCCGAATGTCATAGATGCCTAACCCCTAATGTTTGGCCGATTGTAGGATCTTGTAATCGAGGGCTTAGATTGTTCTCGTTGGATTTTAGACTGCGTATTTATCGGTGTGTATACTAACACACTTATATTTAGTAATATGATTGATAATCGTGTGATGATTAATGAAACAATGATGATTGATATAATACCCTATGGGTATGATCGTGGACTCGTAAGTCGGTGTTAATATTAATATGAGTTACCGATAATCAAATATGATATCATGACGATGGATATATGTGACATGGGGTATGAGATTAAACATATTGGCATGATATGCATGATTGTATGATATGCATGATTACATGAGTATGGCATGTTGATGGGTGATACGAGAGTGGAGGAGCGGTGATATTTTGTCTTTGACGAGCACCGATGCTTTAGTAGCACACTTTGTGACTTTGGGTCACGAGGTTTGGCACCTCTAGAGGTTTTGTACCTCGTCGTCCTCGTCCCATGTGGCTCAGATACCACGATGGGTTGGCCCCACGATGATTATACTGGATTGACGCCGATGTTTTGGTAACACACGATGGGTTGGCCCCATCACGATTTGTGACTACAAATCACGAAGCTTTGTAGCACATTGTGTCTTTGGGACACCGGAGGTTTGGCACCTCATTGCGACTTGTCCCCGTGGTTTGACCACCGTGGGTTGGCCCCACTTGAGATACGGGACCGTCTGCTAGTGATTTGGTATCACACGTGGGTTGGCCCCATCATTGGATTTGTGACTTGGTCACCGCTGCTTTGTAGCACACAACTGTGTCTTTGGGACACCAGTGGTTTGGAACCACATTGATGGATAATGTGTCTTTGGGACACCAATGTTTTAGGTAACACATTGTGACTATCGTCACTCACCGTTGGTTTGGCACCACCGGTGGTTTGGTACCACACGGGGTAGAAAAGGCGATATGGATGGTTAGGGTGGGTTGCATTAATTATGTTGCTATGTATGATGTGTGTTAGCTTGTTGTTTTATCGGGAGCGGGATTTACACATTTGAGTCACTCGACTCACCCTCTCCTTTGACATTTCGGGTGACTCATGAGACGCGACATGGAGCCGGGATGGACTCGGGGTGCTCATGCCATGTGGAATAAAAGTTTTACTCGGATGTTATGTTTTGGGTACTTTAGTAATTTACTTTCGAGTTGGGTTTATTTCAGATTTGTAAAAAGCCTTTAAATTACGCCTTTTGATATTATGTTTTAAGTTTGATTTTAATATGCCTTAATAAATAAGTTGGTATGAAGTTTACTAAAACTTGGAAAGATAATGATTTTAAATTATAACGCATAAAGTGTTTTTAAACTATACCATCGGGTATATCATGACCGATTTTATAAGCATATGAAAATCAATGGTTTTTCAAACTTGAGCATAAATTTTTACTAAGTCTAAATGTTTTAGTAACAAAATTAAACCATTTGTTTCTCAAACGAAACAAAGTTTTATCAATTCTATTTAGTACAAATTAAATTTTCAAACCCGTTTCCCAGTAACATACCGTATTCTGGTCGTGGTGTTCGGACCGGGTTTGAGGGTGTTACAAGTTTGGTATCGAGCCAAGTTCAAAAGCTGTTTGTGGGCCCGAGGCCCAAATTGTTTTCAAAAGTTCGTTTTAAGTGTTTTGGGGTTGAATACATGGTTTACAAGGCATGGCACCGAGTCTCAGGCACTTGATTCGCCTGGTAAGTAATTCTAAACTCTTCGTGATTACTATTTGTAGAAGGGTAGGTGATATGGAACGTAGTTAGATTTATAGGACTTGAACCTAGGATTAGATCACTCAAACACTTGAACTAAAGCATAAGACTTAAAGCACTAAACCAATCGTGACTCGGCCATGGGGCTAGGGTGTGGTAACTCACACGCATGTCTAGGAGAGGCACCTAAGAGCTTGGTATTTAAGCGCGGTCCTCGTGACTCACCTCCTCTTCTTCGCAGTATCCCACAGTGCGTAGCTCGAGTTCACCCCGACCAAGAAGGCTCGGTCATGACTTAACCTAACGACTAAAACCCGAAAGGGGAATTAGCCATGTTTTGAAAATACAACAACAACTCTAATGTTTTCAAACTTTTTGCAATAAACTCTTTCAAAATTGAGAATATCACTTTTACAACGAGTTTCCCGATTTGTGAAAAATTACAAAAATGCCCTTAGGGGTAAATTTACTAAAATGCCCTCGGTTCATAAAATATCAACCCAATGATTTTTGCCCAAAATTTCAATGATGTTACTAAATTCAAACACTCTGTTTTACAAAATATCAATCAAAATTTTGATTTTGGAAAATTCTGGCATACCTCGGTTGTGAAAATTTCTAAAATACCCTGGTTTCCAAAGCGAAGTATTTTACAAAATTTTCAAAGAACACCCTCAAAATTTTTGGAATTTCAAAGTGACCAGGTTTCTGAAAGTTTTAAAATATCTTTTATTACGAAAATACCCTGTAGGGAAAATGACGAAAATACCCTTGGGCTAGAAATGGGCAGCAACGTCCGAAGAGTGAATAGGTATGGAAAGGGTTAAGGAATGGATGTATGACCTCTTTTGGGTGAATAGGATAGAAGATTGAAACCTTGGTTGCTCGAAAGAACCCCTGATTAAACTCTATCCATAAAATTTCTTTGCGGTTAAGAAAGTGGAACGATACTAATGCATAAAAATCTTCTTAATCAGAAACGTAGATCGTTTAGTCATGAGTACTCGAGGTGGACGTGGCCATAATACTCGTGGTCGAGGTCGAGGTAGGATGACGGTTTACGAACCCGTAGGATCCGGTCAAGGGTCGAAAAATGAGATGCTTGATTCATACCACCACCGGAGGTGGTAAGTTCCGAGATCGGACTAGAGACGATGCGATGTCACGAGCGATCTTTGCGGGTGTTGGAAAGGGTAGCTGGTGTAGGTGGTGGTGCAGGAGTTAGGAAATCTGTTCCTGAGATACTCCGGGCTAATGGGGCCGAATTTTTCCGAGGTGTATCGGGTGTTGCTCAGAAACACCGCTGAATATTGGCTGGAGGCAACTGAGCGGATCATGGATGATCTGGACTTGACGGCTGAAGAGAAGTTGAAGGGCATCGTATTGCTTCTTCGGGATGAGTCATATCAGTGGTGGCTCATGGTTCGGGACAGTGTGGCGGTGAGGATCGACATGGGATTATTTCGAGAGCTGCATATCAAAAAGAAATACATCGGGGCTAGTTACATCGACTCCCGGTGAAAGGCATTTACGAGGCTTGTTCGGGAGTAAATCGATTCTTTGAGTACGCAGGTGAGTTCTGGTCGAGTAGGTATGCCGGGGCATTGTAGCCACCGAGCATGAGAGGTGTGTTCGTTTCGAGGATGGTCGAGGCGAGTTGAGGTCTTTGATTGCTCCACACGGGAGCGCGAGTTCTTTGTCTTAGTCGAGAAGGCTAAGGTAGCCGAGGGTGTTAAGGAGTCGGTAAGACAGAGCATGGACAGAAGTAGGCTTAAGAGGAGCTTTGGGTCTTCTGGATCGTCTGGTAATCCGCAGAAGAGGGCTAGACCGAGTGGGCAGAATCAGTCTGCTAGGTTTGTTGCTACTAGGCAGGGACCGCCGCAGTGTAATCAGTGTGGGAAATCTCATTGGGGTGGTTGTTGGACTGGTGGAAAAGGTTGCTTCGAGTGTGGTTCTCTGGATCATCGCATTAGGGACTGTCCGCGTAGGATGGCCAGGATTCAGTCTGAGAGTCAGGGCCGTAATCAGTTCAGAGGTAATGGACCGCCACCACAGAGGGGCCGTGGGAATGGCAGAGGTGGTAATGGATTTGGTCGAGGTCGTGGAGCACCGGCGGAGGTGTGGGTAGTTACGAGGCACGACGGCTGGTGCAGTGTATGCAAATAGGCGCCGAGAGGAGAGCGACGCACCGGGCGTTATCACCGTGCGTTTTGATTTTTGGTTCTCCTATCTTTGCTTTAATTGACTTGGGTTCCACGCATTCGTATGTTGCTAGTAATATAGTTGAGACCATGGACTTAGATTCTGAAACTGCTTCTAGACAAATGACTGTGCTTAGCCCTCTAGGTCACTCTGTAGTGGTAGATAAGTTGTATAAGGATGTACCCCTAGAACTCCAAGGGGTCATTTTTGCTGCTGATCTGATGGAACTGCCGTTTGGGGAGTTCGATCTGATTCTCGGGATGGACTGGTTGGTTAAGTACCAGGCTAAGGTGGATTGCGCGGCCAAGCGCATGGTGCTATCGACGGATAAGGGAGATGAAGTGATTATGATAGGTAATAGGAGAGATTACTTATCCATTGTGGTATCGGCATTAAAAGCTGTAAAGATGGTCAGGAAGGGCTGTGAAGCGTATGTGGTTCATGTGTATGCCTTGGAGGCTAAAGAGTCTGCTGTTGAGAAGGTTCGTACTGTTAAGGAATTTTGTTGATGTGTTTCAGAGGAGCTTCCGGGTTTGCCACCGGATCGTGAGGTAGAGTTTGGGATAGATCTGCTACCAGGGACGGCGCCAGTGTCTATTGCTCCATATAGGATGGCACCAAAGGAATTGGTGGAGCTTAAGGCTCCGTCGGGAGTCGTTGGATCGAGGCTTCATTAGGCCAAGTGTTTCACCGTGGGGCGCCGGTTTTATTCGTCAAGAAGAAGAAGGACGGTTCGATGCGGATGTGTATCGACTACCGCCAACTGAATAAGCTGACGATTAAAAACAAGTATCCGTTACCACGGATAGATGACTTGTTTGATCAGCTGAAAGGTGCATCGGTGTTTTCGAAGATCGATTTGAGGTCCGGTATCATCGGTTGAAAGTTAAGAAAGCGGATATCCATAAGACGGCGTTTGGACTCGATGCGGGCACTACAAATTCTCGTAATGCCGTTCGGGTTGACTAACGCTCGGCAGCTTTTATGGATATGATGAATAGGGTGTTTCAAAGATGATCTGGACCATTTAAATCGTGGTTTTTATTGACGATATCTTGGTATATTCAAGGTCACAAGAGGAGCATGATGCACACTTAAGAGTGGTGTTGCAGATTTTGAGGAGAAGCAACTCTATGCTAAGTTCGATGAAGTGCGAGTTCGCTTTAGTGAAGTGACGTTTTTGGGTCATGTAGTATCACCGAGGGGATTAGAGTAGATCCTCGGAAGGTTGAGGCGCTTTTGGACCGGAAGCCTCCTAAGTCGATCATTTGAGATTCGAGTTTCTGGGTTTGGCGAGATACTACCAAGAAGATTTGTTGAGGGTTTCTCGTTAATTGCGCCACCGATGACTAAGCCGTTATAAGGAAGGGAGTTCCGTTCGTTTGGACCGAGAAAGCAGCAGGAGAGTTTTTGATAAGTTGAAGAAGATCTTGACCGAGGCTCTGCTTTTAATTCAACTTTGGTCGTAAAGGAATTCACGATTATCTTTACGCGCATCTCATACGGGATTGGGTTGTGTCTTTGATGCGGGAAGGTAAGGTTGTGGCTTACGCTTCTCGCACTTGAAGCCACACGAGGTCAACTATCCGACGCACGATTTAGAGTGGCACCGTAGTCTTCGCTCTAAAAATGCGGAGGCACTACTTGTACGGTGAGAGATCAATAGTCTACACAGATCATAAGAGTTTGAAGTATATATTGACTCGAAGGATCTGAATTTGAGGCGGCAGAGATGGGTTGAGTTGCTCAAGGACTACGACTATTCGATTGAATATCACCCGGCAAGGCTAACGTGGTGGCGCGCACGCGTTGAGCCGTAGGGGTTGTTTCGGACTTAAGAGCGATGTTTGCCCATTTGAGCTTGTATGACGATGGGAGTATTCTCGCAGCATGCGCGAGTTAAGCCTATTTGGGTTGAGCAGATCAAAGAGAAACAGTTGGAGGATGAGGTTCTGAGTGCGCGAAGGTTACAAGTGCAGAATGGTGGTTTGGAGGGTTACAGCTTGTCTAGTGACGAGGTTCTGTGTTTTCAAGGTAAGGCTTGTATGCCTAAAGATGTTGAGTGAGGCGAAGATTCTTCAGGGCGCACATAGCAGCTCTTTATGCTATGCATCCCGGAGGTAGCAAAATGTATAGGGATATTAAAGAGCGCTTTGGTGGCCTGGCTTGAAGAAAGAGGTGACAGAGTTTGTTGGGAAGTGTCTGACTTGTCAGCAGGTCAAGGCGGAACATCAGTTGCCGTCGGGTTTGCTTCAGCCTGTGAAAATTCCTCAGTGGAAGTGGGAAAGGATAACTATGGATTTCGTCAGTGGTTTACCGCTTACGCCAAGCAAGAAAGATTCAGTTTGGGTTATCGTGGACCGTTTGACCAAGTCGGCCCATTTCATTCCGGTGAGAGTGGACTATTCACTTCAGAGATTGGCGAAGCTTTATGTGTCAGAGATAGTAAGGCTACACGGTGTACCAGTTTCGATTATCTCGGATAGGGATCCCAGGTTTACGTCGAGGTTCTGGAGAGCGTTGCATCAAGCTCTGGGTACTCGTTTGGATTTCAGCACGGCTTTTCACCCGCAGTCTGACGGGCAGTCAGAAAGGGTCATTCAGATTTTATAGGACATGTTGAGAGGTTGTGTTCTAGACTTCAGGGGCAGTTGGGAAGAGTTTCTACCGTTAGCCGAATTCGCCTACAACAATAGTTACCAAGCAAGCATCAAGATGGCACCATACGAGGCATTGTATGGTAGGAAGTGTCGCTCACCTACATGTTGGACAGAGTTAGGAGAACGTCAGTTGTTGGGACCTGAGTTGGTTGCTGAGACCGAGGACAAGGTTAAGTTGATTCAGTCTCGATTGAAGGAAGCTTCAGACCGGCAAAAGTCTTATGCCGATCTTAAGCGAAGAGATATAGAGTTCGCTGTGGGAGATCGTGTTTTCTTAAAGGTCTCGCCTTGGAAGAAGGTCTTTGAGGTTTGGCGAGAGTAAAAGGCAAGCTAAGTCCAAGGTTTATTGGGCGTATAAGGTATTGAGACGAGTTGGACCATGGCGTATCGGCTTGAGTTGCCGCAGAGCTTAGCCGATTCACGACGCGTTTTTCACGTTTGATGCTTGGAGAGGTATCGTTCAGATCCATCACATGTAGTAGCAGTGGAGGAGATCGAGGTAAATCCAGATTTGACTATGGAAGAGGAACCTGTGTAGATTCTTGATCGGGATGTGAAGGTTCTGCGTAGGAAGTCTGTGCCTTTGGTTAAGGTTCTTTGGCGGAACCATGGCGTGGAAGAAGCCACGTGGGAACCCGAGGATACGATGAGACAAAGAATACCCGCAACTCTTTTGACCGAGGTAATTTCGAGGCCGAAATTATTCTTAAGAAGGTAGAACCGTAATATCCCTGGTTAGGGCTATTTTGTTGTTGCATGATATGACATGTGTTGGGATTGTTATGTTGTTGTTTGTGTGATTCGGGGTTTAATGGTAGGCTAGGAGTAAGCCTGAGTAGGTAGAAAAATTTTAGTTTTAAGCTTTGGGTAAGAGGAGTCATTGGAGTGGGTTTTACAATTATTTGTTGGTGAATTTTAGCACAAGAGTTGAGCTGGTAAAGTGGCAAACCATGCGCCACTTGGGGCTTGTGTTTGGCGTCACTTGCAAGGGAAGGAGGTCCTATGTTCAAGCTGCAGAAATCCCACATTTTGCTTCCATTTTTACGGCATGGAGGAGGAGTAGTAGTGTGCGGTTCAAACTCTGCTATTGACTTGGTCTTCACATTCGAATGGTGGGTGGAGAGGAATTTTAGGAGGTTGACTTGTTCAACCAATTTTGAATGAGTGGATGGGAGCTCTTGGGGATATGGCCGAATTTTAGGGAGTGTGGAGGAGGAGGAGTGACGGCTTGGAGCATGGGAAAAGGGGTAGTGCCGAAATTCATTTTGAATTTTGGTGCATGTTCTATCATTTGGTGTCAAAGAGGAATTCTTTCTTTTGTTTAGCTAGCCAAATTTCAAGAGAGCTTTCTCTCATTTTCTTTTGGAAACCGAAAGTCCAAGCACCTATTTGCCGAATTTTGCTTTGCTTTTCTCTCAATCTTCTTGGTAGCCGAATGCTCTTGAGCCTTCAAACTCTTATCTCTTTCATTCACTTTGGCCGAACCCACCTTTCTCTTATTTCTTTTTTTTTTTGTCCATGTGTGTTTAAGTTCGAAAGTCCATTCTCTTTTCTTCTCAACTCTCTTTTTCTTCTTGAAATCTCCCTAGCCGAACTTTAATCTCCATAACATTTTCTCCATTTCTTTTCCTTACAAACCGAAAACACTTTCTTTTCTTCTTCTTCTTTTCCCATCTTTTTGGTTGTTGGCCGAATATCAACCCCTCCCTTTTCATCTTCTCTTGCGTTTTCTTTGGTGAGTAGGGCCGAATCTCCTTTCCCTCCTCGGGTGTGTTATTGGCGAATATTGGTTGGGTAAGTGTTGGCCGAATGGCCATGTCTATTTTCTCTTAGTTCTTGGTTAGTCAAAGCTTCAAGAGATTAATGTTTCCTTCTTGATAGGTTGGCCGATTGTCTAAGGAAACCACTTTTGGTTCGGATTTGGTAGGAAACCAAATCGTGTGAAAGGTAAGAGTGATTCGGCAACTCTTTTGGTTTGATGGTGTTGGCCGAATGTCATAGATGCCTAACCCCTAATGTTTGGCCGATTGTAGGATCTTGTAATCGAGGGGCTTAGATCGTTCTCGTTGGATTTTAGACTTGTATTTATCAGGTGTGTATACTAACACACTTATATTTAGTAATATGATTGATAATCGTGTGATGATTAATGAAACAAATGATGATTGATATAATACCCTAATGGGTATGATCGTGGACTCGGGTAAGTCAGTGTTAATATTAATATGAGTTACTGATAATCAATATGATATCATGACGATGGATATATGTGACATGGGGTATGAGATTAAACATATTGGCATGATATGCATGATTGTATGATATGCATGATTACATGAGTATGGCATGTTGATGGGTGATACGAGTGGAGGGAGCAGTGATATTTTGTGCTGACGAGCACCAGTGCTTTGGTAGCACACTTTGTGACTTTGGGTCACCCGAGGGTTGGCACCTCCAGAGGTTTGGTACCTCCGCGTCTCGTCCCCAGTGGCTCAGTACCACAGTGGGTTGGCCCCACAGATGATGATTATACGGGATTGACGCCAAGTGTTTTGGTAACACACGATGGGTTGGCCCCATCACCGATTTGTGGCTACGATCACCGTGCTTTGGTAGCACATTGTGTCTTTGGGACACCGAGGTTTGGCACCTCATTGCGACTTGTCCTCGTGGTTTTGACCACCGTGGGTTGGCCCCACTTGAGATACACGACCCGTCTCGCTAGTGATTTGGTATCACACGATGGGTTGGCCCCATCATTGGATTTGTGACTTCGGTCACCGTTGCTTTGGTAGCACAAGCGTGTCTTTGGGACACCAAAGTGGTTTGGAACCACATTGATGGATAATGTGTCTTTGGGACACCGAGTGTTTTGGTAACACATTGTGACTATACGTCACCGGTGGTTTGGCACCACCAAAGTGGTTTGGTACCACACGGGTAGAAAAGGCGATATGGATGGTTAGGACCGGGTTGCATTAATTATGTTGCTATGTATGATGTGTGTTAACTTGTTGTTTTATCGGGAGCGGGATTTACACATCGAGTCACTCGACTCACCCTCTCCTTTGACATTTCAGTGACTCGTGACGCGCGACATGGAGCCGGATGGACTCGGGTGCTCATGCCATGTGGAATAAAAGTTTTACTCGAGATGTTATGTTTTGGGTACTTTAGTAATTTACTTTCAGATTGGGTTTATTTCAGATTTGTAAAAGCCTTTAAATTCTCGCTTTTGATATTATGTTTTAAGTTTGATTTTAATATGCCTTAATAAATAAGTTGGTATGAAGTTTACTAAAACTTGGAAAGATAATGATTTCAAATTATAACGCAAAGTGTTTTTAAACTATACCATCGGGTATCGCACTGATTTTATAAGCATATGAAAATCAATGGTTTTTCAAACTTGAACGCAAATTTTTACTAAGTCTAAATGTTTTAGTAACAAAATTAAACCACTGTTTCTCAAACGAAACAAAGTTTTATCAATTCTATTTAGTACAAATTCGAAATTTTCAAACCCGTTTCCCCGTAACATACCAGATTCGGTCGTGGTGTTCGGACCGGGTTTGGGGTGTTACACCTTGATTCAGCTAGATCATCAAGGAATCAAGGTGAGCAAGAAAATTCTTTCGATAATCATTTAATTTCACCTTCTTTTCAGGAACCACCAACAAAGGAAACGATTGAACCAGATCCTCAATTCAGTGCCAACAAAGAAATAACTTACGAAGAACAAAGGACCCAAACCGATGACCTAGATGAGTGGAAAACACACTTCAAGGAAAAATTAGGGTTACCTGAGGAAGATCAGGAAACACAAGTTAATGAAGAGTCGTCTCCACACAATGTAGAACCAGAGAAACCACCACAAGAACTTGTGGGAACATCAAATCACTATAAAATAAGAAACCAGGGCCGGTTAGATAAAGTCGAGCCTCACATCACCACAACAAATCCAAAGGAAAAGAAAGAACTCCTACTTGAGGTACACGATATCTTCCCACAAGGAATAGTTGAGGTAAGCAATCCAATATTTGCCACTTTTATGGTAAACGCTTCTCGACTTCAATTTTGTCATAAAATTGAAAATATAGATATGAGGGAGGATGTTCAAACTTTCAAACCTCCCTAAAATTTTCAAAAATGAAGAAAGTCTAGCTTAAGACTATAAACGAGCGCTTCTCGGGAGGCAACCCAAGTACTAACCCTATTTCTTTTTGCATTCTTTTACACTTTATTTTCTTTCCTCTTTTCCTTTCCCTTTTTTAGCTAACCGAAATGTGCAGAATTCTAGATCACACGGCCTTATACACGACCGTGTCTGTGGCCGTGTGGACCACCAAAACCACCACACTGATAGGGCAGAGGTCGTGCAGTCAGCCCAACCACCATTCCAACATCACGGATCCAACCACTCTCGACACGGGCACCGACAGATATGGCACAGCCATGGCACCAACCGTGTGAGGCTACCAACTCCCGTTCCACGGACAGAACACGCCCATACCAAAAACTGTGTAAAATTACTAAGGTTACTGACTTATCGAGCATGGGTAAGACACGCCCGTGTTATATGACCGTGCCAATAGAGAAAATATCACAAGCACGGGTGTAGAAGGATCAAGCAAGACATAGGGTGACAACACCCTTTATAACATGACCGTGTGTGGCGACCGTGTACTTTGACACACCTTGGAAACACGATCGTAGGAGAGCAGAACACATGAACATCTATTTAAACCTCTCTCCTCTTCTCCTTTCCCCTATCTGATTTCATCCTTATTTTCTTTGTTTTTACTCTCCTCCATCTCAAAATTCTCCATGTACTACGGCTCTAGATCCTTGAGTAAGCAAACAATATGCCAAAGAAGCGTAAAAGGCCATATTCCACAAAGGAAAACAATCAACATGAGTTCATGCCGGTAGCTTCATGTCAACACCAAGCCAAGGACCTATGTGACCATTTATCTTTTGTTTCACATTTCCCTTCTCCTTTATTTTCCTTCTTTTTGACTACCTTAAGCTTCATTTATTTTATTTTATTTTAGTTTCTTAGTGTCAGGTTCTAAAGGCTGTTTGGGAATCACGCCACTTCAGCCACCGCCAGCACCTCCGTCACCTTAGAAGTCACACCCACCTCGCGAACCACCTGCCAATAAGGATTCTTAAGCCCCTTTATTTCCTAGCCTTAGTCTATTTTCCTTCTTAGTCTCTTTCTCTTTATCTTTCTTGTCTTTATTTATATATTTCATTTATTTTTATTAGGTCTTAATAAAGCCTGGCTATTTCTCGAAGCGCTACCCAATTTCTTCATCTAACGGAGGAATGTTATCCCGATAGATCATCACCGCCACCAAAGACACTCATTCGGGAAAACATCCACAAATCAGGGAGTAATTCTTCCCCCTTCTCTTTTGGTTTATCTTTAAAATATCATTATCTATCGTTGGACATTGAGGGCAATGTACATCTTAAGTGTGGGGGGTGAATAGTTATTCTAAGAAAATGGTTAATTTTTTATTATTCTCAAACCCTGAGGATAAAAATGCCTAACTTTCTGCATTATTCTCAAATCCCTAAATTTAATCTTGTTTTAAAGTAATTTTCTCATATTACTAATTACGATGAAATTTCTGATGAATTATGATTTCTATTTATATGTTTTAGATTAAGTCATTGAAAATTGTGCATTGATAATTAAATTTAAAGAATACTAGGGAATCAAGCATGATAATTCTAATTTTTTAAAAACTAAAATTTTAGGTTGTCAACCAAAATTTGAATGTTATCTTGAAATTTGAGATTTACAAAGTTGATTTCAAAAACACCTTCAATTTTTGTGAGAATTTGAGCCTTATAGAGCATACATTCTTTTTCATGCTCACTTCTTGATTATGAGTGTGTCAATTATGAACTGTTATTCTAGAACTTGCCTCGATTATACATGTAAATACCACAGTTATGATTTGATATACCGAGATGATAAAGGCACTTAGGTTTTAACCCACTTACACCATTAAAAAGCCTACCCTCATAATTAACCTTTAGTGAACCCCGTTGAGCCTAACAACCCTTTTTATTGACTTACCCGCTAATTTTAACCTAAAAACCTTTTGTATTTGTTATCACCCTTTATTTTGACTACCCCTTAATCGAGATTTGATTTGAGCTAGTTACCTAAGTATATTCTTCTGGTAGTTAAATTTATCTTGTATTTAGTTTGTTCTAAAAAAAGAAGAGTATATTCAGTATTAGCATTATGAAGATTGAGCATATACAAGTTAAAGTCTAATTATCAAAAGAAAAAGCTCGTATTAGTAGGATTATTATTATTTTCAGTTGATGTAATTATTATCTTAGAAATTTTTAGGTAGGTAACTTATCAATTCAATCTCGATTCTAACCTTCTAATTTCAGCCTTTATCCACACCTTTAACCCTAGCCCCATTACAACCTTAACAAAGACCTTTTGATCTGTTTATCATTTCATTTTACAGTGGTAGAGATTTGATTTTCAGGTAAGCCTATGGGATTAACTTTTCATGTTTGACTTATGAGTGCTTAATTTTGACCCTTAAACACTTTTTGAGTGATTTGAGTGAATCTTTTGTGAGGATATCAATCCTTGTCAATTTTGAATTAAAGGTAATTATTTAGATGAAGGGAAACACCTGTGTTTTCGTGCTAAAAAAATATGACCTATATTGCTTGAATCTTTAGGACTCTTTGAATTGAATTATCCATGTATAAATTATCTATGAATTATGATGAGGCATTGTTGATAGAAATTGTGAATCATGGAAAGTTCGTTTTAATTGTAAGTTGAGAATTTTGCTTGAGGACAAGTAAAAGCTTAAGTGTGGGGGTATTTGATAACCCGTAAAAGTAACATATTTTAATCCCACATTTAGTATGCTTTTGGATGATTTATCCCTCAATTTATGTAAAAAGGTGCTTTTAATCCTTTCTTTTCATGCCTTATACCCAGGAAAGCACCCGAGGATAAAAAGAATGAGAAACAGGCCCAAAACAGACCAATTCGGGCCAAGGAAGAAATCGACACGGCTTGGACTTAAGCCCACAGGCCATGCCACGCCAATCATCTAGAACACGGCCTTCTCCTGATTTACACGGTCGTGCCTCATTAAAGAAGTCTGAGCAAGGCCTAGCCACGATCCACACGGGTGAGTCCCATGGCCGTGTCCCTGTTGCTGGAAGAAGCAATTTCATTCGGGAAAGGATTCTTGGAGGTAAAGAAACACATTCCAAAGCCTATTTAAACACCCTATTGGGAATTCTACTTAAATTAGGATACTTAGGGGCCAAGTAAGGCATCTGAAAGTCTATATAAACACCCAAGGGGGCAACTTGAAGGGGAGTTCGGCAGAAGCCAAAATCGGGATCGAAAGCTAGGCCAAGGAGCCAAGCCGAGAAGGTTAGAGTTAGGGGATAACGCGAGGATAGCCAGTTGATTCATCCCAAGAAGTCGGAATTATACTCAAGACGGCGGAATTCTCCTTCAATCCCATCAGGGAGTTTTGGGATTTTTCTTATGTTTTGTTTTATCTTATCTCTTGTGATGTTTACATTTTGAACTAAACCCTCGGATACATACAAGGAGGATGGATGAAACCTAGATGCATTTTATTATTTGATTTTTAAGTTATATGAAAAATTACTTAGTTCGTTCTTAATTATGTTGTTTAATCTAAATCCAATGTGCTTAGGTAGAGGAGGAATAGACCCTGCCTAAGAGTAGATCTATCATAATTAAGCGGAGTTGATTAGGCGCCTAGAGATAGGGTTACGAGATATTGCCGGATTAGGGTGAAACCTAATATGGGAATCCATTGATCAATTTACTGCTTTCCTAGGGGGTTATTATAAGCGAACGAGAGTTCCACTAATTAACCTAGGATTAGACGTTATTCACTTCGAGAGAAGGTTTAGCATAGGTTAGGGAGTCTCACGGATCAAGCGAAGTAAAAGAAATGATATAATCTAAGGTTAGATAATAAGAGAAGTTTAGGTGGATTCTTCCCGAAGGTATCATAAAAATCAACTGAGTCTTTTTCAAGTTATCTCCAAATTCATCTTTTTGTCTTTGTCTCCTTAGTTTAGTTGTCGTCAATTTAGTTTAAAAGCAACATTTATCTTAGTTAGGTTTAATAATAAAAAGAAAGTGAGTATTAATACTTTTAGTTCCTTTGGGTTCGATATCCGGTCTTGCATAAGCTATACTACTGTTCGAAAGGTACACTTGCTTTACAATCGTTGTCAGAGTTAGCCTCCACGTTTGATCATTCTTTTATAAATATTTAAAACTCTAATTTTACAGCGATCATCATGCGACCCGTGCGACCCTATCAGATCAATACTGGATCCACAGTCGTCATGCGACCCGTGCGACCCTATCAGAACTTCCTCCATATCGATGTCCCAACCCCATGCAATATGTCATCTATGTCATGCTCAATCATTACACGTGTATGCAAAATGGCCATGCTTAGTAACAGTCATTTAAACACATATTAACAATATATCAATCACAAGCCCACAGCCAAGTCAGTTAAAACACAGTCATACGATCACAGTCAAATCAGTCAAATCATAGCACAAGTCAGTCATTTACCCACAAGGGCAAAACTATCATTTACCATATAAGGGTATTTCGATAATCCTACCCTTCAGGGGTATTTCGGCAATTTTACCCTACATAGGTATTTTGGTAATTTTGCAATTCGGAAGTATTTCAGTAATTTTGCAAATCGGGGGTATTTCAATAATTTTGCTCAATAATTTTACAAACCAAGGGTATTTCGGTAATTTTGCAATCCAAGGGTATTTCGGTAATTTCACAAATCTGGGGTATGTCGGTAATTTTACAATCTAAGGGTATTTCGATAATTTTAAAAATTGAGGGTATTTCAGTATTTTTACAAATCGGCAATACTTCTGTAATTTTACAAGTCGAGGGTATTTCAGTAATTTTGTCTACCCCTCAGAAGGACTACAGTCGCCTCGAGCGACTCAAGTATTCTAAATAGAGATACTGATGCAATGGGCCTAAGGCCCATTCTCAGCCCAAGTGGGCCCACACGCTCATGTGGCCCATTTAGCCCAAATCTAGCCACAGACATGAGATTCACATAGTCCAGTCCAATATTTACTAGGCCCACGGGCCTATTGGCCCCACATGGCCCTTTTCAGCCCATCGTTGCCCAAATAGCCTAAACCCATATGAACACTAATAATGGCCTCAACTATCGCGTTGAAGCTCCTACAAGTGCGCTCGCACGCTCGTGTGGCTACAATCGTCGTGTGACTGGCATTTCGGCATTTGCCGCTTCACAGCTAGAGTAGTGCGAAATACACACCTGATAGGAATCTAGAGTTGGCCCGTGCTCCGAACACTCCTATGCCCAAACGCCAACCAAGGTATGCTTCTCCTCATAGATCGCTCTATTTAAAGCCAGCTTCTTGCCTACTCTCATGCTAGCTTCCCGATGTAGGATCCCTCATTCAGCAGAGTTTAATTCCAACACAACCACCTATCCCCCCAACTTAGTAAAATAAATATCCCTTTTTTGCTTGTAATGGGATTAGAACTCTTGCCCTCTCCTATGCTCCAGACGCTACATGCCACCACAACACAAGCTCCTTTTGTGACTTAAAACATGCGTAACTAAATATAAGCATATGGGCCAAAGTCTAAGTTCATTTAAAAAGAAATCAAAATGAAATGCAAGCACCAAGACTTGAACCTTGGACCCCTTGCTTCCTCTATGGAGTCACTTCCTTGTGTCCAATGTGGTGCCATTTGCCACTAAACCACAACTCCTTTTGTGTCATTTTTCTCCACATTTTATTCTTAAAGCCTACTTAGTTACTTCCAGTGTTTTATTCACCTAAAACCAAAATTTTCCTAAAGCCCAGGTTTGAACCCGGGACTTCATGGAAGCCCCCTAACCTTCCAAAATCACTCACCTAATAGGTCCAACATGCATTACTTCTGGTCTCTTATTTCAAAAATTTTAAACGCTCCCATGCCCAAGGCCCAATAGGCCCAATTCTACTAGGCCCAAATTTGGGGCATTACAGATTGCCCTATGATGGTGGTATTGGGATTTTCAGTCATATTCTAGAAATAGTTTTGTTGAATAAGACTCGTTGCTTAAGTAGATATTCATTGAGGGGTCTGTAATCCTCTTTCGTCGGTGATCTAAGTAGGTTCAATCGACGCTCATTCAAGCAAGGCGTTGGTAGGTAATCTTTTGAATGGGTTTCGATTAATGGCTCTTTCAATTCATGTGTTAAGGTTATAACCGAAGTTACTTTTATGATAGGTTCGACATTCGGGGGTTTCTGTGCTATTCCGAAAAAGGTGTGTAACCACACTCTTTCTGATCGTAGTTTGACAAAATGCCAAAAAGTCGAAATACTGGCAAATGATGCCACATGAGCGTGCGATCGAACGTGTGGTGGACCAAGCCCACGAATATGGGCGTAAGATGGTTGAGCCCACCATGAGCGTTCTCATGGTCTTAGGTCGTTTTAGGCCACGTTGGGACCAAAATGGGTAGTATGGACCCAATGGGCCCGTGGGCCCGCGTAGGTAAACTTCACTGTTAAGTGAGACGTAGAAAGACTTGTCATGTTGCGCACATGGCTTAGGTTGTTGTAGGCCTCGTTGGGCCGAAGTGGGCTATGTGGGCCCAGTTGGCTTGTGGGGCCACACGGATAAAAGGTATGTGTTGTGGTAAATGTTGTTTGGACTATGATGTTTGTATAACTGTGGCTATTTTTGGGCTAATTGGGTCACACGAGCATGTGGGCCCACTTAGGCCAAATAATGGGCCGTAGGCCCATTTACACTGTTGTGACTGTTTAGGTTATTTAAGTTGCTCGAGGCGACGGTGGACCTTCTATTGGGTCACTGAGACTTGGATTTACAAAATTACCAAAATACCCCCGATTTGTGAAATTACCGAAATACCCTCGGTCTGTAAAATTACTGAAATACCCCCATTTTGTAAAATTACGAAAATACCCCTAGTCTATAAAATTACTGTAATACTCCTGGTTTGTAAAATTACTGAAATACCCTTGTAGGGTAGAATAACCAAAATACCCCTGTAGGGTAGATTTACCTGAGTACCCCTGCAGGGTAGGATTACCGAAATACCCTTATAGGGTAAAATGACTATTTTGCCCTTGTGGGTAAATGACTGACTTAGACTATGAGTTTTACTGACTTGATTGTGGGCGTGTGACTGATATGCTGTTAATATATATTGAAATGATTGTTACTGAGTATGGTCATTTTGCATACACGTGGAATGATTGAACATGACATACACGAGATATTTCATGGGGTTAGGACATTGATACAGAGGAAGTTCTGATAGGGTCGTACAGGTCGCATGACGACTGTGGATCCAGTATTGATTTGTTAAGGTCGCACGAGTTGCATGAGACGACTGTGGACCGACAGACGGCTTAAAGCCGCGTAATCTGATTATAGCTCTATGCCAACCTAAATATGGCTCTGTGCCATCTTGATTATGGCTTCGTGCCAATCACATTTACCCGTGGCTATGTGCCTAACATATATATTGATGACTCTGTGTCGATCATATTTACCCAAGGCTGTGTACCGATTATATTACCGTCTCTGATTGCTATGTGCCAAACATAATACAGTTGCTGATGGCTTTGTACCAATTATAATACCGCTACTGAAGGCTTAGAACCATATGTATATACTAGCAACTTTGCTACGATTATGGTTAGGGCTGCAACCTGTGCTAACTTTGGTGTGCTGGCTGGGTGGGTCAATTTTATCCCCACGTAAATGTAAGGTTGGTTCGGGTGGTGTGTTAGCTAGATAGGGGTGGGATGCATCCTCATACTTTTGCATATATGTTTATAAGATCTGTCACTGTACTGGGTTTAGGCCTACTTGTTCTATTTTGGGTTTGGGCTAGGCCCAATTGATTCTGTTATGGGCTGTGACCCAAATGATATTGTAGTGGGCTTTGGCCACGTATGCTCTGAACTAGACTGTACAGTTACTGTTAAAAGGGCTTTGGCTCAGACTGTTTCAATTTCTATTTTTTTATACTGACTGTTACTCTGCTGAGGGGATTACACACTGAGTTTTCACAAACTCACCCCTTTTTTAACTGTGCAGGTAATCCCCAGCATTAGGAGGATTGGTGCTGCGAAGGACTCAGAGATGACCACACAGCCACACATGTTTTTCTATTTCGTTTACTTATTTAAGCACTTCGGTTTTTGAGTAAGGTTGTAATAAGGCCTCTCTATTTTTAACTTTTATTTGGGATATTTACTTAAGTATGTTTAATATCTACTAGAAGTAGGACATGATTTTTCCAAAACAATAACTACTTTCATACACTACGTTTCTGCAACCCAATTTTTAAATATCATGTTTCCATAAATCATTTATTTTAATTAAGCTTCCGCAATTGAAAATGATTTTACTAAGTGATTAATAACATTTTGAAAAGAAAATAGTTTTTTTCGTAAACCACGTTTTGAAAATAAATGAACGCAAATGAAAACACAGTTTTTGAGAAACACTTCAATGTGACACGCCAGATTCAGGCCTAACTTCTAGGCTGGGTTTGGGGTGTTACATTTTTCATGGTTAATGTATTGAATGTAATGGGTAAGATTAATTTATGTTATACGAGCTTACTAAGCATAATATGCTTACTAGGTTTTATTTTCACTGTTTTATAGTGCTGCAAGGTCATGAAGGTTGGAGATTGGCCGAAGCAAATCATCACACTATCAATCTATCGTTTTGGTAATAATGAAAATCTTATTTTGTTAATGGAATGTATAGGCTAAATAAACCAAATAATGGTATGTAAATGATGAATGAAATTTAGCCATTGGAATGGCTAATATACTTATGTTTTGCTATATGTCATGGTTGAGTCAATATTAACTAAAATGATAAGTATGAACATCTAATTTTGTAAATTATGTGATTTAAATAAAGGCAAGTTATTAAACATATATTGGATGATAAAAATTGGCTTGAAGTATAATTGTGATTGGTTGGATTATACTTGTAAGTATTGCTACAAGAAAATGATAAATTTGGGTGAGAAATGAGGCTAGGAAATGGCCTTATCTTGTCCACAGGGGTAGACACACGGGCGTCTGTCTAGGTTGTGTGTGACACTCGGCCTGATACATAAGCATGTGGCATGGCCATGTGTCCCCTGTATTTCAAAATTTAAAAATAGAATGCTAAGGATCGAGCATACGGGCAGAGACACGGGCACGTGTCTTAGCCGTATGGGTGACACGGCCTTCAACACGGGTGTGTGTCATCAACGGGTGAAACCTGCACCTAATTTTTGAAAAAAATTGAGTACACGGCCTAGAACACAGGTGTATGGCTTGGCCGTGTGAAAACTGCACCTTAATACTTGCAAGTCAGAGAGTTACACGGGTTATAGACACGGCCGTGTGACCTATATCACTTGGCTGTGTGAACCACACGGGCGTGTGACCGAACCACATGGGTGTGTGACCCCTATACATGAGAAAGATTTTAAAAATTTGTGAAAAGTTCTTAAAGTTTCCGATTAAGTCCTGACTCTATTCTAATGTTCGTATTGGGCCTCGAGGGTCCATTTAAGGGACATCCTGAACAATATCGGTTAATGAGTAGTGATTTACATGATTTATTTGAAAATGTTCTGAAAATTATCGGTAACGCTCTGTAACCCTATTTCAGCGACGGATACGGGTTAAGGGTGTTACACCATCAATAGTACCATAGATTTCACATTAGCAATTTGTAACATTAGGATTTACGGGTTGTGCGTTAATTCATAATTCGTGTGATATCGGGCTTAGTGTGTGTTTGGATGTGTTTTAGGGGTTTTGGGAAACCTTAGGCTTGGGTGGAAGTCCTAGGAAAATTTTACTTTTAACCTGAGCAAAGGGAAGCTAGGGGAGTTAGGTCTTAAAAGAAATTCTGGGTGGATCATGACACAAGAGATCAAGCAGTAAAGTGGCAAGGGATGCCACCTAGGGGGCAGTGAAGTTTACGTCAAAAGGGGCTTCAAGAGGAAGGAGGTTCGAGCTGCAGAGGTTGCACTATAGGCTTTTGTTTTTGTGTCAAGGAGGAGAGGTGTTGGGCGGCATGTGGACTTTAAAAGATAAGGATGAGACTTGGTCTTCCTCTTTTAAAATTCGGCTAAGCTGGATGGATGAAGGTTGGACTCACTCAAACTTTTTGAATGAGAGGCAGAGAGGGAAAATAGGAGAAAAAAAAATAGGATTTGATGAGGGAAGAAGAGTTGGCCAGCCAAGGGGTTCTTTTGTTGGCAAATTCGGTCTTGCAGGGGGGATAAGTGCCGAAATTATTTGTTTCTTCTTTAGTGCTTCTTGTCGAAAGTTTTAGTTAAGAGGTTCTCTTTTGCTTTCCTCCCTTTTCTTTGAGGCAATAACCGAATATTGAGTAACCAAGTGGGCATTTTGTGTATCTTCTTTTCTCTCTATTTTCTTTCCCAAAGCCGAACCTTATAAGCCCCTTATTTCCTTTTCTTTTTCACACATCCTTAAAGTCGAAACCTCTCCACCATTGTTCACCATTGCCGAATTCTTCTAACTCTCTTTTATACTTCTTTTTCTTTCTCTCAAACTTCAACCCCACATTTATTCTCTTGGTGGCCGATTATTCCAACTCCATTTGGGAAGCCATAGCCGAATCTCTATTTGAACCTCCTTGCCATTTCTTTCTTCTTTTGTTCTCTTCAAAGCCAAAAGTGCCATTGGTTGTAAGTTGCTTCAATCGATTCTCTATAGTGAGTAAGGGTTCTCTTCTAATTGTTTTCTCCTAACTCTTTTGATTGACGAAAGTTAAGGGTCTAACTCCATTTTTCTGATGTGGCCGAGTCTAGGGAAGTGATTTCGAAAAGTGATCGTTAGTGGTAAGTAAGATGCAGTCTTGGGCCGAAGGCCATTCCTTTCGTTAATGCTTTGAGCCGATTCTAACTTATAGCATATAGGGATTTCATCAACTCCATAGACAAGTGGTGGTTCCCGGGATTTGGGTAAGCAAGGTAAGTGGTTTATGTCATTCGGCCAAAGACCATATTATGAGTTTTTAAGTGATGACCGATTCTGATTATGGCTTTTAGGAGCAGTTCGACAGGAATAAGGAGAGTTTCGGGATTCAAGATCACTTTGGTAAGGGTACTCTATAAGGTTGGATTTAGTTGTTTTGACTATATGTTAGTGACTAACCGGATGTGCTGATTAAGATATCATTGGTGGATGCGAGTGCCAGTCAAGGAGGTAAAGGGGTAACCCCTATCCCTAAGTTCAAGAAGAGATCAGTCTCTGCAGTACGGGATTGGCCACCGGGGTGTGGGCCAATGGCAGGGCAAGCTTATAGGCAGATAGCTATAGTTTCGATTAGTGACGACATCGGTATTGAGAGCGTAACACTTCAGGTTATCAGGTGTGTGATTAATTCGCGGATTTTCCCGGTTGTGTGTTGTATTTGCATGTATTATGTATATGTTGACAAATGCAGTGGCGTTAATGAGATGGTTACCTGAAAAAGGGGTATGCTGATAACCAGGTCAGTGTTAATTACTGTTGAGACTGTGATTATACCGGTAAAAATATGATTGTATGCCGAATAACATGTTCATGCATTATTCATCATGATAATATCGTATCCTGCATGTGCATGGGGTGGGATTGAATATATGAAAGAAGGACAGGGTGTACTTTGTGTACGTGGTTTAGTGATGGCTACGAGCCTCACGTAGACTGATGAGTGGCTCTGTGCCTCATCGTGGCTGGTATCGGCTTTGTGCCATATCGTGGTTGGTGATGGCTATGTGCCTCATTGTAACAGACCAATTTTGACCCAAATCGGAACGGTGGTTTCGGGACCATGAATCCGAGCTTGAGAGATATTTTAATATTATATTTTGTGTTTGTTACATGTGATTTAGTGAGTGTGAAAATTTCGTAGAAAAATTTAGTCGTTTAAGTGCTCAATTTGATAAAAAGGATTTAATCGAGAAAAGCGCAAAAGTTGCATGCTAAAGTGAAGAGTACTAAATTGATTGTGGCTTTTAAGTGGGTGTACCAAAGGGCAATTAGCCCATTCACCATAGTAAGGGACTGCAATGGGCTTTTATAAGTCCAAATTATATGTTAAATTAGCCTATTATATGTTATGTTGATATATTAGTAAATAAGGTATATTAAATGTGTTATTATAACATAAAATAATAAAGTTAAGTGGGAAGAAAGAGAACATCACATTGTTCATCTTCTTGGCGAATGTTTGAGGAGAAAAACTCCATTTTTGGAGCTTGAAGTTTCGGCAACTTAAGGCTTGATTTGGGGTAGGTATTTTACTTAGTTTTTGATAAATTTTATGTTTTTGAGATCGTTGTTTCGTGTATTACCCGACCCATGTCTAAATTTTTGAAAATACTATGTATATAGGATTCAGCCATTAACATGGTTGGATAGTTTTGATGTTTGATGATTTTAAATTAAATGTATGTTAAAGATTTACAAGTTTTGTATTGGAATTTTTGGTAATTTTGAGTATATAGGGCTAAATTGAAAAGAATAAATTTGTGAAGGATTAAAATGTCAAATAAATGAAATGCATGGACACCTATGACTATAATGAAGATTCGCCAAGCTAGGATTTTGGAAAATTTTGCATATTTTGTGTTATGTGCAAATGGGACTAAATTGTAAAAATGGGAAACATTAGGGGCAAAATGGTAAATTGCCCATTTGGGTGTTTTGGGACTAAATTGAGATGAAATGAGATTAAATGAGCTAAATTCTAATGTGTTTTAGATCAAGAGCAAAGAAAGACCGAATTAGACCGGGGAAAGAGCGAAGGTTCTCGAATAGCCGATTCGCACGGACTACTCGACAACCGAGGTAAGTCCTTTAGTTAAATCATGTCAAAGAATTAATTATGGTTATCTTGACTATTAAAAATTTATGAATGTTAATATCCAATTACATCATGGTCGAATGTATATTGACATATTGGTTGATGATTTATGTTGAGTATGTGATGGAAATTATTTTGGCTAATGGAAGGTGAATAAGTAAGTTCTTGAGCTACTTTATATTTAAAGATCATTTACATATCTAGTGAATGATAAAATTTGTATAAGCTTGGTGTAAAACCATGAGTTGGCCGATTGTGATAATGATGGATTGGATTGATTTCAAATTTATTTAATGCAATGGGAATAAATGTATATGATTCGATATGTATAGTGAAATGTGAAAAGCATGTAAAAATATTCGACATTCGGGCTTGAGCCTAGCGGGCCTCGTGTGGTGACATAATCGGGCTTTATGCCTAGCGTGCCTTGTGCCGTGTTATTTATCGGGCTTTTATGCCTAGCAGGCCTTGTGCTGGTGTTATTTATCGGGCTTTTATGCCTAGCAGGCCTTGTGCCGGTGTTATTATTCGGGCTTCTACGCCTAGCGTGCTTGATGCCTGATGATGTGCTTTACAAAATAGAAACCAAAATTTATGTTCAAGGCGAATTAAAGCAAATATATCGAGTTAACGGCTCAGTGAGTATGTAAAGTAGGAATGAGTTTCTTACTTAATTAAGATAAGGTAAACTAGTGATTCAATGATTATTACCAATGGTATGTATTTCTGCTTCTATTGATAAATGATGTGGTATCGTGACTTTGGTCATTTAATATGTAAATATATATGACTAGGTGTATTCGGCCACAAGGGTGGTTGTATAATTAATAACATGTTATAATAATTGATATCCAAGTATATGAATAATGGTACCTATGGTTATATGATGACACATTGGGTTTTAAAGATCGGATTACTGAACGAATATTTTGATCATAAATATGTGGGTAAGGAGAAACTTTCCTATCAATTTCATACTTAGTTACATGGATATGAAATTGAAAGCTTGATAATGAAAATGAGCATAAGTATAAGTTGAGTTGTAGAAATTGAATTGTTAGTGTTTGAATGTTATATTTTTATGAAATTAGGACTTACTAAGCTAGCGAGCTTATCGTGTGAAATGTTTCCTCTGTTTTATAGATTAGGCAAGCTACAAGCTCGTCGGGATCGTTCGGAAGGTCGCCCACACTATCAATCTACATTTTGGTACTCTTTCATTTTGGTTTTAAACGAAGGGATGTATAGGGAAGACTTAGTCTTTGTTGATGAACTCTTAAGGGTTATGTATGTAATAGCCATGCGAATATGGCTAAATTTTTTAGTAAGTATGATGTTGGGTTTCGATATGTATGTTGGTTCATGATGGCAAGGTTTATGCTTTCTTAATCAAAGTTTAATCATTTTGTTAAGGAAATGTTTATATACGAAATGAATCCTTGAATTAGGAATGTAGGTAGGTTCGGTTAGAAGCTAGTCTTTCATAAAATGCAACAAAACAGCTTGTAGTAACAGCAGTGATGTGAGTTAGAAAAATCACCAAAAATAGGGTATATTGAATTAAAAGGTGAATGAGATATGGAATTAAACCTTATTGTGTCTATTTTTACATGAAAGAAACAGAGTAGGCAAAAGATTTATATATTATGAGATAATTCAGTTTTAGTGAGACCTGCTCTGAATGAATTCGTGAGTCACTGTTCTGTTTTGGAAAAATTACCATAAATTGTACAAAAATAATTAAGAAGCATGGTTTATATGCGTAGAAGCCTTAATGAATCTATTTTTCATTGGTATAAACAAGAACATCATAGGAAATTTTTGCAATGAGATAACTGCATTTTTGTAGGGACAGGTCAGAATTGTCAAGCAGTGTAATAAGGGTAACTTTGATGAATAAACTGTACTAATTGGCTAAATGAAAAATTCTGGAAAAATTACGGTTAATAGTTATATGAGTCTAGTTTCAAGGAAAATTTACGGATCTAAACTCCGATTCCTTCAGCTCCCCCAATGATAGATCCGATGAGATCTAGTAGACCCCCAGTTGATAAAATCCGAAAATATGGGGCCGAAGAATTTAAAGCTAATGACGATGATGACGCTGAGAGAGCCGAAATGTGGCTTGATAACACTATTCGGGTACTTGATGAGCTGTCTTGTACTCCGGATGAATGCTTGAAGTGTACTATATCCTTATCATGGGACATTTGCATATCACCGTGGAATACACTAGTATCGATGGTTCCGAAAGAAAAGTGACATGGGATTTCTTCCGAATGAATTCCATGAGAAATATATCAGCCAAAGATTCATTGATCAAAAACGAAAAGAATTCCTTGAGCTGAAACAAGGACGAATGACCGTGACGGAATATGAACGAAAATTTGTCAGACTCAGCAGATATGCTAGAGAGTGTGTTTCTTCTGAAGCTATTATGTGTAAAAGATTTGAAGATGGCCCGAATGAAGATATAAAGATGTTCGTTGGCATTCTTGAAATTCAAGAGTTTGTGACTTTAGTTGAAAGAGCTTGCAAAGTCAAGAGCTCGGAAAGAGAAAAGAAAGGCTGGCCGATCAAGCTAGAGACATTCGTAAAAGATCTTGGGTAAAGTCTTTCATTCCACGACCAAGAAGCCCGAGAGACGACTACAAATGATGTAAAGCTAATACAGATCCACCTAGACCGGATCGACCTCCTATGAGCTCCCGAGCTACCTCGATAGCTTGATGTTGGTAATGTTCCACAAAATAGAGTTGAGTGCAAGCATTGTGGGAAATGGCACTCGTGGAGTTGTAGATTTCATGATCGGTCTTGCTATAAATGTGGATCATCGGACCATTTTATTAGAGAGTGTCCGGTTAGTGAGCGAGAATCTGATCCGAACACTAAGCCGAGCAACGTGTCAATGCGAGGTAGACCACCCGGATATTCGTGCAAATGTAGGTGGTAGTTAGAAAGGAACGAAGAACACCACGGATCGATCCGAGGCTAGAGCTCCGGCTAGAGCATATGCTGCGCGAGCTAGAGAGGATGCTTCCTCCCCCGACGTCATTACCGGTACTTTCACTCTTTATGATACTACTGTGATTGCACTAATTGATCCCGGTTCGACTCATTCTTATGTGTGTGAAACTTTAAAATTCGGCAAGACTCACATTAGTTGAGTCTACCGAAGTTTGTGATTCGTGTGTCCAACCCTTTGGGTAGATGTGTGCTTGTTAATAAAGTGTGTAGAGGTTGCCCATTGATGATTCGAGATTATTACTTCCCAGCTGATTTAATATTGTTGCCCTTTGACGAATTTGATATAATCTTGGGTATGGATTGGTTAACTTCGCACGAGGCGAAAGAGGATTGTAAAAGAAAGCTTATTGATTTGAAATGTCGAAACGGTGAGACCATCGAAATTAAATCTGTGACATAAATGGGTTGCCTACACAGCAATATCTTCAATGTTAGCCCGAAAGTATGTGAAAAAGGGTGTGAAGCTTATTTGGCCTATGTAATGGATAATAAAATGTCCGAGAAACAAATTGAATCAGATCGCTTGTATGTGAATACCCCGATGTGTTTCTGAGGAACTACCGGTTTACCCCTCGCAGAGAGATTGAGTTCGGCATTGAGTTAGTGCAGGCACGACTCGATTTCGATAGCTCCGTCTGAATGGCACCTCTTGAATTAAAAGAATTGAAAGCGCAGTTGCAAGAGTTGACAGATAGGGGTTTTGCACGACCGAGTTTCTCTCCTTGGGGTGCACCGGTGTCATTTGTGAAAAAGAAAGATGGGACTATGCGAATGTGCATCGACTACCGGCAACTAAATAAGGTAACTATAAAGAATAAGTACCGTTACCTCGGATTGATGATTTATTTGATCGGTTGAAGGGGCTTGGTGTTTTGAAAATAGATTTGAGAACGGGCTATTATCAATTACGAGTCAGAGATTTAGATGCGCCAAAGACTGCATTTCGCACGAGGTACGGACATTATGAGTTTTTGGTTATGCCTTTTGGACTCACTAATGCACCTGCTGTTTTTATGGATCTAATGAACCGGTCTTCCGGCGCTTTTGGATCGGTTTGTAGTAGTGTTTATTGATGATATATTGATCTATTCCAAAAGTGAAACGGAACATGCTGAGCATTTGAGATTAGTACTACAAACTTTGAGAGATCAACGATTGTATGCAAAGTTCGATGAAAGTGTGAATTCGGATGAATGAGGTCGGCTTCTTGGGTCATGTTGTTTCATGTCGTCGTATTCGGGTGGATCCAAATAAATTAACAAACTATACTTGATTGGAGACCACCAAAGAATGTTTCGAGATCAGAAAGTTTCCTAGGCCTTGCGGGATATTATAGACGATTTGTAAAAGGTTTTTCAGTAATAGCTACACCTTTGACGAAACTACTACGAGAAAGATGTCAAGTTTGAGTGGTCGAGAGAAGTGTCGAAAAAGTTTGAGAGCGTTGAAAGCCCTTTTGACCAAGCCCCCGCAGCAACTCACGGCTGAATCGGGTAAAGAATTTATTATTTTTAGCGATGCTTCCTTGAATGGATTGGGTTGTGTTTTAATGCAAGAAGGCAAGGTGATAGCCTACGCTTCGAGACAATTGAAGCCGCATGAGAAAAATTATCCAACTCATGATTTGGAGTTGGCGTACCATTGTGTTCGCATTAAAAATTTGGCGTCACTACTTATTTGGCGAAAAATGTCATATTTATTCAGATCACAAAAGTTTGAAGTATTTGATGACTCAGAAAGACTTGAACTTGAGACAACGTAGATGGTTAGAATTGCTGAAAGACTATGAATTAGTTATTGACTACCATCCGGGGAAAGCTAATGTTGTTGCGAGATCGTTAAGTCGAAAATCATTATTTGCTCTTCGTGCATTGAGCATACGGGTGGCTATATCGATGATGGTTCGATCATGATTTAATTACAAGCAAGGCCGATGTTCATTCAAAGCAGATTTGTGATGCACAGAAAGTTGACGAAAAGTTGATTTCTATTCGGATTCAATGTGAAAATGGTATAGAATCAGATTTTCAGATTGATGCAAATGATTGTTTGAGTTACAAAAGTCGATTGTGTATTCCTAAGAACTCAGATTTGATACAGATGATTCTCGAGGAGGCCCATAGTAGTCGAATGTCGATACACCCGTAGTACGAAAATGTATAACGATTTGAAACAGATTCTATTGGTGGCTTTGCATGAAACGGGATATATCCGAATTTGTTTCAAGTGCTTAATCACAACAAGTGAAAGCTGAGTATTAAGTACCATCCGGATTACTTCAACCAATCATGATACCCGAATGGAAATGGGATAGAATTACAATGGATTTTGTATCTGGTCTTCCTATGACACTGAGTAAGAAAGATGCCGTATGGGTTATCGTTGATAGACTGACTAAATCAGCTCATTTTATGCCGGTAGGTACCGATTATTCACTTGATAAACTTGCCGAATTGTATGTGTCGCAGATTGTAAGGTTGCACGGTGTGCCGAGTTCCATTGGTTCTGATAGGGACCCAAGATTCACATCGCGGTTTTGGAAGAAATTGCAAGATGCTTTAGGTACTAAACTTTATTTTAGTACTGACCTTCCATCCGCAAATGCAGACGGTCGATCGAGCGAACTATTTTGATACTTGAGGACATGTTGAGGTGTTGCGTTCTCGAGTTTGAAGGTGCGTGGGAACGATACCTACCTTTGATTGAATTTGCTTACAATAATAGTTTCCAATCTAGCATAAAAATGGCGCCTTATGAAGCCTTATATGGTCGAAAATGTCGCACACCGTTGTATTGGACTGAACTCAGCGAAAACAAGATACACGGGGTTGATTGGATTAAAGAAACAAAACAGAAGGTGGTACTTATTAGAAATAACTTGAAAGCTGCTTCGGATCGTCAGAAGTCCTATGCGGATTTGAAGCGTAAGGATATTGAATTTCAGGTCGGAGATCGGGTGTTCTTGAAAGTTTCTCCTTGGAAGAAAATACTTCGATTCGGTCAGAAAGGCAAGTTAAGTCCGAGATTTATCGGACCGTACGAAGTCATTGAACGTATTGGATCGGTTGCTTATAGATTAAGATTGCCCTCCGAGTTAGAAAAGATACACAATGTATTTCATGTTTCGATGCTTTGCAAATATAGATCGGATCCGTCCCATGTGATTTCACCGTCAGAGATTGAAATTAGATTTGATTTGACATATGATGAGGAACCGATCCGTATCTTAGCCCGGGAGATAAAAGAGTTGAGAAATAAAAGAATTCCATTAGTAAAAGTTTTATGGAATCGTCACGGGGTTGAAGAGGCTACGTGGGAGCCTGAAGAGACAATGAGGCAACAATATCCGAACTTATTTAATGGTAAGATTTTCGGGGACGAAAATCCTTAAGGGGGGGAGAGTTGTAACAGACCAATTTTGACCCAAATCGGAACGGTGGTTTCGGGACCATGAATCCGAGCACAGAGATATTTTAATATTATATTTTGTGTTTGTTACATGTGATTTAGTGAGTGTGAAAATTTCAGTAGAAAAATTTAGTCGTTTAAGTGCTCAATTTGATAAAAAGGATTTAATCGAGAAAAGCGCAAAAGTTGCATGCTAAAGTGAAGAGTACTAAATTGATTGTGGCTTTTTAAGTGGGTGTACCAAAGGGCAATTAGCCCATTCACCATAGTAAGGGACGGCAATGGGCTTTTATAAGTCCAAATTATATGTTAAATTAGCCTATTATATGTTATGTTGATATATTAGTAAATAAGGTATATTAAATGTGTTATTATAACATAAAATAATAAAGTTAAGTGGGAAGAAAGAGAACATCACATTGTTCATCTTCTTGGCCGAATGTTTGAGGAGAAAAACTCCATTTTTGGAGCTTGAAGTTTCGGCAACTTAAGGCTTGATTTGGGGTAGGTATTTTACTTAGTTTTTGATAAATTTTACGTTTTTGAGATCGTTGTTTCGTGTATTACCCGACCCATGTCTAAATTTTTGAAAATACTATGTATATAGGATTCGGCCATTAACATGGTTGGATAGTTTTGATGTTTGATGATTTTAAATTAAATGTATGTTAAAGATTTACAAGTTTTGTATTGGAATTTTTGGTAATTTTGAGTATATAGGGCTAAATTGAAAAGAATAAATTTGTGAAGGATTAAAATGTCAAATAAATGAAATGCATGGACACCTATGACTATAGTGAAGATTCAGCCAAGCTAGGATGTTGGAAAATTTTGCATATTTTGTGTTATGTGCAAATGGGACTAAATTGTAAAAATGGGAAACATTAGGGGCAAAATGGTAAATTGCCCATTTGGGTGTTTTGGGACTAAATTGAGATGAAATGAGATTAAATGAGCTAAATTCTAATGTGTTTTAGATCAAGAGCAAAGAAAGACCGAATTAGACCGGGAAAGACGAAAGGTTCTCGAATAGCCGATTCGCACGGACTATCGACAACCGAGGTAAGTCCTTTAGTTAAATCATGTCAAAGAATTAATTATGGTTATCTTGACTACTAAAAATTTATGAATGTTAATATCTAATTACATCATGGCCGAATGTATATTGACATATTGGTTGATGATTTATGTTGAGTATGTGATGGAAATTATTTTGGCTAATGCAAGGTGAATAAGTAAGTTCTTGAGCTACTTTATATTTAAAGATCATTTACATATCTAGTGAATGATAAAATTTGTATAAGCTTGGTGTAAAACCATGAGTTGGCCGATTGTGATAATGATGGATTGGATTGATTTCAAATTTATTTAATGCAATGGGAATAAATGTATATGATTCGATATGTATAGTGAAATGTGAAAAGCATGTAAAAATATTCGACATTCGGGCTTGAGCCTAGCGAGCCCTCGTGCGGTGACATAATCGGGCTTTATGCCTAGCGAGCCTTGTGCGGTGTTATTTATCGGGCTTTTATGCCTAGCGTGCCTTGTGTGCGGTGTTATTATCGGGCTTTATGCCTAGCGTGGCCGGCACGGGCTTTTATGCCTAGCGGCCCTCGTGTGCGGTGTTATTATTCGGGCTTCTACGCCTAGCGGAGCTTGATGCCGGTGATGTGCTTTACAAAATAGAAACCGAAATTTATGTTCAAGGCGAATTAAAGCAAATATATCGAGTTAACGGCTCAGGTGAGTATGTAAAGTAGGAATGAGTTTCTTACTTAATTAAGATAAGGTAGACTAGTGATTTAGTGATTATTACCAATGGTATGTATTTCTCGGTTCTATTGATAAATGATGTGGTATCGTGACTTTGGTTTATTTAATATGTAAATATATAAGACTAGGTGTATTCGGCCACAAGGGTGGTTGTATAATTAATAACATGTTATAATAATTGATATCCAAGTATATGAATAATGGTACCTATGGTTATATGATGACACATTGGGTTTTAAAGATCGGATTACGAACGAATATTTTGATCATAAATATGTGGGTAAGGAGAAACTTTCCTATCAATTTCATACTTAGTTACATGGATATGAAATTGAAAGCTTGATAATGAAAATGAGCATAAGTATAAGTTGAGTTGTAGAAATTGAATTGTTAGTGTTTGAATGTTATATTTTTATGAAATTAGGACTTACTAAGCTAGCGAGCTTATCGTGTGAAATATTTCCTCTGTTTTATAGATTAGGCAAGCTACAAGCTCGTCGGGATCGTTCGGAAGGTCGCCCACACTATCAATCTACATTTTGGTACTCTTTCATTTGGGTTTTAAACGAAGGCATGTATAGGGAAGACTTAGTCTTTGTTGATGAACTCTTAAGGTTTATGTATGTGTAATAGCCATGCGAATATGGCTAAATTTTTTTAGTAAGTATGATGTTGGGTTTCGATATGTATGTTGGTTCATGATGGCAAGGTTTATGCTTTCTTAATCAAAGTTTAATCATTTTGTTAAGGAAATGTTTATATACTGAAATGAATCCTTGAATTAGGAATGTAGGTAGGTTCGGTTAGAAGCTAGTCTTTCATAAATGCAACAAAACAGCTTGTAGTAACAGCAGTGATGTGAGTTAGAAAAATCACCAAAAATAGGGTATATTGAATTAAAAGGTGAATGAGATATGGAATTAAACCTTATTGTGTCTATTTTTACATGAAAGAAACAGAGTAGGCAAAAGATTTATATATTATGAGATAATTCAGTTTTAGTGAGACCTGCTCTGAATGAATTCGTGAGTCACTGTTCTGTTTTGGAAAAATTGCCATAAATTGTACAAAAATAATTAAGAAGCATGGTTTATATGTGTAGAACCCTTAATTAATCTATTTTTCATTGGTATAAACAAGAACATCATAGAAAAGTTGTGCAATGAGATAACTGCTCTTTTGTAGGGACAGGTCAGAATTGTCAAACAGTGTAATAAGGGTAACTTTGATGAATAAACTGTACTAATTGGCTGCATGAAAAATTCTGGAAAAATTATTGTGAATAGTTATATGAGTCTAGTTTCAAAGAAAATTTACGGATCTAAATTTCGAGTTTTGTAACTCGAGTTATGGTCGATTTAGTCAGCGTGACGCAGTTGGACAGCTTTAAAAATTTTTACTTCCCGAGTTAATGGTCAAGTCTAGTAATGCCACGTACCCAACTCCGGCAAGGGTTTCGGGTAAGGGGTGTTACACTCATCATGGTTTGATGTTAGCTACGAGCTGCATCGTAGATTGGCGCTGACTGTAACAGACCAATATTGACCCTAATCGGAACGGTGGTTTCGGGACCACAAATCCGAGCCTGAGTAATATTTTAATATTATATTTCATGTTTATTATATGTGATTTAGTGAGTGTGAAAGTTTCGTAGAAAAATTTAGTTATTTAAGTGCTCAATTTGATAAAAAGGATTTAATCGAGAAAAGAGTAAAAGTTGCATACTAAAGTGAAAGGTACTAAATTGATTGTGGCTTTTTAAGTGGATGTACTAAAAGGGCAATTAGCCCATATACTACAAAGAGGGACAGCAATGGACCACTTTAATTACAAATTTGATGTTATTTTAGTATTAGTATAAGTTATATTAGTGAGTTAACAAATATTGTTAATATATGTGTGTTGTTTTAACATAAAATAATAAAAACAAGTGGGAAGAAAGAGAATCTTACCTCATTCATCTTCTTGGCCGAAAGTTAGAGGAAGAAACTCCATTGTTGGAGCTTGAAATTTCAGCAATTTGGAGCTTAATTAGGGGTATGTATTTTGCTTAGTTTTTGATAATTTTTACATTTTTGGAATGGTTGCTTTGAATGCTATACAACCCATGTGGAAATTTTTGAGATTTTGGCACTTTAAAATTCGGCTATGGTTGTATAGGCATGGTTTGAAATGTTTGATAGTAGATTTCAATTAGTATGTGTTAAATCATCCTCTTTTTAATTAGAAGTTGTGATGAAATTGGATGTTAGGGATTTATTTGAAAAAAATAAATATTTTGAAGGACTAAAACATGAAATAAATGAAATGCATGAACACATAGGGCTATGGGGAAGATTCGGCCAAGCTATAGTGTTGGAAAATTTTTCATATTTTGTGTTTTGTGCAAATTGGACCAATTTGTAAAAAAATGGGAAACATTAGGGGCAAAATGGTAAATTGCCCATTTGTGTGTTTTGGGACTAAATTGAGATGAAATGCGATTAAATGAGCTAAATTTTAATGTGTTTTAGATCAAGAGCAAAGAAAAAGCAATTAGACCTGGGAAAGACGAAAGGTTCTCGAATAAATAGCCGGTTCGCATACGGACTATCAACAACCGAGGTAAGTCCTTTAGTTAAATCGTGTCAAAGAATTAATTATGGTTATCTTGAATATTAAAAATTGATGGATGTTAGTATCCATTTACATCATGGCCGAATGTATATTGACATATTAGGTTGATGATTTATGTTGAGTATGTGATGGGACTTGTTGGATTGTATAATGATAAAATGGTTTTGTTGGTCCAATGTGAGTGAGCCCAATTGAATTAGATGAGTTTATAATAGTCATGAAGTGTGTTGGTAATGTTTAAGCTGTATTGACGTGACTCGGGCTTTTTACGCCAGCAGCTTGTCTTGTGTGTTTATTTATCGGGCTTTACGCCTAGCGTGCCTTGTGCGGTGTTATTTATCGTGCTTTTACGCCTAGCAGCGGGCCTTGTGCGGTGTTACTTTTCGAGCTTTTACGCCTAGCGGGCTTGATGCCTGATGTATTTTACAAAAGAGAAATCGAATCTTTGTTCAAGACAACTTAAAGCTAATTTATTGAGTATATGATTCGAGTAAGCATGTAAGGTATGTTATGCTTAATATCACTTGAGTCGAATTAATATTATGAGAATTGTGTTATATGTGTTGAAGTTAATATTGATGGGTGTAATATGATGGAATTCGAGTTAGAATGTGCTATTATGGAACAATTGGTTTTCAAGTATAAATGCTAAGAAAGGAGATTTTCATGCGATATGCTTATATGAATTTTAATGAAATGATTTCTACCTTACTTGGGTTATTGAATTTCTAGTATTCGGCCTTGTATAAGTAATTTACTTAAGTGCTTATGTGGAATACAATAAGTTGGAAGTTTTAATTTCAATTATTTGTATGTTTTATTATCATGAGATTAGGACTTACTAAGTTAGTAAGCTTACTAGTGTGAAATGTTCTCCTTGTTTTATAGATTAGGTGCAAGCTACAAGCTCGTCGGGATCGTTCGGAAAGTTGTCCACACTATCAAACTGTTTTGGTACTCTTTCATTTTGGTTTTTTCCAAAGAAGGCATGTATAGGAAAGACTTTGTCTAAGTTTGACGGAAACTTTGGTTCATGTATGTAATAGCCATGCGAATATGGCTAAATTTTTAGTCAAGTATGCTTTTTGGGACTTTGGTTATAAATGTTGGTGCTCTTTTAAATCGATGATGTTATGATATTATGCGAATGATTTAGGTATAAGCTAAGTTGCGTAAATGGTTAAGATGCATGGATGGTACGAATTATATGTGAGTATATTCGGTTATAAGCTAGTAATCATATCTTGTAAAGAAACAGTCTTTAGTAACAGCAGTGATGTAGTTTTGAAAAATCACCAAAAATAGGATAAGTTGAATTAGAAGGTGAATGAGGTATAGAAACAAAGCTTATTGTGTCTATTTTGATATGAAAGAAACAGAGTAGGCAAAGGAGTTTTATGTTGTGAGATATTTAAATTTTAGTGAGACTTGATCTGAATGAATTCGTGAATCCATGTTCTGTCTCGGAAAAATTGTTAAAAATTGTACAAAAATAATTAGGGAGCATGGTTTATATGTTTGAAATCCTTGATGAGTCTATTTTTAATAGGAATAAACATTATTTAATATTTGTGCTATGAGATAAATGAGTTTTTGTAATGACAGGTCAGAATCGTCAACAGTGAAATAGTGAAAACTTTGATGAATAAACTGTACTAATTGGCCACATTAAAAATTCTGGAAAAATTATGGTAAATTCTTATAAGAGTTTAGTTTCAAGGAAAATTTACGGATCTAAATTTTGAGTTTTGTAACTCGAGTTATGATCAATTTAATCAGCATGATGCAGTTTGACAGCTTTAAATTTTTATGTTCCGAACTTGTAGTCGAGTCTTGTAATGCCACATACTCGACACCGGCAAAGGTCTCGGGTAAGGGGTGTTACATTTGATTGGTATCAGAGCTTACGGGTTAGTCGATTCTAGGACTACCGTATGCGCGTGTGAGTCTAGCTATACATGCCTTTTATATATATTGATAGCGTGGTGACTTCTGACAGCCTGAACTTTGTTTTACATAGTAAATGGACACTGATCCTGAAAGAGCCGTAGCTGATGATGTAGAGAGTGTAGCGCCTGACCGTGAACCCGGATCAGTGCCGTGAGACTCTCGACTGCTTTTTAGTAGCCACGAAGGAGAGACTAAACAAGCCTTTTATCGGATGATGAATGAGTGGTTTGCCCAATTTATTCAAAATAACCCGGCTGTACACCAACCTCCACCCCTGAATAATCCAACTCCAATTCCTTCAAAGACTTCGATGATAGATCCGGTGAGATCCAAAGAGGCCCCAGGTTGATAAAATCCGAAAATTTGGGGCCGAAGAATTTAAAGCCAATGATGATGATGACGCAGAGAGCCGAAAATGTGGCTCGATAACACTATTCGGTACTTGATGAGCTATCTTGTACTCCTGGATGAATGCCCAAGTGTGCTATATCTTTCTTTGCGGGACACTACATATCACTTTGGTGGAACACACTAGTGTCGGTGGTTCCGAAAGAAAAAGTGACATGGGATTTCTTCCGAATGAATTTCGTAAGAAGTACATCACCAAAGATTCATTGATCAAAACGAAAGGAGTTCCTTTAGTTGAAACAGGCGAATGACCGTAATGTAATATGAAAGAAAATTTGTCGGGCTCAAAGCAGATATGCTAGAGAGTGTGTTTCTCTTTGAAGCTATTATGTGTAAAAGATTTGAAGATGGCCTGAATGAAGATATAAAGATGTTTGTTGGCATTCTTGAAATTCAAGAGTTTGTGACTTTAGTTGAGAGAGCTTGCAAAGTCAAGAGCTCGGGAAAGAGAAAAGAAAGGCCGAGATGTGAAGCTAGAGATATCCGTAAAAGATCTTGGGTAAGGTCTTCCATTCCACAACCAAGAAGTCCAGAGATGACTACAGCCGGCATAAAGCTACTACAGATCCACCTAGACGGGATCGATCTCCTATGAGCTCTCGAGCTATCTCGATAGCCAGTGTTGGTAACATTCCCTAGAATAGAGTTGAATGCAAGCACTGTGGAAAATGGCACTCAGGGAGTTGTAGATTTCATGATCGGTCTTGCTATAAATGTGGATCGTCAGATCATTTTATCAGAGAATCTCCGAGGTTAGCTGAGCAAAATACAGTTCAGAACACTAAGCCGAGCAACACGTCGATGCGAGGTAGACCACCCAGACATTCCGGCAATGTAGGTGGTAGTCAGAAAGGAACGAAAAATACTTCAGTACAATCTGAGGCTAGAGCCCCAGCTAGAGCTTATGCTGCACGAGCCAGGGAGGATGCTTCCTCCCCCGACTTCATTACCGGTACTTTCACCCTTTATGACACTACTGTAATTGCATTAATTGATCCTGGTTCGACTCACTCATATGTATGTGAAACTTTAGAATTCGGAAAGACTCTGCTAGTTGAGTCTAATGAGTTTGTGATTCGTGTGTCCAACCCTTTGGGTAGATGTGTGCTTGTTAATAAAGTGTGTAGAGATTGCCCATTGATGATTCGGGATTATTGCTTCCTGTACTGATTTAATGTTGTTGCCCTTTGACGAATTTGATATAATCTTGGGTATGGATAGTTAACTTCACATGAGGCAAAGAGGGATTGTAAAAGAAAGCTTATTGATTTGAAATTTCAAACATGAGACCATCGAAATTAAATCTGTGACGTAAATGGGTTGCCTCTGATAATATCTTCAATGTTAGCCCTAAGTATGTGAGAAAAGGGTGTGAAGCTTATTTGGCTTATGTAATTTGACAATAAAATGTCCGAGAAACAAATTGAATCAGATATCGATTGTATGTGAATACCCCGATGTGTTTCTGAAGAATTACCGGTTTACCCCGAAAGATGAGATTTGAGTTCGGCATTGAGTTAGTGCCAGAGTGCGACTCGATTTCGATAGCTCCGTACCAAATGGCGCCATCTTTGAATTAAAAGAATTGAAAGCGCGAGCTTGCAAGAGTTGTGATATAGGGCTTCGCACGACACAGAGTTTCTCTCCTTGGGGTGCATCGATTTTATTTGTGAAAAAGAAGGATGGGACTATGAGAATGTGTATCGATTACTGGCAACTAAATAAGGTAACTATAAAGAATAAGTACCCGTTACCTCGGATTGATGATTTATTTGATCAGTTGAAGGGGGCTTCAGTGTTTTCGAAGATAGATTTGAGATCGGGCTATTATCAGTTGCGAGTCAGAGATTCAGATGTGCCGAAGACTGCATTCCGAACGAGGTACGGACATTATGAGTTTTTAGTTATGCCTTTTGGACTCACTAATGCACCTGCTGTTTTTATGGATCTAATGAACCGAGTCTTCCGACAGTTTTTGGATCGGTTTGTAGTAGTGTTTATTGATGATATATTGATCTACTCCAAAAATGAAGCGAAACATGCTTTGAGCATTTGAGAGTAGTACTACAAACTTTGAGAGATCAACGGTTGTATGCAAAATTCATAAGTGTGAGTTACGGATGAATGAAGTCGACTTTCTTGGGTCATGTTGTTTGATGTCGTCAGTGTTGGGTAGATCCAAACAAGATAGCAGCTATACTTGATTGGAAACCACCAAAGAATGTTTACGAGATCCGAAGTTTCCTAGGCCTTGCGGGGATATTACGAGACGATTTGTAAAAGGTTTTTCTCAGAATAGCTACACCTTTGACGAGACTACTACGAGAAAGATGTCAAATTTGAGTGGTCAGAAAAGTGTCAGAAAAGTTTTGAACAGTTGAAAGCCCTTTTGACCGAGGCTCCAGTGATTAACTCAGCCTGAATCGAATAAAGAATTTATTATTTTTAGTGATGCTTCCTTGAATGGGTTGGGTTGCGCTTTTAATGCAAGAAGGCGGGGGTGATAGCCTACGCTTGAGACAATTGAAGTCTGCATGAGAAAAATTATCTAACTCACGATCCGAGTTAGCGACCATTGTGTTCGCATTGAAAATTTGGCGTCACTATTTATTCGGTGAAAAATGTCATATTTATTCAGATCACAAAAGTTTAAAATATTTGATGACTCAGAAAGATCTAAACTTGAGACAACCAGATGGTTAGAATTGCTGAAAGACTATGAATTAGTGATTGACTACCATCCGGAGAAAGCTAATGTTGCTACGGATGTGTTAAGTCAAAAATCATTATTTGCTCTTCGTGCATTGAACGCACAGGTGGCTATGTCTGATGATGGTTCGATCATATCCGAGTTGCAAGCAAGACCGATGTTTATTCAGTAGATTTGTGATGCACAGAAAGTTGGCAAAAAGTTAATTGCTATTCGGATTCAGTGTGGAAATGGTACAGAATCAGATTTTCGGATTGATGCAAATAATTGTTTGAATTATAAAAGCCGATTGTGTGTTCCAAAGAACTCAGGTTTGATACAGATGATCTTGAGTGAGGCCCATAGTGGTCGACTATCGATACACCCGGGTAGCACTAAAATGTATAACGATTTGAAGCAGTTCTATTGGTGGCCTGGCATGAAACGGGATATATCTGAGTTTGTTTCCAAGTGCTTAATTTGTCAACAAGTAAAAGCCGAGCATCAGGTACCGTCCGGATTACTTCAACCAATCATGATACCCGAATGGAAATGGGATAGAATTACAATGGATTTTGTATCCGGTCTTCCTATGACACCGAGTAAGAAAGATGCCGTCTGGGTTATCGTTGATAGACTGACTAAATCAGCCCATTTTGTACTGGTACGTACCGACTATTCACTTGATAAGCTTGCCAAATTGTATGTGTCGCAGATTGTAAGGTTGCATGGTGTACCAAGTTCCATTGTTTCGGATAGAGACCCGAGATTCACATCGCGGTTCTGGAAGAGATTGCAAGATGCTCTAGGTACTAAACTTCATTTCAGTACAGCCTTCCATCCGCAAACAGACGGTCAGTCTGAGCGAACTATTTTGATACTTGAGGACATGTTGAGGTGTTACGTTCTCGAATTTGAAGGTACGTGGGAACGATACATACCTTTGGTTGAATTTGCTTATAATAATAGCTTCCAATCTAGCATAAAAATGGCACCTTATGAAGCCTTATACAGCGAAAATGTCGCACGCCGTTATATTGGACCGAACTCGGTGAAAATAAGATACACGGGGTGATTGGATTAAAGCAAAGAACAAAAAGTAGTTGTTATTAGGAGTAATTTGAAAGCCGCCGGATCGTCAAAAGTCTTATGCCGATTTGAAACGTAAGGACATTGAATTTCAGGTCGGAGATCGGGTGTTCTTAAAAGTTTCTCCATGGAAGAAAATACTCCGATTTGGTCGGAAAGGCAAGTTGAGTCTGAGATTTATCGGACCATATGAAATCACAGAGCGTATAGGGCCTGTTGCTTATAGATTGAAATTGCCCCTTGACTTAGAAAAGATACACAATGTATTTCATGTTTCGATGCTTATGCAAATATAGATCGGATCCGTCCCATGTGATTTCACCATCGAGATTGAAATTAGATCGATTTGACATATGATGAGGAACCGATCCGTATCTAGCTCGGGAAATAAAAGAGTTGAGAAATAAAAGAATTCCATTAATAAAGGTTTTATGGAATCGTCACGGAGTTGAAGAGGCTACGTGGGAGCCTGAGGAGTCAATGAGGCAACAATATCCGACATTGTTTAACGGTAAAATTTTCGAGGACGAAAATTCTTAAGGGGGGAGAGTTGTAACAGACCAATATTGACCCTAATCAGAACGGTGGTTTCGGGACCACGAATCCGAGCCTGAGTAATATTTTAATATTATATTTCATGTTTATTATATGTGATTTAGTGAGTGTGAAAGTTTCGTAGAAAAATTTAGTTATTTAAGTGCTCAATTTGATAAAAAAGATTTAATCGAGAAAAGAGTAAAAGTTGCATACTAAAGTGAAAGGTACTAAATTGATTGTGGCTTTTTAAGTGGATGTACTAAAAGGGCAATTAGCCCATATACTACAAAGAGGGACGGCAATGGACCACTTTAATTACAAATTTGATGTTATTTTAGTATTAGTATAAGTTATATTAGTGAGTTAATAAATATTGTTAATATATGTGTGTTGTTTTAACATAAAATAATAAAAACAAGTGGGAAGAAAGAGAATCTTACCTCATTCATCTTCTTGGCCGAAAGTTAGAGGAAGAAACTCCATTGTTGGAGCTTGAAATTTCGGCAATTTGGAGCTTAATTAGGGGTATGTATTTTGCTTAGTTTTTGATAATTTTTACATTTTTGGAATGGTTGCTTTGAATGCTATACAACCCATGTGGAAATTTTTGAGATTTTGGCACTTTAAAAGTCGGCTATGGTTGTATAGGCATGGTTTGAAATGTTTGATAGTAGATTTCAATTAGTATGTGTTAAATCATCCTCTTTTTAATTAGAAGTTGTGATGAAATTGGATGTTAGGGATTTATTTGAAAAAAATAAATATTTTGAAGGACTAAAACATGAAATAAATGAAATGCATGAACACATAGGGCTATGGGGGAGATTCGGCCAAGCTATAGTGTTGGAAAATTTTTCATATTTTGTGTTTTGTGCAAATTGGACCAATTTGTAAAAAAATGGGAAACATTAGGGGCAAAATGGTAAATTTCCCATTTGTGTGTTTTGGGACTAAATTGAGATGAAATGCGATTAAATGAGCTAAATTTTAATGTGTTTTAGATCAAGAGGAAAGAAAAACGGAATTAGACCAGGGAAAGACGAAGGTTCTCGAATAGCCGATTCGCACGGACTATCAACAACCGAGGTAAGTCCTTTAGTTAAATCGTGTCAAAGAATTAATTATGGTTATCTTGAATATTAAAAATTGATGGATGTTAGAATCCATTTACATCATGAACGAATGTATATTGACATATTAGGTTGATGATTTATGTTGAGTATGTGATGGGAATTGTTGGATTGTATAATGATAAAATGGTTTTGTTGGTCCAATGTGAGTGAGCCCAATTGAATTAGATGAGTTTATAATAGTCATGAAGTGTGTTGGTAATGTTTAACTGTATTGACGTGACTCGGGCTTTTACGCCTAGCAGGCCTTGTGCTGGTGTTATTTATCGGGCTTTTACGCCTAGCAGGCCTTGTGCCGGTGTTATTTATCGTGCTTTTACGCCTAGCAGGCCTTGTGCCAGTGTTATTTATCGGGCTTTTACGCCTAGCAGGCCTTGTGCCGGTGTTACTTTTCGGGCTTTTACGCCTAGCGAACTTGATGCCGTGATGTATTTTACAAAAGAGAAATCGAATCTTTGTTCAAGACAACTTAAAGCTAATTTATTGAGTATATGATTCGGTAAAGCATGTAAGGTATGTTATGCTTAATATCACTTGAGTCGAATTAAGATTATGAGAATTGTGTTATATTTGTTGAAGTTAATATTGATGGGTGTAATATGATGGAATTCGAGTTAGAATGTGCTATTATGGAACAATTGGTGTTCAAGTATAAATGCTAAGAAAGGAGATTTTCATGCGATATGCTTATATGAATTTTAATGAAATGATTTCTACCTTACTTGGGTTATTGAATTTCTAGTATTCGGCCTTGTATAAGTAATTTACTTAAGTGCTTATGTGGAATACAATAAGTTGGAAGTTTTAATTTCAATTATTTGTATGTTTTATTATCATGAGATTAGGACTTACTAAGCTAGTAAACTTACTAGTGTGAAATGTTCTCCTTGTTTTATAGATTAGTTTGCAAGCTACAAGCTCGTCGGGATCGTTTCGGAAAGTCGTCCACACTATCAAACTATTTTGGTACTCTTTCATTTTGGTTTTTTCCAAAGAAGGCATGTATAGGAAAGACTTTGTCTAAGTTTGACGGAAACTTTGGTTCATGTATGTAATAGCCATGCGAATATGGCTAAATTTTTAGTCAAGTATGCTTTTTGGGACTTTGGTTATAAATGTTGGTGCTCTTTTAAATCGATGATGTTATGATATTATGCGAATGATTTAGGTATAAGCTAAATTATGTAAATGGTTAAGATGCATGGATGGTGCGAATTATATGTGAGTATATTCATTTTATAAGCTAGTAATCATATCTTGTAAAGAAAGCAGTCTTTAGTAACAGCAGTGATGTAGTTTTGAAAAATCACCAAAAATAGGATAAGTTGAATTAGAAGGTGAATGAGGTATAGAAACAAAGCTTATTGTGTCTATTTTGATATGAAAGAAACAGAGTAGGCAAAGCTGTTTTATGTAATGAGATATTTAAATTTTAGTGAGACTTGATCTGAATGAATTCGTGAATCCATGTTCTGTCTCGGAAAAATTGTTAAAAATTGTACAAAAATAATTAGGGAGCATGGTTTATATGTTTGAAATCCTTGATGAGTCTATTTTTAATAGGAATAAACATTATTTAAAATTTGTGCTATGAGATAAATGAGTTTTTGTAATGAAAGGTCAGAATCGTCAACAGTGAAATAGTGGAAACTTTGATGAATAAACTGTACTAATTGGCCACATGAAAAATTCTGAAAAATTATGGTAAATTCTTATAAGAGTCTAGTTTTAAGGAAAATTTACGGATCTAAATTTTGAGTTTTGTAACTCAAGTTATGATCAATTTAATCAGCATGATGTTGTTTGACAGCTTTAAATTTTTATGTTCCGAACTTGTAGTCGAGTCTTGTAATGCCACATACTCGACCCCGGCAAAGGTCTCGGGTAAGGGGTGTTACATTTGATTGGTATCAGAGCTTACGGTTTAGTCGATTCTAGGACTACCGTATGCGCGTGTGAGTCTAGATATACATGCCTTTTATATATATTGATAGCGTGGTGGCTTCTGACAGCCTGAACTTTGTTTTACATAGTAAATGGACACTGATCCTAAAAGAGCCGTAGCTGATGATGTAGAGAGTGTAGCGCCTGACCGTGAACCCAGATCAGCGCCGGTAGACTCTCGACCTGTTTCGGGTAGCCACGAAGGAGAGACTAAACAAGCCTTTTATCGGATGATGAATGAGTGGTTTGCCCAATTTATTCAAAATAACCCACTGTACACACAACCTCCACCCCGAGTAATCCAACTCCGATTCCTTCAAGACTCCCATGATAGATCCTGAGATCCAAAGAGGCCCTGGGCTTGATAAAATCCAAAAATTTGGGGCCGAAGAATTTAAAGCCAATGATGATGATGACGCAGAGAGAGCCGAAATGTGGCTCGATAACACTATTCGGGTACTTTAGGAGCTATCTTGTACTCCGGATGAATGCCTGAAGTGTGCTATATCTTTACTGCGGCTCGAAATGTTGCTCGATAACACTATTTGGGTACTTGATGAGCCAAAATGTGGCTCGATAACACTATTTTGGTACTTGATGAGCTATCTTGTACTCCGGATGAATGCCTGAAGTGTGCTATATCTTGTGATTTATTTCACGTGGATGGCATTGATTGCCAAATTGGTGTGTAGAGGTTGGAGGGTTGATTTAGTAATCCCCTGGTATGTGGTGGCTGGATACGGGGGTGTGTAGAAGATGGACCCTAGGCTGGGTTCGGTGCACTTTGCATAATCATGTGTGGTATGTGGATTGGTGTGGATATGGGCCAAGCCCAATTGTGGAATCGTGTGGATTAATTGCCTTATTATCTAATATGTGGTTTGGTGTGGTTGTGGGCTAAGCCCATGCGTGGAAAGCTGTGGACTAATTGCACACTGAGTCTGTTGACTCACCCAAACTTTTACCAAACATCGCAGGTGACACATGATGCTTGGACCGGGTTGGAGAGGATACAAGGTGGCAATGCAGAAGATGTTTCTACTTAATTCATGCACTTTATATTTTCAGTATTTTTGGATAATCACTTATTGTAATAAGGGCCACTGAAAGTATTTGGATTTTTGATATGTTTAAGTTGGATTGACGATCAAAATTAGTATTTGGGAATGTTTTATTAAAAAGCGATTTATATCTTAAAACCTTACATTAATGTTTTTAAATCCGGAAGATTGGTAACAACATAATTTTACTTAGAATTTTTTTAAATCTACGATGTTTTACAACCGACAACAAATTTTCATGTTTTCACCCTTAAGTCAAAATCTCTTCAAATGTTTTCATCAGTGGCATTCTAAATTCGGCCGTGGTGCTTGGGCCGGGTTTGGGGTGTTACACAATTTCAAAATATCAATATCATAGTTTACTCATGCATGTATATATGTATTTAGGCCATCTTAGATATTCCAATTGAGTATGCACATGCTTTCATAAATGACATACATTTTCGGTTCTAATATAAAAGACAAACGCCCGTGTCTCTACCCGTATGGAGAAAAATGGGCTATTTACCATGCCATCTTGCCACCCAAATTTCTATACACCAAACCAAACCAAATGACACCAAAACATAGCTAAAAATAGGCATTCAACCAACCTCAACCAAGCATAAATCAAGCCATTCCAATATCAACAAATGCAAAACACATTAATATCACAATATGCCATTTATTTTCATACTAAACCTGTAACAACCCGAATTTGGGCCTAGTAGAATTGGGGTTTATTGGGCCTTGGCCATGGGAGCATTTAAAATTTTTGAAAACAAGAGAATGGCACTAATGCAAGTTGGACCTATTAGTTGAGTGATTTTGGAAGGTTAGGGGGATTCTATGAAGTCCCGGGATCGAACTTGGGCTTTAGGAAAATTTTGGTTTTAGGTGAATAAAACCCTGGGAGTTAGTAAGTAGGCTTTAAGAATAAAATATGGAGAAAAATGACACAAGGAAGGGAGTGGTCTAGTGGCAAGGCTTCATTAAGAGAGTAAAGGAGAGCTTGGGTTCAAGTCTTGGTGCTTGCAATCCATTTTGATTTATTTTTAAGTGAAGCTAACCTTTGGCCCATAGACTTATATTTAGTTGCACATGATTCTAGACCCAAGATGAGCTTGTGGCCGAGTGGTAGCGGCGTGGATTAAGTTATAGGGGAGCCTAAGTTCGAATCCCATCGCAAGCAAAAAGGGATATTTATTTTGCTAAGTTGGGACGGCCAGAGTTTGTGTTGGAATTAAACTCTACTGAAGGAGGGATCCCACATCGGAAAGCTAGCAAGAGGGAAGGTGAGAAGCTGGCTTTAAATAGAGCAATCTATGAGGAGTATAAGCATACCTGGGTTGGCGTTTGGGCATAAGAGTGTTCAGAGCGCGGATCAACTCTAGATTCCTATCAGGTGTGTATTTCGCACTACTCTAGCTGTAGAGCGGCATATGCCGAAATGCCGGTGACACGACAATGGTAGCCACACGAGCGTGCGAGCGTACGTGTGGGGGTTTCGACGTGATAGTTGAGGCCATCATGAGTGTTCTTGTGGGTTTAGGCTGTTTGGGCCTCGATGGGCTGAAATGGGCCATATGGGGCCAATGGGCCCGTAGGCCCATATGAATAAATTGTTGATTGTGTAGTAGATAGTGAACTGGTCTATGTGAATATCATATCTGTGGCTAGATTTGGGCTAAATGGGCCACATGAGCGTGTGGGCCCATTTGGGCCAAGAATGGGCCCTAGGGCCATCGCATCATTATCCCTGCTTAAAATACCTCTGTTTACAAAATTACTAGAATACCCTTGGTTTATAAAATTACTGAAATACCCTTGGTTTACAAAATTACTGAAAGACCCTCAGTTTACGAAATTACCGAAGTACCATCGATTTGTAAAATTATCGACATACCCCTGATTTGTAAAATTACCGAAATACTCCTGATTTGTGAAATTACCGAAAGACCCCTAATTTGTGAAATTATCGAAATACCCCAATTTATGAAATTACCAAAATACCCTTGGAGGGTAAATTACCGAAATACCCCTAGGTTGCGAAATTACTAAAATACCCTTTGTGGGTAAATTATCGAAATACCCTTGGGTTGCAAAATTAATAAAATACCCTTGGTGGGTAAATTACCAAAATACCCCTGGGTTGCAAAATTACCAAAATACCCTTGGTGGGTAAATTACCAAAATACCCCTGCATGCGAAATTACTAAAATACCCTCGATGGGTAAAATTACCGAAACACCCCAAAGGGGTGAAGATGACCGTTATACCCTTGTTCGTGGTTGAATATCGTATGTACGATTTTGATTACACTTTTATAAGTTGATAACATTACATTTTATGATGTTGCATGGGGCGGGATAATGACTGAAGAGCAGTGTAGCCTGGTGGCTCTGCCACATACTATTTTAGTGGCTGTGCCACATATATATATATACATACTATGACTCTGGTGGCTCAGCCAAAAACATTGTGATTAGCAGCTTGATTGCAATATTGGTGTGATTGGCTGGGTGGGTTGACTTGATCCCCACAGGTGACGATTGGTTGGTACGGGGGTGTGATTGGTTGGATTGGGTTGGGTTACATTGCATTACACTATCTGCACTATCATGTTTATGGGGCTTAGGCCCAGTTTGATGTCATATGGGCTCGGGCCTAATCAGTGACCATTTAAGGGGTTACACACTGAGTTCTCGTAACTCACCCCTGTGCCTTAACTTTGTAGGTGATCATCAGCGTTAGAGGATTTGGCGCGACAGAGGACTCTGCGGTGGCCATAAATCAGGAATATTACTCGTGAACTTTAGTAATCCGATTTTTACTTTATTTCTAAAGATTATTTAATTTGGGTTTAATATTATGTAATAAGGCCATTGGATTTTATTTTTCTTTTAAACTTTCATTTCAGCTATTTTTAAACTGTTAACAACTAAACTCTGGGTTTTCTCAAAATAACAATAATTGTTTTTCTTTCAAAATATCACGTTTCCACAATTTCGTAATTAAACTTCAGTAACAAACAAAGTTTTTGAAAATAATTATAACATTTTTACAAGAAAATAATTAAAGCAAATCTGAATTTCACAAGCAACAAAGTTCAAAGTTTCAAAAAGAATACAAAGTTTTTAACGAACGCGTCGCTTTTAAACAACCCTTTTATGTGACATGCTAGATCCAATCATAACGTTTAGGCCGGGTTTGGGGTGTTACAAAACCTCACTTTTACAAAACATCAATGTAGACACTACCAAGTATGCATTATTTTGCCTAAACTCATAAGCATACCAATTCTCAAATACCAACCATTTACCACAGTCATTTGCATAACAATTATCAACACTAGACAAAGGCCATTTGCATATATATACACAACCAAATTAACCAAAATAAGCCAACTCTCATGGTTATATACAAAACCAAACATTAACATTTACAAGCCAATCCAAGTAGACAAATTCATTACTACATATACCAAAATGACCAAAGTTCTTATACATGCCATATATCCCAAAAACATAGATTTAAAAGTACCAAACCGAACAAGTGTTGGGTTCAACACCGTAGGAAGTATTAGTCATCGTGCAATTTTTTACTGTAACTCCATGAACGGGTTATTCATTTTTAAGTAATCCGAGACTGCCAATACTGATACCATGTCCTGGTCCACAAGTTACTCCATTGATAACAAAATTTTTGGAACCATCCCCAATTGAAACACAATCATCACCAGTTTTTATCTCTGGGTTAAGGACATTGACCCCATCTGATCACCCAATATGGATCCCATATGTGTTTGGGCTTTCTCCAGGTGGAGATACAGTGAAATGTTCGAAAGTAATGTTTTTGCATCCTAGAGCATTAACATGGAACTACTTGTTGTTTTTGGTAGTTTTATCTTGTATCATTGCATTGGTTAAAAAAAATCAAACATTAGGTTCTGTTTAATTCTAGAATGAAACAAAAAATAATTATTACTTAATTCTATTTATAAAAACAAAAGTCATAACTTCTCCATAAGAAAATAACTTACAATAGTAAGTGAACTACAATAATCATGCTTTTCGCAACCTTCCCTTTTATAAGCAATGGTTCCCCGGCCGTCAAAAACTCCTCCGCCAGACAATTTGAAATTTTCAATTCTATCTCAGGTAATCCATTTAGGCTCCTTGAAAGCACCAAGGTCTGCCGGAGCCTTCATAGTGCCTTGAACTGGAACCTCAATAGGAGCCTTGCGAGGACCATCTAAGGTAGCTATACTTAAAAAATATATCCCTTTAGGAATCAAAATTTTGCCGGAGATGTCGAGGCATATGCTTCTTTCCAAGCATCAAACAATGGCTAAAACCAAATAAATAAAAAATAAAAAAAGATACATATAAAGATAAAAGATTTGAAAAATAGTTATGCATACTTTTATTTGCTGACTATAAAGTTATATGATATTTTACTTACCTTACTCAAATATGTTTTCTCGTCTGCCTTTGCACCAAACTTTGCAACAACATCAATAACACCACCACCTCCTCCTCATTGACCTTTAGCGAATGATATGGATAAAAGTACTAGTATTAACATGGATTAAAAAAATTAAATTGAATAGCCATACTTTATTTTTATTTACTTCAAAGAGAGAATGATTTCTATCTTTTGTTTTGTTTCAAACCATCTTATATAGAGAGAGTAAGGCCAACTTACAACCAACTAAACATTTTCTATTTTAAGTAGCGTGGGTAAATAATATGACCAAGTTTTACTTACTATAATTAGCACTTCTTTTTCTTTTTGGAAGGGAATATGCTCGTTAATTTTCAAAAAAACTTGATATGGTAAAAATAATTAACTAACACGTGACTTAATATAACTGTTTAAGGTTTCTATATATAAATGAAAATGATGAATAAAATTGTCGACTTAGCTCCATTGGCATCGGCATTGTTGCACATGCAGGAGACCGTGGGTTCGAGCATGTTGAAGGGCATTAATGCTCTCCTATATTAAGGGTTGGGAGGAGTTCTGAGTAGTTCTAGGCAACTTTAAAAAAACGATGAAAAAAATTATCCATTATTTATTTATTTTCTCTATTATATTAATAATTTATTATATGGTTAGATATAGATAATTAAATATGTATGTTTAATAATATTGAAAATTATAATATTTTATTTTTTAAAAAAATAAAAAATTATTAATAATATAATAATATTAAGTTTGACTTAAGTTAATTTTTATATAAAAATAAAATCACCCGCAAAGGGTAAGTCATTTTAGAGGAAAAAGAGGGCTTATTTTTTGTTGACTTGTAAGTTATTTTTCATTGGCCAAACTGTTTTCCATGAAACAAACACAGGAAAATGTAGAAAATATTTTTTGGAAACCATTTCAATGAAACAAACAGAGCCTGCCTTGACTGAGTTGGTGTCACAAACCAAAGGGCACCAACTCTGTTGGGTAGATTACTTGAATTCAAAGTCTCATTGCAATTTCATATAATTATTTCATGAATCAGCAATGGTCAACAAGTGTAGTTATAATGCTACTAAGTATCTTTGTTCTTGGTTTTTTAAAGAATAAACATAATATGCAAGTATGCTTTTATTTTATTTCAATTCAATGGTAAGTTTTTTTTTTAAAAAAAATAATATCAATTCAACAAAAAAAATTACAAGTGAGGATCAAATCTCGGATAAATGTACAAAATAAGATGTAAATAAAAAATGAATTACAAAAGAAATTCATACTCTGTTTGAATCAAGTTGAAAACTCTATCATATGTTGGTGTTTAGCCATTAGGACTGAGAAGGTTAGACCTTGATGTGGAGAGTTTTGTGTAACACCACTCACCCGTATTCATTATCGACATAGGGTTATAGAGTATTACTAAACTTATAACACAATTCAACATGTCTTTCTCATACATATTTCAATTTCAAATGTAAAATATTCACATTCATTCATAATGTCCCTAATAGGAGCCTACGAGGCCCAAAACATGTATTAGGATTGGTTCAGGACTAAACTGATAAGCCAAATTGGTCTAGGACTAAACTGATAAGCCAAATATTTTTGGAAAACTTAGAAAATTTCTCAAGCTATAGGGGACACATGCCCGTGTGGCCCACACGGCCAAAGACACGCCTATGTCACAAATCGTGTGGACATTCGAAATGGGATCACTTGGCTGTGTCCCAACCCATGTCCTACCCTGTGTAACTCCCTGACTTGAGTCACACGACCAACCACATGCCCGTGTGACCAGCCCATGTGCCCTTTCGAATTGGCCTCCTCGCGCTGCAGTGTGCGGGTTGTGTGTCTTGATGTGCCAAACACATGAGAATCTTGACTTATGCTACACGACCAAGTCACACGCCCATGTGCTGGGCCGTGTGCAACATATTGACTTCCATTCTAATTCAACACCAGGGGACACACAACCGTGTAATTTGACCATGTCTCAAACAAGGCTGAGACACACGCCCGTATCTCTGCCCGTGTGGACAAAAATAGGCTATTTATCAAGCCATCTTGCCACCCAAATTTGTATATACCTACAACAAACCAAATGGCACCAAAACATGGCTAAAAATAGGCATTCAACCAACCTCAACCAAGCATAAATCAAGCCATTCCAATATCAACCAATGAAAAACACACTAATATCACAATATACCATTTATTTTCATACTAAACCTCACTTTCACAAAGAATCAATGTAGACACTACCAATTATGCCTAATTTTGCCTAAACTCATAAGTATACCAATTCTCAAATACCAACCATTTACTACAATCATTTGCATTGTAACGCCCCAAAAATTATAAATATTTATTTTCGTATGTTTGTGACACAAATATCTGTCTGCTTCAGTGGTTAAGTGTTCTAGGAGTGTCTGAGAAGTCTTGGGTTTGAGCATTAGCTTGGGCAAATTTTTGTTTTTAAATGAATAAATCCCTATCTCAGGTTAGTAGGCTTATAATTAAATGTTGGTAAAATATGTCAGAATGGGCCTGCTGGTTTGGTGGTTAAGTGGAGTGTCAAGATGCTGGTGGTCTTAAGTTCGAATCCCTATGCCTGCAAGAGAGTGTTTTATTTTGCTGCTTGTGTCGTGTAGGTGTTTTGGTTTAGCCAAAATACTGCAGTGTTTGACTGGAATTTAAATTCGGTTGTTGAAGAGATTGTGGTGGATGGTTTGGAGGAGTTTGAGGGTTAGTGGGAGTGTGATGGATGGTTTTAGGAGGGAAGTTAGGGATATGGGGAGAAAATTAAGGGATTAGGGGGGATTTACCAAAAAACTTTGATTACTTCTTTCTTTTTCCAATTTCAGCACCCATTTTTTGGGTCCCCAAATTCTCTGATGTTTATTCCCTTCCCTCCCTACCGAATCTCTATCTTTTCTTCCCCTCTTTTTCTTTTTTTAATAGTGGGAATCAAGATTATCCTCTCTCTATGTGTAACGTGTCCTCGTTCATGGTTGGCGAAAAACTGTGAATTTTTTGGTGCTGCTACTGCGATTGGTTTGTTGGGAGCTTTGGTTATCATCGGGGCTGATCAAAGGGCTATTTATCGCTCGTCAACGTTCTAAAGGCGGGGAATTCCTGCTACTCGATTTCAGGTACCGGGAGTGTTTGGGAGTTTTAGGCGTAAAAATTGAAGCAGGTGTGTAAACACAACTTTACAAATGAAAATTGATGAAAAGCCGAAAATGAATCTGTCGACACCACACGGGCGTGTGGCCGCCCGTGTGGTAGGCCGTGTGATTAGACACGGGCATGTGATCGCCAAGGCAGGCCATGTGCGATTCATGGGCCAGGCCAAATTAGGCCGTGTGGGCCCCTCAAGGGTGAACCACACGGGCATGTGGCATTATTAGGCCAGGCCGTGTGATCCACACGGCTAAGGCCATTTTTGGCCTTATGGGCCACACGGGCATTTAGGCCCACATTGGCAAATTACATACGCTTGTGGACCCATCTTCACTGTTTTGACTGCTAAGGTTGCAGTGGTCGCCTTAGTCGACTATGGACCTACTATAGGGTCGGTAACATTACCTGGATCCCCAATTGATTGAATGACTATTATATCCATGTACTTTATATATATACATGTACGATTGTATTGTGAGCATGCTGTTAAAACTGTACTGAATACATATATGATACCATGATTTGGCATGACATGATTGCATGATGCATTGTATGGGGATGGGTTTATATGGATCAGAGCAAGTGTATAGAAAGGCTTCGATCCTAACTACTGGTAGCTCAGCTGCAAACTATTGTTTAGTGTCGCAACCGGTACCACTTGGAGTGTAGGGATGGGTGGGTTGATTATATCCCCACATGGAATGTAGGGTTGGACAGAGATAGAGTGTAGAAGCTCACTGGGTAGGACTTGTATACTGCATATTGTGATACTGTACTGATTACTGATACTGTAATAGGCCAAGGCCCAAATGCTTGACTGCCTCTATACTAAGATGGGCTAAAGCCCAAACTGATACTGTCACTGATTTTGAATAGGGCTGAGGCCCAGACTTTGATTAGCTTCTATCTGTCAGTTTGTGCTATTTGAGATTACACATTGAGTTTTCGTAAACTTACCCTTCTATTTTAACTGTATAGGTAATCCCCAAACATAGGCGGATAGGTGCAGTGGAGGACTCAACAGTGGCCACATGACCCATTATGTTCTATTTTAGTACGTAAGTATAATTTTGATTTTATTTTGGTGTATTTTACTGTAATAATGGCTTTTTTGGATTTTAAAGGTTAATTTGGGATGTTTATTATTTTGGATTTACAAGTACTAGTAGTAAGGTTAATCGAGTTTTCAAAATGAATCAAATGTTTTAACAAAATACATTCAAATACGCAAACTGATTTAAAAAGCTTCCGCAATAGGTGGCGTTTTAAAAATTATTATCGTTTTGAAAGAGAATACTTTTGTGATAATGAACTACATTTTGAAAGTGAACGACGCATCCTAGAATTAACATAAGATTTTGTAATGAGGCTAATTCGAAAATAGGTTTTTACGATAACTCATTTAGTGGTACATTTAATGGTACATAAGATTCCAAAACACTACCATGTAACGTCGCCAAAATTCAGCCATAACGTCTAGGTCGGGCTTGGGGTGTTACATTTAGTGGTATTAGAGCCAGGTTGCAAAACTCGATTGTGGATTTGGATTTTTAAACTTGGATTTTAAAGCACCAATTTTTGGATGATTGAAATATTTTCGCAGCATGTGTGGTATATCGAGTCTCCGGCACCGATCGTGTATGTCCTCTGAACTGTTATTTGTTTAAAAACTAAAAATGCTTTAGATAGTATGTACCAAAACTACTATAGATAGACTGTACTAAAAACGCTCAAGTTAGTGTATACTGATACTGTAGAAAAAATGATAGGCATTGATTGACACTACGATATACGAAATAAACTTCACACTTTTAATACTGTTTTCCTAAAATTTCTGTTAATAAACACTGGAACTGTAAACTAATACATAAAACTATAAATATAAATTAACGTGAATAGACAATGAGCACAAGAGGTACTTGCGGACGGGGCACAAGAGGCCGTGCTCGAGCTAAGTCCTCATCTTCTGGCAACTTGCCGAATTTGGATACTGTCGACGACAGCTTTCACTGTGGATCGATCTCGGGTCTCATGACCGAGTGTCTGGGGATGATGCACTGTCCCAGGCCATGTTTAGTACCTTAGAAAGGGTTGCCGGGCCCAATACTAGAGCTGGAGGCTGAGGGTCAGTTACGAAACTACTCTGATCTAATAGAGCTGAGCTCTTCAGACGTATTGCAAAAGTTTCCCCTAATGTGGCTGAAAACTGGATTGAGGCCACAGAGAGGATTATGGATGACCTGGACTGCACCTCTGAGCAGAAATTAAAGGGTGTTATATCGCTGCTACGGGATGAGGCATATCAGTGGTGGCTCACTGTTAATGAGGGCACTCAGCCCGATTGACTGACTTGGGAATTCTTTAAGACGACATTTTAGGGAAAGTATGTGGGTGCCAGTTACGTGGATGCCCGTATAAGAGAATTCCTAAATTTGACCCAGGGTGATAGATCAGTAACAGAGTATGAGGCCGAATTTCTACGACTTATCCGCTATGCAGGAGGAATGGTGGTGATTGAGTACGAGCGATGTGTTCGCTTCGAGGATGGAATCTGAGAGTTCTAATAGCTCCACAAAGGGAGCGAGACTTTCCTGTACTGGTTGATAAGGCAAAGATTGCCGAGGAAGTGAAGTGCACTGAGTACCAAAATAGAGAGAGGTAGGAATAAGAGGAATTCGGAGCCCTCGAGTTCCGTTCAGAGGCCTAAGAAAAAGGCCAGTGTTGATAGGCCGACCAGAGTTGGGGTTTCTATAGGTGCCATTGGACAACCGTTGTGTATTGACCGTGGTAGACGCCATCAGGGCGAGTCTTGGAAAAGGACTGGAGCATGCTTGAGGTGCGGTTCTTTGGAGCACCGTATTAGGAATTGTCCGCAGAGGTTCGATCGGATGCAAGCTTCTCGCATGGGTACTGCACCACCACCGAGGGTAGTTCAGCAGCCACTGAGAGGCCGTGGTCAAGCTAGAGGTAGGAATACTCTGGGCTGTGGTCAGAGAGCACCGGACAGTGGTGCTAGTCATACGGAGGTGAGGCAGCCGGCTCTAATTTATGCTGCACATCACTGAGAGGAGGGTGATGCTCCGGACGTCATTACAGATATGTTCTTTATTTATAATGTACCCTATACTATACTGATAGATATAGGATCCACTCAGTCCTATATAGCTAGTACCGTAACTGAAAAGTTGGGTATACTGGTTGAGAGTACTACGAGTGAGGTCACTATACTAAGTTCGTTGGGGCAGTCAATAAGGGTTAACAAACTATTTAGAGACGTTACTCTAGAGGTTCATGGAGTTATCATTTTGGGTGATCTGATGGAACTGCCTTTTGGAGAATTTGATCTAATACTGGGAATGGATAGGTTAGTTAAACATCGAGTAAGCTTAGATTGTGCCACAAAATGAGTTTGTACTGAGAATTAAATGGGACATCTAGGTAGTCGTAATTGGGGAACGTCGAAACTACTTATCGAATGTGATTTCTTCATTGAGGGCTAAAGAGTTAGTTCGTAAAAGATGTGAGGTACCTGGGCTACATCAGTGTTTCAGATTTTGGGGATTCTTCAGTTAAGGATATAAGGATGGTTAAGGACTTTCCAGACATTTTTCCAGAGGAGTTACCTAGGTTACCTCTAAATCGTGAAGTAGAGTTTGGGATTGAGCTCCTTCCTGGTATAGCTTCAGTGTCCATCTCCCCTTATAGAATGGCACCGAAGGAGCTTGTGGAGCTTAATGCCCAGATTCAAGATCTATTGGATCAAGGGGTCATTTGCCCTAGTGTGTCCCCGTGGGCAGCATTGGTTCTGTTTGTGAAAAAGGAAGGATGGATCCATACGTATGTGTATTTACTACTGTCAACTGAACAAGCTGACCATCAAGAATACGGACCCTCTACCGAGGATAGATGATCTATTTGACTAGTTTTGAGAGGCTTCAGTTTCCTCTAAGATTGATCTATGATTAAGGTATCACAAGTTAATAGTTAAAGAGGCTGTCGTGCATAAGACGATATTGAGGACTCGTTATGGCCATTACGAGTTCCTAGTGATGCCATTTGGACTAACGAATGCACCAGCAGCTTTTATAGATCTGATAAACTGAGTGTTCTAGCCTTATCAGGATCAGTTTGTAGTGGTATTTATTGACGACATGCTGGTGTATTCGAGAATTGAGGATGAGCACGATGAACATCTTATAGTGCTTTTGCAAATTTTACCAGAGAAACAATTATACGCCAAGTTCAGTAAATGTGAGTTTTGGTTACGTGAAGTAACATTTCTAGGACATGTGGTTTTTACTAAGGGGATTAGGGTTGATTCTCTAAAGATAGCGGCTGTATTGGAATGGAAACGGCCAAAGACTGTATCTGAGATCCACAATTTTCTGGGGCTGGCAGGATATTATCGATGATTTGTAAAGGGGTTTTCACTGATAGCCGCACTCTTGACTCAGCTGCTACGTAAGGGTGTGCCGTTTAACTAGACTGACGCGCAGCAAGAGACCTTTGAAAAGCTCAAGACTGTACTGACAGAGGCCCCTATTCTGATATTGCCAGAGTTTGGAAAGGAGTTTACTGTTTACAGTGATGCATCATATGTCGGTTTAGGATGTGTGTTGGTGCAGGAGATTAAGGTGGTAGAGTACGCGTCTCGTCAGCTTAAGACTCATGAGGTAAATTATTCGACGTATGAGTTGGAGTTGGTCACAGTGGTATTTGCACTGAAAATCTGGAGGCATTATTTGTATGGTGAGAAGTGTATCATTTACACCGATCACAAGAGCCTCAAGTACCTCCTCACTCAGAAGGAGCTCAATCTTAGGCAGCGTAGATGGATTGAGCTGCTTAACGATTATGACTGTACTATTGAATACCAATCAGGTAAGGGCAATGTGGTACCCAATGCACTGAGCCGTAGGGCTGTGACATATCTAAGGGTGATGTTTGCTCGTCTCAGTTTATTTGATGATGGAAGTCTGTTGGATAAACTTCAAGTTAAACCTCTGTGGATAGAGCAGATTAAGGGTAAACAGTTGGAGGATGAGTCTTTGGGCCTTCGCTTCCGATAGTGTAACACCCCAAACCCGGCCTAGACGTTATGACCGAATCTGGCATGTCACATGGAATGGTTGTTAAAGTACTTTGCGATTGTTTAAAAATTTCGGGTTTTGGTTCCATTTAAAAATAGAATTGATTTAACGGTTTTCTCGCAAAATGTAGTTAATAATACTAACTACCGAAAACTTGTGTTGTGATACGAAAAACCGAAACTAATGGATTTCAGAAACGTGACATTTAAAAAAAAAAGCAATTTTTGTATTCCATGAAAAACCCAAGTTTAAATATTTATTGCTTGCAATCTGTTTGTTATTGTTTTGGAAAACGGTTGTTTACGTTTTTAGGAAAAACCCCGTATTGATCAATTCATATTAGATAATATGTGTATAAAAGCAAAAACCAAATTAAAATCCTGGAGGCCTTATTACATAACAAAATCTCAAATTTGAAATAAGTTTAAAATAAAGAAAAATAGAGTTTAGGAAAGAAGTAACGCTTGGCCACCACAGAGTCCTCGGCTCCAGATCCTCGGACTAGGGATTACCTGAAAAATTAAGCAGAGGGGTGAGTTACAAGAACTCAGTGTGCAATTCCCCTTACAAACGAAATTTGGGCCTAAGCCCATAGAAGCAAATTGAGCCTTAGCCCTCACAATAACACAATTTGCCGAAGCCCATATGGATCAAATTGGGCTGTAGCCCTAACAACATGGCATATTAGATAGTGAATGCAATGCAACCCAGCCTAGCCTAGTATTCCATCCGCTACACACCACTCCATATCCAACCTAGCACACCTATGGGGATTTCTACAATCAACCCTCCATCCACTACACACCTCATTGGCAGTCATGCTGACAGCCATGCTGCTCAAAGCCGATATAATGTGATAGAGTCACCGATATATGTGGCCCAGCCACTGCAATAATTTGACAGAGTCACCGATATATATGGCCTAGCCACTGCAATAATGTGACAGAGTCACCGATATACACTGCCCCTTTCCATCAATACCATATCCCAATCCCATGTAACATTTAATCATAGTGTAATGAATGCAACATATATCAACGTACATCGAATAACGAAGCATACATATATTCATGCTAAGGTATTAAAATGACATATTCAAATAGGTAACTAACCTGGTATCTCCAATCTTACCCCCTAAGGGTAACTCAACAGCCGTTATCGATATTTCGGCTTTTAAGCAATACATGTAATTATTACTATTCAAACAAATAAAGGTGTGAGAATTACACACCTGATTACGTGAAGAACTAAACACTCCTGATCGTCGCTACTCTCACTAGCGGGAATAGCCACTATGTGCCTATCCCAAATGGATGTTGGCTCTCTACCACAACCAGTGGAAAATCTCGAACTGCCGACACAGCACGTCATTTGAACTTGGGAGCGGAGAATACGAGTCAACTCCCTTCAGGCTCCTTTAACGCACCCTCCTTTGATCGGCTAGCACTCGCATCCATGAAAAGAGTCTTGATCAGTACAGTACTTCCAGAAAGAAACGTTGATTGAATCAGGAGGTTTGGTTATGGCAGAATAAGACGGATAGAGTTTAATTACAAAGAACTAGAGAGAAACTCCTTACCTTGGTTAACAAGAAGTCGTACAACACCAAGTTTGGCTATGGACTAAACCAAAGGAAACCCTAACGTCGACTGAAGGGATTCGGATATAAATTAAATCCTAAGCAACCATGCCATGATAAGAGAAGGACAGAAGAGATTAGTTGTGATCTAACATTAAGAAATAAAATAGTCACTTCAGCTATGAAAAACGAAAGAGCGAAACACACGAAAGAAAAAGAAGATTACCAAGATCAAAGAAACCAAGAGATGCTCAACGATTCCCCTTTTTGCCAACAGTGAAATAGAAATGGCTAACCTAGCACTGAGAAGTATTCAGCCTAGAAGGAAAAATCACTGTTTGAGAGAGTTTTATGTTCGGCTCACAAAGAACTGGGAGAAAAGGAGATGGGAAGTGGCAAGGTTTCGGCTAGGTGAGAAAACAAATGGTAAAAAGAGAGGTTCGGCTATGAGGAGACGAAAATAAAGAAGCAAAGAAGGAAAGAAGATGAAATAGAAGAAGAAGAGTTCGGCTAAAGAAGAAAAAAACTATGAGAGGATTCGGCTATGGTATTTCGGCAATCACAATGGCAAAAGGAAATGTTTGCAAAGAGAAAAGAAAAGGAAGCAAATGGAGAGTTGGGGTTTCGGAAACAAGAGAGGCAACAAATATCAAATAAAATGCTCAACGAAAAGAAGAATTAGTGACCAAAAGGTACCCGAAACCTTGAGTTTCAACCGTCGAAAGTGTAAAAGAAAAAAAAAGGAACTAAGAATGCATAGAGAATATCGACATAATCTCCAAATGGTTCGGTTTTGCTCTCCTCCTTCTAATGCCGAATTTCCCCTTGCTAAGCACCCTATAGCCGAAATTCACCTCCCCCCTCTCCAACATTCGGCCAACTCTCAACTCACCTCCCCACTTCCTTGATTTGCTCCTAGATTTGCTCCACCAAGTCATCTCCATCCACCATTTTAATTCATTTGACCGATTCAAACTCTTCCTATAAGAGTCCAACGCCAACTCCACCACCTTCCCTTCTTGGCACAAAAAGAACTCCTTAAAAAGAAACATGTGGGATTCGAACCCACTCTCCCTTCCACGCTCCCTTGTGACTCCAACCACTAAGCCATACACTCCACTTGTGACATCAAACTACAACCAAACATGATTAAGGCCTGCATCCACTAGCTCTCCCCCTAAAGTGCCCTAACAAGAAATTTTTTTCCAAAGCCATGGCTCAACCTCGAGCCTCCCCAAGACCTCCAAACACACCAAAATAAGAAGCTAAACGAGCCAAACACATGGAATAGCACAAAATGCATAACCCTTAATTCTAGGATGTGACAGTTGTACCCCCTTAAAGAAATTTCGACCTCGAAATTTACCTGGCCAAAAGAGATTAGGGTATTGCTGTCCCATTGCCTCTTCTGGCTCCCAAGTGGCTTCCTCTATATCGTGATTACACCATAACACTTTGACCAACGGGACAGATTTCCTTCTCAACACCTTAACATCACGTCTAAAATCTACACTGGCTCCTCTTCAAGAGATAGGTCAGGTCTTACTTCAATTTCTTCCACCGGTACTATGTGAGACGGATCCGAATGATAACGCCTTAACATCGAAACATGGAATACACTATGTATCTGACTCAACTGCGGAGGTAACTCAAGCTGATAAGCCGCTGGTCCCATGCGTTTGATTATCTGATAAGGCCCGATGAATCTGGGGCTCAACTTGCCCTTTCATCCAGTCCTTAAAACATTCTTCCAGGATGAGACTTTCAAGAAGACCCGATCACCCACTGAGAATTCTATTTCTCTACGCCTCAGATCTGCATACGATTTTTACCTGTCAGAAGCTTCCTTCAACCGAGCCCGAAACAACTTCACCTTTTCCTTAGTCTTTAAGGTCAATTCCGGACCCAACAACTGTCGCTCACCCAACTCCGTCCAGCAGGTAGGGGTACAATACCTACATCCATACAACGCCTCATAGGGTGCCATCTGGATACTGGACTGATAACTATTGTTGGACGCGAATTCTGCCAATGGTAGAAAATCTTCCCAACTATCCCTGAAGTCTATTACACAGCCCCTTAACATGTCTTCCAGAATCTGAATTACCCTTTCCGACTGGCCATCAGTCTGCGGATGAAATGCTGTGCTAAAATCCAGCCTTGTGCCCAAGGCCCCATGTAACGCCTTCGAGAACCGTGATGTAAATCTAGGATCCCTGTCTGATATGATAGATACGGGTACCCCATGCAACCTCACAATTTCTGCCACATACAACTTGGCCAAATTCTCGAGTGAGTAATCCATACAAATCGGTATGAAGTGAGCAGACTTCACCAACCGGTCGACAATCACCCACTCTGAATCTTTCTTAGTAGGCGTTAGAGGTAGCCCACTAACAAAATCCATTGTTATCCTCTCCCACTTCCAAAGCTGGACCTTTATCGACTGCAACAATCCTGAAGGCAATTGATGTTCCGCCTTCACCTGCTAACATGTCAAACACTTACCTACAAATTCGGTAACTTCCCGTTTTAGACCAAGCCACCAATATTGTTCACGTAGATCTCGATACATCTTACTTCCACCAGGATGCATAGCGTATGGGCTACTATGTGCCTCCCGCAGAATCATCTACCTCAACACCGAGTCTTTCGACATACAAACCTTTCCACGAAAACACAATACCCCTTCACTGTTCAGGCCAAAATCCCCTGTCTCACAACTTTCCACTTGCCGAAGTCGAGAACTTAACAATTCATCTAATAATTGCTTCTCTTTAATCTGTTCCGCCCATGTCGGCTTTACTTGAAGTTCGGCTAGCAAGCTACCATCTTCATACAGACTGAGATGAGCAAACATTGCCCTCAAATCCGATATCATCTTACGACTCAACGCATCTGCCACCACGTTAGCTTTACCCAGGTGATACTCGATTGAGCAGTCATAGTCCTTCAACAACTTAATCCACCTCCGCTGCTTTAAATTCAACTCCTTCTGGGTAAGGAGATATTTTAAGCTTTTATGGTCGTTGTAGATAATCGACTTTTCCCCATATAGATAATGCCTCCATATCTTTAGGGCGAACACCACAGCAGCTAACTCCAAATCATGAGTGGGATAATTCACTTCATGTGGCCTTAATTGCCGAGACGCATACGCTACCACTTTCCCTTCTTGCATTAGCACACATCCTAACCCTGTGTGTGATGCATCACAATAAACGACAAATTCCTTCCCAGCCTCAGGCTGAATCAACACTGGTGCCTCAGTCAAAATCCTCTTTAGCTTCTCAAAGCTTTCCTGTTGCTTATCAGCCCAAACAAACGGTACCCCTTTTCATAACAACTTGGTTAATGGTGCAGCGATCAACGAGAATCCTTCAATGAACCTTCTGTAGTACCCAGCTAACCCAAGAAAACTTCAAATTTCTGCTCTGAGACTTGGCGGTTTCAGGTCGAAACGACTGATCTTTCGAGGATCAACCCTAATCCCCTCGAGAGAAACAACATACCCCAAAAAGGTAACTTCCTTCAGCCAGAGTTCACACTTGCTGAATTTGGCATACAATTTCTTCTCTCTCAATGTCTGCAGAACAACCCGAAGATGCGAATCATGCTCCTCTTTCGTTCTTGAGTATACCAGGATGTCATCTATGAATACCACCACGAACAGGTCTAGATAGGGTTAGAAGACCCGGTTCATTGTGTCCATAAATGCGGCTGGTGCATTTGTTAACCTGAATGGCATCACTAGAAACTCATAATGCCCATAACGCGTTTGGTACATAGTCTTATGAATATCCGCCTCCTTGACATTTAGCTGATGATACCCAGATCTCAAGTTTATCTTTGAGAAAATCGAAGCTCATTGCAGCTGATCGAATAGGTCGTCAATCCTTGGTAATGGGTATTTGTTCTTAATCGTCAACTTGTTCAACTGATGATAGTCATTGCAAATATGCATCGACCCGTCCTTTTTCTTTACGAACAACACCAGCGCTCTCTATGGAGAAACACTTGGTCGGATAATTCCACGATCCAATAGTTCTTGGATCTGAGCTCTAAGTTCTACCAGCTCCTTCGGCACCATCCTATATGGAGCGATGGACACCACTGCCGTTCCTGGCAACAGTTCAATGCCAAAGTCCACCTCACGATCCGGAGGTAACCCTGGAAACTCTTCTAAAAAGATGTCTGAGAACTCTTTCACCGTTCTAACATCTCTTATAGACAATTCTTTGGCCTCCAAAGCACTAATGAAAGCTAAGAACGCCTCACACCCTTTTCGCACCATCCTTTCAGCCTTTAGTGTAGACACCACATTGGACGGGTAATTCCTTCTCTCACCTATCACCAGCACCTCCTCATCCTCGAAAGTATTCAATATCATGCGTTTAGCAGCACAATCCAAGTTTGCTCGATGCTTAACAAACCAGTCCATACCTAAGATCAGAACAAACTCGCCGAACGACAACTCCATCAAGACTGTTAGGAAAACAATCCCTTGCACTTCCAAAGGCACATTCCTAAATAGTTTGTTCACCACTACAGATTGTCCTAAAGGGCTAATCACAGTCATTTCCCTAGAAACAATCTCAGATTCTATACCCAAAGTCTTAGACACAGTACTAGCAACATATGAATGTGTAGACCCAATATCTATCAAAGGTTTAAATGGTACACCAAATATAAGGAACGTACCAGTTATGACGTCCGGTGCGTCGCCATCCTCTCACAGCCTAGTCACATAAACCAATCTAGGTTGTCTTGCATCTGTATTACCAGCACCTCAGCCCGGTGCTCCATGCCCTCGACCAACTCCATTTCCTCCCCTGACTGGACCATGACCTCTTGATGGCTGCTGCCCACTTCTTCCCGGCTGTGCATAACCCTGACTTGCCGACCGCGCCCTAGCCAACTCTTGTGGACAGTCCCTTATCAGATGGTCCATAGATCCACACTTGAAATATCCTTCAGTTCTTCTCCAACACTCCCCCAAATCTATCTTCCCACACCGAGCACACGGTCAAGACTGACCAATAGCGACAGGCATCGCAACTCGGCCCGACCCATCAAACCTAAGCCTCTTTCGGAAGCCCCCAGCAGATCCTGATGACCTAAAACTCCTCTTATTCTTACCCCTATCCTTATCTCAATTCTGCCTCTCAGACCGCTTCATTTCTTCAGCTATTCTTGTTTTCTCAACTAGAATAGCAAAATCTCTTTCCCGTTGCGGAGCTATCAGTACCCGTAGCTCGTCCCGTAGACCATCCTCGAGCCGAACACAACATTCATAATCAGTTGCGAATATACCCCGAGCATAACAGCTTAGGCGCAAGAACTCTGCCTCATACTCAGCCACCGACTTATTGCCCTGGACCAAGTTTAGGAATGCCTTCCTCTGGGCGTCCATATAACTCGCCCTAACATACTTTCCCTGGAACGCTGTCTTGAAGAAGTCCCAAGTAATACGGGCCATTGGAGTATCCTTCCTCACTGTGAACCACCACTGATACGCCTCATCTCATAGGAGGGACACTGCTCCTTTCAATTTTTCCTCTGCCGTTCAGTCCATATCATCCATGATTAGTTCAACTGCTTCTAGCTAGAATTCAGCTACGTTTGGTGCTACACCAGAAATACCCCTGAATATCTCAGCCCCATTTGCCCGAAGTCGCTCAGAAATAGATTTTGGAGCTACCGATCTCGTGCTTGCCCCGGTAACCCACTCCAAAACACGCAGTATAGCTTGGGACAAAGCATCATCCCCTCCAGTTCGGTCATGGAACCCTGCCTCGGTCACCGGTGATGCAGGTGCTTCCATTTCAGGCATGTGCCCAGATGCCTCAGATCCAACCCTCGTACCTCGGCCTCTACCACGGCCGCGTGTACCCCGTCCACGTCCTCTAGAGCTCAGGCTTACTGAATCGACTTAATCTGATTAGAAATTTTATGAATTAGTAAATTATTCCACTGTTTATTAATGGATATCTTATGAATATAGATTTAAAAGTAGTTTTCGCAAATCGTATTTCTAAAGGTCTTGATCTCTAAAATTTTATCTCTTATAACTAGCAATCACAACACCATAAAAATCCTTTCATAAAATCAAACAGAATCAGAAGACTTACAGTATGAATTTGGGCCGAAGACTCGGTGTGCCATACCTGCAGAAAGACATATATATTTATTTTCTAAACCATATTTCAAATCAATTTTGGAAAAATGTTTTTGAACCCATTCCATAGCCGAGTTTTACAACTTAACTCTGATACCATAATTTTAACACCCCAAACCCAGCCTAGACATTACGATCGGATCTGGCATGTCACATGGAATGGTTGTTAAAGTACTTTGCGATTGTTTAAAAATTTCAGGTTTTGTTCCATTTAAAAATAGAATTGATTTAACGATTTTCTCGCAAAATGTAGTTAATAATACTAACTACCAAAAACTTGTGTTGTCATACGAAAAACCAAAACTAATGGATTTCAGAAACGTGACATTTTGAAAAAAAATAGTTTTTGAATTCTAAGAAAAACCCGAGTTTAATTATTTATTGCTTGCAATCTGTTTGTTAATGTTTTGGAAAACAGTTGTTTATGTTTTTAGGAAAAACCCTGTATTGATCAATTCATATTAGATAATATGTGTATAAAAGCAAAAACCAAATTAAAATCCTGGAGGCCTTATTACATAACAAAATCCTAAAATTAAAATAAGTTTAAAATAAAGAAAAACGGAGTTTATGAAAGAAGTAATGCATGGCCACCGCAGAGTCCTCCTTGGCTCTAGATCCCCGGACTAGGGATTACCTGAAAAATTAAGCAGAGGGGTGAGTTACGAGAACTCAGTATGCAATTCCCCTTACGAGAAACCAAGAGATGCTTAACGAGTCCCTTTTTTGCCAACAGTGAAATCGAAATGGCTAACCTAGCACTGAGGAGTATTCGGCCTAGAAGGAAAAATCACTATTTGAGAGAGTTTTATGTTTGGCTCACAAAGAACTGGGAGAAGAAGAGTTTAGAAGTAGCAAGGTTTCGACTAGGTGAGAAAACAAATGGTAAAAAAGAGAGGTTCTGCTATGAGGAGACGAAAATAAAAAAAGCAAAGAAAGAAAGAAGATGAAATAGAAGAAGAAGAGTTTGGCTAAAGAAGAAAAAAACTGGGAGAGGATTCGACTATGGTATTTCGGTAATCACAATGGCAAAAGGAAATGTTTGCAAAGAGAAAAGAAAAGGAAGTAAATAGAGAGTTGGGGTTTCGACAAAAAGAGAGGCAACAAAGATCAAATAAAATGCTCAACAAAAAGAAGAATTAGTGACCAAAAGGTACCCGAATTCTTGAGTATCAACTGCCGAAAGTGTAAAAGAAAAACAAAAGGAACAAAGACTGCATAGAGAATTTCGGCGCAATCCCCAAATGGTTCGATTTTGCTCTCCTCCCCTAATGCCGAATTTCCCCTTGCTAAACACTCTATAGACGAAATTCACCTCTCCCCTCTCTAACATTCGGCCAACTCTCAACTCACCTCCCTACTTCCTTGATTTGCTCCTAGATTTGCTCCCTCAAGTCCTCTCTATCCACCATTTGAATTCATTTGACCAATTCAAACTCTTCCTAGGAGAGTCCAACGTCAAGTCCACCACCTTCCCTTCCTGGTACAAAAAGAACTCCCCAAAAAGCCACATGTGGGATCCGAACCCACTCCCCCTTCCATGCTCCCTTGTGACGCCAACCACTAAGCCACACACTCCACTTGTGACATCAAATTACAACCAAACATGCTTAAGACCTGCATCCACTAGCTCTCCCCTTAAAGTGCCTTAACAAGAAATTTTTTTCCAAAGTCATGGCTCGACCCCGAGCCTTCCCAAGACCCCCAAACACACCAAAATAACTAGCTAAATGAGCCAAACACATAGAATAGCACAAAATGCAGAACCCTTAATTCTAGGATGTTACAGATAGATTGAGAGTGGGAATACTGTGGATTTTGGATTGAATAGTGAAGGGGTACTCTACTTCCGTGGGAGAATCTGTGTACCCAAGGATACTAAATTGAGGCAGTCTATACGTTGATAGGCTCATAGTATCTGTTATGTTATGCATCCTGGTGGAAATAAGATGTATCGAGACCTTCGTGAGATATACTGGTGGCCAGGCCTTAAATGTGAGGTTACTGATTATGTTGCTAAGTGTCTGATATGCCAGCAGGTTAACCCTGAGCACCAATTACCTTTGGGTTTGCTGCAGCCAGTCAAGATTTTGTTACGGAAGTGGGTACGTGTAACTATGGACTTCGTTAGTGGGTTACCCTTTACACTCAATAAGAAGGATTTTGTATAGGTCATCATGGATCGATTGACCAAGTCTGCCCACTTCATGCCTGCTCGTACTGATTACTCTCTGCAAAAGTTGGCTAAACTGTATGTGTCTGAGATAGTGAGACTGCATAGGTATCGATTTCGATAATATCTTATAGGGATCCTCGCTTCACATCTTGGTTCTAGGAAAAGCTACATGAAGCTCTGGGTATAAGGTTTGACTTCAGCACTGCGTTCCATCTTCAAACAGTTGGTCAACCTGAGAGGGTGATTCAAATACCGGAGGATATGTTAAGGAGTTGTGTGATTGACTTCTGAGGCAGTTGGGAGGATTACCTGCCATTAGTGGAGTTTGCTTTTAACAACAACTATCAATTTAGCATTCAGATGGCACCCTACGAGGCACTATATGGTCGTAGGTGTCGCACACCTTCATGTTGGACTGAGTTGGGTGAACAACATGTTTTGGGCCCTGAACTAGTTTTTGACACTAAGGACAAAGTTAGATTGATTCGAGACCGACTGAAAGCGACATCTAACAGACAAAAGTCCTATGTAGACCTAAAGTGTCGAGAGATAGAGTATTTTGTGGGGGACTCCATTTTTCTCAAGGTCTCACCATGGAAGAAAGTATTGAGGTTTGGTCACAAGGGTAAGTTGAGCCTTAGATTCATTGGGCCTTATTGTATTCTGAAGCGTGTAGGACCAGTTGCCTACCAGTTGGAGTTACCTTCGGAGCTAGATCGGATTCATGATGTATTCCACGTCTCAATGTTGAGGCAATACCGCTCTGATCCCACGCATAATATTTCTGTTGAGGAGATTGAAGTTAGGTTAGATTTGACCTTCAAAGAGGAGCCAGTCCAAATATTGGATCGCGATGTGAAGGTTCTAAGAAGAAAGTCTATCCCACTAGTTAAAGTTCCTTGGCGTAATCATAGTTTTGAGGAGGCCACGTGGGAGCTGAAGGATGCAATTTGACAGCAATATCCCCATCTATTCTGAATAGGGAAAAAATTCAAGGCCGAAATTTTCTTTAAGGGGGTAGAGCTGTAATGCCCAAAAAATCCTTAATATTTATTTTCGTATGTTTGTGACACAAATATCTATCTGCTTCAGTGGTTAAGTGTTCTGGGAGTGTCTGAGAAGTCTTGGGTTCAAGCATTAGCTTGGGCAATTTTTTTTTAAAATGAATAAACCCCTATCTTAGGTCAGTAGGCTTATAAATAAATGTTGGTAAAATATGTTAGAATGGGCCTGCTGGTCTAGTGGTTAAGTGGAGTGTACAGATGCTGGTGGTCTTGGGTTCGAATCCCTATGCATGCAAGGGAGTGTTTGATTTTGCTTCTTGTGCCGTGTGGGTGTTGTGGTTTAGCCAAAATACTGAAGTTTTTAACTAGATTTTAAATTTGATTGTTGAGGAGATTGTGGTGGACGGTTTGAGGGAGTTCGAATGTTAGTGGGAGTGTGATGGACAGTTTTAGGATGGAAGATAGGGAAATGGGGAGAAAATTAAAGGATTAGGGGGGATTTACCAAAAACAATCTGGTTACTTCTTTCTTTTTCCAATTTCAGCACGCACTCTTTGGTTCCCCAAATTCTCTGACGTTTATTCCCTTCCCTCTCTGCCAAATCTCTATCTTTTCTTCCCCTATTTTTCTTTTTTTGATAGTGGTAATCGAGATTATCCCCTCTTTGTGTGTCGCGTGTCCTCGTTCAGGGCTGGCAAAAAATCGAAAATTGTTTGGTGCTACTACTACGATTGGTGTGTTGGGGGATTTGGTTATCGTCGAGGCTGATAAAAGGGCTGTTTATCGCTCGTCAATGTTCTGAATGCGGGGAATTCCTGCTACTCGATTTAAGGTACCGGGAGTGTTTGAGAGTTTTAGGCATAAAAATCGTAGCAGGTGTGTAAACACAACTCTGCAAATAGAAATCGGTGAAAACCCGAAAAGTGAGTCTGTCGACACCACACGAGCGTGTGGCCACCCATGTGGTAGGCTTGTGATCAGACATGGGTGTGTGATCGATGAGGCAGGCCATGTGCGATTCATGGGCTGGGCCAAATTGGGCTGTGTGGGCCCCACACGGGCGTGTGGGATTATTAGGCCGGGCCGTGTGATCCACATAGCTAAGGCCATTTTGGGCCTTGTGGGCCACACGGGCATGTGGGCCGACATGGCCAAATATATAGGCTTGTGGGCCCATTTTCATTGTTTTGACTACTAAGATTGCACGGGTCGCCCGAGTCGACTGTGGACCTATTTTAGGGTCGGCAAGATTACCTAGATCCATAATTGATTGAATGAATGTTATATCCATGTACTTTATATATATACATGTACGACTGTATTGTGAGCGTGCTATTAAAATTGTACTGAATACATATATGATACCATGATTTGGCACGACATGGTTGTATGATACATAGCATAGGGATGGGTTTATATGGATCGGAGGAAGTGTATTGAAAGGCTTCGAGCCTAACTTACTGGCAGCTCAGCTGTAAACTACTGTCTAGTGCCGCAACAGGTATTACTGGGAGTTTAGGGATGGGTGGGTTGATTATATCCCACATGAAGTGTACGGTTGGGCGGAGATGGAGTGTAGAGGCTGGGTGGGTAGGACTTGTATGCTGCATATTGTGATACTGTGCTGATTACCGATACTGTAATGGGCCAAGGCCCAAATGCATGATTGCCTTTGTACTAAGATGGGCTAAAGCCCAAACTGATACTATCACTAATTTTGAATAGGGCTTATGCCTAAACATACCCTTCTGTTTTAACTATACAGGTAATCTACAAACATAGGTGGATCGGTGCGGCAGAGGACTCAGCGGTGGCCACATGACCCATTTCATTCTATTTTGGTACTTACATATAATTTTGATTTTATTTTGGGGTATTTTGCTGTAATAATGGCCTTTTTGGATTTCTATGGTTAATTTAGAATGACTATTATTTTGGATTTACAACTGCTAGTAGTAGGGTTAATTGCATTTTTAAAATGAATTAAATGTTTTAACAAAATACACTCAATCAAGCAAACTGATTTAAAAAGCTTCCGCAATAAGTGACGTTTTGAAAATTAATATCATTTTGGAAAAGAATACTTTTGTGATAATGAACTACGCCTTGAAAATGAAAGACACATCCTAGAATTAACATAAGATTTTGTAATGAGGCTAATTCGAAAAGAGGTTTTTACGACAACTCATTTATTTCCAAAACACTACCATGTGACGTTGCCAAGATTCGGCCATAACTATAGGCCGGGTTTGGGGTGTTCCATGCATAACAATTATCAACACAAGACAAAGGCCATTTGCATATATATACACAACCAAAGCAACCAAAATAAGCCAACTCTCATGGCTATATACAAAACCAAACATTAAACATTTACAAGCCAATCCAAGTAGCCAAATTCATTACTACATATACCAAAATGACATAAGTTCCTATACATGCCATATATCCCAAAAACATAGATTGAAAAGTACTAAAATAATAGCTTGATAGTGTGATGAGGTCTCCAACGATTCCTGAATCCAAGCTAGCTTTGATTTCACTATAAAACACGAAAAAGTAAACAAAGTAAGCTATAAAGCTTAGTAAGCTCATACGTTAATAAGTATTTGTATAATTGTGTTATATTAGCTAAAGGTGTCTAATAGCTATGAAATATTAAAGTGGGGGTCCTTATGTGGTAATTAGACCATTGTTAATGTTTGTGGATATTTATGGACATGCATTACGTAATTTTAATGTTTAAACTTAAGGTCAATTATGTAATTTAATAATTAAAGTTAAAATAACCTAAACAAATGTGTCCATCTTCTTCATTTTACTATCCTTAGCCGAAAATATCAAGGGAAGCCATAGCTAAGGTTCGACCAAGCTATTTTCTTTGCATTGTAAGTGGTTTTTATCCATTTTTTAATGATTTCTATGTTTTTGAGATCGTTGCGGCTTAATCTAGCTAGCCTAGGGACTAATTTGCAAAATTGTTAAAGGTTTAGGGTTTTTCCATTGATGAATACATTTGTATTTTGATGTTTGATGATAGAAAATGTATGGTTGTTGTTAAATAATCAATATTGGTAAAGTGATTTTTGACAAAATTGTCATCTAGGGGTTAAATTGAGAAGTGTTGAACTTTTATGGTCAAATTGTGAAATAAATGAAAAATATGGGCTGCTAGGGACTTAATTGGAATTCGACTAGCATGGGCATAGATTGAATTGCATGAACTTGTATTTTTATGAAATAAGGACTAAATTGTAAAAATGTTGAAATATTAGAGGTAAAAGTGTAAAGTTGCTTTAAATGTGTATTTCGGACTAAATTGAATAGATTGATAATTCAATAAGTTAATTTTGATTGCACTTAGATCAAGAAAAGCAAAATTCAGATTTAGATTAGGGGAAAAACAAATAGTAGACTAATAGACTTATTTCACCATGTTTGCAATCGAGGTAAGTTCATATGTTAATAAGTATTTGTATAATTTGTGTTTTAATATGCTTTAATATTGAATATATTGTGAATATGACCTTGCAAAAATAATCATCGACGATTCGGCAAATGTGAAATCTCGATTGAACCTTAGGAATAGATTAGGATACAAATGACATGTCATTAGGGATTATGTGATTTGGATGTTGGTCCGTACGTCCTACCGGTGGCTGAGTTATCCGGCATGTGTTGCGGATTCTAGTCAGCTTGTGTGAGCAGCACCATGTAGCTTCGTCATGACTATCAGCTTGTGTGAGCAGACCCGTTGATAGCTCGAGAGTGAGCATTATATGTGGTATGAGATTGAGATAGCTTTGGCTATTTATATATGTGGCACTTAGGGTGAGAGTTTCCTGGGTATCTAATAGTATTTTGAATTGTTCAACGGGTATACCTAATATATGAAATGGTGAGAAAGATAAACGTATCAGTACAGGTATGTACGAAAACTATATAAGCATCGAATTTGTGGAAGGTGTAAAATTATGGTTAATTATGTGATTGAATATATGTTAATCTTGTGTTAAACTGTTTTATAGTATGTTATGTTCATATTTTGAATAGTAATTGAATGGTGAGCTTTGTTTATTATTTCATACAAGCTTACTAAGCTTTATAGCTCACTTTCTTTATTTTTCCCTGTTTTATAGTGAAATCAAAGCTAGCTCTGATTCGGGAATTGTTTAAGACCTCATCACACTATCAAGCTCTCATTTTGGTACTTCTAAATCTATTTTTTTGGAATATATGGCATGTATAGGACCTTTGGTCATTTTGGTATATGTAGTAATGAATTTGGCTACTTGGATTGGCTTGTAAATGTTTAATGTTTGGTTTTGTATATAGTCATGAGAGTTGGCTTATTTTGGTTGATTTGGTTGTGTATATATATGCAAATGGCCTTTTTCTTGTGTTGATAATTGTTATTCAAATGATTGTGGTAAATGGTTGGTATTTGAGAATCGGTATGCTTATGAGTTTAGGCAAAATAATGCATAATTGGTAGTGTCTACATTGATGTTTTGTGAAAGTGAGGTTTAGTATGAAAATAAATGGCATATTGTGATATTAGTGTGTTTTGCATTTGTTGATATTGGAATGGCTCGATTTATGCTTGGTTTAGGTTGGTTTAATGCCTATTTTTATCTATGTTTTGGTGCCATTTGGTTTGGTTTAGGTGTAAACAAATTTGAGTGGCAAGATTGCTTGGTAAATAGCCTATTTTTGTCCACATGGGCGTGTGTCTCAGTCGTGTGTGACACATGGTAAAATTACACGGTCTTGTGTCCCCTGGTGTTGAATTAGAAACCAAGTAAGTATGCTCCACATGGCTAACACACAGGTGTGTGACTTGGCCGTGGGGCATAACTCAGTATACCCTACAGGTTTGGCACTGCCTAGCACATAGACTGGCACACGGGCATGGGAGGCCAATTTGAAAGGGCACACGGGCTGGTCACACGGGTGTGTGGTTGGCCGTGTGACCCAAGTCAAGGAGTTACACTAGGTAGGACAAGGGTCAGGACATGACCATGTGATCCCATTTCGAATGTCCACACGATCCGTGACACGCACGGCCGAGCGACACGGGCGTGTGTCCACTATAGTTTGAGAAATTTTCTAAGTTTTCCAAAAAAAATTTGAGTTTTCGGTTTAGTCCCGAACCACTCCTAATACATGTTTTGGGCCTCGTAGGCTAGTTTTAGGGACATTTTGAATAAATGTGAATATTTTACATTTGAAATGGAAATATATATGAGAAAGATATGTTTAATTGTGTTATAAGTTTGATAATACTCCGTAACCCTATTCCGATAATGAATATGGGTGGGGGTGTTACACAAAACTCTCAACATCAAGGTCTAACCGTCTCAGACCTAATGGCTAAAAACCAACATATGATAGAGTTTTCAACTTGATTCAAACAGAGTATGATTTTCTTTTGTAATTCATTTTTATTTACATCTTATTTTGTACATTTATCCGAGATTTGATCCTCACTTGTAATGTTTTTTCATTGAATGGATAGTTTCTTTTTTTAAAAAAAAAAACCTTACCATTGAATTGAAATAAAATAAAAGCATACTTGCATATTATGTTTATTCTTTAAAAAACAAAAAACAAAGATACTTAGTAGCATTATAACTACACTTATAGACCATTGCTGATTCATGAAATAGTTATATGAAATTACAATGAGACTTTGAATTCAAGTAATATACCCAACAGAGTTGGTGCCTCTTGGCTTGTGACACCAACTCAATCAAGGCAGGCTCAGTTTGTTTCATTGAAAATGGTTTTCGAAAAATATTTTCTACATTTTCTTGTGTTTGTTTCCTGAAAAACAGTTTGGCCAATGAAAAATTACTTACAAGTCAACGAAAATAAGCCCCTCTTTTTCCTCTAGAATGACTTACCCTTTACGGGTGATTTTATTTTTATATAAAAATTAACTTAAGCCAAGTTTAATATTATTATACCATTAATAATTTTTTATTTTTAAAATTAATAAAATATTATAATTTTCAATATTATTAAACATATATATTTAATTATCTATATCTAACCATATAATACATTATTAATATTATATAGAAAATAAATTAATAATGGATAATTTTATTCATTGTTTTTTTATACAATACCTAGAACTACTCATATCAGCTCCCCAACCCTTAACATAGGGCAACATTAATGCCCTTCAACATGCTCGAACCCACGATCTCCAGCATTTGCAACAATGTCGATGCCAATCGAGTTAAGTCGATAATTTTATTCATCATTTCCATGTATATATAGAAACATGAAATAGTTAAATTAAGTCACGTGTTAGTTAATTATTTTTACTATCTCAAGTTTGTTGGCAACTTAACGAGTTAATCCCCGTCCAAAAAGAACAAGAAGTGCTAATTATAGTAAATAAAACTTGGTCATATCATTTACCCACCCTAGTTAAAATAGAAAATATTTAGTTGGTTGTAATTTGGGCTTACTCTCTCTATATAAGATGGTTTGAAACAAAGTAAAAGGCAGAAAATATTTAATTTTGTCTCATCCATGTTAATACTAGTACTTTTATCCATATCATCTGTTGAAGGTCAAGGAAGAGGAGGAGGTGGTGGTGTTATTGATGTTGTTGCAAAGTTTGGTGCAATGGCAGACGAGAAAACATATTTGAGTAATGTAAGCAAAATATCATGTAACTCTATAGCCACCAAATAAAAGTATGCATAACTATTTTTCAAATCTCTAATCTTTATATGTATCTTTTTAATTTTTTTATTTTTTATTTGGTTTTAGCCATTGTTGGATGCTTGGAAAAAAAGCATGTGCCTCGACATCTCCGGCAAAAATTGTGATTCCTAAAGGGATATATTTTTTAAGTACAACTACCTTAGATGGTCCTTGCAAGGCTCATATTGAGCTTCAATTTGAAGGCATTGTGAAGGCTTCGGAAGACCCTGGTGCTTTCAAGATGTAACACCTAGTACCCGAGGCCGATGCAAAGATTGGATACGAGACGTTACCATGCTTGAACACACTTAACATACATTTACGAGCTGTAAAATTTCGTTCTGACTTAAAAACTTCTCTTTCTTAGTCTATTCCTATATGTTATAGACCTACGAGGCCTTAAGCATAACTCTGAAAACTTTCGGAACTCGATCGAAAACCTTTCTTAGAAATAGGGGTCACACGCCCATGTGACTTGGGACACGCCCGTGTACCCCTTAACATGCCCATGTCTTCAAATCGTGGGGAGTTACTGACTATATTCACACGGCCTGAGCACGCCCATGTCTTCTAACCGTGGGGAGCTACTGGCTCGATCCACACGGCCTGGTCACACGCCCATGTCCAAACCGTGTGTCTTACACAGCTCATGCACACGGCCGTGGGATTTACCCGTGGCCTATTCTGACTAATAATAATAAGGTGCAGGGTACGGACGGCCTAGACACACGCTCGTGTGTCTAATCATGTGGGTACTTAGAGGCTATTTACAAAGCCCTTTTTCCACCCTGAAATCAAGATCAACACAATACATTTCATGAACTATACAACATGCTTCATTGAATTTAACTACATACATATAGTCAATTTTGGCCAACCACTTAGCCATATACAAAAGAATAATGGTTTGATAGCCTATACAATGGCCCTTCTTAAAACATGTTCTCAAAATGAATGCTTACTATACATGCCATACTTAGTAAAATAACTTGGCTATACCAAAATAGAGATTGATAGTGTGCTACGAGCTCCGACTCCAACGATCCACAAGTTAGCTTGGCGGGACTACATAAAAAGAAAGGATTAAAGACGTAAGCGTTTAGCTTAGTAAGTTTGCATGAAAAACACATATTAATAAACTTGCTTAATATAAACCATTTTACATAACTATGGTACCATAAATTTCAGCTATAGAGATTACTTACTCATACCGATTTATACATGTCTCATGATACTTAATATTCTCATACTTATAAGGTAAATGTGGTACCTATATCACTTGATCACATTGATCAGCATACTTTGATATAATAATCATGATTCTCTATTTCATCATTCATAACATAAGTAATACTTAATATCAACTTGATAATAGCTTTGCTTTCTTAGCCTCTTGCCATTTCATTTTTTTTAACCTTACTCATTTGCCCGATGAATTTTTGCGAATAACCAAGGATACTAAATCTCGACCCACATAACTTGATGCCAAAGCCGTATCCTAGATATGGTCTTACATGGAATATCTCATCTTGGTTTTAAGGACATGTCTTGACATGGACTTATATGAAGTCTTTCTCTTGATAGCTTTTCAATGCCAAGCTTACCTTGGACTTACATGATAACTTGTTCAATGCCAAGCTTGCCTTCGACTTACATGATAACTTGTTCAATGCCAAGCTTGCCTTGGACTTACGTGATAACTTGTTCAATTGCCGATGCCATGTTCCAAACATGGTCTTACACTGGCTCTCATATTGTGGTAGATCGAGTATCCTGGGAAATTCATCTGCAATCCGGACTTCCTTATACTTAATCTCATTGATTTCTTGGTTGAACATAACATTAAACAATTCATGAAAATTGTGTACAATATATTAAGCAATTCAATGATATAAATCATAAAGCTTAGAAATCATACAAACTTACTTCAATATACAAAATGTATGTAGATATGCAATTTAGTCCTCGACTTTTTTCTTGCTCGATTTTGATCCGAGCTTCTTTTTTCTTGATCTATAATCATAAATAGATCACTTAATAATCACATTGACTAAATTGACTTATTACCCATACTTTGGCAAAATTACTATTTTGCCCCTAGGCTCGTAATATGAATCTCACTCAACTTTTTTAAACTTCATGCTTAGCTTAATCATTTTCTCTACTATAACAATCATCAATTCTTACTATTTCTAGCATGTATGACCAATTTTCATAACTATTACAAAATGGTCCTTACTATCATTTTTCATGAAATTCACTTAGAAAAAAATGTTTATCTAACATCAAACTTTCATAAACTTCCATGAAACATCATTTAGCATGCATGTCATTCATGGGTATATTTTTGAACATGCATCATAGTTAATTTTATACTAGAAATAGCTAATTCATAATACGAGAACTTCAAAAATACGAAGAATATTAAAAACAGGGCTAAATTGAACTTACTAGCAAGCTTAAAAAAATGAAGAACCCTAGCTATGGAGTCTCCAAATTTTCGGCACAAGGGGAAGAATATGAATAGATTTTTATCACCTTTTTCCTATTTTAATCACTTATTAGACAAATGACCAAAATGCCCCTCATTTAAAAATTTTCCATTTTACTAACTCATGACCAATTTTGTCCAAAAATTATATTTTGGGAAAATTGGCATTTAAGGACTTATAATTATTATTCTAAAGCTACTTCATACAAAAAGCTTGTAGAAATTCATATTTTGCAACTTTTACAATTTAGTCCTTTTTGGAGCAGTCAACCTCAATTTAATAAAATTGCTTCATGAAATTTTACACTAGCATGCAAACATAACATAAACTTTAAAAACTCATAAATTCACCTCAGATTCGTGGCCTCGCACCACTATTTTGACTAGGCCCTAAATCGGGCTATTACACAAGGAGCCTAAATGGATTCCATTCAATAGAATTGAAAATTTCAGATTGTCTGGCGGAGGAGTTTTCGACAGCCAGGGAACCATTGCTTATAAAAGGGAAGGTTCCGAAAAGCATGATTATTGTGATTCATGTAACATCCTAAAAATTTGGAATTTGTATGTGTTGCATTATTTCTAGTGTTATGCTAGTTAAATTATTAATTTTGTAAATTTAGGGGATCCTGAGAAGGCTCGGGGTTTATTTGGTTCTAGTAAAAATTTTGGCATTTAGCACTTTAAGGAGATATAGTAAATGACCTCAAAGCTTATTGAAATAAATGAGTAAATTGCTAGCATAATTGAGAAATTGGTAAGAAGGTTATGGCGCCACATGAAGTACCTTGAGGGAAGAGGTTCAAATCCCATTGTGTGCAAATTTTGACTATTATTTTTGCATTCTTTCCCTACATGTCGGCCAAGCATGTAAATAAGGCAAGGTGGACTTTTTATTTTTGGCAAGATGGCTAAGTAAAATAGGAAAGGATGAAGGTGAGGAAAGAAATCAAGAGAGAGGGGAAAGTAAGGGGAACATGTGGCCTTTTTCAAGGGAAGTGTTATGGAAAGTGTGGTTGGCCAATTTTTGACCATTATGGTCATGAATGTGGACGGTTTTGGGTGTAGAGGGAGGTAGCCAAATTTTCTTTGGCAATTGGTAAAAGTTTTGGTGTTGTTTTGGCCTTTTCTCTCCAAATTTCCTTCTCCTTCTTACCGAATCTTCAAGCTTTGAGTGTGCATATTCTCTTTTTTCTTTCTTTTTGTTGCCGAATGTACCCAAACCATTGAGACCAAAAATTTGTTCACTTATCTTTCTTGAAAACCGAAGCTAGTCAAACATCTTTCTTCTTTTTTCTTTTCTTTTTCACAAAATCCTTCAAGCATCTATTCTGTTCTAATCCTTTTCACCATAGCCGAATATTTTTCCCAGTTTTCCTCCATAGCTGAAACCTTTCATCTCTTCTTTATTCTTTCTTTTTCACTCGAGTTATCACTCATTCCTTGATCAATCGGTAAGTGTTCTTTTCAACATTTTATTTTTCTTTATCTTATGCCGAATGTATGTTTTGGTTTGGGATGGTCATATTGGCCAAGACCATCACCTTATTCTCTCTCAAACGAGATTATTTTCCTTCTTCGTACTGATATAGTGGAAGGCCGAAACTTCGATTCTTCCGAAGTTATCGTACAATCGTTGGGAATCAATCCTAAAAATCTTCAATTTAAGGAGTTCTTCAAGGATTCTATATAATATCGCATTTTATTCGTTAATATGCTATTGGAATAGGGATGATTAACCGATTATAATTATAGGGATTTAATCACTCGATCTATCCAACCGTTGATTACTCAGAATTAGTGGTAAGCCGATCTTTACCCTTTGACAATCCATATTTTATTGTAATATCGATCTATTTTAAGATCTAATCGAATGGAGGCTTGTGGTACCAATTCGAAAGGAAAGTCGAGTGGAGATCTCAAAAGGAGGGGTTAGTGATCCCTACTCCTATATTCAAACGAAGGGCAGTATCGGCTATTCGGGACTTTCAACCGAGTTGTGGACCATCATTCGGTGAGAATCGACTATTCGAGGCTGTTCACAATTTTGAGGCATCAGTGGTTCGGGATTTTCCACCAGGTTGTGGACCGTCATCCGGAATGATTCCAAGGTTATGCACCTTAGATCGTTCACTATAGAGTTGACTAATAAATCACGTATGTCGACTAATTGAGTGTTACGATATCTTAGGTGTCGACGATCAAGAAGGCTTAGTGCTTACCGTAATCATGTGTGTAATTTCACACCGTTTTTCGTGGGTTTAAGTTTGATATAGTATCGGAAACAAATCGCTACAACTAAAATCGTAATAGGGCGTAAATCGACAAATTGGCCTGTGATATATTATTTTGATAAAATTGACGAAATTGGTAGTATCATTGTGCAAATTGTGAAAATACCCCTAAAGGGCCTAATACGAAATTGCTTAACGGGCCAAATTGACATATTGCCTTATGGGTCGAATGGACATATTGATTAATGGGGCAATCTGATATAATGGCTAGAAGGGCCAATTTGATATTTTACTAAATGGGCCGATTCGATATTTTCCTAAATGGGCCGATCTGATATTTTGCTAAATGGGCCAATCTAATATTTTGCTTAATTGGCCTATTTGATAAATTGTTATAATGGGCCGTACTTTAGTATTGAATATCCAAGTAAATTACTATTGTTATATTGTAAAAATCATGAATTGTTATGCATTATATACATGATTTTGCATGGGATGGGATAATATTGAAGAGAAGTTCTAGTGGCTCTGCCACAAATCTGTATAGTGGCAATGCCACGTATATTCTGTTATTCTGGTGGCTTGTCCACAATTAAATTGTTATAAATGGATTAATGCCTGCGATTGGTGTGTTGGCGGGGTGGGTTGACTTGATTCCCACAGATGTGTTCGTTAGTACGGGTGGTGTGTGGCAGATGGATTACTAGGTTTGGTTTGGGAAATTGCATTACATACACATGATATAATTGATACATTATTATTATTGTAAATGGGCTTAGGCCCAAATTATTGCTAAATGGGATTCAGGCCCAGTGGACAACGGTAAGTGGGTTACACACTGAGTTCTAGTAACTCACCCCGTTTTTCCTTATCCCTTTCAAGTAATGACCAGACTTGGGCCATGGATGACTCGGTGGAGGCCATACAACACAAGCGGTTTAATTTGGAATTTGGAATTCTCTTTAGTACATTTAATTACTTTACTATTTTGAGTTAAAGTTGTAATAAGGCCTCTGGATTTATTTTTGTTTTGTTTTACGTTAGACAAATTTATAATTTGCCTAAGTACTTCAAATTGAGATTTTTCTAAAAACTTACATAAACGTTTTCTAAAATGGATATACAAAAAAAAGGGTTTCATAATAAACTTTTATAAATATATTTTTAACTCGAAAATTTTCTCTTAAAATTTTCATCAACACTTTTCGAAAACTATTTTCAAATTCTTTTAAATCTTCTCGAACTATTAACAATATCATCAAAGTCAAGGTTTATATCTCAAATTTATCGATTTATCAATTAATCTTTTATTCAATAATACTTTGTCAAAAAAATTTAAATGGGAGTTTTGTTTTTAATTGATTTTAAAATCTAAATCTATTTATGTACAAATAAAAAGGACTTAGTAGTATTTTTCTCTTGTGACATGTCAGATCTGTCCTTAATGCATGGGACGGGTTTGTAACACCCCCAAACCCGGCCCATTCACTACGACCGAATCTGGTTATGTTAGTGAAAATATTTTTCTTTACTTAGAATTTAAAACACGAAAAATTTACTATCTTTCTGGTAACTCGTGTACTTTTAACACTATACTTTTGGACTTTGAAATTAAATAAAAGTGTCCATTTTAAAGCACTTTATTAACTCATGAATAATTCGAGTAAAACTATTTACACAAACTTATAATTAAATCTTTTCCAAGTCATAATCAATTTAAAATAAAATAGTAAAAGTAATAATTAGGTAATTTCCAAAGTAAATAAATAAATCTTTGTTATTAAAAATAGTCCATATTAAAACTTTAGTGTATAAATATATTTGAATAATCAGATTGCTAAAAATAAAATCATCTTTTATACAAATGATTAAATTTTAACCAAACCATAATTAAAATAATACCAAACATAATAATAATAAATAAATAAATAATGCCAACCATAAAAAGGCCCTTATTACAATCATTACTTAAAACAAAATACTTTTATAAAAAAAAAACTTAAAATAATTAAACATCTTCTTTTGCATGGGCCACCATGTGTCCTCTCCGATCCCGGTCCGATTCTACTCATTACCTGAAATGGTTAAAAAAAAATAAAAGGGTGAGTCCATCGACTCAATTAGGTATAACCACCACATAAATTTCATCCGTATGGGCTTGGCCCATACCCACACAACCATCGAAACAAATCATGCAAGAATGCATCTCACCAACCCATTGTCCAACCGCACTCAACCTTAGCGGACTCCCCGCCTAAGGCCGTGGAAAACTTCCCACCGATCACATCGTGATCCATAACATCTTACCTTGGCAATCTCGCTGCTCAAGGCCGTGGCTGAGCCACCGGTCAACCCAAGTGATCCAAATATCGTAATCTGTCTACGGTGATGCACATAGCAATCAACCGCCGAGATGGGCACCGAGCCAACATCTCCTTGATGATGCACACAAGAACTCATCAAGCGCTAGTGTAGCCCGGCTAACACTTCAGACCACGTACACCAAGGTGTACTCCTTCCTTCCTCGATCAACCCGAATCCCATGCACATGTGATAAAGCATCTTATCAAATCATCATATAATAGGAGCATGCATCTCATATCATCATATATTTATTTATGCATCATGATAACTTCAATATCACAAACTTACTCATGTATAAACGTTAGCAAGCATAATACCGAAGAAATAGTGCGATGATTACGCACCTCAATAGCACCACGGTCCTACTCTCGAAACGCTACTCAACGCTGACTCACCGACTCTCGAAAAGTTTCCTGCGATAGGCTCTTCTCCCCCCCAACTTCGATTGCTAACAAAAGGAGGCTTGGCTAACCACTAAAACTTCAGAGTATCTCAGCAATGAAACCCGAAGAGATCTATGCTAACATTCGGCCAAAGTGCTAACAAGTTGAGAGAAAGAAATTCGGCAAAGGGTGGTGGATGTAGATTCGGCTATCTATAAAATCAAGGGGTAGGGAACAGTGGTTTCGGCCAAAGAGAAGAGAAAGAAAGGTATAGGGTGCACTTTCGGTTTTTGAAGTGAAAAGGAAGGGAAATAGGGAGAGTGAAGGGTTCGGCCACTTGGAAAAAATGTGAGAGCAAAAGAATTTGGAGAAGGAAGTTTCGGCAACCAAAGGAATTTTGGGAAACAAAATTCGGCAAGGGAGAGAAAACAAATGGTGAAAATAAATGAACACCTCCCCCCCCATTTATACTAAAAAGCCAAGCTCCAACCCCCCAAAAATAATCCCTAAAATTCTCCTAAAATACCTCCCTACCATCCATTCAAAATAGTTTGAATGGGTCAAACCTTCTAGCCAAAATTTAAAAAAAATTGACCAAGTCTTCTCCACTTTTTAAGCCTTTCAAAACCGTCCACCACCAATCCTTAATGACGCAAAAACAAGGCTTCACCTGCTGCCCATGCGAATAGAACCTGAGACCCCTTTCCCCTGCAAATGGCGTCATACCCACAAGGCCTTAGTGGCGCCCATCCTGCCACTCCATCAGCTCCTTTCTTGTGACAAAAACTCCCAAAAAATTTCTCTTAAGTCCCCTCTTTGCCAAGCTCCCCTTTCAACACTAAAACCAAAAATTTTCTAAGGCATTCCACTACCCTTAAAAGTTCTCAAGACCCTAAAATACCTCCAACCACACACTAAGGTGGGTCAACACCCGAGCTAAGCACCAAAAGCCTAACTCCTAAAACCGGGTGTTACAATTCTACCCTCCTTAAAATAATTTCGGTCCTCGAAATTACTTGTCTCGACTAACAGTCCAAATCCTCCCACTATACTATGGTCACAAGACTCTGATCTTAAAGAGTTAACATATATCTAGGCAAAGATTCTAAATTCATACTCAAAGTCCCCATACTTTACAAGCAACAACACAAACAATCCCAACCGAACAAAACAACGAGAGAATATTCCGTGCTTAAGGAACTTACCAAATGACACATCGGGCACATCATTATCCTCCCTCCGACGGATCATATAAACTGGACCGCTGCCTTGCCTCAGTGCTACCATTACCATGCGTCTCATCTACTACGACCTCGGCGGAACCATTTCCTCCATGGTTCGGACCACGACCTCTCGCCGCTGTCGACCACCTCACCGGGTTGCACATAACCTTGACCTTCTCGTCCGAGTCCTATTCGGATTCTCGGGACAATCCTTAATCGTGTGGGACTTGGACTTGCATCTAAAGCACTCCCGAACACGATTCCAAAGACTCGCCAACATGATACCTTCCGCATCGCGCATTACCTGATGATCTCGAATTTCCGCGGTGGCTTTAGCAATATGAACAGAGTCTCGACTCTCGGTCTCTTCCGAACCCTCTCAAACACTTCGACGATCCAACACTTCTCTTATCACGGTTCCTTTCTCTATTAAGCCTCTCGACCTTTCTTGACCTCCTCACGGCTATTCGAGCTTTCTCCACTAGAACGGCGCGAAGTCTCTTTCCGATGTGGAGCAATCAAAACTCGCAGCTCATCCCGCAGACCATCTTCAAATCTGACACATCTCTCATAATCCGTTGCCACGATGCCCCGAGCATACCGGCTCAAACGCAAAAATTCAGCTTCGTACTCCGCTATTGACTTACTACCTTGCACCGATTAAGGAACGCCTTCCTCTCGAAAGTCCCACGTAGCTCGCGCTCCGACATACTTCCTTCAAACTTGATCTTAAAGTAACCCCAATCCACTCGATCCGCGAGGGCACTTTCCTTAACAGTGAGCCACCACTGGTAGGCTTCATCCCGTAGCAACGAAACAACACCCTTAAGCTTCTCCTCAGCAGTTAAGTCTAAGTCGTCCATAATCCTTTCAACAGCCTCAAGCCAATACTCCGCCACGCTTGGAGCTACCCCGCACTCCTCTAAAAACCTCGGCTCCATTCGCCTAAGCCTTTCGCACGCGACTTCCGATTCCTATTGCCCACATTGGCTCCTCGCCACTGCGTTCGAGCACTCGCAGCCGCGACTTGTGACACTGCGTGCCGTCTCCTCGATCGATCCTGCTGTTTCAACCTCAACGGTGGTGGCGGTGCATCGCTCTCGACCCATGGCGTGACCCAACCGGTTCCGAGATCATCGACATCCCCGCTCTCTACCACGTCCACGAGTATTGCGACCACGCCCCTAGAACTCATATCTAGCGCCTCGATTTAGTCTGTTTTTTAGAAAGTTTTATGCATTAGAAATTCTTGTTTCACTGCTTTTACCCACGAGCAATTTTATGCAATGAAGTTTCCAAGAGTAGTTTTTTTCGAGCAATCAAAGTTTCCTTCCTACCCGGGGTAATTCCGCTATTTTTTTTCTAAAGAGGGGTATTTGGTAATAGCTCGTGGTCAATTTTGAAAATAGTTTTCCAACTTAAAGATATCTCAAAATTCACAAATCTCGGGGTCATCTTGAAAATTTTGTTTTTCAAACAAAATGTGTTGCACAAATTTCGTAAAAGTAGGGTCATTTTCGTAATTTTGGAAATCATGGCCTTTTTTCAGAAATCAAAAATCGAAATGTCACAACATTTTACTGAATAGAATTTTCTGATATTTAGTGGAATAGGAATACTTCTTGTAAAAGTCGAGAGAAATCTGAAAATTTAGAAACCAGGGGCATTTTGGTAATTTTATTAACTAGGGGTTTTTTCGTAAATTTTCACAAACCAAGATATCTTAATATTTGAAACCAAAAATTTTGGTATTTTACAAGGTAAAAATCATTTTATCAAAAGTTGAGGGTAGTACGAAAAAATTTATAACTCAAGGGTATTTTTGTAATTTTGCCACTAGGGGCATTTTGGTAATTTTGTAAGTCGAGAAAACGTTTTTCGAAATCGAAATTAGGGTTTACAAACCAAAAGGGGTAAATTTGAAAAATTTTAAACGAAAGATATTAAAACAATCAGGTCAAATCCCTTTCGGGTTTTAATAATTGGTTTAGCCTATGAACAAGTCCTCTTGGTTAAGGTGAACCGTAGCTACGCACTGTAGGATACTCCGCGAAGAGGAGGTGAGTCACACACTGATCGCTTAAATACCGTGCTCTTCCTGGTTCCACTCCTGAACATGCGTCATGTGGGTTACCACACCTTAACTCGGCGACTTACTTCACAGGTTTGTTTAAGAGATTTAAGTTTTATGCACATGTTTGAGTAGTCTAGTCCTAGGGTCCAATAGTCCTAACTTTCTAATCTACGAGCCCAAACTAAGCCCAAATCAATTCATACAAACAAAACAACACAATTTAAAAGTTCGAAGCACTTACCTGGTGGACTTCGGGTCGGAGGTACAGGTGCCATGCCCGAAAAATATTGTTTATAAAAGCCCACATTCCAAAACCCATTTTGAAAATCTGCTTTGGCCCAAAACCCTCAAAGCCGAGTTTTGAACCGGCTCGATACTAATCAGAACACCCCCAAACCCGCCCATTCACTACGAATCGAATCTGGTTATGTTAGTGAAAATATTTTTCTTTACTTAGAATTTAAAACACAAAAATTTACTATCTTTCTCGTAACTCGTGTACTTTTAACACTATACTTTTGGACTTTGAAATTAAATAAAAGTGTCCATTTTAAAGCACTTTATTAACTCATGAATAATTCGAGTAAAACTATTTACACAAACTTATAATTAAATCTTTTCCAAGTCATAATCAATTTAAAATAAAATAGTAAAAGTAATAATTAGGTAATTTCCAAAGTAAATAAATAAATCTTTGTTATTAAAAATAGTCCATATTAAAACTTTAGTGTATAAATATATTTGAATAATCAGTTGCTAAAAATAAAATCATCTTTTATACAATGATTAAATTTTAACCAAACCATAATTAAAATAATACCAAACATAATAATAATAAATAAATAAATAATGCCAACCATAAAAGGCCCTTATTACAATCATTACTTAAAACAAAATACTTTTATAAAAAAACTTAAAATAATTAAACATCTTCTTTTGCATGGGCCACCATGTGTCCTCTCTCCGATCCCGTCCGATTCTACTCATTACCCGAAATGGTTAAAAAAATAAAAGGGTGAGTCCACCGACTCGATGCATAACCACCACATAATTTCATCCGTATGGGCTTGGCCCATACCCACACAACCATCGAAACAAATCATGCAAGAATGCATCTCACCAACCCATTGTCCAACCGTATCCAACCTTAGCGGACTCCCGCCTAAGGCCGTGGAAAACTTCCCACCGATCACATCGTGATCCATAACATCTTACCTTGGCAATCTCGCATTTGCTCAAGGCCGTGGTCGAGCCACCGGTCAACCCAAGTGATCCAAATATCGAATCTGCCTCACGGTGATGCACATAGCAATCAACCGCCGAGATGGGCACCGAGCCAACATCTCCTTGATGATGCACACAAAGAACTCATCAAGCGCTAGTGTAGCCCGGCTAACACTAGACCACGTACACCAAGGTGTACTCCTTCCTTCCTCGATCAACCCGAATCCCATGCACATGTGATAAAGCATCGTATCAAATCATCATATAATAGGAGCATGCATCTCATATCATCATATATTTATTTATGCATCATGATAACTTCAATATCACAAACTTACTCATGTATAAACGTTAGCAAGCATAATACCAGAAGAAATAGTGCGATGATTACGCACCTCAATAGCACCACGGTCCTACTCTCGAAAACGCTACTCAACGCGACTCACCGACTCTCGAAAAGTTTCTGCGATAGGCTCTTCTCCCCCAACTTCGATTGCTAACAAAAGGAGGCTTGGCTAACCACTAAAACTTCAGAGTATCTCAAAGAATGAAACCCAAGAGATCTATGCTAACATTCGCCAAAGTGCTAACAAGTTGAGAGAAAGAAATTCGGCAAAGGGTGGTGGATGTAGATTCGGCTATCTATAAAATCAAGGGTAGTAGAACAGTGGTTTCGGCCAAAGAGAAGAGAAAAGAAAGGTATAGGGTGCACTTTCGGTTTTTGAAGTGAAAAGGAAGGGAAATAGGAGAGTGAAGGGTTCGCCACTTGGAAAAAATGTGAGAGCAAAAGAATTTGGAGAAGGAAGTTTCTAGAACCAAAGGAATTTTGGGAAACAAAATTCGGCAGGGAGAGAAAACAAATGGTGAAAATAAATGAACACCTCCCCTATTTATACTAAAAAGCCAAGCTCCAACCCCCAAAAATAATCCCTAAAATTCTCCTAAAATACCTCCCCCACCATCCATTCAAAATAGTTTGAATGGGTCAAACCTTCTAGCCAAAATTTAAAAAAATTGACCAAGTCTTCTCCACTTTTAAGCCTTTCAAAACCGTCCCACCACCAATCCTTAATGACGCAAAAACAAGGCTTCACCGCTGCCCATGCGAATAGAACACGAGACCCTTTCCCCGCAAATGGCGTCATACCCACAAGGCCTTAGTGGCGCCCATCCTGCCACTCCATCGCCTCCTTTCTTGTGACAAAACTCCCAAAAATTCTCTTAAGTCCCCTCTTTGCCAAGCTCCCCCTTTCAACACTAAAAACCAAAAATTTTCTAAGGCATTCCACTACCCTTAAAAGTTCTCAAGACCCCTAAAATACCTCCAACCACACACTAAGGTGGGTCAACACCCGAGCTAAGCACCAAAAGCCTAACTCCTAAAACCAGGGTGTTACAGGGTTTGAGGTGTTACATTTTATGGTATCGGAGCCAGGTTCAAAACTCGAATGTGGTTTGGGTTCAAAAACGTTTTCCAAAGCTGTTTTGAATTTAATGCATGTTTTAAAAGAAGTATGGCACCACGGGTATCCGGCACCAAATTTTTAAATGATAACACGATTGTCCAAGCACTTTTTGAAACAAGGTTGCTAGCAGTTATTGGAGAGTCTTATGCTTATGTTATCCCAATAGCATATATAAAACACAACCCATCATTGCAACAAATTAGTGACTCCTCCTCCGGGTTCCGTAATAAGTCGTGGTATTGGCTAGCAGGTACGAAAGTTTAACATATCTATCAACCAAACAAGCCCTTCTCAAGGTAAAACCGGGAACAAGTTACCCAAAAACCATCGTATAACCGAAGAAAATCCTCCTAGATTAAACTCAAACATTATGAAACTCCAACTTAAGGCCTCGTTGGCCTTACAATAAGGACCAATCCCTTATTGGCAATATCATAGTTATGTTTCAGGGAAAACGTCAGACACTTATGATTAACCTGAGTTGGAAGTCGCCGTGTTGATCAGATAATTGATAGCTTCATGATGTTTTTCTCTATATTTGGTATATGTCCAACATTGATACGCTTGATCTTTATATATATATTTGAACAATCATACTGTAAAAAAAATGTCGGTAATGACAATATATCGCAAAGAAAAGAGAAATAACAAAATAAAGAACACACAGATTTTTACATGGAAATCCTTTCGGGAAAAAAACCACAAGTAGAGGAGAAGAAAATTCACTATGTCAAATTTGAATTATTACAAAAGGAGTAGACTATGTCTATTTATAGATTTGTAAAACCATATTCTAATAAGAGTGTAGTAAGATTGAAACACCTTATTCTAATCAATATCAAATAGATTGAGTTTAATAAGGTTTAAAAAACCTTATTCTAAAATAAAATAAAATAAGTGTAGTTCTATAGGGATTTTACTTTTATTTTATTTTACCATTGTATTTTATTTAAATAAGGATTCGGGTGACTTAATTCTAACAATCTACACCTTGACACGAATACCCAATGAACAAGTTCTTCATCGCTAACTCTCAACGAACAAGTTCTCTACCTCTTCCATAAAACCCCTTAAAGTATTAACTTCAACAATGAACACCAACCAAGTCTAAGTAATGCTCAAACTTGGTTATAGGAAGTGGCTTATTCATCATATCTGTAGGATTTTCATAAGTACTAATTTTGCTCACAACAATAGCACCACAAGCAATAATATCACGAACAAAATGATAGCGAACGTTAATATGTTTTATTTTCTCATACAAGATTTGTAACACCCCTAACCTGTATCCATCGCCGGATTACGATTATGAGGCATTACTCGACTAACCCCAAATCAGCACACTCATATAAATCATTTTATTTCTAGTAAAGCATAAATGATCCATACTTTCAAGTTTAAACATATACTTAATAATTATTTAACACTAGCAAACAAAAATTAGTCTAACATAGCAATCTATCATTCAATTCGTTATAAT